>JAVMKO010000016.1:7800924-10200924 GCA_032164245.1 Sternotherus odoratus
AAGTATCGGGCTGTTTCTCTCTGGGCTCTGGATCCCTGGGCTCGAGGGGGTGGGTGGGAAGAGACGGGTACCTGGGCAAGGGGGGAGGGCACACAGTTGGTCTCTGGGAGAAGAGGGGGTGCAGGTATCCAGGCTGCGGGGGTGGCCATAATTGGGCTCTGGAAGGGAAGAGGTTGTGGGTGTTTGGCCCCCATCTGGGCTTGTGGGACAAAGAAACAGGATGTGGGGGTTGTCATAGGGATTTCTTTAAATTCTCTGGGGGGGGGGGGATTTTGGTACGTGTCCGTATTGTTCCAGACAGACTTGCTGACAGATATTTTGAAATAAATTATTGAAGTAATTGAAACTGGCATGGTTACCTAGTGTTATTTTGACAACACAACTGCAGAATGGTGCAGAATTTTAATACTGTGCATAGAATGTTTTAACGTTTTGCTGCAGAATGCCCCAGGAGCATACTGGATACATGCACAGAGGTACAACAGACACGTGCAAGCCCTTGTATACAATGCAACCCCTTCTACTGCCATGCCCACAGCAGGACACTGCAGGACCTTCAAGGAGACAAGAGAGGCTGAATCACTCCCACATTCTGGGTATGGTTACACTGTACACTAAGCTCCGTCTGTAGGTCCAGGGGTCTGTGGACTTGGGGTCTCCATGTGCACGCTTGCGTGTCCACATTGCATTGCAACCCCGGTTTTCTAATTCCTGGACCCTGGGCTCACAGCTGTGCTAATGTGGCCATCCTGCACCTCTGACTCAGGTCTGTGGCTTGACCTGCACAAAAACGGGGCTTGGACCGGACGCAGTAGGATTTGGGCTCTGGCCCACCCCTCGAGCCGGGTCCCAGGACCAGGTCTTGAGTGAGTCAGGCTGACGTGTGTGTGGACGGAAGGGAGACTCGGGCTCAAAACATGAGTCGCAGCAGAGACGTACCCTAGGAGACCAGGGAGGACAGCATGACCACCAATTGAACCTGACTCTGGGCCTCCCACCCTGCCGAGATCAGCATGAACTAAATGAGGTGGACTCCTTATTTACGTAGGATAAAACAAAACAAAAAAGCCGTAGGCCAGAGGTTGCCTCATTTCTTTTCCTCCAGAAAATCCCCCTCCACCAAAGAACGGCTCCAACAGCTTCCAGGAGAGCGGTTTTTCATCCTTTTAAATGTCAGCCACCCTCCATTTTCTAATGGAACCTGACACTAACGGAGAAAAATGGACACATTAATATGAAGTTCATTAGTAAATAGATTATCCAAATATTTCAGGGTAGGGGAAGGAAGCGCATGCAAAGTCCGACATAATTGCAGGAGCTTCTCTGGAGGGCCAGCAGTGGATTAAATATTTATGGATTTTAATGCACTGATCTGTTAAGTGAAGAACCAGTCCTTAAAAATAAAAACGGCGATGCTGCCTTTGCAGACAATTCTTCATCAGCCACACAGGTGCAGCAGATCTCAGTGAGAGAGACAGGAACTGCTCACCAACAGAAAGCAGCGAAGACGGGGTTTCCCCCTTCACCTCTTCTTGCAGGGAGTTTGGAGAAACTCCAACTGGCAGGGTCAAGTCAGGGGCAGAGATGGGCCCAGTGAATCCTGGAACAGATTTAACATGGGCCCTTTTCAGTTACATTTCTCATGGGAGGAATTTACTTTCAGGTGGCATTTTTTATAGGGGGAAATTAAATGCCATTGTTTGATGAGACAAACTCCTCGGTTTTTCACACCAGCAAGAAACATCTCCACAACACCCGCAAATGGCACGTTCTTACTGCTGTAACATTCTGCCTTCCTCTCTCTCTGCCACAGCATTTATAGGCTAGCTTTTGCCAAGGTAGGTCTTCAATTAGAAAAATCTTTGCTGCGGAGATCTGACAGAGGCCTGACTTCCAGAAGGTGGGTATTCACCGTTTCTTAGAAAATCTAGAAAAATTCTCTCCAGTGTGGCATCCAAAAACAGAGGGCCCCAAAAATTGCTAGCCCCTTTTGAAACCACAGGTCCCCGTAAAGTGCTAAACACACTAAATGTATAATTCCTGTAAAAATATACTGGTGAGGTAAAAGCTGTTTGGCAAATGGCATTCTCCTTCTGCAAGAAATGCCGAGGCTGCTTTCCATTCCAAACTGGAAGTCAAAAATATACATTTTCCCCCCACACAATGCACCATTTCCAGAAGGTTTTGAATCAGAAATGTCTCAAAGATTTGCTATTTTGAAATAAAAAAGGACATTTTGTTTCAATTCTCCCAACTAGAAAGCCAAAAAGGGGGGAAGGTGAAAGAGAGAGAGGGAGAGAGAAAGAAAGATTTTCCCATGGAAAATGTCCTATTTCAATGAAACCGTATTTCCAAATGGGACAATTTCTTTGTAAAACAAAAGAAAATGCAACCATCTCTAGTTGTGATTTACCAACCACCCCTGGGAATTAAGATACATCCATTAATTTTCTTCGAAAATTGAATACGAGCAATTCTTTTGAGTTTACTACGAGTCTCGTGATAGTTCGTGTTCCTAAAACCCCAGAAGCTGGAATCAAGGGTATCCAAGCCCTCATGAGTGCAGAGAAATGCTTGAAAACATGAGCAGAGTACAACGTAGAAGCTCAGAAACCAGAAAAAGTACATAAAGATAACGTGGGTTCTTTTTAACTCGTGATTTTTGAGCACTTGGTGTTGGCAATACTGAAAACATCAACCATATACTGTATTTTAAAAAGGGAGAGATGGAAGCAAAGCATATGGGAGTGAAGTCACCATCTTCACACATATGCACACAGAGTCCCACTGAAATCAAAGGGATTTGCAAGCGCAGGTGAGTGATACCAGCTTCCTGTGGAAGAATCTTGCCAAGGCAGAGAAGGGAAAAGTTGTAGTCACAGCTCGGCAGCACAGCTGCCAAAACACTTCTGAATGAAAGAGAAGGAGCACCCAAGACAGCAACTCTTCATTTGATCAGCAGCAGAAGCAGCTCCTCGCTAAACAGCCCCAATGCAACTGGCAGAAAGACAATGCAATGCTCAAAAGAGGCTTTTTGTATTCCAAACAGCAGTGACAATGCTTTAAAAGTGTGAGCAAATGCGCCTTCAGTTTGGGCTTTCGCTGCCACATTTATTAGTAACATGGAAAAAGGGGAGAAGAAACACACAAATGGAGAACAAAAAACCAACACACATTTTGTTCCCAAATCCTCCGAATGTGACTCACTTTGTTGTTGTGACAAACCGAAAACGCCTCTGAGGAGTTCATTTCACGTCTCATCCATTCTCTGAATAATGGGAAAATCCCTCTTTGTTTCTCTAAGATATCAGCACACACCACGCGCCACAGATACTCAATTCCATTAGACATAATGGAACGAGATTGTCCCAGAAGTTGTTTTCAATTGCTTGAGTGCATCCTTCATTTAGGAAAACAAGAATATATGAGCTTTTCTACCCAAGGCGACGTGCGGACGCAAGTTTTAAGCTGCAGCTAGGGCTATTTGCTTGCTGGCTGGGGTTTCGGGTGGGAAGAAGGTTGACCAGGGTGGTCCTCTATTCAGGATGTGCATGAAGGACTCAGGGAGTTTGTTAATGAGCAAAAGGCATGGAGTCTGCACCCCCCCCCCAGCAAAAGGGAAACATGGACTGCCGTGAGTTGCTCATCTCAGCAACATCCCATGCATAAAGTGGGAGGACCCGCTGTCACCCAGTGTGAGTCTCTTGCCGCATTTCAAGCCCGGATGCTTCTATTCGGCATCTAAGCCTTAAGAAATCATAATATTTGCACTGCGACACTCAGCAAGAAAGATGCAAAGCTGCAGCGTTATATGGATGTGCGCTTGCCAGCCCACTGAGCCACGTTCCCAATATTGCCATAGTATCCTAGACTAGATATGCCATTACACGCCACATAACCACTGAATTACACAGTCAAGGAATCGAGTCATGTGTGAAGAGACCCTAAGGCAGAACAAACCCCCTGTTTATGTGCCATGGAAAATGTTCCCTCAGGGGATTTAAGTGACCCAGTAGCCAAAGACTTGCCTCCACCCCTGGGGACGAACAGAATGTTTGGAAGCCTGGGAACAAACCCGCCAGAGTAGACTACAAAGACTATTCTCAGTAACAAGGTCACCAGCACCCTGACAGTTCGGCATTAAGTTTGAAGGAGGAGGGGACAGGAGGCAGCTGGAGTCAGAATCCCCGAGTAACATTTCAGGAAAGAGCGTAGCCCTCTGCTGTCTTCTTAGCCAGCAAACAGCATTTTCTGCCACTCACCCCCTTGAGATATTTTATCATGTCAACACAGGGCATCACAACACATTGTCATACACCCACCGGCTCCTACCCAGCAAAGCACATGCTTAAAGTGGATAGTGGACTTGAAACCTGCTATTACAGCTAAGCTGAGACCCTTCAGTGTGCTGCTGAAACAGGACCAAAGCTCACAGATCAAGAGAGAAACCCCCCGAACCCCTCCACTTTCACTCTCGGGCAAAACTCGCCACCCAAAGTTTGGGAAAGCAGCAGCACTTCAGACAAAACTTGCTAGAGCGAATGTATGATCAGAGCACAGCTGACAAGAGACAAGCCTTGTGCCTAGAACAAAGTCGGGGAGAAGCGGAAAACAACTTGGGACGGAGTCTAGTCCACCATTCAGACTCGCAAGTAATGAGGTCGACTGAGGTGGGCAGGGAGAGAAGCAAGTCACAAAGAAGAGGAAATTGGCCGTGAGCCTCGAGATAGAGCCAGACAGGTCCCCCCCCCCCCATTCTCAACCTACCAGGAGCTTGGGGCTTCTGCCCTGCAGCAGGGTGGTGAGTCTTGGGGTGTCTGCCCCACTCCCGCTGAAGTCCTGATTCCCGAGACCCCCACAGCAGGGCAGAAGCCTCAATCCCCGACAGGCACTCCCGGCCCTGAAACTTCTGAAGATTCTCCTATGCAGCTGGGAGGGTTAATAACTTCCACTCCCCCCTGCTCTATAGCAGCAACAAAGAAGAATTAGCAGCAAATCTGCCCCCTCCTGAGCCACATCGCTGGGAACTGTCCAGCAATCCAGCCTCCTGAAGGACTGCCTGGCTGAATCCACACACACACACACACACACACAGCAGTGACAGCGCTGCACCAAGGACACACAGTCGCTCCCTTCCCACGCCTGTGATGGGGGCAGGAGCTCCCATCCATCCCAAAGACTCAGCAGGTGCTCAGAACACACAGGCCCTGACTCGGGTCTCAGGAGCGTGAGCTCCTCTATGTCTGACCCATGGCTGGGTTTGTACGACACTTAGCACGGTAGACAAACGAAAACGCCCCAGCGCGGACGCCCCACTGTCCATGCATTCGATTTCTTATCTCAGCCCTGGCCTCGTCTCCAGATCAATGAGCTCAGGGGCGTTCTGAATCATCCTTTCCCCCCAGAGCTGACATCGGGCTCTCCTTCCACAGCTTCTCTTGGCTGGCTTTCAGCTGCAATAGGTTTTAATATTATGCCTTGCTGCCCTAATTTTCTCCACAGTAAATTTTCCACTGATGTGTTGGCACGGCTGCTAAGTTAGCTGGTTTCAATCAGGCAGGAGGCTCATCTTGGACATTCCAAACCATTTTGGGGGTGTACATTGTTTGGCGGGTGGGGGGCATCTTCCTATTATCCTCAGGCAGGTGGAGGAGTCACATGATGGGAACCCCAAAGAGATAGTCTTGGAGTTGTTTGCAGCTGTGCAAAAAACAAAAGACTAAAAAATAAGCAGTTAACTGGCAGGGTTCAAACCCCCTAAACCCTCCCTTTGAGGGCTTTACGAAGTTACTCCGGAGGCTGGCTTCATGCTTGCTGTGTGCTCCCCTGCCACCCCAGCGGACAGGGTCCTTACCTTTGCTCCGCCAATCCCAGCTAAGGAGTGATTTAGGACACACTGAGAGGCGGTGCACCTTCTCCTGCCTCAGTGAGCCTCTCTGGGCCAGAAGCAGGAAGGAACAGGCCCGGCGTTCAGACGTGAGCCCTAGGCCCAGTCAAGAAAAGCATTTTTGTCCCCAGGAAGTTTCCACAAAGTTTGATCCCCGATTTGGGCTTTCAATAAAAGCCCCAAGAAGCTTTTGTCGATTGTTTCCCTATGGATAAAAAAGGGTTTTTTTTGGGGGGGGGGGGGGGGTCAGGAAAAAAATGGAATGAAAAAGGTCAGGTAGCTCCACTGACGGGTTTGATGCTGGAGAACATATCACGAATGCTCCCCTCCCCCCCACGCTGAATGGGAGCCAGACTGATCTGTGGCCTCACTCAGCCCCTGTGCTTCCAGCGGCCTCATCTTTCCCGTTCAGCCAAATGAGCCTGGAGACACCGTCACTGGCTGCCTGTGCGAAGGGGAACAAGACCAGCTGTTGAAGAGGAAGGGCCATGCTAGGATCCACACTGATCTCTGGTCTGCCCTTCTCCTTCCAAGGAAAAGCAGGAGGAATAGGAGCTAATAGGGGAGAAATCAAGCTCCTCCTAGCCCCAGGTGCCAGGAGTCATGTTTACAGGCTACACTGCCCCGTGCTACGAGAGAACAGCAGAGGGGGGGCTGGAAAGAGAAGAATTGCATACAAAGGTGCAGGGGAATGAGGAGAAGAAGAAAGGAAGGAAGAGAATACAATGGAGTGAAGGAGCAAGAAAGAGCAGGACGCTCGAGGGAAGGGAAGGAAATGGCAAGATAAGACCAAGCAGAAGGAAAGAGTAGAAGTTAAAAGGCCTAAGAATATAAGAAGGGCCATACTGGGTCAGATCAATGGTCCAGCGAGCCCAGTATCCTGTCTCCTGACAGTGGGCACTGCTGGATGCTTCAGACAAGCGAAAGAAATGAGCCAGAGCAGCTGAGAGTGCAAAGCTGGGGAGAAATCAAAGTGTTCTAATAAGGTAGCTGCAACGTTAATGTCAGCACACAGACATAGCATTTGAGGGTGTAATTTCCTCTGACTCCAGATGCTCCTATACCACATTTAAAACAAACACACACTCTCTTTGGCACACACCAAATAGCAGCAGGATGGCATTAAATTTATGTTCAATGCCTAAGAGAGGGTCCCCCAGAGTCATTAATTAATTATCTCGATGATGGGATGGACTGCACCCTCAGCAAGTTCATGGATGACACTATGCTGCGGGGAGAGGTAGATACTCTGAAGGGTAGGGATAAAGTCCAGAGTGACCTAAAAAAATTGGAGGATTGGGCCAAAAGAAATCTGATGAGGTTCAGCAAGGACAAGTGCAGAGTCCTGCACTTAGGATGGAAGAATCCCATGCACTGCTACAGACTAGGGACCAACTGGCTAAGCAGCAGTTCTGCAGAAAAGGACCTAGGGGTTACAGTGGATGAGAAGCTGGATATGAGTCAACAGTGTGCCCTTGTTGCCAAGAAGGCTAACGACATATTGGGCTGCATAAGTAGGAGCATTACCAGCAGATCAAGGGAAGTGATTATTCCCCTCTATTCAGTACTGGTGAGGCCACATCTGGAGTACTGTGTCCAGTTTTGAGCCCCACACTACAGAGAGGATGTGGACAAACTAGAGTCCCGTGGAGGGCAACGAAAATGATTAGGGGGCTGGAGCACATGACTTATGAGGAGACGCTGAGGGAACTGGGCTTATTTAGTCTGCAGAAAGGAAGAGTGAGGGGAGATTGGATAGCAGCCTTGAACTACCTAAAGGGGGGTTCCAAAGATGCAAGAGAGGAGTGTCACGGAGTGCCGGGGGCGAGGCTCTGGAACCGCTCCCTAGGAAGCCAGTCAGGACTTTGGGGAAAGTGTCCCCTCTCTGTACACAGCCTGTTTCCAAGGCTAGGAGCTTCACGGGTACCCACTTCAACCTTCCTGGGTCTGACCTTGGAGCATTCAGCACCTTCTGCCCCTCTGTGCACTTCCCCCAGTGAGCCCGCCTGGGCGGGGTCCTGGGGGAGCCCGTGGATTCTGCACCCCAAATCCACAGTCAAACGTGACTCTCAGCCAGCCAGTAAAACAGAGGTTTATTCATCGACAGGTACATGGTCTAACACCGAGCTTGTAGGTACCCAAACCCCTCCGCTGGATCCATTTTGGGGGCCCAGGGAGGCCAGACCCTGCCTGGGCCTGCCTCCCTTCTGCCCACCCAGCTTCAGACTCAAACCCCTCTCTCCAGCCAGCTGCCAACTCCAAACTCCTCTCCAGCCACACCCCTGCTTCCCTTTTGTCTCTTCTTCCCCCCTGGGATCAAGTTACAGCTTCAGTTTTGGCCACCTTCACACCAGAGAAAGGAACAATTAAAAACATTCCTGCTCTGCCAGGAGGAGCCACTCTCAGTGGTGGCAGATGACAGAACAAAGAGCGATGGTCTCAAGTTGCGGTGGGGGAGGTTTAGGTTGGATATTAGGAAACACTGTTTCACTAGTAGGATGGTGAAGCACTGGAACGGGTTCCCTAGGGAGGTGGTGAAATCTCCATCCACCGAGGTTTTTAACAAAGCCCTGGCTGGGATGATTTAGTTGGGGTTGGACTAGATGTCCTCCTGAGGTCTCTTCCAACCCTAATCTTCTGTGATTCTGACAGAGGATACACCCTCCCCCTTGCAAAGGCTCCTTCCTCATGCTGGCAGATCAAGAAGGTGGCACATCTCCTGTGACGAAGTGGGAGTACTCTGTGTGTGTGCCTCAGTTTCCCCTATGCATTTCTTGAGCGTCTATGTGGAGGGAAAGGAGCTGATGCAGAGCAAGGGCAAGGTGAAGCGGTAACCTGACCCCAAGTGGGGGAGGGAGGTCAGCTGAACCTGTTGGAGAAGGGTCAGGTGATACCTGAAGCCCGGGAAACCAGACAAAAGGAACAAAGGAGAGCAGGGAGGGGCTAGAGGGGGTTGAGACAGTCTGGGTCTAGCTGGGAAGGGAAGAGAAGCCATTTTCGCTCTCTAGCCCCAAGATGGATCCAGCTGAGGGCTCACGCTCGCTTGCTGCATGGTCTGTGTTAGACCAGATGAAAGTCATCGAATAAACCTGGGGAAGAAGCAGGAGCCCAGAATCTGGGTTTCATTCTCCTAGCAACCCCCAGAAGGACCTGCCTGACTGGATGGGCCCTGTTGAGACTGAGAAGCTGTGAGTTGGATGGTGTTCCTGACATCTCAAATAAACCGTCTATTCTGCTGGCTGGCTGAGAGTCACGTTTGACTGTGGATTTGGGGTGCAGAACCCATGGGCTCCCCCAGGACCCCGCCCAGGCGGGCTTGCTGGGGGAAGTACATGGAGGGGCAGAAGGTGCTGAATGCTCCGAGGTCAGACCCAGGAAGGTGGAAGTGGGGACCCCTGAAGCTCCTGGCCTGGGAAACAGGCTGTGTACGGAGAAGGGGCCCTTCACCCGGAGTCCGGTCTGGCTTCCTAGGGAGCGGTTCCAGACCATCGCCCGGGCACTCTGTGACAACTCCACGCTACTATCCAGGGTTTCTTTAACAGCTGCAAAAGCTCAAATGAAAAGGCAGCCCCAGAACCTGAGCTCTCCTATCAAAGAGGGAACGGGAAGGCAGTCATCGGAAGTAGACAGACAACCTATTTGAATTTAAAAATGTATTGAACAATTTGACAGAAGGGGCAACAACATTTCTTTAAAACCAATTGCGCGGGAGAGTATTCCTGGCTCCAGGCGTTTGACAGCAAGTGTTAAAGAAAGGAGTCTGTGGACCACACTGAGTCTAAGCCCGCTCCTTGTTTGTGCCGGGTTCTCTGCACTGCTCAGGGACATGGTCATTTGTAGGTCTCAATGTCAAGCAGTGCGGTGTCAGCCGCTTCTTTGGGAAGGGGATGGGGATAGCGGGTCTGAAAGAATGGCCGGTCTAGTCCAATTCTTCACCAATAGCCTTCTGAACCAGCTGATGCCAGAAGCCCACCCACCTGGTCTGTTCGGGGTCAAGTCATACATCCCTGGTAGTTCATCCCCACACCAGCACTTCACACTTGTTTGCAGGCCCACCATAAACTGCATTTGTAAGGTGTATTCAGGCTCTCAACCAGGGACAGCCTAGCAGGCAGAGGCAGCAAGGGGATGCCGGCCAGAGATGGCCCTGGAGGTCCCAGGCTGGAAAGCGGGGGAAGCATTCGTTTGCAGCTGCCCATAGAACGCAATTCCCAGGGAAAGAACGGCCTGTGATTACAATTTGAAGGGATTCTACGTGCCGAAAAGGAACTGATTCGATTGTGCCACAACTTCAGGGTCTGTCAGCAATCAAGGCAATCTCTCCACTACAATCACCGGAGGCAGAGCGCAAGGGAGAGGGGAAAATATAGCCAAGGTGATGGCAAGTTACAGCGGCGGAGCTCATTCTTCAAGAGTAATTTACTATGAGGATCGGCAGCCACTGTGTGAGGAAAGGGAGAAAGGCCGCGTGTTTCCAAAACGCTGTCGCAAGAACACGAAGACACAAAGACAGACCTCGCCCGGGAAAGTGGAGTCAGGGCCTTTGAGTTTGTGGGGGGGAGAATCACCCGATTCGTGAGCACCTGGATTTCTGAGGTTCATGTGGTCACTGGCCTTTTCCCCCTTGGTGTCAGGAATGAGGACTTGAAATTGCACCCGCCTGGCCTCCCCACTGCTGAGCCTCAGCAGGGCCCCCGGATTGACTGGCTGACCTGCTCTTCGGCCCACCGGCAGCACTTGATTTCTGGCTGCTCAACATACACGTCTGCAGCGGATCTCTCTCCCTGATCCTGCCTTCTCCCCAGCCTTGCTCCTGCGCTGCCCAGTCCTACCCCAGCCCCTCCCTGGTTCCTGCTCCAACCCTAGGCCTGACCGCCCAGGTCCTGGTTCACATGGGCAGTAGGCAGCAGACTGAACCTCACCCCCGGACTCCTCACTCAGCGCCCCGCTCCCCCAAACCAGGCTCTGTTCTTTTAACTGCAGCCAGGCTGCCGCGCTCTGCTGCTTGCGTCCCATCACCTTCCGGTGAAGGTGTGATCCCACAGCTAGACGTTCGGATCAGCTCCATGTCCCAGGATCCCTTCGCCAGCCTTCCTGGACAGACCCTCAGTGCAGACGTTCCAGGGGGAATTCTGGCCCCCTGGGAGCTTTGCTATGGATTTCAGTGGGGCCAGGATTTCACCCTCTGTCTCTGCCCCAACCGAGCCCCCGGAGCCCCTAGATTTTCAGTCCTGTTAGCATGGCTAGGAGTGCACCTGGCTGTTTGCACCCAATTCACACAGCTGAAAACTAAACCCTGGAAGAAGATTTGGACTCCTGGGTCAGTAAAGGAGTTTAATTTATTTTCAGGAGAAAAGCACCAGTGCCAGAATGTTGAGTGATTTGCTTTGCCACAAACTACGTTCAGCCACTAATCACAAAAACTGAGCCACCAGCGTGTACAGAGCAGAGAGATGAAGCGTGCAAATTATTTTATAATTTATGGAGAAACGCTGCATGAAAGTGACTTTTACAGCATCTGCTCTCCTGCAGCAACTGTGGCTTCCAGCACTCTGTAGTAGAAGGAGTGGAGAAGACAAGGGCTTAGCTGACTAAGCAATGGGTAGGAAATATTTTAGACTCCCAAGAAACCAACAGGGATGATTCAATCCACCTTTTCTGGAAAGGGTTTCATGCAAATTGCTCAGTATGGTTCTTACACGCAAGACCTTAAAATAACCAACACCTCCAGGCCATCTGCTCTGAGGGGGCAGGAAAGATCCCCCGGTGCTTTCCATACAAGGGTCCTTGATGATGCTCCCCCTGTTGTGCAACAATATGCACTTGCTGCCATTCGGAAGTGGCTGCATTCCAGATCTGTCGGGGTTCTTTTGTTTGCAAAGCACTTCAAGGGAATCCTACAGGAAAAGGCCCCCTATACATACAAAATATTTTATTGTTGAAGGACATAAATCCACACCGTGTAGGAGTCAAGCAAAGGAGTTTATTATGTACATGGATTTTGGCCCTTCAATTGTATGTATATTTTATTACACACTCACAGGCAGGAGTGAGTCAGCAGCAGTGATGAGTCTTCCAAGTTGATGTTACTCTGACAGCGAAAGGCAGAGAAACACTTCCCCGCTCTAAGTGGGTTCGCATCCAAACCCCAGTCTCTGTGCTAGGCAGGCAGGTCTGTCTGTCCCTCAGGAGAATGTTCATTGCTGAGAGGAGGACTGTCCATTCACTCAAGGGAAAGTCAGCAGGATCGCAACAGGAGAATGCAGCTGACATTGCTTAGAGTTCTGAGCAGAGGCGGCAGCAGCAACCGGCTTGGCGGACACAGGCAGCAAGGAGCTCGCAGCGGGCCAGCTCTGCCCTCCTCAGCCAGCGTCAGCGCCATCCGCTAAAAGTGCGGGGGACATTTGGAAGAGGCAGGAGATTCTATCCCTGCCCCGAGAAAGCCTCACTTGCAGAATCCAGCAGGAACCCACAAGAACTCACGTGGCACCATCCCCACTGCAGGCTGCCGATGTCACGGCCCGTACGTACAGATGTACACACACACACACACACCAGCTCCCAGCCTTTGTAACACATTTATTCAGCAGAACCGGCTTACGCGGACATGCACCTTCTGGGCCGATTCCCTGACAGTTAACAGGGGTACAGTGCTGGGGAGAAGCACAGCTATTTAGTCTCACCAGATTGCACCTGGCTGTCCAGCCTTATCCAACAAGGAACTCTTCACAGACAACCCCTAAAGCGCTTCAGCCACCCCAAGCACCACATCCATGAAGGATGGACAATTCCAGAAGATACAAGCTGTAGCTTCATCTATCACTGGGACCATCACTTTAATCAAATGAGGGGCCTCAGCCCCCCGCTCCTGCAGTGAGGTTGAACTGAAGAACACAAACCCAACAATCCAACAGCTTCACTCCCAATAGCAATTGTATTTAATAAGCTAAACAGGATCACCCCCGCACTGCAATACGGCGAAGGAGCAAGCGCTCACACGGAACGTCCTTGCATTACTCACATCAACCCTTACCGGGAACCCCGACGTGTCAATCATCTTCATCGTTCTCACCACCACCAGCGGTTGTGGTCCTCGTAAAACCCACAGCACACAGGCCAGGGTAATATCGTTTGTGTGTCACACGAATGCCGCCTCCCCCACCCCGGATCTTACACAGATTTGTGATGATTTCAGCCCTTTTCCCTAACTCCCACACCCCATATCTTTGGGGATACTCTGTTACCCACTTATTCACCTCACTCTTATCAGCCTTTACCTCAGTTAGTTACCTGACGACATGGGCTTCAACCAGAGGTCCAACTTCCTCATTAAAAAGGGGTAGCTGTCATCTAATGGGCTCCGTATAGCTGGGTGAGGGGGTGGGAATCATGAAACCTGGCTTTTTTTCCTAGCTTTGCCACTGATGCACACTGTGGCCTTGGACAAGTCTCTTCCTCTCCCCATGCCTTAGTTTCCCTCCTCCATGAGATAGAGTGACCCCTCTCCACCTTTGTGATGCCGAAGTATAAATACTAATATTTCAATAGCAGCCTAGAGCACCTCCCCGATACTCCAGCCTGGATCTTTTTGAGAAGTGGACAGAAGGCAACAATCTTTCTACCCACCCCCAGCCCCTAAGACTGAAGGGATCTGATCTTGCATTGCTTTTACAGCTCTGCTCTGTGGCTGTCTCGCTGATCTATGGCCTGTGCAGTCTCAAATGAAACAGCGGTTGGGCAGGTTTGTTGTTAAATAAAAATCAGACTTTTTATACCCCCCTTCAGAGAGGGGAAGCTGGATTATTTATTCCTCAACCCGACAGAGTTTAAAACACAAGTTACGGTGACTCTCTGCCAAGCCAGACATTGGGAATAAATTCTTATTCCCAGATGTGCCTGCCCCATTACCAGGATATGGGGGAGGCTGGTGCCATGCTGACCCCTTGACTTCTTGGGGGATAGCCTGAACCCTACGGTCCGTGCCACCGCATCATGGACCAACGAACCGTCCCAAGGAGGTGGGGGCATGAGAACTCTATAAAAAGCTGGCTTCTCCCAGCTCCACAAGCCTTTGAAAGAACAAATGCCAATTTCCGACTCTTTGGAGGACCCCAGCATGTCACCACACGGATGGAGGAAGGGAAGAAGAGAGATTTTTCCTTGCTCCTCACACCCACTAAGAGAGGAGTCTTCAGAATGATTGCACTCTGCTTAGAGAGGTAGTACTGGGAGTGAGCATATGGGGTACCAAGAGATGTAGCCTTCCGGCAATTAAGTAATCAAAGAATGATAAAGGCCCTGTATCCGGGGCTCCCAGAAAAGAGGTTTGTGCTCATTGATTTTAAGGGCAGAAGAGACCATTCTGATCATCTAATCTGACCTCCCACATCACCTAGGCAACAAAACTCCCCCCATTGATTTGTGCCTTATTCCTAGCCTGAATTTGTCTAACCTCAGCTCCCAGCCATAGGATCTTGTCATCCCTTTATCTGCTAGATTGGAGCGTTCTCAAAGCGTCTGGTCAGTTTCGGGTTCCTTTCCAAACAAAGGCAGTTCTGCTCATGCAAAAGCTATTTTCCCACAAGCTTTCCAAACAGGGCTGTTCCATAGGAACCAGCCGCAAGAATGCACCCCTCAGCCCTCCAGCGTGAGTCCAAAAATGAAGCCAAGAAAATAAGCTCCAAGTATGGATCTAGTCTGAACAAAACTCAGCTGTGCCGAGTACCCGTCCTGGGAAGGAGGAGAAGAGAACAATCTGCCAAAAAGGACAGCAAAAGTCGTTTGCCCCAGACAGGTGACAGGGATCTAGAAAAGCCCCATAACTTTAGAGACCCCAATAATGATGGGACAAAAGAGGATTTTCTTGAGCCCTGGACCTATCCAACTGTATAAAGCCATAACTGCTCTTCTGTCTAGCAGACAGCAGGATAACAAGATCTCACTGCTGGAAGCTGAAGCTAGACAAATCCAGACTGGAAATAACAGAGAGGGTAGTTAATCACTGGAACGATTACCAAGGGCTGTGATGGATTCTCCATCAAGGACTATTTTTAAACTGACATTAAGTTATGCTCTAGTTCAAACAGGAATTATTTTCAGGAAATTCTGTGGTCCATATTACACAGGTGGTCAGACTAGATCACAGTGGTCTGTCCCAGCCTTAGAATCTAGGCAGGTATGGGGAAAGTCAAGATATGTAGTGGGAGATTTTCAGAGGCATCTAAAGAATTTAGGATAAGTCCTATTTACTTAGGGGATTTTGCTGCACAAGTCTCCTTCACACGCTTTGGAGAACTCTCTCTCAAAGTCTAGAAGTTACAAAAGCCACTGCATCACTTGCTATAGACTTAGGGGTTTGTGCTTATTTGTTTAGCTCACTCTAATGTTTCAAAATACTCAAAGTCACCCCCATGGACAACAGATCCAGCTTTGAGGCAATTTTTTGTGTTGGTTCATTTTTGGCAGGTGCAGTCCTATCATACCAAGCTACCACACGGGAGACAAATGGGATCTTCATTATGTCAGAGTGGGGCGCTCAGATGACTTGGGCATTAGCTCTAACAATCATGCATATCTGAAAAGACATTCAAGATTTCAGTCACTTTGCAAATCTTCCCCTAGGCTATATCCCCTTCCCTATGTGCCTTGAAATAGGAGGGAGGCAGGGATATGCAGTGTATTTCTCAAACAGCAGCTGTTTTTCCCAAAAGCCATAAAGTCAATAAAATGGTGTTTTTTTTCAAAACAGAACGGAAAAAAAAAATCTATACCTAGAAATGAATCGGAGGGAGATCCTGGGAATTACCGACCCAAGAGCACAGCTGCAGTGGAGTGAAAACCAATGCAGAGTCTAATTAAGGGTCAGACTGGTACAGCACTTGGATAAGTATAATCTGATCAAGGCGAGCCTGCACCGTTTCAATAAGGGGAAAAAAAATTATACCTCTCTAACCTGTTAGAGTTATTTGAAAAAGGTAATAAAAATCAAGATGACCCAGTGGGAATAATTTAGGTGGATTTTCAGAGAATTTATGACAAAATGTGCCTCATAAGAAATTAAGGAAAATAAATACTCAATGGGTAAAGGGCAAAGTCATGTCAAGGTTTAATGTTTGCTAAGCAAAAGGAAACAAAGAATGCTCCCTAAATTATAGGTGAACTCACCTCTCTTTAACAGCGGCTACCTGAATTAGCTATTTGCTTGACGACATGTGAGCTGCAGGAGACTAAATCATCCTGGTCAGCAAAGAGTATAAAGAGTTTGAGAATCTTCAGGTGGATTTATAGCAGAATGGGGGAAACGGGATGATGAAATTCAGTTTGAATAAGTAAGGCTAATAAAACATCCTAGCAAGGCAAATCAACTTCTCACGATGGATACGGAACTCACAAGACCTTATCAAGCTCAAATTAGGAGCCATCAGTGTTCCATGAAGATGGACGCCCATTACTTTAGAAGCAGGTAGGCTATTTTTGGTACATTTTCAAAAGCAAGGGAGATACTGAACAGTGATGGTAATGTTTCACTCCATGCATCTGAAGTAGTGGGGGTTTTAACCCAGGAAAGCTTATGCCCAAATAGATCGGTTAGTCTTTAAGGTACCACTGGACTCCTCATTGTTTTTGTGGATACAGACCAACACAGCTATCCCTCTGATCCTGAACAGTGATGCTGCACTTCCGTAGACCTAACATTTAGTCATTTCACCTTTAACGATGCTGATATGGGAAAGGATGGATATGAAGATGCTTTCTTAAGATGAGAGATATTAGTAACTCCGAATATTCAGCCAGGAGAGAAGAGCCAGGTAAATCAATGGAAGAGTTCAAGATAGTAACTCAGGCTAGTGAAAAGTGATCAAGAACCACGTTCGGACTACGGCTCAGATCTGAGAACAAGGATGACTGGAGAAGAGTAGTGCCCGAAGCACTCAGAAGGAATTGAAAAAGACACTACAGAGTTTAGGGCACCTAACCTGTGGACTTCACTGCCGCAGGAACTCAGAGCCAGCTCTCATGGCTGGCTTTTAAACAGCGTTATATCATTGGTTATAATGCCTGCTAAGGTAAGGAATTCTACTCCTAGCTCTAACATGGGAGGCGGGACGAGCCACTTCAACCCTTGTGTACCAAAACATTTTCCCCGTTGCACAGAGGAGGGAATGCTGACCAGGGTTTGGAGTTCATGCAAGTGACCTGTGTTCACTGAGCTCACCAGACGGAAGGCTCTCTGGAAGCAGGAAGGAAAGCTACTTGATCGCAGGCACGAAGGTGTAATCAGAACCCTGGAAAACAGAGGCGGGGTATCAAGAAGGGCTTCCCACCCTCCTCCTGTGTGGCTCTGCAAGCTTTAGCTAGGCATGTTACTGAATAGGCAGCAGTTCCCCTCAAACAGCAGGTTCTGGCCATTGCCAGAGGCACAATACGGCACAAAATCTGATCGGGTGCAGTTACACCGTATCCTGTGGCATGGCACCATCGTTTGCTCTAGACTCTCCCGCCCCCTGCTCCAGCTCTCTAGTCCTGCACACCTCATTGGGTTCCCAGCACGAGCAGAGTCTGAAGACAATATAAGCTACACTATTTCTTTAAGACACACTATCACACAAACCACACACAGCCAACCACGGCAATCAGACATTTGTTTTAAGAGCAAATTACAAGGCGAAGATGGAACAGATGCCCTCATTGGCCCCTCTGTTCTGCTGTTAGCGTGATCAGAGCTTCAACAGCATCACTTCGTAACAAGCGTGTAACAGTGCAGCACACGCTACTGGAGGGAGGCTCTTTGGTCAGCTCAATCTAACCATTCATTGCCAGATGACCTCTAGGGGGTTTGTTGTATCACCTCTCCGGGCACTTCCAATGCCTATCCTTCACCCGTCAGCATCACCGACACCCCCAGACAATCCTCCTCCAAGGAGGTGTTCATTTAACACTGTGGCCAGGCGCCAGCCCGAGGGACACATACCTGGGTCTGGATATTCGGAACATCATACACACAAGAATCAGAGAGGTAGCCGTGTTTGTCTGGAGCTGCAGATGCGACAAAGAGTCCTGTGGCACCTTAAAGACTAACAACAGTATTGAAGAATAAGCTTTCCTGGGCTAATACCCACTTCAACGGATGCAGGATGAAGTGGGTATTCCACAGGACTCTGTCGATCATACACGCAAGCTCCCTGTACGGAGTCAGGTGGGGGGAGTTCTGCCGCACACCCCGATGGACATGCATGTACCTCCAAGTCATCAAAGGAAGGTTCAGTGCCCAGGACTGACACAAACTTGTCCAAATGTTAAGAGCAAGTCTAGGAAGCCACCTGTAGATCACCTGCCATTCCATCCCAGCACCCCTATAATAGGCATACGTTGTACTAAGACTTTAAAGAAGAGTCACTGTTTCCAGCTGTGGTTTCCATAAACGTTTGACACCCAGGGGGATCAAGGAAAATAGCACTAACATGCTGATTCAAAGTGTGTATGCTCTTTGCTGGAGGGGAAGGACAAGGTATTTGGGGCACATTAGCATTGGATGTGTGTGTACAGCCTCATTTTTCAGCCTATTTAGAATGCAATCCTGGCTGCCTCTGGACAAATATTTGACATACACTTTTTTCTTGGCCTGACGGCTCATGCAAGCAAATTCAATTTAAGGGAAGTTGGTTCAGTGCTTTTCATTAACAATGCTCCAAGAAAAAAAAACGTAATTCCCAAGACCAAGGGGAAAAAACTTTTCATCATGCGAAACAAACACAGAGTGAATCAATCAAACCTGGTTCTCCCATGGCATGAGCGGATGCATCATTGAGCAACACTGATCGCTCCGAGTTGGTGATTTTTTGCCTCACCTGCTCTACAGCGGCCCTGCAGGAGAAAATTTGGTGCTCTGGGGCCACTGAAAAGGCTGCAAAACATCCCGTGTATACTTTCACCATGTACACAAATGCAATGCTATTCAGAGCAAAACTTCCTTCTGCCAACTTAACGACAACACCATCAATACCCTTGGATCTTGGTTTTATCTTCCAGTTAATTAAGTGTTGGAAGATGCCAGGCTGACAGCCCTCCAGACTCAAACCCCCAATTTCTGCAAAGGTGGTGTCAGGGGCTCAGATTTGGGAAAGAAACCGAAGGGCATTCGTCACCCAGTGGAATTAGGTATTTCTAGAGCGTTCTTCATCACAATGAATGAAGGTTGGATTGTCAAAGGAAAATCCAGAAGTTAAGTGCCTAACTCTCAGTGCAATGAATTGAGAGCTGGGCATCCAACTTCCTTCGGTTTCTTTGCAAAACCCCATCCCTCATGCACCACAGTGCAGGGAGCTCTAGAAATACGTAACAAAGAACCGGGACAGCATATCACACACACAACTGATACACCTCATTCATTCAAAGGAATCATCTTCCAGGCTGAGAGGAGAGTTTCCTTATGTCTCCATGGCCCAATTAGGTCCACGGAGCCAGGGACCATTTCATAACTAGAACACCGACCATTTGGTGGATATGGGAAGTGCCATCCTTTTGATGTCAGCCATGCTTCAGCATTTGATAGCTGGATAATGACATCTAACTCCCTGAGCCTTTAGTTGCCTTTGTGATCACAGGCCCACCTGCAATGTCATAATCATAATGCAAGGCATGGTTGGTTTACTCTGAGCGGGGACATAAAATTGTCTATGTTTTAAGCCCAAATATTTAAAATAAATCAAAGATAAGAAGAGAGGTGTGTTAGTACACACCATCCTACAGCATGTGTGTGTGTGTGTATATATATATATACACATACACACACATATATATATATATATATATATATATATAAAAAGAGCCAATAGCACATTGGACCTGACTTAACGGAAGGGCAAGAGAACAGCAGCACTCAATAAAGGCAACGCACAAGATGCTGCTGCTGGGAACATGCCAACAGTTGTCTGGTAGAGCGGAGCTCAGACTGGACCATGCTAGGATATGGCAGAATCGTGGTCCCTCCCCAGTCAGCCATTCTCTGCTACAGAGAGAGGCGCATCTGCAACTGGACAAAGGGAAGCAGCTCTGGATTCCCCTCCCGTGGCGCCTTTTCCAGGGGGACCAAATACGGTCCGGCTGCTTAAATCTGTGTAAGAATGGCGTCTCCTCTTCCTCAGGTGCAGGCAGGGAAGCCCCTTCAAAGGGGATTTCTCCCCACTGGGTTTTTCCTCCAGTACGAGTCTATTTCGAGAGAAGGAAAGATAAAGCAGTTCCAGCCTGTCTGAGGTTTTATTCGGCAAACGCTCTGGCTCAGAAATAATTGCCGTTTGCTATCATTGGAGAGATGCAGGAAGGGAGCAGATACAAGTGGAGTCTGGAGCAATTTTTGGAGATTTGTTACGCTCAGCTCACTTCTATCAATTTCAGCGGCTCAGACGCTTCTGACCTGTTGCTCAGCTTATTGTGAAAATAGCTTTTATTTACTGCACTTCCATTAAAAGATGAAATCCATGCACAGGGTTCACAGGGCAGAAAATCACAGTTTACGTCTCAGCTTATCTCCCTTCGCTCATTTTAACTCTGGCTCAACCCCAGCTGCTGTTAAAGAACCACTTCAGGGTGCTCTTTGGAGCGGCGGAGCCCCAGCATGGGCATGAGCCCCCGGGGAAGGGGAGCATTTAGAGGAAGGTCCCATGGCACGGGCTGGCTCTAAGCGGAGAGGATGGCTATGTTCCGTGCGGGCTCCATGTCCCCCTGGCAGGCAGGAGCGGGTAGGGATGCGCCATCACAACTTTAAGGGGATCCCACAAAACGTCTCTCCCACATGCTCCCAGAGAGAAAGGCGGAGGACTGGGACATACTCTCCATCCTTCCCTGGAGCACATTTTAAATACCTGCCATTTCACGCAACCTGAACCACACTAAAAGACAAGAAGTGTTGCCCTCCAGCTGTATTTAAGGAGACCTAGGCGATCTGTTCTCTCTGGTAGGGGTGATTTAGTAATATTCCAAGCGAGAGACCCCTTGTGAGGCAGGATTTTAACAACGGTCCCTCCAGTACTTCCCAGAGGTGGGTCGGGTGAGGCGTCAACATGCCAGCTTCCAGCCGCAGGTTCGTGCCCCGAGACAATGGTATGAATGAGAAATGGTCTCTTATTTCTTTCTGTACTCTCCGCCCCTCCCCTAGCTTCTGCAAAGATAGCCTGGTAAAGGGCACAGAGCAAGAGGGAGACACAAGGTTCCTGGCTCCCTTTGCAGAAGCTAGGGGAGGGGTGGAGAGTACAGAAAGAAATGGGAGAAATAGGTGTTGCAGTGAGAGCTGCTATGCTCCAAAACTCAAGGGGAGAAGCAGGAGTCCCACTGATTGAAACCTGCCTCAACCGGCCAGTGCAATGGAGAATAGAGGACAGGGAAGAACCCTACGCTGGGCTCCACTGAGAGAAGGTCTCCGCATCTCCAGTTCCTACAGGCTCTGGGATTGGCCACTCCCCACGAGTTACCCTGCAATGGCTCAGCAGAGCTTCCGTGGCTCACCACCGAGCAGAGGCTCATTTATACAAAGCAAGGCCTGCGACCCCCCACTCCCCCCGCACCACTCGGGCCCTGCCTTTCGCAGAGCTATGGATAATGGCAGCCGCACAGGCGTCAGAGAGCCTGTGACTCCAGCACGTCAGGTGAGAAGGAAACAGAGACTCGGTGCAGTTGTCTCTCCATCTGCTGGCTCTCGCCAGTCAGTGACGTGATGCTGCGAGCCGCATGAACCTCCATGTCAGGGACAGAGGCCCTCGGCACAAGCACCAGGCGTTCTCCTGGCCCTTCTGAGAGAGGCCATTTAATGCCAGACATACTGGCTCCAAGGACAGTTGGAGATGGGCTCCCAGGGCCAATGTGGAGTTGCTAAGGTTACTCACTCAGCTGCCTAATTAGAGAAGCCCTCACTCTAGCAAAGATCAGGAAGAGAGGAGAAAAAAAAAAACCACACACCTTAAAAATATGCAGACAATTTGTACGGCACTAAGGCAAGAAACTGTCACCTAATGGGACCGCGTGTTGGAGCAATTATAACTCTATAAACAACATCCTGTCCCCTCTTGCCTGGAGAACAGCACACAAAGGGAGGCGAGGTTGTTAGACAGGAAAGCAGAGAGCAGCAGCCGTCTCAGTCCTTAGGAAGCAGCGAGTCCTGGTTTCTACAGGCCATTTAACCTCCCCTGGTCCTATAAGAGCCTTGCCTTGGGTTTAGTACCATCCCCTTGCCCCCAGCTCATTTAACGGTCACAGCCCCTTCAATCACAAGAGAAGGGAAGCGGCCCAACACCTCCCAAAAAATCAGGGCAGGCACTTGGATAGCACTTTTCTGTAGCTCCTCGGTGTCCAAGCGCCTCTCCGTGCTGTATGGCACATACATGAAGCCCCTCCATGCCCTGGTGCAGATAAGTAACTTTTATCCTAGTTTTATAACAGGGATAATGGAGGCACAAAAATCGAGTGAGCAGCCCAAGGTCGAGTAGCAGCTCCAGGAACAGAATCCAAGAATGACTTAGTCCAAGCTCTAACCACTACAGAACACTGCCTAGACTGTGGGGCTGGTTCTTTCTGCATTTCCGTTGCCGTCCTCCAGCCGAGGCCTCAATGGTACCAAGTCGAATGGGACAATTACCTCCCAATGTCTTTCTTATGCCACCCCAGTTAATACACACCGAAGTGACATAAGCCTTTTTCACAACTACATCAATATGCTGACTGGCATCCAGTGTGTGATCCATAATAGCCCCCGATCCTTTTCGGCCACACTACCACTTAGCCAAATATTCCCCTTTTGTAGTTGTGCATTTGACTTTTCCCTCCCTAAGACAAGTGCAAAGTACTGCATTTAACTCAATTTCATCTTGCTGATTTCAGACCAATTCTCCAAAGCTTCAAGGTCATTTTGAAGTCTAATCCTATCCTCCAAAGAGCTAGCATCCCCTCCCAGCGTGGTGTTATCCACACCCCTGGGTCTTTTCTAGCTTACAAAGAAACTGGGCACCAAGGTTGAATATTCAGAGATCCACTGAAGAAACAAGACCAGCTGAGGCTTCTGCCTTGCACAGGAAAAGTGGGAATGCACAGGGAGAAACACCCACTCCAAGCTGGTGTTGGTCTGCATATGACGGTTAGACATTCCTGTTCCTGGAGTAGCTTTTCACACAAAAGGTCTCCCGCTCAGCTTGGGGGACTGAGAAGTAGGGGAAGGGAGAAGAAACCATCTTTGGAAAGTGTTGACAGGATTGACACCAGCGCTAGACCGTGAAGTTCACTATGTCAGGACAATGTAACCTCATGAGACAGTGTCCCATTCCACCACACCAATTTCACCAGTGCCAGACTTAACACCTGGCAGCATTACAGGGTAGGACCCAGAGCAGCGCTGTCTGAGGTCTCAAGACCAGGAAACGAGGGTGTGTTCTCTGTTGGGGGAAGGAGAGGTCAGAAAGACACTCGCATAACCCACAGATGGGACTCTAAGCCAGGGATCTCCAAACTTTATGAGAAGGGGAGATTTTTGAACGGGCTTCATGGGCTGAAGTGACTGTGAAAAAAACTCAATATATTGAAAATCCCCCCCTTTGCTCCTCTGTCCGCTGCCGCGCCCCCCTCTTTACTCCTCCAGCCACTGCGGCACTCACCCCTCCTCACATGGGGCCGCCAGCAGTAGCTTGCGGGGGGAGGAAGGGCAGTGGCGGCTTCTCCACATGCCTGCTCAGCTGAAGGGCCGGACAAATCAAAGCTGCGGGCTGGATCTGACCCCAGGCCATAGTTTGGAGACCCCTACTCTAAGCAGGGACATCTACTCTGCTGCTATCCCGAGGATACAGCAGTACAGTGAAACCTCGATTTAACGGACTAATTCGGGCGAGGGGGTGTCCGTTAAATCCGAAAGTCCGTTATTTAATAATTTTTTTAAATTATTAAATAACAGGACTTTCGGATTTAACGGACACCCCCCTCGCCCGAATTAGTCCGTTATATCAAGGTTTTACCGTCAACCCGCCCGCCGGGGTCCCCGGCTGCTGGGACCCGGCGGGAGCTGTCAGCCCGCCTGCCCCCGGCTCAAAAGCGCGGCGGCCGCTGCGCGCGGGCAGAGAGCCCGCCGGGTCCCAGCAGCCGGGGACCCCGGCGGGCGGGCTGCTAACTGCCGCCGGGTCCCAGCAGCCGGGGACCCCGGCGGGCGGGCTGCTAACTGCCGCCGGGTCCCAGCAGCCGGGGACCCCGGCGGGCGGGTTGACAGTAAAACCTTGATATAACGGACTAATTCGGGCGAACTTTGGATGCATCAGACTCTGAAAAATTTTGTCCGTTGCATCCGAAGTCCGTTAAATGGAGGTCCGTTAAATCGAGGTTTCACTGTACCAATGTGCAGCTCTATTTTAAAAAGGTAGAGAGCAGCAAGAGAAAGAGCAGCATAAACCGCAGAGAGAGAACCCCAGAAATCAAACTCATCTCAGTGTCTCCGTCACACTCCCACTGCACTCCCATCCCCTCAGGGACTTGTCAGACTGGCACGGTAAAGCATATGCTTAGCACCTGAAATAGAGAACGCACTCAAATAAACTTGGAATCTAGATGTTGCAGGGGGATAAAGGTAGGGCTGGGGGAGGCATCTTTTCTCTAACAGGAACTGCCTGACAGCTCGTCTGCTGCTGTCAGGGGCTCGTGGCCTTGTCACTCACGTCTCCACAGCCCCCTCAGAGATGGAAATAGATTTATTTTTAATTCTAGGGTACAAACTCAAAGCTGTCTGAGCCTCTAACAAAGTCCAAAGAAAACCAGAACTTAATGGAGTGTGGAGGGAAAGAGAAACAAGTCAGCATAGCCCAATGCTAGAGGACTATACAATCATGGCTGGTGCGGAGAAAGTGTTATTTTCTCCTTCTCAAACACAAGAACGGGGGGGGGGGGGGGGTCACCAAATGAAATCAATAGCAGCAGGTTTAACACAAACAAAAGGAAGTATTTCTTCACACAACACACAGTCAACCTGTGGAACTTTTTGCCAGAGGATGGTGTGCCAAGGGTTCAAAAAAGAATAGATAAGTTCATGGAGGATCGGTCCATCAATGGCTATTAGCCAAGATGGGGAGGGATGGTGGCCCTAGCCAGAAGCTGGAAATGGGCGACGGGATGGATCACTCGATGATTCCTGTTCTGTTCATTCCCTCTGGGGTACCTGGCATTAGCCACTCTTGGAAGACAGGACACTGGGCTAGATGGACCTTTGGTCTGACCCAGTCTGGCCATTCTTATGTTCCTATGTAATCCATTTGGAAATTGGTGAAATAAAAGAAATTCAGAGAAGAGGGACTACAGCTAGCTAAGGAATTCATCATTCCCCGCAACACCAGAGCAGAGGTTGCACAGGGTTTGGGAAGCAAATGGAAAAGACGTGGTAAACATCCATTGCATCTCTGCATCTGAGCATCAGAAATCCATTCTACATGATTTGTGTTTCAGCAGTAGCACTGTGCGCAGTGAGGTACATGCACTGGAACAGCCTCTGCCCTGCCCCAAAGAGCTTCCAGTCTACAGAGGAAAGCAGATGGCTAGCAGAGGGGCAGGAGAAAGGACATGTTGGGATTAGAGCTGAGCAAATAATGGGTTTTTCAGCTCAGGGACCAACCCAAAATAAAAAGTGAAAAATAATTCTAGCTTGATTCAAACCTACACAATTTTATTTTTAAAAAATTCAACTCAGAAAATGTGAAAAAATTCTGTTGAAATTGATCCAAATGTTCCAGTCAACTCAACGTTATTTTGGTTTTGTTGTATTTGGTTTCAGTTTGCATGTTTCAGGTGTTTTCACCTTTGCAGGGGGATTTAAATTCGCCACATGTGAAATCAAAACACCATTTTGAATCAATTTGACAAATAGTTTCTGGGTCCCCCACCCTCACACCTCCCAAAAATGTTGCATCTGGCTCTCGTTGGGATGAGCAGCAGACACTTTTGTGATTTGCCCCAGGTAGGACAGAATGGCTCTGGAAGAGACAGGAATTGAACCCAGAACCCTGACGTGCCAGCGCATCCCCTCAACAAGACCACATGGACAGAACAGTGGTGAGCAACGCCAGAGTGACTGGTGGATGTCTGTAAAGGATGCAAGCAGCTGAGACGCAGGAGCCACTAGACACCCTGGCTTCCTTAGGGCCTCTCTTCTGGAAGCCAGGTTGCCGTCTGCTCTTGCTTCTCCCTTCATAACTGAGCCTGTGCTGCTTGGATAATCTATTAGGCAGGTGCCTGCTAAACAGCTGTGAAAAATTTGTTTTCATTTGCAAGCTTTCAAACTCTCCTCCCTTAATTGAAAGCAAACAGCAGCAAGGTTGGAAGCGGCAGGAGGTGTAATGAGGCTGGAGGAAATGACAGGTTTGGGGTTAAAGGAAAGGAGCAAAAGCAACCAGGGCTGTGCCAACCTGTCCTGGCCCACCAGCCATCTCCTGGGTTTATTCCCTCAGACCATGCTTCCTCTGCCTTTGACCTACCAAACGGAGTGCGACATGCCCAAGAGGAAGCAAACACTGAAGTGTATCTGGCCCCACTTCAGAGCTTTTGCTCATCGCTCTGCCCTCTTCCCTTCCTAAGGAAAATTCTTCCCTACCTCAGGGTTATCAGGTCCTCACTACTCTATTCCCTCAGGCATGGGCCACACTAGGGGCTTGTCTATACTGGTAAAATGCATGGTGTTAGAACACGTTAACTCACTGTCTAATTAGACATGCTATTGCCCTTCGCATGGACAGGACTTAAACAGTTAGCTGGTCATCACTAACTCCAGGACAAAGTCCTAGTCAACTGTACCTTCCCCATAGTCTAGACAAGCCCTTAGAGAAGTACTGATGACCGGCTCTCGTTGTGTTCACCAAACCTTTGACCAGCCCTGGATACCTTTAGAGGAGTTTGAGAGAAGCAGCAACCTGATCCAACAGCGATAAAAGAGTCACCCTATGTTAACTGGTCATTCTTGCCTTTTATGAGACTGCCAGGGTCTACATTTTTGATATCCCAAATACTTCCTCCCGGTTATAAACCTCCCCTGCCCCAAGCCCCCTCCACACACACGGGAGATGGGGAGACGAGAGAGGAGGTGTTCAAAAACGTGCGGCAGGTTATTCAGAAACAAACCCGTGCCCAAGCCTCCCGGAGAACGGATTTATGGGCCGAGACGTTTTTAAAATGTCTTTTGAATGACTCTCCGCACATCATAAACTCCGCAGGGAAGCCTGCCAGAGAGGAGCAGCAGCCAAACACCTCCCTCCTGGACCGCTCCCATCCACACCGGTGGGAGGGTGGAGAGCGCAGCAGGGAAGAAGGGAGAAGAAACTCAGCAGCAGCAGAGGTAGGTCACCCCTCAGCCGGGCCCTGATGCTTCATCAACAACCCCAAAGGGAGTGAGGTCTATGGCTGACTCTGGGGAGCAGCCTGTCATTCTTCCACTGGGCTGCTGCTAATTGGAAGGTGGAGTATTATGCCAAGTTATGAGCACAAGCGTTTGGGAGGGAGGGGTGTTTAAGTGGATCATTAAAAGATGTTGTAAAACTCTTCAGCACAAGGGGGGAAGACATTTTAAAACTGCCTTTCCAACACACCCAGGGGGCGAGGGAGTCTCTCTAAGCACATGTGAGACTTGGCTGGTCCGACCGTACTGAACGCATGCATCTCGCCAGGATGCTCTTGGGCAGAAGGGATTTCGGCAAGGTGGCAGGTGGGGTCCTGGATGGAGAGACCTGAAGTGGTCCCCCTCTCTTGGCTTGAAGGCACATGCATCCTGCCCAGATCAAAGCTCTTGCCTCCCTCTGCCCCCCCCTCCCCCCACTCCAGGTTTCTCTTCCAAGTTACAATAAGGGATAGTTCAGAGGTTAAGCAGAGAAGAAAGCCACTTACTGCAAAGTAGAACACACACCCTGCCATGAACCTTGCATGTCTGTCCACTGCAGGATCCCAGCTGCTTTAGAAACACCCCAAGTCACCCGACATCAGCCCATGCAGCCAAGAGTCCCAGACTTCCCCTCTGGCTGGCACTCCATATGAAAATGTGCTATCCTGATCCGTCCAGCACTGCCTCCTTGAAGCAGCAGAACCCAGCAATGCTGACAGGACAGACATTTGGCCTGTCTGGTGTTTTGGAAATGAAGAATAGAAAAGAGCAGCAGTACTGGAACTAATATCATTAGTGTGGAGTACTCTAATGGAGTAGGCAGTTTTCTTCAAGTCCCAGCTCCTGGAATCATGTTATTAAAACAAAAGCTCACCTTTCATATCTATCTATCTATTTTCTGCCTATATCTATATATATATAAAAGTCAAATTGTGTATGTGTGTGTGTGTGTGCGTGCATGCGTGTATGTATGTTCCCTTACTCCTTCCACACCGTTTGAACTAGAGACTTGAAATTTGGTACAGTTATAGGCTTTAGGGTCCTAATCAGGGTAAGAATAGAAAATTTTTCAAATCTCACCTCTGACGCCCCCTAGGGGTGAAATTCTTTAAAGCCCATTAACATCAGCTGGGCAGCAGGTTAACACCTGCTGTTCTCTGTGACATAGTTATGATGTAATAATACCCCCCTCCAAGGGCCCCCCCACTCACTCAGCTCTCTCCCCCCTCCAAGGGCCCCCGCACTCACTCAGCTCTCTCACCCCTCCCCCCACTCCAACGCCCCCCCCCACTCACTCAGCTCTCTCCCCCCTCCAACGGACCCCGCACTCGCTCAGCTCTCTCCCCCCTCCCCCCCTCCAAGGGTCCCCTTGTGTTTTTCTTAAAAAGGACCCTATTCGTTATGCCGTGTAAAAAGCGAAAATGTATCTGAGAAACCACATCTAAATGCAAGAGAATGAAATTAATTAGACAAAATGAGACTTCTGAACAAAATTTGTATTAATAAAAAACATGGTAGTCTTTTTACATCCCAGTTTCCAATTACAAATACCCCGAGCAACGCCGGGTATTTTTGCTAGTGTGTGTGGTTTTATATATTTCTAATCCATGTGGTTGTGGGGGGGGGGGGGGGAAATCTGAAAGACGTGACCCCGGAGAAACTCAAAAGACCAAGAGAAACCCAAAATGCATTACTTATTAAAATATCATTTTAAGAAAATTAACTCATGAATTTTGAATGCCTGGAGCTGGCCACTCCATAGGCCCTACTCCTTATCTCATGGTACACTGGCTGCTGAGCTTACTTCCCCAGTGGATTGATTGGTATTAGATCCCTCCACTCAAAACAGCAAGAGCGGCGTCTAAAGAAATGTTAAGACAGCTTTGCTTCCCCACCTACCTAACCTTAAGGGAGTTCTGGAGGCTGAAATTTACATCAGTCGCTACCAAGTAAACACAGAGCATCACCACACAGTTAGGGGCTTCAGTACAGGATCAGAATGAAGGGAAAACGGGGCTGAAAAGGGAAAAGTCCTTTTTACTCCAGCACCAATCTCTTCAACACGGGGGGAACACGGTCCCATGACACCACTGCAGGCAAACTGATGCATGGATGGGATATTCCACTTCCTGTCAGGCGTGGCTGTTGCCCATCCATGGAGCAGCTGCAGCAATTCCTGAATTTAGAAATTGCAGCAAATACAAAATAACCCCCTCACTTGCTCATTACCTTATTGGCTACCACAATGGTGCCAAGCTAAAACATTCCCCTCAGGAAATGCAGAGCTCATACTGCAGAAACCTTCACTTAGCACCGTTGCACAGCTGAGATGTTTTGTGCATTGGGACACATTTCATGGGAACCAGCTCAGACGGTTTTTGATTTAACAGTTTATGGCAAATATTTAACAAGCTACACAGGATGAGGAAACGTATCCCACAAACTGCTAAACAAAAACTGCCTCTTGCGTATCACAGCACACCCCCAAAAGATAAACGGGGAATGCATTTCCCAACTACTTGGGCACCTGTAATGATTCTTTTTGCATTTAGTGCTCTTGTTTTATTAAAATAGGTTTTAGCACTTAAATGATCCCAGCTGGGGTTCTATATCTGACACTCCAAAAATGGGACCTTGGGCAAGTCCCTCTACTTCTCCCTGCCTCACTTTTCCCCATCTGTAAAATGGGGATAATGGCCTCCCAATAAATTGCTTTCACATTTACAGATGAAAAGCACAAGGTAAGAGGTAGGTATTTTTAGTGGAGCATGGAGCAAATGCATTCCTTTCTTTTCATCGGTCACTCAGGTTGGAGGTGGTTTTCTGAAAGGCCAGATTTTTTAAAAAAGGGCCGGGGGCAGCAGCAGATCTGTTTCTGAATGTTGCAAAAATTGAAGGAGACTCCACAGGAGAGTCAGACCTGCAATTGTTTCTGAGAGTTCGCTTCATGGGGAAGGTGAGCGGCAAAGGACTGGCACTGTGTAGGTTTCAGCAAGACATTTACAGCCTCCCTCACGAGCAATCCCAGTCGCAGGAACCCCTGCCTGTCAGCAGGATTCTTAACATGTCTATTGCCCAGGAGTGGGTTTTTCCCCCCAAGCACACAAACTTGATGGTCGATTTCTCCGTGAGCGCTATTTCTGCCAAGCTGCGAAGCAGCTGGAGCTGCGCGTGAAAGTAATTCCTACCCACCGCCCCAGTCCTGGAAGAACAGTTCCCACCCCCCCATCCCTTTGTAACCCAAATGGATGCACATATTTTCCTCCAAAAACTTGTGCTCGGGTCCGGAGCGAGTCCATGGCATTGCCAGTCCGAGAGAAAAATGCTTTAGGAAGTTACAAGGGAGTGGGGGGCGGGGGGAGCGGGTGGTGTTCGCTGCCCTCTCTAACATCATGCTCTAGTGAGGCAGGCTGTAACACTCTCCGGCTTGGAAAGCGCCTTGGGAGCCTTCGAGATGAAAGGTGCAATATTCTCAGAATACAGGATATTCAGGGGCTTGGTTACAGGACCCAGCGCCTAGCCCAGTTTTATTGCTAGAACACAGAGTTCATCTGACACCTGGGGCTGTTTGGGTGACAAATGCGCCCCCCAGGCCTTTCCTTGGCTCCACAGGATACTGAAAAGATCAGAGCCCTGATGCGAACAAGGCAGGTTGAGCAAGGACTCCTCCCTGCGTCTTTTAGGGGAGGCTCGCAGGGACCTGCCTGTTTAGGCAAGCGAGGTACCGTTCAACGCCTCCCGGGGGGCGTCTCGGCAGCATTCCATAGGCTTGATCACCAGATACACCTGCCCCACCCCTGGAATGCTACAGGGATGAACGGAAACTCTACCTGGTCCGTGTCTTTCCTCCCAGGCTACAGCAGAGGGTCCTTATGGGTAGCTGTCCCTCCAGTGCCAAAGCCACCCTGCAGCCTCTCTCAACGCTCAGTCAGCTACCCTGCATTATTCCATCCTGACCCTGAAGTGCCAGCACTATGCAGATGCCCATCTCCCAAAACCAGCCCCAGCCTAGGTTCTCTTTTAGCCCCCCGGAGGCCATGCTGGTAGGGAGAGGGATGCATTTCAGGGAGCACACCTCCCCTCAAACATCCCGCATTATCAACAGCATCGAGCCTCGAGTTATCTGTCTGCAGACCTGGCTCTTTGGAGTTCCAATGCCATGGAAACCAGCTGACTGTGCCCCATCTCATCAGGCACAGAACTGACCCTGGTCTCCTTCAGGCCTATGCTCTAGGAACGAAGCCCCGTTGCGAACGGGGTCCAAAGGAAGCCAGGCCTTAAGAAAGCTCCAGCTGGTACAAACAGCAGATGGGCTCACTGTGACCACCACCCAGGGACACTCCACTCTGCTCAACAGGGAGCCGGGGCAAAGACCAGTTCAAGGTCTCTCACTTGAAAACCTCTGTGGGACAGGTCCAAAATAGCACCTCTGCCTCCTGAAGCACAACCTGCCACAAGGTTTGGGGAGCAGGGAGGTGGCCTGGGAATGCAAGGCAGCGATCCTTCCCAGGAACTGGCCCCAGACTGCAGAACTCCCTGCCACAAGAGATGCAGAATGAGTCTGGGCCTCAGGGGTTCAGAAATGAACACCTGACTCATCTCTGCAGCTCCACCCTCCGTGGTCCAGACCCTATAAACCAAACCACCTCTGCCCTGCTGCGAAGGAAAAAAGAGGAGATTGTTCATTGATCCTATTTTTAAATGCCTAGAATGGAGACATGGAAGTAACAGAACCTAGAGAGATGGCGGCTGCCCACAACAGATCGGAGGCTGAGGAATGAACACACACCATCAGTTCCATTAGCTGGAGGAGAAAACCTCCACCCACCCCCAGTTCAGCTGAGACTTCCCCTCCGTCGGCCCCCCTTGCTGGGTTCCCTCTGCCTGCTCCCAGGTTCCCCAGGCAGGGGGACAGATCACAGGGAGGGTAAGACCCAGAACCAACACCCAGAGGCAGGGTTCTGACGCCCTGGCAGAATTTCTTGGGCTGATCACTGGAGGGAGAATTTAACGAGCCTCTTTAATTTAGGTGAGAGGTTCCCCTCCTTTCACACAGCTGATCTCAGGACGTGTTTAGGATGAGAGCACAGCGCGATGGTGGCAGGGAGGTGGGGGGACAACAGGAATGACAGATCTGGTTCTCCCTACGCTCCCTCCATGCCACTGCTTTTAATCCGACAGCCACTGTACTGAAAGCGCCACCCAAGCGGCTGCTGTGATCCCGTAAAGACAAGGTCAGGGTTTATAGTCCTCAGCCACAGGGCCGACTGGGAGCGGAAGAGAAAGCTTTAGAACGGAGGACTAAGTGGGAACGATCGACTGGGTTCGGCCCCCCTGGGAATTCCTGGTTCGGTGCTAAATGGACCTGTCACGAGGCAGAGGCGCAGAACAGAGCACGAGGGGTGAATCCTGCACGGATAAGGTGGTCACCGGCATGTCACCTGCTCCTCTCTCACCCCAAGAGGCAGGACGGTAATTGCAACAGGCTCCCAAACTCAGAGCAGCCAATCGTTAGCAGCACCACAATATCTGGGGGGGCGGGGGGGGGGGGAATCCATCTTGCTCAGGCCTCCCCCAGCTCCCAGATTTCCTGCCATCCCACACACATGCCTGGTGTTTGCTATTGCAGCAGGCTATTGATTCAGGAGCACTGAATCATGAGGCCGACCTTACAGAACTGTTGGTTAGAGGCAAAAAATCCCATGCTGCTGCCAGAAACTACTTTTTTGTCACTCAATCCCATATTTTAATGTCGTGCACACAGTCCGTGGTAGGCAATAACGCAGGGGACTAGGAAGGGGCAGGGAAGAGGTAGAAGGCCTGGGAAAGAGACACCTGAGATAGCAAAATTTGCTGGGGAGGAGGAAGAATTTGCTGGGCACCTGGGATGCTCTGTTCATTTGGGATGGGCGGGAAGAAGAATAAAGGGAGAGCTGGTCAGCACTCAACAGACAGTCCCTGCAACACAGACAAGGTATTTGGAGCGGCCCACCCATCTGGGCCTCTTAGGTCTCCCCTCCCACCCTGAAACACACACACGCAAGGGGGAATTGAAGTTCCCAAGCCTACACTGCAAAGAAGTGCATTTTGTACTGTGCCATGGCCCTGCGAAAGGCAGATCCTGGGTGCCAAGGTATCTAGGTCAGGCGATCGACCCCAACTTCTACCCCCTCCCCTTTCCAAAAGGGAGCAGGCAGAAGGACAGAAAGTGGGGAAATGAGGGTTAAACCAGCTCTCCCCACAACTGCAGGCCTCTAGTTGTTCCTACCCAGGTTCTGGCAATTCAGCTGGAAAGTATGGGTTGCTCTCTCTATAGTTAATCTTCTGTTGCCACTAGCTGGTCAACACGGGTACTCTTGGAAAGCAGCAATTCTTTAAGGATGCTCTTGTGTTCAGATGCGAGAGGTAGCTTGAACCAAGTTAGACAGAACAGACACTGCCCCTTCCCACAAGGCCCAATCAGATCCACTCCAGTCCTGACATGTGTTCAGGCCATGAGCCACCTCATCTTAAAGGGAGTTTAGCTCAGTAAGGTGCATGGACAACCAGTGGCATCAGCCACACCTGCCTCCCAGCCTTCTGCATCAGCTGTACAAAATCCCCTTGAAGAGAGTTCTTTCTACTGCACTTAGACCTGCTCGATCAGCGGTGTCCAATAGAAATTCGATGCTAGCCACACTGCTAGCCACACTTGTGGTTTTGAATTTTTCTTATTAGCCACATCATAAAAAAGCCACATGCATTAGCCATAATTCAACAGCTTATTAGCCGCATGTGGCTAGTGGCAAATGTACTGGACACCGCTGTGCTAGATTGTTCTTAACAGAGGCCACGCCTCCTGAGCCTTCCCCCCTCTCTGGCCCATTACATTCACATCAGTTGTCTTGGCTTCCAAAGTGCTTCGTGTCCAGGCAATTGACCCTGAGTAGGGCTCAGTGTTTGTCCCGGAGGGCACAGATTCCGTAACCTCCTGCGACCTTCATGACTTCCGCAGCGGCCAGTGTGACTGACCCCGGGGCTTCCTTCCCACTGGCAGCAGCCCCCCCCCCCTTCCCCGGGGCTCTCCCACCCACAGCTGGTGCTGTGGGCTCCCCTCCCCAAGGTACAATCACAGGTAATTTTAGTAAAAGTCACAGACAGGTCACGGGCCCTGATATTTTGTTTCTTGCCTGTGATCTGTCCATGACTTTTACTAAAAATACCTGTGATTAAATCATAGCCTAAGGCAACAACCCACGACCCCTTTCAATAGCTTTCCTCTATTGCCCTCTGATCTGTTCTGCAGCTTCTGCTTTGCGTAACACCATGGAAATGAAAGCCAGGTGGGAGCAGCCAGACACAAAGTTTGTTCCGTTTTCCCTTTCCCCTTTGCAGAGCCATACCTAGGAAACAACCCACCCCATAAGGGATTTCTACCTGTCCCAAATGGATACATTCTAATAGAGGTCTTTCCACACAAACAGGTGTCCCTCCAGAGGGAAAGCCCCTGGGTTCTCTGGATCAGGTGACATCCCCTTGCTTCTCTCTCCAGGGACTCCTCTGAAACAGTCTTGTTTTCACTGCATTCCCATCAGTGCTTTTGCACGGCAGGGCCAGGTTCCAATTCTGCAGCAGGTAAGGCTGTTCAGTGGGTCCAGAAGTGGCCACCCTTTACCTGACTGGGCTATTTTGGATACAGCCAGCAGGAGGCCAGGATACACCCAATGGAAGAGTGTTATGTCAGCCAATGCCTTGCTCAGAGTACCGGAGACTTCTTCCAGCTCAACACAAAGGGTCTGTGCAATAAAGAAGGAAGGTAACTTAACTTCAATTAGTTGAAAGTATTTCTCACTACGCAGTGGAACCCAAGGACTGGGAACCATGCCATTTGTGGTCCAAATATGGTTCAAACCACCAGAGTGCAAAACGCAACCTGGGTGACAATAAAATACTCGGAGTGCAAGTCTGTGCAGCATCGTTGTTTCACTCTAGATTTGATCCTGCTTTTAAAAAAAGCGCCCCCCTCATTAAAAACAGGCTGCTATAAACAGGTTGTAGTGTATTGTTACAGAAGCAGCAGCAAGTGATCAGGAATTTCCACTGTTGTCCTCTTTTCACTCTTTCCACTTTCCAAAAATTCCACTTTTGGGCAGGCAGCAAGCTTGGAAAAATTCCAGTTTAAAACAAAAAGAGGCTTTTTGTTTCTTTTTTAAAGAGATCTGAGCAGTCAGTTCAAATATTTGGAAAGGAGAAAAACATTTGCCCTATTAAAAAGATTTTGTATGGGTTTTTTATTTTAAAGACAGCTCAAGCACCCAGATGGCTGCAGTAGAAAGTCAAAGTGTATCAAAAACAGGAATAAAGCACCTAGGAATATGCATTAAAAAATGACATTAAGAGGATGTTGGGATCGCATTGCTAAGGATCAAAAACAAAAATGGGGGATGTGAAAGCGAAGTGGCACACACCACTTTAGCTCATGCCCCTGGCATGTGGGGGTGTTATTAACGATTATCCTAATGCATATGCAGAAACACACTTTTTTCTGACACCCAGAGATACACAGCAGCTTGTAGCGCTACATATGCCAGTCAAACAGAACCCATTAAAGTCATTTACAAGAAGTACACAGGAAATTGTTCTTACATAAGATACTACAGTATAAGTAACAGATCAATGGTGAACATTTGCCAGGATATTTTTTATCTAAAGCAGGCTGTGCTGCCTGGTGAATCCTGCATGGCTGCCGAGTAAATCAAGATACACGCCCCAGAGAGAAGAGGCCTCATCAGAGAGAGTCTAAGGTCAATGAAGATGCTGGACCATTTTGCCAATGAAAACAGCAGAAGAATGAAAAAGTACTGCAAGGTGTAAGGTCTAAGGTCATAGAAAAATCATGAGTGATGGTGTGTTATCTATCAGTGCATAAGGCGTACAAACAAGGGGCCACGCTAAACTGGTCATTGCCTGCCTGTTGAGCGCTTTGTGAAACCCTGGGTCCTCGTCATGGGGTTTCTTTGGGGGGGGGGGGGGGGGTCCAGGCTGTAAGTTAAGACAGGGGAAAGTCTTCTGAAACATGTAGAGCATCAGTGCCAGAGTCACGTACAGGCATGCAAGGGACTAACTCTCCCAGGAGTAAGAAAGCCAGGCTAGGCCGGCATTTTAGCTGGACATCTCCCCGGGGCAATCAGAAGAGGAGTCAAGTTAGTTAACCCTTTTCCGGGTTCTCTAATCCAGTGGCAACATCTCCAACCCTCCAGCTGGTTTCAAACAAATACTTGTAGATAAATCCCTTGCAGAAGAACTCTGCACAGCCTTGGAGCTTACAGAGTATGGATCTCCAGACACCAACACCCCCTAGTGGGCTAAAAGACTCCTCCGGCATGCCATTTGTACAATACTGTCACCACTTTTTAAGGTTTACACATACTGGGAAAGGTGCAACTAAAATTTCTTAAACATCTTTGGAGATCGGGGTTACGGAGCATGACCACAGGGGAAGAAGCTTCTTTCCGACGCACATCATCATCCCATGTCCTTTTTGTAGAGCACCTCCCCCCATCTCTAGGGATTCGGACTCTCCAACCTTTTTAGCCCACAGCTCTGCTTGAGTTTGGTTGGTTTGTTTATTAGCAGGTTTCCCACTGTTACAGTTACAGCTACTGCGGAGAAGATTCCCACAGCTACCAGACTTTAGCAATGCATCTCCCGGCCTTGCTTTGAGCAAATCCAGATGGCACTGCATGACGAACGCTAACAGACGTGGGAGCCTTATCTACACTCCGGCTCCCACCCGTAGAAATTTCTAATCAAAGGACACCGATTGTACCCATGCCCCCTCGTGAAGTCACCCTCCTTTCTCCACTCATGCACAATTGCTTCCCTACAAAATAAGTCGGTTGTGACCTTCAGAGAGTTTGGAGACATTAAGAAGCAGTCAGGGAGGGTGTGTAACCTAATTAGGCTTCAAGAAGGGGCACTTCAGCTGTAGACATTCACAGGAAAGGAGATAATCACTAAGAAAAAAGGGACGTGGATCAAGATTTTTACAGCGGTGCCTGACAGAAGCTGCCACAAGTTACTGATTCATCCCCGGAATGATGTGACCATTAATAGATGAAGAGACTGTTCCCATAAGTTAGGCTCTTAGTTGTTTTGTTCTCAACTACGTTTCCTTCAAAGTTCTTGGTATCAGCAACACCATCAGCTCTGTTTCATGCTGCTTCTAGCTAAATTCCTCCGGGAAGCTACTCAGGATTGGGACAAGCACCTCAGACAAGAGGTAAGGCACACATCTAGAGCCATCTGAAGATGAAAAGCATTCGGCTTCTCAAGGAGAAAATGAACTAGGTACCAGGAAAATCGGAACTCAAAAGAAAACATGCCCTCGGAGACAAGCCTGCATACAGATTGCTACCGTAAACCCAATCAATAAGCCCTTGATGTCCAATAGCAAGCACTACTGCAGTGAGGAGGGGACTAAGTATTTAAGGCAATTTTCCTTACCACCCAAGAAGATCAAAGCGACAGGCTTCCCCCTTTTTCCTACATTTGTACAAAACCTTTCATCCCAGAGGATCCCGGGGAGCCTGGCAAGCCACACAAAAACTATAGATGCTATTTAGAGCCGGAGGGCACCGCTGAACAGTTTAGAACAGGAAGCAGCAGAGGAAAAAATTTACAGGGATAGTCACTTTGGGATGACACCCCACCTGAGGGAGTTTATCACAGAGCTTTATGGGTAACGCCTTTCCTGTCTCCCCACACACACACACAAACCCCAACAATTCTGGGGTCACATACAAGCCAGAGACAGCTGGGTCCATCGGTATTGCTTGTACACAAAGGCCTGCGCGACTTCTGTTCCAACAACCCCACTAGTCACTGTACCCGAAAAGCAAAATCGTTTACAGCGACTGTCCAGGAAAGAGTTAAATACAAGAGGACCTCTTTTCACTCCTCGAGACAGAAAAAACTGCAATATTAGAGTATTCATAAAAATTCACAAGACAGACCTTGGGAAAGGAGAGAGGGGAGGGGGCTGCCTTCTGCAGAAGCAAGGCACTGATTATGTTTAGAACTGTGGCAAAGCCATCCCATGTGGGGAAGTTCAATATCCGCTGCTTTGGGGGATACCTGGAGGTGTCTGGCACACAAAAGAGATTGTAACAGAAGCCAGCACTGACAGAGAGTTGGATTCATTGCGAGTCTAGTCAAGACACAGGCTCGCTGAAAGGTAGAGAAATTCTTAGGCATACGGTGTCCCTCCACCGGGTCACCCATTGCAAGGGGGTTGCCATACGGGATCAGACTGCTGCACTGTCAGGTCTAGTATCCTTCCTATGGCAGGAACCAATACTTAAGGCACTATACAGGTGTTTTTGCCTTCCTCAGATGCATTTGGCTAGGTGTGTAATGTGAGGCCAGGGAGAATCCACTCCTGATCCCTGCAGTCATTGTGTTTTGCTCTGAAACCTCAACTCAGTAAATCAAACTTTCCTGTTACCTTTTTTTCAATCTCCTGTAGGATAAAGCCAGCCCAACCCATCAGGAGCTGTTCCTGGACTGTGAGATTTCTTACCTGTAGTACATTTTGTTTTAAGTTCTGGGGTTGTTGTTGTTTGTGATTGACTTAAGACTCCTAGGAAGGAAAGCGGACTGCAAGGCGAGGATCTGACAAGCTCAGTTAAAGTGGCATCCAAGTATTATTTACAAGCATTTGCTATTGGAGGATCCTCCCAGGGGTTTAAAAGACCATGAGATGCAGTTTGTTTTTTCACTTCTGTGGCCTATCACAATCACTGAAAAAAGAGTCGCTTGTAAACAACAGTCTGCAGCTAAACACACAGCTAGGTCCCAGGTTAGCATGCACGTAGGCTAGAATAGCTCAACACCCCAAATGCATAGAAGACCATCCAATCCACAACCTCACAACAGAGGTGCAGCATCTTCACCAGCATCACAGACACAAAGCCAAGCAGGTACTCAAATTACAGGTGGCTTAGATCCCAGAGGAGAAAGCTAGTGGATAAAGAGGAGATGCACTGAGATAAACAAAAGCCTCCAGTCATCTGCCACAGCAGACACCACGCTTTAGCTACTGAATTCTAAACAGTTCACTTGTATGGAGTAGAACAAGTCAGATCTAATCTATAAAATAAGAGAACAGTGACAAGACGGAGGAACATCCCAAGTCAGAGCAGGAGGTCAACTAGCTTCATGCAAGAAATGTCCTCATAACCCATTTTAATTGTTCCCCACAACCAGGAAATCTTAGAAAGCATAGAGAAACATGCAGGCCTGCTGTAATAGACCCTGACTGCTAAAGTGTCACACAAAGCAGGGGTAATCCGAGAGCGTTGAGCCAAAATATGTATACGCCATCAAATAAAATCTCCTCTTTGGCCCTACACTTCGTAGCTTCTCCAGAGCCATTCCACACGAGTGGAGAAGACAGTTAAGGATGAGTGGTACCACCCTGTTTGGCAGGCGGAGCCCATCTGCTCCAAACCGGGCATTTGACAAGCCAGCAGGCAGCATGGAGACCCCGCTACAGCTCTTTTCCCCGTTCCAGGGGGGAAAAAATGTGCGCAAAAAGGCGAGCATTAAAAAGCTCTAAGAGATAATGAAGTTATCAATTACAAGGGAGGGAAATCAAACCCCGGCAACGTGACAGCCCTAAAGAAGAACATTTCTGAAATCAAACCGGTTGGCAACCCGGGGATGAGACGAGATCTTGCCACAAAGAACGTCCTAGATTTTACATCCGCAAGGGCAGAGGAGTCCTGCCCAAGAGGATGAGGGTAAAAGCCCCCCCCCCGCCCCCCCAATGGCACGGACGTAAAGCACTGAGCATCCCTGCAACAGAGACTAGAGAGGAGAAAGCCAGGAGGAAGTCTTTAAACTAAGGAAAGCAGGTAGGGGGAACAGTTACAGGTATGCAAGAAGCCCAGAGGCACACGCCTAAAAAGATGCAAGAGTTGTATCAAGTCAAATGCTCTCAACTCCCAAGCAAAAATGCAATGACATATAAATATTTCAGTCACCATGATGCCAGCTAATCTGCCCCCGAAACTGCATCCCTCTAGAAGAGAGGACTTTAAGGGAGATGGCAGGGAAGGTAGCAGTGAGGGGTGGGGAGACCGACAGGGACCCCCGCGGGAATTAGCTAGGAGAGGTGGTGTATCATATCCCCCTCTCCAGCAGTGCTTCTGCCCCAGACTTATTAACTCCTCAGGGCTGCACATGCCCATCAGTTCCTCTCCGGCCTGGAGCAGTGGCAGGTACTTTGTTCCCCACTCTCCCTCCAAACACCAGCGGCACTGCCCTAGGGCACTGCCCAGCAACCAACCCTCCCACACGGCCCCAGCGGCTCGCTCCCACCGCTGCTTCTCAGCCCCAGCTCCTGCCCCCTGAGTCACTCCGGCAGCTCAGCCCGCCTCTGCTGCCTCCTTCGCTCCATCAGCTCCCCGAGCGGATCCCAAACAGGAGGGCGAGTTCCTCGCCAGCCAGCCACACGCCCCCCACCCAGCGGCAGGGCCGGGCCCCCTTCCCGCACAGCGGAGCCCCTCGCTGCGGTCCAGGCTCCCCGGCGCCTTGCTCAGCCCCGTGGGGGTGCCAGAGGCGGCCCCCTCCAACCTCTGTGTGCCCGGGGACCCACCCCGATGCCCCGCACCCCAGTGCTCCCCGCCTCCCCTTCGCCGCGCCCCCCATCCCGGGGGCGAAAGCAGCGGGCTCCCGGCCCCCCACCAACTCCGCCCCGCGCGCCCTCCCCTCCAGGGAGGCTGCCGCTCCCCGCCGGGCCCCTCTGACCCGGTCCCCACCCCGCCGGTGCCAGGGTGAAGGCAACCGCCCCTCCCCGTGCCCCGGACCCCCGTCCCCTCCCGGCCTCCCGTGCCCCGGACCCCCGCGGCCTCCCGTGCCCCGGACCCCCGTCCCCTCCCGGCCTCCCGTGCCCCGGACCCCCCCGTCCCCTCCCGGCCTCCCGTGCCCCGGACCCCCGCGGCCTCCCGTGCCCCGGACCCCCCGTCCCCTCCCGGCCTCCCATGCCCCGGACAGGTCCCCCCCGTGCAGGGCCCCCCGCCCCCGTCTCCGAGGCGCCCCGGTCCGCTACGCTCCCCCCGCCCCGCCTCACCCAGGGTGAAGAAGGGCAGCTCCGTGTTGTCCAGATCGTCCTGCACCGCGACGCGCCCGGGCAGCTCGCTGCGGACGAAGAGCAGGAGCCGGGACTCGGCGCCGGGGCCGGGGCCCGCGGGGCCGGGGGCGCTGGCGGCCGGCGGGGAGCCGCTCCAGCTCAGGTCGTTCTCGCGGAGCACGGGCAGGGTGGACACGGTGACCGTCTTCACCCGGCACGGGCCGTCGGGCTCCCGCGAGGCGGACGAGCCGGGCCCGCTGGCCAGGAGCAGCAGCAGCGGCAGCAGCGGCGCCGGGGGAGGAGGCGGCGGCGGCGGCTGCAGCGGGGACCGGGGGGCGGCGGCGGCGCGGCGGAGCCGGCTGCGGCGCGGGGGAGCTGCCATGCCGGGCCGGGCTGGGGCGCTGGAGCCGGAGCGGGAGGCGCGCGGAGAGCCGAGCGGGGCGAGCCAGCCGACTGAGCCCGCTGCTCTCGGCCCGCCTCCGGCCGCCGCGCTCCGCCCCCTGCCCGCCCCCGCGCCGCCCGGAACCCTCCCGTGCCCCCCCCCGCACTGACCCCTCCCGGCCTGGGGCTCCGCTACCCCCCCGCCGGGGCTCCCCCCCCCTCCGCCGCGGGGCTTCCGGAACCGCGCCCGACTCCCCTCCCCTGCCCTGGTCCTCCCGCAGCCTGCTCATGGCCGCGCCCTCCCGGTCCCAGGACCCCCAAACCGCCCCCTCCCCCTAATCCCAGGAACCCCCACTGCCCTGCCCATCACCTTTCTAGCCCTCTTCCTGAAGGGGACTCTCTTTAGGCCTTATCCATCCAAGCTCCCCTCCTCTTTCTTCATTTACCCCATGCCCCTTTTCAGGCAAACTTTCTCCCCAATACACCCCCCCCATCCTTTCAGACCCCTTTTCTTTTCTCAGCACTACTTCACCTTCCCAGAACCACCTTCCCTGAGGGTCCTTTCCCGCCTTTGTAAGGGAAGTGGAGGAAGGAAAGTCCAAGTCTTTCACTTCTGAATGTTCCTGTCCTAAACCATTTAATTCCCACATCTCCCACTTCCTCTGGTCTCTGTCCCATCCCTCCACTGCAGTTCATCACTCCCCCAATTTTAATTTCAGCCAAAACCTTTCATCCCATACTCCTTTCTTATTTTCTTCCACTAACCCAACCCAGTTTTCCACCCCCCCCCCCGTATTTTCTCCAGTTCTGTTCCCTTCGTTCTTCTCTCCAGCTCTCCCTCCATTGCCTGACAATTATTATTCCATTCAATCTCGTAACTTTTCGTTTTCCCATGATATCATCCCCACTGCTTCTTTTCCTCCCACCTACCACCTTAATTCACCCAATCTTCCTTTTAATTGCTTCCTGAATCTATATTTAAACCTTCCTTCAATTCAATTAGTCTGGTTCAATCCTCATTTTCCCCAATCCATTAAACCACTTTCTTTCTCTTTAGCTCATTTACTTTAACCCCACTGTTTTTCACTTTATTGAGCAAAAATCCCTCAACACTTCTTCCAGTAAATCACGGCGAGACCATTCCATGACTGATTTAATGCCAGTGACCAGAACCTACTCTTCTTGTCTCTTGCTCCAGTCCATCCACCAGTTTATTTATCTGTCTGCTTTCTTACCACCTGCCTTTTCTGCACTCCGTCATTTTGTCCTTAACCCAGCCTTGTCTCTTACTGAGTTTCACTTCTATCTTTCTCTTTCGCTCACTGCCTTTAGCAGCCTTCTAGTTCTCCCACCACCTGCTCACAGGGTAACCTTTCTGATCAACTCTTTGTTCTCTTACCCTCCACTCAGTGTTTTTTTTCTCTCCCCTTTCAATTCCCCTCTTATGCTTTCTCTTTCTCAGTTATTAAGTTCTTCTGATGTCTAGACAGCCTTTTGCATCTAATTTCTTCCTCTGTCTTATTCACAGGGTCTGGTCCTCTCTTCCACATCTCTCTCCTTTCTGGAAATGGTATCTAGTTCCTTGCTGGGTATACCCACAGGCTATCCATTCCTATTAGACAATTGGCTCTGTGCAATAACACAGTAGAGTGTTTTGTGTGAGATGTTGCTGGTTATTACTATTTTATGGGTAGATAGGTAAGTCCCTAGACAAAAGAAAAGATTGCCTGTAATGAGCTTAGTTCAGGCAAACTTGAAACTGAAGGCCTTGGAGGAGACTATTCAACAGAGCAGAAGTATTCACAACACCATAAACCAGCTTTGTAAGAAAAATTAGCTAGCACCACAAAAGGGAAATGTGATCATGTACCCTGTCTTCATCAACACAGAAAAAAGAGAAGAAGAAAATGCAACCACTCACTAGTTGGAAGATGCAGCAGCTACACACAGAGTGGTCCCTTTAGGGCACTAGTTGCTTGGTGCTACCTATTTTAAAGGGGCAACCCCAGAAAGGCATGCTGGGAAAAAAAGTTTTGTATAAGAAGGTAGCCCTAGTATAAGATAATGTAGCATAAACTCTATACTTCTAGGGGAAGGGGTTATCTAGAAGGGGGGGGGGGTGTTGAAGTGTATATAACTTAAAAGATGGGAGTGGATATGGAGACTAATTTTTTCCTCTCTTCTGGTAATGATGCCCTAGCTTCCCCTGCAAAAGGAAGAGATGTGGAAAGTAATACTGCTGCTAACTGTGCAATACTCAATGAATTCTGTGGGTGAAAGAGAGCTGAAACAGCAAGGTCATGCTGGTGAAAGGTAACCACGTCCAGTTGTTGTCAAGAACGGTGTATCCTTCAACTAGGACTTATTTCAGTTCACAGTTGTTTCAGGATATTTCCATCATGTCCCTCTTTTCTGTCACTTTTCACTACAAAACCAAAACTTCCTTGTGGTGAAGCTTGGTGCCAGACTGTAGTATGCTTCAGATTCTCCACCGGTGAAGTGCAGCTATTACCTTTGATAAGCATTTCTTTGGAGGGAAGCTGCTACTGTATAAGCATGCAGGTGGTCAGCTGTCTTCTAACTGCTTTCTTTAAAGAGACACTATGACTTAAATTTCGCCCCAAGTCCAAATAGTGCAAACACAAGTCTCTTTTTATTGATGTTATTTACATCAATAAAAAACATTTCCATGGTTCAATTCTTTGCCGCCTATGTCCTGTGTGAGCTCGGGCAAATCACTTACCCTCTCTGTGCCTCAGTTTCCCATCTGGACACTGCCCTGCCTCAGAGGGGTATTGTGAGCATAAGTGTGTTAAAGATTTTAATGTGCTTTCAGATCGACTGATGAAAACGTCTATATAAAAGCTGGGTATTATTGTTATAAACAAAAGCGTAAGTGACTTCATGGATTCCTTTTGTCCGAAATAAGCACCACTCAAAATAGAAACAGAGCCTGGGTAGTGTGAAGAAAATTGGATTTTAAAAAAAACTTTCACTTAATAATCAATAATGTGCCAGTGACAGTTATTTATGGAAGTTTGCTTACAATGTGATTTTTTTACATTGCGTTTGCTATAAGCCAGGTGCATTTAGGCCTTGGAAGCGGAAGGTTTTAGAAACTAATTGGCACTCCAGTATAGTGCCTTACCCAGATGTATTTCAACTCTAAATTAGATCCCAGCCTTAATTTCTAGGGTTCCATGTAAGTCACCAGAGCCCCGTTCCTTTTCTCTTTGAAATCAGTGGCAGTTCTGCCATTGACTTTAATAGCATCAAGATCAGGTCTGCCACACTAATGTCACAACGTAACTGGCCACCTCCACTCAATAAAAGCCCAAGACTGAAACAGCAGAGAATATTGCAAGTAAAGTACAAGATACCGTTGGCACGGCTGTGGCAAGCTAGCATGGTCTAGGTCTAGCAGATAGCAACCTTGATGGGAAATCAGAAGACGGGGGTCTATTCCTAGATCTGTGACTTTGGCCAGGTCACTTCACCTCTCTGTCTCACTTTCCACCCATCATCTTTGTCTATTAAATAATCAACTCGTTGGGTTTGAGTTTTCTCACAGTAGGTGCATGGAGAAATTACAATGGGATCTTTAGGCACCATTGTGGTACAAATAATTTGCTGTTTTGTCCCACAGAGAGAATATCTGTATCTACCCCAGACACAGGCTGATAGTAAGGTCTGAATCTGGGACTTACAGCACAAAAAGCACAGACCTTTGCTGCTTGAGAAGGAGGAGTAACTAGCAGAGTAACTCTGTTAATTGGTAGCAGTAGTAGGCTATCTACTGTGTGGACTAGCCACTAGAGGGAGACAACACACATTTTACAAGAAAGTTGCATAATGACAGAACTACATGGGGAAGCTTGGCTGGGCGGATATCAGCCTGTGTTAATCCTATACCCTCCCCTGAGTGGATTTTAAATGGAAACCTAGAGATATTTTCTTTGATTTATTTTTAAACGTAGGTGGGGTAAGGCAGCGATGTTGCCATTGTCTCCTGTATTACAATATCCTGAATGTGATTCCGCCTGTCCTATGAATTGTGCCACTCTGGGTAACTGCATACAGACATCTTAAGTGGGAAATACTTAAAATGTCAATACAATCCAAATTTAAAAAGAAAGAGGAGGGGGAAAAAAACAGTTTGGTCTAAGTGGCCAAAGGTGAAGCATTCTCTTTGACTTACAGTCACGTGAGCCTATGTTCTGGAGAGCCTTGTCTAATGCATCTTTTATCAGCTGGTGCAGAAGATTAGGAGGCTATTGAAAAGATATCAATAGAGGCTTTCTGAAGTGGTTTTCAATTGGCCCTTTTACCAAAGATGTACAGCAGCAATCATTAAAATGCACTGTATATGTATTTACAATATATAGAACAATTTATACTGTCTGTAATGCATATGGCAAATTGTCCTGTTGGTTGGGGCAGGGGGAGAAGTCATATCACACAGCTATGATGTAATCAGAGGCTTCTATTTCACACTGCAAGGTTCACATCAGCCATAAACACTCCGCTAAGGGAGAGAGCAGAAGGATTTTTATACCCCAAAGGAAATACCACAGAATTAATTTTGCTCTTGAACTATGGTGTATAAACGCTGTTTTGCAGCCAGATGGTATCCAACTGTGGTATACAACCATACCGCTCAAGCTGCACTCTTTGTCAGCTCTCACAAGCTAAACGGGGACAGGCTGGGTCAGCGATTCAGCGAAACGCCACCTGAGAAAAAGCTAGGCTATGCGGGAACTGACATTTGCGATTCAGTAGGTGGCGTTCTTGCCTCTGGGTTAATTCTGATCCACCGTCCCCATGTAGTGTTAAGCATGCGGACCTGCTCGAGCTGTTGCCTTCCATAGAAAAGGCAGATAACAGATCCCAAGTGGCTGTTTTGCAAGCTCAGGGAGGTTAGCCCCAATTTCCTGGCCAGTCTTGGGTAATGCCTTGTATATCCAGCCTCCTAAAATTCCCTCTATAATTTGACTTCGATACAGCCATCGCCTTCCCATCCTGTTTTAAATGGCTGTATGACTTTGCTGTGCACTGTTGACAGCTGCTGTGGTCCAGCCCAGAGGTGGGTGCACTTTAGTAGCAGGGAAAGGGATTGGTGAATGTGCTCTATAAACAAAAGATTATCATTGCAAAGTCTTGGGTCAATGAGACCACAGCCTTGCTGTTCACCTGGGAGGGGAAGTTCTGCTGACGTCCTTTTCTCATCCCTATCACCGGGGTATTTGAGCACCTTTCAATTCTCAACTTCAGCATCATTTTGCTGTGTGCTGCAGAAGTCCTGCATGTTGCCCATCTGCGCCCGCGCAGTGCTTTGTGGCTATAGCAATGTATTATTATTTATCCAGCACCAACAGTCAGCTAGGAACTTTGTCAAGAATCAGAGAGGTGGCCGTGTTAGTCTGGAATAGCAGGAAGTGACAAAGAGTCCTGTGGCACCTTAAAGACGAACTAAAGTATTGAAGCATGTAGGAACTTTGTGCGATTCTTTTGTAGCGCAGTCCGTTTGGAAGGGGCCTTGCAAATCAGAAAGCCTGACCTGACCACAGCTTCTGGGTTTGGGCAGGAGTCTCCTCGTCTAACAGCCCTGTTGCCAGAGGGGAGGGGTGAATGGGCTGGGCTGACCAAGGGTTTTCTGAGTTAGCCTCAGTCTGGCATCTAGAGGCTGCGTGGATGGGCGCATTAGAATCAAGAGACAGAATGTCAGGGTGGGGCCAAAAACACAAACATCAGGAGATCACCTGTGTTGTTTGTGCCTAAAGTAGGTCCCAGCTGGGAGTGAGCAGCCACACAGAGTTAGTACATTTTGCTGGGAGGGGAAAGTTGCTTAAACTCTCTATTGTCCTTTCCCCACCCTCAGTACAGGAGAGTACAAACTAGCTAGCCATCAAAGCCGGCCCTCAGAAACTCTTTCCCTAGAGATAACAGCAGGTGTCTGCCAAGGCTCCTTTCCTTTCAGAGATAAACTCTAAACACATGCAAGATTTACCCCTTCTTAATGAATCAGTGGTTGCATTAGAAGCTTACACTTTGATGCATGGCGCCGGGGAGTATCGTCTTTATCACTGCTCAGAGGCTGAGATAGATGGACAGTGAAATTGACAAGAGAAGCTGCAGAAAGTACATCTTTTAACTGAGTCTGTATAAATGGATGCCAAACTAAAACATGCTCACACATACCCCCATGTTCCTCTCTACCTCTGTTAGACCATTTTTATTCCAAATCCAAATCTCACAGGCTCATCCGGATTCACTCACACAAGGGAACAGTTCCTGATTACATTTTCATGAAAAATAATCTCTCGTTGATTCATTGTTTCATTGCGTGGCTAATCCAAGAATGTAAAAGGGAAAGAGCTCCTGGAAGAGCCCAGCTGGAGAGTGGGGGAGAGAACACATTAGAAAGCTGAGAACCAACAACCTTGGGATAGCTCGTGGCCTGTCTGTCTCATTTATTGAGGTGATTTAACCAGCTATATGTGGAAGGCTTTGCCAATGGCTTTTGTGTGACAAGAACATGAAGGAGGGAAACGAAAGCAACCTGTATGTTCATTGGACGGGGTCTCTGTGTGTGGGCACATGGATGGTTGTTAACATTTGTGTTCTGGGAGACCCACCAAAGGTTGGAGCGCCATTGCACCGGGGGCTGCACTAACTCAGGGAGCGAAGGACTCACATCCTCAAAGCAACGTAGGTGCCTAAACATCTTGGAGTGCCTGCAATCTAAACAGTCAAGTCAAGGGTGCAAAGAGAAACGGGCACGGAGAGATGAAGTGACTTGGCCCAAGGTCATATAGTAGGTCAGTGGCAGCACCTGGAAGAAAACATACATCACCTGACTCCCAGCTCAGTGCCTTACCATTAGCCCGGACTTCTGCCCCTTTTACACATTTGGAACGAAGTGAATTCCTGTGAGAAGAGCCTGGCTTGTATAAAAGCACTTTTCTGCATAGCACATTCCAGCAAAACAGCGTGAGGGACACAACATCTATCAGACAACTCGGGTCAAACATACAACAGGTTCCTAACTAATGAATGATAACCGTGTTGCCCATATAATCTGTATGGGGGGGCAGTGAATGGGTTGATTGTGTCCACCACAAAAGTTAATTAAAGCTTCTCTGTTCGATTATAAATCTCTCTTTTCAGGGGTTTACCGTTTGGACATAAAAATCTGCTCTGGGCTTAAATATGACAGGCTGGGTCTCTGCACCGGGAGCACTGTATTTTTTTAAACTCATTTTGGAGGAGCAGATGGCTTTGGGAGTTTTTAATGAAGACACGGGGTTCCACAGCACCGTCCCTGGGTCATCTCTGAGTCCGGTTAATAGAGGTGGAATGTTGTTACTCTCTGATTGCTGATTGGTGGCCACGCAGGTGAAGTCATGCATGTCTCAATCCAGTTCCTGATGGACAGGAGTCAGCATTGCAAGGCAAATTCAAATTTTCTGCTAATTGGCCTCATCATTAGCCAGGCAGGGATGCCAAGGACCAATGGGTGATAGGGACTGAACTTCCCTCTCTCTCCTGGAGGTGAGCCCTGCAGGTCAGGGATGAGGTACGTGAGCAGGGCAGGGTGCGGGAAGCTATCATACCTGATGTCCATTCTGTACCTGCTTTCCGGCTGGCCTTGTAATCTCCCTGTGGCCAACTCTTGTGATTTTATTGCAAGTCTTGCGATATTGGGTGTATTTCATAAAACCCCAGTTCCTGCAGTCATGAGATTACATGAGGCTATTTTTTAAAAGCACTTTTCTAGTCTTCCTGGGGGTTGAGAAAAAGCTGGAGAATGTGACCCTGACGGGCTCAAAAAGCAGAAGGCAAATAAAAATAACCCCACATGTATTTATTTTTAAATCTCATGATTTTTTAAACTAATCTGGGGCCTGAGTCATGATTTTTCAATAGCTGGCATTGGCAATGCTGAAATCTGGTACCTTTTGCCAGCACTAAACATGCTTTAAAATAATGTGATCATTTAAAAATAATGATGGTGTTAAAAAACATGTTTGCCAGCTGCAGTAGCTGTTTTGGGCTTAGTTAACACCAACATTCAGTCTTTGGCATTTGTGCTCATTGTGTCACTCAGTTCGTTGTATTAGTTTGGGGTGTGTCTGTGTGTGTGTGTGGAGGGGGAATATCTGGATCCTGTTTCTTCTTAGAACTGGATGGAGCTTTCACATACTCCGAACAATGTCAGATGAGAGACAGAGAGTTTCAGGCCGGAAGTGACCACCAGTCTACCTAGTCCCGATCTCCTGTGTATCATAGGCTGCTAAACCCCACCCTGATAACCAGAATGAGACCAAAGTATTAGGACCTTCTGGAGACTAAACTGGTGTGTGCTACAGGCAGAGAACAAGAGGTGCCAAGGTACACCAATGGCCATGGCAGGGAATTGATTAGGGGAGATATGCCCAGATGATCCTAAGAAATGAAAAGACAAACAGAATACAAGGGGGAGGGGATATGTCCTTCCTGACCCCTACAGGTGACTGACTGAAGCCCTGAAGCATGAAATTTTAGGAATTTAAGAACTACAGGTAAAAGATTCCATAGCCTGTTACCAGTGATCTTAGTCATCCAGTCCCCCTTGTTCTGTGTGCACAATGAAAACACTGGATTCTGACAAAGGTAGCTATGGAGAATCTGGATAGATTCCAAGGAACACTGCAGATTTCTGCTCCTTCTGCACAAGATTTGACGGCACGGAGGTGTCAGTATGTTTTGCAAAGAATTTTCCCAAAGATGTTCTCTACATATAACATGTGCCAAATACATATTCACTCCATACCCAAAAGATTTGTTCTAGTTTAAGTCAGACACCAGTAAGGCTGAATAGATATTTAAGCATCAGATCAGAGCAGTTTACTATCTGCTGGGCACGTATGTTTTAACCCTTAAAAATACTGACATTTTCCAGACTGCCAGCCAAATTACTGCTCATTGGGACTAAGATATATGGGATGAATTACCGGTAACAAAGATAAAGAGCTATGGGGTGGATTAATCAAATTGTAAATTTCATAAATCTCCACTGTACTCAATGAATCAAATGCGGCTGTGTGTTTCTGGCCCCATTCAGCATATTAACTGTAGCGAATGTAGCTGGCATATTCCAAAGTGGATTCGGATGGTGCAGGTGGAGACAGCCTGGGGCTGGATTTCGGAGGTGTTAACCACCCACTACTCCCACAGATGGATTCTTTTGCACTTACAGGTACTCTCCTCCCTGTCTGCAAACCAAACTGACCCCCCCCCCCCCCCCCGTTCTCCAAACCAGAGGGCACATGTGAACGTTTCAGCCATTGTGTTTACAGTCGCCATAGGGTTAAAACCAAATCCTGGGCCTATTCCTATGGAGCAGAGACGGCGATTTACCTTCCCCGATGGGAAATCTATTATTTCAAGCTCTATGGGGCACCAGGGTAACAAGGCACTCTAAGGTGCAAATGAGTTTGGTTCTCCCTGGCTCCTTTAAAAAGCCACCACTCCCTACCATCCACTTCTAGTTATAAAGACAGGCCCCACCTCCTTTTTAACCCGGGGGGGGGGGGGGAAGAGTGCCCTGACTTCCAACACTCCCGCCTCCCTCCATAATACTAACTCCATCTGCCTCCTTGCACGTGCAGGGCCCCTGACTGGCGTCTTTTCTTCTGAGACGATTAAATCCCCTGTGCTTTTACTTCTGAAAGTGGAAAAAAATCCCCTGCAAAGACTTCTTCCATCCCTGACCTCCACAGGGGACCGGGTCTGTAATCTAGTTTTGACTGGGACATCACATGCCTTCAGGCAAGCTGTGGGCTTTAAAGACCTATGCCTCGGACAGACTGGATGGTCTTTGATGGAGGTGATTCTTCCTGGTCCCCGATGGCCTGCGTTATAGGTCTTAACAAAATATTAGACACCATGTGCTCAGAGCTCTTGCTGATGTATTGGCCAAACATCAATGCATATTTACCAAGGGGAGTGCAGGGCTTTAGAAGTTCAATTTCTTTTTGGCCCTCTATGAGAGACATGCAACGAGGAGATTAAATGCCAACAGGCCACCTATAAATAACACCGAGGATGTAAACCCACAAAAGCCAAGACAGGCGCAGTGAAAGAAGCTGCCCTTTCCTCCACACCATCGCGATGGTGCTTTTGATTTTCTTTACAACAGCGTCAGGCGGAGATCCAAGCATCCACACCTTTGCTTTGACTGCGGCTCTCTCTCCCTCTGCCAGGCTGTCCGGAGATCTTGCTTAGAGGCTGTTTTTCACAAGCCTGCCTTGACCAAGATGCTGCAGATGTATTTTTTTCCCCAGTCGAAGCAGAAGCCCCCGTGGAAAAGCCTGGCCACTTAACACTGCAGACAAACAGCCAAAAGGAGTCGGAGGGAGAGAACACCACACCTTGTCAGGGAAGGGTGAAAACCAAAAGGACCTTTGCTCTGACAGAGGCAATAGTGGGTAGGTTTATGTGTCTTCCTGCTCGACTAAACTAAATGCTGTTGCCCTCTGTTGGCACCTTTTGGTAATGCAATTGGCAATGCCAGCTGATAACTCATACAACAATGCGATGCACTATTATTATTATGTATTATTTTTAGAGTGGTAGTGCCCAGGAACCATGGTCATGGGCCAGAAATCCATTGGGCTAGGCACTGTACAAATGCAGAACAAAAATAGACAGCAGCCTCTTCCAAAGAGCTGGCAATCTAAGTACTAAACGATACACTTGCATTTGGAGGGGAGATGATTACCTCATGTATAAGCCACCAAGATAAGAACACAAAGAGTATATAGAGGCAATGGGCTCTCGTACTGAGAGCAGGGGGACTGGAAGTCAGGAGTCTTGAATTGTTTTCCTAGCTCTGCCTCAGTTTACCCCTGTATCTATTCCCTCTCCTCTCCAGCCCCCAAGCACTAACACACCTATCAGATTTACAGGCGGAGGCGCTGGGAAATGGGCCCCCAGCCTCTGTGGGGCAGCAGCTCTCACCCTAACCTGGGGCCCTGTGTCAGAAAGAGCCATTACCATGCCCTTGTCGCATGTAGGGGAAAGAGGAGCCCTACCTCTACAGGGGCTGCATGCGGTTTCCGTCTGCCCAGGGCCATGGACGGGCACACAGCCCTCCAAACAAACCGACTCTTTCCTCCAAAGACACCTGGAGGCAGGGAAGGAGGGAGCCGAAAGATGCTCCTGTCTGGGCCAGCTGGTGCTGCTGCAGCCCTTTGAAGTGCTGTATAAAAGCCATCGCGGGGCTCCCCGGGCATCATCTGAGTGGCTTCCAGGCGCAGTTTACAAGACAAGAGGAGATGAACTCAGCACTGCAAGATCCACTTGGGAGCTGCCAATCCAGCTGGGCCCCTTCTGCCTCTTGCATCGTCCCCCAGCAGGAAAGAGACCAGCGACAAGAGCTTAGCTGCTCACTTTGGTCATGACACACAAGGCCGCACATGACTCCATTTGCAGCCTGTTGGTCCGTGGGGTGGGGGCATCCTACTAGGGATGAGGCTAGCAGGAGATCCAATCCGGTTAAAGTAACTACAGTGTGTTTACTCTTCACTCAGGACAGTTTGGGGGATTTGCTCTCCCCTGTGTGTGGGTTTATTCCCCAAGGAAGAGGCAAAGAGTCCCGGCACCTTGATCTACTAGATGTAAAGGCCACCTGTTCAGTGGCCCTTGCTTCTGCGTTGCTGCTCCTTGACGGAGGACAATAAACTCTTCTCAGCACTGCTAACAGAACTCCTTCCTGCTAGCAGCTGCAGCTCAGAATGTGTTAGCTTTCCCCATTCAGTACCAAGCTATCCCTAAAATGCAACTCCCACGGAGGGTGAAGGAGTCGGTGCCCGATACTGCCCTCTAGTGGCTGAGCCACAAAGACGCCCCAACACCTACTACTGCTGGGAACCGAGAGCATTTTCCTGCATGATGCAGTGAGAGCTGGAGGCCTGGGACACGTGTCCCAGCTCCGGGACGTGGACTCCTTCCACGCTCGCCGTGGGACCACGTTGGACATTAGCAGCTCGACTCTGCCCAGGGGGGGGGGTGTGAAATCAATGGGAAGCCTGGGCATCCCTTGAAGGCTTGGCTCCTTGGCATCGAATAACGATCCAGTCCCATTCCCCGTGCTGGCCGCTCACCCACGTCGCTGCAGACCCTTCCTCGCCATCCACCTCTGCGGAGACAGCTTGTCCCGCCCCCTGCAGGATTTGTGGCTCGTTTGGATGCCCCAAGCCGCCTGATTCTGCAGCAGAGAGCCCTGTGGCCTGTGTCAGACTGGGCTGGCATCTCCTCTCAATGCCTGGGCTTGCTGTCCTCTTCTGCACAGCTATGAGGGGGGAGAAGAAAGTGTTCCCCCCACCCCCGCCGCTTGCCCTCCCCCAGAGCCCGAGCGGAACAGATGTGAACCAAACAGGGCTCCTTCTACATCCCCTAGCCAAGGCGCCGAGGCTTGGCAGCCCTCCCAGGACACGGACAATGGGAGGCTGGCTGTCTGCGAGCCATCCTGTGCTCACTCGACAAGAGTCCTTCTGCTGCCTGGCTCTGGGAAGCAGCGCAGGGATCTCTGGGGCTGGGCCCGCCAGCCTGCTGGAGAGTAAAGGGAGGGACGGCTCTGCTGTGCTGCCCATCTCTGAGTACCAGGTGACACAGCTTCTCCTCTCCTCGGTGAACCCCCGGGGCTGGGAGGGAAAGGAGGCTACCTGATTCCCCCTCCCCCACTCCCCGGAGAGGGCATCCAGGTAAGACCAGCCCCACATGCACTGGACCACGTATAGCCCCATGCATTCTTCCTCACCTTTTCCCTTCCTCAGGTGGAGAATTTGCTTTCTCATCAGCCAGCCTCCTTCTGCAGCCTGCCCTGCCAGGGCCTAGGTCCCAGAGCACAAAGTTCTTCCAGCCAGCATCTGCCTGCAGCCTGCACTCTGGCAATGGGCCCCAGGGTGGCTGATGGCTGGACAGATTTCTCCTGCACGGGATTTGCTCCCAGTCATTGGGGTGAGCAGCCCATCAAGCCTACGCCTCAAACTGTCTGTGCATGGAGGGTCCTGATGGGCCGCACAAAACGTTGTTGTGGAAGCGTGTCGCAGTATGGAGAGCAGGGAGAGGGGGCTGGACTCCCCCCCCCCCCCTGGAAATTTGGGACTTCCTTCTGAAAAATAATCAAACCCTGAAATGTTTAGATTCAGAAGTGCCTCATGGGAATTGTAGTTTGGGATCCTCATGCTCCTGTCTTCCTCTATTGACCAGGCTCCCTGGTCAGACTACATCTCCTATGATGCACCACAGTCTCCCCGGTTGGGGAAAAGAGGTGATGCATCATGGGCATCCCGTGGCCATAGTGCATCATGGGAGATGTAGTCCCCCTAGGGAGCCTGGCCCATACTGGAGAAAGTGGACAGGAGCCAACCGAACTACAACTCCGATGAGACACTGTGAAAGCATTTAATATTTCAGTTTCCGGGCATTCAGGTTTTCCATGAAAACTCAACGTTATCCACAGGAAGCAGAAACCTTTTGGGGAAAAACTGTTGAGTTGAACACAGTTGTGACTGATAATTTTTAAGAACATAAGAATGGCCGTACTGTGTCAGGCCAAAGGTCCATCCAGCCCAGTATCCTGTCTACTGACAGTGGCCAATGCCAGGTGCCCTGGAGTGAATGAACCTAACAGGTATTGATCAAGTGATCTCTCCCCTGCCATCCATCACCTCCCTCTGACAAACAGAGGCTAGGAACACCATTCCTCACCCATCCTGGCTAATAGCCATTAATGAACTTAACCTCTATGAATGTATCCAGTTCTCTTTTAAACCCTGTTATAGTTCTAGCCTTCACAACCTCCTCAGGCAAGGAGTTCCACAGGTTGACTGTGCGCTGTGTGAAGAAAAACATCCTTTTATTTGTTTGAAAGCTGCTGCCATTCATTTCATTTGGTGGCCCCTAGTGCTTATATTATGGGAACAAGTAAATAACTTTTCCTTATTTTGATTTACTTCAGATTAGATCTGGAGAAAGGCCTTAGATGAGGCTCAGGGAGTCAGGGAAGCGCAGTCCCCTCTCTCCTCTACGGAAGGATTTTGTGCAGACTGAAACAAAGCTTCCCCCGTGCTTTGGCTGGTGCTGCTAAAAGCACAGTGAGCGCTCCCCTTCCGAACCGACCCGTGCAGGCTCTGCGCAGCCTCTCTTTTCAGCTGGCTTTATTCACCTGATTGGATGCTGGTGTCTGGTGGAAGTGGCGCAGGGAGGGAATTTGCTGGCAGTGCTCCCTCGATTACACTGGATGGGGTGGAACGCTTTGGGAGCCGTCTTGCATGGATGGGGCATCACGGAAGCGCATCAGCTTTGCCGGAGCGTGACACACTTTAAAAGCATGCAGCCGTGCAGAAAAGAGAGATTAGGTTTGTACTCCCTCTAACTGGCCACTGCTGCACCATCGTCCTTGCTCACTGGCTCTCTGGCATTGCCTTCTCCTATGTTCACATCCAGCCGGACAGCAGGGCTCATTAAACAAATGGAAAAGAGATAAATAAAGCATAATGGTGCCCCCCCCCTCTTCTGACACCCGCTTTGCTCCTCTGCTGATCGGGAGCGGGTGGCTGGGGTCTTGCAGTTCAGTTTCCCAGGGTAGTTGAAGTCAGTGATGTGGTGCCTGACTATGTATTTTGTTTACACACATACACCAGTCCTGCAATTAGATCCTCAAGCAGCAGGCAAACATCCCCTTTTTCCAGAACTCTCGGCCCCAAACAAGTTCCTGGCTCCCAGGGCATGCAAACACTGGCTCCACCCAGAGCCCAAGGCAGACAGCACTCTCTCTCCTGCAGGTCCCTGTCCTGAAACTCTGCACACAAGCCTTGTGCCGCCCAAAGCCTATCTCCCCAAGAGTTAAAACTGGCTTGCACGCCAAGAAAAAGAACCAGGAAGACTGTGTGTAACAGCTCCACCTGGTGAGACCTGCCATAATAATAAATTCCATTAGCACCATAGGAATTGCAGATTGGGTCAGACCAATGATCCGGATAGCAGCCAGTCTCCAGCAGTGACCAGTACCACGCAGGGAAAAGTTCAAGAAACCCCCTAACAGCCAATTATGGAATAACCTGCCCAGAAATCCTGACAGTTAGTGGCTGGTTTATCACCTGGAGCAGGAGGGATTAAATCCTCTCTAAATGCTTTCTCCTCTGATCAGTGGATATTCATTATCCAGATACGAAATCCATCCTTGTTTGAATCCTGATATACTCTTGGCCTCAGTGGTATCCTTTGGCGGGGAGTGCCACGGGTTAATTTAATCCTCCCCTAGTTTTAATGTAACAGGATATGTGTCTGTTGCAAAAAATTCACCAATTTTGGGGACCAGATCTAGGAAGACACACACAGACTATGATCTCCTACTGGAGAAAGGCTCCTTCTTGCTCCCCACTAACTGACACCAGCCTCGATCTATTATCAGGGCCTGCTGGACCATGCATCACTAGATGATAAGCTCGCTGGGCTAGGGACCTGGTTTTCTTACTTGGTCAGAATGCTCCAGTCTCATTCAGGGTGCTATAGAGAGAGGCAGCGTAGTCTATGTGATAAGGCACCCAGATGGCAATCAGCACACCTGGGTTTTCTTCCTATCTCTGCCACCGCCCATCTCGGGAACTTCGTCACTTCACCTCCCCTGTCTTTCCCCTCCCACCCTTTGTTCCCTGTCTCCTTAGGCGGTCAGGTCTTTGGGGCAGGGGCTGTCTCTCTCTTGGTCTACTCAGTGCTGGGTCCGAGGGGGCTCTGCCCTCTCTGTTCTACCATGATCCACATCCTCGACAACAAGAGCAAAGCAGCGTGGTGTGGTTTCCAGGTATTGGTCCCAGCGATCGGAATGGGGCTGGACAAGCAGGCGGCTGAAGCCCTCCCAACCATTGCAGGATGGAAATGGAGGCGAAGGGGGGAGCGGTTGGGGGGTGTTTTCAGTTTGAAAACTGCTCCGCTGGGACCCCTGGGTGGGGGGGGGGTAGGGAGCTGTTTTCATGGCCCACTGCTGACGAGTATGCCCCAATGGGTAATGGGATCCACTAGCTGACCTGTTTCCCTCCCCCCCCCATCCCCATTGAGGGCACTATGTAATAAAGAGAGAGAATCATTTCATCTTCCCTTCCTAAGAAGAGCAACGCCACATCCTCTGGGGAGCTAGGGACTCTCGTGAATAACTTTCCTTGGATGTCATCCCAGCCCCTTCCCCTCCCACTTTGGTTCCAGTTTCTCTCGTCACAACTGCAGGGAGCGGGGAGGGAGGAATTCCCCTGTCCTCCCCCCCCCCCCCCCGCCCCATAGAGAAGATGGAGGCCGCCTGCCCCTTAACAGCCAAGCTGGGTGCCTGGAAGCTGCTGCAGCCTTTCCCTGCACCTAGCTCCAGCCTGGGGGTGCTACTGGATTTGATGACGTACACACAGAGCAGAATGGATTATGCCTTTTTATCTCTTGTTTACCACCCCTCAGAGCACCTACATGATGGCAACGAATCTGTGGAAGAGCTCTGTTGAAGCGGAGCCACAAAGACTCCCCGGCCCCTTCTACTGCTGGGAACCGAGAGCGTTTTCCTGCATGGTGCAGGAAAGGCCTTTCTCTACACCACTCATGATTGTATAGACCTCTATCATATCCCCCCTTATCGCCTCTTTGCCAAGCGGAAAAGTCCTAGCCTCTTTAATCTCTCCTCATCTGGGACCTGTTCCAAGCCCCTAATCATTTTAGTTGCCCTTCTCTGAACCTTTTCTAATGCCAGTGTATCCTTTTTGAGATGAGGAGACCACAACTGTATGTAGTACTCAAGATGTGGGTGCACCATGGATTTATATAAGGGCAATAAAATATTCTCTGTCTTATTCTCTATCCCTTTATTTAATGATTCCGAACATCCTGATTGCTTCTCTGACAGCCGCAGCACACTGTGTGGATGTCTTCAGAGAACTATCCACCATGACTCTAAGATCTTTTTCCTGATTAGTTGTAGTTAAATTAGCCCCCATCATATCGTATGTATAGTTGGGGTTATTTTTCCCAAAGTGCATTACTTTACACTTAACCACATTGAATTTCCTTTGCCATTTTGTTGCCCAATCACTTCATGTTTTGAGATCTTTTTGAAGTTCATGAAAGGCAGCGGGAAGGGGGATTTTATTACAATTCAAGCTGCTGTTCCCTAATGCAAACTGGTTGGAGCTTGCTTGGCAATAGCAGATCAAAATCCTGGGCGGAAGTGATTTCTGGGTATCTTAAATATCTTAATGGGAAATTCTCCAGCAACTTCCCAGCTGCCTTTATCTGCGATTGGATATTAATATCTCTGAGCAGAGTACTTTTCAGGTAGGTGAGGGTGTGAAATATTACAAAGTCTCATTATCTATTTATGCTGTTCCCTCTCCCCCACCCCCTACTCTCGGCCTGATCGGGCAAACAATGAGAAACAGACGAGAGAGGAGAAAGAGAGAAAAATGTCCAGGAAAGACTGCGAGATATTAGGAGACTCTCTGCATGTACTTCTACTTGAGAGGCCTCTATTGACAGATCCTCCAAGATGCTCATAGATATCCCGGCTGCAGGTCGCGTTACCTAAAGATTTATTTCGGTGACACAAAAAATGGGGGAACCGAACTGTTACTGTCAGTGGGGAGATTATAACTGGAATCTCTTTTTAATGCAGAAATCTTTAACCCGACAAAATATCCATCTCCTGGAAAGGATTTTGGCGTCCAATTCCCCCACTCCTTCCCATCAGAACACTGCAAAAGGCTTTGGAGGAGCAGCGGGTTCGCTTTAACCGATAGCACTCAGGGCTTTTTACTGTGCTATTCATCCACATGACAACGCCGAGAAGGGAGCCCATACTTCTTCCTGACTTTTTATTGCTTTTCAGCCCAGTGGGAACCAGAAGACATGAAAAAAGTAGTTTAACGGCAAAATGTGTTTAAGCCTCTTTTCAAGGAAAGGGGGGCAGATTTGAAGGCAGCCAAAAAAAAATAATATGTAAGGTTGACCAGCGAATATAATTCTAGTTTATCATTGTGGGTGAGGACTCATGCCAGCCTTCAAGGGCTGTCCTGTTCGGTGCCAAGGATTCTGTCTGGATCATTATCAGTGGACTTAACAGAGGCTGCAAGACAACTCCGGGAGGCTACAGCCAAGGTTCTAAATGGGGTGGGAGGTTGCAGAACGCCTGACAGAGCTGGGGTTATATTCTCTCTCTCTTTCTCTCTGGGAGATGGTCTCCGAGATTGCGGGCTATCTTCAGATGAGGGTATTTGGGGTAGTATTCTCCTCAGAAACACAACGTGGGCTAGCGCCCCAGGCTGCAGGCCATTTCTGTGTCTATTCTCAAAGATTCTGATCCACTGAGTGATAGACCCAAGGAGCACAATCGACTTGGTTTAACAAAGAGAAGGTTAAGGGGTTGACTTGATGACAGTCTATAATGATCTATAGGGTGAAAAACAGCTCTTCGGTCTGGCAGAGAAAGGCATAACATGATGCAATGGCTGTAAGTTGAAGCTAAACCGGTGGTTCTCAGACTGTTTGTAGTGGTGACCCCTTTCCCACACCAGGCCTCTAAGCGCGACCCCCCCCCCCGGGGTCAGGCGGGGGGGGCATGCCTGCAGCCCACTGCGGCAGGGGCTGGGATGGGGGGGTTCCAGCAGCCCCCCAGGACAGGGGTCAGGATTGAGGGGGGATTCCAGCAGCCCCCTGAGGCCAGTGGGGGGGGGGTGTGTTCCAGCAGCCCCACGGAGGCACCGGCAGCTCACTGCGGCAGGGGCTGGGTTCATGGAAGCGCTGGCAGCCCACCTCTGCAGGGGCTGGGTCGGGCACGTAGCAGTGCCAGCAGCCCGCCGCAGGAGCCAGGGCTCGGACCGGGCTCGCAGGGCCACCAGCAGCCCGCCACGGCAGGAGCCGCTGGCCGGGACCAGACTTATGGGGACGCCGGCAGCCTGCCGCGGCAGGGGCATGGGCTGCCTGCAGCAGCAGGGGCCGGATGCCAGCAGCCCGCGGCAGCAGCATTGTTCCGGGCCGGCTGCTGGCAGCAGGGGCTCGCGACCCCCATTTTGAGAACCAATGAGCTAGACAAAGTCAGACTAGAAATAAGGCACCAACGTGTAACAATGAGAGTCATTAGCCACTGGAACAATTTAACAAGGGTGGAGGTAGATGCTCCAACGGTGAGAATTTTTAAATCAAGATTTATTTTCTAATTTTTATTGGGTGTTTTTTCTACAATATCTGCTCAAGTAATTATCTTGGGCCAGTTCTCCGGCCTGTGTTCGACTGGAGGTCTGATGTGATGTACACAATGATCCCTTTTGGCCTTGGGATCAATGAACCTATGAGTTTCTAAAGGTATCAATTAGAATTCAGGCTTTGGGGAATGCTGGAAAGTGCTCAGCACACGTCTGCCTGTGTCCTAGCTCAGGGAAGCCAGTGAACCACCGTTCGTGTTCCAGTAAATGAACCCAAGATGGAACCAAGACCCAAAAAACCAGACAGTCCTCAAGCTTTAGGAAAGATTGAGGCAGATCTGAACTTTGCAGTTCTGGCTCAACTCCAAACTAAAATCAGAGGGGCTTCTGTAGTGGGGTGACTGCCCCACTCCAGTAGAAAAGGGGTTAAAGTCAGACCTGGGAGAAGGCTGAGGCTGAGAACTGCTAAAATGGGCTGACTGGGGAAGCGGTGGCAGCTGGGCCATGCCCCAATCAGGCCACAGCTGGCTTGTATTAAAAGCCAGGAGCTCAGGAAGTCTCTCTCCAGTCTTGGAGGGAGCAGGGCCTGGCTTCCTGCAGAAAGGGTACTGGGGGTGAAGCAGGGCTGGGGAAAGGCCAGAGGAACTGGGGAGATCCAGGCTGGCAACTCCCCAGGCTTCAGGGCCTGGTCCTAGGCCTAAGGAGGGTACTGGGGTTAGATGGAGGCAGCTGGGACCAAACCCCCTTGCCTGAGTGGCTCTTACACTGCAGTCAGCCCCAGGGATTGGGGGGCTTGATGGTGACTGGCAGTAGCCCAGATTGAGGCAAGGTGGGGCTCAGAGGGTTGGGGATTCCCCAGGGAGGGGAACCCAGAGGCAGAGTTTGGGGGTACTGCCAGGGAGCAGCACCCCAGGTAAAAGGCACCAAGGTCCAGGGAGGGACATGGGGACAGCAATACACCAGCCTACAGAGGGCGCTCCGAGCTGGAAAGAGCTAATTCCTGGACGACCAGCAAGAGGCGCTGGAGGGGTGAGTCACCGCTCTGTTACAGGTTCCCACATCCAGAGGTCAACAAGTGTCCGAATTTCAAGAGAGCTCAACTCCTATTTAGGCACCAAAATGATAGGCACTAAACTCAAAAATCTGACCAAAATTTTCACAATCGGAACTGCTGGCTAGAGTTTGTGAGAAAAATGTTGATGGCTCAATTTCCTCTAGAGAATGACATTCTGTCAAAGTCAAAACACTTTGTGGAATCGTGTAGATTTTGCTGAAATTTCGTTCTGAGGCAGAAGTTTCAACAATATTGAAATATCCCATTTCAACATTTCCAAAATGAAACATTTCAGTGTTTTGTTTTGAAATGACTTTTTGCTCTGAAAGTTTTAAAAGTTTGATTTATATAAGACGATAGACATTTTTAAGAAAGCGAGATCAAAATGAAATGTTTCAGTTTTGCAGAACTAAAATATTTGAACTGATCTCAAATGACTTTTAAAAAAAATACTTTGTGGAGAATTTCAAATGTTTTGGGGTTTCATTCCTAATCCGAATAAACACAAAATCTTCAAATTCTTTCCAAAATACAACTTTTGTCCTTCTCATTGATCTTCCACTGCATGCTAAGAGCTGTTGAAAATCCAACCCCTCCTGCAGGTGCTGAACACTGGACCCTAAACCAGACAAGGTCTTCTTGCAACCAACCTTAGCTACTCCCAGGTCAGAACAGAGCAGCTCTAAACCTCCCATAAAAGAACCTACTCAGTTCCTTTCTCTTAAAACCTCTCCTGATCAAGTAATTTTCTTTAGCTGAGCCTAGCCACCAGGCTTACCAGCTGACAGCAGACACCTGTGTTAAATCTCACCTGGTCAGGCAGAAGGTCTTAACCCCTTCTCTGTCAGTGGCCAGACAGACCATCTACACCCCATCACAAAGTGCAATAGGGTGTGCTGGAGCAGTGTGTGTTACTGTTCACACATGTGTGTTTGCCTTATGTGCTGTGGCCACACACATGCGTGGCACGTTGCAGATTAAATAAAAAAAGACTGTGTCCTGCCCCAAAGATCTTCTAATCTATTTAAAGGGAAACTAGCGCTGAGGAGAGAGATGGTAGCAAATACTGGAGAGGCAGGGACAGTAGCAAGAAATCGTAATTCTGTTTAAAAATAGAATGAGGGCATCATCCGAAAACCCCACTAGCTAATATCTGCATGTCTTGGAGCACATAGTGGTATGACCTGCTCTGTGACCAAGATCCTCAAAGATATTTAGGCATGTAATGCCCATTGAAATCAATGGCCTTCACCTCAGTGCTTCCGTCATTCTGTCTGTAAAATGAAGATGCCGTGAGTTTCACTTACCCACCTTTCTGAAGTGCTTTGAGATCTTTGGCCGAGTGGCGCAATATGCAAAGTATTATTAATTCAGACATTAGGAACGTATTAAAACTGTTTCACGACTACGCAGAGGATGAAATCTCCCGATCTGCGAAGCCAGAGAGGGGACGTAATTTCTTCTGCGTATAGAGAGAGACTAGCCCTGTCCTTTGAAATTACATCCTTCTTCCCCGCCTCCCTTGCTGGATTCACCTGCGCTCGCATCACGGTGCGGGATTGCTTTCATTATCGTGGGTGGTCATTCTATTCCGGTTCCTTGTTTGCTCACAATCAGGGAGGCCAAATACCAGTCTGTTTGATGATGATTTCAGAACTCCTGCTGCTCTCCAAAAGGTAATGGAAAGATACTCAGGAAATTAAGCCTGCTGGCTCTGCACAGATTCCGCCTTCCTTTGCTCTTAGCTAATTTTCTTGTCTGTTGGGTATCTTAGGCCCTGTTTACATTTATGATGGTGCTGTTCCTGGTGGGATCCAACTGAGAGTGTCAGATCAGGACAGATTGCTTCCAAAGGGGCAACTACAGCCCAAAGCTGGGGTTTTTCCACACTAAGGCAAACCAAACCAGCCAAACAGAAAAGACTTTGGTTTCGCCCCACTGGCTAACCACAAGTCACACAAGCAATTCCCTTAGACACTCCAGATTCCCAGTATCACCACCAGCAGCCACCTGTCCTGGGGACCAATGGTTATGAAAACCAATGCCCCACATAAAGAAAACGGTTCTCCCCAATTCCAAGGAATCAGGCCCCAGACCCAGGTCAATATACAAATCAGATCTTCCCACAAATCACGCTGTTGCCAATTCTTTAGAATCTAAAATCTAAAGGTTTATTATACAAGGAAAAAGGTATAGGTGAGGGTTAAGAATGATTAAAAGAAATCAATTACATGCAGTAATGGCACATCTCTTGGTTCAGGCTTACAGCAAAGGTAGAATAAACTGCAGGTTTAAATTAAAGTCTTTATAAAGCATCCCCTGCAGGGATGGGTCAGCACCTTTGGCCAGAGTTCACCTGTGTAGCAAAGTCCATTCAGAGCTGGAAGCAGGGCAGGCTGCAGGCTGAAGGTAGAAGACAAAATGGAGGACGCTTCTTCCAGCATTTATAGACTCTCTCCTCTGGGCCAAGACCCTCCTCCTTCTTTTGCAGAGTCCGGATGCAAAATGGAGGTTCATAGCCACAAGGTCCAATCACCAGACTCTCCAGGATTTAGTTTCTGACCAGGCAGTTGACATTCCTAGAGCAGCTCAGGTGTGGACAGGCAGATACAAAGTCCATTGTGTAGTTGATGTCCCTTAATGGCCCATCAGCCAGGCCAGCCAAGTTAACAACAGCTTGTCTGAGATTTCACCCAGCAGCCAAGCATCAGTTTGAAGTACAGGCACTTATATCCAATATTCATAACTTTAGTTTCAAAAAAGATACACACATATTAATGGCATATTCATAATTAGCCCTCCACAACCTGGTCATAGACACCTGTTATGACCCCCTTCACATAAGATTTGGTGTCACCATAGGACCTTGGTTGCTCCAATGATCTATATGATCCCAAATAATTCCTGTAACGTGACAACATTGGAGAATTTTTCACCCATGCTAGTCCGCATGCAGACTTGCTGCCCCAGTGGAAAGCAAGACTTGCCCCGGTGCAGCTTCAACTTATAAATTATACTGGTGCAAATACACAAGTTATTGGGCTCAGTATGGAAGTAGCGGGGTGATATTAAATGATCTGTGTTGTACAGGAGATCTGACCAGGTGGTCCCTTCTGGCTTACAATCGACGCAATTTCTCCAGTGTAGACATGGCCTTATATCTGAGATTATGTTTGTGTCAGATCCAGACTATTATTTCCTGGAAGCTTAACATAAAAGTTCTATTGAATTTAATAGGGATGAAACCAAGGGGATTTAATAGAAAATTAGCCGAAGTCTATGGAAATCACCCTGTAGAGCTCTAGAGGGGGAGTATAATGTTCTGTTACGTTCTCCAAGACAGTTAAAGGAAAATAAAAAGGTTCTGAATCTCTGACCTCCTCTCCTATAGGGCTTTCTCCCACAGGCAGTGTTAAAACCCAGCTCATCAAAGCCCCTGGGGATGATTCTTCACTTCAAGGTTTGCTTCCCAAAGTCAGTTTCAATTCAGTGTCCTGACTTTATTGGTACAACAAGCTGGATACATACAGTAGACTCTCGATTATCCAGGATTGGGTTAACCAGGTTGTGGATTAACCAGGATGTAAAAAAATATATGCATAACTCGCAGGGCCAGCTCTGGCTTTGTTGCCACCCCAAGCACACACACACAAAAAATCCCCACCAGGGCACTGGGCAGCCAGTGAACCAACACCCCCTCCCACCAGGTGCAGGATGGCTGGTGACCCCCCCCCCCCCTATTTCCTATAGATGGTGATTATCCAGGATTTTGTTAACCAGGATTATTTTTTCCCCTATCATCCTGGATAATCGAGAGTCTATTGTATTGCCAAAGTGTACGGAGGAGGCAGACCTCTCAGATCTCTCTCGGAAGCAGGTGCAACTGACCCCGGATGAGGTCACACGCTGTGTTCGGGGACTGCTCTCCTGGTGATGAATTGTTCAGGACTGATGTATTCTGATGACACCTGCTCTGAAACCTTCCTCCTAATGTCTTTCCCCGATGCAAACGGTGCCCCTGTATTCGGTTTTCTAATGACTCACATTCGTTGCATTAGATGGATTTTCTATGATTTCCTTCTGCCTGACTGCAAAGCCTGCGAGCAATTCAAATAAAGATCGGCTCCCTCTGCCCCATCTGGCGCCAGCAGATCCCCGCATTTACATTTGCTGCCTTCCCCAGCAGCTCCCCTCTTCTTGTGTCCTGTCGGGTTTCTATCAGCTCGAATTCTGCAGGCCCGTGGCACTTCCTAGGCACCTGCTGGGGTTAATCCCAGTTCAGACGGTTTCATTTTAAGCACTCCATTCTGGGATGCAAGGTGGGGAGCTGGGAGTGGGGGGAGGAGAGAAATCTGTATTAGAGAGCTCTGTGCAGTGGTAATTACACAGACACTGCAGGAGGGGACGGTCAGTGCTCTAGTACCCGGCTCAACCACTACATAGAAATTATAAGATCGGTGACAGAGCCAGCGCTTATAGCACCTGGGTAACGGTCTCCATAGAAATTGCATAGAAGGTGTGGGAGTGGCGAAGGAGTGTCTGGAACACGGATCTGAGCCCTTAGCAATGTGCTCCCCTTGTGTACCTCCATCTGGGGCCACTCAGTAGCACTCTTTGAGCTGCTCAGCGGTTTTTACTTTGGGCTCATAACTCTCCTGAGTCTGCCAGAGTTCCCTGGACGCCGAGCGGGTGACCAAATCAATCTGCTCCCTACACTTTGCGGACACTGCAGCAGGGGATGCCCTCCGGTCGGCAGGCTGAGCCCTGGTGCTGGGCACGGTCTGAAGGGCACAGGCCGGTGAATGTGGAAAGCAATAGGAAAGAAATTAGCGGGAGGCTTTGGGCCCAGATGTGGTCTCGGCTGTTCGGCTTAGTGGAGATTTGTGGTGAAGGCGTAACGTGGGCCTGATCTTCGGCTCCTTTTCCAGCTCCTTTGTGCTGCCTGACAGGCGCGTCTGGGTCTTCCTGGCGTGCTGGAGAATGCCCGGGGGGGGGGGGGAGGTGTCGAGGTGGTGGAGCTGGCTCTATGCCACCTATGCCCTGTCGGGTGAAGGGGTGTATTGGGGCAGGCTGGGGCGGAAGGAGACACGGCAGGTGGGCTCAGAGGGTGGGGGGTTGCAGAGATTGCTCCTGTGGGAATGGCCCCTGCGCAGAGGGGTTGTCAACGGCGAACACATCACAACAGCTGCAGTTTATCCTCCGCCTTCGGACTGGGGCAAGTGACACCACAGGGCTCCGGACGATGGAGAATCAGGGCCATGGTTTGTACAGTGGAAACGGAGTGAAAGGTGGCCGTCGGGCCATACCCAGCTGACGAAAGGGCAGCTGGGGCTTCTTGGGAGGGGGAGAAACAACCCAAAGCAAAATACCTTCTGAAGAGGGATTCGCAGGCTTTGCACTACGAGTGGCTCTGGCCCCAATTCCTGCAGCCCCTCTGAGGAGCAACAAAGGAGGAAACAAGGCCCCTGCCAAGAGGCAGATCGGGAACCGTGTGTGAAGAGGAGGTTGAAGGGGGCAGGAGAATATGCAAATGGGGGAAGAGGCAAACGACAACGCTGGGCCCATGCCAAGCGGAGCTGGAGGAGCCGATCAGACACAGACAGGTTAATGAGAGTGTCATTCTCAGGGCCTCCACGAAGCAGGCAGAGCCGGGGACAGGCGGACAGCGGGCTCTGAATGTGATTCCGTAATTAGCTGGCAAACAGAAGATGATATTTAGTGTAATTGCTCGGAATAATGTCTTGCAGCCAGGATACGTCTGCGGCCCGCCGGACGCTGCATCCCGGCTGCCACCACAACTTTGCTTCCCTTTGTTTCCCTTCCCCTGTCATCACATCATTCCCAAATTCGATTGCGTCGTCTTAGAGCTTCTGTTGCCATGGGAACAACACAAAGTTGTTAGGTACACACGGGACTGGCTATTTGACTGCTCCACCTTACCCACCCCCGCCCCCTTGAAGGGCCTGATCCTATTCCATGGGTGTCAATGGGAGTTTGGCCATTGATTTCACGGGGGGCAGGGGTCGGGGCCTGCAGCCCCATGTGAAAGGGCTGGAAAAAGCCATTTTAAAGGGTCGGCAACATCCAGTCAGCTTAGTTGCATAACAAAGGCCTGATCCAAAGCTTATTGGAATCAATGGAAAGACTCCCACTGACTTCAACAGCCTGAACCAGACCCCAGGGGGCACCCATGAGAGGGGGTGTACGGGACGTGCTCCCCCACCGCTCTTCCCTGCCCCATAGATAGCCTCAGGCCTTCGTGGGACTGTCTCCTCTCTCTCCAGCTCTCCTCATGTGGTCGCACCTCTGCTGGAGGATGGATGCCAAGGAACGTGAGAAGAGGAAGTCCTGCTGGGGAATCCCCGCCGGCAACGCACTGGATCAGAACGCACCGTAGAAGCAGCTCCTGAATCGCGCCCGTCTTTGGAGGATGAGATCGGATTCCTTGGCATTTTCAAGGAGGGAGGGAAGAGGGGCAAAGGTTTTGACGTCTGCTGGAGCTGGTGACGTACAGGCCTGGGCCACCTCCACTACTTGGGAGAGACATGTCTTCATGCCCTTGTTGGTGGTTGAGATCCCGAGGGTTTGTCTAGATTTAGAGAAGAGGTGGTGGTTAGCTCACATGTTTTACTTCCCCCTGACCTCAACACGGCCTTCCCCCTGGTATAGACACAGATTACCGTTTAACTTCCATTTGGATGGTCGAGCCCCACCTTAATGGGGCCCTAGAGGAAAGCCCAGGGTTAACTCGCAATATGTTAGGTCACCCTGGCCTAACCTTGACCCCTTCTTCCCCTTTTCTAAGCTAGGCTAAATTTAGGCAGAGGAAGGATTTGTGTACGGAGGTGAGTGTCCATTTGTGAGAGGAGTGTGGGTGCAAGTGTGCATTTGTGAGATGGTGTGGGTGCAGTGTGAAAGTCTGTGGGTGTGGTTGCAAAAGGATACTGAGGTATGTGTGATGTGGAGAGCGAGACGGTGCGTGAGTATCTGGGTGATGAGGCGATTGTGCACTAGTGAGTGGGTGTGTGAGCATCCAGATGATTGTGTGGCAGTGTGTGCGTGAGAGCGGCTGAGTGTTGGATGGGCGTGTGCTGCGGAAGGCTCTGTAGGGGGACATCGGGGTGGGTTTGTGAGAGTTGTAGGAGTGATGGGGTGATTGGATACGTGTGAAAACACGTCAAGAAAGGAAGTGGGAGTGAGCGTGTGCGGGGTCATTTGTGAAAGCGGAACATGTGTGTGCACACATGTATGTCTTTGCATTTGAAAAGGTGTGGGTGCAGGACACCCAGACTCCTTAGAGCCATCACCCCGATACCCATGCCCAACCCGTCCCCACACGCACCATCCCCCCAAAGCCACCGACAGGCCCCATCTCACTGCATCACCACTAATACCAGCGGAGGCTCATGCTTCTTCAAGTCGCCTCCCTTCCCCACTCAGTCATCTCTCCCATGTCTGCGAACGCCAGGACTGGTGCGCTCCTGGCCCTCTGACAATGCAGGGAAGGGAGATGAAGGAAATTGTTTTTCAGGTGGAACAGCTTCCAAAATGGTACATTTGCAGTCACGGCGCTGTTTGAATGCATAAGCCGCAGCGCCTGCAGCCATGGGAAACAAAGCCATTAAAGTTTAGATAGCGGTGTTTTCATTTTTAACCAAATGACTCAGTCTCCCTCTAGCTCTGAGCAGGAGCGAGCAAGGGAAACGTAGGCAGTGTGAGTTCCCGATGCCTTAACCCCACTGGGATCCTGCCGCAGGTAAAATTCGAGCCGCCAGTTCAAGTTAATTGTGCCGAGCGAGCAAAGGTATTTAAACCAAAGCTATGGCTTCAAAACTGCTCAGGTGTTTTGAAAGAGCCTCAGAGATTTCAGGGGAGTTTGTTGTGCCTCTCCCCCTTTCTTCTCCCGTGCAATCCAGTGCCCTTCTGCCTCCTACCTCTTACCGGCACTGGGCCCACAGGTGAGAGGAGTCTGTGACGGGAGGTGGGAAAGGGTGCGTGCATGTGTGTACGTGTGTGTGTGTGCGTGCGCAAGAGAGAAAGAACCAGGGCTGTTCATTTCTTCCATGGATAGGGGTTAAAATCCACACACACCCTGTGGACACTGCAGCCGTCGGGACCTGCGGCAGGAGTCGATTGTTGCATCCACTTGTTCGGGGGTGTTAAAACCCTGCCAGGAGCTGGTGGTTGACTCTTGGAGTCGGCATGGTGCACTAATTCCAGCCTGGATGTGAAGTAGCCCCCTGAAAGACCCCAGGGCTGGGGAGTGGGAGTCCAAAGATAGGAAGCCTAGGAAACAGCCATGGCTGTGGACAAGCCTTGGGCTGGAACATCTAGTCATCGAGTTCCCTTGTTATTAAAGGTCTCCGCAGGAAGAGGGGTGAATCTGGGCACCAGAGAGTGTCCGTGCATGTGTCGCCCCCTAGTGGCTGAGCACAGTGTTCAGGTGTGTGGGCAGGAAGTTGTATATCCTGTGCTTAAGCAAGGTGAGGCCTCAGCATTTCCTTCCAGATGCGCCCAGCATGCAGGGGAGACAATGGGTTTCACCCGCTCCCTTACAGCCTGGGGAGCCATCTAGCATTCTACCAACCGATCAACCCCTCTGTGTGTATTTCTAAGGCACCAGCCTCTGGGGCATCTAATGGCGGATGTATCTGTTACAGAAAACCCTGCACCCTAGGAGGGAGAATGGACTGCTCCAGCCATGCCCGGGGGCTCCGTGTTGAAAAGCGCTGAGCCCTCTGCCCCTGCTCCAGCAAAGCTTTGAGCACATGCTTAACTTTGCTAAAGGTCTTGAGTGCTCAGCAACTTGCTTGATCTAGCGGCAGATGCACTGAGAATTACAGCCATGCCTCCATGTATTCCCCCCCTCCACATATGTAAATGTATGCAAATATATATATGCAAATGAGACACAGGCCCTGAGGCTGCTGGCAAGTCAGCCCACGAGCCATTGGTGCGCAAAATGTTGGCCACTGCCGGCGCTCTAGGAGAGCAGAGTGCTGCGAATGAATGATGTGTCGCAAATTGTCCGGGGGGGGGGGGGGAATGAATCTGTATTGGTTTTGTAAAAAGAGGTTTACTCTGCTCTTAAAGCCAGAAACCCAAAGCAGAGCTACCCTGGCTGTTACAGGGAGGGCTGACTGGTCAAAGGGGCATCACTCCAGTCTCGGAAATCCCAGCATCCCCTACTATTTTGCACATGGCGAAGGTTTCCCTTGTCTGAGTTTTGCATATGTAAACACTGGGATTTAGGTACATGCCGTATTTGGGCTTGTCACAGAGTTTAAAGCCAGAAGGGATCCCCAGATCATCTGGTCTGACCTCCTGTGTGTCACAGGCCAGAAAACAGCACCGTTCCCAGGGTTCAGTACGTTGGCCCATCAAAAAGTTCTGGACACTCGAATGGAGTCCCAACCCTGGACCCATTTTGTTTTCTGACAGCCTGACTAATGTGTGAAAACGGCGTGCACACGCGGGAGCAAATCACTGCTCCAGCTGTGTAAAGACGCTGACAGCTGGCTTAACTGGACAGATATTCGTGGTTCTGGGCCACCATGACCACCGTGTTGGTACAGGGAGTGTGCAAAAGGGGATGTGGCCAGACTGCTTGTGTGCTCCAGCACTCCTCAGATGGCAGACAGCTCCCTGAGAGGGTTTTACTGGCCAACACAAATTAGAGCAGCCCCAAGGCTCCTTTAAATTGTGCTGCAGTCAAACCAGTCCCTGACAGGCTCCTGAATTTGGGGCAATAGGGTGTGTCAAACTGACGTGCAGCCCACCTGTGCCACACCCCTTATCTGTGTTGTGTGGAGCTTCATTGCACCTGAAGAGTCAGCCCCCAAATACGTGTTTTTGCAAAAGAATGCTGTGTTTCAAAATGTAGCACTATTATCTTTTCTTTTGGTTATTTTGCTTTCCTTAAGTTCCAACTGTATTTCTGTGGGGTGGCTTTTGATTTTTCGCATTCAGCTTGGAACGGGGAGGAAACGTTTAGATTTGCAGAGGGCTGGGGGGAAGATGGAAGTTTGAGCAAAGTTCCCCCGGAAAAAGCTACTCCTGTAAATTACAGCTGGAAAAACCCACAGCTGTGGTGATTTCTGGGCTTGTTAATAATTATTTGAGGTTCAAACATTTTTGACATCTACAGTACCACTTGCGCTTTGAGCATGGAACGCTCTCTGTAAGTGCTAAGTGTTATTATTATTCCAGAAAGATTTATGTCTTGGCTAAATTGTAATTTGGGTAATTGCATTCTGTCTACCTCAATCTCCCCTGCAGTCTCATTTGGATACAATAGCCTTCTTCGCTCCCTGGCCTACACTGTTGTGCAGCGTTGCTGTGCATTGTTAAACAATTGTCACCTTCCACCCAGCGCGTGGGCGCGTTCCGGGGAGGGTGAAACGCTCTCTCTCAACAGTCCTGTACTCGTGGTAGCAAAGAGGAGCATCCATTTGCAAGAGCGGGGCCATCGATCGCAAAGGGGATAATGAGGGAGGCTGATTTCCAGAGGTGCGGAGCAGCCAGCTGATTCCATTCAGGTCACGGAGGGCATGGCTACACGGCACCTGGCAGCCAGCCTGGCCCCAGTGCTGTGGACACAACGGCGTTGGCATTGCAGCCCGGGCTGGAACTTGGGGCCTCAAACTTTGTCCGTCCCCTCCACTCCCAGACTTCAGAGCCTGAGCTGCCCGGTGTTTTTCGAGCGTTAGTGTGGCTGTGGAGCCAGGCTAGGAGGCTCGCAGTGTAGACATGCCAGGATGGGACCTCAGCACTTCAGCTTTAGGAGCAAGATTTTCAGAAGTAACCCTGGATGCGGGGTTCCCAGCTTGAAACAGCTTCAAGGGGCCTGACTTTCGGAGCATGCTGGGCAACCACCCTGGGAAATTCAGGCCCCTGTAAGATGTCTCCCGTCGGGCACCCAGCATGGCTGGTCACTTGAAATCCTGCCCGTGGCAGGCTAACTTGTGGCTTCTGTTTCGTTCCACTGGGGAGTCCCTCAGAGGGACAGAATAACAAGAACCCTGGGGGATGCCGCGGTGTCTCTTGCAACAATCAGACGGGCTCTGGTGGGCTGCTAGATTTGTGACATCAGTCCCAGCATTCAAAAAAACAACAACCCCCCAACCCCATGAGGTGGGCTTTAAAATCATGAGTGGTTAAAAAATAATAATTGGCTTCCTTTTATTTGCCTTCTGGCTCTTGAGCATTTAGGGTGCCCACCCAGGAGGACTAGACACATCCTTTGTTTATTAATAAAAGCTGAGATTCTCATGTGATCACTTGACTCCCGAAGCTGGGGCTGTAAAAAAACCCACTTACTATTGTGATTCTTTCAAAGAAATTATGAGACCTGGAAAGACTGAACTTAGGACAAAGACCACCAAGTCACTGGCTGTAAAGTCTGATGGGGACTAGGCCTGGCGGACGTAATTTATTTGGGGAGTTCTATAGTGTTGAGTGGTCTATAAAACCAGGGGATAGGCGGAAACAGGAGAGAAGTAAGAGTGGTAGGGACTGGAGAAGACTCTTCCCCAGATGAATTTTCACAGTCTTGTTCTGAGTGAGTTTCTTTTGCAGTTGATGCCTGTAATTGAGAATTCAATTTCTTTTAACGGAAAACCTGATTTAGTGAAAAATATGAGACAAAGCAGAAAACAATAAAAGAGGAGGGTGGGGGGAACTCATTCAAATGGAGGGGGGAAAATCTTCATTTTCACAGCTGTGTTTTTTCCCTTCAGGGCTTAGGATTAGCCATTTCCCCTGGTAGATTCAGTAGTATTCAGGGTAGGAAATGTGACCTCTTCCTACTCATAGATGCTTGTTATTTCACACCTTACTGCCAGCGAGGATCTTAATCAACCAGAAACACTGAAAATGACAAACAAAGAGGAGACAGCTTTGCTATGTGAGGTTCATTAGCTCCCACCGACCTTTTTAAAACTGTACCAAACCGGGAAGAAATGTACAGAAAAGGAGAGGGCTTTCAAGTCACTTTGCTGGGAATTTCCACCCCTCCCCCCCATGCTCCCTGTACCTTGTCCTGTAATGAGTGGCATATCTTGATTGTGTTCCCAAGGTTTGCATTTAACACCCAGCGGAGCTCTGCCCCACCAAGGAGAACACATGATGGGAGGCCCACGGAGGCATGGCGAACACTGTATATTGCAAGGTTATCTGGATCCGTCTCTCAAGGGCGTCATCATCTGCGAGGCTTGAAACACAGGGAAAGAGGGAGCGTGTCTCACGCGCAATATAAACACACAATGGGGAGCTGTCAACGCTGCTCATTTGCAATGGCTTCGGAGGGCGGTGCATGTGGCAGTCAGTTCAGAACTTGATTCTGGAGTAGGTCCAAGGGAGGACCGTGGCTGAGGAGAAGGGCTGACTTTGAAGGCTAATTCCCCCGGGCACAGACACTCTGGGGTTGAGCCAGTGGAAGTGAGGAGTGGGAAGAGCTAATTGAAAGGCTTAGCCCATGGTCAAAGACATGCCAGGCCAGTGAGGGCCAGATCCACATCTGGTATAAATCCATGTCTCTCAATTGCCATCTGCACTAGAACCAGCCGGAGTGACTTTGAGATCGGGATACGGGGTTCCTTTGAACTCAAAACAGGCCCTGAAATCAGGTCCATTTCACAGGAATTTCATTTATGAAGAAAACTGGAGGTGGGGGAATCCCGACACCGTGGAAACACCCTGTTTTGACATTTTCAGAATGAAATGTTTTGGTTGTTTTTTTTTAAAAAAAACCCCAGCTTTTTTGAAGGTCTACATCAGCTGGGAGAGATAATTTGCCATCTGTGCAAATTGTTTTCACCCTGGTGATGTTGGTTGCAGTAGAATTGCAGAGCAGGAGGGAGACCTGGTGCTGATGGGGGATGAAACATCTGCAATAGAAATCCAGGGCACTTTATAGCCTGGGAGTTCTGGCACTTGAGAGAGCGTGGACCAGGGGTACCGTGTAGAGCTCCCAAAGCACATGCTGAAGGATGTAAAGGGGCAGCAGGTGCAAGCAAAGGGTGTCAGGAGTTTGGAAGAGTTGCTGTGAAGAGGGACCAGGCAGACTTAACTTTCATAGCCTAGTCAGAAGGAGACTAAACATGGGCCTTGCCAGCAATTTGCTCTTCCTACAGTGTTCTCAGGGTGGGACCCACCAGACTAAGAGGAGTGGAGTGGGGCGGGGAGGGAGGGGAGGAGAACTCCAAAAGAGATGCAGGAGTTGGAAAATAAAGAGATGGATTAAACTGCTTCGGGGCCCAACAAACTTGAGCTGCTGGCATGGGGCCACCCTAAAGAAGGCTGAAAGGGGTGTGTGTGTGGCAGAAAGGCTCACGGAAGAGGTGGAGAAATCCATGGGAAAGGGAGAAGATGGTGGGGGACGCACACAGGACAGCTGGCAGACTTAGGAAGATAGGGGATGTGAGATTCCTGTGGGGGACTTTTCCCATGCCCCCAGAGTGCCTATCATGGTATAAAAGATATGGGGTATTCTAGGGGCTCTTGTACCCCTATTGCTATACACCCCACTTTGCCAGCTAAAAGCATCCAGTAAAGTGGTGGACTCTGCTTTTTGGGGCTCTCCAGAGAATCCCAGCTGCAATTTAAAATCAATGCCCCTCCCAGCCCTTTCTGCTGAGCATTTATTGTCTAACTCAGCGCACTGTCAGGTGACTCTGGGAAACTGCAGCCAAAGCAAGGACATGAGGAATGCCACTCATCCTCCTGCCCACGCACTCCAAGGCGGTTTTGCCTTCAGAGCCTACTCAGGACTGTTTCCAAGGAACTCTTTGCAGCTGGGGCAAGAGGTGGAGTTTGGGGGCAAACCTGAGGCAGAGCAGCCCTACAGCTTGTGATTGGGGCTAGGAGCCTGACACCCCGCCTCTTTCATTGGCTCAGCTCAACCGCTTTAAAATCCACCCCTTTCCTTAAATCCCTGCAGTGCTGAGCGTAGACAGGCCCCTTGGGTGGCCCGTGGCTGATCTGCCGCACCTGTACTTCCAGCAGAGTTCAGCTAATCTCCCTCTTCTAGTCATTGGTAGCCCAGCAACCACAAAGCCTAGCTTTTCCCCAGGTGTAGGGATTTGTCCTCTCAGTTCCCTGGGCAGGATAGAGACACAGACAGCGCGAGCTGTTTAATCCCCTCCCATGTTTCTCCTGCAGCAGAGAAGGGCCCCCAGGACAGGAAGAAGCACGGACTCTCAAAGGGGGCAAACTCCCAACAAAGCCACCCCCCCAGGAGGCGCCTGAAGAGACAGCCTGCCCTGTGGCGGAGCCTCTTCTGAAAGCAGCCAGGTTAGGAAGTGCGGGTCCCGGAGACTATTGGGGTAGGTGGAGGTTATGGTGGGGGAGGGGTTTATCCGGTTCCGAGCTGCCCAAGCTCCTTTGCAAGTCCCCAGAACTTGGGGGAGCGAGGACCGTCGTTTGCAAATGCGCTGAATCAGGACCCCAAGGCTCAGGGTGAGCGGGCTTGAGGTTCTCCTGGAAATACATAGATGGCTCGCCTAGAAGCAAAGAACTGCCCTTTTATGGCTCATTCTACCCCACTCTGTCCGAGAAGGGCTCTTCTTTGCCCGTCCATCCTCCGAAGCACACTGACCGCTGACCAACGTTACCCCCACTCCCGTCACTTAGTATCCCCGGTGCTGACTTTCTCGCTGACGTCCATCACGCCAACCCTTACACCTGACACGTAATCGCTCATTTCAGACCTGCCTATGCTAGACTGAAGCTTGGTGGATAGAGGCCTCTTCTCCTGCATTGTTGTAAAGTCCCATACCCTCCTCTGGCATTCTAGAAATACAAGATCATAACAGCCTACGTAGTTTCCTTCTTCATTTCTCACTTTTCCCTGCGGCCGATGCATTGTGCTGCCCCGTCTCCAGCTCAGGGGTGGACGTGCAACTTATTTTGGGTTTAGCTCCAAATGTCTGCCCACGTCATCTGACATGGAACGTAGTTCAGACTGTCCAGTGCCGTGGTAGAGCTTCAGTAATCCATGCCTCTCATTTGCAGCCATGCAAGACTGGGGATTTTGGGACTCCTTGTGCCTATGTCCTGAAGTTCGCCAGCAGAGTCCTACAGATTCAGGGCAAACATTTCAGCTGGATTTGCCAGTGTTTGTTCCCAGATTCCTGTTGGTTCTGCAGTCACAGGCCTCAGCGGCAGAAAGGGAACAGGGTGGCCCGAGGGACTACGAATGGGAGACAGGCCTCTTCCTTACTGGGCTGTGAGTTTGAATCCAGCCCAGGCACTAGGGTTTAGAAATTGTTATCCTGTAATGGCTATTCGCTCTCAGTCCAGTTCTTCCTGGACAAGTCACTGCTGTCTACGTTGCAAACCACAGCCTCCCAGTTAACCTCTGGCTGGTGGTCTCAGTGAAGATTGTGCTACAGAAAAGGACTCTGGTAATACAGCTGTTGTCAAGCACAGCTCCTTCCAGCACCCACTCAACTTCAGTCTCCAGAGCAGTCTGTTTGTCTCCGGCACACAATTAACTTAAAATTTGGGGGGGTTGGGGAAAACCTAGCATCTAAGAGTTCCATTGAAAATCAATTACACAGCAGGCCGGGGTTGTGCTGAGAACAATGTTCTACAAGAACGTCAACATTCCCTGCAATTTTCATCCATTCCTCCTGCAATTTCTCTCCCTCTCTCCCCGCCTCTCAATCTGTGGTGATGTTCAGGGGAAGGACGTCTTCCTTTCTCGGATTTTTGTCCTGCTGGCTCTGGGCGGGTGGAAGAGGGAAGGAGAGAAAAGCCCATTCCACCAATGTAATTAGGGCTGTATTACTATGTGAATTACTCATTATATTTTGTTTAGCGCCATTATTGGCTGGAATGGCCCTGAAATTGAATTGTGCTGCAGACTTGCAGTCACATTTCATTTTCCTCACATTCATTTGTGGCCAGGGATTGCATTAGAATCAGAGAAGAGGAAACATGGTGGGGGGGGGGGGGGGGAGAAGAGGGGAGGGTATTTCCTCTTGGAGAAGATTTCGTGAGGTGACAGAAATGAAGTGAAAACCAAGAGTTTTCCCCACACAGCTGTGGTAGTTTGATGGGTGTGTTATAGGGTTTTCCTTTCTTTTCAGTAGCATTTAGTGGTTGGAGGAAGGTGTTTTCTGACTCAATTGGAAGGCCCGGCCTCCCCCTTCAAGTGAGGGGTGAAAGGTGCTGGCTTGACACCCCTGACTTATGCCAAGGAGAGCTGTGGCACATACAGCACTGGAAGCTCCTCTTGACCGTTCTATGATCCTAGGCCTCAACCCTAACTGGGAAGGGCTACCTGGGAAACAGAGAAATTAGTTCCGCCTCAGTAGCTCACTTAACCCATCGGCTCTTTGCAGAGACCGGTCATGGTGGTAGAGGAGTTTCATCTGTGTGCAGACCCCCACCCGCCGGGAACAGGCCTTCGAGCGACTCAACAGGAATAGATCACTGAGAATGCTGATGTTTCAGTCAAGACTGGGCTGGGTTAGATTCGAACCCAGGCCCAGTTCTGTAGTCTATTCCTGATCCATCCGGAGCCCTCAGCTCCCTTTCTGCTTTCCCTCCGGAGATGTGGTGAGAGACTGATGATTGACAGACCTGCCACTGGATCACTCATCTTCTTCAGGGCTGTCTTCCTCATTTCTTTCCGGCTGGGTTGTTTGGAGTATGAAGCCCACACCCTTTTCTCAGCCTACCTGAAAGTACCCGGGGAAGAACATGTGCAAGGATGGATGGCAGGGAATGTTTATACAGTGACTGTGGGGATGTGAGTTTATTCTGGGTTTGTGGGCAGAATCCTAGTGAGTGAGAACACGTGTGCAATTGTGTAGGAGACATTTGAATTCACGTGGTGTGCAGAGGTTAGCATGGAAGCATGCACAATTGCTTCTGAGTGGTGCACGTGAAAAGGGGAAACGCACAGAGAGAAGGCTGGTCTGGTGCAGAGATACTAGGATTGCGGATGATGAGCTCGAAGTGGCTCTTTAATGAGTCTCCTGTGGCTCTTTACAGCGCATGATATGAAATCAATGCGTGATTTAATTAATAACCAATCAGGATGCTTATTAACCAACTATAGTGGATAAAATAATAATACTTGGTCAGTCATTTTGCTGTGAGAATAATACACACACAAGCGCGTGCACCCCCCTCCCCCTTCATACTTTTGGGTAATGTTGATCACTAATTTGGCTCCGGAATCATGGAGGTCTGAGGATCACCGATCTGGTGGTTAGGGCAGCAGGAGCTTGGACTTGGGAAGGTCTCAGTTCTCTGCCCTGCAACCGACATCCCATGTGACCTTGGGCAAGTCACTTTCGACCACATTGTTAAAGGTAGGTTAGCACGTAGGCCCCTAACTCCTGTTAAAATCAATGCCTGCGCTGGGCAGCTTTGCTTTTGCCTAAATGCCTTTATAATTCTGACTTGTAGCCTCAGTAATATGGCGAGAGTCACCCTGCCCCACAGGGTGTGGTGAGGAGAAACACATTACAGAGTGTGAGATGCTCCTGTACTCCAGCGAAGGCGGCCAGCTGCGTACTGCAGACAGGGTGTCGGTCTCTGTACATGCTCAGGGGGTTGGGTGAGTGCATGTAAAGTGCTAGTTCATATGGGTGTTAATTTGGCAACGTGCGTATTAAACGGTACATTCCCATTAGGCAGCAAACTGCTCTAGAGCTCAGGTCTCTGCTTCCTAGGGAGGCTGACGATGCCCTGGCTTGCCCTCGGGATTGCTTTCATGAGAAGAGAGGCCGTGAATTGGGTTTCTGCATACACCCGAGTGTAAAGGTCGGCTTTGTGATCCTGCACATGGGATCACAGCTCCCTTTGGAAGGGTCCCTGTGGCAGGAACACCCCTGAAAGCAGCTGGCATTCGCAGCAGGAAGATTTCCTGCCCCCCCCCATCTTTAACCCGTGTCTCCCCCCGCACTGGAATAACATGGGGATTATCTACCGGCAGGAGAGGGGTAATCCATTTCTGCCACTGTCCATATGTCAGGTACGATTTTAATTTCAGATACTGTCAAAGCGGGATGAAAGCCCTATCATCTATGTAAAACCCAGTCCTCCTCCCCACGGCACTCGGCACGGAACTACTGGGTTGGCAACCCCTCCCACCATTTCCTGCACAGTCACGTTGGGCTGGCTGCAGCATCTCCAACCTGGATCTAAAGAGGGGCGGGTCTCCCAGGCCTGGCACGTCTCCTCCTGGACCTCCTGACCCCCAAGTTCCTCCAGCACAGCTGTATGCAGAGCGGAAGCAGCAGCACCCTGCCATACACATGTCTTTCCCGTCCCGCATTTACCGCCTGGCTGGCGGGGACTTTAAGATTCAAGGCCTTGCGGAGGGGTGATGTGGAAAATGTAGTCACTCTACTCCCCCCTATGGGCATTGGTTAAATGAGATGCCAGTGTAAGAGGGGTGGGAGTTATACTCCAAGAAAGGGGTAAAACTTAACTCTTTGGGGCAGCAATTGTCTTTTTGCTCTGGGTTTGTACAGTGCCTAGCACAATGGGGCCGTGGTCCATGCCTGGGGTTCTGAAGGGCTCCGATAACGCAAAGAATAGGACCAGACACTGGCACTGCAGAGGAGGGGGCCAGAGAAGGAAAAAATTCCAAAGACCATAGATGTGCGCAGGTTTTGAATCCAAAACCCGTGTGTGCCTCTGTCCGTGTGTCTGTCTAGGCATGTGCAAATGTGTGGCAGGGTGGGTTTTTTCTCTCCCTGTTGCGTATCTCTGCTTCTCCTCTTCCTTTTCATTCTGTACTTCCCCCTGTTCGTAGCCTCCCCTCTTCTGTCTCCTTCTTCCTTGATGGTCTCCTCCATTTAGCCTGTGTTGCCAGAAGATATGCCAAGGGGGTGAGGACCTTAGCACATTCCTTTTGTCTCAGAGACTAGAGCTTCTCCCAAAAGACCACTAGGGCAGACCTCCGTAGCTGTCAGGTTCAGGGTGAGCACCATATGGGCTACTCCACCAGGTGGATCATTCTTTCTCTTCTCCAGAGTCTGGCGGCCAAGGGGGGCAGCACAATCATGACTCTCCTTTCATGCTGCTTTCCATCTCTGTCTTCCTTGCTCTCTGTCTTGATTTGCACTTCCCCGGGGCAGTCTTGTGTATAAAATAGGGAGACCAGATAGCAAGTGTGAAAAATCAGGCTAGGGGTTGGGGGGTATAATAGGAGCCCATATAAAAAAAATATGCATTTTGGTTGTTTAACTTTAGGCACCCAAGATTGAAAATGTTGGGCTAAATCCTCGGCTGGTGTAAACTGGGGCAGCTCTATTGAAGTTCATTGTGCTACGTGGTTATACATCAGCTGAAATTCTGGCTCTGTACCTCAGTTTCTTCTTCTGCGAAATGGGACCAATAAACAGTACTCGCCTCACAGGAGTGAAGGGAGAGACAACACTTGGAGAAGTGTTTTGAAAATGGAAGGTACAAAGCATTCTCATTACTTCTAGCTTTCCTGGGTGAACATAGACGCATCTGTTTCTGCCTCTGCTCATACAACATTTAGCCCAAATGGCTTCTGACAAACAAGGGAAAAATGGACTTTATTAAAAATAAACAAATCGCTTGTCATCTCTAATCCCAGGTGAAGATAACTCATTCTGTTGCATTATTATTTTGTTTTTATTCCTCGGCTGCTAGCGATGCCAGCTGTAGAGAAATGCTCCTCCTGTTTGATTACAATGGACCTGCCAGTGAGGGGCGCGTGTGTGGGTGAATTGATGTTATCTTCCCACGGAATTAATGGGCTGCTGGGTTATTTTCACTGCCGCTGCATTGTAGCAAAGGCAGAGTAAATCCAACCAACCAGCTGGGCTTTCCCTTGGAAAAAATTCAGAAATGCAATTAAAGATGATGATAAAGGAACAGGGTTCAGCCAGTGACATGGTCACCGTAGAGACCCTGTTCAAATCAGATAGTACCTGCCATTTCACATGGCCATCTTCAGAGATGGGCCCCCCTAACCGAGCTGCCCAAGAAAAGTCACCATGTGGATTGGGCCGTGGACGGAGAGAGCTGGGTTCTCTTCCCCCCTCCGATCCCTTCGGCAAGTCACCTCTCTCTGTGTCTCTCTTTTCCCATCTATAAAATGGGAATAATAATGCTCGCCCTTCTTTGGAAAGTGCTCAGTGTTATTACCTGACACTTTGTAGCCTTTGGCATTGGGGGGTTGCGTTGAATAGATCCTGTGTCTGGTTGACCCCTGCTTTGGGTTTTATGATAACTGGCCAGTGACCTATTGTAAAACCAAAATCATCCCTAGTTTGTTGTGCAGTTTCTAGGCGTCTTTACAATATTTAAAACGTGGCTAAAGTAGCAACGCTGCCTGGAAGACCATGGAATTAAACTGGGGTGAATGAAAGGAGTGGGCCCAAGAGACATGACAATAGTGAATGGTGCCCAAATCATGGCTAGAAAAATAAGAAAATCTATTGCATCTTGGTTATGTCCCATAACTATTCTTTATATATGTGCCTTCTGAGCCACGTTCTTTCCCTGGGCGGAGAAAGAAGAATTGCAGCTTTACTATAGCTTGGAAGACCAAGGGCTACGCTATACAGCCTCATGAATCACCATCAGAAGTGCCAGCCAGTTTTTCCCTCCTTTATCGTCGGTGATGCATGAAGTGGGTCAAGGAGAACACGGCTTGATTTTTCACATAATTTGTGAGTACGGGCAGCTAAAAGGGGTGGGTGGAAATCTGTGCTTTGATTTACAATCCGGGCACATTTGCTACGAAAGATCACGGACGAAGAGCGAATCCAGAAACACCCAGCTCCCATTTCAAACAGCGTCGCTTTTCTTCCCTGAACAGAACTGCACTTTAGTAATGTCAATAGCATGGGACTGGATGGCTCGGGGGATTGACAGAGCTGGCCACTGAGATGCACCCAGCCTGGGCTGATACTGATGAAAATGTGCTACTGTGAAATGAATTAGTGAGCCTCAGTCCCTAGTGGACAAGTGTCCACATCCCCAAATCACCAAAGACTGAATGGCCGCCAGAGAGTGAGCTAGTATTGAGACTGTCCTTCCAGATTATTGCAGTTTATCGTGATAGCTAGGGATGAAACCACATGATCTGAGAAAGTCCTAAATGGCACAAAACATAGCCGTGCATCATCTTGACAACACAGGCCACAGACATATCGCCCAGCTCATCTGCACTGGCTCCCACATGGACACAGAGTCTAGTTTCTATATTCATAACTCTCCATCCAACTGATACTCCGCTATTGGAGAGTATTCCAGCAGTGGTCGCAGTCGTGCCAAATTCAGAGATCGTATAACCTCCCTGTTCCCACTCAAGATTCCCCACACTCATATTGTTATACACACAAAAATAAACAAACTGGTTTTCCTAGGTATTATCAATAGGGGGAAACTGTCACGGTGGCTGCCTCTAGTGCGGTATCTGATGTGTAGCTAGAGAGGTGTTTTTATTTGCTGATAGCAAAGGGCTACATCTCAAGGTCAGGCAAGAAGTAATGAGCTTAATCCACAGTAAGGGAAGTTTAGGTTACATAGGAAAAGCTCTCTTACTCTAAGGGTAGTTCCGCTCTGGAATAGGCTTCCAAGGGTGGTGGAGGGATCCCCATCACTGAGGTTTTTAAGAACAGATTGGACAAAACACCAGCCTGGGAGGATCTAGCTTTACTTGGTCCTACCTCAGCGCAGGGGGCGAGAGTTGGCCTCTTGAAGTCCCTTCCAGCCTTTCATTTCTATTATTCTATAAGATGAAAAATTTGGCTGTGGATCCAGATTTCAAACACCCTAAAAGTCAGGCCTGTTCTGATCCAAGTGTTGGTTTGGCCCATTATAAAGTTCTGGTAGGAAGATTTGAATCAAGATGTTAGATGCCCCAACATGAAGGGTTGTTGAGGCCTACTGCCGGGTTTCTGGCACCTTCTTCTGAAACAGCTGGCGCTAGACACTGTAAGAGACAGCATACTAGGCTAAATGGACCTCGGGCCTAATCCAGTCTGGCAACACCTATGTTCCCATCTTTGTCCTCTAGGAGCGGCCTATTCAAAAATACTGAACAATAGCCTAACTCTGTGACCATTGAAGTTAATGGCAAAACTGACTTAGAGTATGTCAACACCGGAGTCTGTAATTCCCAGCTCCCGTGTAGATATATCCTCAGGTGGTAGCAGAATTAGGCCAATGACGAGCAATGGACGTCAATGGGAGCTGAGATAGGCCAATGGTGAGAACTTCTGAAAACCCCACTCCAGAGCTCTAAAAGTAGCGGCTAGCCGGAACACTTATCTGTATATTTAATAATTGAAATCTTTGTTTTGTTTTTACATTCAAAAGCTATACCCAAGGAAAACGTCAGGCTAGCCCAGAGTCCAGAAAGCCTTCTCCACCCGTTCTCATTAACGCAAACGGCTATGAGAACGGTGGTGGACCGAGGGGTGTTTGAAAATGTTCCTATTGATTGAAAATGAATAATTATCCCCCTCTCCCCGTTCCAGGGCTCTGTGGTGAGCGGAAGCACTAAGCGGGATTAATAACTACTTTTCATTACTTTTAATGCAAACTATTGATTTTAAAGTGTTGTAGGGAATGACAGTTTATTACAATAAGACAATAAAACAGACTATATGAAATAATTGAGAAGAATCTCTTCCTTTTTCCTGCGCGATGCGAGGACATTATGTTCTGTGGATGCAGAGACATTTATGGCAAACTCTATCCAGCAATGGCAGCTTAAGCACTCTATAAAACAGCACTTTGGAGCTGGAGTATTATAAATAATAGGCAATAAAACTGGTAAATGGGGCTTTAATTTGATTCCATTATGTCCCAGAATGACAGCGGGGAGGGGGCAGGGCAGCAAGGGGATTGGATGCAGCCTTCCGTTTGTCAGCATGATGTGAACGGGAGGGCGGGGCCACGCCATGGGTGTCACCATGCCCGTGTGACCAGCAAAAGCAAGCCTGGATTCTGGACCTGATTCCGATGTATAGTGATCCGCCTCCTGGATGGCCTCTCCTTATCTGCCTGAAAAGCTACCCCAACCAAAGTCCAGGCTGACTCCTCTCCGCCCACCTCTGCTTGGTCTGCAGTGGCCACGTGATTAGTAGTAGTAACATCGCGATAGCATTTAGAGGATCGGATTAAGGCTCTGGCCCCACTGTGTTAGGTGCTGTACATACACACAAGACAGTCCCCATTCCAAAGAGCTGATGTAACCCCCGCCCCCCAAGGTGTGGTGGCGTGTCCCATCTAGTGGCACCAAGATCCCTTAGGGAGAGAGAGAGAAAATGGGTCTGCTCTACTGGCTTAGCTAATAGGAGTTGGCTTTTAGCTCATGCGGTAGAGGCTCATGTAGGGTGACCAGACGGCAAGTATGAAAAATCGGGACTGGGGTGGGGGGTAATAGGAGCCTGTATAAGAAAAAGACCCCAAAATCATGTCTGTCCCTATAAAATTGGGACATCTGGTCACCCTAGGCTCATGCTTTCAGCTCCAGAGACCCCAGGTTCGATCCTGCCCGGCGACAACCAGCGTCTGTTGGTGTTACACTTGCACTCCTCGTTGGGTTCCACATGCCATCGCAACCAGAACCCCAATAGCCTGTCGCTTATCCTGCACTGGCATATACTTGCGGCTAGTTAATTACACCCTCACCTGGAGCCCCCCAGGAATTCCCCGGAGTCCCCGCTGCTTCTCTCTTTGCTGAACACATGCCACCTTCCGTGGTGTCGTCCTTCCTCAGCGAGAGCCTGCAACCATTGCTGCTTCTTCCAGTGCCTGGCACAGACTAGCTGAGGCTCATGAGACGGAGCAGAGCAGGCCGGGGAGCCAACACGTGTCCCCGTGTGGTGTCAGCAGTGCATAGCAGCAGCAGACGGTGCTGAGTGGCGGCCTGGGGGAAGATCTCGGCAGGCGTGTTACGACACACAGCAGAAGCCCAGCAAACAAATGTGCACTTAATTCCCGAACGCACCGGACAATCAGCACAGGGGCTTCTCGCCGGGCTTTCGTCGCCGGGCTTTTGTGAGCGGGATGTCTGTGAACTGCCAATGGGTGTTCCTGCCTGGCAGCCAGTGAGAATTGATATGCCTGGCCCCCCTCTCCTCTTCGGAAAACCATGAGAGCACCAGCATGGAGGATGCTGTCGTTTGGGGGGACTGGATGGCTCAGGAGGCTGGTAATGCGGTACAAAATCTTTCGCCTCAAGGCTACCGGCTCACATCCAGCCGCCGAGAGAAAGCGGTTACCATCCGAGGGCTAGTCAATATCTAGTGATATGTGAAATGAACTAGGGGTCTCAGCCCAGTAGGCTATGTCCCAAAACCACTGGCACTAATTGGGCCTCTGCTTGTCAAGGCCAAAGATTGACTAGGACATGGAGCTAAGAAAGCTATAGCATTGTTTAACGCTTTCTTCTGGACCCTTCAGTGTGCACTCACATCAACTCCCTTGTTACACTCAGACCCTCTCCCCAACATGCAGCTTGTCCCACTGAGTCCAGGTGTGAGCATGGGGGAAAAAAAGTCTGATCCAGCAAAGCACTTAAGCACACGCAGAGCTGCACATATAGGAGCAGTCCCATTGACTCCAGTTCGGGGGGCAGCGCGTTGCTGGGTCATGGCCTAAATTAACCTCAGGGACGTGTGTATCTAACTTACATCACCTCTGGAAGACACCCAGCTCCTCCAGGGTGGAGGCAGGGCACTGCGGCAATAGTTAGTGTGGGTGGGAAGCCTTCATAGGTGCTGCCTGGGAGTGAGTATATTACGGATGGGCCTTATTGCAGCTCCTTGAGCCCTGGCTGGCTGGCATATTGGCCCCAGTGTTATTTAAACATTATTGCTCTTCTGCTGTTGGGGGTTTCTCAGGATATTATTGAATTTCCTTCTTTCATTTTCAACCCTAAGTCGTGGCTCTTCTAAAGAGAATATTATTGATATCGCCGCAGCTTTTCCAGCCTTTTACCTATGCACGTAATGGGGAGGGTGTGGCAAGAGGACGGTGTATGTGCTGAGAGGAGAGACACTAGCCCTCCTCCTCCTGCGCACACCTCGTCCGGGAACCTCTTAGCAGAGCCGTCGGAAGGAGAGAGCAGGGGCAGAAATAAAGAGCCCGATAATGGACTTTATTCCTGCTGTTGTTTCCTCTCCCAATCAACCTGGCTTCCCTGGAGTGGAATACCTGGGAAGAAAGAGCTGGCTGGAGCATACCCCAATCACAGCAGTTACAACAAGGGAGGGAGGAATAGCCTCTTGCCCCAGCTTTGTGTCTAGATGCCTGAATAGCCTGGTGCCATAGTGTGTTGGCCGATATAGAGGCACGGTTTGAGACAGGAATGGACTAATTCCTCAGAGAGGAAGGATAGACATGTTCGCTGGGATCTTGGGAGGCCTAGGGTCACTTTGCAGCTCTGTCCTAGGCCTCTGGGCTGACCCTGGGCAAGGCCCATCACCTCTCCAAGCCTCAGTTTCCCACCTTTAAAATGGGAAATGAATACCTCCTTTGTCTGCCTTGTCTAGTTAGAGGGTACGCTCTTTGGCACAGGGCCTGTCTTTTGCTATGTGTCTGCACAGAGCCTAGAACCAATGGGCCGCTATGTGCTACTGTAACACAAAGAGCAATAATAGAGGCACCCGTTAAAATGTTTTGCTTTTGGGGGTGGCTCAGCCCTAGTGACATGAGATATTGCACACTTATAGCACCTTCCATCTGAGGACCTCACACTCAGCCTCACAACAGTGCTGAGAGATGGGCAAATATTATGATCCCCATTTACAGATGGGAAAACTGAGACACACTGACGCGGAGTGACTTGCCCAGGGTTACACAGTGAGTCTGTGGCAGCAGTGGGGATGGAAGCCAGAACTCTCACCTCCCAGTCCTACGCCTTGAACACCAGAGCAGCCCGTTGCCATTGCTAATACCTGCTCTGCTCACTTGTAGCGTGCGAGGGAGATATTACAATTCACTTTTCCGGTCCTGCACTTTTCGGTGGGAAGCCCTGGCCGGGGCTGTGACTCAATCTGGCTCTTGCCGGGTGAGTCTCACACACTGTGCTCTCTCTCGCTCTCTCTCAGAGACACGCAGACAGGCTTGCACTATCTTTCCTTGGTGTTTCCCTTAAGCCCCAGTACAAGCCAGCCCCGGCTGAATGTCCACGCTTCACTCGCTGTGCGTGGAGAACAAAAATAAAAAAATAATAATAATAATAAAAAAAAAAAACAGTAAGTGCCTGACTATTGAAATGGGATGTGGTGCTGTGCTTGGCGGTGTCGAACATCTTCCCTTTAAAATGTCCCCCCACTCCCTCCACAAAGAGATGGGGAAATTGCCCAGCACAGATCGTGCTTCCAGGTTGATTGATTTTATTTAAAATGCTTTGCTGGCTGGGGCGGCCCCAGGAGACGTGACTCTCATTTTCACCGCCATACAGTTCCCCGCCAGCCAGCCCCACCCAAACATAACACTGGACACCACCTGAACCGAGGGTCCACAGAGCAGCCTGCTTTCACTCCGGGGAGAAGCAGAGGCCAGAACAATCAGGACAGGGGTTGAGCTGCATAGTTCAGACCCAGCAGACGAGCAGGGGGAGGCAGCAAGGTGGGAAAGGGTTCTTGGGAACGCAGGTCCTGGCTGCTAGGTGGTTATCATCAACCTGGTGTGTCTGTCAATGTTCTTTCAGTGACAGGGACCCGAGAGTCGGGAGCGCAGCTCAGCCGAGTGTGTTATTGGATTATCAACTGATTAGCACTGTTAAGGATCCACTCTTGAATAAGCAAGAGGGTTTTCAGCTGCTGGGTGCCAGGAGTGATTTGGGGGACAAACATGACGGGCAGCCCAACTGATGTGATGCACTAAGTGAGCTGATGGGTACATTGTCCGGGGGCAGAGATGGACAGCGAGACGTGACCCTGGTACATGGCTTCCCCCCACATCTTTTATGCGCCACAGCTAATACCTGTCTAAGAAAATCTTCTTTGCTGTGGTACCTACCAAAAACAGAACAGCAATTAGGTGGCAGTTGTGTTTAAATCACTGCCGGTCGAGCTGACAAAGAGTGTCTCATTATTTTCTTGTACTCCCGCATCTGTCTGTACCCGTCTGTTGTCTCTTGTCTTATCCTTACACCCTGGGCTCTTTGGGGCAGAGGCTTTTGTGTTATGTTTCTACAGCGCCTAGCGCAGCGTGGTCCCAACTACAGTAATGCAAATAAATCATCATCATCATTTTAAACCTTCAGGGTCCCCTCTTTACACAGCATCAGCTTAGGATGTTGGGTCCCCTCTCAGTGATATTAAGGTGAGATGTACCCTCAAAGCACCCCATGAAGCAGCATCATGGTGAGGTGACATCAGGTCTCTGTGTCACGATAGCGAATGATGTCACAGCACTACTGACACCACTGCCTCGCACGCTGACCAACATTGTTGTATTGTTTCCTTGTACTCCCCCCTGGGATTCCAGCTGCTGTCTCATCTTATACTTGGATTGGAAGCTCTTTGGGGCAGAGACTGTTCTTTGTTGCTGTATGTGTACAGCCCCTAGCACAATGGAGTCCTGGTCCATGCCTGAGGCTCCTAGGTCCTTCCATACTACACCTTATAAATAATAATGAGCCTCATCATCATCCCATCCTGATGCAGCATCTTGCCTCTCCATTGCTGTAAGCAGGGCAAGGGATCATTCTCATCTGAGCTCTTACTTTTCCCCGAGTCACCACTGCTGTCAGTACTGCCAGCCCTTGCTATATACGCTAACCAGTCATGCACCTCCCAAAGAACTCGGCGAGGGCTTTAGACCTCACTGAACAAAGCGGGGCAGGTAAAGGGGAGGGAACCGGAGCACTGGAGTCTGTAGTAGAGAGAGAACCCGACCGTGAGTGCAGGCACCATGGGCAGATTGGAAAAGGTCGGTATTGGAGGCTGAGGTGGGAGTTGGGGTGGGAGGGTCTTTTAGGTCCCAGTGAAATCCAGCAGCAAAGCCCTGGCAGGGGTCAATCGGGAAGCACTTTATTGGATTGCTGGTGTGATGAAGGGAGGGGCAAGAGAGTAGGAAACGCCCAGGAAAGGAGCTGAATTTGCAAAACAATTTTTAAAACAACCAGGGCGATTTGGACACATTTTAAAGGCAACATAGATGTCATTTCCACCCTCATACCTTCTTCTCTGTAGCATACCTCTGTAGCATACCTTCCCACCCTTGTACCTTCTTCTCTGTAGCATACCTCTGTAGCATACCTTCCCACCCTCATACCTTCTTCTCTGTAGCATACCTCTGTAGCATACCTTCCCACCCTTGTACCTTCTTCTCTGTAGCAAAGGCAACATAGATGTCATTCCCATCCTCATACCTTCTTCTCTGTAGCAATCACTGAGAACCCTGCAGTGTGTGGGTACGCTACTGGAGAATACTGCAGAGGAAGGGCTGCTGGTGTACTCCCCTTCCTAATACCTGCAGAGGCTATCCTTGTGGCAAGGCCTTCTGTACAGGAGCGTGGAGTGGAGGCAGACAGACAGACAGACTACACTGCAGGCTGCCATGAAGTCAATGGGATTGTCCCGGTGTGACGGGGAGGAGATTACATGCAATAATGAAACACAGGCCATATCAAGCAGGCCCTGCTACGCAGGGGTGGTGAAGCTGGGATAAGCTCTGAGGAAAGGAGTCTCTCTGGGTCTCTCTCTGAGGAGTTTCGCACCGTCTCCTCCAGCGTTCTCCTTGCAGAGACCTGTAGGGGGCACAGCCGGATTGCACAACAGAGCCCATCCTCAGGCAAGGATCTCAGAGCATTACGCAGCCCCCTTCCTGCTTACCCATACTCCAGTACACGATGGCCTCCTCCCTGCAGGCCCTACGCACTCAGGTGGGCTGAGAAGGCAAACACCTGATGTGCCTCTCTCTTTCTATCCTCCCTCCACTAAGGCAGGAGAGCAGCATGTCTCCTGAGCCATGTTCCCTGATCCCAGCAGAGGTAGGGCAGGAGAGGGAGGCTGAACAACTAGGCAACGGATCTCCCATGACTGAGCCTGTTCCAGACATGCACAGAGGAGTCAAGGGGATGGGGAAGGCGTGTAACCACTAATACGGCAACTTCTGGGGAAGGCCCATGCTGGAAATTCATCTCTAGCCGATGTCCGCCTGCCCTCTCGCTGCCCCTCAAGAAGCACAAAGGGCCCTCGCTTCTTGTTTCTCAAGCAAGCCCCATTCTCACTGCAGGTCAAGGAGAGCTGGGACAGATGCCCAAAGTCCAAGGACATTAGGGTCTAGGTCCGGGCCCATCTGCTGCGCGGATCCCATTGATCAGTCAGTGGATGTTACCAGCTGAGGTTGTGGCTTGGTAACTTTGGATTTGGATCCAGAGTTTGGCTCTAAGGTCTATGATCAGGAAGTCGATCTGGGTCCCTAAGGCAAGGCTAGGGCTCATTGAGAGGACAGTCATTGGAAAGGACAGAGCTCTGCTCACACCCGATGCGGAAACAGCCCCCTGCCAGGTAGCATCAGGGTGCGGCATAGGCTGCCTTTTGACTGGCTATCTCAAGTGACGCCTAGCATCTCCAGTCGACGGCCTTTCTGGGGTGTCCCAAGGAACAACCCAGTGGAACAAAAGAAGCAACACCTGCCGTTGTCTTCAAGATCCCTGCAGCAAGGTGACCCCAGCACAGTGGAGGGATGATCCTCCAATCCAAGCAGCCCATCCCGTTCCCTCCGTCCGACGGCTTTTGGAAGATGGATGCCCTGTCTGTTAGGCTATAATTCAATTAAGTCCCTGAGAGTAAAATGGAGGTGGTAAATGATCACAACAGGTTTCCTTCCTTCCCCCCTTGCACCCGCCCCTCTAAATGCTGAATTATTTTACAGTTGATAGTTCCCTAGATTCGCCGACCTTTAAAAGCTGAACACCACATGCCTGTTGAATTTTAATCAATTTATTTTTTTCGACTGGAAATGTCAGACTTCTGTGTGGAATTAGTCGGCGCCGGCTGATGTGACAAAGACTCAAAGTTCAGCATCTGAAGTCGCGGCGGAGCAGAGAGCCGCGTGCATTAGAAGAGATAATTTGCAGGATGAGGAAACGAGAAAGAGCGAGTGAGAGAGCATATATTTTTCATTAGCTTTGGTTTAGAGGGTTCTGGGACCTGCATTTATTTCATCCAGCAACCTCTAACCTCATTAAATCTAGTCTGGGGTTGGTAATGACTGGAAGTAAGAAGCTGTGAAGGCCACCGAAGGGCAGGAGATAAGTGAGTTCGTTGCTGGAGCATGGAGTGAGCTGCGGCTAGGCAGGGGTGCAGGGAGAACGGTGACCTTTGGCTTGACTGGGCCACCGTGCTGGGAACGTGCGAGCGATGCCTCCCGGCTGCCAGCCTCCAGAGCGCAGGAGGCCTGTTCATTAGCGGATAATATAGCATCAGCTTCACCCTGCTCTCTTCCGTGTGCAATCCAAGGGGGCAACCCCTCGGAACACAAATGGAAAGAGCCTGGATCCCCGCCTCTCGTCTGCCCCTAGGGTGACCAGATGTCCCAATTTTATAGGGACAGTCCCGAAATGTGGGTCTTTTTCTTCTATAGGCTCCTATTACCCCCCAGGTAACCGTCTCGATTTTTCACATTGGCTGTCTGGTCCCCCTGTCCGCGCCCGTGAGGAGAGAACGACCGTGCTCACACTGAGCTCAGCAGAGCTGACCTTGCAGCTCCCCAGTCAGGAAGGAGCCCACTGAATACAGAGGTGTGAATGGAGCAAAGACCGTCTGTAATGGAGCGAGGGAGCTCACTTTCCCTCGGGCCCAGTCCTGAGCATCAAAGTCATCCCAAGGACGTGCTCCTGCTCCTGTTGAGGTCAACGGGACCAGGTGAGACCTGGAGCAGGATTCAGGCCCAAACAGCTCTGCTCCATTTTATTCCGGTGGTTTTGGTAAGCGTGGAAGTGGGCCCTAGCTCCAGCAGGGGTGTAGCTAGGGCAGGCCCTGGGCGTGTTTGTCCTGCAATCAGCTCTGAAGAGCGACTGTTCTGATCAGCAGCTGTCTTGGTCCGGGGCATGTCCGTGCGGACGTGCACCCCCCGCCCCTGCGATGCCGGTCATGAGTGATTCCACTCCGGGGTTGCCCCTACTTGTTCTGCCAGTGGACGTCAGTGTTCTCCTGCAGTACCCTCTACTGTTCCAGTCCTGGGCGGCAGCAGCTCTGCAAATGGATGCTGGCCCTATTCAAATTGCATTCCTTCTTTGGAACAGAGACTGCGCGTCGCACTGAACCGGAGAGACCAGTGTTTGCTCAGAGGACAAGGACTGAATTATATTTAATCTTCCTGCCTTCCATTTCCAGAACGGCTCCCGTCCTATGCTCCCGGTGCAGGCACATTCCAATCAATAATGAGCCTTCCAAAGCAACCTATGATAAAATATGGGCTGTCCTCTCCCACGGGCCTCCAGATTCCTCCACACTCCTGAACACAGCAGGGTTTCACATTACCCTGTGCCGAATCCTATAGCTTGCAGCGTAAGGATCACAGCCACTTGGACTTCCTGGTGTCCTTTTCAGCCAAGGCTGGACTTCAGATGCAGGTCCACCAAAGAGCAGTGCTGATCTCTGTCAGCCTGGGCTCCAACCTCTGCAACGCTCCCCTCCCACTGACCAGTATGGAGACACTAACCCAGGCCTCCTGAATGGAACCGAGTCAGTAGGTTCCTGTGGTTATTATTGTTCATTTGCGGTACTGTCGCACCTATGAGCCTCTGTCGCAGACGCAGGACCGCTCTGTGCTAGGTTCTGTACAAACACAGTCCCTGCCCTGCTTGGACCCACCTTTCTACATGCCCACAAAGCCCAGGGCAGACCCTGCTGCCCGTGCTCTGCCAGCCCCACGGCTCTGGCTCTGTCACGGCCCGGCAGCACACTACAGATGGCTGCGGTTAAGTGAGGTCCTGCTCTCCTTTTATAGCCCTCTCAGTCAATCCAACGGGCTCCTTCCCCTGCCTTTTGCACTTCTCTGTTTGTTTCAGGTTATGAAAATGTCAAGCTCATTTGGAAGCCCCGCACCCTCCCTGCTTTGCAGGAGTCATTACTGGCCCGTTCCCTGCTAGGGGAAGCTGACATTTACATCACACGCCGGGCTGGAAATGATAACGGTTAAGCAGGATTTCGCTAATCAGCAGCTACCTTCACCTTTGAAAATGAGTCTGGTTGGCCAGGACTCATTTTCCTCCTTATTTCCGATCATCTCCTCTCCCCTTCCCCCAGCCCTTCGCTGTCACCATTTATTCATCGATCGAGGCTGCAGGCATTAAGATGGCATTGAATGAAAACACAGTTTAACAGGAAAATCACTGTAACTTCAGAGACGAGAATAGACTCTTTGAGTTTATTCCTGGCCCCCTCCCCGTCCTTCCCAGAGCTCCCAGCTGATGAGGTGCTAAACCCCATTTACAAGCTAGCAAGAAACAGGAACTCAATATTCAATCCGTGGGGCTTTGCGAGAGGCCTGGGGACCTACCAGCCTGGAGGAGGAAAACAATGCAGAGAGAGGCTGACACCCCTGACAGTCTAGGGATATATTGCTCCATCCCCTCCTGGGGGGAGATGTAAGCCAATGCTTATGGACACAAAGGGACATAACCCTTGTGTTGGCCCTCTGCTCAGAGGTGAACTTCACCCCGGTGTGTTAATGAATTAATAATTATTATAGGTAGTGTGGCATCCTTAAAAGCCCCCTTCATGCACCAGGGCCTCATTGTGCTGGGTGCTGTACACATCAAGGAAGGAGACGGGCTATTTCAGCCAAAGGGCCATGTTGGCAGAAGCCCCATGGCACCTGGCCCTGGGAGGGGCAGCTACCGACCATCGGAGACCCTGCAAAAGCATGAGGGATGTTGTTTTTTGATGGACACAATTTGGCAGAACCAACACACATTCATAGTGTTTCGCCAGATCTACATTTTTCACCGAAAAAAGTTCCGGCCAAAATCTTTCACCCCGCTGTTGTCAGGGTGGCATGCTAAAAATAGCAGTGAGGCTGGGGCAGCACCGGCAGCAGCAACGGGATAGCTCCCCGGGTACAGACCCACCTGGACCCAACGGGTACTTGCCCAGGGAGGCTACCCTGTGCTGCTGCTTGCCATTGCCCATGCTACGGTGGCTACACTGCTATTTTTTTAGCATGCACGTTTGATCAGAGCTAGCACCGGTATGTCTGTGCGAGCTGGGACTCACCCCCACAGCTCACCGTGTAGAAGTAGCCCATGCGTCCGTATGTTCCTGATAATGAGATGGCCAGAAATAAACACGTTATGGGTCATTTCAACGGACTTAGGGAAACTATCACCCAGCTCCCTAAGGGGAAGCCTCAGTGTAGACATCCCAAAATTGCATTAACCAGTTTTGCATCCGTTTCCCATTGCAAACTCCTGTCTATTTGCTGTCTGTTCTAACCTCTGGGTCTCCGTATCACTGCTTCCCAGCTCCCTCCCTCCCACTCAGCATACACGTGCCATCCATTTTCCCCCGGATTCATTACTTTCCATTTTCCCAATATATATATATATATGCAATTTTCTGCTCCTATTTCTAAGGTCTCCAGGGGGCTCATTCAAAGCTTATTGAAGCTAAGGGAACTCCTTCCATAGGCTTAACTGGCTTCAGATCAGGCTCTAAGTTCCTTTGAGTTATTTCTCTGCCTTCACTAATGTGTACACAAGCTCCCATTTTTGCAACACTTGCAAATTAAAGGCAGGAAAAGTGGTAGCCGAGGCAGCAGGTGCTAATGGTGTTTTGAACGGCTACAGGCTTCCCCTTCCACACCACAGAGAGTCAACCCCAGCCTAGCCCTTAGTATAGTGAGAATGGGCCATTTACTATTACCCTCCTCCCCACATATAGCCTCCTGCTTATTCTCCTTAATGGCTTTGACTAACCTCCCTTCTGCTGGCTGTTTCGTTCCCCCTTGTTTTTCCCAGTAAGCTGTGTGTTCCCCACCACCCTTTCGGCATTGTGTTGGTGCAATTACAAGTCAAACAGACGGCTTGCATCCGACGAAGTGGGTATTAGCCCACGAAAGCTTATGCTTCAATACTTTAGTTAGTCTTTAAGGTGCCACTGGACTCTTTGTCACTTCTGCTATTCCAGACTAACACGGCCACCTCTCTGATTCTTGAAGTAAAACACAGTGACAAGTTCCAGCCAGGATCTCTCGTCCACTTCTTGCAAAGCCACCCTGACCACTTCATGTTCATGCCCTTCTTCTTTTCCAGGAGACCAGCACCTTGGTGCTTTCCAATAACAGCGTCTTTGAGGAGCCCACAGCTGTCCGCTGCACAGGTATACTTCTTCCCAGCACCCTTCACTTAGCTTTCTTGCTTCCTTTGCGATTTGCTCTCCTGATAGCTCCTCCCTCCGTGTCGCTGCTTTCTGTGGCTCCATTGCATAACTGTGGCAAATTTGAGGAGCCAGGTCTTGACCTCCTTTGTGCCGGTGGTGGCATGAAAAGATATTGGAGTAATAAGGGAGAGGAGAGACACCGGCTAATGGTACCAGGGGGGTTACAATCAGCAGGCTTTCCCCAGTATTTGTCAAGATCTCTAGCTCCCTCATTGTCAAATCCTTTCTCCCTCTCCCTCTTGAGAGCACCACTGAGCTTCTTAGTGCAGCAGAGATGGGAAGTGTGGAGGAAACAGCTGTATAGACGGTGACTGTCTAAAGAGAGAAGGCTGCACATGTGGCAATTGGAGAACAAAAGATCTGTGAAGGAAGGTGTGTGCTGCCCCTTTAAGGGACAGGCTAGTCCAGCCTACAAACAAGACAGCCTTAGAATACCAAGGAAACCCGCCTGCCCTGGGACTGAGCTATTTAAACAGGAACAGGAAGTTGATCGGGGAGAAGGTTGTGCAGATGGTTATGGGTGGTTACGTCTCTTGCAGGCTCCATGGACCTAGAGACTCTGTTTCTGAAGCAGGGTTCCGAGGCCAGGCCTTTATGAACTGTTGTTACAGTGGCTCCTTCCCTAAGACCTGATTAAAGGGGAACCCGCTTATATTGTTAGTTGGTTTTAGCCTCCTCCTGCTAGGATCCTGTTCGTGACAGGGACACAAAAGGACCTAAGAGCCTGCTTGATCCATTGCATTGAGTGGAAAGGATCCCAGTGACTTCACCTGGCTTTGGATCAGGCTCACGGGAGTCAACTCCCATCTTTAAGATGTGGAGGTGGGCGGGAGTGGGAAAAGTCTTGAACTATCATAAAGCCTAAGTTCAGAAGGGACCGTTGTGAGCATCTAGTCTGACCTGCTCCATAACTTCCCCCGAGAGCAGAGCTTTTAGGGGGGAAAACATGCAATCTGGATTTGCAAATTGCCAGTGATGGAGACTCGGCTGCAGCCCTTGGAAAATTGCTCTAATAGTTAATTGTCCTCTCTGTTCAAAGTGCCCGCCTTCTTTCCAGTCTGAATCTATCTTTAGTTTCCAGAAATTGGTTCTTATGATGTCTTTGCTACTGGCTTGATGAGTCCATTATCAAATTTCTGTTCCCTATGCAGGTACTTATAGACTGTGATCAATTCACCCCTTACCCTTCTCTTTGTTACCATGACTAGAGTGGGTGCCTGGTGTTTCCTCCCCCTATAAAGCAGTTTTCTATCCTATCAGTGTTCTTGGGGCTCTTCTGTGGACCGCCTCCAATTGAGCAACATCCTTCTTGAACTGCCGACACCAGAACGGAACAGAGTATTCCAGACGTGGTCACACCCGTGCCAAATCCAGAGGTGATATAACCGCACGACTCCTGCTGAAGAATCCCCTGTTTATACAGCCAAGAACCGCATTAGCCCCTTTGGCCACAGCGCTGCACTGGAAGCTTGTGTTTCAGCTGATTATCCATGATCCCTGGGTCACTGCTTCCCGTCCTAGCAGGACGACCTGCATTCTCTGTTCGCGTTTGGCGGGATGCGTTGAAGGATGCATTATCGGAGGGGGACAGTGTGGAGAGATGCAACAGCCACGAAAGGGTGAATCCACTTTCAGAAGTTGCTAGGAAACAGCATGGGGCCTGTGGGGTCACTCCCCTCCATTCCGCCCACCCTCCCTTCTCCCCTCCCCACATGGGGGTGCCTGGCCTGCTCACCCTCCGGGGGCAGCGTCGGGGGGCATTTGGGCGGGCGAGCTGCCACGAGTGAAGATGCAGCCCAGGAGAGCTGGTAGCCCCTTGTTAAACCAGATGCCAGAGCACTTTCTCCTGCCTCCCTTTGTGCTAGGGAGGACTGGGGGCAGCCGCGCAGTAAGACAGACTCCCTTTGCCTTGAGCGCGGCTGTCCTTATTGGCATTTTATAAGGGATTCATTGATGAGCTTGTGGCTTGGGTGACCATCCCTGGACTGTTCTTCCCTTCACTCCTGCTATGGGGCCTTGTCATAGCTGGACCTTAAAAGATCCAGGGCTCTAGCTGGGGACCCCGAGCTTCTGTTATGTCATAACAGTGTAACCAAAGCCGAGCTGAGATACCTGCACTGGACACCTTCTTCCTTCTCCCTCCGGATTCCTTGAGCACTCCCCTCTCCATCAGCAATTCGCTCCGCTGGCCCTGTCATTATCCGGGCTCTAATGAGGAGATAATAGCCTGCTGCTTAGCGTTTGCCAGCGGGGCTCTCTTACGCACAGCTGGCATGGAGTTTTAGCCAAGCAACGGGAAGACCAAGGGCATTGTCCGCTGGCTTCAGGAGCAGCAGGGGACTCTGTGGGTTTTTTTTCAGATCCCGTGTACGGTTCGGCTTGAGAAAGGAAGCACGGCAGCTTGACAGTGCTCAGCTCAAGCCTGTGGCGGGATGTTCCCTTTATGCTCCCGCCCTGTTGTCTGAAACAAGCCAACTAATCCTTCTATTAGAGAGACAAGGTGGCGGGCGGGGGAGGGTACTGTCTTTTATTGACCCACTCCTGGCCTTATCAGCTGCTTTTCTTTAGTAGATCTCAAAGGGCTTCGCACAAGCTTTTAAGGGATTGATCCTGACAGCACTCCTGGGAGGCAGGGCAGAGCTGTTATATCCTCATTGTACTGAGGAGGAACAGAGGCACACAGAGTGTGTTCACAACAGTTACCCTCCCAGCCTGGGTTCATAGACTTGGGCTAGGGGGGCTCAAGCTAAACACAGCCCTTTGAAGTTGAAGGGGAGGCCCTGACACCCGTCGCTCTCCCTATGCTTCAGGGACTGAGCCACAGTGTCTACACAGCTATGGTCAGCCCCGATGCATTGAGCCAGGCTGAAAGGCTCACTGCCACAGGCCAGACGGACATCCTTAGAGAGGCTAAGTGACTTGCCCATGGTTACAAAGGAAGACCACAGTGGAGCAGGGACTTGAATTTGGGTCTTCCACATTCTAAACTCAGGCCCTGACTACTGGACCATTTGTCCCCTCAGATGTAAGGTGCATGAGGCAGGTGGTCTATTTGATGGGGCATTGGTTGGAGGAGTCAGGTGATCTAGATTCCATACCTGGCTCTGCCACTGACTGTAACAAAATCATTCCCCCCCCCTTTCTGTGCCTCAGTTTCTCTTCCTACCCTTTGTCTCTCTCATCCATTTTGATTGTAAACTTTCTGGGCTGGGGCTATCTCATACTGGTGCCTAGCAAATGGGAGTGCGCCAGTATGCTACTGTCACACAAACAAGAACAGCTAGAGCTAGGTGAAACTGGTCTTCCTGTCCTGTGAAAATGTTCAAGATATCAAAAAAAATTCCCAACCAGGATGAAAAGATAAATCTTGAGAAAGTTTGGTAAACCAAAAAATCTGAAAAATATTCAGGTCAATGAAAATGTGTTTTAGTTTCAACAGTTTTCTGTTTTCCATGGTATTTTTTTTAACGCTAATTAGTTCACATTTCAAAAGAAAATGTTTAGAAATTGAAAAATGGCCTATTTTGGCCTTGAACATGCCCAAATGAAAAGTCTCAATGGCTTAGAAATGTCTTTCCAAAAATGTTTTGAGTCCAAGAGTTCAAGGAAACCGACCGTTTTCCTGTGGAAAAGCTTGCTTTCAACAAGAAAACATTTTTGCACGAAACAAGTTTATTCTAAAAATTCCCAACCAGCTCTAATGATAACTGAGGCAGCCAGAAAAGCATCTCCCCGATCCATGCTGGGAGAGGACTTTGGGATTCATCTCATGTCTGGACAGACCGGTCATTTCCAAGAAAATTGCCAGGTCTTTGCATTAATAATGTGAGTCTCCGTGCATTGGCTCAAGGCCCCGAGCAATGGGACGTGACGCACTGTCCTTAGCTCTGGAAAGAATTGTCTAACCCGAGGCTTCATCCAGCTGAGACATCTGACTCCCACCCCGCGAAGGGCTTTTTAGGGCCACCATCCATTTAGAAATTCAAACTAACTCCCCTGCCTGCTCATGTCTTTGTTTGTCTGTTGTTTTAATCTTCCTGCCCTCATCTCCGGCGGGAGGCGAAGGGGCTGATTGGCAGCAGAACTGTTTCAAATCAATATAAGGAGCACTTGGAGATTAAAGCAATTTAAACAGGGTGTTTATGTGGTTTGGAGCTAAAACTGCACTTGAAGAAAACAAGCCGAGGAGATGAAGAAAGTGGGTCAGCGGTGAGACACGGAGAAGCTGGCGTGAGCGGAGGTGAGATGACAACAATAGGCTGGGATGGCTTTTTTCATCAAAGAGAGAGCACTTCTTTCCATAAATGGGGCCTTAATCTCAAAATTGCTTTAGCCTCCAACTGATTGTTCCATCGATTTAAACACGCCGGTCCTGGCCCTTCTCCCTTTCCTGCCGATCTCTAATCTCTCTTTCTCTCTCTGATCTAATGTTGTAGTCGCTTGGCTGGAGCGGCAACATCTCACACTGGCAGAATCTCCCATGCCTCCCGATAGCCCTGGGACTGGTGGGAGGCTGGCACAGTGTATTCTGTACAACCTGCATGCTGCCCAGGGACTTCTGCCTAGGGAACCACCTTAAAGTATCCCCAAATTTCCCACTGCCATTTCGTTCTACCTTGTGGCCCCTTCCTTTCTATTAGAAAGGTTGCCCTTCCCCCCTTGTCTCCAAGGTAGTTGGACAAAAGAGGTTTAATTGTCGATCAGGGATTCCTGACCCAGTTCGGACAGAACAAGAACTGACCGGAGCCCTTCCCCATCACTTGAATCAAAGGTTTTGGGGGTTCAGAAGGAATCTGAGTTGATTCTTTCCCTTTCCATTAATATAATTAATGGCGATAGCACCTGAGAGCCTAGACCTGGACAAGGCTGCATCGTGCCAAGGGCTACGGTCGTTGTCTTGTCCCACGATAATCATATGAGGCCACAAACTCCAAGGATGACTTCTCTGTACAGAGTTTACAACCTAAGTAATGTCTGTGCCCCTGGTTTGCATGCTTAGTTGTTGTTTATTTGTCCTACAGTGACACCTGGAGCTCCCAGCTGAGGTCATGGCCCCATTGTGCTCGGTGCATACACATAGGAAGAGCACCTGAAGAGCTTGTAAACCAAATAGAAGACAATGGGGGGAAGGGGTAGGTCCAGCTACTCAGAAGTATTGAGGCTTCTAACTTGTAGTGACTGAGGAACCGAGTCAAAGTGACCTACCCAAGGTCACACCACTGGTGAGTGGTCAAATCAGGAACAGACACATGGTTGCCCAGTGCCCCACCCCCCAGCTACTCCTCACCACCTCTAGAAATGGATCACAAAAGGGTCTCTCCTCATCTTATTTCCGGGTGTGAGCCGAAGTGGGAATACCGAGATCTCTTTCGAAAAGTCTGTTCTCGCCAGCTTTCCAGTCTGCTTTCTGGCGGACGTCTGTCTGGACTTTTCACCCACGGGGAGGGCTGGGGGCAGGTTGGGCAGATTGGCACGAACCCCTTTGCCCCACGTGGTTGGGAAGCAGGAGCCGCTGACACTGTTGCCTAGGTTTAGCCCTGCAGCACTGAAGCACTACGGTATTCATTGCTACAGCTGCACGCTGACGGTGTTTCCAGAACTAGCCCACGCCCCAGAGCCCAGCTCCATGTTCAGATCAAGCTTCCCTAGAGTTTTTGGGCTTTCAGACCCAGGTGTTCTGGGTTGGCTCTGGCCTCTCACCAAGCATGGGAGGCTTTGGTTGATCCCAGCGGCCAGGCTGGCCAGCAGTGTTCTGGCTCAGGGAGATCCCTACTCAGAGCAGCCCATATTCCCGAGGCCGGGAAGAGAGACTCCAGCAGCGCTCGGCACTGGCGAGCAGCAGGCCTGAGAGACGGGGCTTCGCTTTTCAGAAAGGTTTATGCAAAACATCATCTTTCAGTTTGCAGCCCCCGTTTCAGCAGGAGCTGAAAGAGGCCCCCCAAATCCAGCTAAAGCCACTGAGCAGTGGATGATTCCCGAGGGTTAATCAGCTCAGGTCTGCCTGAACCCCCCGCCCGCCCCCCCCCCCCCCCCCAAGCTTGGAGCCAGCCCCTTGGTTGGTGTCATCCAGAACAGCTCTGTTGAAGTCAACCGAGTGACACTGACTTACCCCAGCTGCAGATTTGGCCCTGTCGCCCAATCAGGCGAGTTTCGCGTTGCTCCTGATTTTGCACGGCCGTAGCCAGGCCGGAAGATGCTATGGAAGACAATTGTGAGAGCTCCCAGTAGGGCGACATTTCTTACATCACAGGTGTTCTCCTTCATCAGGCCTTTTAATTAAGTGTGCTGCCAGATCTCCCTTCCCCGGTGGTGACAGTGACCCTACGACAGCCTGGATAATGGTGTTCCTCCGCCGGAGGAGCATCCCGAGGGCTCGAAGACGGGCCTATGAGTGCGCACGTTGCCATTTACCCCAATCAGTCAGGATTTGTTAAGTGCCCTCTGCGGGCCAGATTTCCAGCTGAGGAAAATCAATGTAGGTCATTCATTTGCATGAAGCCATCCTTATTTTCACCAGTTTAGGATCTGGCCCGCTGTGCTCAGCACCATGCAAGAGGCAGAAGGAAGAGCATCCCTGCTCCACAGAGCTGGAAGTCAAGAGAGAGGCTGGATGCGCCGGGGAGATCGGAACGGAGGAAAGGTTAGTTCTGATTCTATATAATTACCAGATCCTCAGCTGGTGTCGATCAGCATGCCATCGACTTTAACAGAGAGATGCTGCTAGGATCTGGCGCCTTGCATTCATTTCTTGGAGGCAACACAGAAGAAAGGAAGGCCGGGTTCTCCTCTCTCTTAGTCGATCTTTACACCTGAGCCGGTGATTTTATTAGTCACTGCATCCATGAGGAGAAATCAACTTCCATAGCAGAGGCTTGAAAGCAGAGTGGGTGGCAAATTGCTGTTTACACCTTTGCGTCGCTGGAAGCATGTTGTGAAATCCTGCCTAAGAAGTTACTGTAAAAGCAATAAGCAGAAGCGCCTGCTGAATTAAGCGTGCAGTCCTGTGTATTCAGAAAGCCATTGGTATGTAATGTTGATTCATTCCACTTCTAACAACTGATTATTTTCTACGTTATCAATGGCCAGTTGAATTTCTAATGAAAACATCAGCACGGTATGTCAGCCAGCTGTCACTAGCCCGTGCAACTAAACATAACGCCCCCAAACAAAAAAATACTACAATCTCCTACATCAGGCAGTGCTAGGCTTGGAGCTCAGGACTGGTTCTTCGTCCTCTAGTCTATACCAGTGGTTTTCAATCTGTGGACCGGGGGGGGGGGGAGGTCCACAAACTATGTCTTAGGGGTCTGCAAAAGGTTGTAGTTACCCCAGAACAGAGGTTTTCTTCCTGGAGTCCACGAACCCCTAGGGTTCCTCAGAAATGTCTAAGGGGTCTGCGGAAGGTTGTCATTACTATAGAACAGTAGTTTTCAACCTGAAGTCCATGGGCCCACAGGGGTTCCATAGACTATGTCTAAGATGTTCAAAAGGGTCTGCACCTCCATTCAAAATTTTTTAGGGTGTGCAAATGAAAAAAACCATTGAAAACCACTACTCTAAACAACACTGCCTTTCTGTGCACTGGCTGTATCTCACCCCTCTTTATCGCTCCAACCCAAGGGCTTTACAGCACCTAAGTCCTATAGAACCAAGTTCATTCTTAATTAGCTTCTATGGGAGTTTTCTATACTTTTCAGTATAGGAGGTTGGGTGAGGCATTGGATTAGGATCCAGGAGATCTAGGTTCTAGCTGCAACTCTGCCCCTGGCTTATTTGCAGATCTTAGACAACTCACTTCACAGCTGCATGACTCAGTTTCCCCATCTATAAAAGAGATTTAGATTTAGCTGCTTGGAAGGCTGAAACTGAGAAGGGCTGTGTAGGAGCTCGTTGTTTCCAGTAATACGAATCTTCAGGAGAGAGGCTTCGCTCTAAAATCTTTGCTGAGAGGCAGGGAGAGATCACTAAGCGACAGGTGCATGTGAGGACTATGCGGCTATGTATTGCAGAAGTGTGGCTCTCACATATGGTAGGCCCCTTTCCAGGAGGCCTGTCAATCCCTGTGGTCGGGGGAGACAGACACGATCCGCTTGGGTTGTGCAGAGGAGCAGAGGTGGTTCTACTGATTTATGGGAAGCAGCTTTATTTCGCAGATGCAGCGGGAATGCTCCCTACACTTCTGGCTGGCATGTGCACACATCAGCGTCCTTGAAGGGATGAAGCCTCCGCAGCTGTTGGCAAAGGCCCACGGAGAGCGAGATAAGCCTCAGTGCTGCTCATTCCTGACAGACAGTCTCTCCCAGCAGTACCCGGTCCAGGATGCCCCTCTCGTGGTGCTTCACCCTCATGGTTTGGCCGGTGAGTGCGGTGTTTGTGTGGACGCAGCTCCGGGATTAGTTCCACCAGATCAGAGCGAGAGGGGCGTGTGAGAAATGCAGATCCATGGCTGGACAGCACAGAGCCTTGCTCGTCCACCAGGGCCGGCCTGAGCTGTTCAGAGGAAGCAGAATTCAAATCAACACTGGATTCTGAATGGTTGCACCCACCCTCTGCTTCCCTCTCTGTCCCACCTCCCACCTGACCTCATTTAGTGTCTGGGCGAGACCACACGGTGCTGATTGTCCAGAGGGGAGGGCAACTTTGCAGGGCTTGCTGGCCAAACAGCTTCCCAGCCTGTGAAGCCCCATCAGTCACAAACAGCTGAAGTTCGGGATGAACTCGGGGCCAGTAAAGGCCATTGCCCCATGACCAGAGTTTCCTGGGCTGCTGGCTCTGTAATTGGAGAGAGAACCTCCCTGAAAAGGGTGGATAAACGCACCCTGTTTGTTGCTTTTGTTTCCTCTCCTCCTTGGCTCATTCATGATAGATTTGGGTCCATTCCTTTCCCTCCATCCCTGCCCTCGAGTAAGATCCGAGCTCCTGCATATACATTATCCGCCAGCTGACAGCTTCAGCAGCGACAGATTAGCCAATCTGGAGATGGGCCACTTGGATCCTGGACACTGGAGAGGCGGACATAGAATCCGGTCGCGGGCCAGCAGAAATGCAAACGAGCACGCAGGTGCATTTTCCTGCTTAGCTTTCAGACGAACCGGGAAGCAAGGAACAAGGCTAGACAAGTGGTTCCCAAATCCATGTTCCCGGACCTCTTGCTGCATGACTTGACTGGCTCTCCATCCTCCATGGGCTTCTCCCATGGCTCCCTCTTGCTTCTCTAAGACTGTACTCCTCGCCTGCCTGGGGAGATGGGTTCCAGTGTGCTCTGAAACTGTAGCTGGGTTGGGCAGTTTCAGGTGGGTAGAATGCTGCTGCGGCAGCCCCGTTGGTCGGGGTATTATTGCAGAGATACACCAGGATAAAGTGTCGTCATTGTGCCTGATTCTCATCTGGTATAAATGGAGGCAGTCCATTAACATTGACCGAGCTATGGCAATTGATACCAGAGCTGAGGCTCTGACCCCTGATTTTTGTGCCCACAGCCTATAACATGTTTCCTGTTTCACCATGGAAAAAGAGCTGCATAGACAGGCAGAGCAGTAGGAAAGAGATCTTCATCAAGCATGCTAAGTACAACCAGCAGCCTATGGCCTAGCTTGCATTCATGACCCCCGCCCCAGGTGCCCCACCGATCTATGTCCATCCAAAAACCTGACCATCTTTCCCCAGTTCCACTCATTATTCTACACCCCCTTCCAATATAGAGTTTGACCACGTCAGTGCTTTCTAGTCCTGGAAATACATACTGTTCTCTCCCACGTTTTGCTAATTATTAACTCAGAACTAATGTCTCATCTTTGCAGGCCATGCTGCCTGTCTTTGGCTGGCTCCAGGGTCTGGATAGGACAGTCCCCGAGTTCCACAACCTGCCATCGAACGACAGCAGACATCTCCCTAGACTTGCTGTGCACCTGCTGGATCAAATGGTGAAAGGCTCACCTGCCTACCCGCTGCAGAAGCAATTCCACAACCTCGCTAAGTACCCTGTTCTCGGGTACCAAACGTTATGAGGTCATAGGATTTGCCTCATTGCATCACTGAGTGCCTTCCATGGCTTTCTCAAACCGGAACTCCACTTTAGGGCTGTGGCTACTACTGGATAGTTCTGAGGAAGAGAACAACTTGCTATGAGTAGACTTGGGTGGAAATAGTTTTCCTCTCCTGTTAACATTTTTGAAATATTTTCCTCTCCTGAATCAGGCAGAAATTCCCAATCTCAAAAGTTTTGTGAATTGAAAATATATTTTTTTGGTCCAGGTTAACTGAAACATTTCAGTTTAACTTCAATACTTTTTTTATTTAATTGGTTTATTCTAATTTGCAATACGAAAAATGGTTTTGAACCAGAAAACTATGAGGTCAAAAAGGTCAAAACAAAATGTTTGGACAATTTCTAAACGTTTTCTCCCAGACATTTTGAGTGTTGAGAAATTCATCAAAGCCGACCGACACCTTCCTGCAAAAAAATTCAGTGTTGATGAATTTGGCATTTTTTGACAAAGCCTTTTCATCCGAAAATTTCCAACCACCTCTTGTTATAATGCCCTTACCTGGCTGTGTGATATGCTACGTAGGCGGTGAGGGATATTCTCTTCTTGACAGCTGCTGTGATCAGTCTACACCCTGAAGCTTAAGATTTCATTGCTATTCCCTCCTCCCATATTCAGCAGCATAAAGATATGTACTTAATGGATTTAAAATTATAGAGCTCCTTTTTCACTGCAACTCCAGTATGGCAGACTGTGACCTCCTGCCATAGTGAATTATACAAGCTGACTACACGATGCATTAGGTGGCATTTCTTTTAACCTATATTAAATTTACCTAACCATTAATCTAATGGAGTAACAAACTGGTTCTCTTAATATGGGACAGGGAACAAAAAGAGACGGATCATTTTTCGCTGTAGCTTTCATAATTCTAAATACCCCGGCCACCATCTCTTCTTCCCAGGCTAAATAATTCTACCACGGCCCTTGCCACTTCTTGTCATATATAAACCTCGTCCAGACCGCTAACCATTTCTGTTGCCCTTCACTGGACCTTTTCAATCCCATTTACATCTTGTCATCTTCCATAATATTATGTGACCAGGCCTAGATGCAGTGCTTCACATGACATAAAAAAATTAGGTTTCTATGAGCAAACACAAAAGCTTAGGGAGCGGATCCTCCATTGATGTAAATCAGCATAGCTCAGGGTTCTTTCCCATTAATGAAATGGTACCATAGTAACAAGGATGTCCAGACTGCATCACCATGTTACTATATCCAATTACTGTACTATATTATGATTTATTATTTGAATTATTGTAGCACTTCTGAGCCCCAGTCATGGACCATTTGTATCACTGTAGCGTTTCTAAGTCCCTAGCCCATTATGCTAGGCACTGTACAAACACAGAACACAAAGACGGACCCTGCCCTAAACAGCTTACAATTCATTGTGTAATAACTGATCACAGTCATTGAGAGAGTCAGTTCTCTACAGCACATGGGATGTTGATTAGCCTGGCAAGGAAGATTTTGAATGCCTCTTTGCCACCCTACTCTAAAGTGGAGCAACCCGTAAAGGTTATTTCATCTGGATCAATATGATGCTAGACTAGGCTTCCAGAGAAGGATCCATATTCATCACCCTGGTGTAACTCCGGAGGCATGTCAAAGGAGAGCTGCCAGTGTGTCGTGGGCAGCAGAATCAGAAGGACGGTGGCCCCGGGTGGAACAGTCAGCAGCTTCCGTCCATTTACCAACCTGGTTTGACGTTTCTGCTTAGGCACCAGGCTTCATCAATTTTCTGGGACGCCACAGTCATGGCTCATCACCAGCCTCCCTGCTACCTCTGATAGCGTGACGTTTACGACCTTTGTCTGCTGCAGTGTGCTGATCGAGCAGATGCCCGTGTTCAGCGCAGGGAGAGCTATGGGAAGCCAGCTGTGAACCGGAGAAAACTAGCACATTTCTAATAATAATACTAATAAACTGTGATTTTATAGCGTCAGTGGTGTGAGGATTTCAAAGTGCTTTAGAAAGGTGGGTGAGCATAATTGTCCTTCTCTCGCCGATGGAGGAACAGGGGCGCAACGAAGGGGAATGTCTTGTTTGAGGTCACACAGCAAGGGAGGGATAGAGCCAGGATTGGAGCCCAGGGACTCCTAAGCCACCCAGCCTCACGCTCCATCTACTAGCGTCTGGTAACTAGACCGTGCCGGATGAAGCTGTGAATGAACCTGGGCTCCCTCTCAACATACCGCTCCTCTGTGTAATACTCTGGATCCAGGAGATGAGAAGGTGCAGGTGTGATCATAGTCTCTACACAGGAATCCCACCAACCAATTGCAAGACTCCCAGGCACGGAAAGCACCAAGAGCTCACAGGGGGCCCAGGTTCAGCTAACGAAATCCTCTCTGGGGTTTCGGTTTGAGCTGGCTCTCTTTTGACCAAACCAACCAGCGAAATCTCTGGCCCCATCCATCCCCTTCCTGCAGCTGAACAGCTCGTAAGTGCCAGACACGTCACATAAGCAGAACAGTTCACATCTCCAGGCAGCTTTGTCCTGGCTTGTGCTCAGCAAATCCTGTCCCTTCTTCCCATGAGCCTAGCCCAGTCCTGGCCCTGTTAAAGGGTCTGCCTCCAACTAGGCTCAGCTGTACTGTTGGCTACATCTCCGGACAGTTTCCATCTGGGATGTAACAGCCCTCTCCTCCCCACCCCCAAACCACCCCACACACCCCATCTCACCCCACACAATCCATCTCCTCCCTGTCCCTGGCTAGAGGCCACACTGAGACAGGAGACAGGGCTGCAGGGCTCTCTGTGGAGACCAGTGCAAACAGCCAGTACAGCCCCTTACAGATACATCTAACCAGCTCAGATACCCCAGGGATGGCCTCCTGTCTACACGCAGACCATGCAAGCTCCAGAGAGAGGCTCTTTCAACAGGTCTGCTGCTAGGGCGACCAGACAGGAAGTGTGAAAAATCGGGACGGGGGGGAAGGGGTAAGAGAAGCCTATATAAGGGGAAAAAAACCCCAAAACCGGGACTGTCCCTATAAAATAAGGACATCTGGTCACCCTCGCTGCTGTCCCCAAGCAGATCTGAATAAGAATAGTGCAGGCATGAGCCCAAGTATGTGCTATAGGTTATTCTTGAGCCCTATTTCCCCCATGTCTTTTAGCATGGGCAACTGCTTCGCTTTGTCTCTTTGTTTGGGGTTTGTTTTTCCCCCTCGCTTTCTCTCCTTCCTTCTTCCCAGGCTGAGACACAGAACTTTTGCTCTGTGTGACGGAGTAGGAATACTGTGTGTGTGCCTCAGTTTCCCCTATGCATTTCTTGCGCGTCTATGTGAAGGGATAAGGATGTGTGGCTGATGCAAAGCAGAGCCTCTCTGCAGGTGTCCATACCTGAAGCTGTAATCTGACTCCAAGTGGGGGAGGGAGGTCACCTGACCTGGCTGAGCCCGGGGGGAGGAGGGGCTGGAGAGAGTGAGTTTGACTTTGGAGTCTGCAGCTGGCTGGAGAGAGGTTTTGGAGTCTGAAGCTGGGTGGGCAGAAGGGAGGCAGGCCCAGGCAGGGTCTGTCCTCCCTGGAGCCCCCAAAATGCATCCAGCTGAGGGGTTTAGGTGCCTAAAAGCTCGGTGTTAGACCATGTACCTATCGACGAATAAACCTCTGGTTTACTGACTGGCTGAGAGTCACGTTTGACTGTGGATTTGGGGGGCAGAATCCACGGACTCCCTCAGGACCCCGCCTGGGCAGGCTCGCTGGGGGAAGTGCACGGAGGGGCAGAAGGTGCTGAATGCTCCGAGGTCAGACCCAGGAAGGTGTAAACGGAGACCTCTAGCCTTGGAGACAGGCTGTGTACGGAGAGAGGACGTTTTCCCTCGGAGTCCCAACTGGCTTCATAGGGAGCAAGTTCCAGACCATCTCCCGGTCACTCCGTGACACTCTGGCTGTTTGCTGAAGACTGCTGCATGGACGGACTTACGTGGAGTTTAGAAACACCTCCGGAGTGGCGGAATTCTAGTTATTTTTCGGTAAGTCCAAAATCACATCCTTTGGGGCTTTGGGTCAAAACCCAGTGTTGACTGGGGCTAAGCCAGCTGCTTGGGTCCTGGGGAGGTTGGGGGAACCGGTTCTGAATGTTCAGTGCAAACGACGGTAGGGGCAGGAGGAATGTCAGAGAAACAGCAAATGGCCTTAAAATGAATGCCCCATAGCCTGTGCTTCTCCCAAAACATGCTGCCTGCTACCCTAACTTCTGTGATCTCAGCCATCCCAGTGACCTCACTTTGCAAAGGGAAAAGACACTTGGGCCAGGGACCCTCCCTTGTCCCTCTAGGGGATGCATGGATCAGAAGGAGGCAGAGATGCACATACAGAGAGACATCAGGAAACACACACACTTATGGAGGATTATCATACAGTACGGGATGGTAGTATTATTTCACCAGCAAAGGAAAACAGGGCTGAGAATCAAACATCCATTCAATGTATGACTGTCACTGAACATGTGTGAGGGCTCTGGAGATCTAATATAAAGACCACTCAAGTGCAGCATTGTGGTCAAATATGGCCCCGCAGATAACCCACAGCCACACGCCCCTTTCCTATTTTTTGCTCAGGGCTAGATTTAAGCCCTGGCAATGGGCCTCTTCCAAGCACAGGCATTGCACAAAAGCCAGCCAGACCTAAGCACTGAGATTTCAGGATCTTGAGCATGGTATAAACCACCTGGTGAGACAGATCTCCTGCTCCAGCAAGAGGACCAGAGAGAAGAAACTTGTGACGTGTTCCGTCATCATTCGAGGTGCCATAAATATCAAATCAACCTTCCCATAGATCTAGAGGTTGCAGATCATAGAGCTTAATAAGTCTTGGGATAGTCCAGAGCCCCGCATCTGCTGTTTGTCCCTCGCAGCTCTGGAAATGCCTCAGGTGTTGTAATTTCACTGCTGCTGAAGGCAGTCAGCAAGCCATTCCTGTTCATCTGCCAAGAGAGAAAAATACAAGCAACTATTATAGCCGTTTGCTGTGAGCTCGAAAGGGTAGGAGAGTGTTTGGAATGAAGGAAAACTGGGCCCCTCCCCTGTGATTTCATGGCTCCTTACAAGATATCAAGTTTTGCCCCAAAAGATCCAGTGAAACCCAGGATCCTCTCTCCATCCTGCCCCCCCACTGACAGCAATACAAAGATTCCCCCCATTACAGATGTGGCACAGAGATGCTGATTTTTGGGGACTTCCTCTCTTCCGGGTGACCCGGCCTGAGACACCTGATTTGCAGAAGGGCTGAGCGTCCGTCACGTCTGCTGAAGTCAGTGGGAGCTGTGGGCGCTCAGCACCTCTGAGGATTGGGCCCGGGGTATCTCAAACCAGGCACACACGCAGGAACGCTGGAAATCTGGGCGCATGTGACGTACCCATAATTGCACAGGGAGTCAGTGGAAATGAACCCAGACATCCTGACTCCGAGTGCCATCTTCTGTGCCTCAGTCATTGCACGATATTGTCTCCTACAGATTGGAATGGAATCCAAGAGCCCCCCCTCCCAGCCACTCAACAGAGGCTCCTTCGCGGACGCAATCAGTGTGGGCCCTAAGGCCCAGGTCACTCTCACTGCCGCAGCGTTTGGCCTCCTGGATTTATAATGCTCCCAGCAAGGTCCTCACATATTCCGGTTGCTGCGTGGGTCCATATGCTGGCTCCAAGGCCTTCTCTTTTCTCTTTAAATCCAGTGCCCCAGAGTGAGAGGGATTGGAGACCGTTCCTCCAGTCCCCTCAGGATGGAGCCAGAGTGGCGTGCGGCCAGTGCTCTGAGCTGGACGAGGAGGGCTGTGGGCATCCGTGCTGCTCACAGTAATTTCTCTAATGGCTTTCTTCGACTTGATAGATATTGAAGGAAGGAGCTTGTTGCTGGGGCAATTTCCATGGCGAGATAATAAGAGATCATTTTCAAGTGAGCGAAACTTTAATGGCACATTCTGGTAATGAGGCAGCGAGGAGAGTAATGACCGGAGACCTCGGCGTGTGAACACGAGGGGGAGGAGGGCTTCCTTGCTCACTGCCTCAGAGTGAGACAGGGCCCGATGCTGCTCCGATTGATGTCTCTGGGGCGTTTTGCCATCGACAACAAGAGGAGCCGAATCCCGGCCTCAGAACTGATGACAGGGCTGGGTGGCTCTACAACGGCCCCAGGGAAAGAGACTGGTGGTGCTCACACTCCAAACCTGCCTTCCACGAGGCCGAAAATAAGCACCATGAGCCCCAGTTATTCCACCGCACCATAATAACCAACGGGAATGATTGTTCTGCTGTGTGTATATGGGTGCGGAACTGGCCAGAGTTCACAAACGTCAGACGTCTCTGGGGGAGTGGAGACGGCTTCTGTTTTAAACCCTGTTTCCGGCGAGGGAGGTCACTGGGGCTGGATGTGGCATTATAGGTCCAGGGGGCCTTAGTCAAAAGTTATTGGTGTCCAGAGTTCACCAGCCATTGGGAATAAGGAAAAGAAGAATGAGACAAGACTTTTCAGCTTTCATACTCCAGGAGAAAATACATAAGTCTCTCTGGCAACCCCTGCAAGTGTGTATATGTAACCTGGGGAGTGGGGTGTGAGTGTTACATGTTCCCCTCTGTCTCCAATCCACAGGGGGGGGGGGAGGGTGTGGTTGGGAAGTTTCGATAAATTGCTTTTTCGATGGAAAATGCTGATTCGTCAAAAGTAAGACTGCAAAAACAGGGTCAGGGACAGTGAATTTCCTGACAAGAAAATAGGCTGAGAAAGTTTGGAAATTGGAGTGACATTTCTTTTTGACATTTTCCAGATGAAAAACTCTGGTTTTTTTCCTTTTAAGACGACTTTGTGTTTAAAAAAGTCAGCCAATTTACATTGAAAAAAAGAGAGAAAGAAGTCAAATGAATAGCTTTGCAAATATTGAAACAAAACATTTCAGTTGACCCTAAACAATCCCCCCCCCCCAGTTTTTCATCCTGATTGGGGATGGGAAAAAATTCAGAACACTAAAAAATATTCACAAGATGTGAAAATCATTTCCTGTTACAGCCACCCACTAGAAAACCCTGGCTCTTTAGCTCAAGCAGCTTGTGCGTTTAGCTTGGAGATCTCTGGTGTTTGATAAGATAACCAATGTCACATGGACAAGGCTGCTGGGGTTTGCGTGTGAAGGGGTAGGAGCAGGAGGGAGGGGAGTTACTGAGACTTGCAGGGGGAGACCCAGGAGACCCAGTGATCGGCTGAGAAGGGGGGTCTGAGATACCACAGTGGCCACTCCAGGTCCTGCTTTTGTCACCCTCCCTCCTCTCCCCTCTCCCCATGTAATTGTGAGTTTATGTGGGGATGGACCCCTAATAGCCTCTGGTTCCACCGCCCGAGTTAGCCATGCTACCACCTTCAAGTTAGGTCTGAGAAAACCACTTCAGGAACAGCAGAGAGATAATGTGACTCTTCCCCAAGAGCAGAACGGAGCCTTTCTTGAACTTCACAGATGTCTGTTTGCCTCCTTTAAACTCCAGCCTTCGGGCCTGCTGCTTTATTGCCCTGAACTTGGCCACTGGGGCAAAGTTGGTGTGAAACACCAACATTCTGGTGTGGTAGCGTTTTATGCACTCACATAAATAACTGCAAAAGGTGCAAGGCAACGCAGAATCTAGCCCTCCCTGGCTCCAGCTGCAGAGGTCCCTCGAGGAGCTCCGTTCTCCCCAGATTCCCAGCCCAGGTTTGCAGACTCAGGAGGTTCCAGTGAGGTTCTGAGAAGCCTTTGGATGTTTATCTGAACCAACGATCGGCTTGAGCTGTGAAATTTGCATCAGGGTTGTAACCCCCTCAACCTTCATATCTTTTTGTGCCAGGACTTTGGTTCCAGCCCATTCCTAATCTAGACTGGACCTGTTGAGATTTGTCCCAGGATTAAATAGAAAACAAGGACTGGGATAGCCTGACATGGGACACCTGGCCTGCCTGAATTCCCCAGGCCCTCTGCATGGCCTGTAGCTTTTGGTGGCTGTCTTACAGTGGCCTTTTCTTTTGGCTAGCCTAGAACACTTTGTTTTGGGCTGTTGTTGTTTCTCTCCCCTCAGAAGAAGGATGGCAAGGGGCCCGTTTCCCTCCAGCGTCGTTACCAATTGTTGCATTAATCACAGTTTTCTCTTCAAAACCGGAGACAATCTGTCCAATTAACATTAAGGATCCGGTAGTTGCTTGCAACGGCAAGGCCCTTTGCGAGCGGCGCTTTGACAACCGTCGCTAATAAGTCTAACATTTAAAAGCCACGCACAAACAAAACAGCCTGGCTCCATCTCGTTACGGCCCGAGTGCTCCCCGACTTTAACGAGCGGTAGAATCATCCCGCTTTCCGTATCCCCCTTCACACTGGACCTGAGGACAGTCTGCCTGCCAAGACACTTGTTTACCTTCCCACAATCCCCCCTTCTTCTCTGCACACCACACCCCAAAATTACCTTCCACCTGTCTACCTCTTCCGCTGGAATATACATCCCTACTGACATCCTTGTCTTACGACACTTGAACGGGCCTATGCCCTGGATCGTCTCCTGCTGTTCTGGCCTCTTGACATCTCTCAGACTTCCAACTCACAGTCCACCCCCCCCCATCCCTCAGTTACAACACGACCAACAAACACTAAGGGTATGTCTACACCGTGATCAGGAGATGTGCATGCAACATGTCTAGACATACCGAGCTAGCTGTGATCAAACTACCTTGCTAAAAATAGCAGCGTCGCTACGGCAGTGCAAACAGAGGCAGGGACTAGCCACTTGAGTATAATCCCATCCAAGACTCTGGCTCTGTACTCCAGTGGCTAGTCCATGCTGCCATCCCTCAAGGATCCTGGGTATGTATTTGAGTGGTTAGCCCACACCCCCATGGCTACCCACTGCTATTTTTAGCAAGCAAGTTCAATCAACATGAGCTTAGGTATGCGAACGCCTGATGAAATCGCACCTCCCAACTGCAGTGTAGACACACCTTAAGGGTTCATACTGTTTCTACCCAGGGGTTTGGAATCAGGTTAGCATTTTTTTTGTAAAATTAGTAAAAAAAAATTTGTAAAAATTGTAAAAAATTCAATTTTTGGAACGCACCTTTCCCCCTCGTCTATTCCTCGGTCTCTTCTGTGCATGAGGAACATATTGATCTGGGGGCCTTTTCCTGGTGCGTTATGTTTGCTTCATTTTCAGGCGTTTCTTGAAATGGGATGAGCCTTTTTGTTGGGGAGCGAATTGGAGGTTCAGCGGCACTGCCGGGAAAGCATCCATCGGGTTGGTAGGAGCCAGACTTGGACGTAAAGGGACTGTTCACACCTTATCTGGCATAGGCCCAACATGGAGTCACAGCTTTTGTTATTGTTGCCAAGCATGCTGGGATGCAGGAGGTCACTCGGATGAAATCAGAACAGGAACAGCACAGCTCCTCAAGGTGAGATGCTTTCGGGAGCAGATGGGAAGTGGAGAGGGCTCCAGTTCCCACGCCGGGCCCCTTCTCGGGTTTGAATCAGCAGCACTCAGGTTGTAATTACCTGTAAATGCTCAGCACGGTGGGGAGAAGGGTGTTTTAGGAAAATTTGAAAGAGATTTTTGTCTCCTGTTGTGAGTATTATATTAGCTGCTGCCAGGCGTCCAAGAGTCTGTAATGGAATGAGCGGGGAAGGTGGAGGGCTGTGAAATAGGGATTGCTAGTGCCTGACATCTCTTTAAAAGGAAGCCATGTGCCTGGCTGCATAGGGAGTGGGATGGATGGACTGCCTGACCCTTTAGACCTGTGCTTTCTCTCTCTTCCAGCCCCCGTATGCTTGCACTGACATGCACATTTCCCCCTCCACATGCATGCATTCATCTCCGGTATATCCTCGTCATCGCCAGCATCATATTTTGTATGTCTACAGCGCCCCTGCTCCTTGAATCTCAGGTCTCTTTGCAAACAGTAACGCCTGCACCCTTCCAGCGCCCTGTGCAATACAGTTAATAAGAATTCAGTTCCCCATTTTGCAGCTAGGGGAAACCGAGGCACTGAGCGAGGCGGTGACTTGCTCAAAGCCATACGGGGGTGTTGTTGGAGGGCTGAGAAAAAAGGCAAAGGCATCCCGACGCTCAGAACCTTGTTCAACCACTGCACAAGAACTAAGCCTCCTGAGCCCTGTGCTTTAACGACAACAGCTTCCCTCCTCATCTGCCGTCAGACGTTTCTCAGGACGGGAAGGATGTATGCCTGGGATTGGGACTAAATACACACTTGGGAGCCATCCGTCCCCTTCCCTGGTTGTATGCCGCCCCCTGCTGTGGCAGTCGATGAGCTCTCGATAGGGCCGTTCTTGCGGAAGACAGTGGGGCAAGGGCCAGAAGTCCCCGCTCTGACGTGCGCGGGGTGGGGGTGTAGGACTCAGAAGCCGGCTCTGCCTCCCCACTTCCTCCGGCATCGCAGCGTTGACAGGTTGAGGGTGAAGCTCCGAAGGCCGGCGTTTGTTCCCTTCAGAAAAGGTCAATGGCCTAGCCTGACTGGGCTGTGACATAGGGACCTTTTCAAAGCACAGACCGATGGAGAGGGCGGGTGCTGAGAAAGGACAGGAGGGCAGCAGGCAGCTTGTCGGAGAGCCTGTTTTAGCAGCAGAACATATACAAGCGTCCCCCTCTGCAAACACACAAGCGGTTACGCCCTGATCTGCAGCTGCTGTAAATCGGTATAGACCAGTTTACGCCAGGAAAAGATCTAGCTCACCTTTACCCTCATCTACCTTCTCTGGCCACATTATTCTCCCATTTCTCCCCAGCCATCTGTAAGGACACAGAGCAGATTCCGTTTTCTCATCTCCTTGTTCTTTTCGGGGCTTATTTCCCACTTCCTGGCATCTGGTGCAGTAATTTACCTCTGAGCAACATGGGTAGAGAGGCTACCAAATCAGAATTCCCTACTCATGCCGCCCGGCAGTCACGTTTGCCACCACACGGCACAGATGCAAAGGATGATACAGGGGTAAGGCAGAGGGGAAATAAGCTGTTAGCCTTTCATGTGCTGTCCAATCTCCACCCAAAGGGACCTCAAACACTGATCTGCAGAGCACTGGTGGTCCATATGGGACTTGCAGCTGGCCTGTGGTTTCATTTCCAGCACTAAGTCCTGTCTGGCTTCCTAGGGAGGGTTCCAAACCATTGCTCGGGCACTCCGTGACAATAGCAGAGGCAGGAGCTGAGGGGGCCCTGCCGTGCTCTGTTACAGGGTCCAAAAATGGTGTCTGGTGTCATGGCAAACAACCCTTCAGGTATTTGATACTGAGCCTGGAGAAGCACAGGGAAAGGGGGTCTAGGAAGTCATTCTGCCAGGGTGCTGGAACAATTTTCACAGCGGGGATGCTGAGAGCCACTGAATCAAACGGTACACCCGTTATGGAAACAACTGCATGCCAGAGGTTGAGGCAGCAATTCTACTTCCAACACCCGTGAACTCTGCACCCACTAGGGAGGTGGATCTGCGAACACCCATAGTTGGTGCGATGGATTTGGTGTTGCCTTTGATCATCTATGGATACAGTAACTCCATATGTCCAGTACTATACTGTACATGTCTAATAATGTGTTAATTCCACAGTGCTTTGGTCGGAAGGAAAGTAGGTGCCCACTTTGCAGCAAAGACTGAGACCTGATATAAGAGACTACAAGGGCAATGAGTACTTACACATCTGACCTTGGGCCAGTGGAATGAGTTTTACCTTCCCCACGCAGCACATGGAAAGAAGAGGCCTGTAGCGGGGTACATATAAAGGGACATGGTCTGACCGAGGGGGAGGCTGGTGCAGTGAGTTATAGGGAATAAACAGAGGCCAGTGCTGGGGAGAAGAGCAGGGGCTGAAGAAGTAGAACATACCAGGTCCCCGGGCGGAGGGATGGGAAGACTCTTGGTAAGAGGCCGGGGGGCACCCAGAGTGTCCTGGAGGGGGACCGAGCACTCTCCTTCCCCTGCCCTCAGCACCACTACCAAGCTCTCTCTACCACAATCTCTCCCTGCACCCAGCTCCGCACGTCCTCCCCTCCTGCTGCCCCACATGCAGCTCTAGGTTCTGCCCCCTGCCCATCCCACCTTGCCCCACTCTGAGCTCTGTCCCCTATACCCAGCCCTAAGATCTCCCTACCCCACACCCAGCCCAGAGCTCTTACCCAGAGAGGAAGTCAGGCTGAAGAGCACCATCCTTGCCAGGGGCCAGGTAGTCCTGGGAACCCCAGACTCCATCCTCTTCCCGCATCTCCACTGTCCCAGAAAGCACCAAAAGCTCACCTACAGTTCCCAGGACACCTTTTTATGCTTCTCCCCAGTGGCTTGGGAGCATCCAAGGACAACAGGTTAAAATGTAGCCCCAAATCCAGCAATCTGGGGGCCAATCCTGCTTCACTATGACTGGACTCCTGGACCCACATGTAAATCCATTGAAATCAGCGGCGCTGAATGTGGACGGTGCCTTGAGGATGGCTGGGTTGGGATGTTAGTGAGCTGACCCCTAACAGAGCAAGGTACTTCATTCTGTCCCTATCTCTAATAGGTACATGTGTGTAATCCCATTGAGAGCAAAATGGGGCCATTCATGTGGTCAGAAACAACCCAACTAGGGCCCAGATAGAGACCCCGGAGCAATAACTTTGTATGCTGAGCTGCTTCAGAGGCGAAGACAGTGGCTAAAAGGAGAACCCATCCCCCCAGGAGAACGCAGTAGGGTAAAATTGTCTGACTAGCCAAATGAGATGAAGCGTGGAGCAGATTTAATTTGTGTGCTCCATTCTTGTTAAGAACAATATCTAATTAAGGCAGCTGGCAACAACTTAATGGGAAGAAAAGGGGGAAAAATCAAGAGGGCTTTATTGATTCCCCCCCTCCCCCACTCCCGCTCTCTAGATTTGAATGAATCCATCACTGGGGACAGATCCTTGTGTCTAGCTGGGTCGCTAGGACGGCCGTGTAAGTTCGAGCTGTATTATCTGGGACCTATCACTTAAAATTAAACTCTTCATTCTTGTGAAGACAACTGCTTGAAGGGGAAATTAACCTTTACTGTATGACAAGGGTGATTGTTGTTCTTCATGCCAAGAGCCAGTGAAGATTGCTGGGGCCTGGAGGAAACTGGATGAGGGCTTGTAATTGGAGACTGGAGGGGTCACACAATCTGGGGTCATACTCCAGCTTTCTCAGAAGTCTGATTTTTATGGTGTGGTTGCTAACATCAAAAAAGGGATTTCAGAAGGACTCTTAGGTGATAAACCCTCTGGGAAAGGGACTGTCTGTTCATGATATGCGGACAGTGCCTAGCACAAAGGAGCCCTGATCCCTGCCTGTGGACCCTCTGTGCCATTGCAATACTGATAATAAAGTACTCAGGGTTGCAGGACTGTATTCCAGTGACACCAGCATTGCAAACCTATGTGGACCAGATCCCCAGCTGAGGTGAAGCAGCATCTCACAATGGAGCGATCCCGATCTACACCAGCTGAAGGCCTGGCCGGTTGCGTGTAAAGAAAAGTGGAGTTGGTTTATCTGCGATAGCGGGGTGTCTTTGTTTCCTGTGTAACATGCCTTTCCTTTTCTCTGGACCCTGACAGCCTTCAAAGACGATGGCCATTTTGTTCCCAGAAATTCTGCAGCCTGTTCCAGAGCAGAGAGGCACACCCTGTGCTCTCTTCTAGAGACTTCACTTTTGTTCTTTCTTCTTGTTGTTATTCCTTAACATACCCTACAGCAGGGTTGATTTTTTTAGGACTAAGTCTGCAATTCGGGATTTCGAGGGACTGACTCCATAGACCATGCTCTTCCCTCACGTACACCTTCATACACTAATCCACTGGTTTCCAGAAAAGTGGCCCCATGTTCCCATTTGAATGACTTGCCAAAAGCCCATGCTTGAATTGTTTTGGATCTATATTTAACTACCCTGATCAATCCTCTGTAATGGGACATGTGCAATTAGGCAGCACTACCACTATTAATATCTTTGGTATATTAACAGAATGGATTGGAGTTACTTTGTGCTATTGCCTTTCTCTGTCTGACACCTGTTTAGGTGAATTACATGAAGGGGGAGGAAACAAAGAACGAACTCGTAAGAGTTCGTAATTGAGTGTATATTAGGGTTTATGAAGAGATCATTACAACAGCTTTATGTTTTACCTGGAGGAGTAGCTGCTATTTGAATGTCAGTGTGCTAGTTTCCTTACTATGATCTTAGTTCTCAGAAGCTTTCTCTGTATTCCCTTGAACCCACTCTTTCTCCAAAGTCATTGAAGAGAGTCTGACTAATGAGCTGAGATGGGAAGAGGGAATGAGACGAACCCTTGGCGTTCAGAGACCTCACTTTCGGCACCTTTACAGAGACGGCCTGATGTCTCCGAGCGGCCAGTGAATACAGCACCTCCGGTTTATATTGCAGTAGCAGCTAGAGCCCCAGGATCCATTGTCACAGGCACTGTGCCAGGGCCGGCGACAGAAATTTGGGGGCCCCTTACTCTGATCGTTTGTGGGCCCCCCCGGCCGGTCTCCCGCCGTCTGCGCCCTGCCCCGCCCGGGCCTACATGGGACTGCCTTGCCGGTCGGGCATAGCGGGGGTGTCGTGTTGCGGGGGTACCAGGCGCGGTCGGCGGTAGCACGGTGGCGTGAGGCGCGCCGCATGTGCGGGCGGCCTCTAGCACACCACCCCTGCCTGGCCCACCTCCCCCCCCCAGCCTATTCTCCTTCCCCCCCCCCGCCTGACCCGGCCCACCCAACCTAATCTCCTCCCCCAGCCTAACCTCCTCCCCTCCCCACCCATCCCTGCCTGGCCCACCCCGCTGTTGGGGGTGATCTTCCTTTACCCCCGCCCAGCCTCCCCCCATCTAACTGCCTTCCCTCCCCCACCCCTGCCTGGCCCTGCCCAGCCCATCCCACCGAACCTAACCTCCTCCCCCCTCCCACTCCCAACCCAGCCTCCCGCCCCCCATGCCTGACCCGCCCAGCTCAGCCTTCCCCCCCACCAAACCTCCTTCCCTCCCGCACCCACACCTCACCCACCCCATCCAGCCTAGTCTCCTGCCCCCCTCCCCGCCCACCCAGCCTGGCCTCCCCCCCCCTTGCCTGCCCCCCAGCCCAAACCTATCTGCACACCACCTCCCGCGGAGCCGGGGCTGTTCTTGGAGACTTTCCGGGCGAGGAGCAGCAGCGCACTGAGCTAAGCGGCGGTGGCAGCAGGTGCTGAACCCAGGCAGGTTCCTCCTCCACCTGGCAGGGAGCGAGCGACGGAGGGAGGGAGACCGGGGCTGCCATCCGGCCAGGGAAGCAGCGCGGCTCAGACGCCCGGGGACGGCTCCCCCGGGCGGGATGCCGGGGGGTGCCGGGGCCAGCCGCAGGGCTCGTCCAGAGCGGGGCTGTTCTCGGGTCCACGCTGGGAGCCTGGCACCGAGCCTGCAGTCACGCTCCCTCCAGCCGGCGCCCCGCACCATGGCCGCGCGTCCCCCCGAACTTTGCCTCGGGCCGGAACCGGGGGGGGGGGGGGCGCAGCCGGCTCCCAGCCCCCCGCCCGTGCCCTGAGTCCCTTGGCCCCACCCCCCCACGCACACGGCCGCCGGCATGGACGGGCCCCTTAACCTCTCCGCCACCTCGTGGGCAGCCGCGGCCAACCGGAGTGGCGGTGGCCCCCCCGCCCCCTAGACCCTTCCAAAGCCGGGCCTACGTGGGGCCCCCTTAAGTCCGGGGCCCGGTACAGATGTACCCGTAGTCCCCCCCTGTCGCCGGCCCTGCACTGTGCTAACACAGGAAGAGACGGTCCCTGCCCCGAAAGAGCATCCAGTCTAAATAGACAAGATTGACCGAGCATGGGAGATGAAATGGAAGCACAGAGGGGTGAAATGATGGGCCCCTGGTAACTCAGCGGGCCCGTGGAGAATCAAGACTAGGAATCCCATGCCATTACTCTACCCCCTGCCTTCAGAGAGCTACATGGAGTTACGTGGGTGACTACACTTCCTTACTCCAGTTTGAATGCTGTTGTGACTCCCTTTGTATCAATAGAGTCACACAGGCATAACACTGCCATGAGACACATTCCTAGAGAATATCTTTGGGCCCAGGGCCAGATTCTTAGTGGGTGTAACTGGCATAGCTCCATTGACCTCCGGATATGGAGATGGACGAAGGAAAGAGCCACAAAACCTAAAAATGCTGCTGATTTTTAGAAGGCTCGCCATGGAGGGAATACAGCAGGGAGATGGGACACATCACACTCAATTGTCAGGCTGGGTTTCTCACTGAGATGCTCCCCCCAAAAAGATGTGAAGGCCAAGACTATAACAAGGTTCAAAGAAGAACAAGATAAGTTCACGGAGGATAGGTCCATCAATGGCTATTAGCCAGGATGGGCAGACATGGTGTCCTAACCTCTGTTTCCCAGAAGTTGGGAATGGGCAACAGGGGCTGGATCACTTGATGATTCCCTGTTCTGTTCATTCCCTCTGGGGCACCTGGCATTGGCCACTGTCGGAGGACAGGACACTGGGCTGGATGGACCTTTGGTCTGACCCACTATAGCCGTTTTATGTTATATTCTCCCCCCTCGAACATCCCAGTGCCAGAGAAAAGCTCCTTCTGCTTCAGCACCCTCGATCCTGTCTCTCCTTCCTCACTTGCCTTCTCTCTCTCCGCTCCCCTCTCTCTTTCACTCTGACCTTTCTCTGTCTCTCCCATTCTCCCCTTTCCTTCCCCCTTTCATCCTTTTCCTTCTCTCCCCTTGTTCTTTCCCTCCCTGTCCCTTCACCAAGGATCACTTGCACACTATGCTGTTCCTGTGCTGTGACCTTGCCCACAAAGCGCAGGCCTGATGCCCTGTTGCCCATCCGTCGCTCCCCTATCCCCCTTGGAACCATGATCCCTTGCAGGCGAACGGTCCCCTCATCCAGGAAGAATGATGTTACAATTACACTCTCCTTCAGCGGCTCTTTTCGCCCCTTCTCCTTGCTGCTGGAAACTGTGGACTAGAAAAATCTATTATTACTCTCCAAATCATATCCAATATTTATCAAGGTAATTCTCCTGTTATCACCACCAATTGCACGCCTTAGCCACGGCAGTAAATCCAGTTAGTGTGTCAGCTCTGGGAAGGTGGCTCGTATGTCTCCCAGGTCTGGCTCGACATATGCCAGGTTGCCCCCAGGAGACCCCAGCTTGTGGGAAGGGCAACCGGGAAGGAGAAGTTGATCAGAGAAGATGGTGGATGGCTCAAGATGGTTGGGATGATTGGGTGGGTGCTACTCATCCCACCCCGTTGTATTGGGCTCAAGCCACAAAAAAGTGGATCTGGATTTGAAACACCCCGGCTTCTGGAGTTCTCCAATTCTTCCCTTCTGGATCCAAGGGGATAGATCCTTCGAGCATCCTCAGCTTCCCATGGAAGCCAAGAGGGATGAGGCACCTTGCCAAGATGGGGTTCTAGAAGAGTGTATTGTAGGTCTGTGTCTCTAGGAGCCCCGTGGGTCAGGTGATCAGCTGGGGCTGTTCAGTGGGGTTATACGGCTTTACACTGTTGGAGGATCTGCAAGCAGCAGCTGTAGTGTAGAAGGCCCCAAGTTCACGCCCCACTGATAACATATGTTGGGGGTTCCTATGCCAGCCTGTAGTGGGATGGCTGCCCCACTCCATGGGAAAAAGGGCTAGAACAGGCCAGAGAGGCTGTGCAGACTAGCAGCCAATCAGCAAAGGTCTGTGGAGAGCCAATCGGGGCAAAGGGAGAGGCAGCCTATCAGGGCCGGGCTGGGCCCTATATAAACACTGCCTAGCAAAGAAGTGAGTTTCTCTCTGACTAGCAAGGGAGAAGGTCTGGCTCCTGAGGTAAGCACCTTAGACAGAGCAGTGTTGGGCAGCTCCAGGGAGCAGAGGAGAGCTCCAGCCCATTACCTGCCAAGCTGCGGCCCCTGACGAGAAGGGCAGAGAAGGTGCAAGGGGCCAAAGGGGAAGTGGCCCAGGGAAGAGATAGTTGGACAAGGGGAGAGAAGAAGGGCAGAGAAGCTGTTGCTAGAGGGTCCCTGGGTCGGGACCCAGAGTAGTGGATGGGCCTGGGTCCCCCTCCTTCCCCTTTGTACTGCACCTGACTGTTGAGGAGTGGCTGAGACAGACTGCGACACACCCTGACAAGAGGGGCTAGACTTTGGGGTTGTGGTTGGCCACTGAGGCAGGCGCAAGTCAAAAGACTGTAACCCCCGCCCCCCCATGGAAGGGGGTGACCATGGACTAGGGGGTACAGCCGGAGGGCAGTGTCCTGAAGTGGATGCTGCCAAGCGTGGAGCAATGCGGGTCTGAAACCAGCAGAGCCGAAACAATGGGCGAAACACTACACACAGAGGGTGCTCCATGGCTGCCAAGAGCTAATTCCTGGACTGACCAACAGGAGGTGTGGTGGTGAGTCTCGACGCCGTTACGCAGCCCATCGTAGAGAAGGTTTAAATAGAGATGGGTGGAGGGGGGATTGCTTCTCTGACATAATGCCCAGAGGCCCCACTGCAGGTCAGACCCCCATGTGCTCAGCTCTGTACACATAAATGAGTCCTGTCCTGAAAAGTCTACAGCCTAAACGGGTGAGGCTGACAACAGAGAGTTTCTTAGCATCCCCGTTTGACAGATGTGAAACGGCTGCCCAGAGAGATGAAGTGACTCATCTAAGGTTGGCCAGGGAGCCGGTGGGAGAGCTGGGAGCTGAATCTTCCAAATCCTAGTTCAGTTCCTTAGCCACAAATCATTCCTATTCTCCAAGGGTTAGACGGTGGCAGGTTCTGAAGGGCGTTGTTCCTGGTTTTCCCAGGTCCGAAAGAATGTCCTGGATGGGTGAGATGTCGTAAGGGTCCTCGCTTGGGGTCTGTCTGGGGAGTGTGGCCTAGTGATCATGGCTGCAACTCCTGACTGCAAAGGGGATTGTGGGGAGGGGAGCCCGGGCCTTCCCAATTCACCAGGCTCTGATCCAAAGCCCTTTGGGTTACCAGTAGTCTGGCAACCAATGCTGCTTAAGGCTGTCCGCCCTGGGCTCATCTTAGTCCACGGGACACTTCCCTCTCTGGGTGGGTCCTCTCCTCCCTTAGGGAGGGCCCCTTTGGGTAGCTGTGTCAGAGCCTTTAGGTTCCCCTCTGCTCTGCACCGCTGGAGGCATGGGCCTTAGTTCTGCTCATCTCCAGCTCTGCCACCCAAATGAATGAATTCCCAGCCATTTAATTCCTCCAGCAGATGGAGCATTTGCTGCAGGGATGGTGGGGGCGGGGCTGGCTGAGCCCAAAATAACCCCTTAACCCCTTGTTGCCCAGTGTGGGGGTTTGTACACCCCATCACAGATGTATACATGGGAGTTAGCGTAAATTCATGACAAACGTAACATCGCTGATAGTGATGCAAATGATTCTCCCTACTCACTCACCCTGTCGATGGAAAAAAATGACTTTTTTTGGCACTAAAATGCCTCCCGATTACACCTATTTTTAAAACCCTTTTTTGGGTCAGGCCTGGAGATGTCCACCCTCTCTCCAGCGCACGCCACTCATGGCTGCGAGGGCAAAGAAAGAGCAGCGCCGTTCCTCTGCCGGCGCCGATCAATCTGGCACCTGTCATCATCATCAAACCGGTTATAAAATATTTCATTTCTTCATGAATTGACAGATTGTTTGAAAAAGACAACAAGGAAACAAAGGAAAGGAAACAGACACTTGCAATCTGCAGTGCTGCTCTCTGCCAGACTGAGCATCTGAAGCCAATGAAAGGGAATTTGTTTCGCCGCCAGACAGGGTTGCCCTTCAATAAGGACCGGCCCTTAGCCTCAGGAAGTTTTAATTCCATCTTAGCTTCCCGCCTACCATCTTCCACTACTTTTGATTTCAGTTTCCTCACAATAGGTCTTAATCGGGTTGCCTCTTGAAAAGAGTCTTTCTCCTCTGCTGTCTGCACTGGAAAAGTTCTTAGCCTCTGGAGGTGGTCTTAAAGTCCCAGCTCCTGAGTGGGTCTTCCCAGCCACTGGTGCTGATGCCCCAAGCTAGGTAGGCTACCTCAGTGATGAGTTGATGGCTGCCATTTTGTACAACACATAAGGCGTCGACTGGGGGATCTCCAGAGCTAAGATCATGAGTTGCCACAGCTTGAGCTGAAGCTACCTAGCTGACTCACGTCCTCTGCAGGTCAGGCCCAGAGGGGGACCCATAACGCATGCTCACCAATGGGTTGCAACGAAATTCTGTTATGTCCTAGAAGGTCTCTGTTGCCTGCCTCCCTTGGGACATAACACCTGGACATGGGCTTGTAATCTGCTATGGAATTTGGGTGACTCTAAAGTGACTCAGTGTCCTTGGGCAAGCTGCTTAAGGGTACCATCCACTATCTGGTGAGGATAGTTACCTCCCTCAGGGGCTATGTGGTGGGTTCTGGAATATTCTTCTCAAAAGATACCTGTGTTTTCATAAGGCCCCAGCTCCTAGAGTCCTGTGATTATGGGAGAAGCTGAGGCTTCGTTTAAAAAAAGTCTTATGTTCACAAGGAACTTTGACGCCTGAGGTGGGAAACCCAAATTCAAATCTGTCTCCATCTCAGACAAAAGGGGGAAATGGGTCTGGGTCTTCTGCATGAATGGCCTAACCTCCTAACCCAAGGGGACCTGCTGCTACTGATGACTGCTCCAGGAGAGGGTTTGATTGTGACTCCCAAGTAGAACGAGGGACCTAATTATTTTTGGGGGATGGGGCTTAGACCAATTCCCTCTCTTCGATATTCCCTACTAGCTCCCTTAGGCAGCTCTCCGCTCAACAGGTGGACTTCTGTGAATCCCACTCTAAGGCCCCCACTCTCCTCTCCCCTCACAGGGCGCCTGACTCGGGGCTGTGAATTCCAGTATCTCTCACGGCAGCACCTAAAAGGTAGGCACGGCGACGCTCCATATTGCGGCAGCTAAATCTCTTTGGGAATCCAGCTGTACGTTTTTAGCCTCCCTCGTTGTGGAGAAAAGCTTGAAAATGTGAACACGAAAGGCTGAGAGGGCAAAGTAAGAAGGATCCAACATTTATTATTTTTTAAATCTCATGCTTTTGGGGCAGGGGGCGGGGATTGACTTTTGATTTTTAAATCCTTGGTGAGCCTGGTTTTTTTTGTAGTTGGCCTAAAAGAACTTGGCTGAAAGCTTGACCAGCACAAATGGATGACTAGCAGACTGCCGAGACTGTCCCCATGTCTTCATTCTGGTGCTACTCTCTTCCTGTGTCTGCAGCTGCAGAAGGTGGGGAACAAGCCCGTTGTCTAAGTCTTTCTCTACATTTCTGTAGCTGCCACCAGAGCAAACTCCTCGTGTACAGGGGCTAAACAGTTGTAGGTTGCAATTTACACCTGTGCGGCTTAATCTGGTTTCAAGGAGTGAGTCAGTGTAAATAGCAGATTTACCCATCGGCACGAGAGATCTGCATTGAGGCAGCTCCTGCCGTGGTTGAAACAGGGGCATATGGCCAATCTAGATGAGGCCTAAACTTGCAAAACTCTTTCAGACCCACAGAATGAGGTTTCAATTAGTGTTTATTACTTGGCATATGCAAACCAGTCAAGCCAAGCCACACAGTTCTTATCCACAATGTTCACGGCATGAAGATCTCCAACTCTTGTGCTTTTAGCACGAGCCAATGTAATTTGGTGTTATCCTTAAAGTTTGAGCTCCTGGAGTCATGTGAACAGAGGAGTTGAATCTGAGCTTTCATTTGAAAGGAAAAGTGAAGCTCGTCCCCATAGCTGTGGAGAAAAGCCAGGAAATGTGACCCCATTGTACTCGGAAGGCAAACAAAAAGACCCTGCATTTAGCAGTCATGATCTAAGTCAGTCTCTTGATTTTTGAACACTTTGGGGTTTGCAATCCGATGAGGGGGCGTTAACACTGCAGGTTGTCTGGGAGGACAATTTAAACAGTGCTGTCAAGAAAGGCTTCCGAGGCAGGGGCAAGGGAAGACGCAACGCATTTAAAGATCTCCAAACACGCATGAAACCTCACAACAGGGGAACAGAGTAACAGTGAAATGAAGCGACTAGTACAGGAAATCTGGGGGAGAGGAAGGAGTTGAACCTTGCACCCTTGTCTGGTGCCTGAGCCACAAGACTATCTTTATATAGCCCTGCTACTAGCCCTTCCCATAGCCCATCAATGCTGCCCAGGTCAGACTATGGGTTTGGGAGGGGCTGTCCTAATGAGGCAATGTTGCTAGATAGCCAGTAGATGGCACTGTCCATCCCAAGTTTAGCTGCACGCTTGGCCCAGCTGAGCGTGTTCCACTAGGAAGCAGCCCAGGAGGAAGCAGGTTGCAGGGCAGTGGCTGGTGGCTGGGATAATTTGCAGGTGGCTTGGAGCAGTGTGTGGTGCGGTGGTCTCCCCCGCATGGCACAGGTAGGCTCTGCAGGTGGTGGGGCCGGCCGGAGTGCCCAGCCTTTTGGAAGGGGCATTGCCCGGTTGGCATTTTGGCTGTCAGCTCCTCGGGACAGGTGTCGCGGGTGCAGTGCCCAGCACGACAAGGAGGGGTCTCCGTGCAACAGTGGGCGATAACGTTTGATACGTGGCTGCACAATGGGGGTAAAAGGCACCCGAGTCAGAAGCTGGCCACGGTGTGTGGCTGCAGACGAGCATCCGGGGTGCAAGGCTACGGTGAGGGGGACTCCCAAGGGGCAGTGGGGGCTGGGACTTGCGGTACACTCAGTGCCGTGGCTGTAGAGTATTGGGGGACCCCCAAGCAGTGGGGGCTCTTTGCTTGTCTACAAGGGCGTGTCTCTGAGACTGCTCGGTCCTTTCTAACAGCGAGACGCCTTCAGGGGACTTTAAGTCTTCGCGCCTAGAGGCTCCTGTGACCAGCACCGTCTGAGAACCTGAGCCACGAGGACGGAACAGGAGTGGGGGAGGCACAGTGTGGCTTTGGGGCCGAGATCAGCAGCAGTAACAACAGCAATTTGTACATTTTGAGTCGGGGGCCGGGAGGGTGATTATCTAGTCTGACCTCCTTCACAGCTGAGGCCAGAGAAACCCATCCACTCCCAACCTTCCCTTAGCACATCTGGGGAATGCAAAGGGGCTGTATTGGTTGCCTCACTTTACAGGTGGGGAAACGGAGGCACAGAGAAGTTACAATAACTTGTCCATAACTCCCATGTCCCTTAAGGATCAGTTTCTCCTCTACCCAGAAGCCTCCACCTATTCCTACCTCAGGCTAAAGTCCTGGTTAAAAAGGCCCTGTAAATTGTGGCAGGACAAAATCCCTTTGGATTGATGTTGGCCCTGTCTGTTGGCTTGGTCCCCGTCTTGCCCTCAAATCCTGGGGCGGGGCGAGAGGTGGGGGCTTGGAGGTGTCTCAGGACACAGGTAGGTGCCCGATGGAGGAAAAGTGGGCTTGGCAGAACACAAGTTTTATTTTCGATCATTTTGATGGATAATGTCAATGCTCATTTTAAAGCATTTTTGATTGATTTTTAAATTTTCACAAGGAGCAGGTGTTAGTCTTCAACATGCCGCCGGACTCCTTGTTGCTTTTGTGGATACCGACTAAGTTAGTCCTTAAGGTGCAACCAGACACCTTGTTGTTTTTGTAAATTTTCACAGTTGCACAAAATGGTGGGGTTTAAGTGTTAGATTTTTCTGTTTTTATCCATTGAAATATTCACAGTTGTGGGAAATTAGCACAGAGGGTCAGACAACGTGGGGGTCAGATGATAATTAGCTAAGATCTAATTAGTTAATTAGATGGTAATTACTGAGATTCAAAAATTTCAAGCATTGTAACCATTGAAACCCAAATTGTCAACATCCCATGTCAAAATATACAACGTAAAGCTCCTTAAATCACACTCCAATGAGATCCCAAGCTGCATGTCTCTGACTTTGCCTAGCTCTACATTTTGATTGCTATTGATGGAAATATGTTTTCCCTGGATGTGGGTGTATACTGTGAAATCGACGTTTACTTCTAGAAATCTGATCCTTCAAGGCTAAGTTAAAACGCCCAGAGCAGCGCTCCAGGCAGGGCGAGCAGCGGGCGATCGCGTTTGGCGAGTGGTGGTGGGGACTGGGTGACTGTTAAGTGTTAGGAGGAGACACTCCTGTGTCCCCAAGCAGAGCTTTGCCAGGCAAGGGGCCGGGCTGCCAGCTGGTTCCTGGGCATAAGCTGAGTGGAGAACTGGGCTGGCAGCCTGGCCTTGCTCCTCTGATTGAGGGCAGTTGGATCTTGCCGGCTCACAAGGCAGAGAGCGATTTTGTCACCGCCTGCAGGGGAAATGCAGAGATCCAGTCCCACTGCCTCCCTCCCGGGACGGTGCTGCCTCCCAACCTCAGTGCCTCGTGGCCAGCTCCCGGGGAGTTCTGGGCTGCAGCAGGAGAATGGAGCGCGTAGGGCGGGGTGCTGGGAGAGACACTGAGGCAAGGGCCAATTGATAAGCTCACCTGTGCACGTTCCTGTCTGCTCACGCATCAGTATCGCCGCGCTACAGACCGGTGCAGCCGGGATTAGCCCCGGAATCCCACTTCACGGAAAGCCTCCAGGACCCTGAATGTTTTTAAAGGACCAGTCCCCTTCAGTAAGATTGACCCCACCTGGGTTGCCTATGAAGAGCTCCCTCTGCCATGTCAACCAAGTGTACCTATTGAAACTCACGCCCTTGTGGTCTGTGGGCAGCCCCTTGACCACGCGAGCTACCCAGGCCAAAGAAGGACAGTGCTAAACTCATCTCCTCTGGAGGCTCCATCTGTAGCATCTGCCATGAGCCATCCGGTGTCTCCAACATCCACGTCTGGTTCCAATTGATTCAGCTCATTGTAGGGAAACGAGCCCGTTGGGCTCTTTAAATCCCGGGTTTGTTTCGGGGCCATTTCTGGAATTCCCCGATGGTGTTGCTCTCCCCCAGCTCCGGTTCCGTTGGGTGGGAGAGCGATCCCTGCTGATGGTGAGCGTGTCCCGTCTCTTCCACCCCCTCTGCCTTGGGCAGCTCTGCTCAGCTTTTTATATCGTCACCCACGCAGCAGCTTAAAGACGTGCGATGCCGGCAGTAAAAGGATGAACCCCACGTCAAGGAAGAGCCGAGGCGGGAGTGCGTTGCAGTGATGAATTCATTAGGTGAGGCAATGACGGAGCGACAGCGCGGGAGACTTGTCAGCCGGTGGCTGTCCGGGTGGGTTTGTGGGTCACAGACCAGGCTCTAGTGCAAACTCCAGGTGTGATTTTTCAGGTGGTATTAGCATGAATAGTCTGCTGGTTCCCTGGGCTACAGGGCCTTGGACGAAAGCAAGCGAGACCAGTTGGTGGAGCGGAGTGGGGTGGAATTTCCCACCAAGGCAGATAGGTCAGGAGCCAGATCAGGCTTGTTTCAAACCAGAGCCTTTGGGATTCAGCAAAATTTGGCCAGACGGGCGTCTGAGCTCTGTTTCCCCAGGCTTGTCCGGTCCTGGCTCCAGCAGGGGCAGGGAGCAGAGGCCGAATCACGCTGTGGAAATGCCCTTCTCTAGGTCCAGCCCCCGGGGCTGGGGGTCAGGACAGCTGGGCAGGATGTTAACACTGGAAGGCGTCTGGCCCACTTCACACAATAAAGAGGTTTCGCTAAAGCTTTGCTGAAGCACCTGCAATCCCTAAGCTGCACCCTCTGCGGTTTTGCTGACTGCTGCTCGGGGCTCCCCAGAGCCACCCTCCGGGGCTGTCTCAAGGACACAGCATCTGTGGAGTTAGCAGCTGCCTCCTTTTAGAGCAGAGTCACCTAGGCTGTGCCGAGAGAAGCAGGACCATGCTGGCCAATCGCCCAGAGCACAGGACGGCTCATCCGTCCATAGAGATGACAAGGCCCCAGCACACGAAGCAGCCGGACCTCTCTGGTCCAGATGGAGCATCGTTGGCTGGGACCTGACCGCTCTGGGACCCAGATGGTGGGACTCTCTGGGCTGCACTTGGCTGCCTTGGGGGGAAGGAGGATGACTGCCAGGTTGGAGCAGGGGAGCCCTGCCACAAACTCCAGGAGACTCGGGATCTGGGGGAGCAGAGAGCTGGAAGGTTCTTACAGTGGCTGATTCCTTCTTCGCTCCTTCATTCCCCTGAGCCTGACGCTCGTCGTGGTGCACACGTTATGGCCACACGATGGCACTGCAGGGCCGCGGAAGGGCCTGGGGTGTCTCCGCAGCCCATTTGTCTGGCAGGATCAAGCTTCTTAACTAGGGTGACCCAGACAGCATATGTGAAAAATCGGGACAGGAGGTGGGGGGCGATAGGAGCCTACATAAGAAAAAGACCCACAATTCGGGACTGTCCCTATACAATCAGGACATCTGGTCACACTATTCTTAACCCGAGGCAGGAGGCAAAGTTATTGCAACTCCCCCAGGTCAACTGAGTTGCAAGGGAAGAGCGGAGGGACGGGGGATGTATTTTTGCAGAGTCGCGTGTGGGTGCGTCGGATGTGCCAGACTCCTTTTCACGGGTCGTGCCTCAAGGCTGGCAGTGGAGGAATATTTTCACTGACAGGGGCTGGAGGGGTGTCCGTGCCACAGGTGCCTAGTTGTGCCGGGCGTCTTTTCACAGGCTGAGCGGGTGCGTGTGTTAGCCTCAGGTGTGGGAAGATGAGTTTCCGGGAAGGTGTGTGGATGGGCAGATGCAGCCATGTCAGGGCTCCCTGGCAGGTTCCCACAGGGGTTGGTAGGTGGGCACCAGCTTCATTCCCCCTCCTCCGGGAGAGGAAACCGCTTTGGAATTGGAAGAGGAAGTGAACTGAATTAGGTCTAAGATCAGGTATAAACCCGCTTGGGAATATCAGTCTCACCTTGACTGCAGCGTAACCGGCCCCGTAGAGAGCTGGAGGGAGAGAATTGTTGCCTTTTTGTAGGTGTCCTTCTCCCCGGCTGCGTTCCGCCTTGCGGCATGCACCGCTATGTGTGTGTTATTAAATGCGGTTGATTGATTTTTCTCTTTCTTCTTTTGGGCTTGTTTATTCTAATATAAATAGATTTTTTTTCCAACCAAAGTGAGGCTGGTATGTCTCCTCTCCCCCCGCCCCAGCGGTGGAGGGGGCTCATGGTTATTGTCATGGTTTTAATTTGTTTTCTGCTTGTCCTGCTGTGCTGAAATGTGAGGGACAATCTTGAGAGAAGTTGATTTTTCTAGCTGTTGGGAGCGAGCGAGGGCTGGGGTGGGGGAGGCGGAGGCTAGGGGAGTGAAGTCAGACTGGATGTGTCGGCATTTACTAACCTATTCTTGCAAGGGTGCAATAGGTGAGGTAAAAAAATCCCAGTGACCCTCACTTACTCAGTTACTGCGAGAAGACCATAAAGATTTGCTTTCGCTATTTCTCCAGCGTGACAATGGGGGGGGGCAGCTCACACCCTCACGCACTGGGCATTCTTGATAGGCTGGCCGTGAAGCAGAATAGCACCTTGCCCCTGGCGATCTCAAAGTAAGTTTCCAGCCATTAGTGGAGCGAGGCAGGATAGCATTGTTATGGCCATTTTGCGGATGGGGAAACCGAGGCACAGAGTGGGATGGTGATTCGCCCAGGATTAGATCTGGTGAGTAGCAGAGGGAGGGATAGAAACCAGGACTCTGATTTCCTTTGCAGCAGAGGCTGGCTGGTCCAGGGGTTAGGACATGAGCCTGAGACTTGAGTGATCCAGATTCAGTTCTCTGCTCTGCCACAGACTCAGTGCGTGACCTTGGGCAAGTCACTTTGTGCCTCAGTATCCCTTGGTGAGACGGGGAGAACAGCCCTAGTGGTGCTCTGAGGATAGGGACAGGCAGTCTTATGACGCGCTCAGGAAACGGGGACTGTGTCGGTACATATCTTAAATCCGTTGTGCACCTTTAACCCCGAGGCAGCGTTGCCCCAAGTGGCAGCTGCAGCCCGGGAAGAAAGAGAGTACTCGAAAAAGAAGGGCTGACGATGAGGCCGTCTGTGTCTCCGCTGATCTGAGCGGCTAGGCTGTCCCAGGAGGAGAGGCAGGCATCCAGACAGGACCCCACGCCACGAGGGCTGTCTCCGGTTGGCCCGGGTAGACAATGAATTGGGAGCAGAGGGGTATCGGGCTCTGTCTGAACTGTGCCAGCTCTACTGGGCTCTGTCGGGGCTCGGAGGGAAAATGGGGCTAGTTTTTTTGATACCTAAATGGGCACAGCGGAGCTCTGCAAAATCTGCTCTTCAATCCATATACATGGAATTTAAAATAAAAAGGGTTTTTTTTTAAGGGACAGTTGTTTTGTTTTTGATTGTGCTGGTGTCTGAGGTGAAGGCGTGAGGTGCCTTCTGTGTATGTTCGAAGAGAATTGCTTTTGCTAAATTATTTCTCCCTCTCGTTTTAAAATATATATATATAATTTGCTGCCGTGCAGTTTACATTTCCCGCTGCGGCGACAAATACTTTAATTAAAAGGGAGGAAAAACAAACAAACAAACAAAAAGGCCTGTATGAAAATAGACCCGGGCCCAGCGCCTGCTGGTGGAGCGCTGGAGAGGGAGACAGGTTTTTCCCCAGACAGGCGGTAGCTTGCTTGGTTTTTTCTTTTTTCTTTTTAAGACTGTCTAGTTACTAGGAAGCAGCCTGTGGCGAACACCTCGCTTCTTGAGAGCTATGAAGCAGGATTGCATTTCTCTGAAGCAAGGAGAGACTTCTTCTTGACCTGTCTGACCTCCACGTTCTGTGCAGCCAGTAATGTGCTGAAGTCACCACGTGTGGGACTGAGGTCTGAGTTTGCTGTCGTACTGCATTGCTAGAGAGCTCAATAAGGCTTTGAGCCGCAGAGGCACCGATTCATTAGCCCCTTTTGGCAGAGGCGGGGGAATGGTGGATTCTGATCCGGGCATGTCATTGCTGGGGAGGTATCCCCAAACCAGAATGGCAACGCAGCCGGTCAGACTGGGGCAGATGGGAGGGGGTGAAGGCATTGGCTTGAGGGAAGATAAATGAGCTAGCCCCCCACCCCCATCCTGCAAGGAGGTCCCTGCGGCACAGTCCCCTGTACCTGTGCAGAGCCCCTTATGGGGTAGTGATGCTCCATGCAGGTGCGAGGCAGGGGAGGAGTGGGGGTGCTGAAAGGAGGCCCTTTGCAGGCCATTATGGTCTCATGGCAGAGATTGGATGGGTTTGAACAAGCAGGAGGGAGAGGAATCGAGGAATCATTGAGGGTACTACAAGAAGCCACAGCTAGCAGTGCTTAGATTGTAAGTCCCTTGGGGCAGGGACCGTCTTTGTCCTGGGTTTGTACCGCGCCATGAATGGGGCTCCTAGGCTGTACTGTAAGTATTATGATTATTCACTCCGCTTCGCCCGGCAGAACACAGACGGGTGCAGGCGAGTCAGAGGGAGATTAGTCCAGCCTGTGCCGCGTCGATAGGCCTGGTACTACGGCCTTCTCGGTTCTACCCCTCCAAACCCCATGCAGGTGGTCCCCACTGCACTGAGGATGATCTAGGAGAAGGGAAGGTCCCAGTTGGGTTGGTTGATTTCTTCCCCCGTACCCATACTTTTTATTTTTTTATTTTTTTAATGAGCAACTTGGATCTATGACAGACCCATAAAGAGACACGGATGCTCCATCCATTCTGAGCCGCCCTGAACCAGAGCTGAGCTGCAGAAGCACAATTTGGATCAGTTTGTGGGGGGCGGGAGGCTGCTTGCCCATCCCCCTTCACGTGGTACATTTGAGACTCCTGGCAAGGAGGCACTTAACCGTCCTCCTTTGACACTATTCCCTCTCGCTGACGCCTCCTGAAGCAAATGCCCCCCTGCAGCTGGAGCAGCCGGAAGCCTGTCTGGCAGGAGCGATGCAAAGGGCTGAGACAGTCCGATCTCACCTACGCCTGCAGAGAGAAGCCCGGGCACCCTGGGGAGGAGGAGCACCGATGCCCTTGCTCCTAAGCTAACCACCGAAAAGGTGGCTATTCCCCCTAGCAGGGCCTGGGAGAGCAGCGGATGCCAGCACAGCTGAAGGGTCTCTTCATTGGCCTATGGGCAGCTTTGGAAGAGCTGGTTTGGCCCCAGATAATCACCCTTGCAGCTGTTATGAATAAAAGGCACCGTCAGTTACAGGCTGCTGCTTTCTCCTGCTGTGCCTGAGTTGGTATCACCTGCTCAACGGGGCTAATTAGGCAATCGCCGTCCACGGGAGGAAGCGGCGCTCTTCCTTCCTGCGCCGTTCCTTAAAGAGAGGGAGCGCTTGATTCCGGCTTTACCGGCCTGAGCTTGCGCCGTGTGACTGTCCTCAAGTAATTAAGCCTGTCACTCAAGCTCACAGGCCTACCCGTTGCAAACTCTGCGGCTTGTCTGTCCTGCTCACAGAACATCCATGCTCTCTGCTCTTTGGAGGGAAGGATTCTTATTAGCGGCAGAGCGTGCTTTGGGGCCGTGGGGGGAAAAATCACCTCTTGGCCGCGTTTAGGTACCTCCTGTTGGTGACGTCCCCTTTCGCTGGGTTGTTTTAGGGTAAGTGGTAAAAACAACATCTCCTTCCAATCCGCTTGCCCCTTGCCTGGCATGCATGGAACAGCCCAAAGCCAAAGGGTGGTGGATGAATCTTTCATAGAGCATCATATCCGGGTTTGAAGGGACTTCAGAAGATCATCTAGTCCAACCCCCTGCTCAATGCAGGACCAATCCCCAATTAAATCATCCAACAGATTTTTGCCCCGTATCCCTAAATGGCCCCCTCAAGGATTGAACTCACAAACCGGGATTTAGCAGGCCAATGCTCAAACCACTGAGTTATCCCTCCCCCTCAGCTGTGGCCTTGCTTCCATTTGCTTCGGGGATCTCAGCAGGGGATGAAGCAGAGCGAGGCATGTCCCAGAGACACGATTGCTAGACATGACCCGCAATGCCGGCTCAGTGTAGCTGGGGCAAACGCAGGCAGCTGTCCCACATGTGCTTGAGACGGATCCCGGCCTGCCATGCCGTGCACAGTCTAATATCGCGGTTCACCAGTCCTTTGGATGGATGAATTGCTGGGTCACCTCTGTTGGTTTCCTTTGCAGGCCGGGACCGCAGGAGCGGCTGAGATGAATATTGAGAGGCTCGCGTGCTCCAGATCACAGCGCAGATTCGCCTTTGTCTTTCTCAAGAAGCTCTGGAAAGTGCTGAGGCTTCTGCTGAGTGTGGGTAAGAGAGCTCAATCTCCTGCCAAGTCCTGCCATCCGTCCCCAGCCCCACTTGTTATTTGCCTATGGTCACCAGGATCAAGCCCCACTGTGCTGGGCACTATAGAGTGAGAGACCTCCCGTGCCCGGAAGAGCTTGCACCTTAAATAGGCCCCAGCAAAGTGTGGCGAAGGGGTAGAAGGGAGGAGGGAGGTTGGAGCATGGTAATGGTAGCAGGAGATGTGGTTACATAGATCGGCTACATGCAGAGCGTCAGAACCTTTGATGTCTGTGAGATGTCGTGGCCCCATCTCTGCTCCCAGCGAAGCTGAACAGGCCTGAGGCTCCTCTGGCTCACGCCGGGTTCACGGCAGCAGGACGGGAATGAGTCTGTGGAGAATCAGGCCGAAAGCTGCCAGAAGGGATGGAGAATGGTGCGGTGTACCCCAGCCCTTTGCCACGGCCCAAGCCAAGGGCTGGAGTCTGCAGTCCGTACCCACCCTGGGGAACATTTACCGCCACGAATCCTCTGACATCCGGGGGACACTTGCGTGGGTTAGAGCTCCCGGGAGTGAGTCAGGTCTCCGCCGTGTGGCCCTAACGTGCCGCTAGTCAAGTTTGCGCCTGCGTGGCTCTGCCGCAGCGGCATATTTCTCAACCAATTGTGTTTTTCCAAACCAAGCCATTGTGCGAAGACTTCCTAGCATTTACTACTGCGAGCAATGATGCCTTCTTCAGTGGAGCTACTCCCAGTTGTAAGCACTGAACCCGGTAGTAATCCTTTGCATTACAATCATCAGGGGCCTAGTAAAACTGCTGTTCTTGGGCAGGACTATGTTCATACTCGGATCCGGGTTCTTTTTAGAAAATGGAGTCATTTGAGCTGCATTTGCCTGTGTGGTGGGGAACAAAAACTAACTTTTTTTTTTGTTTTAAATGTGAAAATCTCCTGTATTGTTCCTCACACTTAGCGCAATACAATGACGTGGAATTTCACTGTATTCTCCTCCCAAAATGTTACCTTTGTGCTGGGAAAGAATGTGGAGATTTTCAGTCCAAATTGTAACTTTTTCCAAAGGGTAAGTGCCCGAAAACAGTAGCTTAGGTCTGGCGGGGTCTGTTCCAAACACAAAGGCCAGCTGGCTGAGTGCGGCTTTCCCCATCCAGTCTCACCCGCTCTGGAGCTTACTCTGGAGGCAGAGGTAGAGTATTGGGCTGGCAGGCACCTGGGAGATGCTGCCAGTCAGTGTCCCTCTCTCCCACCTTTCTTAGATCTCTTTGGGAGCACCGTTAGTGTTTGCCAGGCCCTAGCCTCAGCATTTTACAAAGGGGGGTCAGGTAGTCCTGTGGTGTGGAGCCTGGGCACCAGCTGTTTCTCGTGGCATGATCCTACAACGAGTCCACCTGAGTTCTGAGCCCTTCAGGGAGCAATGCACCCAGAGGGTATTCTCGGTGAGGCAGCGCGGCCTTTTCACAAGGTGGCATTTATTAGCCGGCTGGAATACAGCATCGGAGCACGCTCCGGTCAGCAAGCGTGGGGGGAGCCAAGCCTCTGGCAGAGTGTGTCTAGGCAGGAGCAGCTCTCCCAATGTTCCAGGCGCTCCTAGAAACCATCTCGGTTCGCTCTCTCGCCGGCTCAGAGTCTCTGTCTGTTCGGCGGCAGTCTCGCTCCTTTGGGTCCCGCTGCAGCCACGCTATGTGCGCTTTCTCTGTCTGCCAGGCGTTCGAAGGGAATTTTCGGGGGCGGAAGCTGCCGTTGTCTCTGCAGATCCTTCTATGCATATGGGTGGATTCCAGCCAGATGTGTCTCGGAAGCACTGAGAGATATGGGGGGGGGGGGGGAGCAGGGAAGGCGGAGTTATCATTCTGCGTTCGTACAGTACCTAGCGCAGTGGAGTCACTCATCTTGGCTTGATTCCTGGGCACTGCTGCAATAAACATACGAAATGCCTGGGTTTTACTGCCCACGTGGAGTGGAGCTCCAAGAAGAAAGGCAATGCAAAGGAGACAAGATGTCTAACGTTCTTCTGGTGTTAATGCCTTTCCTACACTGGTTTCCAAGGATCTGGAACATTGTTATTTATTATTTGCATTATCATCCCAACTAGGGGCCCTAGGATGGACCAGAGCCCCAGTGTGCTAGGTGCTGTACGAAAAAAGAACACAAACATGATTTGTTTTGTCTGTTCTGTGCTCCTGTGTTTTGCACCCTCATCTTTGGGGCAGGTTTTGTCACTGTTTGGGTTTTTTCCAGGTCCTGCTGGTGGAGGTGCTGTGGGGAACCAATGACTCCCTGTAATAAAAACAGGAGCGGTCTGAAGGGACCTGCTCTCTGCCTTCCCTCGTCTGGGCAGATACAAGGCCCTAGACGAGACAATGAGAGAGAGAGCTGCGCTCAGCCCTTGCCAACTGCGCCCAGCAGAGGGCACACTCAGGGTTGCGGAGGTAACCCCGTGCTGCTATCTGTAGTGCCCTGTGGTTAGAGGCAGCAACCTGTGGTTCTATTCCTGGCCCTGGAAGGGAGCCTGTTACTGCTAACTCATGGAAGGCCTTTGACAAGCCATTTAACCTCTCTGCGCTGCTATGTTGCCATTTTACAGATGGGAGGAATAATACCTACCCTAAGCCGGTGAGGGACTCGTTCTGATCTAGCCATTCGGGGGCTCCCCTGCTCTGGAACAGTTCTTCAGGTCTCATGCCAGTCGGGTGTGTGTTTCGGGGGCCGGGCGGCAGGTGGGCCCACCTGTGGTTCTGCAGGCGGGCTGAGGCCATTTCTTCTCTGTTTCAATATATCCGTTTCTTTCGACAGTACTCAGTGTGCAAGCTCTCCAGTACTACATGAGGATGTCGCCTGATATCCCCTTTGAGTAAGTCCCTCTGCTTCCTCAGGCCTGATCTGTGTGACATTAGGCTCCTAGAGGGGGCTCAGTAGCCAGAAATCAACTCACCTGTAAAGCTCAGACCTTTCTATCCTGAGACAATGGAGACAGCTCGCTCCCATTGTAGGGCATGGGGAACCTTAGGGAGTTTGGGAGAGCCGTGTTCCACCTCGTGGGGAGATGATCTGATTTGTGTGGCAGGGAGAATGGGGTGGAAGGAGAGGAAAGGAAGAGAAAAGTAGGGGGAAAAAATCATGGAAGGACTCACGTCTAAACCTCAAAACTTCCCATCGAGTGGGGTCCCTGGCAGGTCGTGGAGGGGGAGGGGTGTGCTGATGGCCAGCTCTGGAGCAGACTCATGATGGGCTAGCGAGTGGGTGGAGGCAGGGAGGACTGTGACTAAATGAGCCGTGTCTCTTTCCCAGGAAGGACGTCAACATTTGCAGGAAGCGCTTTGCGTGGAAAAATCCCATTCTTGGCAGGTGGGTTAGTTGCTTTCGATTTGCCCTGGAGACGTTGGTGAGGGAGGGTTTGATGCTCTGCTCAGGGTATGGTGAGGGGCAGGGCTGCCGGGGCAGGGAGATGTGGCTTACTCCACCGGGAGGGCTGGTCTTGCTGTGAAGCCAGTGAACAACCAGAGGTGGAGACACACTGAGGAACCACAAGAGGAAAAGCAGACCTCATCTCTGCCCCAGGGCAGAGAGATTGAGAGATGACTCAGGAGTTCCAAGACGGTGGCAGGTCAAGGCAAGGGGAAGACATTGGGGAAGTGGCGTGCGGGAGTTCAGAAGGGATTTCGCCATCGCAAGCTGGGCTGAGGCGTGGGACGGAGCCCTAACAGGGAGAGACGTGCTTCCTCTCCTAGAAGCGGTTGGGGAGAGCACAGAAGCATCCGAGTGCCCTAGGTCAGTGGCTCTCAGCCTTTCCAGACAACTGTCCCCCTTTCAGGAGTATGATTGTCTTGCGGACCCCCCAAGTTTCACCTCCCTTAAACGACTTGCTTACAAAATCAGACATAAAGATATAAGTGTCACAGCCACACCGTTAATGAAAAACGGCCGACTTCCTCATTTGTACCGTATCATTAGAAAATAAATCAATTGGACTGTAAATACTGTACTTATATTTCAGTGTATAGTACATAGAACAGGATAAACAAGTCAGGGTCTATGAAATTTTCGTTTGTACCGACTTCGCTAGTGCTTTTGTGTGTAGCCTGTTGTAAAACCGGGCACATACCTAGATCAGCGGATGTACCCCCTGGAAGACCTCTAGGTACGCCTAACCCTGTTGAGAACCACTGCCCTAAGTGAGCCTGGATTCTCAGCCCATGTTCAGAGGCTGTGACTGGCGGTTCCTCCCTAAACCTTGCTATGGTGCTAACACCCTGGCTCTCTCTTGCTAGGTTCGAGCCCGACTGGAAGCCTTTCCTGACCAGCAGTGAGTTATTCTGGCAGGATGACACCCCTGCCAGGAGACAAGTCAACGACCTTCTCCAGTTCCATAGCCTTCCCTTTGGACTGAATAGCTCCGGTATTGGTCTCCCCTTCCCCAAGCAACCCCTTTGCTCATGGTTAACTCGCGGGACTGTGGGCGCCCACTGGGCGTCAGAAAAGCCTCTCCATTTCGCAGCCACATGGAGATGTGGAAGGTGGGGGCGGGGCTAAGATAGAAATATGCCCGGGCTCATCGGAGCTGACCCACGGGAGTTCCCAGGTATGTGGTCAGGCTGGAGGAGTGTCGGCTTTGCTCCCCGGTGACGCCCGTTTTTGGATGAACGTGGGGAATGGCAGAGATGAAGGAAGGAGGAAATGCTTCAATTCCATTCTCCATCCGGGCCCGGAGGTCCATGAATAGAATGGATGAGTGTTTCCCTGTTAAAGCACCCATTGCAGTCCATGGCTCTAGTCCCACCGACCCCTCCATGGGCTGTAGCGGGGCCCTTAGTTCTGAACCGTCCCAGCGGGTGCCCTGATTATTGGTGTGCTGGGACACTTGATGGGAAACCTAGGCAAAGTAAGATCCCTGCCCCAAAGAGTTTGCCAACTACCTGCTGCAGTGAAAGCCACGGGGAATAGTGAGAAGGAAAAAGGCTGCGGCAATAGTTTCTTTCGGAGAAGGGGCAGCGTTTTTGGCCGGGCTCACCTAGTGCGATGTGTTGTCTAAGTCTGTGCCACTGTATAATGAATAGAGAAGTCTGACACTCCTCCGTCTGTACAGAGACTCCCTGCCCGGCAAGCCGGGGTGTAAATCTACAGCCCACTAGCCCGCTCTGTGCTCAGTAGCTGCATGGATCCTCCTGCCGTGCAGTCAAGTTCTCTGGTGCGCTCTGGGTTCTGCAGTTTGAAACAGCAGCGGATCGGAGGACGTTACATGCGGCCATGTGGTGCAGCCCCCTGGCACGTGGCAGGCTCCTGCGCTGTAGATTTACACCCCAGCTTGCCGCTCACTGAGTCTCTCTGTAGATATATACAGGATGAGGAGAATATTCGGCAAAGGGGAGGAGGAGTGGATGAAAGCAGGGGGTTTTGTCTTCAGGAAGGGATCACTTGGCCCAGGCAGATGATTAAAAACATAAGAACGAGCATACTGGGTCAGACCAAAGGCCCATCCAGCCCAGTATCCTGACTTCCGGCAATGGCCAATGCCAGGTGCCCCAGAGGGAATGAACAGAACAGGGAATAATCAAGTCACCCATGGTCACCCATTCCCAGCTTCTGGCAAACAGAGGCTAGGGACACCATCCCTGCCCATCCTGGCTAACAGCCATCGATAGACCTATCCGCCATGAATTTATCTAGTTCTTTTTTGAACCCTGTTATTGTCTTGGCCTTCACAATATCTCTGGCAAGGAGTTCCCCAGGTTGACTGTGTGTGGTGTGAAGAAATGCTTCCTTTTGATCGTTTTAAACCTGCTACTTGTTCATTTCATTTGGTGACCTCTAGTTCGTGTGTTCTTGTTTAACCTCTTTCTCCTTTCCGTCCAGTTCTCCATGCGTTCCACACGTTACAGCTCCTTCCGCAGCAGGGGATGCCAAAGCCCATTGAACGGTAGGGGGGGCTGGGCTGGTGTCTGTGTGTCGAAGGAACAATAGTGGGTGCTAGTGGTGGGAAAACCTTAAAAAAGGATTTAGCAGCTTGGTTTGGAACCTTTGTATCTGAGGCTCGTTAAAGTTCTCCCAGTCTTACCTCCCCTCCAATCCATCCCCTCTGCTCCTTCTCCTCCCCTTCCTGCAGGCCCTTCTGGACCACCTTGGTTCCCAGAGCCACAGAAAGGTCACTAGCCGCTGCCCTGTAATTTTTATTACACCCTGCTCTCTCTCCTCCACCCCCTCACCATCTACCTACTCCCGGGGCGGCTCAGGGCACCCAGAGGTACGCACATATGTCTGTGGTGCTAGTCCACTCCTGGCTGGGAAGCATGGGCCGTCTGCTGGGCAACTGTTAGCCACTGGATTGCTTCCCTCGCCCGCCAGTGTCTTGGGGGAGAGAGCAGCATCCCCTTGTTGTTAATAGATGGGCACTGCGGGCTGGACTGGCAGCGCTCCGTACCGTGCCAACCCCGCTCCCGGTGTCTGAGCACAGCAGAAGCAGCCGAACTCTCCTGGTGCTGGGCTGAGTTCCAGGTTTCCTCTTCAGTCATGTGGCAGCGTTCTGGGGAGACCCATTGGTAGGCCAGACAACCTCCGGTGGATAGTGCTCTAGAAGGGGAGGGACTGGGCCCAGCAAGGCCTCACACTCATTTCATTGGCTCCTCTGTCCAGTCTTCGCTGCCGAAGGTGCGTGGTGGTCGGCAACAGCAACTCCATTCGTGGCCGAGGCTTAGGGGCAGTGATTGACTCGCACAACGTCGTCATCAGGTACCGGCATGCGGTGGGAACCGATGGGTTGACCTACACGTGCTTCGCTCTTGTTGTCTGGGAAGTACAACCACGTTGTGCTCGCGGCTAGGGAGCCTGATGACCTTGGCCAAACACACAAGTCGTTGCCGGGGTTGTCAGAATTCACGGTCTCCAGAATCGCAGGCCTTTTCTGTGGGCACAGCTACACTGCAGTAAAAATCCCATTTGTACTGCAATTTTAACCCCCACCGGTCAGCCTTTAACCTCTTCCAGCCGTAGAAGGGAGAGTGGTCTTGCATTGGGACTCAGGAGATCTGGGTTGTATTTCTTGCAACGTCATCGATTTCCTGAGTGAAAGTCACTGAATTTCTCGGTGCATCCATTCCCCATTTGAAAAACGGGGCTAAAATCATACTGCCGTCTGCCATCCTTTGCCTGTCTTTATGTAGCTTTTTGGACCATGGACCATGCCTTACTAGGTGCGTGTGTGGAACCTAGCCCTGTGGAGCCAGGATCTCAATTGAGGCCGTGAGGTGTTGTAAATAAGGAAGAAGTAAAGTAAAATATACCCCCGCACGTGAAAAAGTCTGGCCCTGGCTTCCATCCGGCAGTGGCATATGACCTGTTCCGGGGCAACCCCTCTCTCCGGCATGCTCCGAGCACTCCGCCTTTCACCCCCCAGGTTAAACGACGCTCCCGTGAAAGGGCACCAGGAAGATGTGGGCAAGAAAACCAGCATCCGGCTCTTCTTCCCCGAGTCTGCGCTGCCCAACCCTCTGGATGACAATGAGAATGAAACGCTCATGGTGCTCGTTGCGTTCAAGAGCCTGGATTTTGTCTGGGTGAAGGAGATGCTGCTCAACACAAGCCAGAAGGTGAGGCGTCTCCGAGGGCCAATGGGAGGTGCTTGGCTAGGTGGCATGAGATAAGGGTGAGTGAAGAGATTCCAGGGCTCCCTTGTGCTCTTCCATCTCATGGGGTGCACGTAAGCAACCTGCCAGAAGCAGCGGGGTGACCCCAGCTTCTGGTCCAACCTGGCTCTCAACTCCTCCATCATTAGATGAGAAGACTGTCTACATGGGACCTAATTCTAGAAGGCCGATGGCATTGGGAGCAGCAGAAGGGTCCAGACTCTGCCATCCTTACTCAGCAGAGAGTCTGGTTGGTTCTAATCCTGGAGCAAACTGTTACTTTGGGAACATGGGTGGTAGAGTCTGGACGGCACCAGGGATTTTGACTGTCAGGCACACAATTCCCATTGAAATTCAGTGGCAATTGGATGCCTCACTCTCATTTGCATCTTGGAAAATCTTCTCCTTAGTTCCTACTCACTTAACTGTTGCGCCTGGCCTGTCTGTCTGCTCCCTCAATGTGACCTCTCTGTGCTAATTCCTGTAGCCGCTGTTATGTGTTCATTTATTGTTTGCACTAACCACATGCCCTCCTGTGCTCTGCTGCTTCTTAATGAGGCATTGCAGCAGGACCCAAATCTCTCTCTCTCGCCCCTCCAGACGGTGGAGGGGTTTTGGCGCCAGCCTCCCCGGGAATGGAAGTGGAATGCCACTCACCTGCGGATTCTGCACCCTTACGTCATCTACGAAGCAACATTCAAATTGCTTCAGCTGGAGAAGATTCGCAAGGTACGGCCCAGACTGTCTGGTGGGGAGAAACCTCCAGGGTGCTCCTTGTCCCCTTTAACCATGTGCCTTCCTGCTTCACCACCTTACAGTACTGCCCAGAGCAGAATCGCAGGAAGGGTGGAGGGGAAAGACCTCTTTGATTATCCAGTCCGGGTGCATGCCCTTAGCAGGGTTTCTGTTGCCAGGGCCGGTCTTGCTCTAAAGGGGCGATGTTCTACCCCCTGCACTGGGTCTGTGTCCAGACATGACTGACATGCAGCCTAAATTTCCCTTTCTTAATTTCATCCCACCATTCCCTGCCATGCCAGGCTGAGCAGCGTCTCTCCAGTTTGGACACTGCTTACGCCGTGTGTATTCAGATCTTCTCTTTCCCCATCAGAGGGGCCCATACTGATCATGGGCTTCTGCGAGAAGAGAGGAATTTAGGTTTGCATCCCTGGAAGCAGAGAGGTATGCAGGAGCGCTCAGGTCTAATCCTGGCTCTGATGCCAACTCTTCTGTAGCATTAGTTTCCCCACGCATTGGGGGCACTGAGGATTAGCTAGTTAATAAGTAGAATCATTCTTTGTCTTTTGTCCTGATCCTCAAAGCGCTTTGCAGCCATTAATTAATGCAGCCGCCGCTGTGAATTAGGGAAGCATTGTAATCGGCATTTTCTGAGAGGGAAGCTGAGGCAGAGCGTCTAAAGGACTTGCCCAAGGCCAGGTAGCAATTCATAGCCAGGATTGGGATCGGGCCTGGGACCCAAGTCTCCAGATCCCCAAACCTGCGCGCTACAATTTACCCTTGCTGAAAGCGCTCCTGTCCACGCGGACAGTGCTAAGTGTGTATTAGAGACCGGAGACCGGATGGTACGTTTTCTCCTGAGCTGAGCTTTGTAGCTGTTCTGCTTGGTCTCATTTATTTTTTTAAGTGCAGGTGTTTGTTTGTGAAGGCCGATGTTGCCTTTAAATGACTGGCTGGATGTTTCTAACTTTTAGGCTGGAATTTAATGCACAGGCTTGAATTTATCACAACACTAACACACCAACCAGACCTGCGGTGCCTGCTGGATTCCTTCCAAAGCTCATAGATCTCCACTGTGGTCACAGGCGCCAACTTTTGTCAGTGTTGGTGGGTGTTCGCGCCCCACCCCTGCTCCAAAGTCCCCGCCCAAACTCCGCCCCTCCCTGCCCCTATTGGAACCCTCCCCAAGTCCCCGCCCCCGCCTCCTCACCTCAGCATGCCACATTCCCCCTCCACGCTTCTCCCTCCCAGGCTTGCAGTGCAAAACAGCAGTTTCACGGTGCAAACCCTGGGAGGGAGGGGGGAGAAGCAGGACGCGGCATGCTCAGGGGAGGTGGAGTGGAGGTGAGCTGGGGTAAGTCGGGGAGCTGCCAGTAGGTGCTCTGTACCCACCAATTTTCCCCCATAGGTGCTCCAGCCCCGGAGCATCCACGGAGTCGGTGCCTATGACTGTGGTTAACATTTGACTTTTCCAAGAGCCCCATTCTCACTACTGTCCGCCCTGTTCTGCATGGGGTCACTTAAAAAAGATGCACCTTGCGCTTTTGTCACAGAAGCGGCAAGGCCTGTAAACTCTGCCCTTCCGTCTGTCTTGGTATTTTTCTGCTAAGTGGGGCGTGGAGGGGGCAGTGGGTCCCAAACGCAGCCAGGTTGCTTGGGGCTGGCGTGGTAAAAGTTGAGGCCCAAATGCACACTGTCATTTGAAAATCTGTTTGTCCTTTTATCCAGCGATATGCCACCACCGGCATCATTGCTTTGAACTTAGCCCTCCATATCTGCCACGAGGTTAACATCGCAGGATTTGGGTTTCCTGACAAGTATGACAGTACCATGCCAGTACACTACTATACCAAGGAGCGTCTGAACCCGAAAGTGGTAAGATTCTCCTGTTCCGTGTGATGACACCCACGGGGAGAGGCTGGGACTGGAGTAGCCGGCAACTCCCCCACACTTGGTGCTCCTTCACCATTCCCTATGGCAGTACGGGCCCAATCCAGCGCCAATTGAAATCAACAGGAGTCTTGGTATTGATTCTGAGAGCCGGTCTGCCCTCCTCTTGCCTTCACTGTCTCATTTGTCTGCTCCTCCCTGGTGCCATCTTCATGCAAAGCCACCTTCCTTCCCTCATGCAAATCCCCACTGAAGTCTCACTTTTTCCATGCCACCTGCAAGAAATTAGCCAGCCAAGACATTCATTTGTTTAAAATACAGAAGCCCAATCACCTTACCCTGCCATGCTGCATAATTACAGTGCGTGGTGCTCTTAACCCTTGCCATTCCTGACCCCTTCCCTGCCCTCCTGTCTTTTTACCCCTGTTTATTAAAGTTATATCATTAATAGGGGGGGCACCTAGAGCCTACAACTGAGAAGGGCCAGTTTTGTGTGGGCTCTGTATACACACACTGCAAGAGACAGTCCCTGCCCCAAAGAGCTTGCAGACGGGATGGATGGACTAAGGATGAGAGGGGAAACAGAGAGGCGAAGTGACTTGCCCAAGGCTATGCAGCGAGTCACTGGCAGTGCTGGGACTAGAATCTAGCACATTGGTTCCTAGTTCAGTGCTCGAAGCTTGACGCCATCCTGAGGTTAGCTTGTAAATTTCATGGGGTCGGAATCGTTGGTCAGATCCCCAGCTGGTTTCAATTGGAGTCGCTCCGTTGACACGGATTTACACCCGCTGTGGGTCTGGCCTGCGTTCTGTCTGTGCTGGGTGCAGTCAGACGTGATCCATACCAACCGTGCTTCTCTCTGCAGTTTGTGATGCACAACATCAGCGCGGAGCAGGCGTGGCTGCTGAAAATGATGGAGTGGGGGATGATTTCTGACTTGCTGCGCCCTCCCTCCTGGTCCTGGGGCCTCTGAGCGGAGCGGGCCACGCCGCGCGACGTTCCAGGAGCCGTTGCTCCGTGCACCAGTGTTGGGCCACGGTTGGCTTTTACTCGTTGTTGTTCTGAATTGGATTGGCCAGGGCGGGCGCTATCCTGTGTTGTAGCTGGTGGGCGATACGCCGTGGGCCTTGGGCGTTTGACTGCACAAGCTTTGCTCTGATGGCCTGTGGCCTTTGCCTCTCATCACGGATCCAGGGCTGCCTTGGTGGAGGAGGACGTGTCAGACGGTGCTTCCCGCACCTTTTGGAAGCAGCCCTCCCTGCTGTGCCTGCTAGTCACTTGCATTAACCCTTGAGTTGAGCGGTGGAAGCCCTGCAATGGGCATTGAGGAGTGATCTTAAGCTAGGTCCCTTCCAGTTCTCCGCCCCTTTCGCCAGAGCGTCAAGTGAGAAGGAGCTGGTCCTGCTGGCTTGGAGAAGGACTCTGCCGAACCCTGAGAGGAGCCGGTGTCTCAGATGATCCTTGAAATGCTGGGGAAAGTTATTGGCAGCGGGACCCTGCTGAGGAGTTTTTCTGTTTGGAAATAAAGACAGAACTGGTTCTAAGCGGGCTGGGGAGGGTCTCTGATTGGCACCAGGGCAGTGGGGAGGGCGTGTCTGGAGGGGACTAATGTGGGTGACCATACGCAGTGTTGCTACAAACTCTGCACTGCTCCTGGATCTCCAGGGACTGCCCCCTTTCTCTGCGCACTCTTGATGGCTTTGCTTGCCCCTCCCAGCCTGCCATGACTGCAAAGCCTTCCCCCGCCCCCGTCCCATTGCGCACGCGGCCGGAGCAGGGAAGTTGCTGACCCGTTATCACTTTTTGGCCAGGATTCCTCCTTGCTTCACATCTCCCCTGTGAAACTCCTGAGCAGGGTTAGCCCATGACTGGCTCGGACACCCCAAAATCCCACCTACTGGCTCCCAGCCCCCCACTTACTGCTTCCTTCCACCCTCCCCTCCAGGCCTCCACCCCATCCACAACTTTTCCCTGCCTCCTTCCAGTGCTCCCTCACTGCCACATTCACCTTTCCCAAGCCCCACTCAATGCTGGGCTCCCCTTTCCGCAGGCCGGTATGGCTTCCGCACCCCGCTTGCTCCCCTTTCCCCACGCCCGGTACAGCTTTCACACCCCGCTCGCTCCCCTTTCCCCAGGCCCGGTACGGCTTCCACACCCCGCTCGCTCCCCTTTCCCCACGCCCGGTACGGCTTTCACACCCCGCTCGCTCCCCTTTCCCCAGGCCCGGTACGGCTTCCACACCCCGCTCGCTCCCCTTTCCCCACTCCCGGTACGGCTTCCGCACCCCGCTCGCTCCCCTTTCCCCACGCCCGGTACGGCTTCCGCACCCCGCTTGCTCCCCTTTCCCCAGGCCCGGTACGGCTTCCGCACCCCGCTCGCTCCCTTTTCCCCACGCCCGGTACGGCTTTCACACCCCGCTCGCTCCCCTTTCCCCAGGCCCGGTACGGCTTCCACACCCCGCTCGCTCCCCTTTCCCCACGCCCGGTACGGCTTTCACACCCCGCTCGCTCCCCTTTCCCCAGGCCCGGTACGGCTTCCACACCCCGCTCGCTCCCCTTTCCCCAGGCCCGGTACGGCTTCCACACCCCGCTCGCTCCCCTTTCCCCACGCCCGGTACGGCTTCCGCACCCCGCTCGCTCCCCTTTCCCCAGGCCCGGTACGGCTTCCGCACCCCGCTCGCTCCCTTTTCCCCACGCCCGGTACGGCTTTCACACCCCGCTCGCTCCCCTTTCCCCAGGCCCGGTACGGCTTCCACACCCCGCTCGCTCCCCTTTCCCCACGCCCGGTACGGCTTCCGCACCCCACTTGCTCCCCTTTCCCCACGCCCGGTACGGCTTTCACACCCCGCTCGCTCCCTTTTCCCCACGCCCGGTACGGCTTTCACACCCCGCTCGCTCCCCTTTCCCCAGGCCCGGTACGGCTTCCACACCCCGCTCGCTCCCCTTTCCCCACGCCCGGTACGGCTTTCACACCCCGCTCGCTCCCCTTTCCCCAGGCCCGGTACGGCTTCCACACCCCGCTCGCTCCCCTTTCCCCAGGCCCGGTACGGCTTCCACACCCCGCTCGCTCCCCTTTCCCCACGCCCGGTACGGCTTCCGCACCCCGCTTGCTCCCCTTTCCCCAGGCCCGGTATGGCTTCCGCACCCCGCTCGCTCCCCTTTCTCCAGCCGGCTGCCCCGGCCTCACTAGAAGGCCTTGCCTATGTGGGGCAGGTTTCCTGGTGTAACCTGTCCTAAGGGGTGAGTTTAAATGGATACAGTGATCCCAGTATTTCCTGGGTGGACACTGATTTGGGTCCAGCTACGTAAGCGGTAGACAAGGCCTTAGCCTCCTCTCTCCTCTCCCTCCGCTCCCTGCAGCTAGTGCGCAGCGCTCTCTGGGCGGCTCTCTGCGCGGCTCTCTGCGCTCCTTGTCGCCCTGGGAACTTCCCTGGCTTTGATTCTGTACAGCGTTAACGTTCTTCCTTTTGATCCTGCCTCTTCCCTGCAAGCCGAGCCGCTGTGTACAGACGTGTACCCCGTATACACCAAACTGAAACGGGTCACCCCGGGGAGTCGATTCAAAACGGGGGACGGTGCCCTGTGTCGGGGGCGAGGGGGAAGAGCCTCAGAGGTGGGCTGCGAAGCTGAATTGGGGGAAGAAGTTGCTGGGAGGCAGATGGAGAGGGCCAGGAAGAGCTAAGTGGAGGATTTGGACTCCCACAACAACACAGATGCAGGTCGGCAGAGCTGAGTCGAGCTACCCGTGCTGGCGCAGGGGAGGCGGGGACGGGATGGGTTTTCATTTGTATGGGTTTGAGCACTGGCTCCAGGTTGGGCTCACTGCGAGGACCCCACAGAAACGAAGGCAAAGGTGCAGAGCCAGCATTCATCCCGCCTTTGTTCTAGACGAGATCTCAGCGCGTCTCCCCCGCCTGTGCTCCTGTGGCCCCCCCCCCCGATAAAGCAGCATGCCCGCAGCGGCTCTGTCCACAGGCCTCTCCACCGTGTACCTGGCCTCTCTGCTTGTACCTGGTTTAGTGCACAATGGAGAGTGTAAACCACAGAAGGGCTTTATTGGATAAGCAGCACTACGGAGGTAACCTCCCTATGAAACACAGCCAGGGATAATCCAGGCTTTCCTGCCATAGCTGGGCAGTTCCCACTGTCAGGGAGAGGGTCGAATCCAGGAACATGTGTGATTGTCATTGCTGGAGGCCAAGAACAGGGCAAATGCAGCCCACGGGGGAAGTTTCTCCTTTAACTTAGTGCGACTTTATCAGAAGGTCACGGGTCAAATTCCTTGTAAGGATTCCTCAGCAGAGGCCAGATCCAAAGCCCGCTGACGTCCATGAGAATATTCCCCCTGACTTCCATGGGCTCTGGATCGGACGCTAGGGAAGAAATTCACGCCTGCAATGTGGTCGCCAGCAGCCGCGGCGTAGCGAAGGCCCGAGTAGTCTCCCCTCTGTCCCTGCACTAGCCCGTGGGCCGGTGTAGGGCTGAATCTGACCAATGAGCTCCGGAGGGAGTCTCCTCTGTGCATCCATTCCCCCCCGCCCCCCCCAAAGACCACCGAGCAGGGTCCTGCCAAAGACCAAGGAGACTGGAGCTGAGCTTGCCTTTGCCAGCCGGACGCCCACAGCAGTTTCCTCCCATGTCGCTTTCCCTGGGGACCGGAGTTCCGCACTTCGCGCCCTGTACGGAGGTGTTTATAATTCACTCTGCCTGGGCAGCCGTCTTTCTCCATCTCCGCAGCCTCCACCCACCTCAGTAGCTGAGCACTGCAGAAACAGACATAGCACTGTCTGCGGCTCTGGGGCCTTGCCGGGACACCCAGCCCCCCTCAACACAGCTATAATAGACCAGAACGATACAGGGGAGACCCCCTCTTCCCCGCGAGGCCTCTGTGACCCAGACGGGGCCTTCCCTCCCGCTCGGCCCTCGCCATGGGGAAGAACCTCAGAGAGGGGTCAGCCAGACAGTCCAGCTGGTCGGAGCAGCTGCCAAACTGCTCCACGTTCTTGAGTTTGAACTGGCCTGGCTCTGACCTTCTCCAATCTTCTTCCTCCTGCACCGTCTGTTCCCCTCTGCTTCGTTCTGCTCCCGCCTCTCGTTCTCCTCCCCCTCCACGTCCCTTCGCGCTGCTGATCCCATCCCTATTAAAACCAGACACGCACAAAAGCCATGTCCTTGTTCCCTCTGCTTGTGCGTTAGCCCCCTTCCTCCACCCGGTGTGTGTCCTTCGGCCCTTCTGTAATAAACAGGATCAGTAATAACAAGGACCTGGACGTGAGCCATCCCCTGGCATTCTGGGGTCATGCAATTAAAGAGCAGTGATGGTTCAGTTCGAAGGAGCACCCTAAAACATGGCTAAATAATCTCAAAGCGACGTGTTGCTGCCCCACTTCTGTCACAAAGAGCACTGCCTCATTTGGACTCCAGGTGGCAGGGTCGTTCATTCTCTTCTCAGACCCCGAGGACAGGTGCAGTGATCAATGTTCTCAAGGAGGAAAAGGCCTCACCGGCTCAGCCACTGATAGTGCAGGATCTGGACGAGTGTGGGCTAGTGATTAGCGCACACAATTCTCACTGAGGGCTCCTGGGTTCTATTCCTAGCTCTGCCACTGATGTTCTGAGTGATGGTGAGGCAAAAATCTGTGGGATGATTTAATTGGGGATTGGTCCTGCTTTGAGCAGGGGGTTGGACTAGATCAGGGGTCTCCAAACTTTTCAGCCCGAGGGCCGCATTAACTATCAAATAGCAGTTCGGGGGCCGACAACACACTCGAGGTCCAAATAAAAAAGAATCAAAACATGGATGTTGTTTTTAATTATTTATTTAATATTATTTTATTCAGTTATTATTTAATAACACATTGATACACTACACATGAACACCTGTTCACTACACATGAACACCTGTTCACTACACATGAACACTACACATCAACCCCCCAACTGACCCACCCAGCCAGGTCTCTCCCCCCCAAACCTCCTTTCCTCCAACCCCCAACTGACCCACCCAGCCAGGTCTCTCCCCCCCAAACCTCCTTTCCTCCAAACCCCCCCCCCCAACTGACCCACCCAGCCCGGTCTCTCACCCCAAAACCTCCTTTCCTCCAACCCCCCCCCCCAAATGACCCACCCAGCCAGGTCTCTCCCCCCCAAAACCTCCTTTCCTCCAACCCACCCCCCAAATGACCCACCCAGCCCGGTCTCTCACCCCAAAACCTCCTTTCCTCCAACCCCCCCCCCCAAATGACCCACCCAGCCAGGTCTCTCACCCCAAAACCTCCTTCCCTCCCACCCTACCCCCCAACTGACCCACCCAGCCCGGTCTCTCCCCCCCCCCCAACTGACCCGCTCAACCCGGTCTCTCCCCACAGACCGGTTCGCCGCCTTGTTTCGCCCCCTGCAACTGCGTGGCGGTGCGGCGCGTCCCGGCCCCAGCTGAGCCGTCCTGGCCCCGCAGCGGCAGCCGAGCACGCGGCGGGTCCTGGCCCCGCGGCGGCAGCCGAGCACGCGGGGGGTCCCGGCCCCGCGGCGGCAGCCGAGCACGCGGGGGGTCCCGGCCCCGCGGCGGCAGCCGAGCACGCAGGGGGTCCTGGCCCCGCGGCGGCAGCCGAGCACGCGGCGCGTCCCGGCCCCGCGGCTGGCGGCCCGCGCGGGCTTCCAGGCCCCAGCGCGGAGCCGTCCCTGCGGAAAGCTCAAAAGAGCCAAACATTCTCTAAAGAGCCCAAAAGATCTCCACGGGCCGGATGAGAGGGCCTCGCGGGCCGCATCCGGCCCGCGGGCCGTAGTTTGGAGACCCCTGGACTAGATGATCTCCTGAGGTCCCTTCCAACCCTGAGATTCTATCATTCTAAGTCACACAACCTCTGACTTTTGATCTAGACCACAAAGTTTTGCCAGCACAGCTGTGTCAGCCAAGAGTGTGTGGGGGGGAAAATCACATGTCCCCAGGACGTTTGCTATTGCAGTTGGGTATAACGTAATGAGATATCTTGCCAGCATAGTTTATGTCATTTGGGGAAGTAGTTTAACTATGCTGGCAAAAGAATTGCTTTTGCTGGGCTAAGCTGCGTCTTGTCTTGGGGGCTCTGACAGTCTAGCCCTGCCAGTACAGCAGTTGAAGTGTAGACAAGCCCTCAGCAAAAGTGGGGATAATAACACTTCTCCCTTTCACAGGGGGCTTGTGACCATTTGGGCTCATCTACACGGGGGCCTCCAGGAAATTAACCTTAATTGTGAATTTGAAGTGGATTAGTTAACCCGCATTAAACCCCTCTGTGAACAGCCTCATTCAGAATTAATGTGGCTTTAATTTGGTTTAGTTTAATTTTTTTTAATGGGATTGAATGTGGTTTAACTAATTCACTTCAAATTTGCACCTTTAGTTAATTTGGATTAATGTTTCTGAATGTTCCTGGGTAGAAAAACCTTTTGTTAATATTTGCAAAGTGCTTTGAACTCTGTTGGTGAAGGATATACTGTATGTATATCCGGATAGGAGGAAATGGTCTGAACCCAGCACTGCCAGGCCGGACTTTCGACTCTCCCCAGGAACCAGCATCCGAGACGGCACGGTGTCTTAATGCTGGCCTGGCCAGGGCCTCTCTATCCTGGTACAAATCATATCTGAAGGCTGTCCAGGATTGGGGGATGGAAGAAGGAGGAAGACCTCGAACATCCTGGGGGCAGAGCATGAGATGAAGAGCCCTCAACTTGGCCAATGGCTGTAGATACATCTGAACAAGCTGCTGTGTTTAATGCTTTGTGCCCCAAGGGCCAACCCAGCCAGGTGAAAGCTGCTTTGTGCAAATCCACACCAGCAGTCCCCTTGCAACTGGGTCACTTCCCAGCACCACCCAGCGTATTTTGCTCCCATCCTGTTCGATTCTGGCAGACCTCTGCTCTGCTTGAGTCGGGAGCATTGTGTATGGTGGGTATAACCTCCCCCGCTCCTCCAGTCTGTATGGTACGACGGGCAGGCAGAGGTGGTGAAAGTAAACCCAGTGCCAATGCTGGATGCACCTTGTGCATTCAGATGGATTCGTGTGGGGAATGGCTGCCTTTTCTCTCCCAAGAAAGATGAATTCCATAGGGGCGGGTTCCCTTTTTCCTCCATGCTAAGCTGAGGCTGCAAATGACTGCTCTGACGGGACCCAGGCGTCTCTGGGCTGCTTGCTGTCCTGTAACTTCCTCTTCTTTACAAGCAACTGAACGGAAGAGTGTTGTTCTCAGAGCAGGGCTCGGAGCCGCCTTGTTTTCAGTTTCACTTCCCCCTCCTCCCTTTGCCGCTGGGAGCAGGTTCTGGGTGCTGATGATGAGGTGAGCGTCTTGCTAGGCTCTTTCATTTTCACTTATGGTTCTTTCCACCGGATGGTCGCCTCCTGAAGATGTGCGGGAGAGAAGCTCTCTCCTTTCCAACCTGCTTTGTGCTGTCGGTGGCCACGCTTTCCCTGTCGCAGTTAATGGCTGGCCACCTCAGCCCCTGTGTGGAGGTACGTGATCTCTAAATGACCAAATCCTTTGGTTTCTCAAGAGCAGCTTTTCCCGGTCTGTGAAATTTGTGTCTCTGATGTGCTGGGTGCGTATCATCCTGTGGGGTGTATTGTCTTTTGCCAGCAGGATTACGTAGCTTTGCAGAAAGCATCCTGCTCTGAACCAACTCCCGGCACCAGAAAAAATAGCTTTGACCTATTTGACCTTTGTTTCCCTATGCTTGGTACTGCTCAGGAGCAGTTATTAACCCCAGGAGAAGCCAGTAGATCCCATTCTCCTACAGCAGTAGACTCAGGCCACGCCGAAGCTACAAAATTAAGTCAACCTAATTTACATCAGCATACAGCTGCCGCAGTAATTACAGTGCTTGTGCACGTTTGCTCTTTCCCCTTGTGTCGGCGATGCGAGTCCTCACCAGGAGCACTTGTATTGATTGCAGTCAGTGTAGGGCATTGTGGGATCCAGTAACAGTCGATATAAGTAACACGGTGTCTACACTGACGCTGTGTCGACCTAACTACGTCAACCTTGATTCTGCACTGCTTGCAGAGGTGGAGTTATTAAGTCGGCATAGTTGTGCAGGTGTGTGAGCGGGAGTGAAATTTAAGTGTGAATACTTCCATAGTTAGGTTGATGTAATCTGTCTTGGGTCTACCTAACTCTGTAGTGTAGTCCAAACCTCAGACCCCGTTGTATTACTACTGCAAGCTGTGATATTTTAGGTTATCACTCTTCTATGTTGCAGAGTTGTTTCTGCAGCCACTGGTCAGCAACTTGTTGCTGAGTTGGTTGTTTCCAGGCATCACTTTTATAAATAAAAAAATTCTATAAGAAATAAAGTTAAACTTAATTCTTAAAGAAATGTAATGCTGATTTTGGATTATTACTGTCTTAGAGTATATCTGTTCCCTGGTGTATTACCAGCTTCACAAAGAATCTGGTCTTTAAAAGCTGTGGTCCAGATTCACCACTGGTATAAGTAGGCACAATCCCATTGGACTTGCACCCGATTACACTTGCAATTATATTGGTTATTGGTTTGGGGAGCAGAAATGCTATTACAAGAATAGATGCAGATGCTTGGACTATACACGGTGTAGCTTCCTATTGCTCAGTGCGGCCCAGAGGATCTGTCTGTTACAGAGATATGTAGCCTGCACTCTATAGTTTTCTGATGGTTTAAATTTCCAGCACTTTGTGGAATCTAGTTGCTGATTTGTGGATTGGCTCTGTGAATATTGCAGGAGGACACCAACATAACTTACAAATGCATGGAGTTGAACCTCTCTGGAGTTCCTGCTGAAATCCCACCTTCCACCCGGAACTTGGATCTGAGTTTCAACCCACTGGAGTCGCTGACCTCAAATTATTTCTCAGCAGTCCCTGCACTGAGGTTTCTGGACCTCACAAGGTATGGAACGTTTCACATTGGTGTTGTCCTACTGGATGCAGACACGGCTTTTGCGTCACATTGATTGATCCTCTTTCAGACTCGCCAATGCACTGACGTAGGGAGAGCCACTGTTATTTTTGCCCTCTTTGCTCTTGCATCTGTGTGGCTCAGAGGGTGGTTCTGGCTAAAAGGGCTTCTAATCCTGCACTTTAATTTAAGCTCATGCCCAGTGCTATGGGAGTGATGCAGTTCTAAGGTGCAGTCCCTGCACTTCATTTCACTCGTGTTCATTTCTGGGGGATGCCCAGGCAGAAGTTCTGAAAAGTCAACCATGTAGAGCAGCGGTGTCCAATACGTCAGTGGTCCCCAACCCCCGGGCCGCGGACCGGTACCGGTCCGTGGATCGTTTTGCACCGGGCCGCCGCCGGAAGTGTCCGCCGAAAAGCCGCAGAAGTCAGACGCAAAAGTGAAACTGTGGCTTTTCGGCGGACATACAAGCGGTCCGCGGCGGCGAAGCAAAAAAAAATCCGGTCCGTGCCGCGAGAAAGGTTGGGGATCACTGCAATACGTTCACCACTAGCCACATGTGGCTACTAGGCTATTGAATTGTGGCTGATGCATGTGGCTTTTTTATAATGTGGTTAATAGGATAAATTCAAAACCACAAGTGTGGCTAGCAGTGTGGCTAGCATTGAATTTCTATTGGACCCCGCTGGTGTAGAGGGTAGCACCTTCTTACTAAAAGGATCTGCTCCCTGGGTGCATTCTATGTCTGTTAGCCTGTTGGAGACAACTCCGCTACGAGACGACAGGCCGGAGTCCATTCCTTGTGCGTCCACAGCAGAGTTGTTTCCTGGGTTCCAGCCAGCGACCCCTTGTTTTGACAGCACCTGGGCAATAAAGCAGTTGTACGGGTGTCACTGAGGACATAAGCTGGAAGCACCGGGGGGGTCACAGAAGTAAGCGAAGCCCTTATTTGCCTGACACAAGCTGCATGAGGGGGGACAATGCACAAGCTAGACAGTAGCCAGTGCCATGTCACGTGGATTTTGTGGGCTGCAAGTGAAGAACGCGGCACCTTTTTAGAGGTAAATAGGCACGTTTGACCTGGCGATCCCCTGGAGACAGTAAATGTGGAGACCCAGTGACACCATCCCTACAGAGCTGACCTGCACTTTAAAGATTCAATGGGACTGGTGAATGATGTTAATAATAATGATGACTATGATTTACATAGAGGCATTGGTACCCACGGCACTCTACACACCTGTCAGAAGAAGAGCTCCCCACCCCACAGAGCTTGCATGGTAATTAAGACCATGTACTTACCGGCACCTCTGCTCTGATGATGGAATTGTCTCCAAGTCCCATGGCCCATTTCAGACGCTCACCCACTAGAGCCTCCCACGGGATCTGAGCTGTAGTTTCAAGAGGTGCCGTTGGCCTCGCATCAGGGATCACTGCTCTGGGATGAATTCTGCTCCGAGCAGAAGAGAAATCCAACTCCGGGGCTGAGCAATTGCTGAATGCTGCTGTGCTTGTCAAGGATATTCCCTTCTAAGTTCAAGACAGCTCTTTACTCTGCCTGTCCATAGCGGCTGGAACTAGGGGTGCTGTATACGGAGTCTACACTTTGATTCAATGGCTCTCAGCACCCCCACTAGAAAATTGTTCCAGCACCTCTGTGCCTGTTTCCCTCCAGCCCAATGGGCTGTTTCAGGGCTGACCTACGCTGATAATGTACATGGGCCTTGCTAGGTCTCTCTGGGAAGTGGAAAATCCACCCCTCTGCAAAACATAAATGCCACCTGACCCCCGGGGTAGACAGTGTGAGGTCCATGGAAAACTCCTTTCATCTATCTGTGCCAATGGAAAGAGTTCTCCTGTCGGCATAATTAACCCACTTTCCCAAGAGGCGGTAGCTACGTCAACGGAAGAATTCTTCCATCAACCTACCACTGTCTGAGGTCAGCTGAACTACAGCCCTCAGGGGTGGACCAAAGGCAAGTCATGTCACTGCTGTGTGCCTCAGTTTCTCCATCTGTAAAATGGGGATAATGATACTGTTCTCCCTTGTAAAGTGCTTTGAGATGTAGGGATGAAAAGCATTATAGGAGAGCAAGATAGTATTATTATTATTATAGAATGGGTATCCAACATGGGGGTTGAACCCCACTAGAACTCAAAGATTCAGAATGAGTTTCCCTAGGGGAGGTTAGCATGCAACCCGTACTAGGAGTATGTGGGTTATTTTCCACATTTCATGCCTGAATCACATAAGAGGTTTACAAGTCTGCTACTGCTTCCAGCTATGGTGTTTTCAGTCCATTGGTTCAAGCAATAACGGCTCGTGTTTTTAGCACTGAAGGTTCTGGGTTCAAATCCTGAGCCTGCCCCAAACAGATTCAGTCACATACAACATTCCGCCCAAAGCTGTGGATTTAGGGTCATTCCGTGGACTGTTGGTAACTCCGCAGCCCTCTTCTGAGTTGAAGGTTTCCTTTCAGTCCAGAAATGAAGGGCTGAAACTGGCAAAGCTGCCTGAGGAAACTGTGTCCTGTTCCCATGAAAATGAAATGGAATTAGGTACCCAGAGCTCCTGGGTACCTTGTAAAATCCCAGCCTCTGTTTTAAGGCCTTGTGGGGGTGAAGAAACCCTGGCATGTCAATGGGTGCTTTTGATTAGGACTGAGGCGGGAAAGGAAGCCTGCACCCTGCCTCACTGTAGACAGCTCCATAAATCTCTGGCTTTCAAATTGAATTCCAGAGTTAGGCAGGGCGGAAGAGCTGTGAGAGACGTGTTCTCTATGTCAGCATTCCTTTCCTTTCTGCTGAGCGGATTTCTTTTTGCCTGGCTGGGCAGGTCTGTATCTCTGGGCGATGATGCTGTGCTCACACACAGATGCAGTGTGATTCTATTGCCCCCGGTTTGATAATGTGTCTGCAAAGCTGCCTTGCTTGGTCGTGCTCTATACCCATGTGCAGCTGGCATAGTGACCCTGTACCTGCACCCAGCGCAGTAACGCTGTACCCATGTGCGTGTGCGTAACAAGGGACAATGCTCCTCGTCTGTTCTCTTTTCTTGCATTCCAGGTGTCACATCCAGACCATTGAAGACTCTGCTTTTGAGGATCTTCATAACTTGCTCACCTTGATTCTGACGGCAAATCCCCTCCAGCACCTGGGTCCAAAAGCCTTCTATGGTTTGACGTCCCTGGAAAAGCTGGTGGCTGTGGAAGGCAACATATCCTCGCTAGCTGACCTGCCCATTGGACACTTACATACTCTGCAGGAGCTGAATGTGGCCCATAACCACGTAGATTCGTTGAAGCTCCCGACATATTTCTCCAACCTGACTTTTCTCCGGTTCCTAAGCCTTCAATCAAACAAGATCTCCTCTATCTCCACAGGAGACCTGGTTTTTTTCCAAGGAGAGAAGGGGCTCAACCTAACATTAGTGCTGTCTCTCAATGACATAAAATATATTCAGCCGGGCTCCTTTGAGGGGATTCATCTTCATGAGCTGTCTCTGAGGTCTTGTTTTGAGAACACCAGTGTTATGAAGACTTGCATCCAAGGCCTGGCTGGCTTACGGGTCAGCAGACTCGTGCTTGGAGAGTTCAGGAACATTCGGAGAGTGGAGGACTTTAGTAACGGGCTCCTGGATGGACTGTGTCAGGTGCAGCTCCAGGAGTTTGTGTTCATTTGCTTCGAGAGGTTTTACAATTGCACAGACACTCTCTTTGAGTGCCTGGTCGACGCCTCCACGATCCGGTTTGTGGATATCTACCTCAACCAGGTGTCAGCGGTCCCTACCGACATCAGAGTACATCAGCTGGAATGCAAGCTTTGCAAGTTCAATGAGGTGCCTGCCCGGAAGCTGTCCTCCTTCAGAGAGCTGAGAGTGCTTCGAATCACCAAGAGCAAATACCTCACCGGCTTCAAGCAGGGATTTGTGGATCTGCCTAACTTGGAGGTCCTGGATCTCAGTGAGAACCGGCTCAGCTTCATTCAATGCTGCTCCTTTCACCTGGCCGGGACCCCAAAGTTGAAACACTTGAACCTGAGCTTCAACTCCAAAATCAGCTTGTCCGGAAGCTGGAGCGTCACTGAGCTGGAGTCTCTGGACTTTCAGCACACGAAGCTGAATGGTCTGGGCACCTTCCCTGCCTTCCTCTCCCTTGGGAAGCTCCTCTACCTTGATATTTCCTACACCAACACTCACGTCGAGTCCCAGTGTCTGTTCTGCGGCTTAGAGTCCCTGCAAGTGCTCAAGATGGCCGGCAACTCCTTCGAGGACAACAACCTGGGCAACAGCTTCATGAAACTGTCCCAGCTGCTCGCCCTGGACGTTTCCAACTGCAAATTGGTCCAGGTGTCTCTGGGCACATTTTCTCCCCTTGCTAAATTGCAAACGCTAAACATCAGCCACAACAAGCTGCTGACCTTCGACCACCAGGCCTACGAGCCTCTCCAGGCCCTCACTCTGCTGGACTTTAGCTGCAACCAGCTGGCTGTCTTGACCGAAAAGGCTCTGGAGAGCCTGCCGGGCAGCTTGGCCCACCTGGACCTCTCTTGCAACCTGTTTGACTGCTCCTGCAACCACCTGCGGTTCCTGAAGTGGGCCAAGGAGCACGGGGAGCTGCTCCTGAGCACCGAGCGGATGGTCTGCAACAGCCCTGAGCAGCTGAAGAACGCGAGTGTGCTGAACTTCGACCTTTCCTCCTGCCAACTCAGGGCCGGTCTGGTGGCCGTCTATGTGGGCACGGCCCTCGCCGCAGCTCTGTTCTTCTTCCTCCTTTACAAATACTACTTCAACCTGTACTACAGGACGGTGCTGCTCACCGGCTGCGGGCGGTACGCGGACAGGGACGACATCTACGACGCCTTTGTCATCCACTCCAGCAGGGACATTGAGTGGGTGAGGAAGGAGCTGGTCGAGACCTTGGAAGGGGGGGTGCCCCCCTTCCACCTCTGCCTCCACTACCGGGACTTCACGCCGGGGGTGCCCGTGGCCTCCAACATCATCCAGGAAGGGTTCCTGAGCAGCAGGAAAGTCATCGCGGTCATCTCCGACCACTTCCTGGAGAGCAAGTGGTGCAGCTTTGAGTTTGAGATCGCCCAGTCCTGGCAGTTCGTGGAGGGCAGGGCGGGGATCATCCTGATTGTCCTGGGGGATGTGAATAAGGGCCTGCTGAGGCGGAAGCTGGGGCTGTCCCGCTATCTGCAGAGGAACACCTACCTGGAGTGGAAGGACAGGGAAATAAGCAGGCACCTCTTCTGGAGGCAGCTGAGGACGGCCTTGCTAGATGGCAAAACAGAACCAGGAAGGGGAGGGAATTAATGGGAACAAACTATGATGGTGCTTCCCCGTTCCTTGCTCCCTCTGCCTGGCCCTGACTGAAAGCCGGGGTTCAGGACCTGGGTCTCCAGGAGTCGTTTCCTTTGGAGCTGGAGGAATTTAATTCTCCTGAAGTACGAGAGTGGGGACCCAGTGAAACTCTAGCCCAGGGGTGGGCAAAGGTTTTGGCCCAAGGGCCACGACTGGGTATGGGAATTGTGTGGTGGGCCATGAATGCTCATGAAATTGGGAGTTGGGATGTGGCTGGGGGGTGACAGCTCCAGGAGGGGGTGTGGGTTCTGGGGTGGGGCCAGAAATGAGGAGTAAAGGGTACAAGAGGGGGCTCTGGGCTGGAGCAGGAGTGCGGGTTGGGGGGTGAAGGCTCCAGCTGGGGGTGAGGGTTCTGGGGTGCTGGAGGATGGGACGGAGCGGTTCAGAGGGTGGGAGGTAGAGCAGGGCTGGGGCAGGGGGTTGGGATGCAGGAGGGGGTCAGGGTGCAGGCTCCGGGCGGCATGTTCGACTTGTCCCCCCTCTGGCTCCTACGCAGATCAGGAATATTCCCACTGACGCCAGGTGTGAGTGAGATCAGACTCACGCCTTGTCTTTGCACAAGCCTGCTCCCAGGGAGGACCTGGTCTCATTGGGTGGCTTGGGCTGGCGTAAGCCCAATTCCCTCTACCTCCCAATGTGCTGTCTCACTATTCAGCGGTGACTCAGTGACCCTTCTAGTGTCTCTGTGTTTCAAGAGAGGAACTGTGTGCGAAAGACGCTAATAAAACCGGACTTGCCCTGCATTTGCGTGAGTTCGTCTCCATGTTGCATTTGCTCAGTTCTGTTGCAGTCATTTCCCGGGTGCTGGCTCTCTCACTTCAGGCAAGACCGATGATCCGGGAGCACAGCGCCCCTGTCAAACAAACCTACCCCCTCGCCGTGGGGTGGAGGCAGGGGAAACCGGAGGAGGGGTTCTGCACAGACGAGAGATTTCAAGGTGCAGTAAACAAGGGCATTTCTCTAGGTTCCTCGGTTTGAGGCTAAAGAAGCACGGAGAGGACAAAGTAAATATAAATCTGGTTTTCAGCAGCTACAATTTAAATTAGAAAATGAAAGGGGACAAATCAAACGGCGTGGGCGTTACTGCTCCTGAATTGAATGGCACTGACGCTGCATGTCTCTCTCCCTCTCTCTGTGTCTCTTCTACAAACAATTCACAGAGTAAATGTATTGTAGGTACAAATCACAGTGTCCTATGATTCTTGATTATAATGATAATGATGGGTTTCTGAAAGCCTGCAAGGGGGCCAGGGAATGATAATAAGGGGGTAGGACAGACGTGTTGTTTCGACGGTGAGCGGTGGTTGGATATCGAGCCAAGTTTGGCAGAATAGTTGGTGGGGATGTGCTTGTCAGAAGCTCCCAGATCCACAATTTAAAGGCAGGCTGGTTGACCCCCACTCCCCTCTGCTCCAGACACGGGGCATCACCCACCCAGACTCAGCTATGGACGTGGCCCCAGGATACCCCAGGTGGCTTGTCCTGCTGGCTATGAGCGTGTGTGAAAGTCATCATTGCTTCTGAAAGGGGTAAGGCGACAGAAAGGGCCAGAGGCCAGAGACAGGCTGTGGCTCTCCAAGCATTCGAGACAGGGTCACACACAAGTTTGAGGGTGTTTTGTTTGATTGTTTTGTTTTTGCAAGTTGGAAAATTGTCTATCCCCTCTCAGTACGTGTGACTTCAGTAATGAGCAAGCAAGCGGTCTATGTCCTTGAGGGCTAACCCAATCTAAACACTAGAGATTTTTTGCTTATGCCTAGTAATCCTTGCCTGCCTGAGTCCAAGCCACCGAAACATAGAGTTCCTCTTTGTTGGGTGGGCGAGAGGGTCTTCTTCCCTTCTCCCCTTCTGCTGTGAGCTGCAAACTCAGCAGATGGGAGGAATTCACTTGCAAGACTCCTCTTCATGGGGTGGGAGGAAAGTAACCAGCAAAGTATTTTGTCCTCTTTACTGTTTGACTCTAGTCCAGCTGGTGTTGATGGACTTTCCTTGTTGGGCAGGACACGACACCTTCTGTTGGAGACCAGCATTTCACTCTAGTTAATGTCGCTTTCCTGTCTAGTGATTGACAGTTACAGAGGCTTACAAGGCAAACCCGCAACTATCACTTTCTAATATGGGATTGAGATGTTATAAGTGAGATTAGTGCATGCAGCAATTTACAAAGTGTTCCGTACAGTCTAAACACTAAGCACGTTCTTATAGTTCTCATGCCTATTTTAACAATACCAGGTGAGCCAGACTGATTTCAGGGATGTACTTATCAGTATTCAGTGAGAGCTGGGGCTATAGGAGAGCGAGACAGTATTATTATAGAATGGGTATCCAACATGGGGTTTGAGAGCTTGGGCGTGACTGACACTTTCTGAATTGTAGCCCCCTGAATGCTGGGTGCGGGGTTGGGAGGCAGATCACACGAAGGGCACAAACCCATGTATTGGGCACAACTCCCCAAATGGATCCTATAAAGCACCTCTTGCAAAATGTCCTGGAGCAAGCACAGTGAATTGATAGACAGTCCAGGGCTGAAAGCGATGGAATGCAGCTGCAAACATGCCGTTCTCGAACGTGCTTTGATATCCTCACGCAGACTGACCATTATGACTAGAGGCAGGACAGTATGTTCTGCAGTAGGGGGGGCGTGGTTATTAACTGCCCCCACTCCCACCGCTCTATGTAGGACAAATTCAATAGCATGCCATCTTGGACCACAGCGATCCACTGGGAAGAGAAACTCAGCCAGATGGGATGAGGCTGCTGTTTACCAAGGGCCTTGAAGATCAAAAATCAATGCGGGATTTAAGTGGGAGCCGGTGTCACTGGAACAATTCTGTGGCCACCGGTAGCAAACAGAACCCGGGTCCTCCCCACCAAGTGTGAAATCACCCCTAGGCAGAGAGCTGATGCGCTACTGAACCAAGCCCATGGAGGAGGCCGCATCTCAGCCCATACGTTCTTCGTTTCTGTTTCGTTACGTTTCATGGGAGTGGGCGAAAGGCTGTTTAAAACATTAGCGGTGCCGCTGCTTTCATCTGAACCCCGGGATTTTGTGGGGGTGCTTGTAGCGGTGAGCACCCTCCAGGCAAGAGCCCCTACGCAAGTCCCCGTTCAGAGGTCTCCTAGACTCACAGACTTTAAGATCAGAAGGGACCAGTATGATCGTCTAGTTGGACCTCCTGCACAACAGAATCTCACCCTAACCTATGTCCAAGCTATTGAAGTCCTCAACGCATGGTTTAAAGACTTCAAGGTGCAGAGGATCCTCCTCCTAGGCTATGTGGATGCTGCCTGGGTAGACATACTCCACCCGCGTTACTAAAAACAGCAGGCTAGCTGCAGCAGCATGGGCTAGCACAGCAAGGATGCACCTAAGGTCCCTGTCCAGCTTGTACAGCCCATGCCCGCCCCGCCATGTCTACGTGGCTATTTTGGCCACCCTCGCATGGGCAACGCCAGTGCGGGTACATCTCCCCTAACTGCAATCACGTCTCAATTGGCAGTGTAGACATCAGAGACATTGGGCCGGCAGTGACTTCTCATCAAACCCTATGAAGAACTTTTCACTTAGTGCTCCTACCCCATTCCCTACGCTGCCTCCTGCTGGTAGTGGTTGGTACTGGAATGTCTGGCTTATGCCCTCTATAAATCCCAGTCCCAAACAGAATGAAAGAATATGGTTCTTTGCATGTTTCTCTCCATTAGTATCAGCAGTTACAGCAGAATAGATTAGCCTGGGCTATTTTTCATCCCCTGAATTAATCATCCAGCTCCTAGCCATGTGGTGAATGGAAAGAGAGAGACCGAGTCACCCTTTAAATCTATTTAAATGCAAATGAAACTCTTGTCCCGAAGCGCGCTTACGTGTGCCGGCCACGCTGTGTTCATTGCAAAAAAAACCCTCCCACGTGTTCGGAACAGCCCCTGCGCCTGTTATGTCTGACCTCGGAAACAGCAATGATTTCATCGGTCTAGCTATTGGATCGCTCACACTCATCAGAGAACCAGAAGCAGCATCTGCCGCTTCCCATTCGTGCCTCTGTTCTCAGCAGATTCCATCTTCCGGACCTTGCTGATGTTGCCCTGAACCCAAGCTGGGTGTCCCTTCAATCCCTGAGGCTTGGTGGGAGCCTTCCAGTTACAAGACCATTTCGGCTGGCATGGAAGATGCTGGAGATGGCACCGTTCAGGATCTGTGCCAGGCCTCGCTTTGCCAGGCTGGTGGCTGGAATCCAGTGACCAGCCACATCCTCTGGAGAGTCCGGGTATGGAAGGGCAAAGGCGTCCCCACCGCAGCAGGGCCTGTCGCTGTTAAATCCCTCTTGTGCCATGCCAGGGGGGTGCCCCCCATGCCACCCGAGGCATGTTCAGCCTTCAGGTTCTCACAGCAGTATCCAGAGGCACGTTTAGAAAGACAGAACTGAGCGATACTTACAGAAAGGGACTAAATAACTGTACTTTGGCGGAGTTCTGTAAGGTGCACCTTGCCCAAACTCTAAGCACAGCTCTATCATTATACAAAGATAGAAAACCCGCTGGGGACGGACAACTGCTTGTTCAAGCCAAACCCCACCTCAGCCTAAACAGCTCCAAGAACAGAATATGTCCCTGCATCCTTCTAGCCCTCCACTGACCTCTCCAAGCCAGTGTTCCCGGTGGTATGATCTAGGCTCCATCACCAAATCACATTCACAAAGCATTTGGGGAAAAGAAAGACACCGCAGGAAAGCTTTCCAGAGGCAGGCAGCACCAGGCCTTGTCTGCGCATCGCATAGGACATCAACTTTAGCACTCCCTGGCACCGGTAGCATAACATTTCCACAGCCCCTGTCACTCAGTACCAGCTGGGGGTTGTTCCAGAGGGCAGAAGACCAAACTCCCCTTCTTCTCTTAGCGCTGGTCTCCCCAGGTCAGGGCTTAGGCCCATGGGCATGGGAGCTCATGGAACTTTGCTCCCCTGCAGCTGTTCTGCACTGATTCCGTGTAGGCCCCGATTCAGCAAGGTCATTTAGCAGGTGCCTACGTTTAAGCACGTGATTTTCCCCAAGTGACTCCCATGGGACTGCCGACGTGCTTAAACATTGGCACATGCTGAAGTGCTTTTCTGAACTGAGCCCACCCATGGAGATACCCTACGTTATCACGGTGCAAAAGGGGTGAAATTCCGTAGAAGGGCCTATGAATTTAGGACCTTGAATTGGAGCGTGTGGCACACAGACCTCGTGCGCACAGACCTCTGCTCAAGTGGACATTACAGCTACAGGCGTAGCTACACGCTAGCTTCTGCTCCTATCGCTTTTTGCTGGATGTACCACAGGAGGCAAGTCCTGGGAAGCTCCAGAAACTACTGAGGTGGGTGTTGAATGGAAACCAGGAGACACAGTGGTGTGCTTGTGTCTTTCCATCCTCAACATCCTGGTTGTGGAACCAGAAGGAGAATTTTGTTTTCTTTGGGTTTTTTCCCCTCTTTTGCTAATGTTGCCCTGAAGCCGTTAATTACAGACTGGAGCCAGCTCTTCATCAGGTGCAAATGAGAGACGTTGCAGTGATTTCAGTGTAGCTCTGCTCACTTACACCCATGGAGCAGCTGACCCCATAACCACCGCCGCTGGGCCTTCAAATAAGATCCAGCTGTTACATGATTAAGTGCTGTCTCTCTCTTTCCTGTACTTGCTACCTCTAGCTGGCAATACCATGGTCGCTTATCTCAATATCTTGAGACCGAGGTAAATAACAAGGGCGTATTGTGGGACGAAGATTTAATTGGCGCCGGCACTCCCTGAGCGGTAACATGGAGCCTTGGTGCCATTTTAATCTCCTGTCTTTATCTTTTCTCTTTCTTGTTTTCCCCCCGTTCCTCTTCATTCTTTTCAGATTCCCAGTCACTGTTTGGTGCAATTCCAGCCAGGAGAGGGGAAGAAATCTGAACCGGTGCTTAGGGAAAAAAAGTTCCTCTCCTTTTTTTTAAAAAACCCTCCCCCAAACATTCTTTAAATCCTCTGGAGTGGTCCGGCCCCAGCGTGGGATTAGCAGTAATTCCCCTGTCATCGTTCGCTGCCGCGAGCTGACAATTCATTTCTGCAAAGATCCCTTACACTCGCTGCTGCATACATTAGCCGGAGGACAATGGAGCGGGCCTGATTAGACTGTAATGAGTGTGGGCGATTTGTCTATTATCCGGATATTCCGTTTCATATAACCACGAGGGACCAGTGGGTGCGCATCGCTGGGCTTATTCCCCTGGAATGGACCCACGCAGGGCAGCTTGGTGGCCCCTTGTCGTCCTGCGGGTGCGGGGCTGGAACGGCAGCCTCTCTGGCATTAATCCCCTGGAAAGTCAGGTCTCTGGATCTGAAGGCTCAGGGCTGCTCAGGGCTGGAGTGAACCAGGGCTAATGGCTCCGTCGTGGAGGGAGACGGACGGCCTAGTGGAGAAGATGCTGACTGGGACTCTGGGGAGCTCCACAGGGTTCAGTTCTCAGCTCGGTCACGGACGTCCTGTGTGACCTCAGGAAAATGTTCCCTGTGCCCCAGTTCCCCATCGGGGATCGGCCCTTCCAGGGGTGCTGGGAGGAGGAAAGCTATTGACTGGGCGGTACTCAGATACTACCGGCCCTGAGGTCTACATGCTACACCTGCCCCATGAGCCCAGACTGACTGGTCAGATGTCTCTGCCTGAACACAGCACTTTTAGCTCCTGGACTCCACTTTCCCACTGTTGAGCTGTCTGCCCTGGGGCAGTTGCTTCCTGCTCTCTCCCAATGCTGGAGTACGTGCGGCTGAGGGACAAAGCCTCTGCAATCAGCCCTTTCCTTCTCTTGGACTCTCTGTTGTCTGATCGTCTGCGATTGAGGTTCCAGGATCCTTTCCATGGGACTGCTTGTCTGTCCCTTCAAACCATCCTTTCTTGGGCACGAAGCCAACTCACTGTCCCCTTTTTGGGCATGGGAGTCCTGTCTTTTGAACTGAATGTGTTAGTGGATGGTCTAATATTGTGTCCCTTAAAGTGGTGTAAATCTGGAGTAATCCTGTGCAAAGTGGTGTAAATCTGGAGTAAAACTGACTGCAGAGGCGGGACTCTGGATTTACACTGCTGTGACGGAGAGCAGCATTTGGCTCTGGGTGAGAGGCTTCTGTGTGTTTTTAAGATAGTTGCCCGGGAGGATCTGAGGGTAAAGCTTGAACTTTTTGAGGGTGGTCACTGCCCAGCTAAGAAGCCTCCACCACATTATGCAGTCGTTAAGCAGCCTCGTTAATGTCATACCTATTTAAAAACAATCCCTTGATAAACCCTCCTCCCTCTCCTGAGTCCTCCCCCTCTTCTCTTGCTGGGAATATGGCCACCAGGTTTTGCCCTACTGCTTTGGCTGGGGTGAGCAGAACTGGCCTGGCAGGCCACCAGCATGCGTCAGCTAACCGGCCGGTTAGTGTCAGCTGGTGGGTCTCACCATGTGCACCCCAAGTCACCCACGAGAGCTCTGCTGTGGCTGCCCCAATTCTCCCTCTGCATGTCTGTCTCTCACCTGGGAGGAGGAGGATCTCGGCCCCAGTCCCAGATGGGAACCGAGAATGGCCATGCCACTGAGCTGGAGAGTTCAGACTCTCAAAGGAAATTATCGGTACCGACTGGGTTCCGAACCTGAGCCTCCCAGGGCGAGGTGCTGGGACGGAGCGAGGCCCGGAGCAAACTTGCTGCTCCCAGAGGCTGAGAGAATGTCCCATTGTTAGAGACCCAGTGAGGCAGGCTCAGCCCTTCCTCTATAGCCGTGGAGGTCTCCTCTGCGGTGAACCTAGTGCAGTTCCACCACGAATGATGTAACATCCCACCTTCTCCCTGGGTAAGTGTCTGTGCAGGCAGCTTCAGCCCCTGGACTGAAATAGACTCTGTGGGCAGAGGTTTCCTCCTCTCTAGTCCTTGCTTCCCGCCAGGCCTCTGCCTAGCACCCAGCTGGCCATGTTTGAGGCCGCCGGAGGGGAAGGGCTGTCAATGGAGAAGGCGGAGAAGCTGATTACTCTGCCCGAGAGCTGCTTCTGCTGGTGAAAGGGAATCTTTCAAAAAGAGCGAAGGCACCACAAGCCTGGGAGGAGCAGCCCCCAGATTGGCCTGGTAGAGATGACAAGAGCTGCTGAATAAATGGTACAAAAGTCCCTCAAGTGGCAGGATTATTTTCTCCCTTCAAACCATGATGGGATGCAAACAAAACAAAATAAGGTATGTGTGGGGGGGGGCTCTTTGGGTCTTGGCTGGTAGCGTTTGTCAAGGGCAGAGTTTTCATGGAGAACTCCCCAGTTTCTAACACACGGCGCCGCAATCCACCACATTAATAACTCGGTGACATCCAAAGGAGATTTTGATGCAAAGTGGAGTTGACAGAGACGCGGAGGGAAGTATCTGATTTTCCCAGGACTGTGCTCAAGGTGGCTTCAACCTTCAGCAAGGGCTGGTGTGCTGGTTTTTTAACAACCGGGTTCTGTTTTTAATGGTATTTAACAAGAGGCTGATGGTCGTCTTGGGTGGTTTTTTTTTTGTTTCTTGTAGGATTAAGTGCACAGGGAGAGGAGAGAAACATGCGTACGGTGTGTGTGTGCAGTTGTGTGTGTGGGTGTGTGCGTGCGCCGTGTCATGTGCCAGATGAAAGAGCCGTGTGTATAGACACATGTACGTGTGGCCGTGTGCGACTGGGTTGTGCAGGGTCAGTGGTGTGGCCAGAGCTGTCTAGTTGTGGAAATGCAAATCTGGACACGCATGTGGAGGCGTGTGGAAAGAAGCCTGTGGACACGGGTCAATTTCTGAAAACATGCCTTTAAGCAGGCAACTAGGTGACAAGGGCAGCACACATGGTAAGGCGTCGGGTGCACGCTGAGTGCGCGCAAGCGGGTTTTTCGTGTGGGTAACTGTTGCATGCTGGGAGAAGTGACGTGGTGTTGACGGCACAGCTTGTTCGGCTTCCCCAAGCTTCCCGGAAGCAAACTGTCCTAGTGACTGCCTGTTAATGCCTTTGCCGCTTGCCTTACGAGGCCTGTTGCCAATGCCACTGGACCTTCTTTGAGAGACCAGGGGCACAGCCCTGAAAGTCCTCGCATGAACTAAGGCTATTTGCTAGTCCCCGGGATTCAGCAGTGACCAGGTGTGATGGGGGCACTAGACAGGAAGGGGTAAAAGAGCACCTGTGAAGCATGCCAGATTTGGAGCAGGGAAGGCAGAAGCCCAGCTCAGCAGGCCGCAGCCTGGGGATGTGGAGAGACTTCTCATTCTCAGCTCCCAGAGAGAAGCACAGAAGAAAGCCAAGCGGTCCTAGGTCTCCTGTCAAAGGCACGGTCCTTGCAGGGCAGAAGGCCTGGGTGCGGCTCGTTCTGTTTGTTTATTTTCTTGCTTTTTCCATGCTGGAAGCGGGGAGCAGGGACCTGGCGCGTGCGTGTTTGGATGGATGCAAGATTATGTCTGTGTGAGGGTATGAAGGTGTGCTCGTTACGGCAGGAGTGTGTGCAGGTGTATCGCACTGTGACTGTGTGTTTCTGGGAGTGCGTGGGGCTGTGTGTGATGTTGCATGCGGGAGGGTGTGCAGCAGAGATAGATCCCTCCTGCTGGAAATGTCTCATTTGCTTTTAATTTTCTCATGCTGCCCGCTCCCAGGAGCCCAAGTCCCAGGGTAAGAGGAGCTGGGGAAGGCTGGGCAGGGCCCATTCAATAGGAGGGAGGAGCATTCAGCATGGCACATAGTCACCGGTCATGCAAATACAATACCACTTTGCAGCTGCTGTCACCGGTGTTAATGCTGCAAGCATGACCCTGCAGCAGGGTGGCCAGATAGCAAGTGTGAAAAATTGGGACAGGGAGTGGGGGGATAATAAGAGCCTATATAAGAAATAGTCCCAAATACTGGGATTCTCCCTATAAAATCGGGACAGCTGGTCACCCTAAGCTGCCTGCTCGTGGGTGTGGAGTTATCTCCCCACCAAGCTAAAAGCACATTCCTTGGGATGCGTGAAATGGAGTCATTTCCCCTGGCTTCGTGGGACAGATGGGTGACGGACATGGACTCTATTACAGCTCTTTGGATCTGAAATCCAGACGACTTGCAATGCGGCGCAGGGTAATGACAGCAATACACGCACCCCTGACATCTGTCGCGTCTCGTTATTGCTGTAAAAATGGGGCCACTGCCTCTCAGCTAAACTCTGAACTTGTCTTTCAGAGAGGGAGCCGTGATTAGAATCTTAGATACTGTATATTACAGGGAACCTGAAAATTCCCAGAGAGCAGCACACAACCATTTTTATAAAGACCTTCATCCGGCTGCAGGAAGGGTCTGCTAGGGATCGCAGATTACTTTCTGAACCTGTACAGTGTGCTCATCACATGCAGGATAAGGAAGGTGCTCTTTAGACCCAGGTAATAGAGTGCCAAAAAGGGACTGGTTAATTCATTTTGCCCAATTTCAAACTCACTCAAATACTGTGGGTTAGAAAGCTGGACTTGAACACGCTGTGGGTTGAAGATTCTGTGGGAAAAGGAGAAGAGTGAAGGAGCGAGAGACTAAAAAGATACAGGGAACATTATTCAAAGGTGCCTAGGTGATTTAGGAGCCTAAGTTCCATTCCCCCCCCCCCAAGTGTGATTTAGACCCTTTTGAAAGTTGCACTACATGCCTATCTGCATCTTTAGGTGCCTAGGCAGCTTTGAAAATCTGTCCCTAATTCCCATTACGAGTTAGGTGCTGAGGCCCTTTTGAAAATCACATTAGGCACTTCACTGTATCTTTTGGCACCTAAAAAATCTGTGCCGTAGGCATTTAGTAGCTAAAATTCAAAGGGATTTAGGCTCCTAAATGCCTACATCCATTATGTAAATGGATCTTGGGCTCCTACGTCACTTGGGCCCAGATTTGCAACCCACCTTCTATTTGAAATCAGTGGGAGATAGACACCCAAATACCTTTGAGAATCTGGACCTTAGATGCTCTTGAAATTTTTATCCACAGTCTATATACCATGTATGGGGCCCCCACCTACCCAGTTAAGCTTTTGGATCTCTGTGAGGAGAAGAGGTTCTCCTATTCCCTAACACACAGGCTTCCCTTTCATGAGAAAAATACATGTGGTTGTTGCTGAGTTTGTTTTAATTGAAAAATAGATATGGACTGAAGCTACTGGAGAAACAGGGTCTCAAGCTAGAGTCCTGAATCCCCCCAAATAGCCTGGGAGTTTCACAAAACCTTGCATGCTATGAAGATCATCCATGCCTAGTTCAAACATACATGACATCAGGTCAAGGGAGCACCGTGAAAGAGGTGCCGAAGGGAGACTGGAAGACACAGTCTGGATTCGGTGGGAGTTGTTGAAAGGGCTCGTGGGAGGAACGTGCTGAAAGTATCATTTGGAATGAGAAGCAGGAGGCTGTTTCATACTTGCGAAGACGAGGCCAGGGGTAAGGAGAAACATGGAGAAGATGCCAAGGTAAGAGTGGAAGGAGGAGATGAATGGGGTTTAGAGGTGGGCAGATCCAGCGGGGTGGGGGTGGGGTGGGGAGGTAGACATGTGTAGCCAATCCGGGTACTGCCCAAGTGCAGTACTGGGAGTAATAAAGCCCAAGAACCTTGTCTGATCAATCACGGACCTCCTCCACTTGAGCTAAAGGAATGGACCTTGCTTGCTAATAGAAATAAGCCTCCTTCTTTGTGAGTGGAAAGATCACGCACACTGAGCCAGTGTGTAACACACAAGAGGCAGGGTAGGCGAAAAGAGCAGCAAAGAAGAGGGAGCAAATGGGCACAGATATGAAACTGACACATGTGGTCATCAGGGCAGCATCAGTCTGACATCACAGCGACCCCGCCAGGGCTTCTTTTCCAACACAGGTAGACCAATGCTGCTCTCAGTTGTGCTGCTGTGATTACTTCAGTCACCCTGCTCGCCTGCATGGCACTGGGCAAAGAGACTCATTTGGAAGATACCTCCCCAAACAACTTTGTACACACACAAATTAAGATGTCTGCCAAAATCTAAGTCGAGGGGTAGTGGATTGGACATTCGAGTCACATGGCCTTCTTTCTGTCTTGTGGTTGGCTGAGCTAACCTTGATGTTCTATTTCCACTCCTGACCCAAATGAATTTCATTGCTGCGCAAAGCATGTTTCTTGGTTAAAAGAATTGTGGCTGCAGGCCACCGACTAGCTGTTTGCTAATGATGATAAAAATAACACTCCCGTTGAACAAATGTTCACTTTGAGTGGCTAACGGAGTGTGTGTGCTTGCGGGAAGACAAACAGGCTGTGTAAAAACCCCGTTTTTAATTGGCATGCAGTTCATGAACAGGTTTTCGCTCTATTCAAACATAGTTTCTCTCCGTCTCTGAATAGAACCAGGTAAGTGCAATATAGTTTCCTCAATCCAAAAAGTCCCTATGAGCAGAAGTGACCTAGAGCCATTAACAACCTGGTATTATTTCACACCGGGGACTTAAGTGTGTGTTTGCATTTGTGCCAACCTGTGTGATAATTATAAATAAGAGACTTACGGTACGTCTGGAAACGGAATAATCAGTTAACCCTTTGAGAGCAGATCTTTACTCAGCACGTACTTGGGGACCACACAGGTTTCATTACCACAAGCTGAACACCCAGTATCGACTGATTTACACAGCAGCCAACCTAGTTTGTTTGACACAGGCCAACAGGGGTTTGAAAAATGTTCCATTTTGGTATAAAACGGCTATTTTTAAAACGGAGCATGAAGTTAGCCCTTAAATTGACTTTCAATTTCCTTCCACTTATGTTTCCATGGCAACCCTGGCCATTTATTTTTGCGTTTAACTTTCCCCTGTGGCATTGTTTCAAGCGGATGTGAGGGGCACTGAAGGGTTAACCCAGCTTCTAGAACTCGGAATTTTAAAGCCACAATTTGAATTTTTTTTTTAAGGCTACAATCGATTGTGGTGTATTGAAAACTGTCTGCAGGATATTTGCCCTGAAGGATTCTTCAGGGGAAAACAAGCGCAAGTCACACCCCTCTCCTATTATTACTGTGCTCTTAATTATAATATAGCATCTCACTGACAGCTGCGCTGGCTAGGGCAAGAAAATAGGCAGGGAGCAGGTGAGATTTTGCTTTGATAACACTGGCATTTAGATCAGAGTTTCTACACACATAATGGTGAAAGCCCTGCACTCTGGGCGCAGGGCACTTTGCAGAGAGTCTGCGTAGGGACCAGGGAGAGCACTAGGAGAAAGTACCCCATGGTCTCTCCTAGGGATGAGGGATGTTGCATCGTCCATCAGGATGGGGCTGATTGCTTCCCCTCGCTGCTTCTCGCTACCCCATGAACTGCCCCTACAGCAACCAAGCATAACATTTTTCACAGCTCCTAAGGATCTGTCTTCATTGCAATGTTAACCCCGGCTCTGACTTGGCGGCTCCCCCATCCCCTCCTCCCATCCTTTACAAAACCTTCTTCTCCTGGTCTCGTCAGGCTTTAAATATCCTGGACAAACTGTATTGAATTATGATTAAGTATCTTAGTAATTCACTATTTTAAAAATGCAAATGTATTATTAATTATTATTATGATGTATTATTGTGACATTCTATGTAATGTCTCTAGGGAGGAGACCTGATTCATGTAAACTCTGGGAAGTGTTATGAGCTTCAAAGGCATTTTTGAAACCATGTGAGATCTTTACAGTTGAGTGGGTTTCCCAGGACGTCTTGAGGGGAAGGTATATGCAAATATAAACTCCTCCAGGTATGCAAGAACTCAATCTTTGAAGCTTTCTGATGAGGAAGGGACCTTTGGTCTGCTGATCACCTGTTATGTGATGACAGCATCCAGACCCAAACTGTGTAAAGAAGTGACTCTCATATCCTCAGGGTGCATGTTCTGAGCCAAAGCAGTTCTTTGAAAAGCGAAGCCCAGAAAAATTCCTTGTTGGGATTTGAAGGACTGTTCACCTTCCTGAGACATTGTTGGAGCTTGGAGTGATCTCTAGTAAGCTTATTAGCATGTGTACAAGGTCATTTATTCTTTTAATGTTTTCTCTGTAATGCTTTTCCCATAAGAATAAATGTGCTTGCTTAGAGAGGGCTCCATGGTAACTGAACAGTGCCAATTCCACTGTTTACTGTTTCGGGGGAGCAAAGCAGGCCTGCGTAGGCAGTTGGACTTGCTGGGGTCTCACAATGTGGGTAGGGAACTGGGCAGCCTGGAAATACCCTGGTCAGGAAGGAGAAAGACATGGGTCTTCTTCCAAGAGAGGCAACGTCGAGGGGAGCCAGAAGCCTAAGAGTGGTGTACCCTTCTTGGATCATGAGGGGAAAATACAGGTGGTGTTGCCCTCAGCTGTGACACCTCTCACCTGAGTTTAATGGGGCTTTAAACTGGCTTTTTAGCTGCCTTGGCTGGGGTATAGGCTAAAACCTAAGTACGGCTATGTCTACCCTAGCACTTTTGTGATGGGAGATGGTCTCCTGCCTGTCTGCACTGTTAGGTGCCTAAATACCTCTGTAAATCAAGCCCTAAGTGATTTATGACCCTCAATCTTGTGGCATGTCAATGGGACTCCTACCTCACCTGAACTCTTCTGAAAATTCCACCCCTTATTGTCAGGTCACTTGTACTTAACGCTCTGGTTAACTTTGCTAACCCTTTGCTCAGTTTCATCCCATCACTTCTTGTTATTCCCCGTTGAACAACCCTGAACAATTCCTGCCCCTTCCTTAATGTTGACACCCTCCAACTATTTGCAGGCTGTTATTAAATCACCTCTTTACTCATCCCTTATCTGAGCTGTACATAATTAGTTCCTTTAATCTTTCCTCATAGGTCAATCCTTCGAACCCCTTCGTCATCTTTATGTCCTTTCGCTGGATCTTCTCCAATTTGCTGAGTTTATATATATATATCTTTTAAGCATGCAGGACTGGTGTATAGTTTACAGTTCATTCCAGGACTGTCCAAATTTGGCTGGGGCTTTGGCTAACGCAGATCACAATGCCACTCAAAGTGTTGGAGGCAGAGAGGAACTCAGAGATTCCACTGGCAGCAGAGTCATGCTGATTTACATCAGTAGAGAATCTGGCCCTCAATCTGTGTCCGGCCAGTTCTGGATTCACTATAGTGCTGTCCTACTCGTTTGCACTCTATGGGAATGCTAAAGACTCCTCACAGCTGCACACAGCATTCCAAATGCATTTGCATCAGGGCTGTACGCTGCCCAGTTCTCTGACGTGAAAGCATTTGCATACAGAGCCCGGAATAGCAGGCGCTTTCTATAGTGTTTGCCTTGCTCATAACACTGGTATTGCTGCGTTTCTCCACTGCTCCCCTCCAAGGATTTGAAAAGTTTTCTCAAGCATTATTGCGCTCATCTTCATAATCTCCTTGTCAGGCTGGGCAACTCTCACCATCTCCCTTTTACAGATGGGAAAACCGAGGCACAGTGATATCAACTGAATTGCCGAGGAGCATGCAGTTGTTCAGTGGTGAATGTGGGACTAGAACCCAGGGGCTTTCTCTCTTTAGGAAGTGGCCTGAGAAGTGAACTGGAAGGGAGGGCGGGAGAGGAAGGAATTTAGAAAACCAGCCATTGACTCAGGTAAACACTGATCACTCCTGCCAGGTGGTCCCAAGGAGCGGGCCAGGTAGCAGCTGGAGGGGTTTCTAGCTGGATGTGTTGCTCTTATGTTTTGTGAGCAGGCTCTCATGGGGGGGGGGGGGGGGAGGAGAGAGGGTTGATGTCTTCTTTTAGGTGGAGCTACAGTGGGGTCTTTTTGTCCTGGGTAAATGGTTGCAATTCCCGCTCTGGGAAGTATGCTAAACTCTCTCTGCCAGGCACACAAAACGGGCCTCTTCCTATCTGATTTCTTGTCTGTCAGCAAAGGCAAAAAAAACCACCCCAACCAAACCCCTCCTAACTATTAATCAAACCTCAGTCTGTGGACTGGCTTGATTGCAAAAGAAAATCAAGAACCAGAGCTGGGAGAAGGAATTTTTCAGCACGAACCTGGCTGGTTGGCACTCCTGGCAACAATGAATACCTTTGCTCAGTCCATCACAACACAAAGACCCAAATGAATGCAACTAACAATATTGCTGCTGGCACATCATTCCTTTCTTCTCAAGGTATTGCTGTTGCTCTGTGTGAAGGGGATTGTTCCAGCTCTCAGGAGAAGGGGATCCTGCCAAGAGTTACCTGTGTCTCAACTTTGATTGTTCTCAGTACAGCAGTTTCTACTTGAGTCTCTATTCCCCACAGAGATGGTGACATCCATGCATTGATCCATTTCTTTTCAGGTGACATGATTTTTTCCCCTTCTCCAGCAACTCCAGTAACTGGTGTGAAACAGCCAGCTGACCACTCCTGGAAATGCTACAGAGAGGATCAGCCCTGGGACATTTCAATACATCCACCAGAGATCTTGTGGTGGAAATAGCATATGTAAAGGGGAGAGGAATGTAAAATTGGGACAATTCTTTGGCTTCTTTCCTTCCTTACACAATAAATTGCTAGAGCTGTGCATGAACCGACACCCTGGATCTAAACACTCTGCACTTTGGGAAAGTTCAGAGGACAACTGGGTGGCTATGTAGTAGGATATGCCTGTAGGAAACCCAAAAAGCAACCGCAGCCAAAGATAGATCATCACGGGAAAACACAGCATGAACCAGCTGCGAATAAAAGAGAGAGAAAGACCAGTGGCGAATGTAACATCCTAACAAGACTCCTCTAGAAGGGGACACTGCGTAGACGGGATAAGAAAATAGTGCTTAACAGCTGACCACATCTCTACAATAGACCAAACTAAAAAGCACTTAGGTACTATGGGAGAGTGTGGTATAAATGCCTAGACAAAAGATCTGAAGAAGAGGCAGCTCAAAAGCTTGTCTCTTTCACCAACAGAAATTGGTCAAATAAGAGACATTAACTCACCCGCCCTGTTTCTGTAGTATCCTGAGACCAACATGGCTGCAAATGGCCAGCTAGCTAGCTCTGTACCACGCAGCACCTCCACATTTTTGGGAACTCCAGATTTGATCTTTAATCTAAATTCAACTGCTATAAAAGAAGTCTCTGGTTAAGGATCACTGAGCAGTCGTGTGTGTGTGACCTTTTCATGGCCTGTTGTGTGTGCTCTCTTGTTCATATTTGGCTGTGTGTATGTATGTGTATGCCTGAGCATATGCAATTCTGTGTTGGGTGAGCACTGGTGATGCTATGTGAGTATACATCCCGCCATTGTGATTGTGCGTACATTTCTGCATATGATGTGTGAGTATCAGAGGGACTGAGGGAGTGCAAAGAGGTGCAGGGTTATTTAGGTGTCTGTACATCCCGAGAGCACAGAACAGGCTGATGGGATCTGACAGAATTTCTGCAGGTGAAAGCATTGATGTGAAGCTTTTCTTTGAGGTATAACTGCCAGATTCACCCATCTCTATTTCCCTAATGCTCCCCCAGCCCTCCTGGACCTACTCACTTGATATGTAATACTGGGGGCTGGCTAATTTAGCAGCATGATCCTTGAACTTCCATGCGACCAGGATGATTCTAATCCAGACTGGCAGTGACCAATCAAGGTCTGAGCATTCTAGCACTAATCCAGAAAGCACTTAAGCACATGAGCAGTCTCATTGAACACTGGCACATACTTAAGTGCTTTGCTGGAGCAGGGTCAAGGTGCTTAGCACCTTGCAGGAGCAAGCCCTAAGAAGGGCTCATGTCTAGTACCGCTGTCATGGAGATGGAGCAGAGAAAATTGGGCTGGGCATTTTGCCATGGACTTCAATAGCGCCACAATGTTATCCCTCCCCCAGTGCCTTCTGAGGGCTTGTCTACATGGGAAGATATCGCGGCATAGTTAAACCACTATAGTTATACCTGCATAACGTCCAGGGAAGACACTCACATTCTGGAATCAAGTGCTTTTTTTCTAGTAGTTTTACTGCTTCCAGTGTGACATAAACTAAACTAAATAAACCAACCAACCAACAAACCCAAAAAGCCCATTCTGCTCAGAACCAGAGTGCCTATAACCCACATGCTTTATACTGCAGCATTTCCCTTTGTTCAGCCCCAAAAAGGGAGAGGCGGCAGGGGGAGAAATGTCTTTTGGTTAGAATACCCTGTGTCTGTGCAGAGTAATGCAACTCAGCCAGGAGGGCCCAGAAACACCCAGAAACAGGGTGGAGCAGTTACTAATCAAATTCATTGGCTGTTTCTGAAGCTGTATAGACAGTTAATGCAGGTCACACCCAATCACCTGCAGAGAGCTGAGCCAATCAGAGAGCAAGTGGGCGGGGGAAGAGTTATAAATGAGGGCTTAGACAGCCTTGGACTTGGGCAGATTGATGTAGGACTAGGAGTAGTGTGTGCTGGGAAGGCTGGGTCCCACTTTGGCTACAGGTGAATGCTATTCCCGCTTTACTTACTGAGGAAGCTCTTCATTAGGATAATGTTTCATCCACTGTGATTTTATGGACCTAGAGGGAGAGATGGGAGAGGAGCAGCTGTCACTCCTAGAGGCTATACAGCCTGGGCAACCTACATGTAGTTATCAATGAGCTGCTTAACACTAGGTTTCCATCTCTAGTAAAGCGAATGGAGCTAGTGCTCTGTGAGGTGAGGGTTTGTAAATGCTTGTCTCATATAGCTGGGTTCATAGGGGGAAGATAGTTCCCCAGAGAGTAAGAGTTTCATAGAGATCCTTGAAATGAATATTTGACATGCTGAGCCCAACACCTGTACCTCATTGGAGACAGGCTAAGAATTTCTGCTTCACCAGCAACGAAGCCTGGTTAACGATTACCTCAAGCTGGAAGGCTGCTAGCTGCAGAGATTCCCCAGACTGTTTACTAACAGGGTTCTGAAGTGTTTGGCAAAAACAGAGATGAGATGCTGCATTTCTTCTCCCCCTCTGAAGAGTCCAGCTGACAGACTCTAGGTCTTATGGCCTCACTACAAAAACTGAGAAATCCTGTTTGAGAGATCAGAGAGGAATGTATTTAGATGTGCACACTACTGTACAGAAGCGTATCTGTTACACGGAAGCCTTCTAGCTAAATATATGTAATAGCAGCAAAGTGGCAAAGTCTATATACGTCTCACCAGTAGATTCTAACCGCTTTCACGTCAAAGCTATTCATAGTACAATTGTTTTCTGTAAATGTTTGTTCAAGAAGGAGCTGTGTGATCTCTCTTTGATGTTGACTGGGAAGTATTAACACGTACCTATCAAGGTTTTGTAACTCTGAGATTTAACTGTGTAATTATTTTCTGAAAAGTCAGAATTCTGGAGGAGGCAGGAGACTGTCATAGTTCTACATAATATTGCCTCCGCATCTACACAGGTAATTAGACCAGTATAACTATAGCAGTTTAAATTCTCACCTTCTCTTATACCAGTTTAACTTCTTATGTGGACAAGCCCTTAGTAAGGGGTGTACGGAGAGCCCAGCTCCTTCCAGTCAGAAGTCCTGGTGGCCATTCAGTAAGCTGTTTGAAATGAATGTGGAGGATTTTATCCAGTTCCTCGTGGCCAGATGTCCTTGTTACCAAAGTCACCAGCACTGCCGTCCTCCTTGTTGAGCAGTGTTTGATTAGAGGGGTCAAGGGCGACTGGGATAAGGGACTCTGAGGAGGCTTCTTCTAGCTTGTGGTTGAGGTATCCTAATATAGTCAATAAAGCAACAGAAGGGTTTTTCTCTCTCTTTAGTAAATCTACCCTCTCAAGAGGCAGGAGTTTGGTCGACACATGAATTCCTCCAGCGACCTAGTGGTGTTTATGTTGGGGCTTAGGACTTTTTTTCAGACCCCTAAGTGATGTGGCCTGGTTGACCTAAGTTTTAGGTGTAGACCAGACCTGAGGCACTCAAGCATGGCAATGGTACAAAGCTTCCACTCTGCAGTTACCTGCTCTGTCGATAAACAGAGAACCTCTGTATCTTGTGCTGTGGATCTAAGACCTTTCTCCAGCATTAGAAATGTACCTTGAATGTATATAAAAAAAACAGCAAAAGCTTTTCAGCCAGGGTTGGTTGTGTGTTGTGGCCTGCACGGTAATGAGGCATTTGTCTGTGTTTAGCAAACTTCTTTAGTATTATTGGAGCTGATCAGGGATTTTCTGTTGAAATGGTAAACGGTTTTTATAAGATCAAAATTATCGGGGGGGTGTTGATTTTTGCTGGAATTTTAAGTTTTCTTAACAATCACAAACATCTTAAAAATATTTTGTTATGGGTCAGGTGGTCCTGAATTGAAATGCATCTTAGTCTGAGGAATTGAGTAAAAATGTTTTATTTAGGGTCAATTGGCTCCATTTCTCTGTCCAGTGCTCCTGGTTGGACGACATCCCCCATAATGCACCACAGTCACCTTTCCAGTTGGACCATCATGGAGTAGGGAGTTACAGGACCAGGATGCACCATGGGAAAGGTAGACTTGCCCATTGAGGAGAATGGGGGCAGAGGCACCCTAATTGTAACTACCATGAGGCACTATTGCAGCTCAAGGGTACATGGAATCAAACGTTGAACTGAACTGAAACATTGCTTCAGTTCAGTTCAACATTTGTTCATGAATCAATATTTTCTGGAATTTTCCAGTCTGAGAAATCTTATTTCAACTTTTCATCCCAGTTTAGGACCAAAAAAATCCAAGAATTGTAGGACTGGAAAGGACCTCTATAGGTCAGTTAGTCCAGTCCCCTGCCCTCAAGACAAGCCTAAATATTATCTACACTACACCATTCCTGACAGGTGTCCAACCTGTTATTAAAAACCTACAATGATGGTCAGCAATTTCCCTTGGCAATTTGTTCCAGTGCTTAACTACCCTGACAGTTGAGAAGTTTCCCCTAATGTCCAGCCTGAAGCTCCCTTGCTGAAATTTAAGACCATTGCTTCTTGTCTTAACCTCCAAGGTTAACAAACATGATTTTTCTCTCTCTCCTTGTGACAACTGTTCATGTACTTGAAAACTGGTATCATATCTCCCCTCAGTCTTCTCTTCTCCAGACAAAACAGACCCAAATCTCTCAATCTTGCCTCATAGGTCATGTTTTCTAGACCTTTCATCATTTTTGTTGCTCTCCTCTGGACTTTATCCAATTTGTCCACATCTTTCCTGAAATACGACACCCAGAACAGGGCACAATACCACAGTTGAGGCCGTATCAGTGTTGAGACGGCCTTTCATGCGGGATAGAAATTCTAGTTATCAACCATGTCTGTTACTTTATGAACTAGCGAATCCTTCATTCATCCCAAAACATCCTAAAGCACTGACCCTGTGAACACTTGCTTAAATGGGTAATCATCAGTAACCTATCATGACTGACATGAGTCACCTCATTTGTTCAGGTGGCATTATACTTGTAAACAGTGACTCCTCACATGAGTAAGAGTTTGCAGGACCCATCCTGAAATTGTGTGTGGGGTGTCTGTCCGAGGATTGGTTACACACAGCACACACACACACGCTCCCAGTCGTGCTTCATAGAGGCTCTGAACTTTCTTGAGAAAGTTAAAAATATAACCATCCCCAAAGAGCTGTCTGTGAAAACAATCTCTGAATCCCCCAGCGCCCTGCTCCATTCGGTGAAGGGGCAGCAGAAGACCCCAGGACCTATCGGAACTCCCAGAGCAAAACTGAAAATAATATAGTAAAAATAATAATAAAATAGCTGCCTAGTGAAAAACTCACTGTCTGGCAGATCTGATAAGCAAGAGTTAGTTCCCCCTTCCGGGCATTGATGTGCAAATAGTGTCTGAGATTTAGAGGCTGTACTGAGTTGTGCTGTTTTCCCCCAGAATCTCTCACAATCATAATAAGAAAAGCTGAAGGGAACTCTGTAGGGAGCAGAGCATTTACAAAGCCCATTGTGTAGCTGCCCTGTATTAGCAAATTACATTTGAGACGTGCTTTCAAGCCACTAGTCCCTTTCAGAACAGGGCTTTGAAAGCCCGGGCTCCCCTGACTCTCTGGACTGAAGTGAGAGACTTCAGTGCCTTTGAGAAAATGGTTTATAAAATATATATATTTAAAAAGAGAGAAAATAAAAGGATAAAGACTATTCTATCATCCTTTCCTCCCCTCCCTTTCTTTATTTACTAAAAGAACCTCAAGGGCTAATGGCATTTTTTGTGACCACTGGGAGCAGAGAGAGATTGAAGTCTGAAACATGAAAGGTTTCCTCTTGTTTTTTTTAACAAGTTTGGATCACTCTTGTTAACTCTCAGTTTGCGTTCTAAGCAGAAGAGGAGACAGAAAAATAAAAACAGGTTTCCATTAGAGATGAGTGAGAAATGGTTTTCTCATCTGGGTAAAATATTTGAGGTTCTGAACATTTTTCCCATCCTGAATTTGTCTAAAAAGTCAAAACATCAAACTTTCACCAAATGACCATCCAAAACAATAACAACAACAAAACCACATCAGTTTGTCAAAGGAAACATTCTGTTTCAATAATTTTGAAACTTTTCTTTTGGTTTGTCATTTTCTTTTATAGTCTCTTAAAAATATAATTTCTTTACTTTTTGAAACTGAGTTGTTTTGAACCCAAAATGGATTTTTAAAATTCGAAAATGTTAACATGGGGATTTTGAAAATTGGTTTGAAATTGTCTCTAAACAATCCATTTCCCCATAAACAGTTTCAGTTTTGGTAACTGGCCTTTTTCAACCAAAAATGTTTTGGTTTAAAAACAAAAACAATAACAAACCCAACCAGCTCTCTCTTCCATAGCTCTTCGGAAATGCTAGGAAGGGCAAGGGAAGGAGCGAGGGTGGAAGTGAGGCCCAGGGTGATAGATTCAGAGGAGCAGGTCTTGGGAGGGAGTTTTGGTATCTTCAGTCCTGTTTGAGGCTCCTAAGCAAAGGTTTTGGCTGTGGGCTGTACTAAACAACTATGGACCTGATCCAAAGCCCTTTGAAGTCACTGGGACTCTTTTTGATGATTTCAGGGGGCTTTGGATCAGGCCTGGTCTCTTCTTTGAATGGGAAGAAGTTAAACAATTGAGGAGTTAAAACCCAAGAACCAGGGTTGCAAACTTTGTAATCGCACAAAACCAAACACCCCTGCCCCAGCCCTTCTCTGAGGCCCCCACTCCTACTTGCTCCATCCCCCCTCCCTCCATCACTTGCTCTCCCCGCACCCTCACTCACTTTCACCAGGCTGGGGCAGGGAATTGGAGTGGGGGAAGGGAGTGAAGGCTCCGGCTGGGGGTGTGGGCTCTGGGGTGGGGCTAGGGATGTGGGGTTTGGGGTGCAGGAGGGGGCTCAGGGCTGGGGCAGGGGGTTGGGGTCTTGGGTGGTGGGGGAGGGGGGGTTGCTGGGTCCCGGCAGTGCTTATCACAGCTCCCAGGAAGCTGTCACCGGGTCCCTATGTGCATGAGCATCCAGGGACGGGAAGATAATAGGGAAATAAATATTATTCCCAGTTTCCTTATGGAAAAAGTGAGGCACAGAGTGACTTGCCTTGGAGCCACTGAGAGGATGTGACGGGGAGGGGACTTAGTGTGTTAATCCTGGTTCTTCTGACCCTAACCAGTTAGGGCTCCCATCTGCAGCAAGCAAAGAACACCAGCCTCATTTTACAAGAAATTATATGCCTGAGCCATGGTCAGAAAACCAAAGAAATATCCATGAAGTTGTCCATTCAGTCCTGTTGGTGGAAGCGGTGGGAGTAGAATGTCCTCTAGATGATGCCGGAATCTCACGCTAGGTATCCTCTAGATGAAGCAGTAGGTTCACTGGCTGGCAGCTTTCCACATTGCTCATCAGAAACCTGCGCTTCTCTTCCTGACGGACGTTCTGTTCACTCCTTCTTTCCAAACAGCTACTTTTTTTTAATGGAATTTCTTTAATTTTATGGATTTTTCATAAACTCCACACTCTGCCAACTTGATGCCAAAGTGTTTTTTCATGGTGAATATTTCATCCAGATTGTCTTCAGGGTCTCTCATCCACGCCAGGTGGCTAGGATGTCCCCTCAGATAGCACCCGAAAGGGATACCAGGGTGAGGAAATGTGGGTACGTTATTCTCTAGGTGCAGTGGGTGCATGATGGATCCAGGTCAGGCAACCCTAACTGGGTTCATGGATGGAAGGAAAACCATCAATGAGGAGCCTCTAGAGAGAGGAGAACAGGCTAGTTTTAATGGGGAATGAGTCCTCAGTTGCAGACACCTCAATACTGAGAGAATAGGTACAGGGAGCAGAAAGGAGATTGAGCTAGAGGACATCAGCCCTTGGTCAGACCCTCCCCAGCAGTGGGCCAGAGCATTAGGGAACAGAAGAAGGTTCTCAGTCAGACAGCCCAGCCCTGAGGTGGTATGGAAAGGACAGTTTCACAGACCTTGGAGACTGGTTCTAGGGAGATTAGTCCTGACTGGCCAGCACCAGAGAGAAGATCATGGCTCTTTCCCTCCAAGTCTAAGTGTCAAGTTTAACCACTAATTCCCTTATCAGAACTTGTGTGCTAAGAACCCTTATCTGGATTTTCCAGGCAGTCTCTGGCGCTGGCCCAAGCGTAGAGGAAAAGCATTTCATTCTTCTCCACTTGCTAAATGGAGGCAATGTTATAAGCCAACAATATTATTCTCATTAATGGGAAGGGAATGTTAATGATGGGAACGTATGTGCTCCGCTTTCAAATGAGACGCGCCGTCTATCCCTGCTTCTGACCCGGCGCGGCTTAGTGGGGCTAAATTGCTTTTAAAAACCGATTGGCATGAACCTTAATTGAGTCATTAAAAACGCACTCATTTGATCTTCCTGGGACCCACAATTCTCTCATTACCAGCGTCCTGCTTCTGATTCCCCAGGCAGGCGGGCAGAAAGGGACCCATGGCTAAATGCACTGCCGGAGGGCTGCCGGGACGTTTCTCCCGCTCTCGCTTTCAAACATAATTGAAAGTTTTAACTGCATTTATTTATCTGTTTGATACGTTTGAAAATGTAGGTGCTTTGATGGCTGCATTCATTTTCCTGCCCTTTAATGTGGACCCAAATCGAATCCTCCTCTCTTTCAAAGCTGTTTATTAGTTTCACTGGAAGCCCAGGCCTCGCCTCTCATTCTGGTGGAAATATAGTCTTTGACTTAGTGGCCAGTCTCTGTTTTTAGAGCTGGTTCCCTACGGAGGGTGCACTGTGGAGGAGAATCCAAATGCCTAGCTCTTTTCATCTGTCAATCTAAAATCACCTTGCAAAGGAGGTCATAGTCATCACCCCCGTTTTACAGAAGGGTAAACTGAGGCAAGGTGACTTGATGAAGGGCACCCAAAAGGCTAGTGGCAGAGCTGGGAAGTGACTCCAGGTCTTCTGAAGTCCACTAGCCCACATTGCCTTTCAGAGAAGAAAGTTTCTTCTCTTGCCCTTAAACATGGGCTCTCCATGTCTGGATAGGCCACATTGATGGGACATCTGAGGAGAAGCTTTTGCTAATGCTACCTGGCCCTTTACCCGCTCGTCCATAAATGCAAGAGGGCACCTTCCAGCCTCACTGAATCCACCCTGTCTCTCTAACTGCATGGGGGATGTTCTCTGGGGAGGCTAGTTGCTTGTCTGCCTTGTCACTGAGATGCGGAGATAAGTGGATGAAAAGTGGGGCTTGGGGCATGGCGAGGAGACTTGTCTGCTGTATAAGCTGTCACCTTGTGCTGTCAGGTCAGGCCCGGTGGGGAGAGCTGTGATAAGGCAGCTGTTTGCCGAGTATCAATAACTCCTGGAGTGCTGAGTCCTTGTGCCTTGGGGAGGGGGGGGGGGAGGATACAGAGTGGGCTGCTCCCTCCCCCCCCCCTTGCCTATCTTTTTTTTTATCCCTTTATCTTCACCTGGAGTTGATAGATTAGTGTGTGTCTCTGGAAGATAAATGCAGTCTCACATCTTCAGGAGAGGCAGCCTCGGAAAGCCAGTGCTCACAGCATCCCTTTGGTGCCTGACAAGGCGGGTGCAGGAGACGACCTTCTGTTAGCTGGGCCACCAAGGTGCTGGCTGAGATGCAAGTCCGGTGGAGTTATCTGCAGCACTCCCGCTAATGCCGTTTCATGTGTCTGATGGCGTTTAATGGCGGTCCCTGGCAGGGCAAAGTCCTGGAAACCTGACTAGACTGTTTTTCTCAGGCACAGAGAGAGGGAGAGTGCTAAGGAGAGAGTGGGCCAAATTTTCGGCTTGCATCACTTCACTGGAGGCAATAAAGTTACCCCAGCTGAGAAGCTGGCCCAGGGTGTGTCCTGAAATGGAGAGGGAAAGAGAAAACAGGAGCCAGCGAGAGAGGATCTGAAGGGGAGGGAGCAGGGAGAGTCTGAGAGCCAATGACGAGAGGAGAGGAAAGTGGTGTGAAAGGGCTGGGGAAAAACCTATCCATGATGGTTTTCTCTCCGAGGCCTGCTACTACGTGCAGAGTTTAGAGAGCCCCCCAACCTGGATGTGATGCTGAGGTGGATTCTCCATTGCCCCTCACGGGAACAATCTAACCCTTTCCCACTCCAGTTCCTTTCTGAGGGCATCATGTTGAATGACGTCCTCTATCTTCCCACCCAGCACGGATCTCTCCACTTCAATTGCTTCCATCGTCCTGGCTCATGACCCACACTGGGGTCCTCTTGCCACCGCTCCACTTGAGGTGATTTTTGGTCTAACATGAAAAGGAACTCTTTGGGTATACAGCTGTCCTGAGAAGACTGTGGCTCAGAAGACCTAGGTTTTCATAAAACCTAGGTTCTATTTCAGCTCTGCTGTTGACCTTCAGCAAATCACCCCTTTAGACTGTAAACACTTCAGGGCAGGGGTTACCTTGTAGGGCTTGTTTACACACAGATTGTATACCCTTAACTATACCAGCATACTAAATTGGTACAACCCATCCCCTGCAAAGTGTGGGTGCAGTTTGTACTGATATAGTGTTCTCCTAAATTTGTAGCAATAAGCAGTTGGTATAAATACCGTTCTACCTATAGAAAAGTATCCATGCTAGAGGTTGTACAGATTGAAGTATTTGGGAGAAATGCATCATAACCTTCAATGAAATAGCTCAACTGGTACAATACTATTTGTTGAACAAACTTTGCTGCCTTCGTTCAGTGCTTTTTGCCCAATGGGACACTGTCTTTGGTTGGTGTATCTAGGTGGTATGATCATATACATTGTAATAGGAGAGCTTTCCTCTCAGTATCTCACCCACCCTTGCTTCTGGTCCCAACTTGAACCTGAACATGCTGGAGATGCCACAAACAATGAAAAAGTTACCGTATTTGAATTTTTTTTTTTTTTTTTGCTACTCCAGAAATGTTCCCTGGGAATCTGGTTTGGGTCTCTTTTCTCCTCTCTTCTCCTCTCCTCTTCTCTTCATCAGCTGTTTGGGTTTGGGGAAGGTCTTGGTTTCCCATAAAATTTCCGATTGGAGCTGGGTCAGTAAAGGAGAAGAAAATCTGTCCAATAGGGTGAAATTCATGCAACAGTTTATTTGATGGTTAGTATTTGGGCCCCCAAAACTGGCATGGCTCTACAGAATAGACCAGCTGTGTGAACTTGCACTAGTGAAGAATCGAGCCCTCTCTCTGAGTTGAAAGCACTCAGGTTGAGCTGGCTATCTTTAGACAATGATATTTATTTAGAAAGGAATAGATTGGGAGAAGGGAATTCCACTTGGGGAGCTACCTCTCACTAAATTCTTCCCCAGTTCAGAGGCAAGCAGAACACTTGAGATGACCTTGAGGGGGTAGAGTTTACATCCCTGATCTCAAACATTCCAAGGTGTGGGGGTCTTTTGGCTCCTGGGTTTTGGTTCAGGCCGAAATCCTGGATCCAAGAAATGATCAAGAGAGAAGAACAGTTGGGTCACATTGTCTATTCCGCAAGTGTGTGCAGGATTGTTCCCTAGTGTGGGCTCGATACCCAGCTCATAGACATTGGGGTTGTGACGTTGAAATCAAATGGATGGAGATTCATGTAACTAGCTGTTCAGTCCAGTTCTAAAGGTCCCAAATTATGAGACTTCCACTACTTTCCTTGCGTGACGGTTCCATAGCCGAAGTGGACCTCGCTGTTCAGAATATTCCAAACCTGCCGAAGGGATGTGAACATCCCATTTCCATTCAAATTAATGGGACTCAGGTGTCCCTTAGCAATCAGGTGACTTGAAAAATTCCACCCTTAGATCCTCTTTCTGGGATAGGCTTTCCTCTGATGTCTCTTCTAGCAGCCAGGAGTCCTAGTTCAGATTTCTGAGCTGCTGTGTATGAAGATGCAGGAGGAGGGTGTGCGGGGGAGGGAGGGGGACAGAACAGGATTACCTGGGCTCAGGAGAGGTGGAGGCTTCTGTACACAGAGCTTAAGTGAGGGCTCTGGGGTATGAGAAAATGTAATTCTGTTTGAGCAGTTTGTAGACATTTTGCAGCTCGTCCCTGTGAATTAGGGGCCCAGTGAAGTCATTAAACCCTCATCAAAAGCAGCTAATCAGGAATCAGTGGGAGATCTTCCAATTAATCAGGGCTGGTGCTCCGTGAAGCTGAAGTGCTGGAGGCTGGGAGAATAAAATTAATGAAATTAACGGGAGCCTGGTGCTTTGTGGAAACCCTCTTTGACAGTCTTGTGCAGGGCTCCCTTGTCTCTGCCACAGATTGCTCAGTGCCTGGCTACCCTTCAGGGCTGGGATGTGGCTAGAGAAACACCCTGGGTTTCTGGTCAAAGCCCGGGGAACCTGACGGGGCTATTCTAGCACATGCTGCTGCTTGTGAAATGATGGGGAGGGGTGTACAAGGCATCTAAGCCATTTCTGGCTTTGCTTTTGTTCACCGCCAGCCATACCAAGAGGTCAGGAGTGTATTACACTGCTAGGCTGGTCTAGATATGTCATCATGGCAACACTATGCTCTTTTATAACATCTTTCATGGGAGGAGGGGCTCTATGCACTTTACAGATCCGCTTAATTCCTGGTTATTCTCTCTACTTGGCACTGTGAGGCCTCAGCTGGGGCACTGTGCCCAGTTCTGGGTGCCCCATTTTAGGAAAGATGTGGACAAACTGGAGAGAGTCCAGAGGAGAACAAGGCAAATGATCAAAGGTCTAGAAAACCTGACCTTTGTGGAAAGGCTGAAAAAACCAGGCATGTTTCGTCCTGAGAAGATGAGGATGGAGGCTGGGGACCTGATAATAGACCTTCACATATTTGAAGAGTCTAGTAAAAAGGACGGCGATCAATTGTTCTCAGTCTACTGAAAGTAGAACAAGAAGTAATGGGCTTAATCTGCAGCCAGGGAGATTTCAGTTTGGGTATCAGGAAAAACTTCCCAACTCTAGGCTCTAGAATAAACATCCGGGGAGGTTTTTAAGAATCCGTTAGACACACATCTGTCGGGGATGGTTTAAGTTTATTTGATTGCATTGGCCTGCTAAACCCAGGGTTGTGAGTTCAATCCTTGAGGGGTCCATTTAGGGATATGGGACAACTATAGGGATTGGTCCTGCTTTGAGCAGGGGGTTGGACTAAATGACTTCCTGAGGTCCCTTCCAACTCTGAGATTCTATGCTCCTGCCTCAGTGCAGGGCACTGGACTTTAAAAGCTCCAGAGTTCCTTCTAGCCTTCCATCAGGGTAGCAGGAAAACAAAATCTGGGGGTGGGGAAACTGGATGCTTTGAGGAAAGGGTGCCCTCTCGGGAGCTGGTGGTGCCATTCGAAGCGTGGACTCGACTCATCTTCCCCTTTGGATCAGTTGTAAGCGGTGGCTGTTATTGTGGCTGAGATCAGTTTTACCTTTTTTTCACTCTTCTGTTTAAAAGCTCGACGATCCCTTCACACCGCTGCACTCCCCAGATGAAAGAACCAAGGTGTGAGAACGGTGATCTCTCCAACCCCCTCCCTGCTGACCCCCGCTCACCTCCAGCTGCTGAGAAACGTCTCTTTCCATAAATCTTAGCGCACTTTTAATTCCCTCCAGCTTCTGCTCGACTCTCTGTCTCTGGCGTTGCTGTGCCATGTGTTGTGTGGTGTTCCTTTCAGGATGCTCTCTTGAAAAAAAATTTAAAAAGTGCATTGTGTTGTTTTGGGTACAGCTATAAATTCTCTTCAGGTTTGATCAGGCACAAATTGATTTCTATTGCGCCTGGCTCAGAGGTTTCCTTAGTACCATTTAAACTTGCCAGAGAGAGGAAGCAATTTAGGCTAAGTAACCAAAGTGAAACATAATGGTGTTGCAGTGCATTCACCTCCGAGGGTGAGGGCTGACTCAGATAGGCCTGGTGCCGAACTCCAAACTCCCCATTGCAAGTGGATGAATGCAAGCAGCAAAATGTACAGAGAGGCTTTTCACCCCCCTCCCTTCAAGGTTTGCCACTTCAGGCTACATTTCCTAGAGACCTCACCTCTCTAGTAGGCAGCAAAATAAGTTCTCTGAACGAGCTCTGTGCAGTGGGTGCTTGCTGGGTTCTGAGCTCTGCTGACCACCTGGCCCATCAGTGTTTCAGCAGGAGCTGCTTGGGGCTGAGCGCTGGTGCAAATTTGGCCCCTATTTAGGGGCCTCAATAGGTGCTGAGCATTCTTGAAAATCAGCCTCCGAATTTGGGAGCCAAGCTCTCGGAAATCGGACTCTTACTCAGGGCCCCTGAGTTCTGCCATTGAACAGGTCTGTGTGATCACGGGCCAGTCACTTCCCTTCTCTGCGCTCTAGGATCCCTAGCTGTAGCCCGGGGATCGTTCAACCCATATTTGCAAAGTGGACTGAGGTCTGTGGTAGCTAATAGCGGTTGTTGAGTCTCTTGGTGAAACTCGGAGCCTGGTTCAGATTCTGGTTGTCTTCCCTCCCTAATGCTCAGGGGTCGTCATATTTGGGGGAAGAGGTTTCCCATTCAGGCCCATCTCCATAACAAGCTTCATTTCCCTACCATCTTCTCCTCTCATAAATAATTTGGCTGAAATGTTAATTTCTAGCTTGCTCATGTTGTAGAGGGGTGCGGTAGGTTAGGGGCGGGGTTTGGTACCACAGTGGAATGGTGGACACACATTGTCTCTGCCCTGGATCTTGTGTTCTTTCCTTGAGGTCCCCATCGCTGTCCTCCTCTTGCTGCGATTTCACTCTCGAGCACCGTTCTGGCTCTCTCCTCCGCTCCCAGGAGAGCTATTATTTATAGCCGGTGGAACAGAACCAAATGACTCAAGCTTGTTCCCATCCTCCGAGGACATCCATCAGCAGGGGCTTTCAGAGAAAAGCCCTTTGCTTAATTACTGAGTCACTCGGGGTCTTTCCAATTGGGTTGATTTGCCACATACTCTCTCTGAGTAATCCATGTGGCACTTTATCCTCCATAGGGGGGTGGCAGTTTGCATGACTGTGAGTGATCTCTAGATACCACCTTCCTGTTCAGCTATTGGTACAAACGTTTCTTTGCCGCTCTGAATATTTCAAAGCGGGGAAGGAGGGGAGGCAAGGAAGCACGGCTTTATATTCAGAGCAGGTTTGGAAACAATCCATATTGTCCAGGAAAAATGTCAAGACAGAAAACGTTCTTCACTTTTTCCTGACATTTTCCACCAAAATTTTCATTGTTTTAGAAGGAGGTAAAAAAACCTCCCAAACCCTTCCCCGTTCTTAATACAAATGTCTGTTTTTTTTCATCACAGAATGGGAAAATTTTCCATGACAATTTCCACTACTGGGGGAAAAAAAAAGTCAAATTCTCATTGAAGAAAAGTTGCTGGCAGAACTTGAACATGAAGACTTGGCTTGTCCTGGGCTCCTTTTTAAATACAACAATAGAGCATTAGCATGAGGATGTCCGGGAGCAGGGAGTGAGCTGGTGAAGCACAGGAGAATTTGCAACCATCTTGTCTTGCATAACCAGCAGACATGCTGAGCGGTTGTCACATCAACCTATGGAACATGCTGTCACACAAATCAGAAGGGATGGAGCCTGTCAAGCAGTAGAATGTGTCAATCAAAATGTCTGTTTCCACCCCCATCCCAATTAAATACGGGACAAGGGAGTTCATTCTCATTTACATAGGGGGAAGAAATACATGGGACACACTTTATTGCTTGGTGCATTTTCAGCTCAGAGCATGTGCATGATTTGCCTGTTCTGTACCCACAGACTAGACTTGGTAGTGGGATTTGAGGGGCTAAATTACTACATGGGATCTGGAAAACCTAGCCCTTAAAGACTAATCCTATACTTCACTGGCCTTCCAAAGGGTGGGTAAGGATGCCTTGCCCCCAGCCTGTCACTGGGTTGGTGTGGTTCACAGCGTGTGGTCAGCTAAGTTATTGCCGTAGGAGACTTGACCGCACGGTCTACACAATGCTCGTGGTGCATATCACAAGTCTTGTGATTAAACCTCCAGCTGCTGCTATCAAGAGATGTCATAAGAATCTCCACTCCCATTAAAAAGGCAAACTTTAGCAATCCTGGTTCAGGAGAAAAGCTTGAAAAAAGTGAAGCAAGGACAAAGAAATCAGAAGGCAAATAGGCTAAAAAAAAATCCTATATCTACAGCTTGTGATTTTTTTAACCCTATCTCATGATTTTGAGGTGCCTGATTTGTATTTGAACACTCGGTGAGCGAGCCTGAGACTGGTGCCATGAAAACCTGTCCGGAAATCTGATCTCCTGCCCTCTCTCTGGCTCCCAACTGTGACCGAGGGCAAGTCTCCACTACAGCATAGGGATAGCCACCTTTGCTTACCCAGCAGAATTTGGTACCCTAGTGGTTCAAGGGTAGCGGGTTCTGAGGGATGGGGTTCTGGAGCTGCTACTGGCAGGGAGAGGTGCCTCTCTCCCGGCCCTGCCTGCGGAGAGAGGGGTGTGGGGGCAGTTACCTCAGCAGGAGTGACATTTTAGTGTAGAGTCAACCTAACTCTGTAGGGGAGAGCAGGACTGAACGGGAGTCAAGTTTTCCTCAGGGATGGATTTCTAAGTACTCAGAGCCCACAGCCAGGGCTGGGTTTTTCCAAAGCGTTCAGCTGCTATTGCGGCCCGAAATAAAAGGGCCAGATTTTCCGACTGGCTCGGCTCCTACTGTGAACCCAGCAGGCTGAGCACTTTGGAAAATTGCCCATTTATTTAGGTGACTTAAGTGGGAGCTGAACACCGGAGCCATTATACTGTAATTTTGAGTGATCCTGGACTTTTAGAGGCAGAAAACTCCCCTACAGTGTCCGTTGTTGCCTGCAGGTGTAGGATGATCTCATAGCTCAGCTACTCATTACTGAGGGTCTCTGAAGACCTTCCTCTGCTTTTTGGGCTCTCCTGAGCTAGGATCATCCATCTACCAAAAAAATCCCCCTAATTATTTCTTGGCATGGTCCACTTTCTCCATCTATATTCTGTTTTGGCTCTGTCTCAGAGACCCGGGTTCATAAGCCTTTGTAACAAAGCCAGCTTAATAGAAATAACTAAAGCTGGTCAGAATATGGACTTTCTATTCCACAGGGAATTTGGACATTTCAAAATTTGTTTTGATTCCAAATCAGAATGAAAAGCTGAAATTTTCCATGGGGGAAAATATCAAATAAATAACGAGATAAAAATCCTTTTGAACCATTGAAAGGCTTCGTTTTCATATCTTCCGACAGTTTTTTCTTTGGTTAAGGTCAAAATGTTTAATTTCGCTAAGATAAAAATATTTCATTTTTGATCACGTCCAAACAAAATATAAAATGTATTTGACACAATATAAAATTGGTCATTCAAGATAAGATCTAAGCCAAACCAAAATGAATCACAAATGATTCATCTGGACTTTCTCACGAAAAACGTTGAAATCAAAACATTCCTGGGAATTGGTTCAATTTCTACAAAACTGCATTTTTGGGGGGAGGGGGGCTGTTTTGTGCCAAAATAAACTCTAGAAATAGCAGCTTTAGAAATAAGGCCACAGGGTGCAGAAGTCTCTATCAAGAAGTAGGTAGAAGTGTTCTGAAGTTTACACATCATCACCCCACTAGCTTTCTAGTTGAATCAATTCGTGGCAGTTGTCATTGTTCTAATCTCACTTGAGATCAGGGCCCCCCTGGTACTAGGCACTGCAAAGATTCCTAGGTAGTCCCTGCCCAAAAGAACGTAGGGCTTGTCCACACTGAAAAGTTACATCAGTATAGTTACGTCTCCTGGGGATGTGAAAATCTATGTAGCTAAACTGCCATAAGCCCTGGTGTAGACAATGTGAGACCAAAAGAATTCTTCCATCGATCATGTCAAAACACAGATGATAGTTTGTATTTTAACACATCGGCTACAAGAAAGCTAGCTACGATTACCGATGCTGACCGGAGAACCCCTTCCGTTGCTGTAGTGTCTGCAGCTGCACCACTGTAGCACTTCGGTGTAGTGTTTTAAGTGTAGACAACTTGGAGGCCCAGATCCCGCATTAGTAACTTCTGCCAAGCTTTTCAATGCAGTGTGGGTTTCCCCCCCTCCCCCCCTCCGATTCCTAGTTTAAATCTTTGTATTTCCATCTCCTAGTGGGGTTAAGCATGCAGTCTTCTGAGAACGATGGCGGGGAGTGAATCCAGCCATTAACAGAATCACAGTAATCGAGCCAGAACTGTGTTATTCTTATTAGTTTTTTTTCATTTTATTCTTTCTCTTCTGATTCCATGGCAATAAATCCTCCCTGGGCTCAGAGTCTGCCGGGCTTCCCCTCCCTTGAAGTTTAATTCAATTTATGTGCCTCCTCTTCCTTGTTCCGCGGCAAAAAAATAACCGCTGTCTGTCTCTGTCTCTCTCTCTTGGTTACTGTTTCCCAGTCACAAACACTGTTTCTATGTCGCTGCAGTCCTCAGGGGGAGACCTATAAAATTTGACTCATGAAGGGAAAGGTTTGGGGAGGGAAGGGGGGAGGAAAGAAGAAAAGAAAAGCAAACCAGGAAGGGAAAGTAATAGGGGCAAAAAATTGAAAGATTTAAAGCAGCTATCAACCGGGGGCTGTACCAGCTTTAAGAGTCTGAAACAACATAATAAAAGGCAATAAAGGTAGGATTTATAACCTACCTGGGGGGAATAGCTTGCTGCCTCCAAGAACCCCTTGTAGGAGTCCTGGCGGGCTATAGTTAAATCTAAGCACACTTACATCGCTGGCACATGCAAATGGCCCAGTTAACCACTTTAAAGGGCTATGAGCCAGTGCCTTGCCTTGTCCCCCTGGCCTTACAAGGCCCCCTCTTTATGGGCTTGGCATTTTGTGGGTTAAAGACTCCGTTTTGTTCCATTTGACGGGTAAACCTGCTCTGTTTCGCAGCGATCAATGGCACCGTGCTGGAATTTTAAGGGCCAGGTATTTTACCACTGGGGTGGAGCCCTCGAGCTAAATCTTGAGGGAAGGGAAGGGGGGGAAGCATGCAGATAGCGGGGGTGGAGGGTGGCAGTCTCATATACCACCAGTACATGTTTCAATTGCAGTACATTCACTGGGGGGAGGGGAGGAATAAATCTGCAAAAAACAGAACCAAACAGGAGCATGGCGATTTTTACTGCTGCCTTCGGGGACGGACTGACCCTTTCAAAATGCGGGTGATCATAACAGCCGCCACTTACGGCAAAGCGTGGCCCATTAGGGGTGTGTGAACCTTTATGGTTTACCTTTTGGGCTGGCGGAGCTGGTATTCTGTAGACAGAGGGAGGAGCAAGGATGCAGACTGGGGCCCAGGGGAGCGGCCTATTTGAGAACAGGAGCTTGGTGATGAAAACCTGGCTCCACTGCATCTAATGGCGAGACTCCCGCTGGGTTCAAAAGGGCCAGGACTTTCACCCCTTCTGGGTTCTATTTCTGACTCTGCCACAGACTTCCTGCGTGACCTGGGGCCAGTCACTTGACCCCATTGGTGCCTCAGTTTTCCATTCTGTATAATGGAGCGAACGGTGGTCACACTTCTTTGTAAAGAGCTTTGTGAACAAAGTGTGAAAAGCTCTACATAAGTGCTGAGTAATAATACTCGGGGTTGGTCCTGCGAAGTGCTGATGTAACCGAACCAGCCACTCACATGGGGACGGCAGGGGCTGACAGCAGGGATCAGTCCTGGCGCCTTCCGCTCCAACCACATGAGCCGCAAACCAGCAGCAGGTGATTATCCTGGATGTGGATCAGTCACTAGAGGGGCTTAGGTTAACATGTACCTAAGCAACGTACCACACAGAGTGCTCACAAGCCACCACTTTCAAGGCACTTACTGATTTCAGGTGCTTCCGTTTTGGAGGCCCTGGGGCCTGAATCTCAGAAAGGGCTGAGCAAAGTGCAGCTGACGTTGATGGGCGCTATGTATGCTTGGCACCTCCTGACCATTGGATGCCTGGATGTTGCAAGCTGGCCACCCAAAAGCGGGGGCACCTCCATGCTGGAAGCATGGCCCAGTGGCTAAGGCCTGGGTCTGGGACTTGGGAATTGAATATAAGTCTCCCTGCTCTGCCACGAGACTTCCTATGTTTAGTCACTGGGGCTATCTGTTCCTCAGTTTTCCCACCTATAAAATGGGCATAATAGCACTGCTCTATTTCGAAGAAGAGACGCATTGCAGATTGTGAGGGGCTTGGATACGATGGGAAGAGGGGGCTATATTGGTGGTCAGCCTCTTTGGAAAATGTTGGCCTTAACTCCCATTGGCTGCCGTGAGAGTTGTGGGTGCTCAGCATCTGCTAGGATTGGCCCTTGTATGCTTTAGCCTGAGGTCCTGGCCTGGGTCCCCCTGCCTGTCCTCCTAGGAAGGACTTTTACTGTTCTCCCATCACTCTGCTTTCTGGCCACAAATTGGAGGCTTTTGTTTGGAGAAGTACAGTAAATCTTGGCATCAGATATGGCAGGGCTTTTCATTCCAGAGCTGTTTGTTCTTTAGAGGAAGGGAAGAGGTTGGGGAGGGGTTCTGAGGAGGGAAAAAAAATCAATCTGCCCTATAAAGAGCGCTGTCGCATAGCACAGCACCGTAATCCAGTGGAGCCGGGGAGAGCGAGTGAGACCGACAGATCTGGGACAGAGGAAGGAGGGGGAGTGGGGACACAGCATAATCTGCAACCCTCTTAAACAGCCCAGCGTGGAACAAAGCCCTCATTAGTGGCAAATCAGGCTGAGGGAGTGGCAGTAATAGGTTAAACAAATTCCTATGAAATCAGGGATAACTGCTGTGAGCCAACACCAGAGTCGTGCCATAAACACGCCAAGGTGAGATGGTTCTAGTTGTAAAAGCCCAATCAGAGGATCCAGCGGGCCTGAAATGACGGATTAGTTCAGGGACATTAATGCCAGCCTCTTGCAGGGAAGCTGAGTGTGCCCCCTACCCTCCTCCTCCCTTGTTAGGGTTTGTTTGCGCTTTAATTGGCCATCTTTTGGAAATTTGCACTGGGGCGGGGCGGGGCGGGGGGGGGGGGGAAGGCAAAGATCAAGGGCAGAAACCCCCGGCCTCACACCTGCCGCTTGGCAGCAAAGACCTACAGGATCCTGGCTTTCCCCTGTGGGGCATGTGCCTCCATCCTTGTCAAGGGAGAGGCAGCTTGCTCCGAGGGGAAATGTGGCGCGCGTATGTGAATGTTTATGTGCAGACGTGACCGGCGCCATCTTGGCTGAGGCACCAGGGCTTGAACTGGGCAACCTCCAGAACTAAAACCAGGGAGGGCTACCCCAGCTTGAGCTAAAGCTCTTGAGCTGGGCACGATCCCAGACAGTCCTCCTCCGCGGACTGGCACAGAGGGAGACTGGCAGCAAACACTCATAGGTGGGTCACGTGTGCGTGCGTGTGTGTGCGTGTGTGTGTGCGTGTGTGTGCGTGTGTGTGCGTGTGTGTGCGTGTGTGTGTGTGCGTGTGTGTGTGTGTGTGTGTGTGTGTGTGCGTGCAAGTGACCCCAGGCATGTTCTCATTATAGTCACAGCAAGATCTAGGCGCTCCAGTTACTGCGTTAGGTGCTGTACAAATAAAGAACAGAATAAAAGGTGGTCCTTGCCCTAAGGCGCTTAAGGAAAGAATAAGCTAAGTGGATCTGGGTGGTGGAGCTCTTCGGAGGTGTGTGGTGCATGCCTGTGTATTTCTCTGCATAGTCGTGTAGACATGGGCATTTGCATGTGTGGGTGTGTCTATGTGCACGGCTGTGCGTGTGTGGGGACATCCTCTGCAATAAGCCAGAGCACATATGTACAGCGGTCACACTTACACAGGCATCACACAACCTTCCATGCCATTCAGCACCTGGTAGCGTTGAGTCTTATTCTGAACACGAGGTACAATGGCCTCTGCAGTGCACGATGGCTGTATATGCTGCAGCTGCTTGTCCGGGGAGCTGACCTCTCCAGGAGAAGATCCTTCGGGTTTAAAAGAGGGGAAATACAGTGTATTCCCCACCCAGGAGTAGCAGAGTTTATACACGTGATCACTAGGATCTCAGAGCAATGCCACTCCTGATGCAGGGTGTGGCCACATTTTGCCTGCTAAGGCTCTGTAGTCTGAGAATTACTAGATGGGCAAAACCCAGACCAGGTCTGCACTAAAAAGATTTGCTAGTATAGCTCTGCCAGCAAACCCTCCTAATAGAAACATGGCTTAGACTCTTACAAAGGAGTTCTTCAGCCAGAATAGTTTCTATCCGTTCCCCCAAATGAATTAAGCTAAACAGGTAAAAGGATTTTTTTTTTTGCTGGTACAACTGGTGTCCACACTAGGCATTTTGCGACATTTTTATAAGCAGCAAAGAATCACGCCTCAAGCTGACATTGTACCTACAAAAGTTTCTCGTGTAGACCCCCAGCCCAGACGTCCCTTTAGTTTTGCAAAACTTTGGCAGTCTGGCTGGTTCAGAACCAAGTCCCAATTTATCCAGGTCCGAGGATGGGGGAATCCGGACAATGCAGGGTTGTTGGAGAAATGCTTCTGGATCTGGCTCGTTAGTGCAACCCCAGAGCTGTCATAACTCCATCTGCATGGCTCCAGTGGGAGAGAAGGAGATACAGTCCTGTGCTAATCCTTTCTGAACTAAAACAGAACAAATGGCGTATCCCAGTTCCCCCATTGTATGGCTCCTTTCCCAGTTATGTCACTGGATGGGGTATGTAAAGCAACAACTTCTCCTAACAAAGGAGCATTTCTTTAGTACTGTCCTTTGAAGTTTCTAGGTACCCAAGTTAGAGAAAAAACATTAGCATGGATTATTAAACCCCAAATTATTTAAAAATTTCATTTATTTTTCATCCTCTATGCTGTTTATTTACTTTTGGCGGCGTATCCATTTCTGGATAATGAGAACGGACTAGTCAATTTTACTTTTGCTCCTAATCAATTTCCGGCTCTCATACTCTAGCACAGAACTGTTGCAAACACTCCAGGGAGAAAGTGGCATTTACAAAAATAAATAAATAAATAAATAACACACTGGACTAAAAACCGAGAAAATACGAGATAATTTCCATTGGGCTGCTTTTGTGAAAACTACCTGTGGGACTAGTGCTGGTTAACATTTTTTAAATTTCAAAATTTTGTCAAAGATAAAAAATAACCAGGAAAATTTGGGAGCTGGTCACATTTTGTTGAAAATGTTAAAATCCCCCCTTTCCACCCCCACTTTTCAAGCAGCTCTATTTGGACCATTAGTTGATCAGTTGTCTCTTTAACAACTCGAAAAACTCCAGATCAGCAAACAGAACACAGCAACATGCAGACTTCTCAATACAGTAGAATCTCAAGAGTTACAAACACCTGGGGAACGGAGGTTGTTTGTAACTCTGAACAAAACTTAATGGTTGTTCTTTCAAAACTTTACAGTTGAACATTGACTTAACACAGCTTTGCAATTTTACTGTGCAGAAGAAAAATGCTGCTTTCCTTTTTTGAATAGTTTCTGTTTAACACAGTACTGTAAGGTGGCTTTTTGTGGTCTCTGCTGCTGCCTGGTTGTGTACTTCCTGTTTCAAACGAGGTGAGTGGTTGATCAGCCAATTCATAAATCTGGTGTTCATAGCTCTGCCGTTCTACTGTACAATAGAAGATAATCTGATTACTTATCAATTTTATAATGCGTCACAATGTAGAATAACAACTGTGACCACTAAGTCTGTACGTTCTCTCTTTAGTAACGTTTATGCTTTAGTTCAGTGGCTCTCAGCCTTTCCAAACTGTACCCTTTTCAGGAGTCTGATTTGTCTTTCATACCCCCCCAAGTTTCACTTCATATAAAACTACTTGCTTACAAAATAGACCTAAAAATTCAAAAGTTCACAGCCCACTATTACTGAAAAATTGCTGGCATTCTCATTTTTACTATATAATTATAAAATAAATCAACTGGAAGATAAATATTGTACTTACATTTCAGTATATATAGCCATATAAACAAGTCAGGGTCGGCATGAAATTTTAGTTTGTGCTGACTTTGCTAGTGCTTTTTATGTATCCTGTTGTAAAACTAGGCAAAAATCTAGATCAGCTGATGCAGTCTTTGGAAGATCTCTGTGTGCCCCCAGAGGTACACGTACCGTTGGTTGAGAACCACGTCGTTAGAGCCTTACTATCTTGAGGATACAAATTCTGCACCACTTATGACCTTGAAAGACCCTTTATACTCTATTAATCCCTTTCACACACATGTGAAAGATGGCGTTTCCAGTGGAATGGAAATTCCAAGTTTCAAGCAACTCTAACATATCTACATTTGTTTTTGTTCTGAATTAGTCCTGAAACAATTAAAAAAAAATTACTGTCCCAGAAAATGATTTTTTTTTTAGGGGAAAAATATTCATTTTGGGTCCATTGAAAGATGTTGCTCTGATTTCAACTTTTCTCCCTCCCTGATTTTGAATTATAACTTGAAAACAAAAAGTAATTTTGAAATGAAAAATTGGAATGGGATGTTCTGATAAGTTTTATACCCTCTCTAGTGGGAGTTGTTGCGGCTTCTGCTGGGAAGTGACACAGAATCTAGTCTTTAGCTCTTAGCATAAGTGGAGTTTTGCATAACTTTGTTCACAAATATTTGTTTGAATTCCAAAAGGCTCCTTGGTCCAGCCATAACTGCAGTGCTTATTATTTGCCACTCATGAATATTTGTGGGACGATGCTTTTTGTTGGCACAACTGATGTTAGGACGGTGTTTCTGAGCAATGGGGCACAGTTAGTCAATGCTGAAACCTTAATCAAATCTTTCCATGCTTTGGAATGGGAATGGGGATTTTGAAAAGCTGCTTCTAAATTCACTGACTCGCCAATTTACATTGTACCTCTTGCCTTTCGATATCCTGACTTTCAAATAATATGGCTTTTGTTTGTTTTTAACATAATTAGAGTGTTCTAATTACTTTGTTAGAAATTAATTGTCTATTTACCAGCTAGTTACCTCCTTAACCTATTTTAACAAAGATTTTGCTTGGGAATATATTACTAATGGAAAAGCGTTGGCATCTTAATACTCACATGGGTAGATCGTTAAAATAGATTCCAAATGCAATTAAAGGACTTTTTTTGAAAAACCGACTGTATTAGCAGATAAATAGGTGCGGCCTTCCTTTTGAATAATCGTTTACAGCTTCACAGGAATTCCATTAGCTCCATGCTCCTTGCTGCAAATGTGTCGGCTGCAGAAGGTAATAATGGGGGGGGGGGGGGTGATTGTGCGAAAAAGACAGAAGCAGCTGATGGAGGGAGTTTGTTTTTTCTGCTGAGGAATGGAGAAAAAAGGGATTCTCCAATGGCCACAGCAGCAGCGTGGGGGGCTGCAGGGAGGAATATTGATCTGGGCCAAGAGAGTTTTAAGTGAATTGCTGAAGGCAATTATACTACCGGAGAGAGCAGCATTCTGGGCGGCCTGGGCAAGATGATGTTTCGGGGGCGTTCGTTTGCACGGCTCCTTGCTGCTCTGAGTCACAGCAGCATCGGTGACTGCAGGGGCTCTAGGAAAGGCCCCGGGGGACACCTGGGTTTTCGCAAGTGTGATGGAGTAGGAATACTGTGTGCGTGCCTCAGTTTCCCCTATGCATTTCTTGAGCATCTATGTGAAGGGATAAGGATGTGTTAGCTGATGCAAAGCAGAGCCTCTCTGCAGGCGTCCATACCTGAAGCTGTAATCTGACTCCAAGTGGGGGAGGAAGGGCTGGAGAGAGGGGGGAGGAAGGCCTGGAGAGGGTGACTTTCTGTTGGGAGTCTGAAGCTGGAGTCAGGCAGAGAAGAGACAGGGAACTCCAGGCAAGCTGGCCTAGCTCTCTGGCCCCAGAATGGATCCAGCAGAGGGGTCGCGTTCGCTCTATCTAGATTACGTTCCTGTCATCTAATAAACCTGTTTTACTGGCTGGCTGACATTAACGTTTGACTGTGGAATTGGGGTGCAGAATCCATGGGCTTCTCCAGGACCCCGCCCGGGTGGGCTCACTGGGGGAAGTGCATGGAGGGGTAGAAGGTGCTGAATGCTCTGTGGTCAAACCAAGGAAGGTTGAAGTGGGTACCCATGAAGCTTCTAGCCTTGGAAACAGGCTGTGTACAGAGAGGGGACACTTCCCCCGGAATCCTAACTGGCTTCATCGGGAGCAAGTTCCAGACCATTGCCCGGGCACTCCGTGACAGCAAGTGGTGACAATTACATTTCTGGCAAGTCCAGGGACTTCTGCACTTGCAGACGCTTGGTGGCTTGTAGAAGACTCACTAGAGGGCGGAGGGTCAGATTCTTTCCTCCTCATTCCCCTCCCCTCTGGGTTGAGACCTCAGCATCCCGCCAGCAGTGCTACCCCACCCATTCACAGGGGCCGGGAGTTAAGCAAACAAAAGGCCTCGGAGCACTGACTACCAATGGGGCACTGCATGGAATCACCAGATTCTAAGGTCATCTGGTCTGATCTAGTCAGATATCCCAGGCCGGTGCAGAGATATTTTGCGCTCTAGGCGAAACTTCCACCTTGCGCCCTTCCCACCTGTTCTCCCCCCGGGCATCACTTATTATAAACTTTAAAAAGTGTATTTTCAAAAGTATTTTGAGTCATGTATACTTCCTTCCTTCATTCTTTCATATCAAAATCTAGTACATTTTATTCTCCCTTTAGAATGTCCAATTATTGTCGTTAATAACATTTATAAAATTAGAATGGCAGACACTCTGTCATACAACAACAGCTGACAATGCCAATATGACAAATTTCAACAATCTACACACACATATTTGCACATAAACATATCCACTCAAATACTTAACACATGCACACAACTGACCCGAAGTACTAGTGAAATGATGCAGCAGCTCTTGCCAGAGTCTTAGATCTGAAACAACTCAACAAAAATAGTTCACCTCAGTCGACAAGCTCCGAAAGTTAGTAAACTGAGCATTATAAACAGCCTGTCCGAACAGGTAACGGCTGCGCGCAGTGAGAAAAATGACGTCCTTGCCACTTTGTTTCGTAGTGAAGCAGTCCGCTTGTGTCCCGTCTCCTCATTATTTGGGCTGAACTCATGAGTTTTGAAATATGTGCCGTTGGCAGTACTGTTTAGGTGTCTAGATCCCTCCCTTCGAGCTGGAAATAAGTTGCTTTGGAGGCCTTTACGGTTCTGGACCTTATTTAGCCTGACTGAAGCCCTGGATTGCAAGGGTTCATAACCATGCGCTCTGTTCTCCTGGCTCCCTGGCAAGCAATCCTTGCTCCCACAAATGCATCTTGCATTTGCTGCAGCCTCCGAGAGATGCCGGTTTCCCTGGAGCAGCTTTCAGAACCAGTTCGTAACAGCCACATGGGGATTGAAAGGCAGTTTTCCTCTGCAGGGATCCCCATTCTCCAGGGAAAATCTCACCCTTCTCTCACTGTTGGGTCCATGCCATCTTTCTAAGATGGTCAGCTGAGAAGTGCACAGAACCTCCAGCAGTTTGCCTGTGGGTTCTGCAACCCAGTGGGCACCTTGTTGCATCCAGTTATCATCTGGTCCTGCCCCACCCTGCATGTGGGCTGACAGAGTCTTTCTAACCAATGGCAGGTTAACGTGGTGAGGGCATCTGTAATAGTACTGGGCATTATGACCTTCCAGCCGTTTCATGCGCATTAACTCATTCCTTCCTTTAGGGCAGGAGGTATTTATCAACCCCTTTTAATGGATAGGGAAACTGAGGCCTGGAGAGTGAGATTTACTCAAGGCCACAAGGTCAGTGTCCAATATCCGACGCTAGATCCCTCACTGCTGCTAGTCCATTTAGACCAGCAGAGGGTCTGTTTTCTTCAGCTCTGTGCTCAGACCATTGGACCGTGCCCCTCTCTCATCCATATGAGGCCCGGCTGGAGAAGGATCAATAAAAACACCAAATGCTCCCAACCTATGGAGACATTTGGATCCAGCTGCAGATCCAGCCTGTGTGGCTTTATCCCTTCGCTAACCCCGACACATTGACAGCTGGACGGTACCCTGCTGGGCCAGGGACAGTTTGATCCTGCAGCTGCGAAGGATCTCGCCGAGTCTCTGAGCTCTGCTGTAGGGTGGGGAATTTTAATAAGGAAACAGAGAGAGCAAAAGGGACACACTGCAAGGAAACTGACCTTATTTCCTGCAAGTGTGTGACTAAATTGTGCGGCTAAAAATAGGTGAGTGATTTGCTTTGGTGCAGGAAGGTTTTGCTGATACTACTTGTGTTACACCCATAAATATAGAGATTTAATGTCATATTTCCCTGGTTGCTTTGCTATCAAGATATTGCTGAATTCTCAAGAGTGGCAGCGTGTCTACTGCTTGAAGCTGGCAACTAGAAGGACAAGTTCTGCTGGGCTCTATTCAGGTCCTAGCCTGACACTGACTTTCTAAGCAGCCATTGACTAGACACTTGGGTCAAAGGCTTCCAAAGTGGCCACCAATTTTTTTTAAAGTACCGTCATTTTCTGGGTGCCCAACTTGAGCACCTCAATACCCAAGACAACCAAAATCAGTGGCCGCTTTGGAAACTTTGGGCCGTAAACCACTGTGACTTGGTTTACCCATCTCTAAAATGGGAATGATACAATGTACCTGCCTCACAGGGGTGTTGTGGGGTTTGCTTAACAAATGTTTCTAAATGTCTGAGCTGCCCAGAGGAAAGGGTGAAGTATGAACTTCTGGGGGATCGCAGGTGGATGTTTGGGAGACGATGGACCCAGGATCATGTAACTTTCTCCATCCTCCTGCTGTTCTTAAACTTATCCAGGAAGTGGGAGGTTGAGGCTGAGGTTCTCCCCTCTCAGCTGGGAAACACGGGTTTAAAAAGACGTGTGGAGGGGACTGGGGATGGAGTCCTGGAGAAACCCAGCACAGAGGTATAAGGAGGGGCAAGAGAAGCCACTCAAGGAGCAGCCGGCAAGCACCCTGAGGAAGGATCGTGACAAGGTGTCTTTCATTTAGCTGAGTTTTTAGTAGAGCGGCTGGTTTTATTCCTGTCTGCGATGAAACGGAGGGTGTTGGGAGGTTGAAATATACAATCAGAGAGAACTATGTAGTGCTAAACAATTACTCTGGTGCATAAAGCTCTTACATTTGTTTACTGAGAATCCTGTACTGAATTCAAGCCCTCGGACAGAACTGTCGGGGAGCCAGAGAGCAGAGGCTGGAGTTTATGTAAATTTGACATCTTGTGTTTCACAGGTGACACTCTCTCTTAGCTTTCGGTTGCCTTCTGTTGTTTTCTCCTCTCCTTTATTTCATTAAGGCGCAGTGTTCTTAGAGCCCGGGTGTTAAACTCCCAGCCTGCTTGAGTCCTCCGCCATCCCTTTCAGCATGGCCACCTTCCTCTAGATCCCTCCCAGTTCTGCTTCTGACTGCCTCGTTCCACCACTGGACCTCTTCCATGGGAGAATTTCAGCCTTGCCGTGCCCCTGACAGGTACGGAGATATCTGTTGTTCCCATGTGACATGGGGAAACCGAGGCACACAAGGAGGACGTGACTAGTCAAAGCTCACGCAGTTCCTCTGCGCCAGAACAGCAGAGACCTGGCTCCTAGACCACTGTTTGAATCCCCACAGCTTGGTATCCATCTCCATTTCTCCAGCTGCAGGGTTGCATTCTCTGCTGCTCTCCTGTCCCTTGCTTCCTTTCCACAATCCAACCAGTCCTTGACAAAGAGGAACGTGCGTGTGAATGAACTGTGCTCCTTGCGGGGATTTGAAGAGATGAAGTCAGTCTGTCTCTGGCTGGACCCCCGCTCCACACAGGCCCTGTTCTGCTGAACCAATTCCTTGTTATGGGCCAAGTTAATTTCTTTTACACCAGAGATCAATATGGCCTGGTAAATCTGCCACGGAGACACCTGGGTAGAATTCATTTGCAAGCGTCCTTGTGTCCTTCCACAAGGCATTCTCTGAGCACTGGCTCAGCCCAGCCGCCAAACACTCCGCTTTGCCTCTCCAGCAGGAAGCCTGCTTGGCTCAGGGGGACTCTTAGCTACCCCAAAATGTGCAATTAAAATCCCCTCCTACTTCAAACGGTCTCCGCAGACTCCCAAGCTAGGCAAACATTCGAACTGCGAAGAGACGATCGCGCCTTAAGCCTGCAGCTCCAGCTTGGCTAACCAACCCAAAGCAGTGGTTGCAAATCGGAGCACCAATCCCTATCGGAGGGCCTGCGTGTAGGGTGACCAGATGTCCCAGTTTTACAGGGACAGCCCTGATATTTGGGGCTTTGTCTTATATAGGCTCCTATTACCCCCCACCTCACTGTCCCAATTTCCCCCACTTGCTTTCTGGTCACCCTGCCTGGGTGCAACATTCTTCAACCCTGCTGACAAACCAGTTGCCTTGCCCACACTGATGGGGTCCCTACCATCTTGTTGCTGACCTTGCAGTAGCGAAATGAATTCAGTGCTTTTATATAGCCTCTTGGTCCAGTTGTTCAAAGTCTTTTATAGACACTAATTGAACCTCACAGTTAATGAAGACTCACTAACAAGTCTGCAAGTTGAGGCATGACTTCATTGCACATAAAGAAAAGGGGGGGGGGGAATGTTCTTAAATTGGATTAATTAACTTGGGTTAAAAGAAGAGTGAAGACACAGCAATTGCTTTGAATTAGCCTTAGCAGCTCAGGGTAAAGCCAATAGGAGAGGTTGGACTTAGGTTAGCAGCTTACATTAAAGTTACAACCAGCATTGTCTTGTCCTCACTGCTATTTTAACGCATAGCTAGCCTAAGTTAAGAACACACTTTTTCCCTCTAGGGACAATTTAGCCTCCGAGAAGTGTTTATTATCTCCATTTTACAAAGGTCATCTGCAAAGCCAATTGAAAATTTTTTGGCTCAAAGCTATACATTTTTAACACATGCAACTTTTTCATCAAATGGACATTTCCCTGGGAAGTGTTCCGATTGTAGTGATTTGTTTCAAGTTTTCCATGAAACAAGTTGAAGGAGAATTTTGAGAATGGAAACTTTCTTTTTTTTTAATCAAAAATGTTCACAGGAACAATCCCCCCCCCCCCCCCACTGTTGTCCAGTCCACTCCAGAGACATGGGGGCACACGTAGAGATGAGTTCTTTGGAGCAAGGAGGATGAGATATTTACCGGGAGGGGCCTGGTAAAGCGAGCCGGGAATTTTTCATTGCAAAAAGCTGATTCGTCAAAACTGAAATTTTGGGCCGAAACGTATTGGTTTTGACAACGTTTGTTGGGAAGGTGCCTCAGGTCAGGGCTGGAGTTTCTGATCAAACCACCGAAGAAAGAATCTGGAATAATGGGTATTTCAACCTGGGTCTCTCACATACGAGGTTATTAGCTAGGGTGGGCATTCTCTTCCCAGTTCTTTCTGTTTTGTTCATGAAACATTTCGAAAGGTCTCATTTTTGTCACAAGGCAGAAGGAAAACAAATGTTGACAGCTTGAAATTTTATGTGAAACACAATTCCTGTTTTGTGGCCAGTCCAAGTGCCTAGTGTGCTTTTCAGTGCCATCCAATGAAGAATAATATATCAAATGAAGTGACTTTCCAAAGGCCACAGAGTGACTCGGTGACAGAGCCAGGAGTAGGAGGCAAGAGCTCAGGATCATGGTGTCCTTCTCTAACCACTAGACCTGCCTCCTCAGTTGGAGCCAGATGGTCTCAAGAGCTCAGCTCTCCTCAAGGCCTACCAAGGTGCTGAAGTGAGGGCAGATTTTCAAAAGACCTCCGTGCCCAGCAACAAGGGAAGCTGCTGTTGCTGAGCTGTGTTGATCATAGTAACTTGAAATGTTAGATGCAAAACAAAGGCCAAGACAAAGTCCCTCCCCCAGGCTTTTCACGGGTGGGATCAAATTCTCAAAAGGGCTAGCACCCAACTTAAATAGGAACTGAAACTCTATCCCTGTCAAGTGATCAAATGGGGGGTCTGGGGCAAAGCCAGGAATTAAACCTAGTCCTTGACTACTAGACCAGGCTTCTTCTCTTGGCCAGCTGTTCTACCAGAGTTCCCTTTCCCCTCCGTTTCCTGTGGACACAGACTTCGCGTCCTTGCTTAGCTGATTCCCCTGCTGCAGGAGTGCTCTAGAAGAGCCAGTAGTGACTTTCCAGTGGTGGGATCGAATCCTGCCCCGCCCACATCCATTTGCTTCTGGTAGGAGCTTGTCTCCAGTCACTGTGCCCAGGGAATGGCTCAGCTGCAGTTTCTCTTCCACCGCCGTGCTGGCGATGCACCAGCCATATGCTTCACCAGGCTTGAGCCGATCCAAAGCACCCCCCAAGGGAATCTGAACATTCACACCTGCTTCCATTGCCCCCGCCTCCATCCAGAGGTGAAGTTAATAATTTCATGTGGAACTTGGCTGGTGTGTTTTTCCGTCTGAGCCCTCTTCAAACGGTACCACTTCCTCTGATCCGTCACAGTCAGCATCCTTATCAAAAGGGAACGTCTGCCGGGTGGAAACTCCGATAATCCAGCATGCTACCCCCCACCCCCACAGAGAGAAATCCCTCTGCCTGTTCCCTCTGCTGTCAGTGGGACTGATGCATACCCCATGCAGTGGGGCCAGAGTTATCACCCTGCATTGTCAAACAGTGACAAGTGATTTGGGGGGGCCTCTGATTTGGGATGCCTACCCGGTGACATCACACACCAATGGGGCGAGGTGTATTTAGACCAGCCGAGAATCTGGCCCTCAAATCTCAATGTGCAAGGCACAACAAGGGTGTGTAGCTAACAATTAGCAGGAAGAGAGGGCGAGGACACCACGAAATGGCTGTTGCTCCTGTTAGCGATGTGCGCAATGGGACGTCCAGTTGCATCGGCTCGGTTCAGATGCGCCTGTTTCAGGCTGGGTTTTAGTCCTGGCAGGGTGGAGAAGCGTTACCAGTTGTGCTAAGGCTCTGGGCTCTGCTGAGGGGTGGAATGATTCGGTCACATGATTAACCAGTGTTTCAAGTCCCCTCCATGATGGCAAGAATCAAATGCCTGGGTTAAACATGTTGGACTCAGCTGGGCTGCGCATGGGACCAGGAGCACGGCCGACTTGCAGGATACGTCTGCACCGTGATTAAAATCCGCCGCATCTCAGAGCCCCGGGCAGCTGACTCAGGCTCGCGGGGCTGGGGCTGCTGGCCTATAAAATTGCAGTGCAGCTGTTCGGGCTCAGACAGAAGCCCGGGCTCTGAGACCTCTCCGCAGTGCCCTCCCCCCGGCTCACGGCATCTCGGACCCTGGGCTCCTGAGATCCTGAGGAATTTCAGGGCCCCTGACCCATAAAGCTTTATCTGTGGGAGGGAGCCGGGCGCTCCCGATTCGTCTGCCTCTCTAGAAGGGTGTCGTGAAAGGGGTCCCTCTGTCTCCCACTGGCCCAGCCAGATAGGGCTGATTTTGCACCTAAGCCAAGACTAACAGCACAAGAACGAGCTGGGTGTGAAGCTACTGACATTGTCAATGCCATGGGATCTCACCAGGCCAGTCCTTTCATCACTGCATGCTGGGGCAGTGGTGGAGACCAGCAGAGCTGTGAATGGACCCTGCTACAAGCAACCACCTCCTGGCTCCTCACCTGACCCTCGGGGCTTTGTTCTTTGCTGCCCCAGGTGTAGGAGGGAAGCAGGGGGCAAAAGGGAAGGTCCATGCTGGCTGATCCGCCAGGGGTTTGTAGGTGAATGATTGCATGAAACTCTTGGGCGCGGTCTCAGGGGAAGAAGGCCGGCCCTTAGGGATTTTGATTCCCCTGGCTTCCCAGCAGGCTTGCGGATCCACAGAGGAGCCTCTTGAGACTTCTGGTCACATCCTCTTGTCGTGGAACTTAGCGCAGCTGCACCGGAGTTAATGGCATTTACACCAGCTGAGGATTTGGCCTTTCCTGGAGCCCCGAGGCGCAGACACCCAGCAGCAGGAGAGAGAAGATTTAGCGGGTCCAACGTTTTCAAACCTGCGTGATGATTCCATCTGCCTTTGGAGCCCAAGTCGCGCTTTGGAGACAGGTGGCCCCACTGCCCTAGAACCGGCGTGACCATCTCTCTGGTTCTCACCGCCGCCTCTTATTGTGGATCTCAGACTGACGGGCAGCCAACAGGTTGGAGCTGCGAAGAGCTTCAGCGTAAAGGGTCTGTAAACCGCTTGCTGTGTGCGTACCTGGCAGTTCCTAGCCGTGCCCTGGAGAGCCGTCCCTGCTAGGAGAAGCTGAAGGGGTTCTGGTGTGTGTGTGTGTGTTTTTCAGCTGACGATGGTATCGATTCTGTTGTACCCATGGATTCAGAGATCCCTGGTTGCATTGCAGTGTGGTGCAAACAGGCAGGGAAATGACTCTGTTTCAGAGAGCTGCTCACAGCAGGGGGCGTCAGAGCTCCATGTGGAGGAGACCTGGGAACAGACCGAACAGCGCTCTGGAAGGGCTGGAGCCCAGCCAAAGATCAGCCTGGAGAAAGCAGCTTGGCAGTTCAGGAAGTTAATCCAGCCCCACTCCCCAGCACTGGGAGTTCTTGCTTGTCCGATGCTCCTCCCCACTAGCACCAAGGACGCTGGCCCTTTCAATGCTGCCTTCCCTGCAAGGCTCTCAAGGCATCGTCCGGCTTCATGGAGTGGCCAGGTCATCACAGCCCCTTGCAGCTGGCGAGTGTTAGTCCCAAACAAAAATAACTGGGTGCATTTTCCAAAAACCTGACCAACGCCCCCAAACCCCCCCCGACAAACACTTATCTACTGAGGGTGTAAAGCTTCCAATGACTATCGAGAAACAAACCACCGGTTCCCCATAGCAACAAACCCTCATCCCCTCCCCCCGGGTCACACTGCCCATCTAACCTTAACTCTGCCCCCTCTTCTGATCTGCACCTTCCACAATGGGGGCTTGGGCCATGAAGGGGGCTCCTTGGTGCTCCTGCAATAGCATGGCAACAAAAAGAAATGAGGAGAAAATCATTTCATTGTGCAGTGCCGTTGGAAGTGCACCACTGGTTTTGTAGGTGGTTTAATAAGGATCATCATAGGAGCCTGCAGGAGTTAGGGAGCCCACGGCAGTATGTTCCCATTTATCCAAATCCCTGTGTCATCTCCACATTATCTGCACCCCTCTCCTTGCCCCCAGGTAGCTTATGCTGGAGGACTAAGGTGGGGTTGGGATAATGTGGAGGTTGGGATTACAGACCAGAGATCCCCAGCCAGGACTAGGAGGAGGACAAGACCCAGCTATGGGGAGGACACCTTGCTGCTGAATGGCTTGTGTGGCTATGCAGGGAGCCCTCTGCACCCCCATGATGCTGGGTGTGAGTGGGGCTGTGACAAGGTGCAGGAAGGGCTGCGGTCCTGGTGGGTCCTGGCTGGAGGGGGGGGGGTCTCTGCTTTGCACCCTGCACCTTCAGGGATCCGGTGTCACTAGATACGTGACAGAGCAGAGAGTCCCCTGCAGCCCTGTCATCACCGGGCAGAACAGACACCCCTGGGCAGGACTGCGAAGAGGAGAAAGACGAACCCCCAGCCGTAAGGGAGGCTACCCCACTGCTGAATGGCGCCTGCCCCCTCAATTAGCAGAATGAAATCCCAGGCCCCGTGGCTGTTTGGATAATGGGGACCGTGCTGTATTTCAATGAGGTACATGCCTTTGAAATGAGGAGCAAAGCTTCGAGAGGGAATGCAGTTTCAATGTGCATCAATGCAGAGTGATCACAGTACAGGGTGTGGGCGGAGCAGAGGCATATTCCTATAAATAGAACTGGACGGCTGTTCCGTCCGGTGTTCTGACATGTAGATCAACTGGTGGGTTGGGTTTGGATCAGCCCACGGAGAGCTGGGTAGGGGAGCTGAGGGAAAAGGTGGAATTGCCGACCCACGAGAGAGTCCCAGATTCTGGAATGTTGTTTCGTTCCAAATCAGAAGGGGGAAAAAAATGGGAAATTCAGCATTTCCGGTAAAATAGAATAATGCAAAAAGTTTGGTTTGGAGCTCAGCGAAATGTTTTGCTTCCATCAGGGTGACCAATGCTCATGTTGATGAAATTGGAAATTTTGTTTTGACTTCATAGTTTTAACTCTTATTTATAGTCTATGATAAAACATGATAAAAATTCTTACAAAAGAGTCAAAGCAAAATGGAAAAGTTGAAAAGAAGAGTGTTGAGGTTTTTCTTATCCAAAGTGCCAATTTCACTGAAATTTCGTGTTTCTACAGAGTGTTTTCATTTAGTCAAATCAACATTTTCTGGTGGAAAACTGTTCCACAGTGCCACTTCCACCTTAATTGAATTGGCCATGTTAGCATTGCCCCACTACCCCACTGGGGAAGGAAACTCCCATATTTTCACGTGCTGTAATATATATATCGCTTACTGTATTTTTCACTCCATGCATCTGATGAAGTGGGTTTTAGCCCACGAAAGCTTATGCCCAAATAAATTTGTTAGTCTCTAAGGGCTGGTCTTCACTGGGGGGTGGAAATTGACTGAAGATACGCAACTTCGGCTACGTGAATCACGTAGCTGAAGTTGACGTATCTTCAGCCGACTTACCTGCCGTCCTCACAGCGGCAGCAGTCGGTGGCGCACTCCCCCGTTGACTCCAGCTTGCGCCTCTTAGCGAGCTGGAGTTCCGGAGTCGACAGGGAGCAACGGACGATCGATTTCACGCGTCTTCACCAGACGCAAGAAATCGATCACTAACAGATCGATCGCTACCCGCCGATCCAGCAGGTAGTGAAGACCAGCCCTTTGGTGCCAAAAGACTCCTTGTTGTTTTGTTGGAGCCCTTAGGCACTCAGTAAGTTTGCAGGTGACACTAAACTGGGAGGAGTGGTAGATACACTGGAGGGTGTTGCACAAACCTGTTCTTGCCTTGGAGGCCTCTCCAATTACCTTCCAAGAACAGGCAAAAGACTCAAGGTAACCTGAACAAAAAGAGTTTATTTGTGCACAAATAGGGGATCAGAGGAATACAGTTCCAAAGTCTGAAAGCCCACGAACACAGGGTGGGCAAAACATATATACAGGGTTCGAATATGCAAGCAACCTATAACATCCGAGAGTCACAGCCACATACAGCCAATAATCATATGCCACGTACATGCTTGTACACAGATTCAAACAGCACCATGGCTACCAGCCGTTAGTTCCCGCTCTTACTGTTACACAAGCATGACAGACATTGTTGCAAAGTATGACATGAGCTGACAGGCCTAGGTGCAAGCTCAGTCCCTGATTATGGCTACATGCTCACCCAGCTGACAGACTCCATTTTAAAACAAAAACTCCATCTTGCAATACACATTACATAACCATTAACCCTGCAGTTGCCGCAAGGATAACGCATCTTATACAATGTCCAGTTAAACCCCTGTTAAGCTCCTATTTCTATAGCAGTTAACTAGAAACAGGCAGCTAACATTACAGAGTAAGTAATCAATAAATACCATTTTTATATTTGTACTACAAGGGTAGGGATAGGATACAGAGGGACCTAGAGAAATTAGAGGATTGGACCAAAAGAAGTCTGATGGGGTTCAAAAAGGACAAGTGCAGAGTCCTTCACTTAGGATGGAAGAATCCCATGTACTGCTACAGAGTAGGGCTTGAATGGCTAGGCAGCAGTTCTGCAGAAAAGGACCTAGGGATTACAGTGGATGAAAAGCTGGACGTGAGTCAACAGTGTGCCCTAGTTGTCAAAAAGGCTAATGGCATTTTGGATTGTATAAGTAGGGGCATTTCCAGCAGATTGAGTGAGGTGATCATTCCCCTTTATTCCACATCGGTGAGGCCTCATTTGGAGTACTGTGTCCAGTTTGGGGGCCCACACTACAAGAAGGGTGTGGGAAAAATGGAAAGAATCCAGCAAAGGACAACAAAAATGGGAACCTGAAAAGGCTTGGAAACCAAGAGTGTTTCAATCCCCAAGAGGCATTTGATGGCCCACGGTGATCTTGCCAAGGCTCAGAGTACTAAGGAGGGATGGAAAGTGTTGTAGGGACTGTGTAGGAGGAGAGGGCATATTGGCGTGGCTCCAGGATGGGGGCTTAGCGAAGGGTTCATTTCAAGGGGGCTTACGAGTTTCTGAGGTTGGGACACGCAAGGCAGTGGAGCATCCCAGGGCCATAAGTGGGCAAAACCCAGTAGAGGTTGATTCTGCAGGTCCATGTCCGCAACAGGGTGGCAGATGTAATGTTGGTGGACTCAGCCCCATGGCTGGTTCTCTTTGTGGTCCCATTTCACCCAGCGGCCAAAACCAGTGGGTCTGGTTTATCAACCCAAAAGATAGCTATTAGGGGGCGAGGGGTGGGTGGGGCCTACCGCTCTGCACCTACAGCCAAGGGAGGGGTGCATGAGGGGGAGTGAAGAGGTGCAGGGGGGCAGCAGGGATCTGAGCAAAGAGCTGGAGAAAGCTCAGCTCGGAGAGGTCACCAGGTGGTCATTTGCTTCACGTGGGCTGTCTCTCTCATGGCTGATACAGAACTGCCATTAGGCAAATAAGCCAGTCTGAGGGAGGCTGATAAGACGGGGGAAGGGGCCGCCTCAGCCTTCCCAGAGAACAGCTCTTTGAAGGAGTTGTGAGGCACTGGAATTGCTGGCAGGAGATATGAAGGACCTTGAAAATTAACCACGTGAAGGTCTGTTCCCTAATACCCTCGAGCTTAACTTTATCAGGGAGGCTGTGCTGGCAGAAAGCAATAATCATTCGCAGCAAAATGCAAATGTGCTGGGAGAAAGCAGCTCGCCAGAGATGGGCTAACTTTCCTGTATCGTCGCTGCAGCCGACTTTCTAACCATACGGTCAGCTTTCCCGCTGCCTGGCCTTCTGTACCAGAGAGCCACACAACACCATGGCCACTGGGTCCCTCGTGGGAAAAGCGCCAACATGACAAGCATTGATGCGTCTAAATGCATGATGTGGTTGAATGTATGTGTAGCAATAGGTCTCTGTGCACATGCATAGATTTGTATGTGTGCCATTGTATGGGTTGTTTTTTGGGAGGGGGTGCAGGTGTCTGACTGTATTTGTGTGTCTTGGTTAAGCGGGAATGCACACGTTTGTATGGAGGTGCGCTGTAGGTATCTGTCGGTGAGTTGAGTCTGCCTGTCTGTGCGCTTGCGTGGCTGCCTCTGTGTACCTGTGTAAGTTCGGTTCCTATGTGTTAGACACACTCACACTCGTCACCACCCAAACATATCCCATCTGTGATATTTTTTCCCCCTTGGGATGCAATTTATTTATAACGAGGTCATGGCTGTCAAATAATGCCGGATCCCAGTAGGAGGCTGAAAGGGACTGGTCATTGTAGTGGCCAAAGTGACAGCCATACCAGCTGCATGGGACTGCAAACGTCTTTGCTCATTCCCTACTTTCTAGTTCTCTCTCATCCATGCTTCTTTCTGTGCTTGGGACAGGCATGACCTGATATGTTGCGGTTAAGAGAAGGCCTGGAATTTGGAACCCCCTGCCAGACCTGAGTTTTCTCACCGTGGTGGACAATGAATCCGGACAGGATAGAAGCGCCAAGTCTTCCTCTTGAGGTGGAAGTGGGTACGGGGTAGGTGGACATCGAACTCCGCACTCACGCGGAGACCAGGAGAGGGAGAGAAATCTGTAAGATAGAGAAGAGAGAGATCTCCACTATAGTGAATACGAAGCTAGTTTGCTGGACATAGAATGATGCCCCAGTGTTTCGCCAAAGCTCTCAACCAACCATGCTGGATAAGGCATCTTGTGATTCCTGCTGTCTCCGCATGGGGCCTGAACTGGGTAGTCATGTACCGTCACCGGCTTGTACGGTGAGCGTGTCCATTCCTGCAGGGGAAGTGGAACAGGGTGGTTGGCCCATGATGGGCAGGAGCTAGCCACACCTGATTACAGAATGGAAAGATTGGGGTGATTGCTCTATAAAGAGAAGCATGAGACTGCACTGAAGGGGGTGAAGCTGAGGAAATAGCTGAGAGGCTACAGCGAGAGGAGAAGGCTCCTGAGACCACGGGAGCTGAGACATAGAGGACTTCTTGTGCTCAGGAAGCTCTGGACTGAAAGAAGGGTTTGGGCCTGGAAGCCAGAACCAGAGGGCTGAGAGAGGCTGAGCTTCAGCCAGGGAACGCCTGGGAGTATTGGGCCTAGCTTCTACTAGAGGCCCTGACTGGAGGAGGTTTGGGGGCCTGGAAGCGAGATGTCTGAAGAAAGCTGAGCTGGAGCCAGGTAAAACCTGAAACGCCTTGAACTGGGACCGCTGGAGGAGAACGTTTTAATTGGACCGTGAGTTCCTAAGGGGTTCTGAAGTGGGAGAAATTGATAGCAAGGGACCACAGAGAGACCTCTAGCCATGAGAGGGAGCTTATTAAGCCACCATCCTGCTACTAGAAGCACTGCAGGGCCTGGCCCTGCTCTCTCTGCAGTTTCCATTTGAGGTGGCATTCTTCCCCTCCTCTCCTGGACTGTGGTGCATTGCTGGTCTGTGTTGCTTAAACGTCCTCTGCATTTCAGGGTGGATGGAAATGCCCCCGGGTCTCCTTGACCTGCCTCAGAGGGAGGCTGTGTGAAGCTTAATTCACATTTCAAAAGAGGGTTGAGTTTCAGAGGAGAAAAGTGCTAGGAAAGAGCAAAGCAGGATTCCTTTGTTATTGTTTCTATAAATTCCCAGTCGAGAGACCCTTGGATCCTGGGACAGACTCTCCTGTCAGGCCTGCTGGGTTTAAAGCAGCGAAACTCTATTGGTTTCACTGAGGTTATTCTTGATTTCCTCTGGGGTAAGTGAGAGGAGAATTAGGCCTCGAATTATACCTTTGAAATAGCTGCTGTCCTGCACCCCCTGAGGGGGCAGTGTACTAGAGAGGCGTGTGGGGGAGGTGGTGAGGGGAGCCCAATACTGTATAGCCCTTACCAATTCTCACTGCGGGGGAAGTGGGGTAGGGAGGTTGGGAGGCTGAATTCATTCATATTAAATGTGAGATGTCAAATGAAAATCAGTATAACAGCCTGAGCAAAAGCCACTTGAAGTCCATGGAAAGAAGCCCACTGAACCCAGCGAGCTGTGGATTGGGTCCTGAAAGAGCAATGTTTGATGATGATTATTTGTACCACTGGAGCACCTAGGAGATCTGGTCATGGACCAGGACCCTGTCATGCTAGGTGCATCCTCAGAACAAAAGGACGGTCTAACAGAAATCCAGAACATCTCTCCCTGTCATGCTGCTGTGAGTTCCAATCCAGCCCTTGTCCTGATAATCAGACCCCCACCACCCCTATGGTGGCTTGGCTCTTTTAAGGTGCTTTCCATTGGACCATCCCAAATGATTTTACAGTCCATCCCTCCCCCTCACATGGTGAGTACTAACCCGCCTAAGGAAACTTAGGCTCAGCGAGGCAAAGTGATGCACCCAAGGTACCACACTGGGTCAAGTGGCAGAGCTGGGCTAGCACCTAGGTCTCCTGACTCCCTTTTTGCTGCTTCAAGCATAAGATGGTGTCTTGTATACTGAAGGAGCCCCCAGCCCCCTCCACTGTGCATGAGACGAGGCTGCTTCAAATCACAGTTGCTCTGACGTCTGCTATAAATCAAACACTTCTTGCCTCTAGAATGACTTTGCTCCCATCCTTGGGCATGTCAGGCTCCCTGGTTCTATTGGGCTGGGGTGCTTAGTCAGCATCATTTGCAAACCTCAGACTGTGTGTTACGCCCCTGCCCAGCTTGGCCTTGCGATTTGTCTTTTAGCTTTGCCTGCCTGTGTGATGGGAGCACTGGAAATCCACCCCCCCACACACACCCAGTTGCGAGCGTTGGTTTCCAAGGGGGAGAGGAGGATGCTTTACCCTGTTCATATATCACTGCCGACAAACAGCGAGATTCATTCCCGTGCCAGCCAACCATAAATTTATTTGCTTGTTAATGCGGCTTCCCCAGTTCATGTTTTCCCTAACTAGGAGCATCAAAATGTCAATCTGTCCTCAGGGGTGTATCAACCTCCTGAACTGAACTCGATAACAAGATTAGAATCTGTGCCATTCAAAAATGCTGTGTGTGTGTGTGTGTGTGTCTGTCTCTGTCTCTGTCTCTCTCTCATTTTCCCTTATCTGTCCCCCCCACCTCATATTTTCATTTCTCTTCGTCAGGTCCCAAGGATGAGGAGAGTGGAGTCTCTCAAGACTCGGAAAGTTTCTTTCTGTCTATTCCCAGCACAGGAAAGAGAATGAGGCGGGAATCCAGAAAGAGTAGCTATAGAGGTGTTCCTAGACAACCTACTCTGCCCCAAGAAGTCAGGTCTTGCATCCAATTTGCCCTCTCCAGCTGGAGGTGAAATAATTCACACTGGGTTAGAATGGAGAAGCATGGAACAAGCGGCAGTAGAACTGGGGCTGTCCACAGTAGGCAACTCCATCAGCGCCGGGTGTTGGTAACTATGGGGTGAGGGGAAATGCTACGTCCTTGCTGCTGTAGGTCTGAATGCCTTAAGGACTGGAGACAGGGGATGAAGAACAAGACTCCCGCTATTTAGTGTGGGGGAAAGGGGGCTAGAACCATACAGAGAGGCCCTTTCCACTGTGAGGGAGAGGGGCCTACATATGGGGAGATGGGGTTAGAAGTGAAGGGACCTACATTTCTATGATTTTATGTGGACTTAGCTCCCCCCCCCACACCCAGTCCTGTTGTGGGACCCAGAGTGCTCAGGGGTGGGGTGAAGCGGAGGGGTAGTGGCTCAGTGGGGCAGAGTGAAGTCCAGTCAAGATGGTCCCTTCTGACTTTAAAGTCTATGAGTCTACAGAGCCCCTGCTAATGTGGGATGGGGGAGGGGTGTCTCCCAGCCTGGCCCCAGCTCCATAGCCCAGATCTCTCCACTCTGGGAGAAGAGGGAACATTACCTTTCACCACACTTTATTTTTGAAGTTTTATTCCAGCCCCTTCTTTATTAACTTGTAGTCACTTGCCAGGGCGGTGAGCAGCGTGGGTGATTAATGGCCCCTGAAATATTATCGAGTTTGAAAGGCTGCTTGTTTGAAATTTATACTGAATGTGGCTAGATAGGATTTTTCCAGCCCGGCATTCATTTCACAACATAATTGCGAGGAGTAGATAATAAGGGCCCAGGCAAGAGGTGAGCACAAAGAGAGCGATGCTCCTATGCCGCCAGCAATAACGAGGACCAATCAATACCTTGATCAGAGTAATGGCCCCTCCTAAGCAGCTTCCTACACAGCAGCAAATACGGCTTGGAACAATGTCTCCTATCTTCCGCCCCGCGCCCGCTCACTGCAAGGTCTGTGTTTAGAGCTAGGACATCACCTGGGGACATCACCACAGGTCTGGTTTGAGCCATGACTCCCTTGCTTTCATAAGCATGAGATTCGCCCATGGAATGAAGGAGCTAAGGGACTGTCTGTCTCGGGGACTGGATGTGATTTGGGGCGGAACAATAAAGGCAGTGGCTGGGCAAGCTGCCCTTCCAACTCTCTTTTTGGTACAGAAGGGCCTGAACCCAGCTTCGTTCCTTCCAGACCCCATCCACACTTGAACTTGAATGACATAGACAGGGGACCCGGACCCATCTCACCCCTGATGTTCTGTAAAACCAAACCAGGGCAATCGTTTTGAGAGGCACCTGCTCTATGACCTCAGGTAAATCCCTTGACCTTCTTGTGTCTAATGGTCAGGGCATGAGACTAGGACCAGCCTAAGCCTGTGTGTTATTTAGCTCCTATTGGTTTCTCTTTCGAGGTCCCTAGTTCAATCCCCGGTGTGTTGGCTGGGTAGGCCACTGTCATGCCAGGACTCCTGGGTTCTGTTTCAGGCTGTCTGTGCCCTGCTGGATGAACTGGGGCTACTTATTTCTCTTATGCCTCTGTTCCCCTCTCACCTCTTGTCTAGTTATACTGCATGCTCTTTGGAGCAGGGACTATCTCTTCTATGAGCTGATATAGCACCCAGTGCCAATGTGGCCCTGACCTCTATTCTTTGCCCGGCCAATCCTAGTTCTTCCCACATCACCCCCACTTCCTAGTCAGAAACAGTCTCCAGTTTCCCTGTCCCCACAGGTTCCCAGTCCCAGTCTCCTTGTCCAGCCAGCCCCAGTCTCCCCACACCTGGCTTCTCATCTGGAGTCAGTTTCCCTCCGTACCAAATGACCCCAGCCCACCCTTGTCATCTCCCTCCCTAGCTCTAGGGACTACCAGAATATAAATGATGATATTTCTAAAAACAACTGCTCCTGGTTCTGTCTATGCAGTGGGATATCTGAGGTGACTGGTTAGACAGGGATAAACATAGCCAAAAGTTCTTCTAAGCCTGACTGGGGTTCTGATGTGCTCTATAACCTCAGGTAAATCCCATGACCTTCTTGTGTCTCAAGCTAGCTAGGAAAGTAACTAAGGAAAGCCAGCTCCACTGTGGGAAAAACAGATGCTGCATCGGAGTTGAGCTTTCCTAAGGTAAATAAATCACAAAATTACTTTCAACTATCTTTTTACTTGCATATAAAAACAAGGAAATGAACGTCCCTTGCATAATTGCTGCAAAGGGCCCAAACCAGCCGTTTCCATTTGCGATTTCATATTTCAATAAACTTTTATTTATTTCCATTTACAAGTCAATTTTTCTGCTCGTGAAAGGACGGGACTCCGAGTGCTGGTGCGTGAAAGGCAGGCAGTGCTCTGAGCTTTCCCAGGGCAGAGCTTGGACGATGCCCCTCTCTCTAGATCTAACCTCACTCCCCATGGCTGTGGGGCAGCCACTACTTGCATGTGGTAGGGATGTTAGGGTACACACTTTGGAAACCATTACCTATGATACCTTCCTTAGATGCAGTGCTTCTAACTACTAGATCTCAAAGCGCTTTGTAATCTTTTGCCTTACCTCTTGCGGCTGTGGGGAGGATGAGTTGTTAACCTCATTGTATAGATGGGGGATTGAGGCAGCTCCTCCAACATATTTAGGCTCCTAACTCCCATTTTATTTCACTTGGATTGAGGTTGTAGAACTACATGACACACCACAGAAAGTCTGTGGTGCAGCAGGTAATTGAAACCAGCCTCCTAAATTCTAACTGTTGGCTCATCCTTCCTCTCTGCCTTCTAGCATCCTCTCTTAAACTGAAAGCCATACAGAACCTTTTTTGAGTAGTTAAAAAATCGTACGTCTCTCCCTCCTTATTGTTCTTTTTTCTCCATTAATGGAGACTTAAGAGATGCAGAGACCCACCTCTACTTTGGGATGCTAAGTTGAACTAAGCCATCTCTATGTGCAGGACATAACCAAAATAGAGACTGCAGGAGATTGCTCCTGCCTACTTTCACTTCTGGTTTGTAGATTTTTAAGGCCCTAAGGAATCAATATTATGATCACTGCTCTGAGCTCACCGAGTAACTTCTGCATCAAGGCCACAATTTCTGTGAGCTAGGCGATGGCCACGCTACAGAGAGTACGGCAGCTCTCTGATGTAGCTACTTTAAGTTAATGGGAGAGAATTCTCCCGATGGCTTAATTACTCCAGCCCCGTGAGCAGCAGTAACTATGTTGGTGGGGGAAGCTCTCCGGCCAACATAGCGCTGTCCACACTGTTGCTTAAGGTGGTATAAATGATGGTGCTCCAGGGGGTGTCTAATTCACATCCCTGAGTGATATAACTTATGTCAACCAAAACTGTAGCCATAGTTGTCGAACATCTCAATTGAGCCTATGGAGGGATTAGAGCTCAGGTCACTGGGAATGATTGAATACGGATGACACTCACATGTCCCAAGCAAGGCCAAATCTAAGGAGCACTTGGCATGTGCCACTGGACACGAATCTCCCTCTAGCACCGTTAGATGGGCCAAAAAAGAATTAGAAGAGCAACTAGTGAAAGAAACACAAAATAATAGAATTTTTTTTTTAAAAAAGTAAATCAGAAGCAGGAAGCCTGCCAACCAATCAGTGGGGCCACTGGACAATGCTGTTGCTAAAGAGGAGAATTCAGGGAAGACAAAACCATTGCAGAGAAGCCAAATTCATTCTTTGTATGAGTCTTTACTGGAGAGGATGTGAGGGAAAGTCCCACACCTGAGCCATTCTTTTTAGGTGACAACTCTGAGAAGCTGTCTCGGATTGAGGGGGTCAGTAGAGGAGATTTTGGAACAACTGAATACATTAAACAGTAATAAGTCACCAGGACCAGGTGGTATTTACCAAAAGGTTCTGAAGGACATCAAATATGAAATTTCAGAAATACTATCTTGGTATGTAACCTATCGTTTAAAGTCGGGTAGGTAGCTAATGTAATGCTGATTAAAAAAAAAATAGCTGCCAGAGGTGAGCCTGAGTATTACACGTTGGTAAACCTAATTTTAGGACCAGGAAAATTGGTTGGAATTATAGTAAAGAATTATCAGACACCTAGATGAACACAATAGGTTGGGGAAGAGTCAACATGATTTTTGTAAAGGGAAATCGTGCCTCACTAATCTAGTAGAACTCTTTGAGGGGGTCAACAAGCATGTGGACAAGGGCGATCTGGTGCGTATAGTGTACTTGGATTTTCAGAAAGCCTTTGCAAATATCCCTTATCAAATGCTTTTAAGCAACTAAGCAGTCCTGGGATAAGAGGAAGGGTCCACACATGGATCAGTAACTGGTTATAAGATAGGAAATAAGGGTAGGAATAAATGGTCACATTTCAGAATGGAGAGAGGTACATAGTGGTGTCCCCCAGGGGTCTGTACTGAGACCAGTCCTGTTCAACATTTGCATAAGAGATCTGGAAAAAGAGTGAGGTGGTCAAATTTATAGGTGATACAAAATTACCCAAGATCGTTAAATCCAAAGATGACTATCAAGTTACAATGGGATCTCACAAATGGCGTGACTGGGCAACAAAATGGCAGATGAAATTCAGTGTTTAAGGCAAAAAAATGCACATTGGAACATGTAAGAGCTAATTTTGATCCCATCACATTGTGTCTACAATATGATGGGATCTAAATTAGCTGTTACAACTCAAGAAAGAGATCGTGGAGTCATTGTGGATAGTTCTCTGAAATCATCCACTCAATGTGCAGCGACAGTCAAAAAAGCTAACAATGTTAGAAACCATTAGGAAAGGGACAGATAATAAGACAGAAAATATCATAATGCCACTATAGAAATCCATGGTATGCCCAGACCTTGAATATTGTGTTCAGTGCCAATCGCCCCCTCTAAAAAAAGGTACATTGGATTGGAAAAGGGCAACAAAAATGATTAGGGGTATGGAACAGCTTCCGTACCAGGAAAGATTCAAAAGACTGGAATTGCTCAGTTTAGAAAAGAGACAATTTAGGGGGGCTATGATATAAATCTATAAAATCATGAATGGTGTGCAGAAAGTGAATAAGGAAGTGTTATTGACGCCTTCCTATAAGACAAGTACCATGGGTGACCCAATGAAATTAATAGAGAGCAAGTTAAAAGCATGCAAAGGGAAGTACTTGTTACAGAACGCAGTTAACCTATAGAGCTGGCTACCAGGAGGTGCTATGAAGGCCAAAAGCATAACTGGGCTCAAAAAGAATGAGAGAAATTTGTGGAGGATAGATCCGTCAATGGCTATTAGGCTTTATGGTTTTATGTAGGAGTCCCGGTTTTGTTTCTCCTATTGAAAGGGTTTTTTTAAGTGCCGTTTGTTCTTGGCTGTCCCTCACAGGCACCTGGATTTTTCCAAGCATCCACAGGGCTGGTATAAATTATGCACTGGCCATGTGAGCTTCCCATAACCTGCACCCATGCAAGGTGAGAGAGTAACTAGGTCTCTGAGCTGAAGCATCCAGTTGCGGCAAAGCGTTTTCTTATTGGGTGGTTACCTGTTCTGTTGGAATCTGGACTGAGGCCAGTCCGTATTACATAGTGGCTCAGTGGCCATCAGATGGTAACATCTAGCAGCCATCCCCACCTGGGCCTGTATGAAGCTTAGAAGTGAGGGTCCCATTCACAGTCCCGTCTGCCATCTGTTCTCCCAAGGACCTGGCATGGTATTGCCTGAGGTCGCGTCACATGGGCTGCTGCTCCCTGCTGGTGTGTGAAGGAGAGGCAAAGGCCCGCTGCCTGGCACAGGAGGACGAGGGGGCTGGCAGTGGGGGAGCGAAGGCTGCTGGAGTGAGCTCCGTCCATATGGCCGTGGGCGTCCCTGCGACCGGCGCAATATGGAGCCCTTCAGCTTTTGATGAATGTTGTCATTAGTGTTTACGGCACTTACAGGCCTCCATTTATCCCGATCGACAGTGATTTATGTCCGGGGCATGTGTCTGGGTGGGAACAAACAAGGGGGTGGGGGGACAGGAGAAAAGACTGCAGACTAACGGCCGTGCAAAAGAGCCGGGGCCTGGTACTACGTGAGGAAGCCATTCTTCCTCTCCCGCATCACACAGCCCCCAGGACACACCGGCCAGCGTTCCCACCTCACACGGTTGCTTCCAGGGCTTTATGCCCATGGTAGGCCAGCCCATCACCGGTACCCACCCCTTCCCTGCCATTAGTCCAACCCTCGTTCTCACCACAAGCCGCTCTAGTTTTGGAGCAGGGCACAACCAAGAATACTGCTACCACCCTGGAGAAGTGGCTTTTAAAGGTTTTTCCTTCTCTTCTCTCAACTTATCCCCCTTCCCTCTTCCCATCTCTCTATCTCCCCCTTCTTTTTCTTACTCTCTTCCTTTTTTCATCCACTTCACTCTGTCTCCTCCTCCCTCCCCAGTCTTGTGCTTCTCAAAATGGACATCACAAATGCATTCATCGACAAGCTGCCTTTTCACGGTGCCTAACTGCACCATGGTGCCAGGCATTCTGCAGTGGTGAACACCTGCTGAGAGAAGCTACTGCTCATTGGTCCCAACCAGGGGTCAATATAATCACATTCTAGTAATTTAAACTGGTGTAAATCAGCAGTGATCGTAGCGCAGTCAATGTAGCTACACTGGAGCTGATTTTTCCCATTGAGACTTCAAAATCTGGCCACTTATTTAGCTAACAGCTCAACATGAAGGGTGCAGGTTGGGCCTGAAGCCCTTTTGAAAATTCAACCGATTGTGGGAAGCCCAAAAGCGGGACGTCATTTTTACGAAATGTTGAAAGAGACGAAAACTTTTAAAAACATTTTTCAACTTTTTTCTCTTTTTTTTAAATGCAACCCCCAAAGTGATTCTTTTGGGTTACATTTTTCACTTTGGGGATTTTGAGAAACTTTGTTGTTGTTGAGTGGGGAAATAACATTTTGGATGGAGTGAATATTAACATTTTGGGAAAAACGCCATTTTTCATGGGAGAAAAATGTTTAGTTGGAGAATGTTTGATCACATCTAATGCTGTCCCCCTGACAAGCTATCTCTGAGCTCCCGAGGGAACCTAGCCCACTGGTGTAATGCCAGTGTAAGTGAGAGGAAAGTCAGGGCTGGAGACTCTAGATGCTTATATTTTTTTAATCCTAATCTTGATTTGGATTCTCACCAGGGGTGCAATATTGGCCTTCCCTAAAGAACCACAGTGGCCTGTTTGCATTTTCAGACATTCTTTTTTCATTTCCAAGGCACCTGTCCTTCAAGGTGCTCACGGTACTTTACAAACATGAATGAAGCTCCGGAGCACCCCCCTTTACAGAGGCAGATCTGGATTTCAATGGCACTTGGGTACCTAAATGCCTTTAAAAATCTGGCCTGGTGTGATTTATTCCAGGGCGTGCAGGCGGTCAGCAGCTGAGCTGATGATAGAACACAGGAGCCCTAAGTCTCCTATCCGGACACAGGCTAGGGGACCATATTCCATCATGAAATATGGTGCCCACCACAAACTGTATGCGGTGAAAAGACTACTGTTTACCCAAGGGAGAAATGTTGCCCATATGTCTGCTGTCCCCATGGGCTGATAAACGATGCAGGGCCAGGGCTTAGTGTAACTCATGCTGGCGGGTGGACATTTTTCTCCTCAGGTGGCTGGGCCACATAGAGTGTCTCCCTTAACTCACAGACCTTAGCCGTTCATTTTATCTCATGCCATTAGAACCAGAGGCCAAGGCTTGGCCTCCCACAAGCATCGCGGCCAAGGGCGTCTAATGGCTGCACTGTGCACCCCTTCTGCAAACTATCGCCAGAGACTCCTTTTTGAAGGTCCCACCATGCTATGGGGGCAAGATAGCTCAGGGCCGACAGGTGGCAGCCCTTGAAAAGGAAAGACGTGTCCAACTATTGGAGGGCAGGGGGCGGGGGCTGCGGGGGAAGGAAAGCAATGCAGGCGTTTGAAGCTTGAAGACATCCATTACAGCCTCTGAAGGGGTGCGAGCTCTTCTGGCCATGCGTGACTGTGCCTTACTGGCTGGCATGTGTCATCCCACTCCCAGCATACTCTGCAGCCACTCCCTGGCTCGTGAGTTCTGTTCCCCATGCTGCAGATGCCAGCGGGATGGTTTAACATTAGCCGTATGTGGCTGCAGTTTGTTAGTAGGTGGGCTGGCGTGGAAGGGTTGAACCCTGGTCTTTGGGGCTGCCTTGAGTGATCGGGGACTGACCGGCTTCTCTGCCGGCAGAGCCGCTATTTTGCTTCGGCTTGTGAACGAACAGTAACAAGCTCATTCATTGGTTCTAGCTTCTTTGGTGGGAGCGTGTGGGGGGAGAGGAGGCGGGAGGAGAGGCCGAGGGGTGTGTTAAGCGGCGCACTCTCATTTTGATTCACACTGAATAGGAAAGGCAAGTGGAAACCCAATTAGTAACCTCTGACCTAGCCCAGCGTTATCTCCTGGAACACAACCCATCTGCCAGTGCTCCCCTCCTCCCCTGCCTTCTCTTTCCCGGTGAATGAAACAGGTAGAGGAGCCACGTCCAGAGCTGGAGATGCTCCAGAGGGGCCATGATTTCATGAACGATCTGCATTTTCCTCGGCCCCCAACACTCCCCCTTCCCCCAGTGTCTACACCACCCGCTCATCCTGCATTCTGGCTCGGAGTAGGAGAAGGGACCGAAGGGGCTGATCAGCATCTGCCGTGAGGTTTGTTGCTGAACGCAGACAAGGGGGCTGCCTGGCTTACGTTGATGGGTGCTGCGATTGTGCGACACACACAGCTAATGCTTTCCTGGTATGATTGGGGCAAAGCTGTCCCAGGCAGTGCTCTAGATGGCAGGGGAGGGCACTGTTCCAAAGAAGCTTGCACTGCTAATAGGGTCTGGGCATTGCTATGGGGAAGTACACCGCTGGCATGCGCTCGGGCAAGGCACAAACACTGCTGCAAAGAAATGCTCTGCTAGCACGGATAGGAGGAAGATTTTGTTGGTGTAATCCCAGCTGTCATGGCTATGGCACTGCTGTGAGGAAGCTCACATGGCTGGCATGGACATGCTGTCCGGCACAGCCTGGGGGCAAAGCGCATTCTGCTGGCATTCTGGATGCCATTAGTGTGGCATTGCCGGGAGGAGACTCACCTGGCTGGGAGTTGTCGCTGACTTGGCGCGGCACTGCTGGGAGGAAGTGCACAGCTACTTGAAGAGATGGGGGTTGGGCTCTCCAGCAAACAAGCCACGTGGACCGTCGGGAGGCTTCGATTGAAGCCGCGCGGCTGGGGAGAGGCAGTGTGCTGCTCTGTTCCTCCGTGTTTAATTCCGAGTTCACAGCCGTGCCCCGCCGCGCTCTCCGAGGCCCCCAGCGCGTCAGGAGAAGTCAGCGAGGTTAATAGCTCCGATTCCCAGCTGGGAGGAAGGATTCAGAGAGCCCCATTAGAGCGGGAAAGGAGGGCACAGACTCGTCAGCGCCAGAGCCTCTTGCTGGAAAGGAGAGTGGTAACATGCCACCAGGGCTGACCGGCTCCCTGCCTGGCCCGCTCACCTCCAGGGGCCGGCTGAGCTCCTTCGCCAGCGCGGTAATGGTGTGTTTACAGTAGAATTGACAGATGGGAGTTTCAGTGCTTCACAGAGGCAGATGGTCTGAGAGGAGGGTGGGAAAAGTCTGGCAAGCGCACGCCAACCGGATCTCCTTGTGCCAAAGCCGCAGCATATGTCTGCCTTATGCAAAGCGCCCATGTCCCCCGTCCCCTCCCCCCCCCGAAAAGTTAGTGCAGCCGAAGTGTGGTTTGACAGGGCTTTTTGCCTGGGTCTCCTCTGTCGCATGCCGCACGGTGCACCTGATCAGGCTGGATGGGGGTGTCTCTTTTCCAGCCGGAGATGGGTCACACTCTGACACTTCCCCCCTCCCCCACAAGAGGTGGGATTTGGCCTTAGAGCAGAACTGTGCATCGCCCTAATCTGTGTACAGTCCGATTGAGGCTGCGGGTGCCCAATGGGGGGAGAGATAACAAGGGGCCTTGCCCGCCTGCTTGCAGTGCCTTTGCTCTCCTGAGTACTCCTGGCAGTGTGGGTCACTGGGGAGGGGGAGGGGGAGGAGAGGAGGTACGCCCCCATATCAGCTGTACAGAGGATCGTGCAGTCCACAGACGGGCACAGCGGTGAGAATGTTTCCTCTGCAGTCCTGGAGTAGGGTGACCGTATTTCCCAAAGAGAAAACGGGACACCCTCAGCTGCTCGGCCAAGCCCCCTTCCCTCCCCCCGCCCCCTGCTATTGCCCATCTCTGGAACCCTGGGGTGGGGCATGCTGGAATGCCCCCCCTCCCCCGTTCAGGAGGCTGGCAGCTCTGCTTCCCCCCGCATGCTCAATTGTACCCCACTTTGTGACAAAAGTGGGCATTGGTTGCCTTTGCTCTTGCCAACTGATCAAGCTGGCAAGTGCAATCGGGACAAACGCCTCCTTCTGAAGAAGAAAAAGTCGGGGTAGCTGGGCCAGGGCAAAAAAAAAAAGGGGGGACTGTCCCGACCAAAATGGGATATATGCTCCTTATCCTGGGGTGATATAATGCTTCCCAGAGGATATTGGTAGCACTTTGCTCTCCTCTTACCATCCAGCACTGGTCCTGCATTTGCTTTGCACTCCCATGCTGCTTCATACCCAGCTATCTTCCCTTGCCTAGCTTTGGACCGTACCTGCTGCTGTGATCCATGAAAACGCCCGGCTCAGGCCGGTGTCATCATTTCCAGCAGGACCCAGGCTTTGCTGTCTTCAATGGTCCATCTGCAATCATCAATTCTTCCTGGGCTAGCCACCCCCAGCCCTACCCCGGCCATGTTAAAGTCTGTTTCACAGGCTCCTGTGCCATGGTGAAGCACGCTGATACAGAATGCCCAGTGTCAGTCCCCTAACTTTCATCGCCGTGTCTGAATGGCCTTAGACCATGAGCTCCCTGGGGCAGAGACCAACCTTCCTTAAGGGCTGCTCACATCTTGGGTGCCACCATAACGAATACTATTAATAGGGGAAAGAGACAGGCAGAAAGCTACAAACGCTGCTGAAATGAACCCCAGAGCTGTTGGCATATTCAGTGAGGTACAACTCTCACCCACACAGTGTGCCACGGTGGCCCTTTCCAACCACAAATAGATGAGGATGAGTTCCCACAGCCTCAGCGAAGAGCTGATGTGGGTCACTCATGTTTTTAGAGCCAGACATTCCAGGTTCAGTTTCCACTGCTGACGGAATTGAAGGGCCAATAAGGGAGAAACTATACTGGGCATTTCTAGAGCTCTTGACCTCCAAGACATTGATAAACACGGGTCACACTTTGTACTAAGGATCCATTCATTGATGGATCACAGATGGATTAACCCTCTATAATCTGTAAAAGCTTTCTACAGCATGTGTCATAGATGGTTATAAACACACGCACAGAAAACATTATGAGCGATTAACCATTTATCATCAACTATTAATCCTTTATAACCTCGTCTTATTACTAAGAGAGATCCAAGCATGTATGATAATGAGTACATCCTCACAGCTTCCCTGTGCGGTAAATACATCAATATTATTCATCTCATTTTGCTAATGGGAAAAGTGACACACAAATGGCTAAATTAATTGACAACACTAAAGTTACACCATTGGAATGAAGCCACCTCTGGGGTGGAACGGGGCAGCTGTTGAACGGCATGTGGCAACATTACTTAAGGACCAATGTAGGACAGAAAGGGAAGGATGCTGTACCTGTTCCCAACTGCGTGGAGAATTTAGGTAGCTAGCTAGGGTAGCTGAGTTGAAATTGAGCCAGGACGTTGCATTTAATGCCGTAGCTTTATAAAAAGCAGCGTGGGATAGTTAACGACCACAAACGATCAGGGCCGGGGTTTTACGTCTCCTCTGAAAGCTGTTTTTCTCCAGCACAACTGTCAGAAGCACAGCTGCTAGGATCCAGTTTTTCAAGATCTTTCCAGGTTTTCCGTATCCTCCTCAGAGCCCATGCTATTAAGTTGTCAACAAGAAGCCCGTTAAGCGAGGAGGACTCCACATTTATGGGGAGGAATGGTAGATTGGGGAATTATCAGGGCACTCAAACAATAGATAAATCATGGGAAGCAGCGGCTATTTCACTATTAGGGGGAGACCACACTTGCATGCAGTAGACGGAATGACAGGTGTAATGCAGTTTAGAGGCTGATCACTTAGCCCTGTAAGGTGCTGAAGGCTCTCAGCTCCCACCACATAAAGCTGGGAGCTGAAGGCTCTCTGCACCGGGATAGATCAGGCCCTGAGCTGTTGCTTGGGCTGAATCCTTTAACAGGAGTCTGAGAAAACTCTCCTGCTGCGTGGACCCGAGGGAGCGTGTGATTGATAGCCGCCAAGCAAGAAGATTGCATCCGTGACAGTTCAGGAGAGAGAAAAGTCAAACACGGGTGTTCTGTGTGAAAACACCGTGTGCCCTGTCGCTGCGGACGTCTCGCTGCGACAACCTTGTCAGGTTTATTAACCGGCCTTCGGGCAAAAAGCCTGTAACTGAGTCCCGGCATCCAGCCTCGGTCACTTGCATCTGAATCAAAGAGAAAACCCCAGGCCCCAAAAGGGCTACGAATGCCCCTTTACCTCGCACTATATAATCGATGGAGGGTAAATGAGCCGCCTATGCTGCAGGGCAGATGCTGAGAGTCCATTTGTTTTTTTCTCTCTGGGCCACGGCTAATGAAACGTGAGCAAATGGCCCAATTTACTCCATGGTGCTAGGCAGGCTTGTGGTGGCCAGAGAAGGTTTCACAGGGGGCCCTTCTGGAGCAGCGGACTGGTTGAATGAAGAAGAGATTCCGGGTCCTTGAAAGGCCTAGCCAAGACGCAGCATATTTGGGCATCGCTTTGCTAAGCTGAGTTATGGAGTGTTAATAAAGTCTGATTTAGGGGTGCTGCCCTTTCAAGAACCCCTCTGGGATTCTGGTGGGGATTCTGGAGCACTCAAAGTTCAGCCAATTCCTGAAGAATCCATCCCACGCTGGGATGGGACTGAGGGAGATTTAGGGCATTCCCCACGGTCAGCTACCCTACTACGATGCATTGAGTGAAGCTGTAACTTCTTTCCATGTGCAGAGATTCTTGGCATATGCATCTCAGGCTCTCTTAGACACGGCAATACACGGGAATTAGGCTGAGGCTGTGGGGATACAGTCAATGGCTATTTCCTCAGGATATTCAGACCCCATGAGTTCTATTGACAGCTTCCCTCTGCTACTTGTCCTTGCATCTCAGAGCCTTTACCAGCACTCAGTAATGTCTAGCCCAGGACTTGGGATGCTGAGTAGTATCAATGGAGTGGCTTCAAGGTGATGCGGAGAACATCACGCTCTGGACTTGTAACACTGAAGAGTGGAGGAAGAATTCAGCGGGGGCTGCACGGTGGTAGATGTGATGTTCCCGCTGCCATCGGGGCAGGCAATAACTCGGCAGCTTGGTTGACGGATCTGCAGATAGCCAGAGCTGTTGTCTGTCCTTCCTCCTCTTTCTCATCTGCGTTTTTTTCCTTCCCCTGTATTCGCCTCTTCGTGTCCTTATCTGGCAAGGTTCTATTACCTGCTCTTATCTGCGAAAATGTCTAATCTCCGACAGCACCTGGCATTTGACTAGATATGGAAGGAACATGCCAGCTCTCTCTGTGTCTCTTTTTCTCTTTTGATGTGAGACTTTAACCCGTCTCCTAGGTTCCAGGATCTATTGTATTTTCTTTCTTTTCAGTAGTGTTTTCTCATCTTCTTTGCTTGCAGGGAGAGGGCTCTGCGTGAAGGATGCAGGGCTGGAATGGAATGTGCGTTGGTAACACCAGGCTTATTTGTATGGACATGTGTCAACCTTCTGAACCTGGCTTAGCGAACTAAGGTGCTCCAGGGCTGCTTGCTAAGCAGGTGAGGCCTGAACTGAGGTGACAGCATGGTCCAGTGGGTAGGGTGCTGGGCTAAAACTCAGCTGCCTAACTCCCATTGAGAGTTAGACACCTACGTAACTTTGTAAATCGCTCCCTTGGGGGTCTATTCCCAGCTCTGCCACTGTTTTGCTAGGTGACCTTGGACAAGTCACTTTACCTCTGTGCCGCTGGGTACGTCTACACTGCAATCAGGAGGTGAGATTGCAGCTGGCGTAGACACACCCGAGCTTGCCTCGACCTAGCTAGAACAAAGCCAGCCCAGGTGTGCGCACATGTGCCTACAATCACACTTCCCAGTTGCAGTGTAGACGTACCCTCGGTTTCTCCTCCCATCCTTTGTCTTTTCAGAGGGACAGCTCTTTGGAGCAATGACTCTCCTATTACGTGAATGTTTGGCCTCCACCCCAGCTGGGCTCTCATCTTGGGACTTGCAGCGCTACCAAAATAATCATAAAAATAGCACCTTCCTTAGAGCTGTTCTGATACGGAGCAAGCGTTGAGGTTTCTCTGGGTTCCAGCTATCACGGTGGCTTTTGTACTGAAAGTTTAATTCTTTACTTCGTAGCGGGCGTGGTGCTGGGGGAAGGTGCCAGACTGAAACCTGGAAAACGACATCCACGCATTATTCACACAGCAAATACATTTCAGATCCCAGCGGTGTGAACATCCACCCACAATGTCCTGACCTGAACCTTCTATGAATGCATTATTAATGTCTCCCTTACTAAAGTCAAACCGCAGGAAGCGGGTTAAGCTTTGACTCTGTCCAGTGCACGGATTTTGGTTCAGAGCACGTGGGGGAAGTCTTTACTCATGGGCCAAACCTTTCACCCTCCGTGCCTCAGTTTCCCCAGATATTATGATATTATTATTATTATTATTATTAATTAATAAAGTTCTTTTTCAGCTTCTTTCCTCTTAACTCTGCAAAATAATACTAAATTAATTGTGCATTGCCATAGCACCGAGGAGCCCCAGTCCTGGACCATTGTGTTAGGTGCTGTACAAAATGGAAAGATGCCCCCCCACTTCATGGGAGTGTTGCAAGGCTAAATTCATTGCTTGTGAGGTACTCAGGTGTTACAGTGATGAGCTCCACAGAGGAGCCCATAAAGAGTTCCGTTTTTGGACATTCCCCAGGTTCCGCCACCTCTTTATATTTGATCCGGCGCCTTCAGAGATGCAGCAACAAAAGCCCTGAACGGCTGCTGTCTCCGTGGCTGGTCCCGCTGGAAAGGAAGGTGGTGAAAGCTGAGATGAATGTGTAGGGTCTTGTTCAACCTGGCAGCTGCAGCAGCTGTAAGGGAGCCAGGGAGGAGTAAATCTGCCACTCTGGGAAGGAAGGGTGTTTTACAGAGGAACTCTCCTGTTTGGGACTCGACTAGGAGAAGAAGAGAAAGACAGGGAAAAAATTACGCTGCCTCAGTGGTGCTAGAAATTCATCTTTCTTTGGTGGGTTCCTGGGCAAAGACAGAGCTTCATTCAGTGACTCGGACCATCTGAATTCAATATAATATAAGACTGGGGATGGCGAAGAAATTTAAGGGGAGGTCAAGCTGGAAAGGAGCTTGGGGGCGTGGAGTCAGCAAATTGATTGACATGGGGGCACCCAGCTGGACACGCACCCTGGATCTGATTGGTTCCCCCCCCCCCCAAGGCACAATTCTGCTCCCATGTGACTCGATCGAAAAGATCCACATGGTGAGAGCACTAAAGCAGACTGAACAGTAGGAGGGAGCAGAGGGGTGAAGGAAAACAAGCGAGAAGGAGGGAAGGAGGCGTATGCAGTCCAGCAAGGTGGGCAGAGAGGCCTTGCCATGGTAGACGAAGGGGAAGGTTAAAGTCGTATTGATCCATGCAAAGCAAACATATTCTCATGCCTTTTCATCCTCCTTTCAGATGATCCCGCATCAAATGAAAAAGGGTCCGTTTCCCAAGCAGGCTTTACAGATCTCTCTGACGATACAGCTGATAAATGGCCGTCTGCTGATAGAGAAAGTGCCAAAGGGATTTTTGAAGATACAAGCTGAGCGGAGGGAAAAGAGGATGCTGAACATGATCAAATGCAGAGGAAAGTGATGGGCAGAGCAGAAGCCAAGGACACCAGCCCGATAGGAAGCCAGGCAGCTACGCTCAAGGTGAGAGGGGGCGAGGACGCAGATGAGAATCAGAGCAATACATTCAATGAATTTCCACTTTGCTGTTACTTCTAAGACAGTGTATACTGGGAGTGTCATGAGGACTTCTGGATGATGGCGTTTTAGCATAACTGCACCCGTATTCCCCCTCCATGGTCCACCCACTTAGAGATTTCCAGCGCATCTCCTTGGGCAGAGACCCAGGTCTGTCTCCCCCCCCCGGCCGGCTTTTTAAGGCTGCGTAGTTCCCTGCACTACACAGTGATATTCTCAGCAAGCCAGACTGCCTAGACAGCACATTGCTGTCTCTCCGAGAGCTCTGAACCATGTGTTGCCAGCAGCTACAAGTTATGGCTCTTACTAAGCAAGGACATTTATTCTTAAGGTGAGAGCATTACAAAGAAAACACATTAAAACAATAAAAGTTCCTATACAGATGCTAGAAAGCTTACCAAAGATCAGTCGTATGCCAGGGAGGGAGGGGGCTGTCTTTCAAGATCTTTCAACTCTTCTGCAAGTATTACCCCGCTCACAGCAGGGTTGCAAAAATATACAGTCTTGGCCGGCTACGCCAGACTCTTGTTAGACAGGAGGGAAAAGGGGAACAATAGGAAAGAGAAGAAATAAGGTAGGGAAGGGAAAGGACACACTGGAGAGATAAAGTCTCTCATTCCAGATGGTGTTCGGGATTTAGCTGGTGGAAGGTACAATGTTATCTAGATCTTTCTCTCAGTCTAGTGAGGACACACCTCTCAAGATCAGGATGACAAGGCTGGGGTCCCAAGAGAGGGTGGGAGGGGCAGCCATGACGGAGCAGCTCACACCAATTGCCAATTTTTCTCCCAACGTCTTTCTTTATGGACCCCAAAGGGAGTGGTGGGCAGAATAGCCCAGTCCCTCATTATTTCCTCCACCAATTAGGCCTAATTAAGACACTGATTTTGGATCCCTGATTTCCGGATCCACACTTCTCTTGTTTACCAAGCATGATCTGAACACATACCTTGAGGTCTGTTTGTCTGGAGTAATTCAGTCTTTCAGTGTTGTTTTTGCACCTTTTCCCATCCACGTTTGTTGTCATAGGATATTGTGATATTTTATGGATTTTCACTCCCTTTTCCTAGTTGAGTTCACAATTAGGGTAAATTTGTAGGCCCGATTATCACAGCAGTCCCCGAGCTGTAGACATGTTAGAGAGTATGTAGACTGGAGCCAGTCTGGTGGTCATGAGCCAGGCATTGCGGACTCTATACAAAATCTGAGTGACTTGCTCTTAAGAGCTGTGGTAGCCATGTTGGTCCCAGAATATTAGAGAGACAAGGTGGGTGAGGTAATATATTTTACTGGACCAACTTTTGTTGGTGAGAGAGACAAGCTTTTGTGCTTACACAGAAGTCAATCCAATAAAAGACATCAGCCATCTTGTCTCTCCCACTGAAGAGTGTTGTTTTCTGAGTGCTGGGCTCTGTCATAGGTTCTGTCTTCTCTTGTGCCTCAGTTTCCCCATTTGTAAAGGGACGATAGTGCCCATCCCTATAAAGCGCTCTGAGGTGCTCACGTAAAAGGCAGTGTTATTATTGCACACCTTTGGAAAAGTGCCTTGAGATGTCTTGGAACGATAAGGTGCTGTAAGCTGGAGAAGCTGTGCAGAGATAAATTCCCTGTGAAATGTGTTTTGCTAGAGACATTTATGTAGCGTATAATCTTATCAAGGAACTTTGCCCAAGAAACAGATTGAAGCCCCTTTATGCAGGTGGCAGAATCGAAGTATTGGCTCACAGTTTTGGGAACAGAAATACCGGGGAGTTGGTGAGTTTTTCCCTCCAGGAGCTGAGGTGGAATATAATCAGCAATGACACAACTGTCAGCCTAAAAATATAAACTAAAAAAAATCCCAATCCACCTGAGCCAGTGCTGGAATAACAGGGCGGAGGTTGAGCTGCAAAGCAGGTGGCTGAGAATTTGTAGGTCAGAAACTGTCGGACTGGCGGACCAAGAAGGGGTCTGGTCACCATATGGATGGAGGATAAGGCAGACAGCACATTCAAAGTGTGTGAGGCAATCTATTAGCCCAGACAAGTACCTGACACTCAGAAATAATAATATACATATATAATATATAATAACAACATATAATAATATAATATATATATAATATAGGTTTAAGAATAGCAGGTTTAAGCTGCCATCTTTGTCTGTATCTGTAAACAAAACGAGGAATACTTAGAGACTAACCAATAGTTTACTCCATCTGGAACCAGAACAATTGACTCTGACCCAGAATAAAACTGGAGCTCACTCAAGGTTAGATTGTGACTAGGACTACAGTTCTCATCTGAAAGCGAAACCCCCCTCTTACACCACTGCCCAGCCCCCCACTTCCCCTTGCACCTAGGACACCCCCTCTTCCCATGCTTGACCTTGTCCCCCAGCGTGCCCCTGTGTCAGAGCTTGTGAGGAGGGTACCACACATCCTACTTCACTGTGTTCAGGGAGCTCTCCCCCCCCCCCCAGGCACTTGCAGGCTGTTTACAGGACCCAGCAGCAGAGATCCACTGCCCATCCCCCAAAGCGGAGATGTGTAGACTAGTTTCAAGCAGCATGTTAGGTGCCTGATGACAAATTTCAGTGTAGGGGTTTGCACTGGTAGAGCACTATCGACTGCTGATGGCTGAAATCCCCCGGCCAAGGCCTCAGTTCCCAGAGGCCAGGAGCTGGCTGAGTGACTATAAAACAAGACAATTGCCGAATGGGAACCAGCCACCAGCTCAAAGGTTGAGCCCACGCTCCTGAGTTGCTGGAGCTGATCTTTATTTTCCTTAAACTCTACAGACAGCATCTTCAGAACTTAATTTGCTTTTGATTGATTTTTGAAACTTGAAACACTTCTAAACTAATTTTCAGTATATTACTCTTGTCAACGCTTAAAGATTTTGTCAGTAAGAATTTGCTGAACAGACACAGTAATTTTGTTTCTCATTTTGGCAGCTCACCCCTAAAGAGGAAAGTGGGGTGGGAGGGGTGTTATTATAGCAGCAGTTATTAGAATATACATTGCAATTATCCTGCTGCTATTTATGGGACGTTTAGAGCAATTTCTCACAGCAACCACTAGGAGATGGATCTGAGCTGACACACAGAGAGAGGGGAAAGGAAAGGAAAGGAAGCAAGTCCCCTTAATGTCTCATGCTGTGCATCCCCCTAGAAAGAGCTTTAGCTCTGGGATGGGCCCACATCAGACCCCTGGGATCTGAGCTCCTCCAAACTTCAGATCCGGGTTTGAATGACATAGATCTTGATAATGATCCGAATCAGAAGGCTCAGGGGTTCTCAATCCAGGGCTTGCAGCCTCCAGTAGTGTCAGGAAAAGATGTTGGGGAGTCACCACCACCCTGCTTTCCCTAGATCGCTAAATGGGACAGGAATCCCACCTCGATCCTGGTTCACGTACGGGGGCAAGCTTGGGACAAGTGCCCGCAGTGCCAACGAGAGGTGAACTGTGGCAGAAAGATAGTAGGTTCCTGCCTTGGGCAGCTTGCATTCTGTGCAGTTCAGCACAACCCGAAACGAATGCAGGATGGTCTGTATACTTCATGGAACGTGGATATTTAGCAGAGAGAATCAATGGAGCTTATACTTTTTTTTTATGCAGCCCTGTCTTGCTGACACAGATTGCTAGTTAATAGAGGGTATGCCTTGATTCACCTGTCATCCCCTTTGAGAAGTGGGGGCAGATTTCAGGGCCTTGCAGGTCAGTTTCCCATTGGAGAAATCAGTGGGGTAGAAGCTAGGTATTTACCTTAGTGTATCTTGTTTTATTTACACTATATGTACCAGTCCTTGAACAGAGATGGTCAGACAGCATGCACCCCAACCCTTCTTCCAGGAATTGATGCAAAAAAACCTCAATACCTAAGTCCCCCGCAGGGAGCAACTTTGCTCCAAGAATTGACTCTAGTTGGAGAGATTAAAGCAGAGAATAAACTCTCCAGCAGTTTGCAACAGCTCCCCAAGCATTGTTCAACAAAACTAACAACAATGCAGCATCTCACAGGCTAAGGAAAATAACTTGGAAAACTACATTCAATAGCGCCATCTGGTGACTCCCACCATACATAACAAAGCCCTCAACCTTAGGGAGTCGTTTAACCAGTACAAAATGAGCCTACAATACTACCAGATCACTCACGTTGCACAGGTGTCAATGGCGACACAAAATTACAAGACAACTGCAACTAAGGCCCACAAAATCTAGTGCGGGCAAAAACCACAAAAAGAGTGGTTACAAGAGAAGTATGGTCAAACGGAGAGAGGTATATGTGGAGGGGAAGTTGTGTTACTTTGTGGCAATGCAGCCATCTCTGAGGAGGGACTTGACAGCTATTGTACAGCTCACTGTGCATTAGGCCAGGAAATAAAGAGCAGCCCAGTTGCTTTGTCCGACGAGATGAATGGGTTTTATTGTATTTTTCCTTTGGATTTGCGGATGTTCTTCCTCGTTTGTGTGTTTAATTGCACGACGCTGGCTAACGTATGAAATCCTATAGATACAGCGACCTCCCTGACCCGGCCTGCATTTGTATTCATGCGCGTCTGTTTCTCCGCGGCTACTGGCAGCTCTCAATTCAGAGCCGTGCCTGGCGTTCCGGGGGAGCTGTATCTCTTGGGCTCCTCGGGGACGGCGATATTAAAAGTCCATCATTGAGCAGCGAGAGAGGAATAACATTAGGGTTATAAAACGCGCCTCCCTTGCTGGCTCAGGGATAAAGATGAGCAACGGCGAGAAAAGGCACAAGGGGCGAGAACTCTGCACTGGCACCACAGAGACGTCTGAGACTGCAGCCAGCAGAAGGCCCCTTTGATGAACAGCTTAATGAAGGCGACCTTTCCATGATGCTTCTTAGCCGGGGACATCTCAGTACATCCATTGCTTCTATTCCCGCCATCTCCTCCGGCCATTTATCTCTGTCCCCCGGTTTCTCCTGTTGCATTCCTACCTGGGGGAGTTTGCTTTAAACCTTTGCCTACTTTTCTTGCTATGTTTTGACTAATGCCTGATTTAATACCAGGTCGTCTGGGAGAGAGTTTTTTTTTAAAAAGTCCTACAATGGTTAGACTTGGCTGCTTAGAAGATATTTATATCTCCCAGCGTGCACAGTCCTCCCCTCCCCCCCCTTCTTTTTCTCTTTCAACTTGCTGCACAGGAAAAGACTTTTAGACTCAAAGAGAAACATTAAATGCCCTGATTTGCTTGGACTGTTTGCTCAAACTGGCACTTATTTTCTGCGTGTTATGGTTTAAAAGTTGCCTCCCCTTTTTTTTTCCTGTCTAAACAGCAAAAAACCAATTGGAAGGGCCACTGTCCCTGTGTTATCCACAGCTAGGGACTTCCTGCTAACGGGGCAGAGGGCCTGCTTGATATTCACCTCCTGCCTCTTGCATCTATCATGAATTACCATCATCTGAGGGATCGATATTGAAATGGAATGGCCGAGGGAGCGATAGGAAGTAGAATAATGGAGGAGCGTCCTGTATGAATGATATTTTTGTCATTTCGGCTGGAGAGGGCCAGAGTGCATGGGGGGGGAGGATAAAGGAAGGGAGAGACCTTAGGAACTGCATGTTAACAGCAGCACTCATGAAACTCTTCTCAGTGTAGTAGAACCACCGCAGTATTTAACCTACTAACTCTCAGGCAATGCGTTGCATTCATATGTGCCCGCAGATGGCGCGCTTCTTATTACCGAACATAATGGACAGGAGTAGAGTATTATCTCTAGCTGTGAGACCTCTGGTGGTGCTCAGTTTGGTCTGTGTTTTTAGGCATTGATAGAAACCGGGGGAGCATCAGGATTTGTGCTATTAGACCTGGTGAGTTTGCGAACAGTTAGTAAGGCACAGCTGGGTCCCAAATAACCATGCTAAGTAGTCTCTTCATATTATTTTTGTGGCAAAAGGAACAAAAGACACACAGTGATGTACACATATCCAGGGGTAGCTCTTTGTAAGCGAGCACGCTTGTAACCGAGTGTGTGGGTGGGAGGGATGGGAAGTTTAGGATCTTGAGCACAAAGGTGAGCCAGCAGAGTGTAATGTCCTAAAGCCTGGTTATAAAGTGTGTGTGTCTGCTGTGATATTCTACATACAACTGTCTATAGCATTATACTGTAGCTTACCCTAGTGATACTGGGGTGAGCTGGGCCATTCCTCTGCTATACTGTTGGTTTTTTTCACAAAAGCATCTTGAGGAAATAACCGTAGTATGTAGACGTTTCCCAGGGGATGGGTTTTTGTTTGTTTTGGAGCTTGTCAGATGAGGTAGTGGGGGCAGGGAGGAGGCTCTTTGCGCCCTTGCGCTCCTTGCTCTTAAAAAAGAAAATGGCGCAAGTTGAAGGACTGGAATAATGAATTAATATTTATACTGAAGCAGCACTTAAAGACTAAGCCAAGGGCCCCATTGCGCTCTGCGCTGTACAAACCTACAAGGCCCGATCTGCACATGAGCTCAGCTCCCAGTGAAGCACCTAAGCGTTTAAATCTCTAGATTTTCAAAACTGCTTAGCATGCAGCAGCTCCCCTTGCTCTCCGTGGGAGTTGGAGGTGAGGCACAGTTGTGCAAATCTGGCTCATGATGATCTCTGCCCCGAAGATCTTACACTAGTACTCTCCTTCCGGCTGCCTATAATGTAAGGTGGGACTAGCCACAGAGGGAGGGAGGGGGGGCGTTGTTTTAAATACAGGATTGAAATCGTCCCTGGAACCACTTCCCAGAGTTAAAACAGGGATGAATTTGGCCCAAGTGTTTCATTTTTATTCTGACAGTTCCCCTAGGTGTCCTTCATCCTGGCTGTCCCGATGTCCATCCCTTGCGAGGGGCGCTCCCGCATCTGCTGTGTCTGTGTGACACTCACACGGTGTAATTATTTGAAGCTGTTTCCTCTAGTGCTGATTTTTCCCTTCTTCTCTGTCTTCATTTTGTTTTCAAGGTCTCTCTCTCTCCCCCCTTCCCTATTTCAGGGAGCTGGAGACATGGGGCGATTTGACTCACTTGAACGACATCCCTCCGTTTTTACAATAGTTGGCTGCTATTGTGCTCAGGGCTCCATACTTCTCTGCCCCTTCCAAGGGGGAAGCAAAGCCTCCCCACCGGCTCAGGGATGCATTATTCTGAATAACCATTAACCTCCCAATGATGGGGGACAGATACTTCTTATTGCCGTAAACCTACTGAGTTATATCTACCTATCTGTCTAGCATTCCATCTCCTCCCCACACCCGTTTTTTAAGTGACATATATACTTCCTTCCCCGTGAACCTAATATCCCATCTGCCTTCCATGTCCCAGTAAAGCAGTTGTTCATTCTACTTGCCAACCCCTCTATCAGGGATTTGCGTTCAGCCGTGACAGTTGACCCACCAGCTGCATAGACTCCTGTGCACCAATGCCCTGCCAATACCATCAATCCCTCTAGGTGTGAGCAATGCCTTGCCCCTGCACGTGTGGATTAACGCTCTGAGCAGACTGTGACCGTGCATCGGAGCAGGGTCGCCATGAGATGGGTCAGCCACAGAAATGGAAAGGGCGAGGGACCTCGTCGCAAGGATCCTGAATCGGCTTCGGTGGAACCAAACTTGATGCATCCAAGCCCCTGGTAATTGTGGACGTCGGCCGCTCCCACGGCAGGAGGGAAGTTGCTGAGACTCAGCGGCCAACCTCCCGAGTTAATCAGCCACGTGCCGGAGGTCACGCGACCGCAATCGACATGGAGTGACACCAGTGCCAGTTAAGGAGCCATAAATAGTGATTGTGATCATCGGTGATCCGTGCTACCCTTTGGACGGGGACATCCTGTCTCACTGTGCCAGACACCCCACCCCAACAATAACCCCATTCAAATACCACCTGAAAACTCCCTTCTCTTGTGAACCCCTCCCCCCGACACCAACATTGCTGTAAAAACGCCCTCAGACCCCCATTTCCCCAGGCACTCTGAGTTAAAACCTTCCCCGGGGTCGCTTATGGTGTGATTAGTGCTTTCCATCCGGTGAGAGCAAAAGGTCCATGGGGCAGGGTCCTTGTCACCCTTTTATCTAGCGCCAAACACACTCCCAGCACTCGGGGGTCTGCTAGAAACCCCACTGAGGTCCGGGAGTTTTTCCGTCCTCTCCAATAACCTTTGGATCGGGCCCCATAATCGATTGTGATTGATATTGCCCTGGGTATATTTGTACCCCAAGATCACTCAGTCTGTGCTCTCGTGGTGCACAATGCCAGCAGAGCCTCGGCGTGAATCCGGGCTGATTAATCCTGAATTCACTTGCTCCCTGGGTCCCACCGACACGGGCCTTGTGCTGTCAGTGAATCCCACTCCCAGCCCTTGTGTTAATTCTCTGAAATCCGGAGACGTGCGTGACAGCAGCGAACCCTCCGAGTGAATCCTAGCCCGGTAGTAATTTGCTCGCAGGTCCATCTCTTTGATCCTCTGTCAGCTGAAAGCGATACTAATGCCAGGTTTCCATCGGTGGCCTCCCGCTGCTGCTCCTGCTACAGTTTGGCTCAGCCTGAAATAGGCAAACCAAGTGCTTTATTTTACACCAGACTGAATAAACCGGTGTGGGATTATGTTGAGGGGGGTAGTTCTGCACTCGTCTTCGGGGGAAGTGGGTGGATAAGAAGACCTAATGGGTCATTTCTCGCTGTAGTCTCCCCGAGTCTGTGGGACATTCTTGGGCTGTCCTACCCTCTCCCTTCACATCTTTTCTTGCAAGTTCAGAGTGTCTTGTCCAAACTCAACCTGGCTCTGGGCTCTTTGCAGTACAAGGACAAATGCCTGTGACAGTCTAGGGTTTGGGGATAAGGATTACACCGTTTGCTGCAGGGATCGGTGGTCTGTTATCTACAAGTCAGACTGTGCGATACCCCTCCCAACACTGCCTGGCTCAGGAATTGCCAGGTATTTGTAAGGCCCAGTCACCATAACAACTGCCTAGCAATACACAGATTGGGCAACTGTACGACTCCCCTGTAGGCATCACTGCTGGCCTCTCACTAGGGGACTGGAGAAGGGACAACTCTTGTTCCTAAACATGTAATAGCATCCAACCTCCACCAAGCAGGTTGAGGGAGAGGGCTTTGCTCTACCAGTCCTCCAGGCTGCTTTAATGGTTTGTGGCATATTGAGGATTGTAGGAATTGAACGCTGTCACATTAAGACCAGGTGTGTTTCCTGGTCCTGTTTGCAAGCGAGGGGGCTCTGTAGCAAAGTGTGCAGTGTGAGCAGAGAAAGTTACTCTGTAAAAAGCCAGCTTAAACACGGTGAGGTGAGTTGTGCCCTGCTTCGGGAGCAGCCTGTTTTTTCTCTCTCTGTTTTTGGGTCCTTGTGTATTATCACTGTAATTTCTGAGACATAAAGTAGTGCTACACAGCAGCCTTCTTGAAAACTATTTTTTTTAAAAAATTCTCTCTCTCTGTAAGCTGTAAATATACCATTTTTCACTCAAAGAAAAGAATAAGCATAACTTACTGTAGAGAGCATTGCTCATTCAAAAAGACCCCAAAGCCTGTTACACTCCCACAGCCCACCAAGAGGAAACTCTGTGCCACACAGGAAAGCTTTTGGCCACGCACCTGAGGAAATAGCCCTTCTCTTCCCAAAGCAGGTAGAGGTCTTTTCGTGCTAGGCAGAGCAGACAAGGGCTCAGATTTAGCAGATCCACATGATATATGCCAAGATTTCCCTAAGTGATTCATGATTTTGGGTGCTTTGTTCTATTTATGACACCTTAAATGACCTAACTTCCAGAGAGATGGGTGCTCATCACTTCAGAAAAAGCAGGTCTCTTTAAGGTGTCCTAAATTGGGCTCCCAAAAACGGAGGCCCGCCCAAACCACTGGTCACCTTTGATAATCTTGGCCGTAGTGCTCAGTTTACCTACTTGGGAAGGGTGAAGAGCTGAGAACGGATCAGGGCTTGTGGCCAGAGAGCTGGGAGCATTTCAAACTGAACGCTTGGGGCCCAGAGAGCCTCAATCTGCCTCCCTTATTCACACCGAATAGTCCCTTACTCCTTGAGTACTCCTAGTGGAAGCAATAGGGCTACTCAAAGGGTAAGGGTCTACTCAGTGTAAGCAAAGGTAGCAGAAGCTTACAACACTGTGACTGTCCCACCAGGGCTGAGAAAATGCATGCCACACTTTTTCATTCCTCCCGGTGCTCTGCTTTGTAAATTATAGGAAACCAGCCACTACCAAATGCTGGCCCTGAATTTATTTGGCTTTAATTTTCCTTTATGACCCTTTTTGCTCATCTCTAATCCACAGATAAATAAGGGTAACCCAGGCAGCAGGCTGCCGTTATCCGTGATGTGGAGGATTTTGTGCCGTGCAATTATATCTTGTGTTTTTCTTTCACATCTGAAGCAACAGAATCTCTCTTCCTTTCCCTGGTTCTCCTGTTCCCTCTCGCTCTCCAGAAGAGTCAGGTGCCTTTCCAGTGTGTTCTGCAAACACATTGTCCAAGAAGTCAAGGCAATTAGCAGTGGAGCTGAATATTCTATTGTTTGCCTGTGTTGCTTATTGCCTTTCTGGAAGGTGCTCAGAGACCACGGTGAGGAGTGTGATTAGAATCATATACAGACATAAGACTGGATATGTTCCCCTTCTTTTGGACTGTTTTCAATCCTCCTTTCTCCAGAAACTTCATCATCCAATGTGGCGAAGATTCAGTTAAATTGGGGCTGTGCTGTTTTAATTTGCTGTTGAGCAAGACAATGCTGGGCAAGGGATTGGGTTCTGACCACTCTCCCTTTTGGGGAGACCACACCCACTTTTTTCTGCAATTTACCTTCAAAAGTGTGCAATCCTTGAGGCGCTTTCTCTGGTGTCATTTACACCCTGGGATCGGGCAGCATTTTTGTTAAATGTGCATTATGCCCCCGATAGGACAGCTGGGCTGTAGGTATGTCTCAAACTCATTTGTTCTCTTGCCTTGTGTACTAATTGTTTCCATGTGCTTAGCGGCTTTGGTTTGAACGTTCTACTCAGTTGCCTATATTCCTCCTATCTTAAGTGTTTCTTATTAAACCATCAGGAGTTTTAGGGCGGGTTATTTTATTTCATTTTTTAAAATGTAATCAGACAAAACCGTTAAATAAAAAAGAAAGAAAGGAACAATCATGAAATTTCCCCTTTCCCAGACCCAAACCAAAGAGACTCACTGTGCATTCAGGAGGGGGGAGTTAATGATCCTATCTCCATATCTGTTGCAACTGACAATCAAATGGCACTCTGAATGGCATATTTGTCAGCACCGAGTAAAGGGTGCAACTAGGAAGCAGCTTAATCTCAATATCATGAAGACACCTCTGGAAAAAAGAATTGGGCCTGAGTTTTGCAAACCTTTCATGTCGGGGACTTTTGTTTACGTCAGTAATAAGCCCAGGCATGGAGGCTCTTAGGTACTGTACTCTAGGATCACAAGCTCGTGTGTGTGTGTGTGTGTGTGTGTGTATGCTCCTGCAGGAAATTTAAAATACTGTGGGATATTCCTTCCTTTAGTGTCAATGGTTCCTTCTATAACTCTGTGCTCATGAGCCGTTATTTCTGATGCAAAGTATTTTCAGTAGAAAAAGCGAAGGGGACACAAAATATGTGAGGAACAGAGATAACAGAGGGACTAAAATGAGTGATGTCCCTTAAAGTGAAGGAAACCGAGCTCTATGCTCCCTTTCTTCCATGCAGGGAGTTGCCCTTTTGGGATAGAAAGACATGGAACTTCATGGTAATTGCAGGCCTAGAACCCAAGTTGTTGTTGTTCTTTATTGTTACAGCTGTACTGCCTAGAGACCCCAACCCAAAACAGGGCCTCATTGTGGTGGGCACTGTTCAAACATAGGGTGAATGACAATCCTTTCCCTAAAGAACCTGCAAGCTAAATAGACAATGGGTAGGAGGACCAGCCAGAATACACAAGCTGAGTCAGTGGAGCCATGGCTTGCAAATGCTAGGTTAGTTCCACAGTATTTTAAGCTTTTGGTGTTTGTTTAATGGTCGGGAGGGTTTTGTAGCGTGGTGACTCTTGTGAGGTCCCACATGGTTTCACATTCTTGACAACAACGCGTTTATTAGAGGTGGTTGAAAAATTGCAAGATTCAGCTTCAACTACATTTTGGGTCCCACTTTTGTATTTCGCTCCAAGAAGGGGATGGAATTTTTGCAAAAAATATTTGCAAAAATGGCAGATTTGATATTCTAAGGATAACGGTATCCCTGACTAAAACCAGCCTGCTTGAGATTCAAGTACCCGCTGAAACTGCTCTCAGCTTTCTGTCCATGGGCTCTGCCCTCCTTGGTCCATCTCTTGAGAGTGCTGCCTTGTTAAATCTAGAGCCAAGCAGCTATTTGCAATAAGGACTCCAATAAGGAAGGGTGGGCAGGCTGCTGCTGGAGGCTGTGTTTAGCCACTCCCTGCCGGCCTATGAAAAAGCACTGAAGACAAAGCTTTGTTTTGTAGGTGCTGTAATGCTGGTGGATTCATGTGGACTGCTGTTTTTTTTTTTTTTTTAAGCTAATTGCTTAAACCAGGCCTCACTGGCCAGTCACCCAAGGGAACAGCCAGGATCAGTTGCCTTCTCGAGTTAGGTCTTTAATGAGAGGTTAAACCAAATGATAACAAGACCCCTGGAGATATTTCAAAGTGGACTCCTAGCATAGAATGCTGCCTATCTGAGAATGCTCCTGATGCAGGTTTTGCTGGGGTTGAGGTTTTATCGCACTGCAGGCTGTACATCGGGGCACAATGCCACAAAGACGTTGTCATCACATGGATGCATAGTACCCATTAGGCTAGGCTGGGCCTTGGGCTATATACCAAGGAGCAGAGTAATGGGGGGTGGCAGAGAACCTCCCATAGAGACCAGGTTGGCTGGGGCTGCCTGGAGCAAGCCTGAGTGGGCTTGCCCTGGAGCTGGTGGGTGAGGGAAGTGGGAGGGGGATGGAAAAAGGGACAGAGCTTTGACTTGACTTATGCCAGTGGGGGGGCAGCAGGACACTACCCCGCTAAAAATAGCAGTGGACATGTGAGGCATGGCTTAGGTGTGTGGAGAGCTGCGTAGGGTACATCCCCATAGTGGTCAGTCATGTCTTTATTCACCTAGGCAGTGCCTTGCTGTCTACATTGGTATTTATCCCCACGCTGTGGCAGGAAGAATCCGTATTCTCCACACCGCCATAAGGAGCATGCAGTGTAGACATACCCTTTGACATGGGGCCTCCCAAAAGCACGCTCCAGCCCATAATTAGTATTATTAGTTATAATTAGTAATAATGTCTAATGCTATATACAGAGAAATGCAGAACACAAATTTTCTCCTTAGGGAGACATTAAAATAGCGTAATAGGAAAATAAAAGAATATTTCACGTACGCAAAACGATGCTGAGATGTGTGCCACAAGATCCCAATAGTAATCTTTTAATTAATAAAACTGAAAATGGATTCAGGATTTGTACTTAATAAGTAATCATTAAGACAGTCCCTTAATGGGCTATTAAGTGACTTGAGGTGGAATTTGCAGAAGCTGACAGAAATATCTAACACCAAACAAAACTCCCCAACTGTTTTCCAGATATATAATGGTCTAATAAATATTGCAAGGGACAGTTCTGTTTTCTCTGTTGTGTGTGTGTCTTTCAGAACAGATAAAGCTTATAAAACAGAAACCTAGCCCGCATACACTCAGAGCGCCCAGAAACCAATTTTTCAAAAACTGTCATTGAGAGTCATTAATTATCTGCAGGTCTCATTCATCCTGAATCAATGGCAGACTGCGTGGACTCTTTGATGGCTTTAATTAATTCATGAATATGAGTTGTAATATACTTCCTGTTTGAACAGTTATTATGCTAGCAGAACCCTTGAATTAAAGGACAGTGAAAAGCATAAAATACAAGTGAATATGATGCTACAGATGCTCTGTCTGGAATCCACCCATAGAGGAACATGTGTATTAGCAAATGTGAAAAATCGGGTTCAGGTGGGGGGTAATAGGAGCCTCTCTAAGAAAAAGACCCAAAATCGGGACTATCCCTGTAAAATCGGGACATCTGGTCACCCTAATGGGTATCAAAATAACTGTACAAGACTGAGCCCTGACCCTGCAATCAGACTCTTTCATCTATTCAGAGCCCAGTTGACTACGCACATCCCATTGCAGGACTGGAGCCAATTGAAGAAACACTAGCATTGCATGAGAGCAATCAGACATTTTCTGCTGGATGATTCAATGCCTAAGGTCTCATGCAGATGTTTTTTAAATGATTGAGACAAGTAGCTTAATTCAATAAAAGCGGCATTTTTCATCTAAACATTTCCGCAGCATAACTGAAAGCCTAAATGCAATAGAATTGGGCTAGTGAAACAATGAAGAAGCGAAACTCAGTACCAAGGACCAGTTTTACCAAGCTGCGTACAGTGTCTGTTTGTCCCTGTTTTACTGGACAGTCCGTTTTTCAGATGACAAACCACTGTTCTGGGACCTTCCTTCAGGACACTGTAAATGTCCTGATGCTTCATGGCACCTTTCAAAATGGGTGGGGTTTTTTAGAACCACAAAACAATGATTCATAATGGTCTGCGTTTAACAGTTACAGACAGCCCTGGGAAAGGAATAGCAAATGCAGTGCGGTGGACAGCATTGGAGAGAAAAGAGTTGGATGGCTGTAGACTCAGAGCTGCTCTTTGGTTTAAATTTAATTGTCATGACACTTATTTTACGATAAATGGAAAAATCCTCCCCTGAGGCTTGGGCTATGCAACAGAGTTGTGCTGACACAGAGATGCCATTTTTTTCTGATCTGGGCACACCACATCCCCAATTAAATGAATGGGCGTTTTGCCAGTGGGGCCAGAATTGTACCCATCTTGACAGCGCTATTATCCTCCTCCAGCAGGATCCTGTATCCTGTTTAATTTTCAGACCTTGTCCTCACCCGCACATTTTTGTGCCTACACAGGACTCAGTGAATGCTCACAAATAAGGGATAACTTGACTATGACTCGCAGGCGAGTCAAAACCTGGAGCTTTTGTTTGCGATTTTTTTTAACATTATTGCTTTATTTTTACATTCTGCCAATGGTTGTTCTCAATAATTTGGAATGCATTGACCGCGTGTGCCTTTGTCTCCCCCTAGTGGATGAACTTCATAAGAGGTTTATAAATCCATAGCCGCGACAAGGATAACAGAGGTGGTTGTTTGGCTCAGACAGTGCAGCCCATGCTTTTAAATCCAGCGATCAGTCACAGGGTCACTAATATTCCATTAGTGATATTGTTATAAATAAATAATAATCAAAGAGAGAAAGTGGGTCAAACCCTTTCTCTCCTGCCTTGATGTACTTTCATGAGTTTCTCCCTCGCTCCCCACCACGTATGAGGAATCCTTACCTTCTCCCAGGGAGCACGCTACCATTCTGAGCATGATAGCTTTGATCAGAGCATAATATTTTTTACAAGCCCTTCCCATTGACAAACTGCCCAGGTCTCTCTGTTCTTCACAGAGCTGTGGGGAGAGCCAGGCATTGCACGTCCCTTGATATGTGAAACATTCAATGGGCTGCATGCAACGTGGCCCAGGCGGATGTAGCTGAGTCCTTTCCCCTTCGCGTCAAGAGCCAGGCGTCAGGGAATGTCTGGGTACATGTTGAGCGTTGGTTTTTCTGGTAGGCAGTGTGCAGTATAATACCAGCCAGCTGTTTCATGCCAGCAGACAACCTCATTCGCATTCAGAGGTTATTACCAGTCTGATCCAATCGCCGAGGCCTGAGCAGTAGCTGGCTTTTCCTCCGCAGCCCCTTCTAGGCTAGGTTCCCCTTCGGCCTGTGCATCCCCTGCTCTGTCCCTCGCTCCTTCATTTGTTGGTTTGGGGATTTCCAGCAGACCTTTCACCTCCCCCCGCTCCAAGCACCTCTCGGTTATTAAAATGCAGCTCCGGATGGTTCACTTTGCTTGGTACATTATCATTCCTCGTTAGAGACCCCTCCAGGGCCTGTGATATGCCTGCACTGACTTTATAATTACAAAGTCAATTTCTAAACAGACATTTGCAAATAAGTCAATTTAAATACCGAGATTTGCAAACAATAATTAAGCAGTAGCTTCTTTTTTTTAATATCTCTATATATAATTAATGCCTGCGGGCTTTTCATTTTACCTTGCGACTGTGTAGTGTGCAATTGTTTGTTGAGCGAACGCGTTCTCGGAAAGCAAATCAAAGCACTGATGGGTTTTAGACGCTGTTTAAGGAAGTGCTCTGCCTTCCCCGCCTCCACCTGCCCCTTTCTGTGCAATCCTCTGTCCTCCAAACAGCTCACAGCGGAGCAGCTGACTGGGGCTTTCCCCCTTCGGTGTATGGATGATGCCCTGGGAACTGGGTGGGCAGGGATAGAGTGCATTTGCAGGGGGGCTCCACAAGCAGATGGGAAACCTGGGCCTGAGAGGATGAATGGAGTGAGAACAGTCTGGCGAGGTTGCAACTGCTGTGCGAAAGAGGTGCGGGGTCAGGGCACGGGACGGGACAGGAGGAAGATGTGTTCAGGGAGGTGTGTGCAAACTGATGCCCTCGGGGTGTTCAGGATTGGAGGAGAGAGTCGTCTTCTATCCTGCGAGACAGGCTTCTTTGGGGTGTACTCAGGTCCTGGTTGTTCTTTGCGTGCAGCCCCTGCCCCATGTGTGGTTTCTCTTAGGCCAAGGTATTGATCCCTCCTGACCATTAAGGGTGTGGCTAGATTGCCAGTCGGCACTAGGAAAGGCAGTACAAGTGGCCTCTTGAGGTCCTACATTTTGGGCGTTCCCTGTAGTCCTGTAACCGCTTGGGAACTCAGAGGAGGCCCACTCCTTCCCTCCAGCAGGAGGATTGGAAGGGGAGCCACCTCACGGCGGATGCTGCTCTACCCTTCTGGCAGCAGAGTAAATCACACCCACATGACACACCCTCCTCCTGGGAGCTCGGGGCCTGCAACGCACAAGCGGTGGTCGTGGCAATGGGATCTCCAGCCTGCTCCCACTCCCTGCCTCTGAGGCGGAGATGGAGGGGATCTGCTCAGCCCTCGGCAGGGACTGCTCCTGAGGGGCCAGGATGGGAACCGTATGTACTAGCAGGCCCGTATCACCACCTCATGCTGGAAACAAGAGCAAAGGATTGTGGGATGCCTCATGGCAGGAGTGGGTGTCGATAGCTAACTGTGCATTGGTGAGAGTGAGGCTGAGAGCTCCCCTTTTTGGGTCCCTCTTTTTCACAGGCTCCTTGGCTCCCAGCTTGCCCAGGCTGCGTTTTTTACTCTCCACAGCCTGCAGCCCCGTCCTCTTTGCCGCCCTGCTGGGCTGCTGTCAACCCTCAGGTCTCTCAAGATGTTTGGCTTCCAGACTTGCTCTGGCAAGTTCCCAGAGTCTTGGCCGTCGCTCTAGGGCTCCTCTGGGCCTCAGGCTGTGTGGTTAAGCTGCCCAGTGCTCTATTGGGGATCAGGCTGAGATAAATAGTTAGATCATGGGCTCGGCAGTGGGGAGAGATCAAAGCTCTAGTGCTGGCTCTCCCAGACTTGTTCCATCATTTTATTTCTTTGTGCCTCAGTTTCCCTATCCACTATATGGGCATGACACCTGACATCTGGCTCGCGGGGAGTTCATGAGGATAAATGAATAGATTCTGGGGAACCAAAAAGTCCGAGAGCCATGGACGGAAGTTGCTGCAAGTCGTGCAAACCTTTACCATGATAAACTCAGTTCACTTGTGATGTGAGGTAGAGACGCACCTTTCGCCTCATTCTGCCTTCACAGCAAAACCCCAGTGATTTCAGTGGGGTTACACCTGATTTATACTGACCCCAGATTGTGTGCCTTAATTCTTCTGGCCCCCAATGCTAACCTATGGAGGGTGAATGATCCCTAGTGTAATTCAACAGACTTTAATAGGCCTCCAGCAGGGATACATTTTGCCCACAGCACCTTATCCAAATATTACCACCCCAACACATACTGGCGACCAGCATATTTGCAAGCAGCACAGATCCTGAGGGCAGCTCAGATGCGATTGCCTATAGCAGACTGGCTGGCACCTTGCAGCCAGTCGCTATATATATACCAGCGGCAATTATATAAGCCTCCTTCTCCCGTGTGCGGGAGGATGATCACTTGCTGCCACCCAGCACAAAAAACAAATAACAGAACCGCTCCGGCTGTGATGCATTTCAACGGCGTAACTTGGGCTTGCCACCGGTCTAGTAAATTATAAATATCTATCACTTGACGAAGCTGGGGCTGTTCGGCACGGAAGGGAGCCTTAAAAAAAAAAAAACAAATAAAAAGCCCAAACCCTGAACTGCAGTTGCTATAGCAATTAACAACGGGCATCCTTCTTCCAGAGCCGGAGATGCTGACGCAGCTAAAACAAATGTTTGTGTACGGCCGTGGTGGGGATGGAGACGGATTAGGGAGTGCTGGCCTTGAGCCTCGGTGTAATCCAATTCTAAATAAATCATAAATCTAAGTGCAGACTGGCAAGCCGGTGCGAATACCAATGCAGGGAGGGTGATGGCAGGGCAGCATCCATGAGGAAGGGAGAGCAGGCGGCAGGGAGGGAGCCCACATGGGCAGGTCTGGGGTTGGGTTCTGCAGGATACTGCTCCCATCCAGCACTCACTCCTGAGCCTCTGATCCCCTCTTGGAGCAGGATGGAGATAAATCCCATTGAAATCACAGAGAGCTGCCTGTACCTAGCAAGCTACAGAGCCTAGCACCCCCCTTGTCTTTGGGCCCATTCTCTGAGGTCAGTAGCAAAATGCCCATTGACTTCAGTAGGAGCAAGATGCCTGGGTTTGCAAGCTGCTTCCCTTGCCTTCCAGCAGGGGACCCTGTTGACCAGCTACTCCCCGGGTTGGGCTACTGGCCCCCGAACGGCCAAGCAGAGCCCCTAGAGCGGACGCAGCCTCCATGCTCGGTCTCAAGCTCTTAGTGCCCGAAGCTACACAGGGCTGGGTGCTCATGGGCCGCTGGGTTTCCATTTGGAAAAGTGGGTCGGTGGGCAGGAGTTTCCCCCTGCTTCCTCTTCCTCTGCTGGTTTCAGAAGGGACTGTCCTCACCTTGCCCATCAGCACCCCAGCTTCCCCTGCTGCCTTTGGCTTCCCCTACCACGCCCCTTCCCGGCGTGCCCCACCCCATCATAATGACTGAGGCTCCAGAGAGGGCCCCTGAAAGGGATGGTAGCAGGGAGGGAGAGCGATTGTTGGCCGGCAGCGGTAGAGCTTCCTTCACGTAGAACCTAAGCGGGAGCAGAGCCAGAGGGAGCTGAGGAAAGATGACGGGGCCCTCGGGCCTAACCTGCCTTGCAGGTCACATGAGGGAAAGGCCTTGGAGTCACCTGGGTCCATAAACCTGGGGATTCCATGCTGGGTTACAGACCGGAGCTGCCGTCTCTCCGGCTTCCTCCGAGCCGCACTGACACGTGGGCTCAGCGTTGATGTGGAGTGAAAAATTGAAACGGGGACAGTTCAGTCAACAGTCTGTCTGTGAAATTAATGAGCCCTTTCGCCTCCAACACCTGATAATTACATCTTTCAATTAAGTGAACTCTCTCGCTGTCCAGGATCTTATAAATTAACTCAAAGTGCCGCATCTTCGGGGGCTGCCAAACCTTTCTTCCGGCAGAGAGCCTCGGGAGCGTCACAGCGTGGGGAGGCGAGCTCCCGACCCCAGAGGAGCAAAGGGGGAGCACCAGCCACTCTCCTGTTGTGTAAAAGGAGTTTCATCCACTAGCCTGCACTGTCTTTCCCCTTGGAGAAACCTGTGGTTCACTGGCTCAGATGGCAGAGTACAACTTAAAACACTCGAGTGTTATTTCACTCTGGCTTTGCCACTGACCTACTCTGTGACCTTGGGCAAGTCATTTCCCCTCTCCGCGGCTCAGTTTTCTTTCCCCAGTCTTTCTCCGTCTTGTCTATGGAGAGTGTAAGATCTTTGGGGCAGGGCCTGTCTCTCACAATGTGCATGTACGGTCCCAAGCACGATGTGGGCCCTAATCTCAGTTGGGAGTGCTAATGTATTGTAAATGATAATTACTGTGGTCACTGCTGTTGGGGTCCATGAAACCTGCCCCTGCTTGGCCTTTACTTGGGAACTACAGAAGGGTCATAAATGGGTTAGAAAACCTGGCCTCTGAAGAAAGATTTAAAAAAACTGGGCATGTTTAGTCCTGAAAAAAGATGACTAGGAGGGGACTGGATAAGTCTTCAAATCTGTGAAGGGCTGTTCGAAAGAGGATGGGGATCAATTGTTCTCCATGTCCACTAAAGGTAGGGCAAGAAGTGGTCGGCTTAAGCTGCAGCAAGGGCGATTTAGCTTACATATTAGGGGAAATATCTAACTGTGAGGGTAGTTAAGCTCTCAAATAGGATTCCAAGGGAGGTTGCAGAATCCCCATCTTGGATATTTTAAAGAACAGGTTAGTTACATACCTATACTTGGTCCTTCCTCAGCTCAGAGGGCTGCCCTAGGCTGTCCTCTTGAAGTCCTTTCTACCCCTTCATTTCTGCAATTCTATAACTAAGCCCTGGCTGATAATAGCATCTCTCACGTTCTTCCTCCTCCACTACTGCTTGTTCTCGCTGGGGGTGGCTACCCGGTGGAGCTCAGCTGCTCGGAGGCCAATGACTGGTTGAATATCTGTGTCATGAGGATGGATCGTCTGAGCTGGATTGCTAGTACTCAGTTTGCCTGGATCCTGCTAACTGGGGGAAGACTCATCGCTGACTCCAATTAAGGAGACGTCTTTTACTTAGATACAAATGATTCCCCACAGATGACTGTTGCTTTGCAACAGCAACATATACACAGGGCCCAGTGCACTGCTAATTCTCTGTGTCCTGGGGTAATGGGAAGGAGACCTGCAGCTACCCAGTCTAGCTGTCTGGCCTCCCGTTCTCCCTCCCTCAGGTGGGAGTGTTTGAAGTACAATAGCTCTTGCTCTTGACTACTTAAAGAAACAGGATCAGAGTTGCAGCTGGTGTATATCAGCTTAGCTCTGTTAGCTTCAACACAGCCACATCAGTTTACACTAGCTGTAGCTGTAGTTAAATCTATTATTCATTCATTCATGTATTTATTTGTATAATCATGGCACCTAAAAGCCCTGGTCATGGTCGGGATCCCACTGTGTGAGGTGCTGTACAAGCACAGAACACTTAGATCAATCGCTACCCGCAGATCCGGTGGCTACGTCTATACTATACTATTCGGGGTCGATTTATCACATCTAGTCTAGACATGATAAATCGATCCCAGAGCATTCTCCCATCTACTCTGGTATTCCCCCGCCGCGAGAGGCATAGGTGGAGTCGATGGCAGAGCGGCAGCAGTCGACTCAGTGCCGTGAAGACGCCGTGGTAAATCGATCTAAATACGTCAACTTCAGCCATGCTATTCTCGTAGCTGAAGTTGCGTATCTTAGGTTGATCCCCCCCTCCCCCTCAGTGTAGACCAGGTCAAAGACAGGTAGACAGTCCTTGCCCCAAAGAGCTTACAGTCTATCCAGCTATAGTATTTCTGCGGCTCCTGTCACTGTGGTATCTGGTGGCTTCCAGCCATTTAAGGAGGATGGGGTCACTATCTCATGTTTAAGCATCCGCCCCGCTCAATCCACAATCCACACCCGCTGGAGTTCAGGCACAGCGGAGGGGCTGGCGAGGGAATGGAGCAGTGGCTATAGGAAGAATGTTACAAAACAATACAGTCTCTCCACTTTCTTTCAATTTTTTCCTTCCCCTAGGTAGCCAAATGCATCCAATGTGGCCTTTATAAACTCTCGGTAAATCCAACCACCTTCTCTAAAGCACAGCAGGCGGCTGCTGTGACTGGATAATTCAGCCCCAGCAGTCGGATAATGGCTGAAAATGCTGAGGCTGTGTTTTCCTCTTAACCACACACACGGGCTATTTCAATTAAGACAATTAGTGGTGGCCCAATCAAGGTCAACTGCAAAGCTCCAATTAAACCAGTGTAAAGTCTAACATCATCCGCAGCGTCATGGAGCTGGGTGGAACATGTGACCCTGACAGCCTATATTTGCCAGATTAAAGGGCTTAAACATTCTCTGTTGTCCCTTTCCAGACCTCCCACAATCTCTTCTGATCTAATAAACCGAGCACTAATCTCCAGGCTTTATAGCTCCTCATTAATTTGCCCCATGCCAAAGGACTCAAACGGAGAACGGGGCTTCTTTGTCTTTTACAGCCATCTGGTCTTTCTGCCCCACAGACCCATCGGCCTCGGTGCCTGCCTGTCTCATTACCTTGGGGACGTGGCAAGATGCTGCTTTAGCCTTCAATGACCTTTTTGCTAACTGTACCCGGATGCAGGCTGTGTGTTGTCTCTTCCATTGTCAGCCTGTAATAAAAAAGTGAAAATGAAACTTCAGTAGAAGTGCTAACCAGGCACCCGACCCTCCTCTCCCACTGATGGTTTACTGTAGGGGCACCTGAAATTACTCCCATTTTTCAGTGGTGTGGGGAGAAACACTCAGGTACTCCAGTTGGAACATTTCAAAGATACAAACTCTGGAAAGGTTTTATTCTCTCTCACACCTACACAAGGGTGTTTTCAGCCCTCGATTAGAATTGCCTGCAAAAGCACAGCCAGCACCCATGTCCGACCGGTACCAAAGTTTACCTGTGCTCATTCCAGGCGAAAAGTGTCAGCTAATAAAATCTGCTGTGGATTTCTGTGGAACAGGCTCTCTGGAGAACTCTCTTGGGAGAAGACCCGGAGCTGAAGGTGTGTGCCAACTTCAGATAGTCCCTGGGTGCAAACTGCAGAAAAGGGCGAACTTGAATTGGATTTCTGTCTTTACCTCGGAAAGACTCGAAGTGCAAGCCCCAGAAGGAGACAGCCCTGACACCGCCTAACCACAATTAATCCCCATCCCAATGGCTTGGTCTGACTTTTCCACCCAGGCCAGCTGGCGGGAAAGGCTTGGGCTCCAGGATGTAAGCCGTTGCTCTGATCTGCAGAGCAGTTTTGGTGGGTAGTAGCATCAAGACTCCATAGTGCACCCTTCCCGAGTAGAGGCATGCAACAGGGGTGCCTCTCATCCAAAGAGGAGGGGCAGGGCTGTGGCATATGGGACCGCTAAAGAAAGGGGAACGTGAAGTGCCTCCATGGCCCTGGATAGCACCAAGCATGGCTCATGGCACCCCTGGTCGATGGTTCAAATCTCCCCTATCTAGATAATCATTTTTCAGTCTGGCAGCTGTTCAGTGGCTGAGGTAAATGAACATGGTGGTCCCACTTCAGTTGCTAGTGGCCTGCTATCCATAGAGAAAACAACCACCCGCACGGTTAGCACTAATTGGCACCCTGGTTAGCAGTCCCCGCCGAGAGGCCAAGTGCTGAACTGAATGAACCCGGAGGCCGAACTACCATCTTTAAAAAGTGCTCCCTCAGATTAAGGGTTGAGGGACCCTGGGGGGAAGCTTGACCTGCCCTTGCCAGGGTGGTACCTGCTCTGTGGCTAAGCAGAAGACTTCAAAATCCAGGGGTGTCACCTGATACCTTTCAAGCCATGCTACCCAGAGCTTTGAGGAGGACAGTCTGGTTTGCCCATGGGTCTGAGAAAAGTCTCACGGTGGGCTGAGGCGAAGGTTGAGGGGGGTATTTATTATAGGAAACTTTCTAGACATCTCTATCCTTTGGTGGCACCGGCACCTTGGAGCTACATGCAACTTGTTTATTGGTTGTTTTTTTTAAGTGGCAGCATCTTGAAGAGTCCCCTCCCCCCAAGAGGCCCCATCTCAATTTTTAGTGGGTCCCAAGCAGCTCCGGTGAGGGGATGTTGTGGGTGGCAACAGACGAGATTCATTTTGAAAGCATCACCGTTTGTCACTTTCGTAATGAGAAAATGAGCTACCGCCTCACACAGAATTATTACAGCAGGATCTCAGAGCACACATGGTTTGTGTCCCTACAGAAAATCCTCGTACAGCCTCGTGCTTTTGGTCAGTAGATTTCAGAGCACTTCACAAGCTGCAATCCATTTACGTTCACAAACACCCCTCTGTTATGATCACCCCCATTTTTTAGTACAGGGCACAGAGAGGCTAAGTAACTTGCCCAAGCTCACATAGCCAGTCTGTGGCAGAGCAGGGGAAGGACCTGGGGTCAATCAAAGTCCTAGGCTAGTGCCCTAACCACTGCAGAGCATCCTTCCTCTTTCCCACATGACATCATGCCACCGGCTCCAGAGGGCTGGTCTAGGCGAGGGAATTTGCAATGGAGTGCTTGCTGCACCCAGCACAAAGCACTGGTGTAGATGCATTGTGGTGGGGTTGTTGGCTTCCCAGGGTCTGGCTGAGACAGCTGAGAGATGGTGGAGAGTGAATGGGCAGAAGCTCTGTCCAGGCAGTCTGCTTTCAGGTACTCAGACATCAGAGTGCTTGGCCTGGTATGAAAAGCTACGTACCTTCAGCTTCAGAGAGGTAGGCGTGTTAGTCTGGATCTGCAAAAGCGACAGAGTCCTTTGGCACCTTAAAGACTAACAAAAGTATTGAAGCATAAGCTTTCGTGGACTAATACCCACTGCATTGGATGCATCCGACAAAGTGGGTATTATCCCATAAAAGCTTATGCTTCAATACTTTTGTTGGTCTTTAAGGTGCCACAGGCCTCCTTGTCGCTTCTATAAATCCAGCTGTGCATCCAGCTGTCGCGAGCTAGGCAGATCTAGCTGTGGCAAGGCGCACAGACCCAGCTGTGGTTCCTGACATGATCCAGCTGTGGCGTGTGACAGAACCAGCTGTGGTGGCTGAGATGGGTCCAACTATGGTGAGCTAGACAGATCCAGCTGTGGTTATGGACGTGCTCCTGCTGTGGAGAGTCTCAGAGAGCCAGCTGTGGTGATCAATGTAGGCCCAGCTTCAGTGAGTCTTGCGGGTCCAACTGGGGCAAACGCACACCTAGGTGTGCACACCGGATGTGTGACTCAGAAACAGCTCACGAACCCCTCTGTTCTGAAACAATCTGTGGCGCCTCTTGCCCTGCAGAGAAAGCTCTGTCTCTAGGGGAAGGCGTGTCTCATACTAAACCATTCGGAATCGTGTCTGGCATCCAGAGGAGCTCATTAAACTGAACATAACCCTTCTTCCTTTTCAGAACTTGGTGGAAGGAGTTAAAGGCCCCATATCCCATCACAGCCATTCCCTTTATTAGCATCTTATCTCTTTCCTTTCCCCTTCCTTTCCTCCTTACACACATCTACTGGCTCCCCCCCAGGAAGCCAGCTAATTATTTCCTGAATGCCCCCAGTGTTATTTTGCCTTGAGAACCTTTCCTGCTGAGACTTCTCACACACTTATGATTCTCAGTGTGACAAAAAGGTTTCTCAGTTTGCCTTTGAATGGGTATTTCTTTAATTTCTACATCTCGTCCTTTCGCTTCCTCATTGGCACTTGGGCTGAGAATAGAAACTTCACTTGACATTATCTGCACCATGATCAATTAAATCCCTTCTTAACTGTCCTTTCCCCGCTATTTTGAGGGGTTTCCCCCCCATCTCTCTCTCTCCATTCTCACAGAGGCAGATAAAGCCCTTTGCCCTGCGTTAACTTTTTCTTTGTTTAATAGGGTTGTGACAAACAACCAAAAAAGAAAGTTTTCTTGCTTGCAATAGTCACAAATGCAGAATTCACTTAACTTCAAACCTGAGAGCCCCCTTGACCCTGCCCGAACCTGGCTAGGCAGCAGTGCCCTGCTGTATGAGGTCATCCAGTCGGATATGGAAGTTGCTCTCATGGATGGGTGCCAGAAATAGTCTAATGTTATTACAGTAGCACCTAGGGGCTCCAGCTGAGGTCCGGGGCCTGCTGCTCGACATGTTGTCCCAACACCCACAGTTTACAATCTGCTCAGGCAAAGAACTGAAGAAAGGCAGCTGCATTATCCCCAGTCCCAGCTGGCAACTGAGGCAGATTAAGTGACTTGAACCAGGCTACCGAGAAGTCCTGAGCTAGACCAAGATTGTGAAACCTGATTTCCTCACTCCCATCTTGGGTGACCAGACATCCTGATTTTATAGGTCCAGCCCCGCATTTGGAACTTTGTCTTATAGAGGCACCTATTTCCCCCTACCCCGTCCCAATTTTTCACACTTGCTGTCTGATCACCCTAGTCCCAATGCCTTAACCCCAAGATCATTCCTCTTCCTGCTGAATCCCCAGCTATTGAAGGACCTGACCCCTGATCAATGTTAAAAATCAAAGGAAAATCTTTCCCTGCCAAAGTGGATCATTTTTAGAGGCAAAGGTCCTGGAGACAAGCTATGAGAGATACTTGGCACTTACCTGGCACTTAACATCTTCAAATGGACAAACATTAACTAATGTATCATTCTATTCCACAGCATGTTCCCCTGAAAGTGCATTGAGCCAGGAGACTTTGAACAGTATGAAAACACTGGGCAATCAGCTTTTATACCAGATGGTAGCCTTAAGGTGGGAAGCCCTTGTAAAGCGCACTGAAACAATTTAATCTGGAGGGGGGAAAGGTTTGTATCGCTGGGCTGATGTCTGCACACAACAGAAGCAGTTGCAACATCCTGACCAAGCAGAGATGAGGGACACATAATCCTATATGCTGCTATTATTATTAATTTGTACTGCAGTAGCACCTTGGATTCCTAGCCCTGGACCAGGGCCCTGTTATGTGGGGCATTGTATAAACACAGAGCAAAGAGAAGTTTTCTGCAACCATGAACCTGGAATCTAAGAAGAAGACAAGAGACAACAGGGGAAACAGACTGACAAAAGGAAACAGCAAGACAACACTGGTCAGCATGATAGGGAGTGGGCTCATCAGCTGCCTAACCATTGTGTTTTTTTGTAGGCATCACAGCAAAGGAGAGGTTTAAGGTAGGTTTTGACGGAGAACTGTGAGGTTGCTTTGTGGACGGTCGTCTCTCATATGTGAGGGCCAGTATGTGTATTAGAACAGATGCCACATCCTCAAGCAGGAACCCCGGGCTGACTTTGTATCAGTATCCTGTGCCTCTCAAAGTTGCCTCCTCTGATTTTCATGTGTGAACCAATTTCTTTGGTGATGGTTCCTCCTGACACCATCTCCTCTTGATAGCCCATCCCATGAGGTGGGAAAATCAGTCTGGGGAAACTAGACCCAATTCAGATCTTCCACACAAGCTCAAAGCTGTAACTTAGAATAACCTCCAAGTTCATTTTCCCTTTTCTCAGGTGCCTCTGCCTGCTGAGGGTGGATGGATGGATAAATCCTTAATTACCCATGGAAAGGCAAGCTTCATGGCACTGTCATCATGACTAGACATAGGAAAAGTGGTGTATCCCCCTATTTAATTGAAAGGAGATTTTGCCATTCTGTTGTCTGTGCTCTGTACCTTTCAACATCGAGGGGTTCCGTCTCTAGGTTGCAAAAGTAGGGGACATGCTATTGGGTGAGGCACACACAGTTTGTATTCTCTCTCTCTCTCCCGGGAATCAAAGAACATATTCCATGGGTGGAATGCGTCAGAGAAAACGCAACAGAACTTACAATGCAGAAGGTCCTGAGACCCTCCCCATCCCCACATACTCCAATTTTGCAGACCCAAAAGAACCAGAAAAGGTGCAGAAAAGCAAACCCTTGGCCGGATTCAGTTGTGACCCAGACCTGCAGACCTTTGGAAGCTGGTCCATCGCTGGATTGCAAGAGCAGAGACTTTAATTGGCTGCTGTTTCACCTCTTTTCCTTTGTCGGATCAGATGTTCCTTCAAGGCCTGCGGCCACGTCATAACCACTTTTATTGAGCTGTTTCAAAACCAGGCCCCAATGAACCTTTTTGTCATTCAAGCAATGAAGGAGACTGCTTCCCAGCTCTGCGAAGGCTGCTGAGCCCAGCCTCAGAGCACCCGAAATCCATCAGCACTAATTAAGGCCTAGTTAAAGGCCCCAAGGCTGCCTTTATGGGTCTGGAATGCAGAGTGGCATGTGAAAGCCCTAAGACTTGGCTCCTGACAGAAGCAAAAGCAAACAACAGGCCCTGCTGTGACCTTCATTTACAAGACTCATTTACTGCAGCGAAAGCATCAACTTCTTGGAAATCAAACGGACAAATCTGTTGTGACCCCCTGCTGTTTAAGATGGACTTCTCACCGGGGCGAAGCTGACGCCTGGCTAGCCTAATGTTTCCTTAATCTTTGTGTCTGTGGTGCTTCTTTGCTGCAGTTCGACAGATGAGTTAGGAAAACACCTCTGAACATGGGCAGAACACGTTACCGTTAGCTCGCTCGCTTCCCACTGCTCTCAGAGTTCACGTCTCTGGGTCTGTGACTGGTTCTCTGGAGAAACAGGGGCTGGGGTGGTCTAACTAAATCAATGTCAGGCGCAAGTCATCAATGTTTAATGGCCAGCTTTCAGCAAAAGCAGAGTCCCGAGTTCTGTTTGGTTCTATTTAGGTTCTCACGCCACCCTCGTCCCCATAGTAGCGGAGTGCCTGCCAGGCGTGCAGTAAGCGAGGTGACTAACATCTGTCTCATGCGGTTCATTTCATTCTCCATAAATCCAGGGTTTGTTCCTCTCTTCCCTGGGGCGGGAGCCACAGTCTGTTCCTGAGTGACACAAAAGTCCATCTCCAGGTCCTCTCCTTCCATCAGTTTTACCCCAGAGGATGGTGGTTCTTCTGTTCGGCCAGATACTGGGCAAAGGGAGTGAGATAAGAGAGACTCAGCATGCAAGTGCTACAGAATTTTCACTGGGGATATTAACATGTTTGATTTTTCCTCTCTGGGGAACATTCAGTCCTTAGGGTGTGGTGCCATTTACCTCTCTCTTCCTTTCAGTCCCAGCACCATCCACTCCTTCTACACGTCTCTCTTAATCTCCCTGGGACCCAAGTGCCCCTGTCTCATTATATGATATTTATCTTTTCCATTCTGCTGGCATATGGTTCTCTGATCCCTTCTCAAATGTTTAGAGGGATAGTTGAATGTAGGGAACATTTCTTCCCCTCTCCTCCCCTGTAACTGAATTTCATGGTTATTGGTTAGTTTCTGCCACCTTCTCTTAGGACCAGATTCTGCTACCCTGAGTGCTACCTTAATACTTGTGGTGTTAAGGGATTTTTGGCCTCTCTCTACCTCAGAAGGCACATGGCAATGAGGTTTGATGGTGGTGAAGCAGCCTGAAGAAGGTGAGAGAATGAAGGAGAGGGAAGCTTCTTTTTCATGCCAAGGCATAATTGAACTATTTTAGATCCTCATATGCTCCCCCGCCCCATCTCAGCACTGTCCTACCTCCCCAGCCTAACAGCCCCGCAGCCAATCCCCATGAGCTTGAGGGAGAGGAGGGTTGGCTCCTTTCCACCTCCACCCCAAGAACTTCTCAGTGCGTAAAGAGAGCAGAACCCAGTGCAGAATATTCCAAAGGAGCTGAACAGACACGTGAAGACCCTGCTCCCGCCGTGTCCCGAGGCGTCTGAGTTTCCCCACATCTCTCACCAGCCTGGCTGCCCTGCCAAAAGATGCCTCCATTGGCACTTTAAACTGCAAGCGTCAGACTGTCCGCAAAGCGAGGGCAGAGGAAGCAGGATTGATGTCGCCTTTTTATAGCATTCCCGGCTCGAGACGAGTGGTTAGACTTTTAATGGACTTAAAAGCTTGGCCCTGGTAGAGCAGCACTTAAAGCAAATTAACAGGACAGATGGATGAATGTCAGAAAAAAACACACAGCCTTTTTAGTTGGTTTTTGATAAACTCACCAAGTTGGGAGCAGGAATGGCAGGCAGCCGAGAGAGAGGAATTAGTCACAATAGGCATTGTCCCTTGGACCTCTGCCTCCCAGCTCAGTCCAGGATGATTAAGCACTCCTTATATTCTAAAGGGGCATTTCTGCTGCTGACAGTGAATATTTGTTATTCGTATTGTGGTAGCAGTTGGGGGCGCCGGTCAAGGTTCAGGACCCCGTGGTGTGAAGTGCTGTACAAACACGGAACAAAATGGGACTCACTTGAAAAGGAAAAGTGCATTTAAGAAGCTATTTGTTTGACCAGTCATTTTCTGTAACTGTTCTGAAGATATTTTAAAGTCATTAGCTCACGGATGTTGGCAGGAAGGAAGGGTTTTGTGTGTGAATGTAATGCCAGAAAAAAGGGGCAACTTTATTAGCTGCAATATAGCAAAGCCACCTCCTGACCTGGGTCAGGGGCTGTGCAAGCTTATAGCAAGAGACAGTCTGAAGCTCTTACAGTATAATTAGATAAGGCGACTATCATCCCCTTATTGCAGGTGGGGAACTGAGGCAGAGAGACTGCCTTACTACTGCTTGCATCCGATGAAGTGGGTATTAGCCCACAAAAGCTTATGCTTCAAAACTTTATAGTTAGTCTTTAAGGTGCCACAGGACTTTGTTACCTCTACTACCATACAGGGCATCTACAGCAGAGCCAAGAATTGAACCCAACCATCTCGCTTGGTGGACATCTGCCTTAACTCGAGTATCACCCTTCCTCACAGACTGAAAGCCCATGGGAACCGTATCCATGCCAATCTGAGTCAATGCAAGTTCCTCCCCCTGTCCTGCTAGGGAACACGATGTTGAACAGTAAAAGGAAAACTTGTGGTGTGGGGGCAGGAAAGGGGCTCATTAGTGGCTGAGCTATCCCCGAGATGAGTTAGATTTAACCCTGGGTGAGTTGTGGAGAGTAACTGCCCAGAGATTCACAATTCTTCCCCCTGGAGGGGACGTTACACCTGAGAAAGCTGCAACTGCTCTGATGGGTGGGGAGCCCAGGCTCTGTCCACTAGCTGGGAGGGGGATGTCTTCAGAGATTGGGGTGTGTGTTGGGCACCCGATCCAGACCTAAGCTCCACCTAGGTCTCACTTGGCTGAGCAGAGTGTTGTGTGTGGTCTTGCTTTCCTGAGGAAGACCAGGGCATCATGTTATGCTGATAAGAAGCACATGAGATCTTTTTCGGGGAAGAGGCAATATGCCATGTTTGAATGCATATGCTAATTGTTGTATTTTCAGTCAACACACATACCCACATACACACACACTTTCCCACCAGTTGATATTAGCATTTCCGGTCCAGAGTCCAGATCAATCTAATGGCCAGCTAGGTTGATCACAGGTAGGTAGGAGCCGGGTTCTGTCGGTCATGACATGATGCTCCGGGGAAGCCTAGGCAGAACTTTCACGGCAAGGCACCTTGTTTATAGAGTGATTTTCCTTCATTGGGACCAATGAGTTTTGCCCCGTCATGCTGTGATCAACTGTTGTGAGTACTTGATTTCTTAAATTGTCCTCATTCTTTCATCAAGTCTCTCAAGGAGTTACCCCATGCTGGTTTTGATCACAGCTATCTTGTCCCGATTGATAGGTGCCGGCCTCGTCTTTTAGAGTCGTCAATCTGCCCTTTTGACATTTCAAAAGGGACGTGTTGTCATCTTCTGGCACCCTGGCATCTCTCCTCGGTTCCTCTCTACAACATCTGGTTTGGTGATGGCCCTCACCCTTATCTCTTAACACACACATTCCTCATTCACACACAACACAGAACTGATTTACACGGAGCATTGGAACGGGAACATCAAATCGCAATGCAAGGGAAAACGAGCATTGCGTTCTTTTACTTATTTTAAAATACTAAACCGACAACAAAGTTGTGACCCTAGAAGGTCTGTTACTGCCTTGATATCAGCTCAGATACCGATCAATGGCCATGAGGGCAGTTCTTCCTGCTTTTAGAAAGGGCGGCCAGCAGGATATGGTCAAATCATACACCAATACATTTAATAGATGCTATGTTATTATTCTTTATCCTTTAGTTTAAATTTTACAAAATGCAAAAATAAAATCCTACTACAGTAGACTCTCGATTATCCAGGATTGGGTTAACCAGAATGTGGATTAACCAGAGTGTCAAAAAAAATACGCGTAACTCGCAGGGCCGGCTCTGGCTTTGTTGCCGCCCCAATCACACACAAAATACCCTCACCAGGGCGCAGGGCAGTCAGTGAACCAACACCCCCTTCCCCTGGCGCAGGGTGGCTGGTGAACCAAGGCCCCTCCCTCCCCCGCCCCATATTTCCTATGGATGGTGATTATCCAGGATTTTATTAACCAGGATTAATTTTTTCCCTATCATCCTGGATAATCGAGAGTCTGCTGTACTACAATGACAGGTTTCACTAGCAGCATCCTGATGTCACAGTTTTCAGCCAAGTGCCGGGGTTGCGATGTCTATTTCTTCCTGATTGTAAGACAGGAAACACGGTTGGAAACTGGAGTGCCTGGGTGAAGGCAGAGCACGAGGTGGCAAGGTTAGGGGGAGCTAAATATCTCTGAGGTGTCTGGCAAGGACGACATAACAGCAGGGCCCCTTATAGTCCTAAGTGAAAGGGTTAACTGCACGTTTGTGAATAAGACGTCTAGAAGTGGCACCTCTCAGAAACCCATGGCTATGAGGGTACAGGTCCCAGCCCTGAGCCATCAAGACCAAAGGGAACCTCAGTCCCCTACCCACAATCCCTTCCAGTCCCGGTTCCTTGCGAGAGCAGGTTTAGTGGGGACGTGCATGTGGTGAGGATTCATAGCACCAAACAGCTTGCTCTGTCGGGCTCAGAAGATGAATTATGACACAGGCCCCGCGTGCCTCTCACAAGCTGTCCCCTCATATACTGAGACCCGGCCTAAGCCGGGGGGAGTGTGGAGGAAGCAGATGGCAGGCTGGCAGAGTGACTAAAGCCTGGGATATCTGTTTTAATGAATTGCCCACCCGGCAGATTAAATATTGCAAGAGTCAGTCCCTTTCTACAGCGTCAGTAATCTCAGCCTTATTTACAGCGGGTGTGAAAAGCTGTGTGTTTTCCTCCGTGGCACGGTGTGTCATCTCAGGCAGAATTATAACGGGGGGACAGGAAAGGAATTGGCGGATTTTATCTGACGTCCATTGAAAGGATTCTGCCGGCACTGACACCACAATAACTACCTTGCAACATGATGCGAGGAGGCAAATGGGCAACAAGTGATCCTCAGGCTCAAGAGGATTTTGACATGCTCGGGGGACCCTGTTCCTATGTCCAAGCGTTACTTGGACATCCACTTGCTTAGGAAATAGCCTAGGATTTCTCAGCAACCATTTCCTTACATGCCAAATGTGCACCAGACACCAGTGTGCACTAATTAAAAGCCCCTGCTAGTCTCCTGCTACCTTCCTTTGCTACCTATCTTGTATCTTGGCAGCCAATCCCATTTTGATTCACACTGTTCATGCGGCAGGCTCACCCAAAATCATGAGATTGGCTTTAAAATTATGAGATTATGTAAAAATAATAGATGTGGGGGTCTTTTTATTTCCTTCGGCTTTCTGAGCAGTGGGAGTACACCGGAGTCACATTCTGAAGTACAGTCCACAGCCACAAAGGAGAGACACTTATTTTTTTCTTTAAGACTGACAGCTGAAATCATCACATCGCCACTTGACTCCAGGAGCTGGGGCTTTAAGTAAAACAATAATTAGCATGAGACGCATGACAAAACAATGAGAGCTAACAACCCTGTTACTTCACCTCTTTGGCCCAGACCCTCACATGTATTTAGGCATCCAGCTGGCATTGAAATTAACCTGATTCAAAGCAGAGACTTGAAACTGGCTTTCTTACCTCCTATTGACCAAGCTATCCTGGGGCTGGTCTCACAGTCTTTCTGCATGACCAGAAAGTCCATCCCAGAGCTGAGACCTTTCCAACAAAATGCTCACCAAAGAACTAAGGAAATAAGATTCTGTGAAGCATTTTGGTTTTCACAGGAAAAAAAGTTTTGTCAATTTTTTTTACCAGCTCCATATTTTACATCCACTTGTCACAACTGTAAATGATGACAATAGTTGCAGGATAACAGAGAATCTAGACCGTGGTCTCTGTTAATTGTAATTCAGAACTGTGTCTGAGGAATGCTTCTGTAAATTTCCAGGCAGTGGCTATTTATAGTTTGCCACCCCCAGGTTCCGAACTTTTGTACGTCTTGGTAATAATATCCCATTGCTAAACTGTAATTTATGTGTGCATCATTTGCATTATTGAACAGCTGTTATCCTCTCTAAACTGCTTGCCTGCCATATTGCATAGATAATAATATCTAATCCATATTAATTATAAAAACACAAATCGTCTCCTAAGCAAGGCCAAGTTTGTGCACAGCACAAACGAACAGGTGCCAGGACGTGTTAACATTAAGCCTGACACCTCAGCCTCTCACTGTCACGTCAGGAATAAAGCAGAGTGAACAGCGCAAGTTGAGAATGGCATGTGAGCTTTAATAGCCTGCAGCCACTGCCATAACCCCTCAGGCGATGATTTCATCATATCTCACAAGCTAAACAGGGTTGAATCAATAAGAAACCTCTATGGGAAATGGCTGCAGGAAGTGCGGCAGAAATTATTCACTAGGTGGTGGTGGGTTTTTCACGGCATCTGTGGTTACTTCTATGCTGGAGCGGTTTGAGTAGACATACCTGGGTGAAGGGGTGAATATCAAGGGAGGCAAAATGCCTTTTTGTAGTGCTACAAAGGTCAATTTAATCACAGTGGATGTGGCCCATTCCCTAGAGTTGACAAAAAGGTGAGAGTATCAACGGAGGAAAAATTATTTTTTTGTAGTGATCCAGCCACTCCCAATCGTTATTCAGGCCTAATTTGATGATGTCAAGTTTGCAAATTAATTCCAGTTCTGCAGTTTCTCACTGAAGTCTGTTTTGGATGGTTTTTTTGGTTGAAGAACGGCCACTTTTAAGTCTGCTATTGAGTATCCAGGGAGATTGAAGTGCTCTCCTACTGGTTTTTGAATGTTACAATTCTTGATGTTTGATTTGTGTCCATTTATTCTTTTGCATAGAGACTGTCTGTTTTGGCCAATGTACATGGCAGGGGGCATTGCTGGCACATAATGGCATAGATGTGCAGGTGAACGAGACCCTGATGGTGTGGCTGATATGGTTAGGTCCTATGATGGTGTCCCTGGAATAGATGATACGTGCACAGATTTGGCAACACGGTTTGTTGCAGGGATTGATTCCTAGGTTAGTGTTTCTGTTGTGGTGTATAATTGCCGGTGAGGATTTGCTTCAGGTTGGTGGGCTGTCTGTAAGCGAGGACTGGCCTGTCTCCCAAGGTTAGTGAGGGATCATCCTTCAGGGTAGGTTGTAGCCCAAATCAGGCTTGGGTGGGAGTCTCAAGGCACCAAAATATATTATCATCATCTAGCCAGAGCTATCAATTCCCCACTTCCATGAGGGCTAACATGTACGTTATATTTTGTGGGGAGAGGTTGAACTTGGTAAGTTTTCAAAAAATTGTGCTAATTTCCTTTAAAATTGCCACAAAAAATAACAGTAATTTCAAATTAAAACAAATGATGCCAAAAGCCCCTACTGGTTTACAATAAAGATGATTACAAGACCCAGAAAGCAGTCAGACTCTGTCATATTTACAGACTTAAAGAGGCAGATTATTAAGCAGCAAGAAAATTTAGAAAATGGCTAAAACCCACGCCATTCAGCCAATACGTGGCTCAAAGGACCCAGGCAGCATGGCTAATCCGTAGAAGCAAATATCAACAATTTAACACTACCTTCGCTTCTTCAGCAAAAAGTCATAGAGAGTGTAATGGTTGCAAAGGTGTGGGTGTTTATATACAAAGTCCAAAACAGTCCTGGAAACTGGTAAAGTGGCAGAGTTTTTGGTATTTCGATGGGGGAATGGTTTGCTTTTTAAAATACACAAGTGCAATTTAAAAAAGGCAAATGATTGCTCGTCAGCTGAAATCCTATGGCGGCAGGATTTGATTTAAAACCCTTGGCCCCGATCCTGCAATCTGATCCATTCATGCAGACCCTCACCCTCCACAGAGTCCCGTCGATGCCTTCAGAACATCTCCATCTGGACAGAAGTATCCCCCAATGTGGATCCATACTCAGGATAGGAACAGAATAGAAGAGCAATACAGCATGCTGCGTTTCAACAGTTATTCTGGTGAAATTGGGGTGTAAACTGGGGTTTAGGTAGCATGGAAACACTCAGAGGGAATCCCATTGTCTGAGACATTTAAAATCAGATCAAACAGAGCACTAAGAAATATACAATAGATAACAATCCTGTGCTGGTAGAGGGGTGGACCAGCTGACCTAAGGCTATTCTCTCTCTGGTTCCAATGCACAATAATAGACCCTTAATGAACACAGGCCCTATTGTTCTTTCACATTCCCTCAAACTCTCTACAAATTGCCCTGCTTTTCTCCTGTGTGTGCGTGCCTGCAAAGAGTGTCTGTGTCCTTGGGTTTTATCATTTTTTTTCTCACTCAGAAACAAGTTTAACTAGGGGAACTTTCTTCCTTCTTGCCAGTAGAGCCCAGTAGAGGGAGACAGTCCTCCGAGTTTACTGTGTGACTGTTTGTTTTTGTTGTTTTTTTCCCCCCTCTCCTAGAAGTTCTGGCTTGTTATTTTTTTTATTGTTATTATTGTGTTTGAAATACTGTTTTGATGAAAAATATCTATAAATGACCATCCCCTCATAGTTCCCGCGAAGATTAGATTAAAAATGCTGCAGGGAGAGTGAACACATGGAAACAATCTACTTGTGGTGAGGAAGAAAGGAGCAAATTGGACGGAGTAGGGGCTCTCTGTAAAGTGTGTGTATGGGTATGTTTGTGGAGAGAGACAGACAGCGGCGAATAAGGTATCACAGTTTACATTGTGAGTATTGTTTGCTGTGACGGCTGTGAGCTGGGGAAGCGTGGGGGAGCACGTATGTTTAGCTGCATGGATTGTCCATCGGGGTAGGCGTTTTACAGATGGCGTGGCGTGTGTGCCCATGTGAAGTGTACTTCTGGGTGTGAATGTGGGTGCCCTGCTGTGCCTATCTATCACAGGCCACAGGGCAGGAGGGGGTGAGAAGAGTAACAGGACCACGTCTATGAGAGGTGCTCGGAATAGAGCTGTGGGGGGCGGATGTTGAGAGTATGCATTATACAGAGGGGGGGGAGTGGTTTGTAATTGTGGGCTTGTGTGCATAGGAGGGGACGTGTGGGTGGCTGTGTGTGAATGTAGGGTGGCGGGGTTTGTGTGTGTGTGTGTGTGTGCGCCTACAGGAAATGCATATGGGTGTGTATTATGGCTGAGTGCCAGCCCACCTGTGGAATTTGGATGTCTGAATGTAATTCGTTTTAATGGGAACCGGGCATGTAAATCCCACAGGCAGCTTGGACAAGCACGGTCTGTGTGGGTGAGGTTCATTTTGGAGTATCTGTAGGAGTGTGCGTGGGTAGCTGTATGAGTGAGCACTGCCTGCATGCAAGTATGAACATTTAAAGATGGTGTGTGTGTGTGTGTACCGGAAATGCTTTTATGTGCACAGTATGTGCATAAGATTAATTTATGAATGTCCATGGGAGTGTAATGGCTGCTTGGTGCATATGGAGATGGAAAGGGTGTGTGTGTGCATGTATGTGTGTGCTTGTGTGTGTGTGTGCAGTTTTTTCTGAATGTCAGTGGGAGTATAGATGGGTAGCTCGGTGTAAGAGCTGTGTGCATGAGTCAAGCTATACAGGCTCTGGAAGGTATGTGTGTTATACAGGAGAATATCTGAGTATGTGCGCATGGCAGGGAGAGCGTCCATGGGAAGTTATGTGTGGAAGGTGCCTTTGAGTGTGTGTGTGCGTGCGTTTGGGAGTGGCAGCTCTCAAAGTGTGTATCACAAGTGAATTTTGCCTGGGCTAGCTCCAAGTCCTTGCAGAAATTCGAGCCGATAAAACTGGGTAGCAGTTGGAGTCCAACACAACCGGGGACAACAAAGGATGAAAGGAAGCAAGCAAATGAAACAAGCTTTTTGAAGTCTCTACAGAAATAGCCCTTTGCTATATTTAGTGAGTCCCATAGCTCCCGCAGAACAAAGCTGTTGTCGTCAGAGAGGAAACAGAAGTTGCCCTGAAAGAGGAACATGCACACTGGAGTGGCAGAAGGAAACATGGGATAGAAGGCTGGCCATTTAAAAAAGCTGCTTGTTCCGGGCCCACTTCGATGCCCATTGAAATCCATGGAAGGCTTCCTACTGTCTTCAGTGGGCTTTGGATCAGGTCCTCATTTGGGACGGTGTCAGAGCCTTTGGCTCTGTCCAATCTCCAAAGGTTAGGTGCTGTGGTTAGGTTTGCCCCCCAACCTGGATGGGAACATGGTTCAGCGACATGCAGATCAGGCCTTCACCACGCTCCTTGGGGCCCGATTCGTCTCTTGCTCACAGTGATCCCAGAGCTGTAACTCTGGTGACCACCGAGGTGTGGAGCGAGGGGAGAGCCAGACCCTTAGTCTCTGAGGATTTCCTAAGCAGGCTCCCTGAAGCATGTGTAGTGTAGACACGGGGACGAGATCCTAGCCAGCATCACAAAGCAGCCCCGCTGACTTGGCTGTTTAGCGGCTCCCCCAGGGTGTAGCAGCGGTCTCATCAGGGCAGCATCTCGGGGGGCATGGTCAGGGAAAGGGGGGCATGGCTGAAAGCCAGGATATCTGGCTAGTCTTGACTGCTGCCTGATAACTCCTTGAGAGAGGCTGGGTGGAGCTGTAACCGTTCAGGTTCCTCCTTTGACCTTGACTAAGGCTACGATTGTTTCATGGAGTGTGTGACTTCCAGCGACGCCTGTGACTGCAGCCCACAGGAGCTGGGAGTTGCAGGGTACCCCCGCTGCCTGCTGCGGGTACCCTGGAGCTCCTGGCCACCGCAGGGAGCGGGGGAACCTGGTGGGGGGCCCCGGAGCTCCAAGCAGGCCCTGCAGCTGCATAGTGGCTGAAGGCGGTGTGGGGCCCCTGCTGAACTCCCTATTTTGTCATGGATATTTTTACTAAAAGTCAGGGACAGGTCATGGGCTTCCATGGATTTTTCTTTATTGCCCATGACCTGTCCCTGACTTTTACTAAAAATGTCCATGACAAAATCTTAGCCTTAGTCATGACTCTTATGCCAGAAGTGGGGGAGGGGAAGTGGACCACCCCTAGACTAGGGGCATTTAAAGGCGCATTCAAGTCACTTGTATCACCACACCAGCTTCATAGAGCAGCCAGGCCAGTACCAAGGGCCTTGATCTGTGCCAGGGCCTTGGTCCATCCCCACTCCAGTTAGTGAAAGTCTCCATAAACTAGGACGGTGGGTCATGTGATATGAAGAATCCGAGACTGCTAAGGATTCCTGAGGGGAGATAAAGCCCAGTGCCAGACATTGACAGAATGGGCCAAATCCATCCCTGGGGCAAGCAGGGATTTAACTGCCCTTGCATTGGAGTCCTCCAGTGGATGGAATCAGACCTCTCTGTGGTGGGAGGTTTACAATACAGAGCTCTAGAGAGAGGGGTTTTGATGAGAAGTGCTATATCGGAGCGAGCTGTGATTCATTTCCTTGAAAAAGGTTGAGCATCTTTATACAGTTTTAAACCTTTCCCTTCCTGGACCACAAGGGCCATGCCCAAGGCATTGTTGCTAGAAAAACAAGACTGTGTATATGTTGTAAGAGAAAATTACCTTCAGGCTCTGTGCGCAGGCAATGAAATTACCAGTAAAGTAACTGCGTGTGCATGGCTAGTGACAAAGGATATGGTCAGAACTTCACTCGGCTCATTTAATCACGTCTGTGCCAGGGCTCAGGCCAAGGGTTTAGGGAACTGCGATCTCCAGGCTCAGTCAAGAAGTGGCTTGTCCCTTATATATATAGACCTATCCTCCCTATATTCTTGTGTCTACACTGGGCGTGATATATTGTATAAGTACCACAGGTCTGTTGGAGTACACCAGCTTAATATTTGCTTTCTCTGAACATTTGCGCCAGGAAAAAAAATCACTCCAATGTGTGCAGAAAGTTAACACAAAGGGGCATGAACACTGTCAAAGGAAACTCATTTCAAAATTGATAATAATAATCGTAATAAGACCTGACACTTCTAATTTAATATTTATAAGCTTTTCTGTAGCTCTTATCACTGTAGTATCTGGCCACATCCCAGACATAAATGAATGATCTTCACAACACCCCTGTGCAGCAGGGAAGTCTTTGTTTCCCCATCTGTCCAGAGAGGGTAAGTGGTTTACTCAAGGTGACAGCAACAGGGGAACCAGGAGTAGAACCCAGGAGTCAAAATCCAGTAGTCTAAGACAGCCTTTTTTAACCTTTTCAGGCTGGCAACCCTTTAGCTGAAGTCAATAATTTTCACTACCACTTTATATTTTCAATGCAAGGAAGGATAAGATGAGTATTAATGCTAAGTCTATAACATTTCTTTGTGGGTGTGTCGAGATATATGTGGGTGTCGAGATGTTCACAAAGAATACTTGACCTTGAAAGGGAAGGGTGTGTGGGAAGTGAGGGAGTGAGATTTTTCTTTGCTTTATTTAGCTGGTAATAATATTGTCAGCACCATGTGCCTCCTACCCCAATTGCCCTCCTTCCTTGGGGTCACGACCTAGTAGTTCAGAAATACTACCTAACCAATAGTCCACGCCCCCTGCACCAGTCCCTGAGCTAAACGACCTCTGGCGAACACATTCCAGTTTGCTGGCAATGAGGAGCTAGGCATCACTTTTGGCGCTTAACTCCAGAGACTTGAGTCTACAGCAGAGAACAAGCCGGTGAAGCAGCAAGTGTGTGGTCCAAAGTGTGAGCCATCAGTGCAGAGCAGAGATCTTGGGAGGCGGTTTGTATCTGCCACGCTGCCGTTCTCTCGGGCACTTTTGATGCATCCCAGGAAAGACAAATAGACCTCTGAAAATATCTGTTCAGGAAGAGGTTTTCCACAGCACCTATAAAACATTCATAACCCCTCCACTGTGCTGTAAATCCTTAGCAGGAGTTGATAACAGTGCATGAATTTTTAATGTAACATTTATAAATGGTTATTAAAACTATCCTTAAAGTAAAGTGTCAGTTTATTTTTAATTAACTGTTGGCTATTTAAGCTCCTGGATGGCCCCGGGGCAGACTAACAGTCCAACAATTTAATATTCGAGATTAACCTTTTGTTTGCTGCCACATCGCAGGGACAAGTCAATAGCTCCACTTACTAGAAGAGCCACCTGCATGGGGTCGATTATGTTTATCCCTCACTCATTGGGTGGGAACGTAAGTCATCCAAGGCCTGGAGTTTCTTAGTATTTCACATTGCAGCCTAGAGTTCTTCTAGTGGGAGTTATTTCCTCAGTGTTTAGCAGACCCCCTAGGTGAGTTGTATTGCTGCACAAAGTTATAGATGGACAAGGATTTGTTACATGGTACTGGGCACAAATTTCCATTGTGGTCAATGAGCTTTGATAAGCTCCTAAATAACATAGCTTGAGGAACTGAAAGCAAAAGAGACACATTTCAAATGACACATTTGATTGCGACCCTGGCAATTCATCATGTGCACTGATTGGTTGCATAAGTCACCCAATCAGGAAATAGACACAACACCACATGACTGATGAAACGAAGCACCTTAGGGTATTTATGAATTTTACAACAGACTAAAACATTTAGAAAAACCAAATTTCAAATGAATCATAGAATATCAGGGTTGGAAGGGATCTCAGAAGGTCATCTAGTCCCACTGCCTGCTCATAGCAGGACCAATCCCCAACTAAATCATCCCAGCCAGGGCTTTGTCAAGCCTGACCTTAAAAACCTCTAAGGAAGGAGATTCTACCACGTCCCTAGGTAACCCATTCCTATGACCATCTGTTTCTTCTACAAAATGTGCTCTTCGGGAAGATTCATCCCAGCAAGGCCTAAGCACGAACAGGTGTGGAAAGTGAACTTGAAGAAGCTACTTCACTTGCTTGTTCTCTGCTGTAGACTCAAGTCTCTGGAGTTAAGCTCCCAAAGTGATACCTAGCTCCTCATTTCAAGCAAACTGGAATGTGGTCACCAGAGGTTGTTTAGCACAGAGAGTGGTGCAGGGGGTGTGGTTAGGTAGTGTTTCTGAACTGCCAGGTCATGACCCCAAGGAAGGAGGGCAATTATTATTTGTGTTGAAGTAGTGCCTAGGAGTCCAAACAATGAACCAGGATCCTGTTGTGCTAGGTTCTGTGCAAACAAAGAACTTACATACAATTGAATTCAAATTTGCTCTCACGTTTGAATGAATAATATGGGAATTGCTTTTTGGCTATTTGCTCAGATGGCGTGTGCAGTAAGGTCACAATCATACAGTCCCTATATGACCACAGATCTGTCATGAATGATACCCTGAAACTATGTTCATTGTTTGGTATTATTTTGGAGGCATGTTCTCAGATGAAACACACAAGCTTAAGGAAAGTGACACAAGCAAACAAACATGCCCCACTTTCACACAGTCCACCTAGGCAGTTAGTTGAGACGATCAAAAATTGAAATTCTGTAATTTTTTTGTGTAACATTTTTGTTTGGTCATGTTTCAAAATATTAAATTTAAATTTGTTTCTAACAATACAATAGCCAAAAACCAATTTCCATGATTATTCATTCAAATGAGAGCAATTTTTTTTTACTAGAAGAAGTCAAAAAATGAAAAATATTTTCATGAAAACATAGAGGTTTGGTTTTCATGAAATTTGAAATGTAGACAAAATATTTCATTCATAATATCAAATTTTTAACATTTTCAACCAGCTCTGATAATTAAGTTCTTTACTGAACACTAAAGATATTGGTCTGCTTCATGTATTTTGAAACAAGAGCTAGCCAGAATATTCAAAACAGCCCAGATTTTCAGCAATGTCTTTGCTATCTGTTAGCGTTCATCAAAGGATTTTGGCAAGGCAGTCTCAGCCTGTAAAATCTGTAAACTGTGTTCTTCTGCTATTTGGTATCCTTGTTGCGAAATTGGTCCCATAAGTGACATGCATTGTTTTTGCTGCTTGATTTGATGGACTGAAACTTTTAAAACAGGAGAACATGTTTGTTGCAGTTATGTAATAAACATTTCAATTGGGCTAAAATGTGTGGACATTTGGGGACTCATGCACATTTTCACAATTACCCACTGGCCATGCAAACACTTACAAATAATGGATAACATCAGTATGGTCAACCCCAAATGTTCAAAAAACCGTAAGGCTAAAAAGAAACACACCTTATATTCTTTTTATCTGCCTTTTGGCTTCTGAGCTTTTAGAGTACACTTTGTTTTCAAGCTATTTTCTGCATCCATGAGACCGAGAAACACACTTTTTTTTTTAAATGAAAGCAAAAATTCTCACATAATCGCTACATGAGAACATGAAAATGGCCAGACTGAGTCAGATCTAGCCCAGTAATCTGTCTCTGACTGTGGCCGGTACCCAAGTTTTAGGAGAAGTATACAGAACAGGGCAAGGGATCCACCCATCTTCCACTCCCGGCTTTTGGCAAGCAGAGTTTTAGCATTGTCCCAAGATGGTTACATCCCTGATGATCTCGGCTAATAGCCATTGATGGACCTATCCTCCATGAATTTATCTAGTTCTTTTTTTAACCCACTTATCATTTGGCCATCACGAGATTCCATGGCAATAAGTTCCACAGGGTAAGTGTGTGTTGTGTGAAAAGGTATTTCCCCTTGCTGTATTTCCTCTTAATTTAATTGAGTGACCCCTGGTTTTTATATTGTGGGAATGGGTAAATAATACTTCTCTATTCTCTCTTTTTCACACCATTCATGATTTTATAGACCTCTGTCATATCACCTTTTCATTGCTTCTTTGAACAGCCCTAATCTTTTTTTTTGCCTCTCTTCATATCTATGTTGCCCTTTTCTGAACCTTTTCCAGTTCCACACACTGCTTTTTGAGAGGGGATGAGCAATATTGGATGCAGTATTTACGGGGTGGGTTTATATAGTGCCATTATAATAGCTTCTGTTGCAAGCTACCTCCCGCCCCTCCATGCCTGTTGTACTCCCTATCTCTAGGCCTCTAGGGTCTTTAAGAAAACTCTTGCTACTATCACAGGAGTTGTATGACCCTACCAGTCACAGGGAACCACACTCAATGATTTTATTTGTGAGTCAGGTTTCCTACTCTTTGACCAGCTGTGGCTGAATGAAACTTCGAAGCATCAGCTTGTGCATTAATGATGTCTCTGAAATGTCCAATCCAGTGGCTATGGCTGAGAGCTAATCTCCTTGGAATCTGCACTTCCTGATCTCTGGAGCCACTGTAGGACGTTTTAGGACCAGCTTTGCTGAGGATCTTGCTGGAAAGGGCCCTACCGGAGCCAAAGCTCTGAGTGAGGGAGAAAGGATGGTCTTGTCCTTAAAGCAAAGGAAGGGAGCACGGGAGATCTGGGCTCAGTTCTCTCGGTTCTACCGGCCCCGTTGTTCAGACTTCTTGGGCAACCTTCAGCACGTCACAAGGGCCAGTCTGGCTAAGTGCTTAGTACCCCTCAGCTTTTCAAGGGAGCTCAGCACCTATCATGCATTCAGAGGGCGGAATTCCTTTGCAGCCCTGATCCTGACTATAGCTGCCTAGTTCCATTGGATATTCACCCTTCATTTCTATGCTTCGGTTCCCCACCTGGAAAATGGGGATAATACTCCTTCCATCTTCACACCCTTTGTCTGTCTGTGAACGCTTACGTGACTCTCTGCCAATGGGTTTGCTCAATGCCTAGCACAATGGGGTCCTGACCTCGTTGGGGCCTCTAGCACTCTCTGGTAGTGCAAATTCTAATGAGTCCCGTTGCCATCCCAGCACTAGGAGCGCAGAGACTGTGAGCTAATCTCCGTGTTGCACCCTGCTGGGTCGCCTGTTGATTGAAGGCTAAATTTCCATGGGCAGACAGTTCATTTCAAGGTTTTTTCTCTCTCTTCAGAAGCTCAGCCGGGGCGCTGGGGAAGCGTGAACTTCAATCTTCAGAGCACGCAAGCAACAAGGCATCAGCCATCAAAGGGACACAAGCAACTGTTTCCTTTGGTAGATGTCGTTCCGCGCACCGCGGTTTCCTAGCGATTAAAGGAGCCTGGGAAATGTCACTGCCCCGACCAAATGAGATAATTTGTGTCCATTGTCACTGGGAATCGAGCCTCTTTTTTATATTTTTAATTAACTTGTGAATATGAGGGTAGGGGGTGAAAGTTATATGGGGGCACTGGCTGTGGTATGGAAATGAGAGCTGGGTAATTGCGCTCGCTAAATGAACTTGACTCTATAGTTGGTGTCAGGTTTGGCTAAGTGCCCTGGGCCAACAAAGACTAATTAGGAATGCATTAAATATTAAAGTGCGCTGACACCAGGGCATTGATGGTGACAGAAGAAAAGAAATTCCATAACCTAATCTGTACCCAACAGGAGTAATTTATGTTCCCTTCTTTTAATGAAGGAAAATCCAATTATATGGCCTGCTGGAAAATATATGTAAAGGAAAAGTTAATTTAAAAAAAACACATATATAAAATAACACAGACGCTGTCAGCACAATCTGTTAGCGTCAGTCTCCCTCTGTTCTGGCTCTGTTTGATTGTTTCATTTACATACATGGACTGGAAACGTAGATGGTGTTTTGGGCAATTACAATATTGTTGGCTGGGTGCATCCCTGAGCTGGCATCAGTGTGATAGAGGAGAGGGACCATGCAGGAGCTGTGGGGGCCGGTGTGGCCCAGCCCAGGTTAGAGCAGCCGCAAAGGCTGCTCTAAGTTGCACCACCTACTGTAATGCCATTATGGGCTATTGTAGGTGTGTCGCATCACCAGGTGAGTCCTCTCTGGCCACCCTTACCCACCCTCTTATGACTCTAGCCCACTCCTACTCCATTCTCACCCCACTCTGGTACACCCCCATGCCTAGGGCTCCTTGAAATCTCTGGGAGGGGGCGGGTTTATGCCCATCTTGCACCCTCTGAGAGCCAGCCTAAGTATTAAATGGGGCCCTGTATGTATATATATGGTGTGGCGGGAGTGGGTTTAGGCTGTGGTGTGTCTGTGCTGGTGTGGTGGGGGTGTGGGCTGTAGTGGTTGTTTGCCTGTGTGGTGGGGGTTTAGGGTGGGGGTGGGGCGAATGTTTCAGTGTGTGTGTGTGTGTGTATGTGTGTGTATGTGTGTGTATGTGTGTGTGTAGCGAGGGTGTGTTTGCACGAAGCACTTTTTCTGTGAGGCTCCCAAATTGCTTTTCAAACTTCCATCCATTAAACCTCACCCCCTTGTCCGCCTCAGTGAAACCTGCCCTAATGACTCCACCAGTCTATGTTGCCACTACACTGTATCCACAGATCTCCAGTGCAATTTTGTTTGACCTTTAGTTAAATACCCTGCTCTGCCAGGCGACTCACTTTTCATGGTCTGTCTATTTATCCAATCTAATCAAATCGAAAATAGAATAGATTGGCCTGATCTTGCAGCCCCAGCTCACGTGGGTGTCTGTCTCACAGTCTGCAGTCCTGTCTATGTCTAGCTAATCTAATCTAATCTATTGTCTTGACCTGTAATTATTAGCTGTGGGCGTCTACCTGTTTGAATGCATATGTATTTGCAAGAGGATTATTTCTAATAGGATATACTAGTATACTCGGTCTGTCTGTGTGCGTATGACAGTTATCCCCCATGTATCTGCCTACACACATCCACACCCTGAAACCTTTTTCCCTTCGCTTTCTTTTTGCCCCCCTTCTCCAGGTAAAAAAACTACATTTATGAAATTACAGGAAAACATTTTTCTAAGGGAAGTTGGTTGCCACGGGTTACCAGATGCTTATCTGTCCCCAGCGTTATTTTGCTAACTGCAGCCATTACAGGGAGAGGCTAAAGAGACAAGGCTGAAATCTGCAGTGGACATCAAAGCGTTGACTCCCCAGCTAACCCTCACCTGGGCAGAGAGTGCGAGCGAGAGAGCGACAGGGAGTGTTTTCCCCAGCGGGGCTGGGAACAGCTCTCTCCAGGCTGTGGAGTTCATGCAGCCTGAGTAAATATGTGTAATGTGTGCTTGGAGTCTATTAGCAGTTCCTCTCCACAGCAGTGGCTCGCTCGGGCCTGGAACTGAATGTAAAATTGACTTGAAGTTTGTTGAATAAAATAAAATAAAAAATAGGGGGATAATATCTGACCTGAGAAAGAATGTTCGCATTTTGTTTTGACAGCAGGCTTGCTTTGGAAAGGTCAGGGCATGGGGAAAAAGAAAAAAAAAACCAGAATGACGCTATTTTGTGAGCATGCTTCCCTCTGCTTTCCTGGCACCTTGCTCCTCACAGAAGCTGATCACAAATTCCCTTTCTCCACTGCCTCTGAGCAGTGCTGCAGAGTGTGGGGAAGCACCGCAGAAGGGGTGCCTCCTTGGATGAAGCAGCTGGGAAGAGCGGAAATCTTTCTCCCTGCCAGAAAAAGACAAATAAAACAAAGGGAGCTTCAGAAACCCACCTCTGCAGGCCCTCAGGGATAAGAAAGGTTGGACAACACCCGGGAGTTGATCTGGGGGTTTGCTATAGGTCTGAATAATTGCAGCGTGTGGGCAAAGCAAGAGCTAACCACACTCTGACTTAAATGCCTGGTTGCGCCGAGATCAATCTTGCACGATAGGATGTTGACCCTTAGACCTAGTGTCTCCATGCTACGATGGCCACTGAGGCCCAGGAACCCTATATTATGATGAAACTATGTCCTTATATCTCCTGATAGGTCCCTGTGCATATAATCTCAATTTCCCATGCTGTCCTTGTTCCTGATGGCTTCATGCCCCATGGATTGCCTCTTTCTCCATGCTGAGCCACTTGTCTGGAAGCTTCCTATGTTGGTCACTATTTTAGACCTCCTGATTGTCTCCAATTTCTGCTGTTCTTGTTTCCCGTATTAATCCTTGGTCCCCACATCCTCAGTTCTCCATGTTACATTTTGGTCCCCATATCCTGATGATTCTGTCCCTGATATTCCAAAAAGCTCTAGTTCTATGGCCATCCCTGTCTTGTGTCATTTCCACCTCTTCATTCAGTACACAGGGAGAACACTTTGGGTGCGTCTATATACTATGCACTGGATCGACGGTTAGCGTTCAATGTATCAGGGATCGATTTATCGTGTCTCGTCTAGACATGATAAATTGATCCCCGAATCGATGCCTGTACTCCACCTCTGCAGGAGGAGTAAGCAGAGTTGACAGCGGAGCACAGGCCTTTGCTATTACAATAACAAAATTAAAAGAAGCTAAAAACAATACCTTACATTTCAAATACCTCCTGACATTTCCTTTGTCTTCTAATGGAATGACAAGTGGCTTACCTCAAAAGGGAAGTCAGTCTCCTAAAGCTGTCTACACTGCGCAAACAAACAAACAAACAAACAAACAAACAAAGCTAATCAGAAAATCTACAAATTATTTGTCACTGTGAGACTCTTCCATCGTTTTCACTCCCCCACTCCAAACTCTTTTTATGCGCTATTTCCCAAAGTGCTTTTCGTAGTTGAATGTTTTCTGCCAGACAAAAGCTACTTCGTCTCATATGAAAGGGAAAAAAACCAACCCAAATAACTCCCTAACTCCTCCCAAAATACAACAAAAGCAGACTAGAATTAATTAAAATGCTGGTATTTCTCCCTTTTTCCAGTCCCTGCATCTAGATATATAGGGTGTGAATTTTAAAAATAACTAGATTTGTACAACTTGTTAAAAATTGTATAAAAAAGAACCTTAATGAGAAAGACACACAGAGAGAGAAAGACAGAAAGAGAGAGACCCTGACAGCAGGGTTCAATACAAGACTAACTAAAATATTTGCTAATGAGAGGGAGAAAGGAAAGTAATTTAAAAGATTTAAACTAGTTGGGGCTTTTCATTCATGCCACCTTCCCTTTTCATTACATATTTCAATATTTGCCTACCTTTCCGCAGAAAGATTTACTTCTAGTGCGTACAAATTACCTGGCATTTGGCTAAGGACAATATGTCTAATTATGGTTCTAAAGACCTGAAATATTTCCGAGCTTAAGCTAAAAGTCAAGCGCACAAAAATATTAATAATCCTCTTTAAATTCATTTCCATGTCTGTTTTGGTGTAAAGAGAACACCTAGAAGAGGAAGATTAAAACAAAGGAGAGAGCGAGAGAGAAGGATGCAATTTCCTGTGAAAGGGCCCGAGTCAAACGCTATTGAAGAGGATGGAAAGACATCTGTTTACTTGACCGGGCTTTGGATCCGGGTCTTAATGTTCGCCCTTATGGTCTGTGACAGGAGCAGCAATGAGGGGGTGGGATGGGAGGTCATGCCAGGGGGTGTGAAAGGGCTTTATGGCAGGAGTTGCTATGACTTGGCTGGAGTGGGACTCAGACTGCAGGCACCAGCACTGGGGAGACCCTGACTGCTGAGGTCCCCAGGACTTCCCAGACAGCCCCTCAGCCTAGAAGCTATATGGACAGGAAGGGGGAATGCCATTCCCCTCACACAAAGTAAAGCTGTCAGTGCTGGGAGTAGCCATGGGGTTCCATGTGTCGTTGTTCTAGCCACCTGGTGAGGTGCTGGCCCCTTTCTGGAAGCTGGGCAAACTTTGCTCCTAGCCAAGCTAGGTGTAAATCCAGAGTAACTCCTGTCCTGTCTAACTAATGGCTTTATGGACAGCATGTTACTGAGCTTTCCAAACCTTGGTCAAGAAGTTACTCTGGATTTATACCTGATTGGCTGCAAAATTGGGCCTGTTGACTTCCAGAAGAGTTGAGGATTTCAGGGCCCTGATCCGGAAAAACACTTAAGCAAATGCTGAATGTTGCCTCCATAAGTACATAACAATGGCCATATAAAGGCCAACCAATGGTTCATGTAGCCCAGTAGCCTATCTTTCAGGACAGAGACTGTCACTCGCGGTGTATTTGTACAGCGCCAAGCACAATGGCACCCCCTATCAGACTAGGCAGTACTCGAATAGGAAGAAATTATATGCCAGCCTGCCAAGTGGAGATAGATAAACTTCCCACCCTTTGAATTTATATCAAGGGATGAAGTGTGCGATGGATAACTATTTCCTGACATAACTCCCGTTTGCAGCTTTTCTCCATCCAGAATAACTAACTAATGAAACTAAATCAAGTGTGTTAATTATTACCCCCCTCCGGGGATGGGGGGTATTGGCACTACTAGGGGTTGCCTCTGCAGAGAGCTGTCATGAAAATTCATCTGTGGAATTAGAGGGCAGAGTGAGTGACCGATTTTCAGGGGGACTTATGGGTTGCAGGTGGCACTGGTTTCCTGAAGAAGAAATGTGTTGCCAAATAAAGAACAGATGGTTCAAGTCACCAGTTATTTATTTCTATAATTAGTAGCAAGCTGTGATCTCGGGCCTTAAAGAAATTGTCAATGTCTATGAAGTTCCTCTCCTCGTTATGAGAGGAGGGAGCATGAAAGGGGTGCCAGGGGAAGGATCCTGGCTGTTCAGCGGAAACTCAGTGGTTAAGGCAACAGGTTAGTATTCATGCGGGTCTTGGGTCCTTGAAGAACAAGATTGAAAATATTAGAAAAATGCTGCAGGCACTTAACCATCTTCTATGCTCTGCGCCTTCCCATCAGCTCCGTGGGCTACAGCTGATTACTGCCCTTCAGGAAAATGTTCCTGGATCAAATCTGGGTCAGCTTCAATTCTATTATCCTCTGGTAGTATCCTTTCCCCTAGTTTCACCTCAGCCTATTTCTTTCTCTCTTTAGCTTTTTGTTTTCTCATCTAATGGCACAGTTCTTTGGGGCCTGATTCTGCTCTTGTGCGGCTTTGACATAGGCGTAACACCATTGATTTTGGCGGAGCGATTTCTGATTCAGTCACGTGTCAGGGAGTTCAGAGCCAGATCATTTATATTGAATGCATTTTGTACGCACTTTGCAATAGGTTCAGTCTCGGAAACGTAACTTATTATTACACTGTATGTGGCCTATCTGTATGTGGTGAGTTTATTTATTTAATTTATTTATTTTAGTAACTGTTGGAAGCCTCGGGCAGTTTGGATTTGCCTTCCTATTATGGGATTCACCATAATTAACATTTTTAAAAAATATTAGTTAATGATATAAGATTGCCAAGAGTTTCTCAGACACCATGGTGATGGATGTTTATATAAAAACATAGATAGATAGATAGATAGATAGATAGATAGATATCAACATGTGGTGCTTTTGATGTCTGTCTGTCTATCTATCTATAGAATAATCTTTTATAAATACAAAAGGTAAATAAATATAATTACAGAACCACTTCACACATGTAGAACTTATGCCTATAACTTTTAAAAATGGTTTTATTCCTTTTTGTCTCAATATGTAAAAACAAATATATAAATTATTTAAAAAGCATGCAACCCTTTTTCTTTCTTGAGAATTACTGCAATTTTTTTTTCCATTTTAAGAAGGTGGAAAAACATTTGCCCCTATTGTAAAGAAGCAAATGAAATCCAATCAAATCCCAGCTGAAGGAACATGCTGTGGTTGCTCTGGGCATAAATCAGAGATGGAATTAATTTTGTTCCTTATTAACTCCCTTGAGCAGGGAAAAAAGAACTGCAGAGAGGGCACCGTGTGCCCAGGAGTGCTGAATGGATTGAGGTGATGTCAATGGACCTCCAGCACTGGAGTCTAGACAATGACGTCTAAGAACAAAATCAATATGCATCCTACTGGCAATAAATGCCTTCAGATGCAAAGATCATATTAGATCCTGTTGTGTTTATCTGGAATATACTTGGAGTGGGAAAATTAAATTGTTTGGTACTGAGGGAGCTGTGTGGTGAGAAGGCCAGGTGTAATGATGTATGGGCATGGAGGATGTAGGAGAAAGCCTATGGGGCTATATCAGACGTTTCACTTAGTGGACTCATGGACAATGCAAGGAGAGCTAGACTATGATGTTCATTAAAAATGAGAGTGTAGCAGTGGCATAGCAACACAGGAAACGCCACACTGGATCAGACAGAGGTCCATCTGGCCCAGTTGTGGTCAGGACCAACCTCTTGAAAGGAAGGTACAAGAACCCTGTTGTAACTGTGTTCAAAGGTAAAGTGTCTTCCTATCGCCCATTAGTTAGAAGTTGGTTAAAGTTGCTTTTGTCTGAAAACCAGGTGTTGCAGGAGCCTAACGGGCAGACCGCTAGCCAAATATTGGTCAAAAACACTGTTCCCAACCCACTCAGGTCAGTAACAGAGTAGAATTTTACTTTGTGCTTCTGTTCTGATTGATTCTTTGTTCACTGCCATCATAAAGGATAGAGCTGAATGAAATTCAGAATGTGCATCCCATATTTCAGAGTTTAACTTTTTGACCTGATTTGGGATGAAGACAAATTTTTAAAATGTTTCATAGAATTGAAATTGTCAAAATGGTAGGTTCTGAAAGGCAGAAATATTTTGTTTTTGAATTTGTGATTGCAGCTGTCTAAGGACTAGGGTCAGACCAGTGCTGTGAAGATGAGCAAGAGTGATGAAAGTCCCTGGAGGAGGAGGAGATGGGAGGAGACCTGGGTCAGAGAGAGAGAGCACATCTGAGAAAGGATGAGAACCAGCACATCTGGCACATAGGGTTACATAGAACTAACCAAGACTAAATTCTCCTGAGAAGGCTGGGCCGGCAGGACTCCTCGGGGACGGTTTGTGGGTGGCTTTCAAGACTGAGAGAAGACATTTCAGAGTAGGGTGACCAGACAGCAAGTATGAAAAATTGGGACGGGGGTGGAGGGGAGGGGAGGAAGAGGAGCCTATATAAGAAAAAGACCCAAAAATTGTGACTGTCCATATAAATCGGGATATCTGGTCACCCTAGTTCAGATTCTGATCCATTATTATAGGCCACATGGGGCCTTGTTTAAAAGAAGCGGGCTAGATTTCAGGCTTTGGTGGGAATGTTAGAGCATTAGTTCTAATTAGCTGCTGGTAATTACAATGAAAACGTCACAACAACGAGGCCAATACTAAGCACAGGCCTCTCCTGTGCAGTCCCCTTGAATCCCCTTTGGTCCAGGCTTGGGGCTCACGCGCCACCCCGAAAGACAGGGCTGTGCCGCAGCTCCATTCCAATCCCCCGGGACACGGGGAGGTTATTAAAGGTCTCTCTCCCCTCTGCTGCAGAGTTCGCCACGTTTTTTTTAATTTTAAATTAATTTTGTGAGACAGGTAGAAGATGCTGCCTTAGCTTTGTCCTTGGGAGCCGCAGCGCTTCCCTTGATTGAAGAAATATTTTTATAGCCTCAATGTGCAGGTGAAAGTAATTTTTTGACAGGTAAAATAGTTGGCCATGGCCTGCAGAGAATCTCTCTCCCCCAGCCCCTTTCCCTGCTAATATCTCGGTCTTTTCATCTAGAGGGGCATATCCGGCCATTCCTCTCTGACACGTGCTAGCAGACGTCTGTCCCCTTTCTTAGCTACCTACTCCTAGTCCTTAATGATGAGACCCAGAGCTGGGAGGACACATACTGCTAAGGGCTCTGGCTCGTCCAGACATGGCATTATGAGTGCCCGCTGGGACTGTGGCAGCATGGCCCCCCGGCCAGCATAGCCCCCGGCCCTATCGAGTCCAGGAGGGACCCACCAGCGGTGTGAACTTTTTGCCTGGCAAATATTATTACTGTGATGATTTGTCTTGCGAAAGCAACTAGAGGCTGCAGCTGAGCTCACGGCACCCTTGTGCTAGACGCTATAAGAGACAGTCCCTGACACAAGGAGCTTGCAATCAGGAAAGAGAAGCTGGGCAACGGGACTGTGGTCATCCCCATGTTGCAGACAGGTAACCGAAGTGCAGGGAGGTGAAGGGCCAGATTCTGTGACCCCCCCACCTTGGAGTGAGTGGTGTTCTACTCCACCAGTCACCTCATTGATTTGAAAGGGGCGACTTGTGAAGTAATGGACAATTTACTGTAAAGGTGACAGAACCTGGCCCAAGGTCACCGAGGGAGTCAGTGGTAGAACCTGGAATGGCACCCCGGCCTTTTGCACCCCAGAGCATTAGCCACAAGAACGGCCTTGCTTTAGAAGTATTCCAACAGCGCCGGCTATGCAATAACACCGTCCCTGCCAGCATCCCCCCGGGGCAGGCCCTGATCTTCTTCCCTTACTTGTCACCCTTAGACCTGGCGAATGCTCGTAGTCCTGGCTGGCAAACAACAATTCCAGAGCGTGAGACACCCCAGAATGACTACACTGGTTAGGGCACTCGCCTGTGATGTGGGAGGCCCAGATTCAAACCCCTGCTTCGCCTGATTCAGAAGAGGGATGTGTGCCTGGTTGGCCCCACCCAGCCAAGTGCTTCAACCATCAGGCTATGGAGTGTCTCATTTGGACCAGAAACTCCATCCTGGAACCAAGTAAATGCCAAGAAGTGAAGGCGGTAGGTGGTAGGAAGGAGGACAGCTCTTGCTGACATTTTGGTTTTAAGGATGGCATTTTGGCACAGGAAAATATTTTGTTGAACGTTTTTTGACCAGCTCTAAGCACTAGGTCTCCGGTCTGCCACTCTGGCAGGACAAGCCTGCTCCATCACATCCCCGGAGAGCTGGACTGTGTGGAAAGAAGAGAAACATTGGCACAGAAACACACATTGGATTCTTTTTGTTTTAAAAAAATCCCCATAGGAAACTGCACTGTCCTTGGTCATTAGCTTTCAGTCAGCTGTCACATCAGCGAATCCTTGCATAAGCCACTGCGACAGGACCTGGAGGGGAAAGGGCTGCATGCAAGTCAAGACTCCTGCAAAACGGAACAGATGGCTCCCCCGCATGTCTAAATAAAGCTGTAATGGCGTTTGGCACCGTAAGCGCTGTAACGTGACATCCATCTCGCCGGAGCAAGTGGAGCAGTCTGGAAGGAAGTGTGGCGGTGGGAATGCAGAGAATGGGGTCAAGTGAGAAGGCTGGTGAGGCAGATACTGGCCACTGGTGAAGGACAAGTTGGGTGGAAGCAGAAGCTGGGTTAACCAGGGGGATTAAGTGGGAAATTAATTTACCCAGAACATTGTGCCACCTTGAAATGACAAATAAAATCATGGATTTATCCCCCAGGGTGTCCATCCGGGCCACACTGTGAAATTATGGGTAATATTTCTGTTAGGGCAGAACTTAGAGGCCCCAACTGTTGGCTCCAATGGAAGGGACAGGCCCTGTCCCCAAAAGCTTACCATCTAAATAGGCAGGAGGACAAAGGGTGGAAGGGAAATGACTTGCCCAAGGTCACCCAGTAGATCACAGGCAGCACTGGGAATAGACGCCAGGGCATTTGACTCCTTGTCTTCAAGACACTCGACCATGTTGACCAACCACTCTACCCCTTTAAATAGGAGTCAGGGACATTTCAGTTATATAATAAGTAGTTATACTTAACCCTGCTGTAGTTCCTTCTGTCTCAGCATCTCAAAGCCCTTCACAAAAGTGAATTGGTCCTCCCAACATTCCTGTGAAACAAGTGGGCCTTATTATCACCACTCTACAGATGTCAAAACTAAGGCAAAGTTTAAACAACATTAGTAATTACTACAGCACAGTGTGGGAGTTATATATGTGTACAGCGCTTAGCACAGTGAGGATAACTAGGGACCATAGGTGCTGCCTTGATAACGCTAATGATTTTCCTGGTGGCTGCAGCATCTAAGTATGTAATACCACAGGTACTATGACTCTGCATGTGGTATGTATCAAGCTATCTCAAATCCCATACACTCGGTTGGACACAGGCAGCAGACCTGATCTTCTACTAACAAGCCAACATCAGGTATGTCACAAGCATTGCAGTCCGAACAGCACCAGGTGCAGGCAAAGATCACAATCTTCCTTTGAAGGAAGCACTAAAGCTATCCAGGCGATGAAATCATCCGGATCCTTCCAGTTTTCAGCATGCTTTAGGGAGATAAACCTCCCAACGACAAGGCCAATGAGCGAGAACGTGACAACCATCCCATCACCGTAACCATCCACTCCTTCTCCATGAAGACAACCAATTTCCTAATGCCAGGTATGAACCAATGAACTAACTCAGGAAATGCAGAGGCAGAGGATTTGACTATGGCTGGGTAAAATCCTGCCACATCCATTCTCCAACAGAACAGAGATTTCTTACAGGATTATAGCACTGCAATAGAAGCCCACAGACCCTTCTCTTCTACCATCCCAGGTGATACTGTGGAGATGGGTGCTCTAGAAAGCTCAGGAAGATAGAATGCCAGTGTTCTATTCCTGGTTTTGTATCTGACTCCCCCCTGCTCTAACCACTAGGCAGTGCATCCTGTCTTGTACCATGCATTCCTTGGCATAATAATGATAGTAATACTGCTTTCCATGGTGGATTTTAATCTTCAATGTACTTTGCATTGTAAATTCTCTAGGGGAAATAATATGTAAGAAATAATCATAGTAATTCACTACTTGACCTGTTTCTCCATATTGGGAACATGCTCCTGCGTTGAGTTTAACCAGACCCGCAGTGTCCGTGTTACTTTGCCAAAATGCATCTAAAAGAATATTTTCCCTCTGACAAGTAAGACAGTAAGTGTGAGCTCATGTCTGACAAGTTCAGGGAGGAGCTTGCAAGGAGGCAATTAGACAAGAAAAGTGCTGATTAGAAGCACGGCCACCCGCAGCAATGGAAAGAGACACGTGTGTGTGTGTTTGGGGGAGTGGGGAATAAAAGGCAGTACTTGGTCAAGCGGCAGTTTATAGCATGAAGTATCTTGTGATTGACATGTCCTCATTTAGATGTTTAACTGTCAGTTTCTAGGACAGTCCAAGAAACCCCAGAGTCTATCTGGACATGGCCACTGATGGAGACAGGATGTTGCATTAGATGAACCAGTCCTCTTATCCAGTCTGGCAAATCCTTCATTCCCACATAGAGGGAATCGGTCATGAGCTGGGAAACACACTGGATAGTTCCCGCTGCAATCCAGCCCATGCTGGAATAACAGAACAGGGGTAGTCATCAAAGGATCCATCCCATGCTGCAGTAGGGCATTTTGGGAGGTTTAAGATTAGCAGCCGTGTTAGTCTGTATCTGTAAATAAGACAAGGAAGACTTGTAGCACCTTAGAGAGTAACCAGTTTATTTCAGCATAAACTTTCGTGGACTATAGCCCACTTCATCAGATGCGTAGAATGGAACAGAAGTAAGATGCATTTATACACACAGAAAGCAAAAAAAAAAAAAGGTTGTACATTAGCATACCAATTCTAAGAGGCTGTTTAATTTGGATGGGCCATTATCAGCAGGAGAAAAAAAAACCCTTTTGAAATGGATCTCTGTGTCTGGCAGGAGATAACAACTATTGAAGGTAATTAACTAGGGAAATGCAATAGAACAGGGGCAGTCATCAAAGAATCCATCCCATGCTGCGGTAGGGCATTTTGGGAGGGAATTTTCTGTGGACATCCAGTCTTGATTGCTGCTGCCAATGAAGACAGATTATCAAAATGGGATATTGACAAAAATTCTTCTTTTTTTTTTCAAAATCAGAATGTTTTTAAAAAGTGTCATTTTTGACCAAATGTTTTGAGAAAAAAACACTTTGTTTCAATATCAAAATATCCTGTTTGGACAGCTTGGGAATCAAATGTTTTGATTTTTTTTTGTTTTGAAAAATGTTTTTATATAACAATTTTTTATTTTGTTTCAAAAAGTCAGACTCTGAATGAAATGTTTTGATGGACCCAAACCAATATGTTTTCTACTGGCACTTCAAAAAGGTTTTATTTTTGTTCTGTTTCAGAAATTTAAAAAAATGCAGAATATCCCACAAAATGGGAAATCCAGGTCCCGCCCCGCTCTGCCCAGTAACTGGAGATGCAAAGACAAGCTCAGTTTTCCCACATGGTGCATTAGTCCACATTAGAGAAGTATAAATTCTAGTGCACACTATCCTGCTGTAACTGGTCTGTGTCATCCCTGCTGGTGTGCATTAAGTTCCCTAGTTTGCACTGATATAGTCCTGTTTCAAAGAATACCACACTAACATGCACTAGTGAACTATTAGTGCACGCCAGCAGAGTCCACACAGGGCAGTTGGTGCTCAACACTCTAGCGCACAAGTAAAATTTACCCAGTTCTAGTGCGGCCTAAGGGACCATGTGGACAAGTCCCCAGCTTACCTGTAGTCATTTGCATTGGAATCTGCATGACCAGCAGCTCACAGCTCAGAGCGATCTGCTCTCTTTCCTCCCCACTATCTTCTCGAATCCAAGGGACCAGGGAGCCTCTCTCCTGTTGCAGCATTGTGCATCCCCCTTCCATGCAGGGGTACTTCTACTTCCTTGCTTGCATGGATGCCCCCTTCTCTGTTCACTCGTGGTCATGAAGTGGTTAACACTGGGCTGTCTCTCTCAGTGGAGCCTCTCACTGGAGGGCACTGTTGGAAGGCAGTAAAGGAAGGCAAATCACTTTATGCAAATTAGCTTTTAATTATTCATTGGCAATTTGACTGTAATCGGGCAGGTGCCCTGATAGGATGCGCGCGAGGTGATAAGTAGGTTCCTCCTGTCAGACGCACTCAACACGTCCCTCGACAGCTCTGCAAGGTGCCTTCAGCAAGCCGAAATTACCCAGTGAGAGGCGCAGGCTGCTGGGGAGGTGCAGTCAGCACCACTCCAGACATGTTAATTTCAGCAAGGATGTTTTAAGAGTTCTCTCTCACACCCTGTAATTCACCCTGAGCTGACAAGTGGAGAACGGAGAGGGGGAGGGGGAAGTAGACCAGACCTCTGTTAAATATAAAACACTAAAGAGAACTATTCATGTTTATATTGAGACCCCCCCCCCACTTCTCACTGGCAATTTTTGCTGCACTAAATTGCCATAACGAGAGCCCAGTGCAGCCATTGCATAGATATCCATGTCTGGTTTGGAAGGTGAGTAGAGGACTGCGGGCATCTCAGCGTGGACGTGAGGCAGGGGGAGCTGCGCCATGCGGTCAGAAGGAATTGTTGCCTATAGCCAGTAAAATATGAGCGAGAGCAAGGTACTAACAATATTATAATTCATCGCCATCTAGGAATGCATGGGTGTCACTGTGCTTCACACGGTGGCTACCTTATGGCTGTAGCAGGGAGAGAATTCAGATCCAGATGCACAGGCCCCTAACACTTGAGGTAAAGGAGACTGTCCCTTAACTGGCAGCAGTAGAGGGCTTATGGCACACAGGCGAGCGGTCCTGATGCTGCACAGTAGGGGTCAGTGACGCACACATACACACTCCCCAGTGTATCACAGTATCTTGCCTCTGCCCTGTGTATTCTACTGCCCCTTTCAGACTTAAGTACTACAAAGCTTTTTAACAGTAAGCGTTTCTCCTGTCTCCAGTCTCCAAAATGCAGCCACCTCTGGGTGGAGAGTGGCAGCTGTTTAACTGCACCCAGCAACAACGAGCCACTGTTTAAAGGCAGGAAGTGAAGAAGAACACTGTATCCCATGGAATTCAGGTAGTCAGATTGTAATTATTCAAATATTACGGGGCTTTCTTTGTCACATGAGTGACTGCAGGATTGTGAGGAGGCAGCCATTTCCCATTTGGCTTGGTGGCACTATTCGGGCGGAGCTCTGGTGTTGCTGTATCACCCCCTCGTTAGAAAGGAAAGGGCCATGAATTCCTTAGGCAGCTCACACAAGATGGTTCTGTGGAGAAGACAACTGAGAGATGCTTCGCAACCCCCCAATGCTGTAAGCATCTGTCTCATTTCAAGTACGGCTGGGCCTTTCGGTTGGCTGGATGGAAAGGCGAGTGTGAATTCATATAATCCATTCCTCCCGAGTGCAGGGGAAAATCAGCTCCAAGCACCACAGCACTGCAAGCCAACAGACACCAAGCAAGGGCAAATCGCCTCAAGGAAACCATGCCTCCCAGGCCCCTTCTTGAGTCACCTTCACCAACCTTTGACTTCTCTCCTCTTCTCTCCATAGGCGGAGATCAAACGCTGTGAGAGAGATAGCCAGAGGAGACATGAAATTGCCTCAGCTCTCTGGACAGATTGCAAGTGCCAAAGAGGAGGGTCAAGGCAACTACGTTCCATGTCAAAGCAGGCATCAGATTGAATTAAGAGTGTCGGACATGAATTAAAGTGAAATTATCCCACATGGGACTGAGGGGAGGCCAAGGAGGAAGTGGCAGGAGAGGAAAATGAAAGGCAAGGGGTGGAGAGAGAAAAATGGACATAGGAACAGAGAACAAAAAACAGTGTCTGGGAATTGGGTCAGATCCTTTAAGTAGTTTGTGAACCCTCTAGGGGAGCTCACCATGTTCTATGTTTTAGAAACCGGCTGGAGCAGTGGTGTGTGTAGTTAGGAATAAGACACGTTGTGGATCTGGGTGGATACACATACCTGCGTCTAGGCCAGTGGGGTTCTTTCATGCTGTGATTGTTGTGGAAAGAGCAAAGGACACAGGAGGGAGGTGATGGGGGGGAACAGGAGATGAAGCACATGCAATACCGGGGAGGTGAGAATGCCATACAGGCCCAGGACCCCTGCATGCTCATTTGTATTCCGGGAGCACGTCGAGGCCCCAGCTGAGATCGAGCCTCCGTTGTACAACACACGGCACCAGTGCGCTTAATGAGACACGGTGCCTCCCTTGAAACGCTTAGGATCTAAAGAGACCAGGCAGGATTATTACCCCGGTTTTACAGATGTGGGAACCCAGGGATGAAGGGAGTTGCCCAAGGTCACACACACGCAGGGAGCCCATGGAAGATCAGAGGTGCCCCAAGTTCCAAGCCAGTATCTGAACCACAAGACCATCCCTCCCTTCCTGGGCTGCTGATACAGGGCGTGAGGGAGGCTGTGGTGGGGGGGAATCGCTAAAGGGGCAGATGAACGTCCCCTGAGGGGTTCAGCAGGGATGTGGTAATGCGGCGTCCGGGGACCAATGTGAGAGGAAATGGCGGGTAAAGAGCAGTAAATGAGCTGGATTAGAGCAGCTGTTCTACACAGCCCTTCATTTAATCCTTCCCTTTTATTTCATTGTTTAATAGCTTTAGCCCTTGTACTTTTCATGCTGCAGGCTGAGGGACCGGGGCTCCCTCTCCTTCTCTCTCTCCACATAGCTCTGTCTGATCTCATTTCTCTCTCTCTTCATTTCTGTTCCTATCCCTTGTTCTCTCTCTAGCTTCTTCCTTCCTCTCTCTCTTCAGGCCCCTTATTACTCAAGCAGTTTTTGTTAGCGCTGTCAACTGCTCCACCGTATAAGTGAGATTGTACTGTAAGTGAAGTTAAAAGTATTTCTGTGGTGGGATATTTAATCATTTGAATCCTTGATAGGAGCAGCTCTTTTTATTTTCACTAGCTATAAATCCAGGCTCTATCTAATCTCCGATCTCAGAGAGGAGAGAATTAACCAGCTGCGTGTGTGACTGGAAAGGAGAAGGCTGAAGAAAAGGGACCACTTTATCTACATGCCGAGTGGAGCAGCATAGGAATGAGGGACAGAAACATTTCCAGACCTGTGCCACTCTGCACGTATCCATCTACACTGGCTTCCTTCACTCTCTCAGCTCTCTCCACCGGAGCAGGGCACGGGGAGCTTCATTTTCATTTATTTCCTTCTTCAGTTATAAACGCAGCCAAAGGGCCTACAGAGGTTCCTGTCCTTTCCATGCTGAGGTGCTGTTTGTGGGCATGATTCTCCACTGCATTATTTGTAGGCCTCTGTCTGAAGGGAGTACTAGAAAGAGCTGGCTGGGGAATTTTTCTTCCTTGAAAACTGTTGATTCGTCAAAACCAAACGTGCTTGCGAAGGAGGTTTTGATTGGATGCATCTCCTGACTCCATAAAGAGTTATTGGGTTTGTTTGTTTGTTTTTTGACATCTTTTAAAGAAAAAACTCTTGGATTTCCAATTGGAAACAGTGTGTCCATTTTGAGATTTAAGTTGGCTAGACTGAAAAAAACGTTGACTAAAGAGAACAACAACAAAAAAGCAGGGCTTGCGGCAGCATGGAGACAGAGGGCTGGATGGGGAAAGTGAAGATGGTTGAGTGAGGAGAGAAGATTGACATTTTTCACTGAAACATTTTCCTGTTGTTGCTCCTGCAGCCCCCAAGACAAACAAGCTCAAAACAATTTGAGATGAACATGTCCCAACCAGCTCCAAGGATGGAAATGGACATGAGACCAGCTGCTTGTGAGCAGAGAGGGGAAGGATAAGACTGTGGAGGAGGGAGGTTTAGGATTTGGGAAGGAGCGGGCTGGGTTGAGAGGACAGGTGGGAGAAGCTGGGCGGCAGAGAATGGTACCTGTTTGGGCTCATGGGGGTGGAAAGGATGGAAGGAGAGGCTCTTAACAAGTTTGGATAAGCTTTCAACACACAAGTGTAGACCCCCATTAGGAGAGAGAGTAGTTATTGCCTTTTAGTGACTACGGTTTACAAGACTGTTAATGGAGTAACTCCTTTAGCACAAGCAGATCTTCGTGTGTTGAGCTGAGGCGGATGTGTTTGAATCCTGCCCAAACAGCATACGTTTTATGTTCACCCTAATGTCTCCTCCAACCCCGAGGTTCTCTCCTCAACAGGAGAACGCAGGATTCCCTGATCTTACTCTCTCCATGTAACTGTCTCCCGGGTGCCTCCACCAGCTCCTTTCCCTCCATCTCCTCTCTCCCCTGCTGTCTCACAAAGACGCTGACATCTTGTTTACCTCTCATGCCAAAATAAAGAAATTTCAGTTCCGAGGCACCTTTTCTCTTGCTGTCAACACACTTAAAAGAAAAAGCTGGAGACATCAAAGGCGCCGGCTCCCTTAAAAACAATAACACCCCCCTTCCTATTGCCCCCACCGCAAAACCAGACAATAGGAGCTCTGAGCAAAAGGGTCCCTCCTGGCTTGATTGGGCCCTATCTAACCAACTTGTGTATTCCTAGGTATTTTACCTCAGAACGGGGACCCTCTAAGAGGTAAGGAAGTCATGTTTACAAGCAAAAGGGCCTCAGAGCAAACTCCCCATCCATCAGCACTGGACTGAGAGATGATGTTTATTCTGCATCCAGATCAGTCACAAATACGGCACTGAATGGAATAATAATAATAATTCTAGCTGCTTTGTGGCCCGTTTCATCCATAGATCTCACAGCATCATGATCCCCAATGCAGCTGGGCAAACGGCAATATTCAGCACAGAATGTTCCCTAGGAATCGTAGCAGGAGGACTGGGAGTCAGGACGCCTGGGTCCTAATCTCAGATCCACCACTGACTGGCTGCAAGGGTTCCATTCCGCTTTACCCCACTATGAGGGTGTAATGGGGCTCACTCCCCACTCCGGCACCTTCTAGTGTCCGGGATAGGAATTCGCTCTGGTAGCCCGCGCACCCTCTTCTGGTGGAGTCTCACCGCCATCACTCCTGCTCCTGGACCCACGTCCCTCCCAAGGAAGGCGGTGGACTCTTTGGTGACACAGAACCTCCAGCCGTGCCACTCGGTTCCCTCGCTTCCAGGGGACGTCTCTGCAAGACCCATCCAGCCACTTCTCTCAGGGGTGACTGCAGTCTACCGTCTAGCCACCTCCCCAGTGGTGAGAGGGCAGGGATCTAGGCCTGCCCACTACTCCTGGTCCCAGCCCAGGGACCCTGTGGAAGGCTGCTGTTTGCTGTGCCCCCTCCAACTCCTCAGTGGATTTCTACTGCCAGGAGCTGCCTTTAGTGCTCCTGGTCTCTGCCTTCTGCACAGCTCTGTCCAGGATGCTAGCTGCCTTCAGCCTGTCAGGCAGCCAGTCCTCCTCCCTCCTTGAGCTCCAGGGAGTGACTGAAGGTCCTTTGCCCTGCAGCTCTTAATATAGGGACCTGCTGGGCCCTGATTGGCTGCTCCCCTCAGCCTCTCTCTGGCTGGCTGCCTCCCGCACAGCCTCCCTTGGGTTCTGTTTACCATGTAGAGCCAGTGTGGGGCAGGCAGCCTATCACAGGACATGGGACGTTTCATCCACGCAGAAATACAGGGAGGCGTTTGCATAAGGCCTAATGGCTCCAGGGTGTTGTGCAGTGAGTAAGGCTCTTGCTACCCCTACAGAAAGACTTCAGCATGTCCAGGCTCTGGGGCACAATGTGCTGTTAGCCAGGGTGTCCTATCTTGGCCTCAGGATGCCAGAATCTGGGTGTGTTGAGGTCTCTGGATGAAGAAATTGGTACTAAAACAAACAGTCTCTCTTCCTCTCTGCACGTTTGTTCAACTATCGGCCTAAGCCCATCAGAGTGAAAGCGGGGATGGGCAACGGAGAGCAGTGGGAGAGGGAAATTCCTCCCGGGTCCATCTGCCAGAGAGGGTCTCTCATTCCCTGCCCTCTCCGGCCCATTCGCAGTGTTGTGCTCTATTCTCAGTGAGAGAAAACACAGTGTGACCTCCATGCATCACCCTCACCATTGTCCTGGTTCAATCTGCACCCCAGGGCCTCAGCTGCAGGCTGAGACTGCTGGTCCTTGAGAGAGCTGGCATGCATTGCTCGCGGGATGTTTCCAGCTAGAATCGAGGACCAATAGCAGATTGCGGTCGGGGCAGGCTGGTAAGGGCTGAGGGGCATTCACAGAGCTGTCTGGAAGCTCTGTACACGAACAGCAGGGTTGCTTCAGGTGAGGGTTGAGGTGCATTCGCAGAGCGGAGTGTGGAGGCCCCGCATCGGGATAGCTGGCAGTGACGCAAGTCAAGACGGAGAAGCAACCACGGAGCTGAGTCTGGGAAGCCTGCATAGATCCTCTAGTCATTATTATTGGCTCCTGAGAGCCGGGGGGGGGGGGGGGAGGGGGCTGCAGTTCACCCTGCTGGGAGGTTCTCATTGTCTGCAGGCAAATGGTCACGCTACACAGGCCACTATGGGATTGGCATTTTCCTTGACCAGTTGGCTAAGGGATGAGAAGTGCTACCAAGACTGGAGGCAGTTCATCGCCGGAAGCATGAATTCCTCTCCCATGCGCCTTCAGCTAACTCCTCCTCCCCCCTGTACTTTTATGGCCTCATAGTTTGCAAGGGCACCACAGCAAGCGAGAGTCGCCAAAGGAGCGCGGCAGCCCCAGCGGCTTCAGGAGGAGGCTTTTCCCCACTCCTTTGGGGTGAGTACTCGGCAGAAGCGGATGATCAGTCACTGTCACCGAGCCATGGGGGAGGCGCGGACGAGGGGATGCCGCCTTTGCACAGAATACTCATTGCGCACTGAGATTCACGCAGCTGTTCTGCTCCCAATGTAAGTACGGACAGCCCCATTCATCACCGGCCTCACTGCCTCAGCACACGTCCGGGAGAGAGGGATGATTTAGTGCCTGCAGCTGGATCAGGCATGAAGTTTCTCCAGAAGAGCAGCATTTAAAATTTGGGAACATGGGGGGCGGGAGGATGTCCTGAGAGGGGGAGGATTTGGGGGCAAAGTCGGGAGGAAAGAGCCAAGGAAGGCTGGAGGTTTGTACCCCTCCCTGCCCCCACTTCCGGGACCTCCATTGCAGTAGCATCTAGGAACCCCAGACAAAGATCAGGAGTTCTAAGTCCTAGGAGCTCTACTGCTTGGTCACTAAGGAGACAGGCCCCATCCCGGGGCCAGATCACCACCTACATGACAGACAGGGTCCAACAGGGAGACAAAGCAGGCAGATGGGGTGGGAGGATAAGATATGACATGGCACAGAGCTGGACAGCAAAGCAGATGTCCACAGGGTGTGAGTGACCAAAGAACAAGGCCCACTTGGTGAAAACCGCCCCCTCTTCCATTCATGTCCCTGCAAGGACTGGAGCTGCCGGTTGCGGTAAGTCTGTTTCAGTGCTGGGGAGCCACCCTCCCCAGCAGCTCTGGAGTGAGAAAGGTCTACTCATGAGCTGAACGGTGGCGGCAAAGGTGCAGAGCCTGGGAGACTTCTCCTCGGGGAACGTGGGGCCTTTTCAGTTCACCTGCCTCGGTACTTCTCCTGCCCTGATCACCGTCGTATCTCAGCACTTCACAATCATTAATAGTTCCCATCCTCCGCCCAGGCCTGCAAAGCGAGGAAATGATACGGTCCCCATTTTACAGATGGGGAACTGAGGCACTGCCTAGATGACGCAAGATCACACACAAAGGAACTGAACTGAGGTCCCTGAAGTCTTAGCACGGAGCTCTAGCTACTGGACCAGTGAAATGTGGAAAGGCAGGAGGGGAGTGCTGTGTAGGTGGGGGGGGGGGGAATGGAGTGTCGCGGGGGGCAGATGTGGAATAGAGGCCGCAGGCAGGAAGGGAGCAGGAGGGGGGGCAGAGTTGGCCAGGTGGGTAGGAGTTCTATTTCTGGACTGGGAAGACTAGCCACGTGGGAGACAAGGAAGCTGCTGAGTGCCAGAGGGGAAGAGCTTTGTGCCCACTGGCAGGACTTGAGGAAGACAGCTTGGAGCATCCGTGCATCCCAAAGCATCACTTCTCAGAGTGCAGGGGAGCCAAGGGAGAGGTGCTGGAGCCTGCCTGGTCATGATGCACAGGCAGCGATCTTCACTAACACCCACAGGGGCAGCTGATCATGGAGGTGAAAGTGGAAAGGAGATTCCCCTCCCCCCCCTCGGAAAAAGGGCTTCCCACTTCGTCCCTCTGGAGCAATGAGCAGGTGGGCACGAATGGGTAGGATGTGCCCACCTGTTCCAGCAGTGGAGGGGGAGGGAAGCTGTGGTTTGGGAAGTTCAGGCCCTGCCTCGTCTTGCCCTCCAGTGTTTCTGTGCAAAGCCCACCCGCTGCATCTGGCCAACAGCCCCGTGTCTCGTTGTCCCCCCCGCCGGCGCCTGGCTCTCACTCCTGGCCATCTCGAGATCACACTCGCATTCGGCGTGTGCAGTTTGTTCAGCCTGTGCTAATTACACCCTTGACGCAGGAATAAGAACTGCTTGTGTCTATAACAGTGCAGAGGTGAGGGAGGTTAATTAACACAGAGGAAAGATGCTGAGTGTCCTTGCGTAACACCCCCTTCCATATGCATTAGCGCCGGAGACAGAAGATCCTTTTGTTTAACCTAACATAGCCCGCGGCTCTGTGTCTTTCTCTCTCCTCCGTCCCCAGATTAGTGCAGCTGAACAGAATCGATGAAGCTGGGCCTGGGTTGGTATTGGCAGAAGCCCTGAGAGAAACAACAGTCCCTTGTCTTATTAACAAGTGAACAATCTCGCCCTTGTTCCACGAATCTCCAAGTCTTTCTCCCGCCAGGCACTCCTCGCTCTGGGGGGATTTGGACATGCCACAGGAGAGCCCAGGACCCGCTTTCTTTACCAGGCTGGCACCCAAAGGCTGCAGAAGTTCTGAGCGCTGTAGGGTAGGCGTCCCTCCCACAGGGAGGCAGAGGGAAAGAAGTCTGGGCGTTCTCCTTATTTCTCGCCACTCTTCCACTCAGCCTCCCGCAGCGCGTGCCTGCAAACCATACCCACTGCTCTTTACGTGCATGCCCCATAGACAATGTGGACAGGGCAGTCAGGGGTCTAATTCCGGCTGTGCCACTAAGCCGCCATGACTTGCTAACTTCCTTTTCTTGCCCTCTCCCACCCATTGCTTGTCTTCTCTATTGAGAATATAAACCCTTTGGGGGCAGGCACTGTCTCTTACAATGCATTTGTTCAGCACTTAGTGCAATGGGGCCTGCTACTGTAATATGAACAACAGACAGCTTTCATCCCTAGACACTGTGGGGAAAGGGGGAACACAAACACATGCCCAGGTGTTACATGCGAGGGTGTCTCAATCTGGGCTCCTGAATGTCCAGGTCTAGCTCTGTGGCTCTGTCTCTGCCTTGTTAATGTGAAAGCAGCTGGTAATACTTGTCTCACCTTGCTCTCAATAATTACAGATCTCCCAGGAAAATGGGTCTTACGGTGGAACTTTTACAAAGGTTGTAAAAGGTTTTATTAGAACGAATTTGGCTCCTGTGAATTTATCAGATGAACAAGGCACTTTGCCCACCTCCTCTAGTAGAACTGCTATTGGATCATTTTACAACAGGAAGCCTTATCCAAAAAAACCCCCCCAAAATTAAAAGGAGAGGCCTACTCACCATCTCCACCCAGATGATAGAATTCCAAGATAATCACCTTACCTGCATTGGGCAGGATGAAGTACAGCGGGGCACAACATGCCACCCAAAGGAGAAACATAGCTCATAAGTCCAGTGAACTGATGGACAGGGGCAGAGAGGCAACAGCCGAAAAGGTGCAGCACATTTGACTCACTGTCAGCATTTGAGAGCCAAAGCCTTAGCTGGTGGAAATGGCCAGTAGAACAATCTCCATTGATTCAAAGGAGAGAGACAGGTTCCCACTAGCTGAGGATTCTGCCCACTCATTCATGGAGAGCTGGGGGACGTGGTATGTAAGCTAGTGAAATGATTTCCAAGCTTTTGGGACAACTCTACCAACTAACATCCCAGAGGCCATGGTGGGACCAACCAGCAGCTGCCACCTTCTGCTGAACTGTCATCTCCACTTTCACCCCGGTGAGATATTGGGGCTTGGAGAAACTCCATTCAGGGTCAGAGCACCCACAACTTTTGGAATGACCAGTACCAGCACATGGGCCTTAATGCAGTTACATCCGGAGAGAGTCATGCTGCCAAATTCAGATCTAGGGCCAGATGTCCAGCAGAGAGGAGGGCTCACATCTGGGGCCTTAGTTTGGGCCATTTGGAAAATGCAGCCTTGGGTCTTGATTCAGACTTTGAACGCCCCCGAAGTTTCTGGATGTTTGGAGGCACAGATTTGGTTCAGGGCCTTTTTTGTTTAATGGCATTTGTTTTGAAAACAGGGAAAGAAGTGATTAAAAGCATCCTATTCCTTCTAAAATCCTGTTCCTATACATCATATGCCCCCTTGTAACTCTTCCCTAGTTCCCATGTGGCTGGTACTTACCCCAGTGACCTTTTTCCTGCCGGCTGCTGGCCAAACAAAGGAAACCCATCTCCAAGGCTCTGACTCAGAGCCTAGCCAGCTCGCCCCAGCGGGGAAAAGGCAGAAGGGAATGCAAAACTGGAAGGAAAAGATACACATCTTCAACTGCTTGTTAATTCTCAACCAGCTCCATTCACGGAGCAGCGGGAATGGGTCTGGCTGGAATACATTAGCAGCCCTCGGGGAGCGTGCCCCTTCTGGCTTAAAATCTGGAGCCAGTGCGCACGAGAGATGAAAAAAGTGGGCTGGATATTAAACACACACAGAGCAATGCCTCACACTGCATCCAGCTGGCATGGACTGATGTTAATCCCCCCTCTGCCCCAGTCCTACTTTGCCATTAGCTGGCTGCATGTTAAATGTTTAGCCCTGTCTTTGGAGCAAAGGGACTGACTGGGTGAATGGAGAGAAAGGGAGGGAAAGTCGGCAAATGGGAGTCACTGAAGCTTCACTCTAAGCATGTGCTTAGGTCTCGACTTCAAGTGAAGCATGAGCTTCCCTGATTTCCTGAATCAGGCCCAAATCTGGGTGCAAAAATAACCCTGTTTGCCCTCCCGCCTCATTCCCTCATCATTCCATTTGTTCTAGGACATGATGAGAGTCTATTCTCAGGTCCTGTGCAATATGTTTGTAACGTGTAGGTTTCATGCTGTACACGTGGCTTGCAGGCCCAGAGGGAACCGCTTCCTAGGAACCAATCATGCTCCTATAACAACCAAGACCCTTCGACAGGGGACAGGTTAGGGTCAAACTGCCCTGACTTGGGAGATGGTAATACTGCTACTTTCTCCGCCACAGGTTCTCAATTGCATGAAATTTCCCCTCTGCGTTGATATATGGGGCTTTACTCAGGCTGACCCGGCCACTGTTCAGACCTGTTTAGCTGTGCAGGAGGACTTTGAAACTTGTGACACAGGTGAGCCTTGTCAGACCTGGCTACATATCCAAAGTGACACAGCCCATTAGCTGGGGATAGAGGCACCTCTTTCTTTTAATTGTCCCCAGTCAGATGCACCCCTTTCCCTTCCCAAATTGCACGGTTTTCTCTTTCCCCATCCCCCTCCCAGCTCTGTTGACAGAGAAGGAAAGCTAATAGAAGCCAGGCAGAATTTAGCCTCCCTGGGACTTGCTTTATACGCTGACAAAATCATTCTTTTCTCTGCACGTTAAATATTCATGGCACTCAGATTTTTAGATACAAAGGCACATTTTGTTTCCAAATGTGCTGATCCAGAAATGCTTCTCTGCATTCATTTTCTTTCCCACCCACCTGCAGAGAAAAGGGGGTGCCACCCCCTCACTGAAGGATGGGCACATTTGGCTTTGGTTCTAGGTGGTTTCGGAGCTGGGGAGGCTTTTTAAAAAAAATGTGTTTGATATTTATGGCCCGAGCTGATATTTGTGCATTGCGAGTTTGGCGCTTTTTTTTTGGTGTGCATTGTACATATAGCATGTCAGCATCCAGCGTCGCAGCCTGTTGTTAAGCCCATAAAACAAGGTGCTTTAACAAAGGCCCCATATATTACTGACACTCTGAATATTTGTAAATTTTGAGAAAATATTTGCATAGGCTGCAAAAGCAAAGCTTCCGAACCAAGTGACAGATCACAGGCGGCAGAAAAAGCACAATGCAGGCACCACATTTAGCGGGGAAGCAGAAACAACAAACCAGGATTGTGTATTAACAGACACACAAAGCAAACAGCAGAAGGCAAACCAAGTGGAAAAATCGTATTATTGAACATAGAGATTCTCGATTTGGACCAGAGCTTCCCTAGAAGGGTTTGCATCCAGGGTTTTGGTTTGTGCCCGTCTTGGAGTGTTTATTGTATGCGAGGATCGAGGTTTTCCAAAAAACTCAGCCCCGCACAGAGCTGACTGGTAAGAGGCTGACTGCAAAGAGGCATGGGCCAAGCAACCCAGCTCAAATAAGAACAGGGGGTCTGGGTTTGATGCTCTGCTCTGCCACAGACTTCCTATGTGATCTTGGGCATGTCATTTAGGGTCAGATTTTAACAAGTATTTAGGTATCTAAAGATGCAGAAAGGGCTTTTCAAAAGGACCTCAGCACCAACGCGTGGGAGGTGCTCACATGCTACAGTAACCGAAGCCATAAAGTATCTAAGATAGATAGAGACATGGAAATGGGTCAATATGCAGGGATTAGTCAGTCAAGCAGTTCTGGACAGTGAACCTTTAAAGGGTGACTGCCTTCATCTCAGGCCACTTGCTGGCTGACTGCTAAAGCACACGCTGCAGCAGGAATTGAAAACTAACGACGGTTGGGAAATTACATGTTTTCTGCAAAACAAATATCAGCATCCCACAGAAAAATTGCAAAGCTGATCAGCGGTATTGCCTTTGTTTAGGTTTCAGCCCATGTGGCCTCCATTCTCATGAAATGTCCTTGGAAATAAAACCTGCCTGTGCAGTGGGCTCCATGTCTGGGAATCAGGGCCACTCTTTTCTACCACAGGGCATCGCTTAGGGGGACCCTTCTACTGATTTATTGGCTTCCGTCCTGAGCTCTTAAGACCTGTTCAGCGGTGCCCAAACAGCAGCAAAATACTGCAGAAAGGGCAGGAACTGAAGAAGAGTGCTGTACCCACTGGAGCCTGCAGGAGGCGCTGAAGAGCAGCAGACTGTAATCACCTGCATTGTAACTTGGCCAGGACACCTTTACTTGGGGGGTTATTAAAAGCACTACCAGCTGTGGCATGGAGCTCTCCTCTCAAAGACTCTGCATCACTGATAGCGGCTTGCATCCCTTTTGGGTATCACGGGGAGGCCTGCCAGCCAATCACTGCGCAGGCCCGACGCTGCATCACTGGGGAAACTGAGCAGGTAGCAGTGTGAGGCCACCTGAGTTGGTCTCCCTGCCGCCCAAGAGCCAGTGGCTCCTGCCGCGCCAGAGACGGATCAGCATTATGAGGTTCGTTCATTACCGCTCAGATTGGCGGGTAGCGCGGATAGATCCTCTGTGCCGTCACTTGGGGGAAAGTGCTGGCTTTTATCTCCCAGTGCATCCCTCCTCGCTGAAAGCTACTGAATAATATCTGTGCTCCATGCAGACGGGATAAATGCCCATGAAAAGGTCCCATGTAATGGATGACACCCTTCCCCCCCTTCCCTCCCCCAGCGGAGGCACTCTTGGGGCATTCATCTCCCCCTGCTGTTAGTTCACAGCCTGACTGCAGGAGCATCTTTCTCACTCAGCTGCCTGTCATTTACTTCTGGCAAACTGCACCTTTCACTCACCACTTCCCCCTGCAGAACAGGGGGGCCGGGGAGCTACTGTGGCACCAGAGAGGGGCTGACCCTGACGTGAGCAGAGCCACTGAGCTCATAGGGATTTAACACGGGAACTTAGCAGAGCCTGTCAAAAAGAGCCAGCTGTATATTTTGTGAAACGTTTCAAAAGAAAGGGGGGAAATTGTGGTGGCTGAATTTTTTCTGTGAAATGAGCAGCGCTTCAAGTCAGGTCTGCATAAACTCTGCTCTTTGAGAGGAGACCATGGGAACTCCTGGCTGCTGGGTGCCGGGCCGTCCTGGGAGACCACCAGGATCCTGTCGAATGCATGAGGGCGCAAATATTCCCAAGAAAGCCAAAGAAAACCAACAAGCAGATAGCATTGGCTCCGAATTTTGCAGGGACATAATGTTTGAAGGGGGAGCAAGCTCAGCCATTGCCCCAAGAGGAGCGCAGCCGGGAGTCCCACAGCTTGCTTGGCGCTCCAGAGAGCCCATGTCAAACTTTACTCCACTCCTGCCACCTGCCGTGGCACCCAGGACTAGCTCTCTGTGGCCTCGGAAGCAGCATCTTCCTCCTTGCCTCCCTCTAGCTGCAGCCCCTCTGCTGAATTATTAATCAAGGAGTGTCCCATTGACGGGCTCCTGCGTGTTAATAATTAATGCCCCCTTGACGGAGCTGCAGGCTGGCAGGCCAGGCAGCACCAGGACCAGGGCTCTGGTGAGCTAGGAGGAGTGACGCGCGATAAAGAAGAAAAGAAATCAATAGCGTAGTGCAGGCTGGACACATCCCGGAGACTCTTTATTATAACTGAGAATTGCTTTCTGTGATTGCGGACCATCATGACTTTCATATTTATTGCTAACTTCTCATCCATCACGGGACCCGTGGCACAATGTAAAGGCCAATTGCATTAAACCAGGTAAAGTCCTTTTAGATTGGTGTAGAGTGTTCGGGGGGAATGAATCTGTTCCCTTCTCCCTTCCTCTTGGGATGAATTCCTTCCCGTTAGAAGCATGTTTCGTGACTACACTCTGGGTAGAATATACCAGCCCTCTTCCCCGCTAGAAAGTGTATCCCTCGGTCTGTTCATGGAGGGCCCACAGCTCAGTGTTCGAAGCAAGCTCACAGGAGCTGGGAGTCCCATTCCAGTTACCAGGTGCCATCAGCTGTCACAAAACAAGCACAGAAACCTGAACTCAAGACCAGAAGGGAGGGGGGATGGGCTATGGCAGCATTTCTCCAGGCGTGGGATGTGCCTCTAAAGGGAGGGCATGAGCCGGGGGGGGGGGGGGTGTTTAAGATGTAGAAATTAAGATGGGCAGGGTTTTAGCAGCACTTGGTGGAGTTGGAAGGGGAATGCAAAACCGATTGAGAGGAGACTTGATTACTGTATATAAGTATCTTAATGGGAACACAATACCTGGTACTAAAGGACTCTTCAATCTAGCAGATAACGGCATAACAAGAGCCACTGGTGGGAAGTTAAAGCCAGACACATTCAAATTAGGAATATGACACATATTTTTAACAGAGTGATTAACCATTGGAGCAAAGTACCACGGGCAGTGGTGGGTTCCTCATCTCTTGGTATCTTCAGCTCAAGACTGGACAATTTTGGGAGGTTATGCTTGGGTCAAACACCAGATATTTGTACATTTGCTCAATGTGGGTATAAATGGGTGAAATTCTCTGGCCTGTGTTATATAGGAGGTTGGACTAGATGATCCTAATGTTCCTTTCTGACCTTAAAATCTATGAGGCTCATCTTTAATGCTGAGGATACGCAGGGCTATGGGCAATGAGCGGTTTGTGGACCTGGGCAGTTTATGCCAGGATTAGCTATGGCCCACATCACCTTGTGGGGAAAAAAGTTGCACTGTTTTAATGTAAGGTGTGATTTTTAAACTGATTTAGTTAAACTGGTGCTAGAGGCTATGTTAAGATTCTCATTTCATTTTAAACCAGGAAGCATTCAAAAACCAGTAGGGGAACACTTCAGTTTCTCTGGTTACTCAGTAACTGACCTAAAAGTGACAATTCTTCACCAAAAATCTTCAAAAACAGACTCCAACGAGAAACTGGAATTAATCTGCAAACTGGATCCTGTTAAAGTAGGCTTGAATAAAGACTAGGAGTGTCTGGGTCATTACACACACTGAAATCTTTTTCTCCATGTTAATTTTCCCCTACTGTTACTCACACCTTCTTGTCACCTGTTTGAAATGGGCCATCCTGATTATCACTACAAAAGTTTTTTTTCTCCTGCTGATAATAGCTCACTTTAATTAATTAGTCTCTTAGAGTTGGTATGGCAGCTCCCATCTTTTCATGTTCTCTCTCTCTCATCCTACTGTATGTTCCACTCTATGCAGCTGATGAAGTGGGCTTTAGCCCACGAAAGCTTATCCCCAAATACATTTGTTAATCTCTACGGTGCTAAAAGTACTCCTGGGTCTTTTTTAGGCTTTCTTCAGTTTACCTCCAGGCAATTAGGAATCAGTTCAAGCTAAACTTTGGGGCAGTGTAGTGGGATTGTTTGTTTGGTCAGCAGGCCCTAGTACTCCAACTCCAGTCTCTTTCAGTCCAATGTATCCCAAGCTCCCTGGATGGGGTCCCAGCTGGGTCAGCTTCCTTGTCGATTACCCATTGTCCTGCCTGTCCCTGGGCTAGGAGGGGGGAATCTGGGATGAGCAGGGGGGGCCCTGACCCTCCTGCTCCACCAGGTCCTGGCCCAGGGTGCAAGAAGTGTAATAGTGTGGAATAGCCAGGGTTCCACTCCCCTCCCGCTCCTCTGGGCCACTTCCTATCACACCCAATGCCTCCATTGGAGGCAGGGCCGCCGTTGGCGTCCCATCTTTTGCTTCAATCCCACACAGGCTGGGGCCAATGCAGATAACCCTCTGGTGTTCTCTCTCCCTCCTGGGTACTGTTGAAAAGGGGGTGAGAAGACCCACAGCTGGACCTATACAAGTGGAGCCTCTTCTTCCACCCACTGCAGAGGTGTTCCTCCAGGAAATGACTTCTCTCTCCCCGCCTGGACTGGGCTAATGGAGCTCTCTTTACTCGGGTCTCTTCCCCAGAAGCATGTCTGGCTGTGCCTCTGGACCAGAGCTTTCCTGGCCCGGTATTGCTCCAACCCTTCCCGGGCTTAGCCTTAGTCTGTAAACCTTAACACGGGCAGAGATTGATGCTTCACTCTCTGTTAAGGCCAAGTACTAGGCACTAGGTAAGAACCAAAAGATTACTGCTGTAATACACGCCACTCTTACACTGAAATAAGAATGTCTATGCAAGGGCTTGCACCCAGTTATTTAAATTGGTTAAAAAGCAATTTAAGTGAGACTGAGGCAACTTTATCATGTAGACAAGACTTCAGGGTTGGTCCTGGGGTCTAAATGAGCCTTTTGCAACTGCCCCACGATATACCCATTCCTAACATACAGTGTACAGTTGTAGTTAGTCTTTAAGGTGCCACAGGACTCTGTTACCTCTGCTATTCCAGACTAACACGGCTACCTCTCTGATTCTATACAGTGTACAGTATGGTTTCATCTTAGACTTGAATTGTCATCTCTGTGTGGGACATTCTTTTTGTACAGCTCCTGCCTCCTGCCTGGGACTCAACCCACACTACAGGTATCTAGTATCACCGTGTGCCATTCTGGCTGGGGGTGTGCGGTGACTGAGTTACAAGCCCTGAGGCTAATTGTGTTCAGCAACCCAAGGAGAGAGTTCGCTATTTCTTTTTAGTGAGCTCAGGCCTGGATTGACAGCTCTGGGGACGAGAGGGGAGGTCAGTCTCCATGGCCCGTTCAGCCTCTGGTCTCGCTGCTCAGGCTTCCAATTAGTGTGAATTGGATGGTGGTTTCTGCGGTGTGAATAACGACCACCTCTAATCCCCAGTTGATCAGGCAGTGCAATCCGGCGGATTGTTTCAATGGACGGTAAAATAAATTGGGACGTTGCTGCCACAGAATGACCCTTACTTGCAATGGTTTCCCATGCCCCCTGGATCTCTCTCCCTGATCCACCTGCTCTGAAGGTGCTCGTACTGACCTCTCTTCCCCCCAGGGTCTAGGTTACGGGTATTGTTTGAAATTCACAAACCAAAAGAGTTTCATTGTAACGGCGTTCGGGTTGGATGTGTGTTTCAGCAGAGCCCAACTAGCAGCAATATTAGCCATCATTGGCCGACATCCTGTGACATTAAAAGACACCAAACACTAAAAAGGCAGGAGATGATTACAAGGGCGGCTCCAGGCAGGGGGGGTGGCCTGACGTTCATCATCAGGGCAGCAGGCAGGCTGTCTTCGGCGGCATTTTGGCAGTGAGGAGGATGAGGCCGCAGGACCGGTGACGCTCCCACAGAAACGCCACCGAATCCGCGGTACACTGGACCACCCGCAGGCGGGCCGTGGAACTTCCCTGCTTGGGGCGGCAAAAACCTTAGAGCCGCCCCTGTTTGCAGAGGTTGGGCAGGTCAGGTTCCCTTTGAATTCAGAGGTGCTCTCTTTGGCTTCCCTCTTCCTCCACCTTGAAGACACCTGTGGAAACACAGAGTGAAGCCTGTGAGACGATGACTTAAACAGCTTAAAAGCTCACCGCTCCCTACTGGAAATCCCTCCATCTGTAACTTCCCTGGCGCTTCTCCGCCGCTGTCCAATTAAAGCTTCCTAACCTGGGGACGAAGAACCAGCAGCCATCGCAGTGAAACTCTTCTCAAGCCTTCCGAGGCAATTAGCGGTCTCAGAGAGAAAGGCAGAGGGCACAACACTTCCAAATCAGACCCCAACCTCTCCAAAGCTTCAAGTCCTCCTTGAGGAGGAGGAGCAGAGAGAGTCCTCCCTTTCCACAGGAACATTTTTAATGGCAGTCAGGAAGCAGGGGGCTCTGGATTACATGACCCCCTCCAAAGCAGCTGTTAACTCGGTGAAGGCAAGTGGAACAAATCCTTTAAGCAACACTCTTTGCCTGAGCTCTGAGCTCGGCTGGTTCCCTTGCCAAGATCCAACTCACGCTGCATAGCTTGGCTCTGATCCCCGGGGATCAGTTTTGACAGGAAGCAAAGTGGTGCCGATAAACCTGTTGCAAGATAGGGGTGTGGTTGGGTGTTTTAGCCTTTTATTGCAACACAGGATAGAAAAGGAAGGAACCTCTTTAAGAGGAAAAATGAAAAAAAAAATCACTCCTGCACTGTGGAGTGAAATGTATTCCGTGCACACCGGCCGCTTCAGCATCTTTTGGGTTTTTATCTTTCCGACGTAGGAGAGCAAATATAACAATGAGATTTTGTTTCTGTTTTCTGCGCGTGGAATAATTCAATTTGCATCTTGCTCTGTAGTTGGATCTGCTGTTTGAAGACAAATGTAGCACTAGGACACGAGCCCAACGTCTTCTGCTCTGCAAATAAGGCAGTTTGGAAAAAAAAATACACCCGCAGACATAATCTCTCACCTGAGCAATAATCACAGAAAAATCATCCCGTGCTGACAGCTCTCTTCAGAGCTTGGCTCATATTCCGGCTGGGAGCATGGTAGGGGGATCTGGATACTGGGGTCTCCCTGTAGCAAATTTCACAAGGGGATGGGTGGGTTCCAAACATGAGGTCAAATCCTCCTGCCTCTAGCGTTAAAGGCAAAGCTCTCTTTTATTCCAATGGTGCAGGGTCAGGCCTGGAGAGAGAAGAATAGGGTGATGCTCAACCACATGGTGCTCAAGAAGGAGATGTAGCAATCTGCATGGAACTTGGAGGGAGGAGCACAGGTTGCAAGAGGGAAGGGGTCAGCCGGTGCACCAGGAATCACTGTGTGCACATGGCTTGAATGTTAGCTGCCATTGAAGCATCTCTGTGGATAGTTCTCTTAACAAAGATCCCGTTCAGTTTTATAAGCTTGCAGTCCTCTCCTAATGTTACACAGTACATAGTTTATGAAAAAGGAGATTCCAGGGACAGTGAAAGCCCTGCTATACTCATCCCATCCTGCCTCTGCCCAACTCCATTGCACAAGAATTATCCAGCTGGTCACAACTGGAATTTGCACTCCTGCTGGTTTAGGACCTAATGCACCGTTTATTAAGTCAGTGGAAAGATTTCCATTGACTGAGATGAGCTTTAAATGGAGGCACATGGAGATATGTTTTCAAAAGAGCTGTGATGGGCCAGATCTCAAAGTGCTGGCTGATCCCGCGGGTAGTGAAGACACACCCTGCAACTCCATGTCAAGGCTGTATCGTTGCAGGCCATAGACCCTCACCTACCCACTCCTGTAATAGACACCTAACCTCTGTTTGTGTTATTGAAGTCCTCAAAGCATGATGTTACAGACTTCAAGTTACAGACAATCCACCACTGATTCTAGTTTAAAACCAGCACGTGAGCCCATGTCCTATGCTGTAGAGGAAGGCAAAAAACTCCCAAAAAATCTGACATGGGAGAAAATTCCTTCCTGACGCCACATACGGCGATCAGTTGAAACCTGAGCATGCGGGCAAGTTGCCTGACACCTGGGAAAGTATTCTCCATAGCAAATCAGAGCCTTCCCCCATCTCGTTCCTCATCTCTGGCCATTAGGGATGTTACCTGCTTGGTAAAATCTAAGGCCAGGTCTACACTACCTGCTGGATCGGCGGATAGCGATCGATCTTTTGGGGGTCGGTTTATCGTGTTTAGTCTAGACACGATCAAATGATCCCCGAGTGCTCTCCCACCGACTCCGGAACTCCACCGTGAGCCAAGAGGCGCAGGCGGAGTTGACGGGGGAGCGATTCAGCGCCGTGAAGATGCCGAGGTAAGTTGACCTGAACACATCAACAGCGTAGCTGAAGTTGTGCATGTTAGATCAATTCCCACCCACCCCGCCAGTGTAGACCAGGTCATAGTGTCGAGCTCAGAGCCAGATTGCAGTTTGTGCCCTGCTTCTTCGCAGGCTGCCCTGGGGTTGGTAGGCTTGCTCATGAGCCTCTCCAGCCAGCGTGACACTTGGTACCCAAAGCAGGGCCCAGCTTTTCAGAAGATCTCAGCACTCAAGATACAGGCAGAGTGCTGGGTCGCTGTGAAAACGCCAGCCCCGCAGAGCTAGAGAAGGCTCCGATATTCGCAGATTCTAAGGCCAGAAGGTACTATCATGACCCTCTCTGAGTTACTACAGAGACTTCTTTCCCAGGTGTCTGGCTCATGGGTCCGGCCCACATCCTCAGGGTCTACCTGATCACCAGATTTGGGGCCGGGAAGGAATTTTCTCCCGGGTCAGGTTGGCAGTGACTCTGGGTGTTTTCCATCTTCCTCTGCAGCATGGATCACTTGCAGGTTCACATTAGTGGAAATGGTGGATTCTCTATCACTTGAAGTCTTGAAATCATGATGTGAGGACTTCAGTAATTCAGCCAGAAGTTAGGGTCTATCACAGGAGTGGGTGGGTGAGGGCCCGTGGTTTGCAATGAGCGGGAGAACAAACTAGATGATCGTGATGGGCCTTCCTGACCTTAAAGTCTAGGAGCACATCCAGGGAATGAGGTTTTCCCTATTGGCTTCTCCACAGCTGGGAAGCTTCATGCTTGTGCGTCTGCCTTTGACACCTCTGTAGCATTCTGCAGGGTTGCAAACATTGGCCTTTAAAACCCAGCCCATTCCCCTCCTCTGATCCTCTTTCCAGAAGGGGGAAAAGAAAAAAGCGTCAAACAACAGGAGCAGAAGAAAAAAGCTACCAAAGATTCTCTGGTCCCCGCAGGGGTAGGGGCCGAATTCAATCAGAGAGGCAAACCGCACCTGGCCCAGTTCATTTAAAACTCTTCAGATAGGAACAAAAACACCTTAGTCTAAGTGGCAATTAATTGAGTTTGTCGAATGGTGCCGACTGCATTAAACACACTCCAGGTCAGGGAACGAGCGGAAATAAAGACAATATTTTTTTTTATAATTGAAAAGCTTTTAGCAAAGCTAGCGGGAGCTTCTCATTTTTCTCTCCAATATTTTTGCACCCACTCTGCCTCTTTTAAAGGCACCTTCCTGTGAAAGGCCCTGGTTGCTACATTTCCACAACCACGCCGGATGTTCCTCTGAGACATTGATGTCACTGCAGCCTATGGGCGGGAGGAATCGCCCTGAGATCCACCAGCCCAATGCACCATGACGAATCTCCCCTAAATCACCGCCTCTCAGCCTGGGGCGAGGGTCACAGACAGGTGTCAGGAGGTCATGACTACAATGATCTTCCTATATAGCTACAGGGGAGAGGGGTCCCAGCTAGAGAGGAGGGCGGGTGGCCCCTGCTGTGCAGATGGGAGTGCCAGTATGAAGAAGGTTTAGACCCACTGTCCAAAAGGGACTATGAGTTAGCAGGGGACTTTTGTGTGGCATAGGTAGGGTTAAACATGAGGGGATTTGGGGATGTATGCTAGAGCAGCGACTTCAAAGTAACCTACAAAGGCTCCACCTTCCAATGTCCTATGGCCAAGGGGCGGGGAGGTGGGTGAACTCTTAATTCCGAGTGTCTGCAGACCCTGGAAGATGAATTGGACAAAGGGAAGGAGCCCACTGGACTCTGGGTTTCTGCCCTCCCTCAGTTCCTAGGCCCAGCCTGCGGGTACAATCCTTAGCACAATAAATGTCACCTTCAGAGATAGACTTGTGGTGGGGGAGAGAATTCCACTGAATTCAATGAAGGGATCCCAGGGAGGACTTTGGCCCTGTAGGGTCTCAAATACCATATGTGGTTTCTGCTTTGGCCCACTATCAAGCTGGGACATGTGAGGCTGTAAGGTGGTAGAATGGTGCTGGGCTCTTAGGGTCGGTCTACACTGGCGTTAGACACCCAGGGCTGGCCCGTGCCAGCTGACTCAGGCTTGAGGGGCTCAGGCTAAGAAGCCGTTTAAGGGCAGTGTGGACTTCCAGACTCAGGCTGGATCCAGGCACTAGGACCCTGTAAGGTGGGAGAAGCTCAGAACTCAGGCTGCAGACCAAACCAGGCAGTCTGCATTGCAGTCAAACCGCCCCGCAGTCTGAAGCGCGTGAGCCCAAGTCAGCTGGCACAGGCCAGCCACAGGTTTTTAACTGCAGTGTAGACACACCCTTAGGGGCACCGTCCTGCTTGGCGAGGCCATAGAGGGGGTTCTGCTATCGGAACTTTGCAGGGGAGGGCACTACAAAGGGGAAACAGCATGATTGTGGTGTGGAACTGACTCAAGAGACGTGTGTTCAACCCCTGGCTCTGAATGTCCCCATTATTTGTACTTTGGTAGCATCTAGGGGTCGGATGACATTCCTCAGTGAGCCCTGGCTCTGACTCAGCTTTAAGCCCAATTTCCTCTTCTGTCCACACTCAGGTCAGTCTAACAAGCCCTGTGGAGATGGGTCAGCGGACTAGGCCAGGGGGTGGGTCCAAGCCTGAGTAATACTATGACTTGGGTCCAAGCCCTGTCAATTTGCAGTGTGGACGCAGCTCAAGCCTCAGACTCGAGGGAGAAGGACTCTGCCGGGCAGAATGGACAGGTACGAGACCTGGGTCCAGCACCTGAAAAGCAACATGGACAGTCAAGAGCAGGCTTGGAAGCACCAGGTCCACAGGCCCAGGCCCCTAGACCAGCGGTTCTCAAACCTTTGTACTGGAGACCCCTGGCACACAGCTAGCCTCTGAGTGGGGACCCCCCCCCCCAGACATTAAAAACACTTTTAAATATATGAACACCGTTCTAAATGCTGGAGGCAAAGTGGGGTTTGGGGTGGAGGCTGACAGCTCGCGACCCTCCCATGTAATAGCCTTTCCATTCCCTTGAGGGATCCTGACCCCCAGTCTGAGAGCCCCTGCCCTAAACCCAGATGCTCAGTCCAGTGTAGACTACCCTAGAGGTCCCTCCTCTATTGTGCTAGGCACTGGCTGGATACATAGGAAAGAGATGGTCCCTGCTGCAAAGAGCTACAATCTAAGCATAAGGGTAACAGGTAGATACAGCCGACAGGGGAAGCACAAGGTAACACTGTGATCATCACATCAAACAGCAGCTTCTTGATCTTCAGCAAGTCGCTTAATGTCTCTGTGCCTCAGCTCCCCGTCTGGAAAATGGGGATAATATTGCCACCCTTTGCATAGCTTGCCTATTGAGCGGGTAAGGCAGGGCCGGGACTGTCTCTTGGCCGGTGTATGTATCAACAGATAGTTATAATGCCAAGAGATGGTTGCAGCAGGGGGAAGGTGAGGTTCCAGCTAAGCAGGGTAGAAGAGGAGCTGAGAGTGAGAAGGTTTTGGCTGGTCGGCAAGCCAGGCTGTGGAGTTCATGCTGGCAGTGATACTATTTGAATCTGCCAGGGGGAAAGAATGAAGAACGCTCAGGCACTTTGTTTCCAACTGTAAGAATGATGGCCCTGCCAGAGAAAATCAGTGAAAGAGGGTTCTTCTTCATTATCACACACACGGCTCCCTCACTCTGTTTCATACCCACACCCACACACCCCTTCTTTCTTCCTCTCTCCCCCTGCCCCCGATTTTTCCTCTTTTCTTTGAATATCTGAGCTGCGTCTAATGGAGATGCATAAAAAATGCTTCCATTCCACGAAATGCAATCCATCAACACACTCTTCTTATACATTGTGCAGAAATGAATCCATTTCGGCGGGGAAGGAAGATAAATCAATTTAAGTGGAAGGTTTTTGACAGTTTAATTCAAATTAAGTCCACTTTGTTCAGATTAGGGGGTGGGGGGAAAGAAAGGGGGGAAATGGGACTGCCAGAACCGTACAACAGCATTTCCTCAGCCTAAACACACCCAAGAAGAGTTTTATTTAAAACAAGGGCATAATAGAGGACACTAATTAGAAGCAAGCCCTTCACCATTCACTGATTGGACATTAAAGTCTACTCTTCATTTTGCACGGGACTCTTGCACGGCTCTGTCTGGGTCACAACTGTGCTACAATATGTTGAGATAAGCGCTCAGGGGGAGGGGGAGGAATGGAAATGAAGAGCTGACCTCTTTCCGTATTTTCAGCTGTGAGTATTTTGCAGCATCTCAGTGTGGGCCGCTGCAGCAGAGTTGACAGTCGCCATGTCCTGGATAGATCTTGCCTAGCATCACGGAACAACCACAGTACAAGAGCGCGTGAGAATTTCAGCCCGGGTTTTAGACAAGATCAAGTGTCTGACAGGCGTGATGTTGCGGGTTAAAATTTCATCAGGCCTGAATGAGTAAAATTTGCCGGGGCCAAATTGTGGGTGCAAATCCCTCGAATGCACACAAATCAGGTAGTTAGGTGCGCTGTCGCCCTTTCTGCCTGGGGAAATGACAACTTCTCATTTGAAAAATGGGCGTGCACCCTAAGAGCTGCACATAAGCCCCCCTTTTATAGAGCACTCCTGCAACTTGCCCACTTTCTGTGCACACACACAAAAGTAACTGGCTGAAGAGTTGGCTCTTTGCATTTCGGTGGTTTGCACACATCTGGCTCAAGCAGATGAATTCGGTAAGCTGCCAGTCTTTTATATTCATCTTGATGCATCAATTCAAGGGTTTGCCATGATCTGGGTTAAAACAGACACTATGCCCCAGATGTTCCCATGCTGCATTTAAATGACTGCTCTGCAAACCGTTTCAAAAGTGAGTCACGGAGCTGGAAAGCAGCATCTGCTTTTCACGCCGTAACATACTTCTGCAGCCAAATTGAGGGTTTCATGTTCATGGCGCAAAATGTAACAGAATTTCATCCAATCTGCAAATTCATCAGCACTTTCCATGTTCAATTTGGCAAAAACCCCTTTCCATCATTTTTGTTAACGGTGTTGCAAAATGTCATTGACAAGCCAGGGCTTTTAGAATGATCAGGGGGAATATTAACAGCTTTTTTCTTTCTTGCAAACAACCCTCTACCCCCACCTTCAAGAAAAGCAGGGAATGAAGAAAGAAAAAGAAAATCTTTTTGTTGTTTTCCTGGCATGCATTTTTGTAAATGAATTTCATACTGGTGAAAGCCACTAGCTTGGCAGCTTAGGAAACTGAAGACGCCCATTCACACAATAAGGGCTTGTCTACACATGGACACTAAGGGCTTGTCTACACTTACATTTTAAAGCAATCTAACTCCAATTGAGTGCAGTAAGTCTGAGCACTTTAAAGTTCTAGTGTAGACCCCTGAGCATTGTAGTTGGGTTGACCCAATTTTTCAGTTTAGACCAGAATTCTGAGTAAGAGTGTCCACATAGGGGTTGACTATGGTTTAGCTAAACCACTTTTAAAATGATCCTGAGTGTCCCTGTGTAGACACACTCTAGGGACTGCAAAGGTAGCAGCAATGCATGTGTCTACCACCTGCTGCACTCATGAGACTCAAATCCAGATTTACAAAGTACTATGGAAATGTGGTTCAGATTCACTGGCCCATTTGTGGCTTTTGGCCTCTGCTGTGGCTGTCAAGCCCAGTGATGCCCCAAATAGCACTGGTCCACTAGAAATTTCCAGGAATTTTTGCATTTTTATCAAAAAATGTCACGACTTCAGTGAGCAGGAAGAGAACACAAACTGAGCATGGACTCTGGATCTGGTGCCATACGCGGAACCACCCATCAGCATCAGCGGCTATTTCATGCATGGACTGAGGGCAGGAAATTAAGTTTAGCCTCTAGTGCAGAGCTGACTTTGAGCAAAGCAAGATAAGCCACTGCTTGAGGCCATATGTTTCATGAAGTCCTGGCAGCTCATGGCGGAATCTCCTTTTTAACCTCTGACAGTGGGGTTGACGAGAGAAGCAACTTCTGGCTTGGTTCCACAACCTCCCACAGCTTTGGGACCAGAACAACTCCCCGGCTCAAGAGACAATGACATTTGCCAGAAGGGCCGGAAACACAAATGATTAAAAGTCAAGGAAGTCACCTAGATGAGCATGCTGGTCACACTTGCATCAGTATTTACAGTACACGTTTCCCTTTCCTAGGGGCTTAGTGAGAATGTCAAAATTTGCTCTGGTTTGAAATTCATGATGCAAGGATTAGTCTTGGTGCAAGGCTGGGGATTTGTTACTCACAGCATTTCACTACAGACCTGAGGGATACGTTGTAGAAGGGCGATCGCCCATTGGCCGATGCCTTTGTACTTGCAGAATTTTCACCTGCATTAGTGTCTCTGCAATTGAGTTACAGGTGGTTGGAATCTGTGTATCGCTAACTGCTTGACTGAAGGTGAAAATCAGGCTAGCAACACCGGGCCACGATTCCCCTACCACATCAGTTTTACCCCATTGCTACCCCATTGATTTGAGTCGAATTGTTTCTGATTTGTGCTGGTGTCCATGGGATCAGAATCAGGTCCAAGGATACCCAGAGTTCACTCTGCGTGGGGGTCGGGAGAGTGGGGGAGGAAGCACACATGGTAGCTTAAAAAAGATAAGCCAAACATCAGCCCCTTTGAAAATTTATCCCACTGTGGCCGAAAAATCATCTTAAGCTGCTTTCTTCTGTGAGAAAAGGATGTTTTTTGTGCCACAATAACTCAACACCAACATTTTTTAAATTGAAGCATTATTGCTCCTTAGCACGCCATTTGGGCTAATATTTTACAGAGTGGATACATTTCAAAGGAGAGTTATTTCTTTTAGAAAATGTTTTTTTCCTATTTATCTATATGGTCTTCTGAGGACCAGCATGTTATGAATGACCAAGCAGTTTGTATCTGTGCATGGATCTTTGTGCTGGAAGAATGAATAGCAGTAGCCGGTCTCTGTTGTGAATACATTCAGAAGATGCTGTTTTATTTCCACGTATTAAATCTTTGATCTTTAGAATCCATAAATATAAAATTAGAAGGAAAAAAATATGGTATACTAGCTGTGCATGATTTGTCTAATGAAGCTGCCAGAGGATTTTGAGCATGCGGACTTAAATGCTTTGCTGGATCGGAAGCTAAGCACATCCGTAACTTTAAGCGTGTGAGTAATCTCACCAAAGTCAATCCTGCAAATCACTGGAAAAACCATGAAGTCTATACTCAGGCAAATTCCCACTGAATTCAGTGCAAATTTGCCAGAGTAAAGACTGATTTCATGATCTGGCCTGCAGATCATGATCTGGCATGCAGAATTTCATTGGCTTCAGTGGAAGTCACCCCCACCATAAGGGTGAGTTTCGCAACGAGGTAGCAATATTAACATTGCAGAGCACTGGAGGGGCTAGATTCTCAGCTAACTTAAATAGACTTTATGTCGCCACAATGATCTACACTAGCTGAGGATGCACCTCAAGGGCTCAGGAGAATCCCGTACAATTGTATGGTGGTCCAGGCAGTGAGAAAGATTCTCACAGCTGGCCTTATCTCAGGCCAGAAATCCACTGATTTTCAAAGTGCCATGATGACACATGTGTGCAGTAGAATTCCAACGGGCCACATGGTTAATCATTTAAATGATATGCACTCTCAAAATTAATGTGTGCACCAAACTATGTCACCTTGTCAAAGATACATTGGACGCCTGTAGGGCACCGATAGGTGGTTGGAAGGTGAGGTGCTGGGGATTTCCATTGGGACTGTTTTTCATGGTGTAAGGATTGCTGAGAAAATTAATGTGAAACATTAAAAATGTTCCTTTTAAAAAGAGAATCCATTTTTTAGCCACAATGAGACACTTCAGGTGGTGTGGCAGCTTTGAGTAATGCATATTGGAGGTATTTAACTTCACCTCATGCCTCACTATTCCCCAGGGCACACATTAATCAGCACCGCTAGGCCGTTTGTCATGTCCTTTTGCTCAAATAATATCCATGCCTAAATACAAGAAACTCATGCACCTGGAAGTCAATGGGAGATTTGCCTGCCTTAGAACAGTAGTATTGTAGGAAGGCTAAAGGACTACCATTATCTTCCGTGGACTTTGAATCGGGGTGGAGAATACAACACGAGACAGGGTGCGTGTTTAGATGAATACACATATTTTTTTTTAAAAGCTACATTTATGCCGAGCAAGGATCATACGGTAGAGCAAAGAGTATGAGTGAAGAGTAACATCATGGGCACAGTCAACCTGTGGAACTAATTGCATGTGCAGGCCAAAACTATGACAGGGTTAAAGGAAGAATTAGATAAGTTCATGGAGGGTAGATCCACTCATGGCTATTAGCCGAGCTGGTCAGGGATGCAACCCCATCCTCTGACTGTCCCTGGTCTCCAACTGCCAGAACCTAGGCATGGACGACAGGGAAGGACCACTCAATGACTTCCATGCTCTGTTCATTCCCTTTGAAGGCACCTGACATTGGCCACGGTCAGAAAACAGGATTCTGGTCTTGATGGACCTTTGGTCTGATCCAGGATGGCTGTTTTCTGTTGACTCATCTTAAGAACATGAGAAGGCCATGCTACAAAAGTTGTGCCTTCACCACTGAGCACAAGGCAATGATAAAGCCCTTTGATTCTCCTGCCAGACAATGAAGGGTTTATCATGTGTGAATGTAAAGTTGCTCTTTCAAAAGTCCTAGTGGACATCAGCTAGTCAAATTTATTCCCTCCTTATGTTGTTTGGGCCTTTATGTTGAAGAGGCCACCTCAAGGGCAGGCAGGGAAGCTTGTTTTCTGTGCTCAGTATTTGGAATTGCTGTTTCTGGCAAGGTCACTGGTTAGCATCAAAGTGTGTTGATGAGTTTGTGTGGTGGACACTTGTCTGCTAGGAGTTTGAGTAGAGGCATGATCCAACACCCACTGGAAAAAAAAACCCAACCCTTGACTTGACTGGGCAGTGGGCTGGATACTAACAGTAGTAATGCCTGTCATAGGGGCCACAGAGCAACCTCTCAATGATGGGGATTTTCAGTCACCCTTTTGGGCTTGAACCTGATCTGGAAGCCTGGCGGCGAAAATCTTTGCGACCCATTACCAATCCTGTCAGCCATCCAACTCCCGCTCCCCCTCAAGTCAAAACTTTTCTAAAACGTATCAAATAAAACAAACACTGCTGCCTGCCAAACCCTACTGGACTTGCCGGCCTTCCAGGGTCTGATGTAACCTGCCAAAAATGACCTTCTTTCAACAACATCTCTCTCTTTTTTTTTTTCAGGTGAGGGTGGGGTGGGTGGAAAACTGTAAAGATCAAGCCACCGCCGCACGTAGCACCTAATTAAACAAGTGTAAGAAAGCAGAGAAAGGTCAGGTTGTCAAAAATCATTGCTGTATCTTTACCGGATTGTACTTAGAGACTGATTGCAGCAAAGAAAATAACTCAATAAAAAGCATGAGACTGGAATAACAAACTGACTCCCGGGGCAGGTTTAGTTTCTGAAACACAAAAGGCTAAGGCTGGAGATAAAAACCAAGGGAAACAAACACTGGAAATGAAAGGAGACGTGTGCGCAAAGAGGGAAGCAAATGGATGACGTTAATATGGAAAAGAGGAGCGAGCAAGGGAAGTTCAAACAGGAAACTTGGCAGAGACTTGAGGATGAATGCGCCCAGACATGAGGAGATAAAGGGGGAGAAACTGAACAAACAAATTAAAGAGTGAAAAGGAAAGGGGGGAAAGCGTAAGGAAACAAGAACCGCGATCTTGAAGAGCGATCAGGAGGAGTCAGGGAAATGAATTCCAGGCAGGAGCAGAGAGGGTTTCAAACACATGCTCTGATTCTGTGGTCCCTGCGCCTCTAAGAATGCATAGCCAGTTCCCAATGCCAAGAGATCCTATAGGAAGGGGGTCTTTCCCCTTCCATTTGCTCACAGTCAATGTTGAGGGCTCTCTAGATACGGTATATCACCCCACAGAAATAAAGAGGCTGCACACCTCCAAGCCATCCTGCCTTTCTCCTTAGCACCTGTAATTTCCTACCCCACTCTTCTATTCCCCTTTCTGCTAGCGCGTGGAAGGATTCCAGCCTGTGATAAGTCAGTTACAGAGGGTAAGTTTTGGTTAGAATCCCTCTAAACTTTTCACTCAGCGTTTCAGAGGAACGGTGATGATTTTGTGGGTAGACGTTGGGAGGGGAGGTCACTTGCACTTTCTGGGCATTGCTCAGTGAGTCTGGAGCGTTGAATAAAAACACTCAGGAAAGAAAGAAGAAGAAATAAAAACCAGCACACAACTATGTTACTCAGTGCTATGCTCCAATAGCAGCCTAAACAAGAAAACAAAATCAGAGGGGTTTTGGATGCTCTCTGTTATTAAACATGTCTCTTCATTTGTTCTGCCAGGGACTGTCTCCAACCATTTGTTCCTGGTAGTTATGTTTGCCTTCCTATGACACCATTTAAATTTTTTATAAAGCCTGTTATAATAGCATCTGTAGACTGGATGAGACAGTACGAGGGGGAGGGGGAAGTGTTTTCCTCATACCGATAGATGAGAATTTTCCCCTTTTCATTCCCCCCAAGAAATTTGGAAAATGACACAACAAATTGACAATCCATTTAAATAGTGTTCCACTGCAAATATAATTGCAATTTGTTGTAATTTCTCCTCCAAATTCCACCCTGACACAGTTGATTTATTTTGCAAATCAGTGCATCTGGAGTGTGTACTGTGTCATATTATGGGCCTTTGATACAGAACCTTTGTTTTATAACAGGGAAAATAATTAGCTTTCGGACAAGCTTGGGCTGTGATGTCAGACGCTATCCAAGGCTGCTGAAAGAAGTTATTAGCGCTGATCTAATGAAGGCTCTCTGGCAAATCTCTGCCTCTCTCATAATTTGTCTCTTTGGGATTTTGGTGAAATTAAAAAATGAGGTAAGTGCAAAAAATATTAAAAAGAAGATCTGGATTTGTAAAGCAGAACCCCAGTAACGTTGCTGATGGGACCTGCTGACAGCTAAGAGAGAAACAGAACAAGAGAAATTACTTTCTTTCCAGTACAAACAACACTTTCTTTGGTTAGTTCTGAGCAATTGTATGGGCTTTCCCACCCGCCTTCTCCTTAATTAATTTTTTCCCCTCTCGTTCCCTTCTTGAATTTCAAAGCTCTCATTGGCAAGTCTAGAAATTATCAATTATTAGCAGTGTCAGCTTTCCTCCAAGTGCCTTCAGCAGAACCTTTATTGGAGAGTGTCACATACACTACAAGGGACAGATTCTCCTCTGATCTTCCCTGGTGGAAGTTGGGAGTAACTCTGCTGAAGTCAATGAAGTTGCACCATTATAAAATTGGTGGGAGCCAGAGGAGAAGCAGAACCGCTTTTCTCCACTGGAACTCTGAGTCCCTGAAGTGATTGTGCTGCATGATGGTAAATATTATGGGAAAATATGGAGGGGGGTGAATTAAAAGTGCCGGGCTGAGTCTGTGGAGGGGTTGATTTCACCCAGGAGGATTGACTGAATGCCGATCTCTCTGAGTTTTGAATGTCCGAGACACAATCTAATTTCTCTATGTAGTCAACCAGCTGAAATTTGCAAAATATGGCCCCTTTTGGGAATGCGGCTGAGCTTATCTGATTAACATGTGCAACTGTTCAGTGGCAGGTTTTTGTGAGCATTTAGTCTCTGCTTTAAACAGAATCATCACCAGCTGGTTATTTTTTACTGTTATTAGGTTAGAAAATAGCACCGAGGTATACAACAGTAATCACGAAGCTGTGATGCCAGGGAAAAAAATAATCACGTTAAATTGACCTTCATGAATAAAGAGTGAGGTTCCATTTCGCCTCATTTCTGTTCATTTTAAAACCAGCATTAGCTTTTCTGGCACATAATTTTTCATTGTTTGCTGAGCGCGCCTCGATTAGAATGATTCACTGTCTTTAATACTAGTGATTATGGTCCATTTCAATTACACAATGTGCAATACAGTGTGTTGTATTGCTCTCCTGCTGGCCCCTGTTGCATCTTCCTTTGGGTGAAGAGGAAGGGGAGAGGGAATTGGCTGGGGACATGATCTCCCCCCCAAAACAAGCCAACTACCAACTTTTATTCTGATTTTATAGATCTAGATACAAAGAGTTTCAAGTATGGATTAAGTAGCCATCTCCACTCGGTCACTTGAGATGCTGCCTTTTTGGTAGCCTGTCTTGTGTGTGTACTTAAAGAGAGAAAGCGGCATAGTCAATGAATCCAGTGTGCTCTAAGCGTACAGTCTGGATTAAGGTAGGATTTAGGAGATTTGTACAAGTGCCAGATTGAGGGTTGTTCCCTTGCTATTCAGTGGCTCTGTTGAGCCATGGAATTCAGAGCAGAGCAGCAAACATTAGAATGCTCAGCTGTCTTTGTGTGTGTTTAGAATTTCAACAGCATCTACAGCATCTGTAGCCGGTCAGCTGCCCAATTAAGCTTAAAGGACTTGTTTTTACTGGTGCGGAGGAGTCTGGAGCTTGTTGGCTGCTGCTCTTGGGTTATGTAGCGCATTCTGTAGAAAGCTGCAGGACTCCAGGGCGGCTGTGAGAAGCGGCTATATAGAAATGCAGGTAAGGTGAATACCTTTGAAGACCAGAAGGGACCACTGTGATCATCTAGTCTGACCCCTGGTATATCCCAGATAATAGGACTTCCTTGTATTAATTCCTGCTTCAGGGTTAAAGGCCTGACTCATTTCTGCTCTGCCCCATTCAGATGTGACAAAGAAGGGAGGGGGCAGGGTGGAGGAATATAGGGGGCGTGACAGGGTTCTATTCTGCTGTGCTGGCATAAGATCAAACAGTCTAGAAGCTACCCTAATTCACACCAGGGCCATCTGATACAGAATTACCAGCTCCCTGGTCCCTGCCAGCATTGTGGGTGATGGATGGAGGGAATCAATTCCTGTATGCATAGGGCCCGTTCCTGTGTTATTGCAGTCAATGGGGGCTGCCGGAAGATGGAGTTAAATAAACAACCCACTACCCATGAACATAGTCATTGCCAGAATGGATGGGACACAAGGTCCATGAAGTCTAGTAACCTCTCTACAGCAATGGCCCTTACCAGCTGCAGCAGAGGAAGGCTGGAGAACCCAGCAGTAGGTAGGGGTGGGATAACCTGACCCCTAAGGTAGCTCTCATCCCAGTAATTAGAGACTGACTTAAGCCCTGAAGCATGAGGACCCGCTGGTTCCACTAAGGAATGAAACCCAAGTTCTTCTCTGGGGAAAACAGATGTAATAGCTGTCACACTACAGATCCACCTAGAGTTTTACCACCACTAATGCCCCTGATTCTAGGATAGTGTCAGGAGAACACCGTGCTCTCTATGCCAGGATGGGGGGGGGGGCAGGAAAAAAAAAGCCATGATAATGTGTGTAATTCCTGGTGTTTGACACTCTCTTGCAACCCTCTAAATTTTAAATATATTGGCTATGTTTATTTGGCTTTTTTAAAGAATGAAACTTTGCAGCACCTTTGCCCAGGGAGATGTTTGCGATCTAATATCTGGAACTATTCTTGGATAAGAAGAGACAGCTCTTCAGCTGGCGTCAATCCACTTTGCTCCACTGAACTCAATGCTGCTATGTCCGTTGATACCAGCTGAGGACCTGACCCTATAGTCTTAACACAAACGACTATATCAACAGACAGAACCCTGCTTTTTTTCTTTATGATGGAACCATTTGCATTTGAAACATCATCACAAAGCATTGTCCATCCCTCTCCTACTCATGAGAAATTTTAGAAACAGGCAAGTCTATGCTGGTCATATAAAATCCCTCTGCTCATCTTTTAATGTAGCTCAACTTTTGCCTATGCCCAAGCAAGTTGGATGTTTGAAGCTGGTTTTAACAGATTTATTAGGCATTTATAATGATTGAAAAGCTTTATAGGAGTAATAAATGAGTTATTAATTAGTTATTGGTGGCTATTAAAGTGTGGCTGAAATCAGAAAAGAGACTGCATAAAACAGCATTTTCTTATTCCACTAATCTACTCCCTTAGTCAATTTGTGCTCTGATGTACATTGATGTAAATCCAGAGTAATTCTATTGACTTAATGGAATTACTCTTGATTTCCATTGGAGTACCAGCAAGCCTAATTTGGCCCCTTGTGTGTCTTTGTATCATAGCTGATTACTTCACTGACGGAAACAAATGGTTACTGCTCTTAGCACCACACAACCAATAAAGTTGGGGGAGGAGGGAGAGAGAGAGAGAGAGAGAGATGAGCTGCCTTGTGCATCATCAATAAAATCATCAATTAGTTTCTAATTGCGGAATCTTTATTACTGAGGATGGTGTAATAGGCAAAAGGCCCAGTTTGATTAGCACGTTCCAGATGGAGTTTGCAACACCGGCTCTTAGGGAAAAAAACAGCAATGCATTTGGCTTGTAAATAGTAGTCAAAAGTCAGAGAAGAAATACAAAAGCCCACAGTATCAGTTTTATAGTCTCTGATTCTCACAGTTGATTGGGTTGTTGCCTACATACCATGTAGATAGGTGCCTTAAAATGCCATTGATAGATACTTAGATCTGTGACATCTCTTGAGTTATTAGCAGGGTTTGAATGTTGAATCTTTGGGGCTAAAAGCATGAGTGTCTCTAGGGTGACCAGATGTACCAATTTTATAGGGACAGTCACGATTTTGGGGTCTTTTTCTTATACAGGCTATCTGATCCATTGGTGGAGCTAAAGGAAAGACTATCAGTTAGCAGCTCTTCTCTTATACAGATCAGCCCTAGAGGGATTCACAGACCTACACTGTGCTATTGTGGGTTGCAGATAGAATATAAAGCTATTATTGAGCTTCAGGTGTAGAGCACAAAGGCATGGCAGGAGAAAATCCTTATACAGAAACATCGATCTAAGAACATAAAAATGGCCATGCTGTGTCAGGCCAAAGGTCCATCTAGCCCAGTATCCTGTCTTCCAACAGTGGCTAATACCAGATGATTTAGAGAGAATGAACTGAACAGGGAAATTATCAAGTGATCCATACCCCGTTGTCCGGTCCTGGCTTCTAGCAGTCAGAGTTTTAGGGACACCCGGGGCATTGGGTTGCACGCCTGGCCATCTTGACAATGATGGACCAATCCTCCATGGATGTATCTAATTCTTTTTTGAACTTAGTTATAGTTTTGGTCTTCACAACGTCCCCTGGCAACAAGTTCCACAGGGAGACTGTGCGGTGTATGAAGTACTTCCTTATGTTTGTTTTAAACCTGCTGCCTATTAGTTTCACTGCATGACCCCTGGCTCTTGTGTTATGTGATGGGATAAATGACACTTCCCTATTCACTTTCTCCACACCATTCATGATTTTATAGACCTCTATCATATCCTCCCATAGCCGTCTCTTTTCGAAGATGTACAGGCCTAGGCTTTTTAATTTTGCTTCATATGGAAACTGTTCCATAGCCCTAATCATTTTTGTTGCCCTGGTTGTACTTTTTCTAATGCTATTCTTTTTTTTTTAAATGGAGTGACCAGAACTGTATGCAATGTTCAAGGTATGCGCTCACCTTAGATTTATATAGTGGCATTATGATGTTTTTCTTATTATCTATCCCTTTCCTAATGGTTCCAAACATTGTTAGCTTTTCTGATAGCCACTGCACATTTAGTAGTTATTTTCTGAGACATATCCATGATGACTCCAAGATCTCTTTCTAATTTAGGCCTCATCATTTTTTTATGTGTAGCTGGGATTAGGTTTTCCAAGGTGCATTACTTTGCATTTATCAACATTGAATTTAATCTGCCCTGTTGTTGCCCAGTCACCAGTTTCGCGAGATTCCTTTGTAATTCTTCACAGTCTGCTTGGATCTGAATACACTGAGTAGTTTTGTATAATCTGCAAAGTTTGCTACCTCACAGTTTAACCTCCTTTTCCAGATCATTTGTGAATAGGTTGAAGTGTTCTGGTCCCATTATAGATCCTTGGAGAACCCTGCTATTTATCTCTCTCCGTTACAAAAACTGACTGTTTCTTCCTATCCTTTGTTTTCTATCTTTTAACCACTTACTGATCCATGAGAGGACTTTCCCACTTAACCCATGACTGCTTACTTTGCTTAAGAGCCTTTGGTGTAAGACCTTGCCAAAGGCTTTCTGAAAGTCCAAGGACTCTATATCCCTTGGATCACTCATGTGTGATCAACATACTTGTTGATACCCTTAAATCATTCCAGTAGAGTAATGAGGCATGATTTCCCTTTACAAAAGCCATGTTGACTGTTCCTCAACATATTGCGTTCATCTAGGTGTCTGATAATTCTGTTCTTCACTATACTTTCAACCAATTTTCCTAGTACTGATGTAAGGCTTACAGACCTGTAGTTGCCAGAATTGCCTGTAAAGACCTTTTTAAAAAAAATGATGTTTCATTAGCTCTCCTCCAGTCATCTGACACAGAGTCTGATTTGAGTGATAGGTTACACATCACAGGTAGTAGTTTTACAATGTCATATTTGAGTTCCTTCAGAACTCTTGAGTGAATCCTTCAGAACTCTTGAGTGAATCCCATCTTGGCCTGGTGACTTTTTACTGTTTAATGTATCAATATGTTCCCAAACCTCCTCTATTGATACCTCAGTCTGGACAGTTGCTCAAACTTGTCACCTACAAAGAGTGGCTCAGATGCGGGAATCTTGCTCACATCCCGTACAATGAAGATTGAGGCAGATAATTCATTTATCTTATCTGCAATGGTCTTGTCTTTCCTTGAATGCACCTTTAGCACTTCAGTCCTCACATGGGACCACTGAGATTTGGTGGATTTCTTGCTTCTAATGGACTTATGTGAGAGATCTTTCTTCCCCCACTCTAAACTCTAGGTTAAAAATGTGGGGGTCTCTCATGCAAGACAATCAAACTCCAAGTTTATCTACCAGCTTAGGTTAAGTTCCCCCCCCTGTAGCGGGCAGCTGACTCAGCGCCTGCTGAGTCAGCCCCTGCTCCCTCCTAGGCCAGCAACAGGCAGAAGCCTCTGCAAGCCCGGCCTGCTAGGAAAGGCTAATCAGCCACCTGGCTGTAGCCCTGGGCTGCAGAGAGCTTAATGTGCTCCACCTGGCTGCCTCCAGAGGATATAAAGCCTGCCAGGGAGGAAGCCAGGGGGGAGAGAGGTAGGAAGGAGGGAGGAGAAGGAGATAGAGACAGAGTGAGATAGAGAAGGTGCAGGGGTAGTCAGCAGGAGGGGAAAAAGCATATGGATTCCCTCAGAAGGCCATTAACATCTTTAAAGATCTGTATGTCGAGAACCAGTGTTGTGTACGTCACGAAGGACAGGAGAGTGAATGGTTTCAGGTCAGGACAGGAGTCAGGCAAGGATGTGTCATTTCGCCTGTAATCTTTCTTGTGGTCATCGACTGGGTGATGAGAAAAACCACAGAGGATAGGCCAAGAGGATTGGTGTGGGGATTAACCAACCGTTTGGAGGATTGTGATTTCGCAGATGATTTGGCATTGCTATCACATTCACAGAAGGATATTCAGGAGAAAACTGACAGAGTAAACCAAGCTGCCAGAAGCATCGGGCTGGTGATTAACTCTGGGAAGTCCAAAATGATGAAAGTGAGAACCAAGAGTAGCCAGAAGATTACAGCTAATGGAGTGGAGCTGGAGGAAGTAAAGGATTTTAAATATCTGGGTAGTTATATCTCTGCTGATAGTAACATCGAGAAAGAGGTCTCCACTAGAATTGCTTTGGCAGCGCAAGCCTTCAACAGACTTAACAACATCTGGAAGTCATCGATGCTTCAGATCAAGACCAAGCTGAAGGTTTACAAATCAAACGTGCGTTCTGTCCTGTTGTATGCTGCAGAGACATGGAGAACCAACAAGAAAGTGGAGAGCAGAGTGAGAGGATTTGAAGGTAGATGCCTCCGACGCATCCTTAGAGTGCGCTGGGAAGAACACATCAGCAACAGGGAAATTAGCAGATGCACAGGTATCATCAACATTGTTGATGAGTTAAAAAGGCGATGATGGGGGTGGCTGGGTCACGTTCTTCGAATGAAAAACACCAGACACCCTAAGATAGCCCTAAGATGGACTCCACCTGGAAAGCGTAAGCAAGGCAGACCAATGGGTACCTGGAGAAGAACTGTGGAAGAGGAACTGAAGATGATGAACAAAACGTGGAATGAAATCAGCTGGCTTGCCCAAGATCGAGAGGCATGGAGGAGATTTGTTGGTGCCTTATACTCCAGCGGGAGTGAAGAGGATTGATGATGATGAGGTGGTGTGGGTTTTGCACTGTGTAAAAGAATAAAAGACACCGGTGAAGCCAAAAAGCAGTCTCCTGCCTGTATTTCAAAGTGGGCGGTCCGAGGCCCGCTTACACCCCCAAACCCAAACTTCTCCAAGTGGGGCTTGGGACCCTCTGCCACCATTTATGTGATTATTCCAAAACCATGGAGTGGGATACATTAAAACCCCCGAGAGTAATACTTCCTCCCCCTTGCCACCTGGGAGAGATAAGAACACTGCCTCCGATTCACCCCTCCCCCTTGCTACCTGGGAAAGATGGAGAATACAGACTCTCACTACCCCCTCCCACTTGCTACCTGGGAGAGATTCAAGCACACAGACCCTCACTAGCCGTGAGCTGTGCCCGATCCAAAGCTAGTACAACTCCAAGGGAAATAACCAGACCCTTCTTATAACCAAAAAAAAAAGTTTAATAGAGAAAAGAGAAAAAAACATACAACTTAAACAGACTTTCCAGATACTCAATTCTAGTCTTAACTCCTCCTTAACCTCTGCTCCCTAGGATTTCTCCCCTTGAAAAGATTAAGGACACCACAGATCAATTACAAGCGTATACAATCAACAACTTTACTTACTGTTAGTCTAACTTAGAAACTTATTTAAAGATGAGTAGGAAATGAATCAATTCTCCAAAGCTGGAGAGAGAAGATGGAGAGGGACCGATAGCCCGGAAGAAGTGAAACTAAAAACTCCCTCCTTTGTCTATAGGAATTTGCATCCCCAAGACGTCATAGCCTCTTCTGCTTCAGGTTAACCCCTTACAGGCAAAACCGTCATTCTAAGGCACTTCATACTTATGACAACTTACAAAAATGTTGCTATTAGTTTTTGTGTCTTTTGCTAGTTGCTCTATAAATTATTTTTTGGCCATGGTGACATTACTTGGTCCTCTTATTTTTTAAAAAATTTGGAGTATATATTTAGTTTAAGCTTCTTCTTAAATAGTTTTCATCCAGCCTACAGATATTTCACTCTTTTGACTGTTTCTATTAGCTTCCATTTAATTTGCTTCCTCATTTTCGTGTAGTTCCCCTTTTTGAAGTTAAGCACTACCGTGGTGCATTTCTTTGGTATAATTTAAATATATTATGGCCACTGTCACTGAGGAGTTGAGCTAGTCACCTCTTGGACCAGATCTGTAAGCCTTCAGGGCCAGAACCTTCTTTTTGTTATATGTTTGTACAGTACCTAGCACAGTGGGGCCATGATCTTTCACCGAAGTCACCTGATGCTACCACAAAACAAACATAATAATATATATGAAATTAGACCTACTTTTGCATTTACATTAAAAAAAGAAGCCAGAATGGTTTTAGGGGAAAATTCTAAAGCCAAAATGCAGACTAGGAAAATAGACAATAATACTTTCATATGAGACAACTCGAGAGACAATGGTGGAGAGTGACATGAAAGGAGACAAAGGTTATGAATGGGAACTAATAAATGTTGGTTTTGAATGAGGTCTTCAGCTCCATTGCAGAGAAAAGAAACCTGCGGTTATGACTATGAACGGGCTTGCTATTTCTGATCCATGATCAAATCTCAGTAAAGCACATTAGGATACTTCTGTGGAGATGATGCTAAGGATGTTGGCAAATAGCACTATGTACAATTAGCAAAACTGCCTCTAATGTCAACAGAACTCATGTGTTGCAGAGGGATGTCTGTGTGCCGTAGGATCATCGAGCAATTTCCTAAAACCACGATTGCCTGTCAAAAAAGAAAAAAAGAAAGAAAGAAAGCAAAAGCAATGGATGGGGGTGGGGAAAAAGCCCACCATCTCTCATTGAAATCTATTTTCATCTTGTGAAAAATATCTTAATTTTCACTTATATTCCATGCCTGTAGCTAAGGGCCATTAAAACTAATAAAAGTAAATCATTTGTGACAGATCTTAGAAAACAGTTTCTGCAATGCACCGTGCTCTCAAACGCTCATTAGAAATAGTGGTTTTCTTTTCGGAAGAATGCTCACTGAATGCTTAAAACGTGTTCCTTCCAACTTTTGACAACTAGCACAGGCTACAGGGAGCTTTGAAGAAAATGTTTGACATAAAAAAGATGGTCTGATGCTATATCAAATAAGATTTGGGGGGAAGCATCAAAGCAGAAAGCATTAGGTTGAAATGCCGTTGGAGGAAGGAAAAATCAACACATTCCTTTCTCAGTTTACATTTCCTGGCACCAGTATAAACAAATGATTTGCATTTGCTGAGGATTCTGGATCCAAGTCTTAACAAATTAGCGCTAAACAAAACCTCCTCCTCCACATCCCTTCTGGACACGCAGGGGTCGACCAAACGGAATACGTGCTAGACACACAAATGCTATCCAAGAAGAGCGTCTTCTCATGGGATGATACCTGCTGCTCCAGTGGAGCATCCATCCAGACTGGTGTCCTCTTATGTCTTGTAGATGGTGGCCTACTCTGATCCAGATCCTAAATAGGAAATAGCTTGCAATAAAGTCTGTGTGAAAAGCAAGGACAGCAGTCTCAGCATTTGGCATCACTCCTTAGTGAGTTAGTCAGATAAATGCTTCATTTATCTTACATGGCATTTTAGTTAAATAAACTTTGAAGTACATTATGTATCCATCTGCACGGATCTAACGAGAGAAGCATGGTCTTCCAGTCTAATGTAGATGCCAAGCATCGCCACTCAAATGCGGGGCTCTTTTTAAAGGGTGCCCGCGTCCATTGGATGCCACCAAGGCATGCTTTGCTCTGGATGGTCATTTACATTAGGGTTGGTCACACCAGTCTGGATTTAAAAAAATTAAAAACAAGTTTGATCCTCTGTCTTAAAATGTGTGTTTTTCACACTCTCTTGCTCTTACTTCCGGGCTGTGGGTCAGAATCTGAAATTGTGAAATACTACCAGTGTAGCTAACCCTTGGCGTGTTTCCAGCTTGATGGATAGTGGGAAGAACCCCAACGTTTCTGAAATAACATGCTCTTGTGAGCCTTCTGGATGAGCTGTGCAGAACCAAGAGGATTTTTCAGCTACAGCTCTGATAAATTTCCAATATGTTGGTGTGACGTTGCATGCTGTATATGGAAATATGCTTATGAGTGTAAATATGACCGAGATGGAATATGCTTTATGTGAGATATGCCATGTAACATACCTTTGAAAAGGTTATGATCTACTGAATGTATTCATCCTATTTGTATGCATGTATCGTTTTTATACCTGAAGTTATGAGTGTTGGCTCTGTGCTTGTACTTGAAGTGTTTGCTGCCGGAAACACATAAGGAAGCTTTGGGCAACGTATTGTGAAGGGACTATTCAAGTATTTGGAAGTACTTAAGTAAAATTTGATTTAGTTGGGGGATTGGTCCTGCTTTGAGCAGGGGGTTGGACTAGATGACCCACTGAGATCCCTTCTAACTCTGATATTCCACAATTCTATGACCAATGGACTTTAGGGAGATGCCAATCCACATCTGAGCTTTCCTGGGAACGTTCAAACTAACATGTAAACAGTGGTATCGGCTTGCAAAAAGCTGAATCATTCATGGACATGTGACTTGCCCAGGTAGCTACAAACTCCATCTTGTGATTTTGCACAGAAGAACAAAGAGATTTTTGCCCACAAGAGAGAGAATATAAAAGGTCCTGGAAGCCTTTTCATTGTGGTCTTCATCTGGTTCAAGAGATGGCCTCTCCACCCCAAAGAGATGCTGAAAGAAACTGTAATAAAGAATTGTAACTATGGGGATGTGAGTGTTTGCTGATAAAAAGGCCATAAACTACAATGTTGGCCTGAAAAGGATTGTACCCCAGAGAACATCTAGGGTGAAAAGTTAGTATTTGTAACTAGATCCTTAGTGTATTAAGTGAGCGTATTTTTATTTATTTTACTTAGTAACTTACCTTGTTCTCTCTGCTGTTACTTGAAACTGCTTAAATCCTACTTTTCATACTTAATAAGATCCCTTTTGTTTATTAATTAACCCAGAGTAAGTGATTAATACCTGGGGGAGAAAACAGCTGTGCATATCTCTCTATCAGTATTATAGTGGACAGTTTATGGGTTTACCCTGTATAAGATTTATTTGGGGTTTGGATCCTATGAGGGGCTGGGTGTCTGGGTACTGGAAACAGAAGTACTTCCTAAGTTGTTTTCAGTTAAGTTTGCAGTTCTGGGGTCATGATTCAGCCCCTGGGTCTGTGTTGCATCAGGTTAGTGCATCTGGTTCAATGAGGCAGGGTTCTGGAGTTCCAAACTGGCAGAGAAAACAGGCTCAGAGGTAGTCTCAGCACAAAAGGTGGCAGTCCCAAGTCTCTGTGACCGAACCTGCCACAGTTGGCTGTTCCTCCCTATGACTCTCTGTCTCTTGCATGTCTTCCCCCATTGCTGGTGCACGGGAAGATACCCAGGGGCCTTTGTAACAGTATTCTTTTCTTTACTTTCTTTTGCCGCACCTGTAATCCCCTTCCAACCCTTCTCTTCTAGTAGGAAAATGGGGACACTAGTTGAAACAGTTTCCTTTGTCCCATGCTAGCTAAAGGCTTTGAAAGAACAGGCTTCTGCTTCAGGGCTGTGTTTAGTTTGGTTAGAGGCACACTCTATTCATAGGAAGAGAGTGAAAGCCAGCTCCCTCTGCCAATGTAAAGTGATGCCATCCCACTGAACTCAATTACTCTCTGCTGATTTACATCAGCTGATGATCTGGCCCTCAAAGGGGACAGGGAAGGGGCTCAAAGACACTACACACCAATGACCGTCCCTTTCAGGTGGGTATTCAGCTCAGAGATGTTCAGCAGGAACCTCTCTCTGGGTCTAATTTACCCTGCTGCTGTGACACCTTGACACCGTGCAGGGGAAAATACTTGGGCTCTGTGGCCTAGACTTGAATTCATCTACTTAACTACTGTGCTACCTCTAAAGAGAAATCAGGGACTAGGATATCTATGGAAAACACCATCCTTGTATATTTACCTAGTCAGCCAGTTAATATACCTGGATACAAATACTATTAAAAGCTAATTTATCTCAAGTCTTAAGCACTAATCATTCTATTTAGTTTGTTCCCTTGCCTCCAACAAATGAACACAGCAGAGCCTCTGATCAGCCCTGCTCCTCAGTGTCCCATCCATATTTTATCCCTTCTGTCTCCACCTTGGCCTGCAGTCTCTTTCCAGAGCTCGATCAGTTTTCATGGTCATTCAAGTCATGGGAGTGATTTGTTCAGGTAAAATGGAAAATTGAAATGGAGCGGGAGCTGGATACAACATCATCCGCTTCTTCTATTTTGTCAGAGTGCTTTGGCTGTTCATTTTTTCATGGTCATGAGTTGAAATAAATTAAACTTCCCAGAGGCGAAACTTCTCTAAGATCAAATTGGAATATATTGATTAGGCTCTTTGAGGGCTGATGGATTGGATTCTCTCATGCTTTATAAACACATTTACCAACATGCTCGCAGAAACAGTTGCTCAGTGCTGGACAAACTGATTGTGTTTATTTAAAACTGTGACATTGGCATACACCTGTATACTCCATCTCGGCCAATAAAGTCTTGCTTCTTGATCGATGGAGACAAGTTGCGCTGTGTGGCTTCATGAGGCCTAGGACTGGTCCCAAAGGTTGCTGGGCTGATGGAGTCCAGCGCAATGCATCAATGTCTGTGAAACAACTTAGCATGTTTTTGAGAACATTTGATCAGCGGGCACCCGGGAGACAGGATGAAGGCAGTAAACTAGAAGAATTTTTGAGTGCTTATGACGGCAAGGGGAATGAGGAGTCCCAGTGCAAGACACTGTCAAAAGAGTATGTAAACTAATAGCTTTAGTTGCATGACATTAGAAATGAATGGATGTAGTTGTTGGTCAGAAGTGTCCACACACAGGAGTCCCAGCAAGCTGAGTTTACAAATGGAATACACTTATCCACATAAATATAGTCCAGAATGGAGCTGTGGATGCCACATGGATAGAACCGGTGAAATGAATTGCCTTTCTGATCACAAATTTGATACCGATCGTCAGACACCGGTGTTTTTATTGTGACTCAGGCATGATCCGGAAAGAGCACACCTTGCTTTTCATAGTCCAGGTCGGGTTTTTCAGGGATGGCTGTTAGAAAGGCCAGGCATGATGTCATAACACTGCCAGGCCAGATGCCAGCTCTTGCCCAGGCGCTGGCCTTTGCTAACAACTAACAGACTCATAGCTGGAGACCAGCCCAGTTCACCTATGTTAGTTTTGGTCAGAATAGGTTTTAGTCTTATACGAATGTATTTAGTGCTTGGACTCTGAAACCTGGAGGACAACCAAAACAACCACCAGGAAGATCCAGACCTTCATCAACAGCTGCCTCAGAAGGATTCTCCAGATCCGCTGGCCAGACACCATTAGCAACATCCACCTCTTGGAGAGGACCCGTCAACTCCCAGCAGAGGAAGAAATCAGAAGGAGAAGGTGGGGCTGGATAGGACACATTACGCAAGCAGCCAACCATCACCACCAGACAGGCACTGCAGTGGAACCCCCAAGGCAAGCAGAAAAGGAGGTCGTCCAAGAAACACCTGGCGATGTGACCTTCAGGCTGATACCACAAAAATGGGCTACACCTGGAACCAGCTAGAGAGAATGGCCCAGGATAGAGGACTCTGGAGATCTGTGGTTGGCGGCCCATACCCCGACTGGGGTGACGGGCATAACTAACTAACTAACTCACTCTATGAAATGCTTGCAAGTTGCCACATGCATTAATCTCAGATGGGACATCAAGGATTGGTTATTGGCTCTATTGCACATTGGAAATGCTACGTGCAGGGAAAGTCGGCCTGTGGACTTGGAAGTCATAGGAAAAATTCCCATTGATCTCTTCCCTGTTTGAACTCTGACCCACCCAGAGACTCTAAACTGAGGAAGAACTCAGGTTACCCTGGGTACATTGTGACAGACAGTTTGAGCTGATAGATCACTTCAACTCTGTCACTCTTAAGATTTAGATGGTAACTCAGTTGGGTGTATATTTACTTGCTTTAACCAGTAAACAAAGGACTTATTTCTTTTTCCTAGTTAATAAACCTTTAGAATGTTTATTGCAGGATTGGCTACAGGTGTGGTATTTTGGCTCAGATCGAGCGTTCCAATGGATCTCAAGGAAGCCACCTTAACTTGGTGTGAATTTTTGTGTGACTATTTTTCACAAAGTCTGATTTATCTGGGTGGCAAGATAAGTCTGACCGTGATGTCACTGAGACTCTGGGACAGGAGGGGGGCTCGGTGACATCATTGTAAGACTGTTAGAGTGAGCCAGGAGTTCACTGGCTTGGTGATATCTAATTATAGAACACACCACCTGTTTGGGGTATCGGCCCTGCTTGTGACAGCCTGCCCTGACAGCAAGACAAGCCACTCCAGACAGCATGGCTGAGACGTTCAAGCCAACCACGAGCAGAGGTTAGGAATGGAGTACACAGGTACGCCAGTAAGAACTGGGAGTTGGAACTCCAGTGGCAAGGAAACAGATCCAAGGAGGCAGAGGCAGGAGGACCTGCACTTGGAGAGGAGGAATGAATTAGAGTTTTAAATGAAAGAAGCCACCCGGTTCTTTTGCTGGCGGCTCACACCATTCTCTTCAGGTGCTTCCAATCTGACCTACCAATCAGAATCAGAACCATGATGGGTAGCACTTGGGTGACCCAGACTCCTTTTCCTCCAGTCTTTCATTGCTACCGCATGCGTTAGATCATGCTGGGTGGCACGTGGGAACTAATGTTATAACAGGCTGTTAGATGCCATAGTTGGGGGTTGGTCCTGCTTTGAGCAGGGGGTTGGTCCCTTCCAACCCCGATATTCTAGGATTCTATGATAGCTGAGGGATGTGTTTGAGAGAATGCTAAGGAAATATAAGTCAATGAGCAGCATTTGTGGCTTTAGTACTCTGTGTGCCGACTATTTACTGGGACATGTATGGCACTTGGGGAGCAAGGACCATGCACCATCTGGACAACTGGGTATGCCAATTTCCTCAGTGACCTCACTAACTATGCTTTGCCTTGCATCATAAAGTCCTTACATGACAATCTGGATTCAGAGGCTATGTTGGAATAACTTAGTAGCCAGAGTGTCTGGGTACTAAGTCGCCAACTCATTAAAACAGAGGAATGCATCGTAAAAAAAAAAAAAAAAGACCCGCATAGGATGGTGCTTCCAAAGAAGGCCAGTGAAGAATCCTCTCCGCCACTAGCTTCTGAACTGTTCATCCAACTTAAAACTGGAATCTCCCCCAGTGGAGCAGATCTTTCCAGATGTAGCCTGCACCATCATCCTTTGGCGTCCATTCCCCAGGCGAACAGACATCTTCCTTTGAAGGCTCCTTCCCAGTCTAGCAGACCTTGCTCTCCGGCTTTTATTTCTGCTAGTCAGCCTAAATTTTTCCTTTTCTTAATCCTAGCCAATTATTATACCCACTGGAGCACCCTTCAATAAATTCTTCTTTTCCCTTCGTGGTGTTTATGCTCTTCAAAGGGATGTAGACATTTATCCTAATGGAGAGCGGATTGAGAGTTATCTGACATGTCGGGGAGAAGGGGTAACTCTACTCAGATTCCATTACAGCAGGAAACATGCCGGATATCAAAGGGAAATTTATGTAATGTATTCCTGCATTGTTCACAATACAGCATCATGTTTTATGCAAAGGGAAGGAGCGAGGAGACGAAACCCCCTTTCATTCATAGGCAGCGAAACGACAAGAAAACAACAAATGGGGAAACGGGTGGAAGATAAACCTTCAGTTTTATGGGCAGCTTCCACAGACTCTACCAGGAGCAAAAGGCTGTTGAGCATGAGGGAGAGGGAGAGGGAGCGGGAGGAGGATCTAACTGGAGCACACTTGTTATAGAAAAAGCAGAGAAGCAAGAGTGGATTTGGGAGGAAGCAGTAGGGGGTTTGAAAGGTGCCTCAGGAAGATAAATGCCCCCTTTGGCCCACAGAGGTGACTATCAGGCCTGTGTGTATGTATTGGTTGCAGTAATGCATAGGCCACGGCATAGGCCATGTTAGGCAATGGAGTGGCACCATATGCCAATTTCCAGTGGGGCAAAAAAAAGTGCAACTTTTGGCCATGGTGCTTTGGCCCTTCCTTGTCTAGTCCCAGCTGGATCCTGGCAGCAAAGAGGTGCCTGTAAAAACAGAAGTAATCAGCCTCCCTCCACCCAGCCATTCCTGTGCCACTCCCCACCCCAAACCTTTTGGATCATCCAAAGAGGAGATGAAGCTGGAGTTCCAGCTGAAGGTTCGGGTCAGTCCTCAGCATCTCTGAACTGATTTGCCCGTCCATAGTTGAAGGCAGAGCTATAAGTTCTCTGGGAAAGTGGCATCGTTTTGTGGCACTTTGGTCCTGTCAAGCCTTTTCATGTGATCTGTGGGCACGGGTGACAAAGGATGAAGCAACAGATATTAGGATATCTGCCACAACAGTCCAGTAGTTGGGGATGCAGGGAGATGTCTTCTTATCATGTTTGGATCTGCAGACCACTTGCTGCTCATCCTGTGTGTCCACTTTAATGTCACAGTTTGCAGCTGGCTTCCTCTGAAAAAGACTGAAATAGCATAAATACAAATACCCCTTAAATCAAACCCATATGCAGCTGCTTCCTTTGATGCACAAGTTAAAAGACCAACAAGAAAAAAATCATGGGGTGATGTGGTGATGGAGTTTAGGGAATTAACCAAGATTATTATTCTTAGGGGGGTGGGGAGACCATATATAACCTAAGTGAACAGACCTCAGAAGACAAAAGGAAATTTCCATTTTGCAGCAATGATCACAATGTAAAAAGCCTCCATTGCCATGGAAACGGCCCTAAGCCTCATCATATCTAATGGTGATTTTCCAAAGGAGTCCTTGAAACATCTTTTGTTTCTTGCTTTGAAGTCAAAAAGAAATGGTTGAGAGCCAAGAAGAGGGCTATCAGCCGCAGCACGTCCAATCACGAGACCGGCCCTAGCTATGCAGGCAGCTCTCCCTCGGCTTTATTGTATGGAGAGTTCACTTAAGATAATTGCAACTCACAAGTTAGTGAGGGAAGGAAAGCAAAAGGGGAAAACACATAATTCAGGTAACTCATGGAGAAAAATGTTCTTGACAATTGGCATGTTCTGGATTTCCATCACCTCGGCAGCCGCGACCGGTTATGTTAACACACAAGCGTCTAATAAGTAAAATGGGCATTGGCTCCCCATGCTGAGCCTGCTCCTGGCTCTCTCTGCAGGAGCATGGCATTAGGAGGGCAACAACTTTGTTATGCCTAATTTAAGAACGACCTAATTAGGGTTGCTGCAGAGAGAAAGGAGGAAAGAGAGACATGGACAGAATCGGCAAAAGGGGCTTCTCCGTCAGCCGCGGCTTTGCCTTCTGAACACCGGGGATTCAACTGCATAAAACTGTTTAAAAAGTGATGGAAATTGCTAATTGGCTGGGGAAAGTGTGCACTGTAAATGGAAATCAGAAGGTTTTTCTATCTCCCCAGGAACTTGTTTGGGTCCCTTCACCATGCTATTTGGCCACCTCCCAAGTACTTCTGGTTTTACTTGTACCTTGCACCAAAGCCAGCATCTCACGCTGCCTTCACAAACAGAGGCCAGGAACAGCCACGATGCACAAGCACAACCAGGGGAAACAGACCAATGTGTCGTGCTCCCTAGCAAAGGAAACGTGGCGTTCACCATCTCTAAGAGAGTCTACGGTGAAGCAGACCCATTTTTAAACTATGCAGCTGAGTGTGGGATCCATCTGCTTCGTCTGCACTGGGTCTGACGACAAACTATTGGGGGTGCTACTCGGATGCATGTTAATAACTCATCACACAATGCTCAGGATGTACTGTTTGATCTCCATGCTCCCCTTCTACTTGCTGGTCTGCACCTGTCGCCTTGGCTAAGCCAAACTCTTGTGGTGCTCATTCCAGGTTCCCTTCGGGGGGTGGGGAGGAAATACTACTTCCTGCCTTGGTAAACCTTTTCCTTACTGTTTCCTCCTTTGATTTTCACCTGCTGCTTTGGCCACAAAGCCTTTTATGGCCTGTATTTCACAAGCCCTTTGCCTTTATAGGAGCACCCAGGTTGGCCAGTCACAGTTCTTACTACATGACAGGCAGGACACACTCCCTGAGGGGGCCGACGGATGCAGGTTGCGTGCCTCCTTTGTGGGGTATTTCTGTGCCTATCTTTCGCTCAGACACTTTTTTTTGTTTTGAGGTGGAGAATCAGGGTCCAAATTTGCTGTTGTGCTGGGATGAACGGATAAGTGTGTGCTATTTACCTTTCCCAGCTGGAGTCAGAACTGCCCCGCTCTGTGGGAGCTGCTCTATTGCTAACAACTAATGGAAACGTCCTTTGGCAGAAAAGGCTTTGCATTCTAACCCTAATGCTCCTGGGAAGTGTTGAGTGGCCATAACCGCAGCTGTGAAGTCCTGGATGGCTTTGGAGTCGTTTCAGTAATGGCGTTTTGTGTTTTTGACCCTTCTCCAGTGGCTTTAGGAATAAACATCCGTTTCCTAAGGATTCGCACTTGGTGAGGTGTGAGCTGGTGACGGTATAGCATTTTGCAAGGAGTTGAGGTTGGGGTCAGGATCACCGTTGCACTTTTCTCTTTGATTCTCTTTAATCCTCCCTTTGAAGGTCCGGTGCCACTGTTTGTGCCTGGGCCAAATTGGGTTCTCCGGCAGAGCACTGCAGCAGCCCATCCTGTATGGAAATCAACGAGTAGCTGCACCAAAGTCTAGACCGCCTAAATGACGCCATTCTGGGAGACAGCATCATGAGAGGTCCTCACGTCTCCCTGCACACTGCTATGCAGCCAACTGGTATAATCGGTGTTCCAATACACTGTTTTCTCACAGTATGTTGCAACATTCTGCACGGTGACATAGCATATCAGTATAGTTTGCATCACTGCACACAATCTCCCTGCAAGAGACTATTGCATGCTGCAGTAAAACAGCTCATAGCAATTCTACAGCACTGAGCATGAAAAGACTTCTCATGTCATAAAGGCAGGGAAGCACCATTTCACAGCTGGAGAAACAGGCACAGGGCCAGACTGCGAACTATTGACTCTCACACTGGCCAGCAGTAGCCCATACAAAGTCCCATTAACTTCTACGGAGGCAGCAACCAACCAACAAGAACAATCTGTTCCTGGTCTGACCCTAAATCAGAGCGAGTTATTCCTTTATTAATAAAAACATCTCAGTAAGGGCCTTACCCACCACAGTAACTCTGGTGGAGGGTGCAATATTTCAGGGACAGGTATGATAAAATGCTCTAGTATGTTCTTATGATAAGTGGCACACGTAGCAAATAGAATCCAACTTCCAGACTTCTGTTCCGGTGTCCTTCTTGATGGACCCTTCAGGACTGCACACTCCCTTCCCGCAGCAGGGTGCCCTTTGAAGCAGTAAGGTGTCATAATCTGCTCCATCCCGCCCCAGCCTCCCCATCCCTGCGCGAGCCCATGCCATAGGTCAATGCCATAGGTCAACCGTGGGTGTTTAATTTTTAACCATACCCACGGTTGCTGGTCAAGGCACTCAATGGACACACCTGTACTCGGGAGAAACCTGCTGTGCTAGAGACAAAGACACTCAGGGAAAGAACCTGCTGATAGTGGGTGGTTGTGGAGTGAGGGCACCTGGCTTCAGCAGTGTTACTGAGCATGCTCAGTCCATGTGAGCATGCTCAGTCCAATCCAAGCAGCAAATCAGGGAGATGGGGGGCACTTCCTCCCCCCATGCGCCTCCTCTGCAAAAGCCTTCAGCCAGTCTGTTCTTTCCCTGGGTTTCTTTGTTTATAACACAGCAGGTTTCTCTCTAGGACAAGTGTCTCCACTGAGTGCCTTGGCTAGCAGCTATGGGTATGGGATGGCTAAGGAGCTGTTTAATTGCAGTGCAGTCACTCGAGCTGCAGCCCAAACTCTGGGACCTTCCCACATTGTAGGATCCTTGCACCTGGGTTTCAGCCTCAGCCCGAATGTCTCCACCACAATCGAGCGGGTGTCTAATTGCAGTATGGTCATACCCCATGGCATGTTTTGACAGACGAGGTTTATTAACGGTGGAGCTGATTACTATGTGTGCATTAAAATCCATTTTGCTTTCACCCTCCCTTTAGAGTTTCACAGAGTTCATTGGGTTATCGGGTTTTATTCTTCATTGAAAACTGCATCATTCTAACTCTGGGCCTCAGGGAGGCGTAATTTGGGGGTGAAGGAGGAAGCATGCCCCTGGCTGGCAGGTAGGAAGAAAGCAGTGTGAAGCTGCTTAGAGACAGGTACTATTCTAATAAGCCCTGGGGTGAGAGGGAATAGGGGGCAGGGCATGTGAAATAGCCCATGAACTGGACTCGATATTCACAGCTGGAAAATGTGGAAGCAGCAAGCCACCTTGGGTGGCCACGTACTGGTATCTGATGTGACATCTCTTGATCACTGTAGGCAATTCACTCAATGACCTTTCATTGTGAATTTCACTTCTCTGTAGAGGTGTTGGATTGACAGCTCTGGAGCCGGCTGTCCTCTGCCTGACCCCTGAGCGGCACCAGATATAGCACATCACAGTTCCCCCCTCGTGCCCTGAAAATGTGTCTTGGCCTTGACCGGCAGTGACGTCCTGCTAGGGCTGAGTGAGGAGTTCAGTCTCCAGGGCTCGTTCACGCCTCGTCCTGGAAGATGAGCTCACCAAAGGAGCCAGGTGGGATCTGGAGGCCCTTTTAGCTGAACTAGACTGGGACCATCAACTCACTTCACACAGACTATCAAACAGTGTTAGATCTGGGCTGGCTCTGAATCGCTGACCTGGAGGTGTAAGGCTCTTTGTGTCCTTCTCAGTCCCCGGAGCCTTCCAGTTTCACCGGTAAGGCCATGCATTTTCACTGACATTTCGGCTGCCCTTTCTGCTTACTAACATAGCAACTTGTCCTCTTCCTCACCTCTTCTCATCTCCAGCTCTATTTCCGTGTGGAAATTAACTTTACTTTACTCATTCAAGTGCAAGGGCTCTTGACCTGCGATGATTATCAGCAAGAGCTTCCCCTAACCACAGTTACTAGTGAAGTGCCATTGAATCTTTTTGGGGGTATGGGAGTCTGGGTACAAGTACCCCCAAGTTCCTTTAAGAATGTCATCTGGGGTCATTCCCTTTAAATATTCATTTATTTTTACAGGCCGATATAATGCCTTCAAGCCAAACATTCACAGTTTCTCCCCCTTGCATACGTGAGTACAAAGTGCTCCATTTTGCAGAACAAAGAGGCAGTCACTGGACCACGCTCCACAGAGACTTTATCATTCAAGGAACATGAATTCTGAGCTGAACCACCAGTGCTGCAGTAACAACTTCAAGGAAGACAAAAAGAACTCCAAGATCCAAAGCAGTAGGGACCATGGGACAGAAATCCCAGAGACCCTGGGGGGGGGGGGTTCGCTTTCCTCTGCAGCGTGGGACATGGATCACTTGCAGGTTTACACTAGTGTAAATAGTGATGTCTCTGTAACCTGAATGTTCTGAGGACTTCAGTAACTCAGCCAGAGGTTAGGGGTCTAGTTCAGGAGTGGGTGAGGTTCTGTGGCCTGCAAGATGCAGGAGATCAGATTATGTGATCGCGATGGCCCTTTCTGACCTAAAGACACCAAAAGTCTAGGTGTCTACAAGATCGTACAGAAGGGGAATAGACCCTGGAGTCTACATTAGTGGGCCTGCTGGAGAAAATTCCCAGAATTCCATTCTCAACAGCTGAGTAGAAGTAGGATGTATATATCTGAAAGGAAATCCAGATACCAGCATTTTCTGTTAGCTAAACAGGAATGCTCTTCACCTGCAGCTTAGTAAACTGGTAGAGGGCATTCACAGGGCTCCTTTTCCTTAAGATACAATCTCCCATGTAATGCTCTGAAGTCTTCAAATGCTTGGCATGCCATTCTAGCCCTTTCATGTCATGGCAAGACCAGACCCTCTGCCAAGAAAAAGAATCAGAACTGGAGAAACATTACACAAATGCTTCAGGGAGCTCTGCTTTATTTGTAATGTGCCTTTAGAGTCTGCATTTTGGCAGTTTATGTTGGGTTGAACTTTGGATGTGTTCAACGCCGCCCCACCCCCCACTCTCACCCCTCAAGTAACGGGTGGTTGGTAGAGAAGGCAGGACCAGAGTAAAGATATGAGCAGGAAGGCGAAGAGGAATTTAACCCTGTGACAATTTGGGGAACCTCTGTACAGCTTATGAATTCTGTTTGATTGTACGAAGTTTTCATTATTAAATTGTTATCTCATGTAATGCTTCTGTGTGTGTAGGGGATTCAACATGTGCTGGCAGAACTCTCTCTTCCGGGCCAGGGACAATAGTCAGTCATTAAACATTTAATGGTAGCCTCTGAAGGTGAAAACCCCTTGGGACTATGGGTTGGCTGAACCTGGGAGAAGTGAGTCCCTCCAACTTCTCTGAGGAAGGGGCAGTAGAAGATCACCAGAAGCAAAACAAAGAAACCAAGGAGTTCATGCTGGCCTTCATGAGACACAGAGGCTGGCTGGGTCAGGGAAGACTCATGGAGACACACAGGAAGCATTGGGAAGGAGAGAAGATCCATGATTCTGAAGGAAGGAGAGAAGGAGGGAACGAGAGAAGGTCCATGATTCTGAAGGGAAGCCATGAGCTGCAGAGGAAGGATCCTGAACACTTCAGAGGACTCTATTCAAGCACAAATAACTCTCCAGAGTGGCGAGGAAATGGAAGCAGAGAGATGTGTGTAGACCTGTTTATTATTTTGTCTAGATCTGGATTTTTCCTGTGCTGCTAAGTAGCGAGTAAATCCTGTGTGAAGACAGGGTCCGTTTGCTTTCACTGGCCTGGGCCACTGGAGAGTTAAATGAGAGCCCAGGGGGTCTGGGAGCAGGTGTGCTTAAACTATGGGAGGCTGAGGGCTCCAACTTGCCCCAGGGACTAAGCAATTGGATTGCAGGGTCTCAGCTCTCAGGGGGAGTCACCAGATGGAAGCTCTGCACCCTGAGACCCCAGCCAGGGACAGCGCCTGGGCTCTGTTTGGACTCAAGAGGGTTAATGGGCAAACAAGGCCCCATGAGGTGGGCTCAAAACACAAAAGTCCGGAAAGCGTCCATCCCGAATGGAGCTTTCCCAGGGCTGTGGGCGTCACAAACCCTCACGAGCGAGTGTTGTAGGTAGGAGTCCGTCCCCATGGGGTCGGGAGTGACTGTGACTCCTGTCAGAAACAACCGGCGTTCAGGTAGCCCAGCACTGCTCTCAGGATTCCTGGCCTGTTATTTCACCTCATCAAAGGCCAGGGACCGAGGCTCCTTCTATCAGAGGCTCCTCTAGCCGCTCCTGGCTCAGTCCTGATCTGTCTCCAACCCCTGCTCCGCGGCGATGCAGAACCCAGACATGACCTCCCCAAATGCTTCTCCCCAGCCCTGCATGGCTGAACCACAACTGACCCCTAAAGTGCACGGAGATAAAATCAATGCCCACGAGGCAGCGTTAGTCACATTTGTAATAGGGTCTGCTACAGGCGCTTATATCTGCTGGATGGTCTCAGTGCTCTCCAGGCTGCAAGTCCGCAGCAAGCGGGTGCGGCATGCAGGGATATTTGCTGTTCACGTCACATTCACAAGTAATCCAGCCATTAATGCCTTTGCAGCTTGTGGGATTTCTGTTGTTCTGGTCTCTCTCCCCTCGATGCCTCATTTCACCTGCTCACTGCCACTGGCTATTGGACACTGTGGCTGTTCTGTACAGGGAGCAGTGAACAAGAAACTACAGCAACCGAAAAAGGTCAGATGCTTTCTGTGCAGGGCAGGCTCCGATCAGCTGCACCGTTTCTTGGACAGTAGCTAAAACGCCCAGCTGCTTAAAGGGAGCGAGAGACCGCTGAAACCAGCCCTGGTTCTGCTACTATTCAGGAAGAGAGTTACAGTCCTTTAATGGCAATGTTTATTTACACTGAGATGTACCCGTTGGACTGGATTTTCAGAGCCTCGGGTGCTCTTTGATGGGGCGTGAAACGGGACTGACCCATGTTGACTGACAGAGCCACTCCATAGGGATTTAAATGTGCAGAGAATTCTCAGATCCTCGGCACCTCTTTATTGGGACAATGGTGCAGTCCAGCATCACTCCGAGATCAGTGCAGAGCCGCTGAGGATGGCAAAGTGCTGAAATGTGCTAATTCTCAATACGCAAAGGGCTAGGGACCACGTCCTGGTGCCCTTACTCCGGCAAAACTCCACAGGACACCAGGGAGGTGCCAGGACTTGGCCTAAAAACCTGTGGGCCAGATCTCAGCTGGTTTGAGCCAGTGTGGGAGCCATTGGCTCGAAGAGAACGCTGCTAATGTACCTCCGCTGGCTGCCTCATCTTTTGGGCTTTGCTTTTTGAGGGGTCGGGGATGAATAAACTAACCTCCACCCTAGCCTCTGTTCTTCTTCCCGCCTCTCTCACTCCTGTGAGACCAGATCAGTGCAGAGATCAGTGCAGATCAGTGCAGAGATCAGTGCAGAGCCGCTGAGGATGGCAAAGTGCTGAAATGTGCTAATTCTCAATACACAAAGGGCTAGGGACCACGTCCTGGTGCCCTTACTCCGGCAAAACTCCACAGGACACCAGGGAGGTGCCAGGACTTGGCCTAAAAACCTGTGGGCCAGATCTCAGCTGGTTTGAGCCAGTGTGGGAGCCATTGGCTCGAAGAGAACGCTGCTAATGTACCTCCACTGGCTGCCTCATCTTTTGGGCTTTGCTTTTTGAGGGGTCGGGGATGAATAAACTAACCTCCACCCTAGCCTCTGTTCTTCTTCCCGCCTCTCTCACTCCTGTGAGACCACTCGTGCCTCGTTCACCTCAGGACTGCTACATCACTGCTACGCCTCTCAATGGGACAACACCCTCCACACTGCCAGCCCCATGACAAACCCTACCCATCCCGGCTGGCTTTCCTGTTATGATTCTTCTTCTGCAGCTGGTTTCCAGGAAGTGCTGGTAATTGCCAATAGGGAGAGAGTCAGGTCATGTAGGGGAACAAGGATTCATGGCATGTGAGAAGCTAGTCTCATTAGATAAGGTTTCTCCCAAGATTTCCAACTGAATTCCCTTCCCATTGGCTAGAACCCCTGCCTCCTTCCCAGCAAAGCATGTCTCAATGGCTTCCCAAGACATTAGTAAAATAGCCAGGGTCTCCCGTGGCATATAGACTTGGAAATCAGTCCGTGTCCCAAGCACTGACCTGACATTGCCGGTCCATTCGAACGGGTTTGGGCATTTTTCAAATGGAGCCTAAACGTGCTCAGAACGGCCAAATCTTACAGAGTCACTTGCTCTGCAAGGTGCCGCTGAACCAGGCTGATCTCTGAGTTTTGCAGTGCTAACTTGCATTTCACCTGCAGCATTGGGAAGTGAAAATGGAAACATGATGGAAGAGTCATCAAGGACAATGTAGGCATTCATTTTCCCATAAATACCTCCCGAAAGCTCCCGCACAACCAAGAAGCTGTCGTAGATGAAGGAAACCTTGAACTTAGATTTGATTTTTCAGAAGCGTGTGCGAGTGACAGCAGGAATGCCTCTAATCACTCATTTTAGCTCCTTAAGATGCCTCTATAGAGATGGATTAGAGGAAGGCCCCTTACAAGGCTCAGGAGACTATATCCCACCAGGGCAGACTGATATTGTTAATACCACAGGGCGAGATAAGTTTCAGATATTCTATTTTTGATCTCTGGGAGAAGACTGGAAAAAATCCGACCCACCAGAGAAATGTAAATACAACCTTCCCTCTACTTTTCTAACAAAACAACTTAGCCCAGGTCTACATGGGGTGGGGGGAATCGACCTAAGATACACAACTTCCGCTAAGGGAATAGCGTAGCTGGAGTCGAGGTATCTTAGATCAACTTCCCTCAGTGTCTTCATGGCGGCGAGTTGACTGCTACCGCTCCCCCGTTGACTCCACTTCTGCCTCCCGCGGTGGTGGAGTTCCAGAGTCAATGGGGAGAGCGCTTGGGGATTGATAGTCTAGCCACAATACACTGACCCCCCCGAGAGACAGATTGCTACCTGCCGATCTGGCAGGTACTGTAGACCTGCCCTTAGGGGCTGAGCCAGCTCCCCCTGAAGTCAATGGGAGGCTTTCTACTGACCGCAATGGAATATGGATCAGGCCTTAATTGGACTAATTTGGAGACAGGGGCATTTTGGTCCCGATCTTGCTAGTTTTACTCTCTCAAATCTCCCCTTGGGCTCGATTCTCCACTGGCTTGAACTGTGTGTCATCATTTACCCCATGCAAAGTGAGCACAAAGCGGGTGCAAACCCCTGGCCACTTCGATTTGCACAGACGCAAGGACCCAGTTCAGTGCCCACTGAAATCAATACAAAGATTCCCATTGACGCCAATGGCCTTTGAGTCATGTCCTAAACCACTATGCACCTGCGGAATCCTGTTGACTTCAGTAGGAAGCTCTGGCTGGAGAGGAACCACGGGCTGCAGGATTTGACCCTGGATTTGTTTTTCTGTTGACTGCAGCACCAAGCATGGCCTGGGTTTTAATATTGTAATATCAAAAGTTATCAGCTGTAGGAGCTATAGATGGAATCCATGTAGATAACGGGCTGAGTCTCAGAAATGATAAATCGCGGGGAAGACAAGATAGAACTTTCATATTAGTCCTTACAAAGGAAAAGAATATGGGATGTAAAAATGCCGTGTTTTGGATGTCTGAGCTAGACTCTTATAATCAATCATCCCAAATCATCCATTTCATTTGAGGGCGCAGAAGCAGGCTCTCTACATGTTTACATGATGCAAAACAGTTGAGAGTGTCTCATCTCTAAATCTGTCTTAGGTACTACCATAGGGGTATCGCAGCGCCTCACAGTCCTTAATGTATTTATCCTCCAAATACCCCTGTGAGGTAGAGCTATATGAGTATCCCCATTTTATGGATGGGGCACTGAGGCACAGAGACAGTGTGTGACTTGTCCAAGGTCACAGAGAAAGGGAAGCGATCCAAGATGGCCTGAATCCCAGATTAGCACCCGAATCACTGGTCCATCTTTCCTCCTACAGCCTCCTAAATGACTTTTTGTATACACACGTGTTGAATTTGTGTCTTATTTTGGGGGTCTTTACCATAGAAAATGACTCACTGCAATGGGAAAACTCCAGAACATGCTTCAGGGACGGGCTATTTAGTGTTTTTTCTTTGTGTTAATACTTTCCATTAAATGCCCAGCTAATGGGAAATAATGGCCAATAATCTTTGAGAATACAAGAAAAGCTGCCCATGCAATATGAGCTAGATGTACAGAGCACCTCTTAAGCAGGCAGACAGGAGCAATGGGATGCAAAACTGCCTGGGACCACTCAGAAACATCTATTTGCAAAGTTGTTCTAATAGGCTCAAGCAAACAACCCCATTTCACAACCCCACACCTGAACTGCCCAGGGAATTAAGTGCATGCACATTTTATGCAGCAGTCAATGTATGTAGCAACTTCCATGGTCCTCATCGTCACCATTTCTGAACATCTGATTGAGTAGCAGTTTACTTACTTTGTAGGGATGATTGAGTTGGGGTTGGTCCTGCTTTGAGCAGGGGGTGTGGACTAGATACCTCCTGAGGTCCCTTCCAACCCTCAGATTCTATGATTCTGCAGACGTAAATGACTGTACATGATACAGGCCAATGGAGAATCAGGCCCACAGTATCTAAGGAGAAGAAGAACTGTCTTAGCCCTGGTCTACACTGGGTGGGGAGGGATCAACCTAAGATACACAACTTCAGCTATGGGAATAGCGTAGCTGAAGTCGACGTATTTAGATCAACTTACTGTGGCGTCTTCACAGCAGTGAGTCGACTGCTCCCACTCCCCTGTCGACTCCGCCTGCGTCTCTCGCGGCGATGGAGCTCCGGAGTCAACGGGAGAGTGCTCAGGGATCGATTTATCACATCTAGACTAGACGCGATAAATCAACCCCCGAAAGGTGGATTGCTACCCGCCGGAACGGCGGGTAGTGTAGACCTGCCCATAGTTTGCTCATATTGTATGAAGCACACAGCCTGCTATGCTATCCTTTCTTTCCTCCATTGTAGCTCAGTGCAAGAGATTTCCCCCTTGCTTATTAATGATGCAAGCAGACTCAACTTTTAAGTCTTTTTTAAAAAAAATATTCCTGACGCTTTCTGCCACCCACAGTAATGTGCTAAAGACTCACCAGAGTCATCTTTATTCTGCACTGAGCAGCCCTTGTTCATCTACAGGTATTTGCCTGGAAAACCCTCTCAGTCATTTTGTAGCGTATGTCTGTGTTTTTCCTCAGCACTTTCTATCCCTGAGGTATCATCGGTTTCTGGCAAGCTTCACTCTTTGCTTCCAGGGCTGGGCAGAATCTATGAGAGCTTGAGAAATTCAGTCTCACTAAAGGCTTTAATAAGGTCAGTTTTACATTCTCCTACAGATCCTACCCACAGTTCCATGGCCAGCTGTGGGTACAGATGTGCAACTGTATTTTACTCTCAGTTGCACTATTGTTAGTCTAGAGTAACTCCGCTGAAATCAAGGGAGTTCATCCAGATTTACACCGGTGTAACTGGGAGCAAAATTAAGCCCCATATTTGCATGCACAAGTTTCTCTTCCATTCTGGATCATTCCGTGTTCATTCTTGTGCAAACATTGCCACCGGTGCTAGCCGCCCCCTCCCCCCAAGGCCCAAGTGAAGCAGCTTGTCACTGACCTATATTTCCCACCCCTTCCCTTCATTCATATTTAACTCAGCACATACATTGAGCTTTGCAACAGGAGTATTTTTCATGTGGACGACTAGACGGTTCTCTCTCTCTCACACACACACATGCACAAAACAAATGCCCAAACTCACTTTGCAAATGGATGCATTCTGCGGCATGTTATCTCGTTCACACAGAGAAAAACATAAATGTCCAATATAGCGAATTGCACAGTGAAATCTAGCATTTGATTACAAGCCCTGATTTAAAATGGGCAAGAAATCAAGTGGCTATTGTATGCAACCAGGAAAAACTGCTTCTTCTGTTTACTCAATCTAGAAAAAGTGTTATTATTTGAGATCTCTACCATTACCTCCTTTCGTTTTTTGCAACAATAGGACACTACACACACATCTTGGACATGATTTTCATAACCCTCAAGAAATCAAAGTTCCTTGGGCTTCAAGAGCCATTGCAATTGTCCTCAGATTATCTGGTAAAGAAACCAAGGAGAGTATTCAATGAAATGGAAGGGTGGCAAATTGAAAAGTAATTCACATATGCACATGACAGGATCAGGGAATTCATTGCAAAATATATGACCTGGGGCAAGAATTTGGCAGGATTCAGATGAAAAAAAAGATGAGATTATGTGGATAACAAGAATTACAACAATAATTTTTTTTTTAAAACAAAAAAACAGCCCCAAGTGTTTGGACAGGGATATAAACAACTTCTTAAGTGCATAAACCAACTGTTCACTAGTGAGGTTAAGGAGAATCTTTGCCTATTGGCAGATTAATCCATAAGCTTCGTACAGACTATCTTGCTCCTGCCCCCTAAAACACTGACATTGGCCTCTCTTAGGGACGGGATCCTGAGTTACATGGACCACTGGTCTGATTCAGAATGACGGCCTAGTGGTCTCCATCTTGACTAACTGTGGATTGAACTGGGACCTCCATGAGCTGCTACAGGTTGATTCAAAGCTCTCTTGGTGGGACTGTAACAGACTTGCTTCCTCTGTGACTGAGTGTAAAGGAGGACCCGTAACACACACTGACTCACCAATGTGGCTCTTTCTATAGGTTTCCAGCCAGTTTTGTCTTGTTCTTTCTTTCCTGCTTTGTTGCTTCCTGTTAGAGGACTGAAATTCCCACGGTCCTAAACCTGCCCAGTCTTGAACTTTGTCCTTCCCCTCCTGAGCCCTAAAGCAGGTGCAGATTCGCCGGATATGGGAGGGCAGTCACTCCAAGCATGGGGGCGGGAGGGTGTCATCCAATGAAATAGAGCTAGTTTAGTGGCTGCTAGAAAATTCCAGCTCCCTAGATGCCAGCATTGGAGGTGTGCTCAGAGGTCTTGAGGCATGGCTGGAGTTTACCAGTTCCCATGAAACTCTGACTGCAGTAAAAGTCCCTTGGGGGAATGGGCATAAGTTACAGTAACTCTAGGGCTTTTCTAAATGATGTCAGGGGACCAGCCTGATGTGCAACTGGCACTTGATTAGCAAGGACTATAAAAGCTACTTTTGTATCCATCGCCCTCCTGAGTTATGTCATGGGATCCTTGGAGATCGCTAAAGATATGCGCAGTGGTTTTCAGTAACAGTGTAGGGCTTCTGCTGAGATCTCTGGCGGACAGCTCAAGGAACATGTATTACATGCGGCTCTTCAGAAGTTAACATGCGGCTCTTTGTTTAGGCACGGATTCCGGGGCTGGAGCTACAGGTGCCAACTTTCCAATGTGCCCAGGAGGTGCTCACTGCTCCACCCCTGACTCTGCCATAGGCCCTGCTCCACTCCTTCCTGCCCCCGCCCCCTCCGCTGAGCCTGCTGTGCCCTCGCTCCTTCCCCCTCCCTCCCAGAGCCTCCTGCATGCCTCAAAACAGCTGATCGGGGAGGGAGGGAAAGGCGCTGATCAGTGGGGCTGCTGGTGGGTGGGTGGCACTGGGAGCTGGCAGGGGGAGCTAATGGTGGGGACTGCTAACATATTACTGTGGCTCTTTGGCAATGTATATTGGTAAATTCTGGCTCCTTCCACAGCTCAGGTTGGCCACCCCTGATGTATTAGATCCCCCACCATCGTTCCACAGCAAATATGAAACAGCTTCAGATTTTATTTCCCAATAATGTCACTTCAAAACGTTAAAGACTTTGATGTAAATCAAGTGTGGAGCCAGTCCGTGGCCTTCTTCTTGTCAGATTGCCTCAGTGGGACAAAACTGCATCATTCTCCCCACTAGATGGCACCAGAACACCTCTTTCCCTCCCCCATTTGTCCCCCCCCTCCCAGCTCCAAACTCAAACCTACTCTCCCCCCTCACTGTGAATATTCTGCGCGTGCGGTGATTGATTTCCGCACGTTTGATAAATTGCTGCTCTCAGAGGATTTGGGGGATAGAAAATGTCCCACAGTTTAAAGTCCCTTTTTCATTCTTGCTGAAATAATGCCAATCTGAAAGGTTATGAATTGGATTTATTTAGCAGCCTTGTTCTCCAAGTTAATTCACACTAGAAAATGGTTGTTTATCCATATGCATGCACAGACACCTTGTGCATGGCAAGCTAGTTTTAACGAAAACGTCACCTACTTGCATAAGTCGCTTTCTCCAAGAAAACAAAGTAATAACAGTGCTAATGGGGCAGAGAACCTGTAACCCTAAAACCAAAAGGTCACTCCAGATGAGCACAACATGGTCTGTCTTCCAGCAGTTGTATCTACAGGCTCTGAGTGACATCCTGGCGTCACTGATGGCAGTGGGAATTTTGCTATCGATTTAAATGGAGAGAGGATTTCACCCTAAATCTGGTTATAAAGAGCATCTCTTTTTGGAACCCATTCCAGGTGGCACCATAAGCCAGTCCAGTTAGGATGACCAGATGTCCCGATTTTATAGTTCCAATTGTGGGGTATTTTTCTTATAGAGGCTCCTATTAACTCCCCCCCATCCCAATTTTTCACATTTGCTGTCCGGTCACCTTAACTCCACTTTTCTCTCTCTCTCTCTCTCTCTAAGTGCCTCTGCTTCAAGACCATCCCAGATAGCTAATGAAATCCAGCACAAGTTCTCCCATTAGAAACACGGTGCCTTTTGGTGGTAGGTCAAATCAACAGCCTGTGGAAGGAGAGATGCAGAAACAGACCTTGAAAGAGAGAGCCAAATTCTCCACTGACCTACTGTAAGCAGATGCAACGCTCTTGATTTCCAAGGAGTCACATCTGCTTTCACTGGTAGAGAATTTAGCCTTTCCTTTGCCAAAAAAATTAGCTTCATCGCATGCATTTGAAAACCAGAACATTTCCTGATATAGAACAATGCTCTCGTGGGTCTGTGTTGGCTCAGTCTAGTACTTCTGACTCGCTGATCAGTTTGCTTCTTTTAGGGAGGGCAACAGTAGACAAACATTTCAAGGCATTAAGGCCCCTGGTTCAGGATAGCACATAAGCACTTCCCTTAACTGTAAGCATGTGCTGAAGTCCCATGTTCAAGTGTTATCCTGAACAGTGTCGCGTTTCTCACTCAGGGCCCAAGTCCTGACTTGTGGATAGTTAAAGCCCCACCTTGGGCTTGATTCAAAGCCCACTAAAGTTAATTATTATTGTCATTGTGATTTATTATTTGTATTACTAGGTCCCCTAGTCATGGACAGGAGCCCCATTATGCTATGTCAGGTATGAACAGAACATATGAAAAGACTTCTTCACTTCTGAGTTCCAATAGGTCCCTGTTCCCCTCGTAAATAGCACTGGATACTTGGGTGAGGATGGGTTGATTTTTAGATCTTAAAAAAATCTTTGTGATCCTAAGGAGTGAAATGCCAAGCAAAGTCAGAAATGCCACAGTGCAGTCTTGCACACTGTTGTCTTACTGTACATTGACTGTACTATGTGCAATCATACATCAGTTCCCAATGCAGCTAATCTCACACTGATGCTCGTGGAGAATGCCTTGAATTGGCATAAAGCACCTGAGCGATATAGCATAGTCACAGCTTTTTTGCATACTCCCAGGGTGCTTTAGGTGAACCTCTGAGGTTGACCCTTTTAGAGAAAGAACATGAGATGAAATATTTACTTTTTGTTTTAACTTGCCAGTGCTGAAAGGATATTGATGTAGTGGAGATGGAACATTAAAATCAAAATTATGTTTGGGAATAAAAAGGAGGTATAAATTAGCAGCATTTGCTTCCTCTGTGGTTTAAGAAAGCTAGCATTATGCCAGACCCATATAACATGCCAGCCGTGTGTCTGGGGAGCTGCTGCATGGATATCACAGAGAGCATTTAAACTGAGAAGGCACCACAGAAGGCCATATCAGGTAGAACAAATGGCCCACCAAAAAGACAGAACCAAGGTGTAACTGTAAAGAGATCATCTGAGGAAGTGAAGAAGTGCAAGGTTGTAAAGCAGTTCATGAGGATATGAGCATAATTAGGCTTGGAAAGATGAGATTTGAATCATAAATGTTGATTTAACTGTATCTTCACTAACTGTCCAAAATATTCCCATCAATAATCACCAAAATTTACAGAAAGATAAAGAAAGAACAACTTGGAGGACTTAAAGTCAGATTTAAGGATCTTTATTTTGTATATTTTGATACGTGATGTTGACAGTTGGTGTCTTAACAGTTTTAAAGCTTTCTGAATCTTGCCATCTACTGACATGAAATACTTATTGTCTGACACCGCCCAACATAATTATCCAAACTGTGAAAAATTAAATAAAAATACAATAGTGCTTAAAACCCATAATGTTATGCAACTGTGAACATTAAAAACAATAAAAATAGAAAAAAAGTTTTAAAATAAACAAAAATCAAATTCTGGCAAGCCTAAATAGAACTATGAGGAAAAGGACCAGGATAAAACAAAACTGAATTCATGTTCCCCTGCTGGTGATGTCTTTTAGCTGATGATTTGATGAGATAGATATCATCCTTCTTTTTACTTTTAAAGGGGCTGTGGCAAGTGTGAACTCTGCAGGTATCTGACAGGAAGTAGGCTAGAGAGATCCAACTGGACAGAGCTTAACTATTCTCTGAGTCCGAGACCAAATCTGTTTTCCAACCCCATCATCTTGTAGATTCAGGAGGAGATTTTCAAAATGATCCCTAAGGGAATTAGGCACCACAAACTTACTAGCACCTAACTCCCTTAGGATCCTTTGTTTCACTGAAATTGAAGATTCTTTGCTTCTTCAAAAATACTACTGGCAGGGCTGACGCGAGGGGAAGGAGTGTGTGGGAGGGGGAGGCAATTGTACAGGGGTGCTCGTCGAGACATAACGACTGGGATGAAATGTCCCATGACAAGAGTGGACTTGATCCTTCTTTCAAAAAGGAAAAACTAGTTCCTTCAGGTGTGAACAAAATGGAACTTAAACTAAATTATAAGACGTCAATGACACACAGCTAAGATATAAAGAAATGCACTTTGAATGCTTTCAGCACAGCAGAAGGCGGCATTCCACAGGAGAGTCCATGGCTTCGATTCTCCTCCCAGTCACACTGTCTTTATCCTGGTGTAACTCCATATTATTCAGTAGAGTTACTCCTCTTTTACACCAAATCACTCCAAGGAGGATCTGGCTCAAGATCTTCCAGGAGACAAGGGGCAACCACAAAGAGAACTGCTAAAAAAGTCGATGATTTTTAGACACACATCTTCATCATGTGGGAGGACTGGAAAGGACGCACCTGAGGTAGCAAAAGTGATACACTGTCAGGGATGGGTTATTCTTCTGCTGGTGCCTAGAAATGCCAATCAGTGTGCTGTACACACATAATAAAAAGACACTGTAGGCCGATAGGGCAGCTACTAAGTCTGCCCTTGTGGAGGTGAGAAAACTGGTGGAAATGAACAAACACAAAGCTCAGGGAACACAAGATAAAATGGAAACGATTGTATGTGTTACTGCAGAGCCGGCGGGACAACGTGAGGATGTACAACCTGATCTGAGCACCCTTACTCACTTGAGTAATCTCTTTCAAGTGAATAGGGGAGCCCCAGAAGCTAGTGGGACTACTCCCATGAAAAAGGAATGCAAGAGGAGGCCATCAATTTTCCACAGGTCACCGGCACCAGACAGCAATTCAGGAGGGATGAGAGAGAGCAGAGGGGCTGAGTTTGAACAAAAGGATGTAATTTTTTCCATTAAAATCAGCTGTCGGGCCAGAGGGCCAGAGGGTGGCCAACATTGTCTCCATCTTTAAATAAAGGTGCGGAAGGTGATCAAGGAATTGCAGTCTGGCAAGCCTTACTTCAATGGCAGGAAAGATAATAGAGAAATCATTGAAATTGGAGTTACAATGCCACTAGATGCTTGGGACAAACCAGCACGGCATCTGTATGGTAAACGGCCAGGTCTCTTTATCTTTTTCGACGGTTTTGAAATTGTTAACAACATAATAGATAAAGGGGAACTGGTGGAGCTGATTTATTTAGATTTTCAAAAGGCTGTTGGATAAAGGAGCTATTAAGGAAAACTTAGTAGGTGAGATAGGGCGAGAGGTAAAAAGTCCTTTCATGGCTTAAAACCCAGTTATAAGGCAGGAATCAAACAGCAGCAATAAATGTGCAATTTTCAGCACAGAAAGAGGGGAATAGCGGGTGGGGTGAGGACAAACGGTTGTTAGATTTATTAATGATCTGAAAGTGGGGGTGGAATGCTGAGATGGCAACATTTGCACAGAACACAACCTTTTCTCTTTCTTCTTTTAAGCTTCAGCAAGGCGAGGGAGGATGGCAAGGAATTCCAGGAGGACCGACGAGAAGTATATAAGTGGCCACATGATGGCAAATGAAATTCAACCGAAGCAGGTGCAAGAATACTGTGCCTTGGGAGGAACAATTTAAACTACTCAAGCACAATGATGGGCTCTAAATTAGTTGTATCCTCACAAAAGAAAGAGAAAAAAAAAGAGGTAGGCTACCGTGGAGACTCCAATGGGGACATGTGTTCAGTACACAGCCCTGGTCAAATGACAGAATGGAATGCTAGGGTTTATTCAGAGAGCAATAGAAAGGGAGAGAAAATTTTATAACCTTTATAGAAATCAGTGGCACATCCAGAACATGGACCCCTTCTCTGGTCCCTCTTTATTTCTACAGTGCTTTCTTTCAGACCATGACCTTTGAATGGATATAGACAGCACAAATAAAAAGGACTGTGGATTGGATACAGGGACTAGCACAATGGGGTCTTGATTGCAATTGGGCATCTGGGTACTACCAGAATACAAATAATAAGCCATATTATGTACCTGCCATTGGTCAAAGTCAGAAGACAGGGTACCGGACTAGATGGACCATTGCTCTGACCAAATATGGTCGTTCTTATGTTGCTAGGGCATCGGTTATTGTCTGAAACATTGTAGCTACCTGTGAAACATGCTTCCACCCCTTGCTGTGCATGAGAGGGAATATTTATTTTGTCCATTTGGAAGAGGGATGTGGACCCATTTAAATTCACACTGCGTGGCTGATGATGCAGGGCATGGCATTATTACTGAATTGGTGCTTCTGCTGCTCAAATAGAAACCTGGCCCATTTGATCATTATGGGCTTCTTGTTGGGCAGGGTGCATCGGTGCAATTCTAAAGAGCACCCAAGGGTCAAAAAGATTATGGAGTATTGTTGGGTTCTCTTCAGATGTCACACTGGTATTTAAGATCCTTAATCAACATCTGGGTATTGACATAGTAATTGCAGCAAAACTGGTGCCAGTTCAGGGGTGCTGCTCACTTCGGTGAACTCATCTGAAGCCTTAGAGGACAATGAATTCTGAGTGTGTATGTGCCTGGCCCTGAAATGTGGATGCTAGATGCCAGTGGGGACCTGATGCTCTATTTACTTTGCCATGTTCTAAATATGTCCCATATGTACCTACAGATTGGGGCACTGCTGGCACAGGGATAGTCTCTCATTGGGGAAAGAGGTATGGATACTAGGAAGGTTGTGGGGGGGGCCAGGAGAGAAGATGATGCCCACAGGGTCATGCCCACATTGCTGCTTGGAACGCCATGAGCCTATGGAGTTATTCTTGTGGTCGCTGTGGGTTCCTCAACTCTCCCTGCTCCCCCAGAGGTTGAGTCCACTGTGGGTAAGATTAAGGAGTTCAGTTCGGTGAGATGAACCATGTGTGACAGCTGCTTTCAAAGCCAGTCGTTTCTTGCACTGCCTCCTAAATGGGGGAAGCAGGGAAAATCAGCAGGGATGTGTCAGCAGTAATTTCCAGCTCTGCCTAGATCCTCTATTATCTCGCTGTGACAGGCAGGTGGAGGCAAGGAAAAGCTCTGATCCTCCAGGTCAGTGTCTGTCTCCATCCCCACAATACCCTCCCCTGTCAGACTAGCGCAGCCAAAGACTATTTCATGCGGTCCTTTCTGTGACTATCAATCAAAGCAGAGCCTTCTCAAGGGTGCCACAGTGCACCATGGGCCGGGACTTCACCGGCTCTCTTGAGCACGGAAAAGGGCACCACACTGCTGAGTGCACTGCTGAAATCGGACCCATATCAACCAAAGTAAGAAGGGTTTGATCCAAAACCCATTGAGGTCAATGGATAGACACTCATTGACCTCAACGGTCTTTACATAAGGCCCTATTACGGTGTGTTCTTTTTTTCCCTCCTGAGATTCAGCCCCTGATGTTTCACTTAGTCATACCTCCCTCAGAGCTGCTGGCTCTGTTCACACCATATACCCCCTTTCTTTGTCTTCCCCATCATTAACACCTTCTGGCGACCCTATCCTGGGGCCCTGTAATCCAATGGGAATCTCCCTTGCAGAAGAACATGAGCCAGAAGCAACCAACGGGACATCACCATACCTCCTTGAGAAAGTAGAGATGAATCTCAAAACACGTGGAGGTCTGGAGCAGAGAGCCACACTTTCCCCTTGAGCGGTTCCTTTCCCTGAAAGAGCTCAGAGAGCTTTTACAAGAAAGGCCAGGTTCGGATACCCTTATCCTTGGCAAATACTCCTCTAGCCAACAAATTCCAGAGATGTCGGTGAGATTATGGATATGGATATGGAGTTAGGAGCTACGTGTGAGAGACAAAGAATCTAGCCCTAATCAATTTAGCCTTACAACATGCCTATGAAGTCAGTACTGTTAACAGATAGGGCAACTGACACACAGAAAGGTCAAGTGACTTGGTCAAGGTCATACAATGGCATAACACGTTGGGTTTGTGCTTTGGTTGAAAGTCTGGGTGTTTTACTAATGACTATTATTTTGCTCTATTGTAAAACAAGTATTTGTAAATGTCTTCCAAGGGGCACTATTGGGGTTAAATGGACAAGCACTAGAAAGAGATGCCTTCTTATTGCACAAGGGAAAAATCTAAGGTTAGCAGTCTACAATGTGTTATGTGAAGATCTGTCTCTGTAGAGCTCCAGTGACTTCACTGGGGTGTTACATGGATCCAAGAGTCCATCCGCATGGATCCCAATGCATCGTTGGGGCCTTACAGAATACTTCTTGGTGCATTAATGCAGTATCATGTCTTCTTATGCTTGAACCTTCCCCATCGCTTGGGAGCTTAGGCATGTATTGCATCCAAAAGGATGCAAATCTAAGATTTCATGTAGCACCTTTCATTCAATAACCCTAAAGTCCTTGACAAAGACTCATTAGTATCACCATGATGAGTTATGTTTCCATAGAGCCTTTCACTCCAAAAGGTCCTAGATTGCTTCAGAAGCTATATATCGTGTTCACCCAGAGGTGGCTGCATTTGAGTGAAGTGGTCAAATAATTAGTAATAATGCCATTGCTAAATCTTGCCTCTTTTTCTGTTGTCATATTTGGTAGGGCAGAGAGGCCATTTTATGATTAGGTTGGGGAGCAGCTCTTCTGACTGAAATGTTCTCATGTGGCAGATGAAGTGCAACAAGCAGACCAGGCGTCATGTTCAGGGGCCTCACTGGAATATTGACTGCAGAATTTGCCCCATGTCTCTTTCACCTCTAGCCTCCCTGTCCCATCTAGCCTTGGAGAGAAGATCTCGGTGGTCCTGGAGCAGAAGGAGACCTAGCGATCCCCTGCTTCTGTCTTGTTCCAGCCTTTGCATTTGTTGTTTGTCACAGGAGGGCCGGTTTGTCATTTAGTGAAGAGTGATAAACAAAGGATCGGAGCAGAGCTAAGAAAACCTTTGCCTGGCAATAAGCACCTGCTCAGAGCTACAGCATCAGCCAGTGACATTTTCCGAGTGGCACACAACCAGACATCTGCTGAACATTCCACAGCTCGGTCCAAGGGGAGGAAACTGCCTTTTCCGTCTCTCCCCTTTCCCCAGGCAACGGAAAGGTCAAGGAGATCCCAGGGAAGCAGGGGCTGTTTTGGAAGGGAAAGGTTATCCACAGAGTCAGAGGCCTCAAGAGGCAGGGGGTCATTTGGTAAGGAGACGGAAACCTGTGTGTGTGACCGTGCAGGGGTGGAAATCAACATCACCTCCGAAGCTGCTCACAGTATCAGGGCCGGCTCCAGGTACCAGCGCTCCAAGCGCGTGCCTGAGGCGGCAAGCCGTGGGGGGCGGCCTGATGTTCACCATCAGAGCGACAGTCAGGCTGTCTTCGGCGGCATGCCTGTGGGAGGTCTGTGGTTGCTGTGGATTCAGTGGTGGGGATGACGAGGCTGCGGGAACCGTGGACCTCCTGCATAAACACCGCCGAGTCTGCGGTAGACCAGCCCACCCACAGGGGTGCCACAGAACTTCCGTGGTTGGGGAGGCAAAAACCTTAGAGCCGCCCCTGCACAGTATCAAACCTAAGCAGGTAAAACCCTAATTGTGTGGTATTCTAGCCTGGGAGCTAGTCAGGGCTTGACTAGAGAAGGTGGTCTAGAAAAGGAGGCTGATAATAATTAGAGGCATGGAAAAGCTTCCCTGTAGGACTGTAAAGACTCACCTTTTAGTTTGGAGAAGACTGGAATAAGACACAAAATAGCCCCTGGGGAGCACAAGGCGTTCCCGCTTGCCTCTCTGTGATAACACACGATCAAGGGAAGCTTAAAAGTCAAAGAATTGAAAACCAATTCAGAGAGAAACGTTTTGCCACAGCACACTATTTGAGAGTGGAACTCCTTGCCACAAGATATGACCGAGGCCAAATGTTTAGACATTTACAAGGATGTCAGTAACATCCCACAGATGCATTAGGTACGATAAAAGAGTAGAAGGTGTAAAACCCCCTATGCTTCAGGCATAACCACTACTGACTAACAGGTTACAAAGAAACTTCCCCTGGGTGCAGATTATTCCAGTTCACTGTTGTTTTTTAAACTCTCTTCTGAAAAAACTGGTACAAAACCAAGGAAAACCTTGTTAGTGTCAGGGACTGTGGGGTTTTGATCGCTCCTGCCATGTTGAACTGATCAGATTAGACAGGATAGACCAAGATTTCTTTTGGCTGGAACAATTTCAAACTCCAGGGTTCTTTACTTGGGAAGGAAACTTAGAGAGGTAGCCTGTGCAGGATGTCAGAGAAAGCTATCAACCTGCAGGTACCTTGAATGGTGATGTCCCAGGTGCTGAAGGTAATTATAAAACCATATATTTATTCATCTTAAATGTCTTTACAGAGTTCATCATGCTCCCCCACACGCACACACTTGATGTACCACTGACGTCCAGTCATCTCTGTGAGTGGAAAGTGGATGAAGTTTTAATGGTACCCAGTGACACTATGTATCAGTGATGGGCAATAAGTGAAGACTGTCTGTATCCATTTCAAACTGCAAGTGAAGCATAAAGGCCAATCTGGAAGCTGGCTAGGATCCCAAGGATATTGGGTACCAACCTTTTTGTTGTGAAAAGAACCAGAGGATCTTTAATGATCACAGTTGATCAGGGCCCTCAGTTTTATAGACTTATTCCCAAGGTGACAAGCAAAGCGGCATGGTGACTTTAAAGGAGGGTTTTATAGAGCCACAGAAATGAGGGAATGAAATCTCCAATTGTTCCCCATTGATTAGGAGAAGGAAAAACACAATAACCTGGAGAGGTGAAAGTCTTGGATGGATTTCAAACTCCTGGTGGCTTTCCAGCAGCACTTTAGCAATGCAGTACCAAATTTACATCTGTTTCAGCAATACCAGATTTGAATTTTCCCCTGGAGATCCCATCTGCTCCTCACGTACATGAATTCCCCAAGTCTGGGAACAGCAGGGCAAGTATTAGATTAAAATAACTAATTTTGTCCTTTCCATCCAGCTTTCCCTGGTTCCGAATTGTTAGCACAGAATGTTGCATCACTCTTAGCATCAGAATGTCACAGTGCAGCACCGCACACAGTAAGCTAGACAGCTGCGTGGTGGATAGAAGCATTGTATGCTATCATAGTGGACAGGTGCTGGAAACAGTAAGTGTTGAGTCTCTGGGAGGTTAGGGTTGCCAGGGGTCTGGTTTTCGACCAGAACGGCCAGTCGAAAAGGGACCCTGGCAGCTCCGGTCAGCACTGCTGACCAGGCCGTTAAAAGTCTGGTTGGCAGCACAGCGAGGCTAAGACAGGCTCCCTGCCTGCTGTGGCTCTGCGCAGCTCCCAGAAGCAGTTGAATGTCGTCCCCCTCCCGCCCCCATCATCTCCTATGTGTAGAAGCAGCCAGGGCCCTCAGACCACTACCCCTGCCCCAAGTGCCAGCTCTGCAGTTCCCATTGGCCATAGTTCCTGGCCAATGGGAGCTGTGGGGGTGGTGCCTGTGGAGAGGGGGCGGAGAAGGGAACAGAGCAAAGGTGAAAGTTGGCCACCCTATGGGAGCAAGTGCTGAAATCTCACTCTGCTGGTCCCAGAGATCTCTTCAGGCTGGCTGGCTGGCTCCTGGGACATCAGAAATCTTACTCTTTGGACTAGCTGGGACCTCAGGAAGGAGTGGGCTGAGCAGGAGCTCAGGATGAGAGTGTTTAGAGAAGCGGGTGAAGAGGGAAATCAACTCTTGCGGCGATGAAGGGAAGAAAGAAGCAGGCGTGCTATGGGCCCTTTCACAGGAAGTGGAGTGGAGGCAAACAAAGCCTGGGATGAAGGAAGAGGAGGTGGGAGAGGCAGGTGTCCTACAAGACTCAGCTTTCACAGAACATTCATCGCCGCAGCTGCTCTATTAAAACCTGGGCTAAGTGGGAATAATTTACGACGAGATCTCAGAGATATAATACACGGCCCCATTTTTAATGTGGAACTCTGGGGCGTTAAGCACATGTCAGAGGGAAATTATTGTTATAGCAGTGTGGATTTCTGCACAGAGATCCACCTTGGCTGCCTTCTGCCCAGACACGGTCTGTGTTTGGCTCTCTGGGCAGTGTGGCTTTGTTGCCTCTCTGAGGAATCTGGGCTCAGAGTGGTTGGAATGAAGTTATCCTAAAGGCTAGAGAGACAACAGGCAAGAAAAGCCTTGAATTCCAGGGAGATGTGGAAGTCTGTCTGGGTTTCCTTCAGAGAGTCCAAGTGATATATTTAGAGCTGCCCATCCTCTGCCCATCTAACATTTCTCTCTCCTCTTCTGGTTCTTTGGTGCCTCCCATCCCACATGCATGGAGACATCAGACCTTACTGCAGGAAACTCCCTCTCATTCCATGTCGTTCTCCACAGATGCTGCATGTCCAAGTCTCACAGGCATATTGCACCTTTTAGCACAAAGGATCCCAAAGTGCTTTTCAAACACAAGACTCACGCACCCTGCCATTAAAATACAGCCATGTTTGGCATGGGATGTGGCGGTTACCAAAACTGCCCAGCCATGTGGGGGAGAAAGTGAAGTCGAATGCCGAATCAGATTGAGGCTCGGGGGGAAATTCAGATGGGCAGAATGGGATATGGACCCGTCTTGCGCAGGACCTGAAGGAGAACGCCACCCTTGCTGACTCAGACGTCAAGAACTGTGGGATTGAGGCCCCGCTTTTGGTGGGGTAGATCTTGGTTGAAGATTCCATGGCAAAGCTATGGTGGGTGGTGGTTGCGCAAAGTGGACCCAGTCATGATTTCCCATTTATGGTGGGACTAATGTTACCCAAGGTGGGCAAGAGAGGGCAAGCCAGGGGATGGAATGAGTTTATGCATCTATTGTCTGGCCCCTTATGGAGTCCCTGGTAGATTTTAAAACTTCCCTCCCAGAGAAATGGTAGATAGTGAAGCCATCGCCTGGTCTCCCTTGGAGCCAATCCCCTCTTGTGGGGGCCAGGCTGATGCAGAAGTGTTATTTCTAGCTCCTTGCACCAGCTCTGAAGCTGCCGCCTCTGGAGATGGTCCGTATCTTCATTCCCTGTCTCCTTAGAAAGACCTGCTGGTACCTGCTTCTTTAGTCAAAATGTAAAGAAAGTGAAATGTCTCCTCTCAAATGCTCCAGGCAAAAGAGAAATCCCTCTGCTGTCCCAGGTGATGAAAAGCCCTTTTCCTGGGTACCCATCTCTCCAACGGTGTGAAGTTCAATTGGTCCCAGCTCAGTAAAGGCGAAGCTAGCTTAATCATTAATAAGTAATAACTGACATTTATCTAGTGCTTTTCATCTACACCCCCAAATTGCTCAAACTTTATAAACCAAACGTGACTATTTCCATCACCGGAGAAAAGCAGACATCTCTGGGGGGAAGGGGAAGAGGCAGGGCTTTGTATAGTACTCTCAGTTTGACAGAGAAGGAAAAAATATAGGGTCAGATCCGGAGTGAAAACTGATCAAACAACCTTAGTAGACCTACATAGGGTTGCCAGGTGTCTAGTTTAAAAGGGATCCTCGCCAGCCCAGTGAAAAAGAGCGAGTGAGTTAGAATGGGGGAGAACGAGTGACCCATGGAGGGGAGATAGAGTGACTGGGGCGGGGCCTCGGAGAAGGGGCGGGGGCTCGGAGAAGGGGCGGGGCAACAGTGTTTGGTTAGAAAGTTGTCAAGCCTTCCGATTTACACCAGTTGACGACCCGGCTCATCGCTTCCAAAGTCCACCTGCAGGGAGGTGGATTTTAGGATGGCGGAACTGAAAATGAGCAACTCTTCAGGCTAACACTTTTAGGAGGAACAATCAGCACAAACAAAATAGCTCTGTGTTGGCTGTTCTCCCTGTACAGAGCACAGTATTGCAAGGATACACCTTAGACATCCTGGATTATTAACAACGCCGTGTGTTTTGTTTTAAATGCTAGCAAACGAAGACTACTGGATTCTCAGCTGGGGTAAATCAGCACAGCTCCACTGACTTGAAGGGAACCACACTGACTGAAGATTGGTTCCCTAGCCAATAAAGGTAACAAAAAGCAATAATAAAAACAGTGGCCACATGCAATCAAAAAGCCAACCATCCTGTCCCCTACCTCTCAAAATTGTACTGCTCTATATTAACAAACCCAGCTTCCCTCCACACCAATTCCATGGGCTTTGAAGCATGCCCTGAATATCAACAAATTCAGACTCTTAGGGCCCTGAGATAGGGTACAGGAGAGTGAATTCTGAACTAGGATACTTATCTGGCCTTCGTCACCACAGAATCTCAGCCCCTCACAATCTTTAATGTATTTCCGCTCATCACACCCGGGTGAGGCAGGGCAGTGCTACCATCACCATTGTATAAATGGGGAATTCAGGCACAGAGAGGCTAAGTGACTTGCCCAAGGCCACACATGAAGTCAGTGGCAAAGCCTGATCTTCCAAGCCCTAGGCTAATGCTGTGATCACTAGACTATCCTTCCTTCTTAAAGAGAAAGGCACCCCATGTACAGCTCCCTTCTTTGTGAACAGACAGGGCTCCGGCATGAGACACATTTAATGGGAGGAGCTGAGCATATATGAGAGGATGATAAAAATAACTACCTCTAAGCACTTTACAAAGAAGATCAGTATCATTATGACCAGTATACAGAAAAGGAAAGTGAGGCACAGAGGTGAAGTGACTTGCCAAAGGCCACTCACCAGACCAGTAGCTGAGGTGGGAAGAGAATGCAGGTCATCTGCTGTGTCCTAATCCAGTGCTGTGCTCACTAGGCAACACTGCTACACCTAGGTAGGTGAGCATTATCAACCCTGATTAACAGAAAGCAAAGCAACAGAGGGGCTAGCTTGTCAACATTAACAAAGCAAGTCAGAGGCAAGAACTAGGAACAGATCCCAGAATCCCAGGCTCCCTGTCCCCAGTTTCAACCCCTGTATCACACTTCTGTGCAGCTATGCCTTCATATATGTGCATAGATATATACATTCTCTACTGAATGCACTTTGTTCATGAATAACAATGTATGATGTGATATAGAATAACAGTAATTAATACTAAGTGAATACATACAATAGCCAAGTAATTATTTTCCCCTTGTATGTTAATTATGCTAGGATAGTGTCTGGCATTTGGAGCAAAGGCTCCCAATCAAGAACTTGGCTTCTATTACTAACTCTGCCACTGACACAGTGTGTAACCTTGACCAAGTCACTTAGCATCTCAGTGCTTTCAATTACCTATCTCGTAAAATCAGTATAATCCTATTAATTTAGCTTCCTCAGCTGAGGGCTGTGAGGTGCACCTGATAAAGCTTTATAACATGCTTTGAGATCTTCTGAAACTAAAGGCTCTATAAAATGGGTAGGTATTATTTAAGGTTAATGAATGAGAGATGGAACCTGATGCCTCATTGTTATGATAATGAAGTGTGTATTAGCACTGAGGAAGGACGTCATCTCTGCCGTAATAGTGGGCCCATTAATGCTAAGGCTTTGGGAATGGAGCATATGGAGTTTATAAAGACCCCAGAGGCAAAACAACCCTTAAACAGGGTGTTAGATCAAGCTTGAGGCTCAGCTTCAAACGAGTCTTGGATTAGTGACTTCCAGTCCCCTCTGCAGCTCAGGGCAATTCCCAGTGCCTTTGTGCAGATGGGAGAAATTAGCTCAGATATAGCATAGCACCAGATTCAAAGCCTGGATCAAATGAGTCTGGAAGATTGAAAAAAAAAAGTTAGGTCAACTCTTTGTCCTTTTCTTTTTTGGCATCGTTCTCTGTGTCTCACTGTGTGTTCGGGTTTCAATTCCAAGCGGAAGAACCGAAACAGCATGAAAGAGGTGAATCTTGTGGTATTTCTTGACCATCTAATTCGGAAGGAGCAGCAATCTCAGGAGAGAGGCTGTGCTGCTGATGGTTATTTCCTTCACTCCAAGATACCCTGTTCAATTTCTAGCTTAGAGAGATTCTGATAAGATTAATCAGATTTAACCCAAATCTCCCAAACCTTTCTTTGAGGTTCACATGTCACCAGGGCTTGTAGATTGTTCCAGAAAAGGCCCCTGTGATCAGCCAGTTGCCTGTTCCTTCAACAGCTCCTCAGTTCCCCTCAGAGACCAAGCCCTTTTAGTGCGAGAATAAATTCAATCTCCTTTTGAAATATTTAACTCCGTTATTTTCTTGTAGGTTCAGGAAATAGGAGGTGACGTCCTCTGTTTATTCGAACAAATAAGTCCTAGATCTGAGTAACCTTCCTGACAGCAGCCAAGCAAGCGCTGCACACTCTAATTCCCAAAGATGAGCTAGGGATTCACATGTTACTTACTGAGGTATTACATGGAATTTTAATAGGCCTTTAACAGGACTCCAGTGAATTCAACAGCTGATCCAAACAAGATCTCCGTTCCAAGTCCTAATCCCATTATAGCCCTGAAAGATCTCCTTCTGTAGAAACTACTCTCTCTCAGGGCAGCATGGGAGGAAAGGAGGAAGAAAGATGGATAGGAAAGAGGAGACAGAGAGAAGGCCTGGAGAAGAGATTGTATATGAAAGGGAAAGAAAGGCACCGAGACAGAGATTTATAGATATGTAGTTATATATAGCCTATTTTCCTACCTGACTAGTTAGCACTTCATGTCAAAATCCCCTGAGCGAAGCAATCAGCAGAGCAGAGTGAATAACTCACAAGGAACAGTTTGTTCAAAGAATGTCCCTCTTTTCACTTATTGTTGGAACACATCATAAACTTCTAATTGCACGTTAGTCAAAATTATTTGCCCGTTTCTTCAGCTCATTTCATCTGTATATTTTGCAACCAAACACACAAATGGTCATGAACCATAGTCAGACTGGAGTCTCTCCTTTGTTACGGTAACAGCAAAAAAATACCCAATAGCAGCTAGCACATAAAAACAGAGTCTCCTTGCCCCTAGAGAGCTGCCAACCTACTATTTAGATAATATGCAAAAGGTGAATATGGAAAAGACAGGTGCGAATGCATCTATAATATTCACAGAAATGTCAGTAGCCACAGGTGGATCATATTGACTCATGTCAGTGTGTTAAACATGGACGTTTGTTCACTATTTGTGCAGCTCCTCTCTGATCTCATGCACAGAGGGTATGTCTACATGGCAATTGGACACCCGCTGACCCATGCCAGATGGCTCAGGCTTATGGGGCTTGGACTAAGGGACTGTTCAGTCACAGTGTAGATGTTTGGGCTTGGGCTGGAGCTTAGGCTTCTAAGGCGAGAAGGTCCCAAAGCTGGGGCTGCAGCCCGAGCCGGGCAGTCTACACTGCAGTTACCCAGCCCCTTAGCCTGGATCTCACGAGCCCAAGTCAGGGGGCATGGGCCAGGTGTGGGTGTAGACATACCCTTAGAAACTCACAAGACTGGTGTGGTATAAAGGATGAATGGGTGATTCCCTCCCACGATTTCCTGCAGCCTGTATTGAACAAGCTGAGGAACCGGGACTTTTAGTGGTGAAAGTCAGGCCAGCTTTGCCATTTGCCAGCAGGAGGCACCGACAGGACCTTACCAAAGGCTCTTCTGGAAGTCAAGAAGAGGGAACCTGAAATGGCTGTAGAGAGAGAAAGGCCCAAACTAGAATATTGGATCAGAAGGGAACTCCTTAGACTGCAGAGCGCAACCCCAAGAGTTAACTTGAAATAATGGTCCCATTGTTCCCCTGGGTTCAATTTCTTACTCCACGTGTCAAGCTCTCATCATGATGTCAACGACACCTTCTGTCTTCAGCAGACTTGGCTCTCATGTGGCCGGTGAATGGCACAGGTTGCCACAGAATCGCTGGAAGCTCTCGTGCTGCTGAGGCTGAATTTCTCCTGCATGGAAGGCGAGTGAAATGTACAGGTCAAAAGCTGAAATCTATTAAGAAACACTTTGCTTCTGCTAATCTGTTTGGGGTCTTCCCCGCCTGTCCCTTCATCAGTGCCATTCACCGAGGGAGCACACATTTCACCTCCTATGGGGCAGAGGTAATTATCCCTAGTGAATTAGACCCTCAATCACTGAGCCATAGACACCTGGCGGTGTATAAAAATCAGCCGCGTCTATAATTGTAAACCTCTCTCCGCCTTTTATTTTCCCTTCCTGTTTCAATTCCAATGTGTCAACTAAATTAAAAAACTTACAGAAATCTCTCGTCTTCCTCTGCCCCTGGGCCCTGATCCTCTGCCCTGGGCCCCTTTAGCTTTTGGGCGGCCTAGCAGTCACATTAACCCTGTGGGATTCAATACCGTTCTTCACAATTCATTATTGGTGAGTAACTAGTGTAGTAGCCCTTCCGTTCCCAATTTATTCTGCACCTCCATATCCCTCTACCTACAAATCCAGGTACTATAGCAGGGGTAGGCAACCTATGGCACATGTGCCGAAGGTGTCACGTGAGCTGATTTTCAGTGGCACTCACACTGCCCAGGTTCTGGCCACCGGTCCGGGGGGCTCTGTATTTTAATTTAATTTTAAAATGAAGCTTCTTAAACATTTTAAAACCCTTATTTCCTTCGCATACAACAATAGTTTAGTTATATATTAAAGACATTGAGAGACCCTCTAAAAACATCCAAATATATTACTGGCACGTGAAACCTTAAATTAGAGTGAATAAATGAAGACTTGGCACACCACTTCTGAAAGGTTGCCAACCTCTGGACTATAGGGTCCTCATCACCATAGGGTCTGATTTCCTCCTTGAGTTAAAAAGATGATGCTCTCCCTTTCTTCCTTTCTCTCACCAAGGAGGTTTAGGGCTTTCTTCTACCTCAATACCCAATATCTTCCAAAATCACCTCTGGGTATCGGCACTGTATTCATCATGGAAACACCTTTTTAACAAATCCACCTCCAGCTCTTATTCAGAATGATTTTCAAGGGGAGTGTGGTCTAAATAATAACTGATTTAAGGATTTACATATCTGATAGTTGCTTTGAATTGAGGCAACACTAAAATACACAGGAAGAATACATAAGGGAATGGAAATGTCTGGGTACCATGCCAAAAACGTTCTCCCTCTCAGACCCTTACAGCCATTATCATCCCCACCATTTAGAAATAGGAAATCCAGGAAAGTTTCAATATGATCTGTTGGACAAATTTCCTGGAATACTTTTCCTTCAGAAAATTCAATTTCACTGAACTCTAAATGTTCTGTGGGACTGACTTGAAGAAGAGCTAGGGGTAAGCTTGAAAGCCGGTGTCTTTTGGAGCAGGAGTTGGGTGTGTATTGATTTCAATGAAATTTTCAGCACAAGATTTCAAAATGATTCATTGTGGCTCTCGTTCCATTTAATAAAGTCAAAAGGTTTTTTTAAAATTTTTATATTTAATGTATTGATATAGTATGTGTAGATACATTTAATGTGATAATACTGAAACAGTACAATACAATGTAAAAGTATATATCAAAACTATTTGATATTCTTGAAATTAAACATTTCAATGATTCTGAACGACCTTTTCTTGGAATTTGACTTTATCCTGAATTGAGATGAAAACAAAATTTCAAAATGTTAGAGGTATATAAAATTATGAGTGGTGTGGAGAAAGTGAATAAGGAAAAGTTATTTACTTGTTCCCATAATATAAGAACTAGGGGCCACCAAATGAAATTAATGGGAAACAGGTTTAAATCAAATAAAAGGAAGTTCTTCACGCAACACACAGTCAACCTGTGGAACTCCTTGCCTGAGGAGGTTGTGAAGGCTAGGAATAGAACAGGGTTTAAAATATAACTGGATAAATTCATGGAAGTTAAGTCCATTAATGGCTATTAGCCAGGATGGGTAAAGAATGGTGTTCCTAACCTCTGTTTGTCAGAGGGAGGTGATGGATGGAAGAAGAGAGATCACTTGATCATTACCTGTTAGGTTCACTCACTCCGGGGCACCTGGCATTGGTAGACAGGATACTGGGCTGGATGGATCTTTGGTCTGACCCAGTACGGCCTTTCTTATGTAGAGTTCCCCAGGGGACAGAAAATCCTGCCAGCTCCAGTATCTTGAACGATGACACTAAGACCCAGCATTAACGTAAACAACTCAGGGCCAAAGCCGAGGCAGGGTGAGGCTGAACATCATCAAACCCAATTTTTAGGCACTTCGGAAATCCTCGAGTTACACAAAGCTTGAGGTAGTCACTCAGGCTCCTTGTACAAGGAATGGGGTAAGACAGGCACCCTGGACTGCAATGCACAAAAGCCATCACAAAATGCAGCTCCTCTCTTAAACTAGCCAATGGGAGATGCCACAGGGGTGTGTCTGATGCTCTCCCCCCCATGAGATAGACACCTCCTTCTGCTTGGGATTCTTGGGTGCAAACCCTCTCTTGGCATGGGGGTGCTTGCACCATGTTTATAAGCAAGCCAGAGATGAGGAAGGGGAAGACTTCCCTCAGAATTTTAGCCACGGATTAGGGTACTCACCTGAGAAGTGACAGATCCCTGTTGAAATCCCTTCTCCTCAGTACAGGAGGGGACTTGAACCAGAGATCTCCCACATGCCAGGCAAGCATTTAACAGCTGAGGTAAAAAAAAAAAAGTTATGAGGGAGGGCCTTTTTTCTCACCCTTCCCTCAGCAATTTTGTGCACGTTTGCCTATAAGGGCCCAATCCGGTAAGTGCATTCAGAGCTTGACTACTGGATTGGGCCCTGCATAAACAGATCCCCCAAACAACAACAACAAAAAAACCCTTAAGATTGTTCTATTGCATAATTAGGCTCGGAGGAATTAGATTTTTATGGGTTAAATCTCAATATTTCGATTGAGAATCACTGAAATTTACTAATAGGAAAAGTAAGAAAAAATGCAGTTTATGAATGTTTTGGAGTTGGATTTATAGCTTTTGCTCTCATACCTTCCATCACCTTCCACTTCTCGCCCTTGCCTGACACTAAGTCCCAATTCCAGATCCACCTCAGCAACGTTTACCACCTCCCAGTGGTTGTCACAATGCTATGTGAAACCCCGTCATAGTGGGACCTTGGGTCTCTAGCTTGGGTCTCTTGGGTCTCTACGTGTTAAAGTAGCTGGAATTCTGTAGTCCTTAGGACTGGGTCTTCTGGCTTACCACCTCATGATCCTAAGGTGGACCTCAGAACTAAGTTCCATATCATACTTGCTTACTTGGGCAATCAACACAGTGAACAAAGCAACCTCTAAAATGCAAGGATTTGTATGCGTAATTCCGAGGAACAATGAACTGCAGTAGCATGAAGCAAATGTCAGAGATTATATTAGAACAGTGTTGATCACTCTGCAATAGAAGAGACTGTATGAATGTTCAGGGGAGGTAGGACAGGACAATGTATGGTGTATGGGGTAACTATCACCTAAGGCAAAAACCATTCCATTCGTCAAGTGTGGAATAGTGTTTTGACTGCTTGAGAAAAACCACAAGCTTCCGGCACTCTAAATTCAATTATCTGATTTATAGGAGGCCTGGCAAAAAACCCAGCTTGGTGTAGAGTTTCAATTGAAAATAAATGAAACATTAAAAAAAAGAATCCTATCTAAACATAATACCTCGCCTGCATTTACTGGTAGATGGATATTCACAGCCTGTGATCTCCACCCCATCAGACGACCTCCATCTGGCATCATATCTCAGAGTCTAGGGACCAGGAGTGACATATATGAACAGTTGTTATATTGATTTTAATTCTAAATTGAGCTCTTGGTTACATACCAGCTCCTACTGTAATATTAATTACAGGTTCCCCCTGCTCTGACCCCCCCGTGTCATTTGTTATCAAAATTCAACCACGCAAGTGACTGTCACCGGGAATCCATTTTTCATTCACACGAGTGACCAGCCCTGTGGTACGTGTCTCCAGGTTCCAGATGACATTCAGTGAAACACAGCCTCGTAAATCGTAAATCATAGTTAGGGCATAGAACCCCTCTGCCGAGCAGCAGGGAGCTAATCTCTTGTCTGCAGGTTTTTAATTGAATAAAACAAAATGATGATGAAACCCTCTGTAGATGCGCTTGAGCCCTTTCATTGGTTTAAAATGCCCGGTGAGGGAGAGGGAGAGCAATGGAAAAGGTGTTAAAGTGATGCTCTGCTTTCCATCTCCCTCCCCTCCGAAGCAACAGATAGTATTTCTCCTACCCAATTCCCAAAGTATCTTAAGGTGCTACATCCATCTTTGGTTCCTCCCAGTCTCTCTCCCCATTCTCCTCTTGAGCCCCAAGTCCCCACGGAAATATAGTCTATATTGTTTTCAAGGCATTATGCAGTAATTATAATTGCACTGCTTCCCTCTCTCAAATCTGTGTCTATCTCCAACTGCACTATTGCCCAGAAAAGCAGGAACTGGATGGGGAGAGGGGGGGCAGAGGGAGTTTGGCCCCTAAGTCCTATTGAAAACTCTATGAGCATTGGGTGGGTGCCTAACTCCCTTGAGTGCTTTTGAAAACCCCACCCTAGATTCTTGCACCTCTTCGGACACTTCAAGCCTCAGAAACAAAATGGCAGCTGGCCTACACAAATCATAGGTGAACTTGATAGATTTGTAAGTCAGCAGCAGTCCAATGGGCCAGCACACAAAAGATCTTTAGTTAGGAAATCTTGGAAGACATGGAAGGAGGAGGCGGCGGCCAGAAACATTGAAGACCCAAAGGGGGGGGGGGTGGCGGGAGGCTCACTTGACTGTCCACAGTGGTGAAGAGGTGCTGGTGAAGAAAACCTTAAAGCAGGAGAAACTGAAGGAGGGTGTATAGGCCATACAGAGGTAAGAGGGTCATTGAGTTTGAGGAGATGAAGCAGGAGGGTGAGACAGGAGAAGAGGGCTCCTCATTCATAGAATCTCAGGGTTGAAAGGGACCTCAGGAGGTATCTAGTCCAACCCCCTGCTCAAAGCAGGACCAATCCCCAACTAAGTCATCCCAGCCAGGGCTTTGTCAACCCTGACCTTAAAAACCTCTAAGGAAGGAGATTTCACCACCTCCCTAGGGAACCCATTCCAGTGCTTCACCACCCTCCTTGTGAAAAAGGTTTTCCTAATATCCAACTGTGACAAAGCTTCTGTTCAAGGAAAGGGCTGAGGTATTTTAACCAAACCGGTTTTACCATCCTTGGTTTGAACGCTGACATTTACAAACAGAATGAAAAACAACATCTCCTGCAGCCACTCAATGCTTCCACATGGCACAGGATCTAGCATTCAAACCTCTGTCAAAGTCCGTTAGAATAAACATACGGAGGCTAGCCGGTAAAATTAAACTCCCATGCACCGGGAGGAATGTAGCCAGAAAGAAAGAGGCCAGAAGCCTTTGAAACCTATTGATTATTCAAAAGAGTAGACTGCCATGCTTGAGTCAAACCATGGGGGAGGGAATTTGAAATCCTCCGAGTAGTCTAGACATTGATGCACTCTTCAGAACCATCCTTCCCATAAAGCAGTGGACTGGCACTCGGGGGATGTAGCTTCAGATCCTGGGTCTGCCAGGCATTTCCTGTGTGATCTTGTGTGTTGGGCTTGTGCTGAATCATAGAATCATAGAATCTCAGAGTTAGAAGGGACCTCAGGAGATTATCTAGTCCAACCCCCTGCTCAAAGTTGTAATGAAAAGTTGTAACGAAAGAGGTGCCGGGACTCAAGCCATTTTTTTAAAAACTTTCATAACTGATGTGGCAAGTCCAGAGGTGCCAGAGCTATGAACTGCCAAGGCTCAGGCCTGGTATAAATGAATCACTTGTTGAACTCTGTTGTGTCTGTGTGGTCACATAGGCCCCAGTTCAGCAAAGCAATTAAGCGCATGCTTAAGTCTACCCCCCATTCAGCTAAGCAGGTGCTTAACTTTACGCACATCTGCTCCATTGTCTTCAATGTATGCTCGAGTGCTCAGCTGACTAGAGATGGACGGAGGCATTTTTCAAATGGGTCCAAACAATCCTTAGAGCCAATTGTCCCCAAAACTCACAGATGTTCAAAAATGTAAATTTGGACCTTGGGCCTCTTGCTGCTTTATGCTCAATGTTGATTTCACTCTGTTTTTAGTATTTCATCTTAGCACTCTGGAGAGACGTTGCTTTTTCTTTTTTCCATCATTTTTCATTTGGTCAACACTGATTGTTTTCCCCGCCTGCGTTTCCTATTGTGGTTCTGGTTGATTTACTTCCTTGTTGTGTACAAGCCTCATCAGTGATGTTAGCAACAGGTCGCCAGCACCAGCTGTGAGAAGAAGAGTGCGGGCGGGAGTATGCGTGTAAAACGTGTGTTGAGTTGCAGTCAGGTCTTACAAACATTTGTGGCACACGTTCAACTTGACTCACACGAATAGTCCCACTGAAGTCAATGGGTGGGGTTTTCGAAAGCACCTTTGTCACTGGACTGGTCTGCAAATCCACAGCATACCACCTTGCGGTAATGTCCTATGTGGACATTGCTAACGAGCCCCAAAAGCCCTAATGGGCACTTTGCTTCAGTGCACTCGAAGCAACAGCCACACATAACATCACTGCCTGGCAAGCTGGTGTGCTGTAGATTCACAGATCCCATGTAGACAAGACTTTAGAAGCACAAGTCCCAGCGGGACGACTCAGACTCCAAGACAAGCAGATGCTTAAGGATTTACCAGATATGGCCATAGGTAATTGCCTCCGCATAACAGACTGGAAGTGCTGTAAAAGGAGTATCTATTTTGCCTTTTAATATCTTGGTGATAACTTTGGATTTGGAGGGGGGGAACCCTGATATTTGGATCCATAAGAAAATACCTCACCAGAGAAGCTGACATTTGAAAGAAGAGGAATTATGACGTGGGTTGTTGTTTTATTTTAAGCTTCAAAACCCATGTTCAAGGATGCATAGCACAGTTCCTTTTTATGATGTAATTAATCATCATTCCATTCACTGGAGTAACAGGATCTAATGGGATATATTGTCCTATTTTAATGATAGGCACGTCAGAAAACATAAATAGGTCAATTGACGTAATTGCAGTAAATACAGGAAAAATCTCAATATTTCAAGATGAATTATGTAATTTACATAATTAGGTCTAAAAATGGCATGTCCCTACCAAGCATGCTCATCTGACCCTACACTATGCTTTCCTCCTCCCCATTCAGCAGCAACTTGTTTGTTTCTAGACATTTTCATACGTGACTAGAAATTTCTCCTGGGTTTGTCTGAGACATTTAATGTTGTTTAAATGGGAGTTGCTGGCTTGATTCATTTGTTGTAGCACAGCAGCAGCTGTACAGCCCCGGATCAGCCTTATTCTGAATTTCATCGGGGTTGCTGTGTGTTGCTTCAGCGAAGGCTGTCCAAAGTGGGAGGTCAGTATGCTCAAAGATGATGAATGCGAGCCATCATTCAAGTCTTCTCTTTTAGGGCAATGTAACTATAGTTTATGGGAACTGGTCAGTAACCCAATAGTGCCAGTAATACTAACACATCTGTACTTTTTTATGTCCTCTTATAATAAAGGGGGAGGAATACAACGTGTATCAAAATTGGATAGTGTCCTTTTAAATAGTTTGCATGGCCACCCATGGTGCTCACTGAGTTCTGTGTTTTGGAAACCAGCCAGGGAGCAGTGTTAGAGCTGGTTGGGAGTTTCCCGTCGGAATGGTTTTCCCCTGGAAAAATTCCCTTCTTGAAAAGAATCAACATTTTCCAGAGGGAAAATTTCAATTTTGCAAAAATAATTAAAAATACATGGATTTGCCATCAAAAGGGCTACCCTCCTGGGAAGCACATGCCAATTTCACTTTTGGCAGGTGGGGAGGAGACTGGGAGGCTGAGTGCTTCTGCAGTCAGCCCCTGGGGGGAGGCAGGCAGCTGGGGTACTCCTCCTTCTGCAGCCTGTGGGGAAGGCTTTGGTTGATTTCAATTTGTCCCTGCAGGAGCCTTCCAGGTGGGCAGCCAAGTTATGCTACTGAAATGGAGTTTTTTGGAATTTCTATCCTATGACAAAAGGGTCCAGGTTTTTACTTTTCATCCCAAATCAGGACCCTGCCCTGCTTCCCCGAAACCTCAGTTTTCTACAGTCTGTAAATTCCATTTTCTGATCAGCTTTAATATATAGGTAGGGCTCTGCACATTGTAAACACTGTTAGTGGGCCCCACCGTAGCTGTGCGGTTGCTTCCTATTACCTTTGGTGTGTAAAGAGCACAAGACATGGCAGTGGAGTTCTGGCCTCAGCCCTGCCAATCTCTGATCCCCGCTGCACATCTGTGTTCATGTTCTGCTCTCGTGCCCTTCAAAGTCAAGGGGAGTTGTGGGCACAGACTGAAAGCAGAAGATTGCAACAGAGCTGGGAAGTGTTGGACCTGAAGTAGGGATCAGAAAACAGAAGAGCAACCTTGATCTTGTTCTTTAACTTGTTACCTGTCATGGTTTTCCAGACTGCTCTTACCTGTGGGGCAGATCGCTTGTACTCGGCAGTGAAAAAGGGAAGCACTGTGGACTGGCTGTTCGATGCTAGAATTGAGAGTCGGAGTTTTATTTCCAGCTCGGGCAGTTGTGCAGCCTGTAGCAAGCCACATAGGGCCAGATCCATAGCCCGTTAAAAATCAACAGACTCTCCTTGACCTCAAATCATCAGCCTTTTAGCTCACTGGGTGAATTTCACCCAGTGTCCCACCTGTAGAAGGCCAGATCAAAGGTCTGTATCACGTTAGGCCTATTTTGAGGACTGAAGTTGCACTAAATAGGCATAATCTTCAGGGGCTTGCCCTCTGCACATAGGCAAATTTCACCCTGTGCACCTGATATTAACTCACTGTCCGGGGGTGTTTCTAATTTCCTTCCAGTGACTGGAACACAAAGAGGTAAATGAGCCTGATTACCTCTAACAAGCTAAGGACATTGGTCTCTTAGCTTAATGAGCAGCGAGTCATGCTTTCAGAGTCAAAAGTCCAGGGTGCGATCCCTACTTATGACCAAGCCAGGGGCTTGTTATAAATTCACTTCCCTGCCTATAAAATGAGGACATTGGGGGCTTGTCTACACTACTGCTTAAATCGAGGTATTTACGTAGTGCAGGGGGGTGAAAAATCCCCCCCCCAGCAACGTAAGTTATCGACTTAGCGTGGGGTCGACTATGGTTTATGGCAGCAGGAGATGCTCTCCTGCTGACAGTCTCTGCCTCTCCCATCCCTGAGAGACTCTTGGGGATCCGCAGATTGAAAACAAGCAAAACACAATATTAAGCACTGTTTGAATAGCAAGATGCCAGATTAATGGCTAGGAACATCCTAGATTGTTCCTAGGGATGCTACAGCTATCTGCCCTGCACCGTTGTCAGACAGCCCACTGGCCCCTTTCCATCTCCACACCTCCTCCTTTTCCTTCCCCTGATAATAACATGGCTCCATCTCATTCAGTGAGCAATGTAAGGAAAGCTGCATTAGCGGTCTCTGTTCATTTTACCAGCCACATCCGAAAATCAGGAGAGAGAACTCCAGCCAGCTGTTGAAGTGCACAATTCGTTCTTAGCTACAGCCTAGTAATTGAAAACTGTCATTCTGCGGGAAAATGGCAACACAGCGTAAAAGCCGGAGCAGGCAGGAGTTTATCACACTGCATCTTGAGATTTTTAACTAGTTTCTGCCAAACTTCCCCATCCCTCGATTCTGGTAGCTTGCCTGCTATTTACCCACCTCTAGGGAAATTTCCTTAGTTATTTTGTTATTGAAATGCTTTGGTTGATTTTTCCCCCCTATTCTTTTCCAAAGCCGAGGGTTGAAGGAGTGGTGGGGTGTTTGAAGTTGAGGAATTTGGACCAGTCTGAAATTCCCAAGCCCCTGATCATTTGTTTCTAAGCACCGAGGCAGGAGAATTTTCGACCTTCTACGAGGTATAAAATGGGCTTCAGTTATACAGATCGACTTGGTTTTACAGTTCGGGTGGTGAAGGTTCATAGGACCACGTCAGTGTAATAGGCTTGTGGAAGTTGGAGTTCAGTGCTGTATAATGGGTTGTTATTGTACCAGGCAGACACCTCCTTCCCTTGTCATGTAAAACATCACTCATTCCTGCTATGAAGAAACAACACCATAGCTAAATGCGATCATGCCTGAGTGTCTCCCCACTCTCCCAGAGGTAACCCACACCTGCTGTAGAACTCCTTCCGCTGGGGCAAAGAGAAATAGATTCTCATGTTCATTCAACGCTGAAAATCCAAACCATAAACAGGCCCCAACTTTTCCCTCTCCGGAGATCAGAATGAATTAACGTGTTCGTTCGGTCTTGGGCTTTGTGCAGCACGACCCCTTCACTGGAATCACCTTCTAAAACTTCCTTCTCACAATAAATAAATAACCCGAGACTTGGAAGGATTTAGGCCTCAGTTCATTTCTATAAGGCACACTACATTTCACTGTGAGGATGTCATTTCTCACAAGCTAATGGGTGAGTGTTTGAGTGTGTGAGAGAGTGAGTCAGTGAGTGAGGTTGTGCCAATATTTGGATGGCAAACTTAAGGAACACCGAAGTAAAAGTTTGCTCACGCCGTAGGTGGTACTCTACACCCTAACTCGGAGTTGCAGCAGAAATACTTTTAGCGTCTATAATCTAGGGTTGGGGCTCCAGTGGAGTTGCACTGGTTTTACACTGGCACACATTGGACTTGGCAGTTCAGAGCCCACATCTAGCCAGCTTGTAATGAACATGGCAATTCCTCCCCTCACATCTTTCCTTTTCCTCACTCAATCTTCCCCCGAGCCCCCTTTGCCTTAATCAAAACCCGCACGTCTGAGAACAGTCTAATGGAGGCCATGGCTGGGAACGGCAGGCTGCCTCCTGAAGCGTCATTAACTGTGAAGGAGAGCGGTGGCTGGGGGAAGTGTGACAAGTCTTCCCCCATGATACGGACAAAGCCTGCACCGCGTTCTCAGCGTGGATTAGGGAGTGATGGATCTGCAGTCAATTGGTGCTTTGAAGGCTTCCTCTGGAGAAACAAAGGACGCCCAACCTGTCTGCTAAACTGGTCTCTCAGCCACCTCCCCTTTTCCTTGTCCCCTGGTTCCTCTGTCACTGTCGGAGGAAGGGCGGCAGGGCTGGTGATGGTGCACCCGGGGTGGGTGGGTGTTGTGTCTCTTTTGTAAGCAGTGCTTTCCCTTTCCTGCCAAAACAAGTGGCCCTTTCTTTGGCTAACAGAAGAGTAGACACATGTAATTAGGGAGAATGCGCGGAGATGAAAGGAAAGGCTCTCCGGAATCTCGGAGGAACAGAAGGTGATGCATTGTGACAGATGCCTTTTGTTATGTTGTTTGTTAAACACCAGACCATTTCCCTCTCTACATTTTCCAAACCGGTCTGCACGCTCCCAGGGTGTGGGTGTGTGGTTGTGTGGGAGGAAGGGGAGCTTCCTTTTGTTGAGGCACTTGGAGAAACACAACCCCACTCCGTCACCTGCGCTCCACTTTACCCAGCAGGGAACAGAGGGACTGACCTGCTGCTCCTTTCTCAAAAGCTGCCTCCTTCCCTGTTAATTCGCATGCCTGGTCCAGGGCTATACGGAGACATCCTGCCCATGGTGGTGGGAGGAACTCATTCTCCTCTAAGGCCTTCTCTCCACGGCACTCTGGTCCAGCTGCCTCTGGGACAAGCCACCGTTCCATTACGGTATTTTACTCCATGACTTGCGCCAACGTGCTCCAGAGCGGTGTGAAGAGGAGGCTCTGAGCAGGCCCAGCCTCCTTTGGAATAAGCCAGAGCTGCCCTGCAGCGTTAGACACCACGGCTGAGCCTTGGCAGCATCATGATGTTCAACTGGGACTCCCCAGTAAGGGGAGGGAGCAACATAAACCCAGGCTTCTCATATACGCCTGCTTCTGAAGGCTACTTTGCACTGCAAAGGCCAGCCCAGTGCATCCGACACCTTCTCGTACTCGTTGTTATAGCGATTTATGGGCACTGGGAATGGTGAGTTACGCGAAGGAGGGGATGCATGCGTCTGTTGGACATTAAGCTCACAGCAGTTCCAGCTCCCGGCCCCTCCTGCTCCTCCCTCACTTTGTTCCGGCCTCCCTAAGGTGGGACTTGAGCCACCTTGGCATTGAGCATTTGAGGGCTTTCCTCAGTCTCTTCTGAGGAGGATTTAATATTCTTCAACCTAGAAGGGAACATTTTAGGAGTGCCTGGTGCCCCAGTGTCAGCGCCGAACGATTTTCTTCTTCTTGTGAGGTGGAGTAGCTCATTTGTGGGGTCTTCACCTCTGGTTGAGTCTTCCTTAGCCATAAATGTGGATCACATATGTTGAGCGGTGGGCTCAGGAGGTCACGGGCCGTAAGGCACAACTACTTTGAAGCTAGTAACTCATGAACAATGCTACATACCCTCATACTCCCTGTCTGCATAGACACAGACGTGCATAGTTCTATCGATTGTGCAGTATTCCTGTCACAGACAGCAGTCGCTTCTACCCACCTCCAGTGCAGCTTGAAATTTTCGGGACTGCTTCTTTCTGCTTTCCCTTTTCTTAACAGGCCTGTGAGTTAGCTGCCGCTGCTGCAGTATTCAAATTCGATGGTGAATTTGCCCAATTTGCAACTCGCTCCACATCCCAATCTCACTTGAGCTCCAGCAAGCAAGGGAGTAGGAGGAATGCAAAGTGTGTAGTGGAGAAAGCAGCGGTCTGCTCTTTTCACCTCCCTCCACCCTTCTGCTTCCGAGGATGCTGGGAAGAAGCCCACAGGGCTGATAAAAGCCAAAAGTGGCCATGGTGGTTGGAATTTCAAAGCAGATGGCAGCACTCAAATTAAAGAGCATTAATTACTACTATTATTTTTAGCAGAACATATTGCAAGCAGCATGATTCTAAGCAGCCCAAGCTCCAGTGAGAATGTGAGCACTCATAGGTGAAGTTGGAAGGCAGCAGGGAATAGCAGGAAGAGTGAAAGACCTAGTCCTAGGTGTACATCAGGTGCCAAAATATTGGGTACCGCTGTGCAAGTCTTCTGTGCAATGTTCTAGTCACAAGTGCTTTGGGATGGCCCTGGGGAGAAATGTGTTTGATTTATGATTGAAGGGGGAAATTGCCATATCCCTGCCAATTGAAAAGAAATCAGATCATGGCTCCAAACCTCCTCTTGCTTCAGTTGGTCTATTTCCCCCATCTGCGAAATTTTGCCGCAGCCTGCTGTTAGTGAAAGAAGAATCAGCCTTTGTATTTTAATCTCTAATATTGCAGGAGAGAGTCACCACAATGTGCATTATTATGATGAATATGATTACAGCACCTTAGAGGTCCCAGCGTAGCTGGGGTCTGTCATGCTAGAATCTGTACAAACACAGAGACAGTCACGGCCAATCCCCCCAAAGTTGACAAATCTAAAGGGAAACGTCAGATTACGGGTGGGGAAAAGGAAGAATTATTCTCCCCATTTTCAGGACAGGAACCAAAGCAGGGAGATTAATGGTGGGATTCTCAAAAAATAAATAAATGTAGAACTCTTGGGAGCACAAGTGCTATTGACTTTCAATGTGTCGTGTTCCTAAGTCATGCAGGCACTTCTGGGAAGATCACGGAGGGGATGTAACAGAGCTGGTAACTAAATTTAGATCTTTAGTCCAATGCCATAACCACAGGACAAAAACCTTCCTGTCCCAGGCCCGGATTCAGTAAAACTCTTGAGTTTGAGAACTAGGCATGGGTTTAAATACGTGTTCCAGCGCCTTTCTAAATAGGGAAGTACATGCTTCTAAAGGCAAGTAATTGCTTCAGTGCTTTGCTGAACTGGGACCCAAGATTGTTGGCAGAGCAAGTGAAATAAGGTGGAAAAACATACCTGACAAATATATTATGCTAAGGGTTTCGTGTTCACTCATCAAAACCTTGACTAACGCCTACTAAATAAATACAAAAAAAAATCATTGAACACGCTTATCTAATCAAACCCCACAAAAGTCAGCATGTAATGTATATAGTCATCAAATTCTATTCAACAAGCTCTAGCGGTTGGATAGAACTCAGTTTTTTTCATCTAATTTTCCAAGCAGGAAGGCTGCCAAAAAAACAAAAAGTGTAAATGATGCGGTTAGAATGTAGGGAGAGTTTTCAGCAGCCAAATATCTGATGATACGTACATGACCACTTAGCATCTCACACCCTGGAAGAGCTGCTGCTGATACCCTCTTGGGGTAAGTTTCTTTGAGATGATTTGGGGGGGAAGGGGGGGCGTGTAGTTGGCAGAGGCACCGAACACACCGCGCCGGGCTCATTAAGAAGGATGGATCGGAGGCGGTGGCTCTTCTGTGCTGAGCTATTGAAAGTGAAATGGGATAATTGCCACAGTTACAACGAGCCTGATCAAGCTGAGAGAAACAAGTTTCAAATTGTACCAATCAGCCCTAATCCGAAGGAGTTATTAACAGAGCTCTACCCTGGTGAGACCACATCTGCTAACTCGAGATAATGATTTATATCGCCATTTATGAAAGTTCCAATTTATCCTAATTCAATAAGGGGAAGGCAGCAGGCTCGGAGGGAGTGGGAGGCGAGGACTCTGCCTGAGCCCCTCGACAGCTCCCTGCCCCAATACCCTCATGGGGTTTCGGCCGTGGAATGAACCCACAGGAATGAGAGAAACGTGTGAGAGGTAAAAATGTAAGGGGTTAGAGACTCGGAGATCTGCCACATCTCTGCCAGCTGCTCTGCTCCTGGCCCAACTCTGAGGGGGCCCCAGGTGGAGGGCACAGGGGTTTGGGGTCGGGGGAGGCTAAGTGGGAGGCACTGTGGTGGTCAACTTGCAGCCCAGGTAACACTTTGTAGGCCATATATGTGGCCTATAATGATAAATAGTTTGAGAACCACTGGGATAAAAGTTAGCACTGGTTTAGCGGTTTAAGATCCTCCAATGCAAGATGCCATAGAAGTACCTGATGGTATATTAGGATCACATTTTACCTTTATATAGCACAGGGATCGAGGCGGCTGTCCCCTGAAGGTCCAGGATACGCGAGGGTAGGCCCAAGGAAGCAAGCCAGATGGCGGCAGGCTAGGAAGGAAATCGGCAATGAGCGAGCTGGGACTCGCTCGTCTTAAACCCAACCATCTTGGGGTGGGTACAACACATGGGAAAGCAGCTGCTACAGCTGCTGAGTGGGGGAAACAATCCTGAATGCTGGAACTGGAGAGGGCTGGTTGGGTGCAGCCACAAATAAACAATAGGTACAGCCTTTGAGGAGTCATTTTATGTGACCAGGCCCCCACAGACAAGGGCTGGTTTATTCAGCTGAGACCCTCAGACAGAGAAGGCCTAAGGGAGAGGAAGGGACCTTGGAGGTTTAAGAATTACACCTGGGATGCAGCCTTCAGTCAGAGCCAAGGGTAGGAGATCCCAGCTGCAGTATGGGCTGGGAGCTCATGGTGTATAAAAATTAGGCTGTATCCCTTTAAATGATGACTTTTTAGTACCCTCGCTGTGTTTCAGAAGCCACCAGAACCCTGCCAGGGGAGTAACATACCTCTGTAGCTGCCTTCCATATTGTTTATAGTCAGTAAACACTGCTGTTTGGACCCTACTGTGCTTCCTATAATGTTCTTTGTGTAAAGAACAAAGGATACCACAGAGCTCCCCTTCTGGTTTGAATGGAGACACCACAAACAGCGAGTCACATAAAAGTATCTGTCATTTGAGGACCTCAAGCCCTTTATAAGCAATAAAAGGCCAGCATCTCCCTGATGAATGCATGCCAAACTCCCTGCTAAGACCACAGCGGAAACCATTTGCAATGCATTGGAACAAGTTCATTGAAGGTACAAATTTAGGAACAACACAACACATACTATTCTTATCTACACTAGATAGTGATTCTTTTATATATACTAACTACACACTATATGCTTTTGGGGAGCAGTGACCATGGTGGTGTGGGTGGCGGGGTGGCGGGAGGGAGGGGGGGGACAGGGACCAGGAGCCTGGCCCAAAGCAGCTTAGTCTGGGCAGCTGTGGGGAGCCCTGGACCCTCCACCTGCCCTGGAGGCCTACCCCGGCGGGTGGGGACATGCTCTCGGGTGACCCTCCCCACCTACACAGAAGTCCCTCTGCTGACTTCAGAGCTGGATGACCAGAGAGCAGTGGGTGCTACAGCCCCTGCCTGCCCCCCCATCAACCCCACCCCTGAAAAAAAAACACTCAATCCACCCCCCCCACACACACACACACACATACCCTGTGCAAAATGTACATCTGCTGCACACAGCATTATGGGTAATATCCCAGTCCTGGAGCAGGCAGCTGCAATCACAGCAGAGCAAAAAAAGGCCTGAAAGTTTCATCTGCCACAGCTAGCTGGGCCCTTTCAGTTGCCACGATCGTTGGCATGGCTGAAAGGTCAGCGATTCGACCTGTGCAAGTGCCTCCCTCTCACTGCGTCGTACTCTAGCTCAGAAAACATCCCGGGAGGAGCCCCTGGGAGCGGAGAGCTCCCTCCGACCTGTCTGGAGAACTCACTACACTGACGCCATCTGTACCTCTGCAGAATGAAAACCATCAACGCCCCCGGAAGCCACTAGTTACGGCCAGTATGGTCCATTTTCTGTGTATAAGCACAGACTGTCCTGCTCACCTTAGGAGGGGTAACTCAGAGGGAAATGAAAGAGCCCACACTGACTTTTGGAATAGAGGATCAGCCCACGCTCACTGGGTGAAAACGCAATTCCAGGGCAGCACTTAATAGTCTCTGAAATGGTTACGGCTGGTGCAGATTTTTGCCGCAGACCTGGGAAATGCAGGGATACATTGCTCCAGTCCAGGCTCACCCAAGTACTCCCTCCCTTACCCGCTTCTCTCTCTCTCCCCCTTCAAGGTTTTATGTAATCACTTTCAGCTCAATGTGTACCAGATGTCACAAGTGTTAGACATTCAATCTATAACAATCAGGGAGACGTAAAAACAGTGACTATTAAATATTTATCAAGATTATCTGTTTGACCTTTATTTTTACAACTATTTGCACGCCAGCAAGGCACTGCAGAGAAGGAATGCAAAGTCTGGCACTGTGAAAGCAGCCCTGCTCGGTCTCTCGCTTTCTACCTCCCCGCTTTTACCCTCCTCCCCCATCCTTTTGGGCATGCTGGGAATAAGCCCAAAGGGCTGATAAAAGCCAATAATGGTCACCGTGGTTGGTACCACCAAACAGATGGTAGCATTAAAAACCAAGAGAACATTAATTACTACTATTATTTTTAGCAGAAACATATTGTAAGCACTTGAGGATTTGCTGCAAAAGCTGAGGGTGTCTTAAAGAGGCAGCGTAGTTGCAGGGAGAGTCTGCAGAGATTCCTTTGTGGTTCAGATGTGCAGGCGCCTGTCTTTTTTGTCCTTCCTCAGTTATGAGGGTGCTCGATTAAGTTCCTCCCATGGAGACGATCCTCCAGAACTGGGGCCCATTCTCTCTGGCCTCATGCTTCAAGATGAAAATGGAGAGAGAGGCTCCAATGGACCCCTGGTTTCGCTTTGACCGTCACAGCTCATTGAATTGCCTTCCGTTGCTGCCAGCCTTTGAGGGCTGCCTTAAGACTATGGCTGGCAGAGTAACGGAGGATGACAGCTGCTTTTCGCAGCTGGTTCTAAACCAAAGAACAGGTCAATGGGCATGGATGAACTAGAGCTTGAAAGCAAGGAGTCGCATGCACATTCGTCTCCAGGCCACGGGCTGAATGACGGGAGAGACTGGCTTTTTTCTTTCCCCCTTCCCACCCCACTGTCGCATAAAATATCAGGACAAACAAATACAGTTTAGTGGCAGGGTGGGACATTTCTTCTGCGACGAGGATGATTTTCTTAAGCCCATTTTTCTGCCCAGTGGCTGAAATGGAATCAGTAACCGAAAAGCAGCGCTGCTGAAATCCATTGAAAAAGTCATTAAGCAGCGGCAGTGTTAGAAAAAAACCAACAACGCCTTCCACACGATGAACTCCGGTGCTAGCCCCATTCATTCACTTCTCCTCCAGCAGATTGTTCCATTGGCTCCGCTCGCCCAGTTGGGACGCCGCATCCTGCAGATCCATTGGCTGCAGCCAGGCATGGAGGAACCAGTCACCTGTTAAATTTAGATTTCTTGAATCTGCCAACGGCCTGACACATTGATAAACAGCAGCGATTTTTAGTAAAGGTTGGGAAGGCGCGCGCGCTCGCCGTTAATTGCTTTGTGGTACTGAACCATAAAAACTGCAGTGACTCAATCTTGAGCAATCTCCCCACCAGCCGGGGTACAGGCGCTTATCATAGCGAGATCAAGGTCTTTCCATCACGCGCCAGACTGCAGGCCGGCTGACCTCGCTCAAAACAAAAGCCTTCTAGATTTACAGCCAGCCCGGCTGCTGTGTCAATAGGAAGTGGGAAGCGGTGGTCACCAGGCTGAAACTGACAAAAGAAATAGACCTCGCTGCTAATGTCCACCAACCCGTGCCATGATTCATAGCAGAGGGAAGTAAACGCTTCAGAAGCGCAAGACATTTATGGTGGTGTATGATTATTTTTTATTAAAAGGGGACAGCTTTTCAAAAGTGCTCAGCACCCACACACAGGCCTAATGTTCCAGGAGAACTTAAGATGTTGGGTCTTCTAAAAACGTGGCCAAAAATTGTTGTAATGGGGGCTGAGCCCTGGGGGAGGGGGAAGAAAAAGGTCTGCCCCTTATTTATTCGTGTTTGGATAATCTAGCCTCAAGTGGGGATTCTGAAGACTTGGAAACCTGGGACTGGGTTCTCTGGAAAATCCGGCCCCCAAGTGCTTCAATGAGATCTATGCAGTCTATAATACACTTTTTGGTGGATCATGTCTCTTTAATTAGGTGCCCAATTACCTCCTTTAAAATGAAAATTCAGCTACAGAGCCTGCCACAAAGTCTGTGCTTCACCTAACCCAGGAGTGGTCAATAGACAGACTGCGGGCCAAATCCAGACAGCTGTGCACTTTTGAATGGACCCCCAAAATCTTTTTATTTACTTTAAAACATTGGTGTTATTAGTTTTTGTATTTTCCCTGGAGTCTGGACCTTGACTACACCTTGGCCAAGAAATTTGGACCTGGACAAGTAATAATTGATTGCTCCTGACCTAGCCTGTCACTTGAAGTTAAAATATTCACTGAAGAGCAACTGTATCTGGCAATGAAGAAAACAAACCAAAGCAAACAAACTTTTAAAGGAGACAACTTGAGTTCAAAACAAAAATTTTTGGGGGAGTAGGGGGAGAAAATACACCAGATTATTTTTGATTGAGCCAGTCTAATCCTCTAATAGAAGGAATTAAAATGACAAATCAGTAACTTCTCTATAAATAGTGCAATTATCAGGAGGAAAATAAGGTCAAAATGTATTTAGAGCTAATTCAAAATCCTACTGACTCTCTGAAGAAGTGATTTGTTGGGAAGGTCCTGAGGGGATGAGTGGAAGATAAACTACACGTGCTACCTTTCATGTTTTATAAAACAGAAGCTATTGGAACTATTTTTCTTCCAAAAAAGTGAAATATCCCATTGAAGGGTTTTTGCAGCATTTTCTCATCACTGAACTATTAGCTGATGGGGAGGTGGTATCTGATGCAATTCCTGCTAACACATGCCCATCTGAGCTAGTGGTTTAAAGGACAATCCCAGGAGACCCGAAGCTCATGTTTCATTAACATTGCCTACCAGCACTAAGATTCAATAGCTAGAAAACAATGCATTGGAGGAACACAAAATGCTGCCTATCTTGGATGGGCATCTGTTCACTCTCTGGGGGATGGAACCCAAAGTGCAAAACTGCTTGTGATTTTATTTCCCTTTGCAGACCCCACAAAAAAGTATTTATCCTACTGGGAAATTCTCTCCTTTAACGGAGATGGTGGTGGATGGCCTGAGAGTTGGGAGCAGCAGTTTCTCTCCCAGTGGATGAGGCTTAGGGGGCACCTGTGTTTTTTGTACCTGTGTGTGATTTTTGCAGCTATGCTCTGGAAGTAGAAAGGAAACAGAGACTGGGGTTTGGATACAGGCAATATGCAAAATCTCCTTCTTCCCCCCCCAGCACATAAGCAGGAAACAGCCATCTGCAAGAGGAAACCTTGACCTTCTGCATCTAACAAAGCTTGTACAAAGTCTCAACTATGGATGCAGGTTGGGAACAATGTTCCCCCTAATTGCTGACAGGCTGTGTGCGCAAAAAATTCTTCTGTGTAAATTTTTGTGCGCATGGTGTAAGATCCGTGTGCGCATGCACGGCTTAGAGGGAACAGTGATTGGGAAGAAGATCTGTAAACAGAATGGTCCCCTTTGCAGGCTAGAAAGCCAGAAGGAACAAGGAGGAAATAAGGATTAGAACCCAGATTTAGGAGCCTAATTACTTTTTAAAGATTGGGGTGTACATGTCTTTCTGAAAGCTCCCATTAGCGGTGCTCTGCGGGAAGCCAACTGTGGGGTTACACAGTGCTCCCCTATGCCGCACCCCACAAAGCTAGTTAAATTTCAGTACAAGCAGGGATCTTGTCCTCCTGCCAGCTCTGATGAGGAAGGATATCTGAGTATCAAGAAATGGGTTTGTTTGACCCCTTCCCCTCCTGGCATCTAAACCCTGCTACTCCATGGCTGTGTCCATAAGATGGATGTCATTTCATCTCCCCTCTGTCCTCTCTGCCACTGTGCCAGGTCAAACACTGTGTGAAGCCCCAGTAATTAAACCAGATAAATAAAAATCACATTGCTCATAATTACTAGGGACGATTGTGCGTAATTAGATGTTAAGTGTGGTATCCACTCGCCTTTATAGCCCTGGATAAATACCTGCACCTTGCCTCGGAAGGAGCATGATAGGAAACGGAATGGCTTTGTTGCTCTCTGTGTAATTAATGACCATTAAAGCCACTAATTAGATCGTAAGTTTTAAATAAGTTGCCCTAATTATCTTTGGCACACAGGGAACTGATTCAGTGGGGTAAGGCCTTCGGAAAGGAGGAAGTGCCATTCAGTTGCTCCGAGGGTACTTTTTATTTTCTTTCTTTCTTTCTTTAGGTCCTGAGGCAAGAAACAAACCTTCCCCTTCCCCTACCCCATAGCCTCGGTCAGTGAGAAGAACACACAACACGCCCCATTGCTCTTGTGCTTGGAAGTAGCTGATCTCCAGACAGGAGGCCAGAGGTGTAAACAGGTATACCCCACTCTCCGCATTCCTGGCCCACTACACACACACCCTGCCTCCATGGAGAGTGGGGAGTTTATTCTTCATCAGGGCTTCTATTAACACACTGCTAGAACTCTAGTTACTGTGAACCTTCTGTGGCAATTTTCTGCATAACGGTAGGTGAAAGAGGACACAGAGGCTAAGTGGGTCCCAATGGGGATATAATGTAGCCTTGAAAAACAGTTAGATGGAAGTCATGACCCTGTTAACTAGGGGAATCTGACTACAACACTGCACAGGTAGGTGGGATACCAGAAGAGATGGACCACTGGTCTGGAATCCCATTGGCATATTTGTATGCTCGGTGCCTGCACGCTCACACACTGAATTCCAGGGCAGAGCTGTACCTTCAAGCTTTCTTATGCCAGGGGAGAAGGCAAGTGACCTTTAACTATTTTACTTTCAGGAGAGGATGTCTCCAGGCCAGTCTCTGCCAAAGCCCATAACAAACAATGGCAAGAGCAGGAGTCAAAGTTGGTGGGGCAGATTTATCTTGGGTGCTGTAAAGTTACTGTCCTTACTGGGAGAGATCTAGGATCAAGCAAGTTACTGGTCACACGTCAATGGCTAGATGAACAAAGCAGAGTGTCCCAGTGCCACTGCCTGTCCTCTGGTTCCTTGGCACAGCTCATCTATTCTGTCTCAGCAGATGGAGTTCCCAGAGTCAGTGATGTGAGAGTGTGGTAATGTGGCTTTCAGGAATCCCATTGCTGCTAAGGAAAGATTTTGACATCTGTCATCATCTTTTCCTACAGATATTGATTCCAGTCAACTTCCATGGAGAGATTGACTTAGGTCTTAGGATGTACAATTCAATTCTTTCCACTGGCTAAAAATGTTGCCCTGCAACAGCCTTAAGAGGGAAACAGACCCTTGTCTGGTATCTATCTTGTGAAATTCACAGATCAGCCATTGTCCTACTTTTCACAATGGACCAGGTCTTGGGATCTCTCATTCACCCAGTATTTCTTTAATACCCAGTGTGGTAATAGGGGACATTGTTCTCCTGGGGAGGACAATCCTTCAGAAAAGACAAAATAAGGTCCCAGTGGCTGGTGGTTATTGAACTTCTCCCAGACTTTTCTGAACAGCAGAGGTAACAAAGAGTCCTGTGGCACCTTAAAGACTAACTAAAGTATTGAAGCATAAGCTTTCGTGGGCTAATACCCACTTCGTCAGATGCAAGCAGTGGATTTGACATACTCAATCTCAGGAGGAATCCCATCCATTCAGGATTTAACAGAAAATTGAGGCTTTCGAATGCCAGTGGTTTTGCTTCTGACCTAGTCTTGCAGGATCCTTACCAAGGGTAAATCAGTGTCGCTTCATTGACTTCATGGAGTTTAATTAATTTCCATTAGTGGAGGATCACTCTAAGGCAGGGATCAGCAACCTTTGGCACACAGCCTATCAGAGGAATCCGCTGGCAGGTCAGGACTGTTTAACTATAGCATCCGCAGGTTCAGCCAATCACAGCTCCTGCTGGCTGCAGATCGCCATTCCAGGCCAATGGGGGCTGCGGGAAGCAGCAGCCAGAACATCCGTTGGCCCGTGCCACTTCCTGCAGACCCCATTGGCCTGGAACGGTGAACTGCGGCCAGTGGGAGCCGCGATGGGCTGAACCTGCATGCAGACACTGCAGGTAAACAAAATGCCCTGGCCCGCCAGCAGATTTCTCTGAGGTGCCGTGTGCCAAAGGTGCCAATCCCTGCTCTAAGGACTTATAGGGTCCCTGCCACCAAAGTATCTCACAGACCGGGGGGAAAAAAGCTTCTTAATATCTCTGCAAGGTAAGGTATCATTATGATCCGTGTTTTACATGGGACACAGAAGCCCAGAGAGACAAAATGGCTTGCCACCATTGACAAAATCTGTGGCCCCACTGGGAGCTGAATGAAGATTGTCTGAGTCCTAGTCTGGGGTCTGAACCACAAACCCATCTTTCCTCAGGTAAATCAAGTGATATGAGCACGGATCTGGACATTGGGCCGCTTGGCCAGCTTCATTTGTGATTAAATTGGTCCTGGGGTGAAAGCAATTTTTTTTTTTTACTTTCATAACTAATGCAGCAAGCCCAGAGGTGCCGAGGTGATGAAGTACCAAACCTAGAGGTGCCAGGAGTCAGCCCTGGCACAAATTAAGTACTGGATGCTTGTCTATAGTGACTCTGAACCATTAAAATTCTCCCCCATGGCAGCAGCAGGGGGAGACAGAAGGAACCAACTTTATGTCTCAGCTATTCGTGTGTATTTGATTTTTTAAAAAAAGTCTACAATGATTCAAGGCCTTTTCTGGACTCCCATTTGTCCTATAAAGACTGAGAGAAGACAGACTACTACAGAAATAGAAGGTTTGAAGGCAAAGCCATGAGAAATGAAAACAATCCCTACAAAAAACACAATACAGCATGTGAGCAGTGAATGAGGTTCCAACCTCAGCTTCAAATTCCACTGCTTTCTGACTTGTGCCATAACCTTCTCTATATTTTCAGTCTCGTCTATCACAGCAGGAGATTCAAGAAGGATCCCTCCAATAGAAAACTATCAGAGGGGTAGCCATGTTAGTCTGGATCTGTAAAAGCAACAAAGAGTCTTGTAGCATCTGTTAGTCTATAAGGTGCTACAAGACTCTGTTGCTTTTCCAATTGAAAAGTTTGTCTGAAAGTGAGGGGCCCAAAGGTCGGTCTCAGAAGATATAAATCCACATCCCAGCCCCAGCTATATTCTCATGGGAGCTGAGGTGAATCCCACCATGTGTCTAGGCATCAGGTCTGCACTTGTAAAATGGGAATAAGTCTATCTTGCTTGTTTAGGCTGGAGACACTTCAGATCTGGGATGGTTTCATTCTATGGGGTGTACAGCACCTGACATAATGGGACACTGTTCTCAAGAAGCACTTTTAGAAAATACTATCATATGTATAATGCAATGTGTTTTCTGGTGCTTTGTCTAGTCTGCTTTACTTATCTGAGAAAATAGCAATATTTTCACAGCTGACTAGCTCTTGCTGCCAGGCAGGTTTATCCAGATATTCTACCCACATTTCCTTTTTTTCCATCTCATCCCACAGCCATTAGTCACATCCCTTTGTAACAGCTTGAAATTCTCTCTCCCTTCTAGGTGTTTACACCTTTCACATATTCACACATGGCTACATCTACATTTAAGTGAGACAGCTCACTTTAAAACAATTTTTCCCTCTAAATCACTTAGTTATTTTTGTTATTTTCTGATTTAGGAGTGCCTCAGTGTCCCCAGTGTGGTCTCATTAGAGTCACTTACAGAAACTGTATATGTCAGTGTACTGTAGTATCTTTCCATACATAGGGAAAAATCTATTCATATTTTGGTTCTCATGTTACACTGAAAATTGGTATCTGTTTTTACCTCCTAGCATTATCTTCAGTTTGTCAGGCTACCTCTCAATGATTGCAAGCAGTATTAGTGAGCTTCTGACCTAGGATAAAGTTTCAAAGATATCTAGAATTATATTATAGAGACATAGACTGTTAGTAACCTAAATACACAACACACATTCCAAAGTTACTTTTAGTAGATGAGCTAATTTGTACTAAGACCCTGACTCTATAATGGTTAATTAACCCTTCCTAGTGCAAACCAGAGCTGTACTATCACTGAAAAAGACCATGGCAGTGCTAGACTCACTCTTTTATTAAAGCAACTTTTCCCAGCATGCTCCTTTTCTGGGAACTGACCCTTTAAATTCTGATGAAGCAGGCAGCTGTGGCCCTAAAGAGTGCTTTGGAAGTTATAGGTAGCAGTAGAATGCTGTGGGTCTTCTATTTGCCTTTATTCAGCATTAGATCCTTTGTTTGTACCCTTTTGGGGCTCTTTTGAGACTGTTCCATTTGCATAGGGGAGAGGTTAAAGTATTTATTTTACTTTATTTGCATCTTAAATGTTTTTTTGTGGATTGTTTGATTTGTTGCAGGCCTCATGAAACCAAATACTTCTCTTTCAAACTGGTAGATTCTAGCCAGCTGGGTAGCAGATATCTCACATTAATTCTAATCAACTAAATTACAGAAATTCAGGGGCAGAGAAAGGTTTGTGAGCCGACTGCAGGAAATAGAAGAGAATTAGACCTATCTCAGTATGCTCAGATCACACCAGTAGAAACCAATAGGAACATCTAGGGAGTGTGTGGAGAAAAACACTGGTAGGTGGCCAATATTTTGACAGGAGACACCCACAAACATATTCCCTTTAGTCTGTTATAAAACCCAGGCACTGTGCATGTGATTTCAGAGAGGAGTGGTTAGAGATTCAGGAATCCAGTGACCTGTTCTAGTAAAGAATCGTTTATATTGTGGCGGTTTAGGATCAGGGCTAGAAGCTATCCACACACAGGATCTCTGGCCCAAAGAGCTTCCCTTTCAAGAAAATACTCTTCAACCCACTACCATTGTGGGAGGCAACACAGTGTAGCTAAATTGTATTGATACTTGGCAATTATGTAACACTTCACAAGATCAGAGCACTTGACAAACATTAAGGAATGAAAATGTGTACAGGAAACGGCCCTGCTTTGTTTTGGAAAATGACCAGCATATTGAGAGTACAGCATCCTGTCTGGCTTGTTTCATGTGAAGTGGGAGGGGGGGTGAAACAGGATGGTAGGGGGCTTTGTAGGGATTCTCTCCAACCTGGAGATCCTCTGCTATTTAGTGCAAATTAGTCAGTTTCAAAGGGGGAAAAGTACCTTGCTCTTCAGAAGTCTGTTCTGAAGCCAAGAGATAAGCCAGCTCCCGGCAGAGTTGGTCTCTCAAAGTATCTAGAAAGGGATTGAACTGAGGCAAGGGCACAAGGAAAACACCCAAAATTTCCTTCCTTTTGGTGGTGGAATTTTAATGGGGCCTGTTAGCCAGCTGGGCAGTAATCTGTGGACCTGATTCCTGCAGTGAAAGGGAAAAGAAAGTTTACATTCACCCTGCTGCTAGCTCTGCTTTTAAGGTTCCCCAAATGAACAAGCTTCTTTCACAGCCTAAGTGAATCCCCCAACCTCAGCAAAGCCTTATTCATTTTTACAGCTCTTACTCTCTATTCTGATTGCTTTTTGCAACAGGAAAAACATGGGGAAAGGCAGGCAAATTAATCTGAATTAACTAAAGGTCTGACTTTAAAGTGGATTGATTAAACTGCATTAAACCGGCATGTGGATACTCATATTCAGAATTGAAGTGGCCTTAGTTTGGTCACTTCCAAAGTGAATTCAACTAAATTGAATTAATTCTGAATGAGGGTCCATACAGGGGTTTAGTGCAATATAACGCGAATGCTCTTTAAATTCACACCATTAGTTAATTTGGATTAATGTAAATGTCTCTGTGTAGACAAGCCCTGAGTGTACTTAACATCTGCCCATGCTAAGAATGTGCTGCTTATTTCCTTTGCCAGCTCATTAATTAAGATGTTTGAAAAGATAAGACCAGGCACACACATCCCTCTGGAACACCTGTCCTTACTTCCCCCACATCACTACATCACCATTTAGCAGTTCTGTCTAGCTTTTCAAAACCAGTTTCCTTCCTCCTTGGCCCTTTGGGTTTCATGTTCTCTGTGCCCTTGCTTAGGAACATATGAACTCTACTACAAGACCAGACCAATAGGTGATCTAGCTTCGTCCCCTGTCTCGAAAAGCAGTTAATGTCAGTTACTACAGAAGAAGGAATAGCCAATTATGCAATACCAGGTATTACTCAGAGGTGGTGGGAGAAACCCTTCCTGACCCCAGCTAGTATGATCATCTTGTATCCTGAAATAGAGGGATGGCACACTTTGCAACATATACAATTCTACAAGCCACCAGTAGTTAGTGTCTACAAGATAAGGGCCCCAGCATTGAGCCCTATAATATTCCATTTGTCACCTTTCCCCTTGCCTGATCTCAGCCATTTCCTATTGCCCTTAGGCCTTTCTTAGCAAGCCAATTATAAAAACCAAAGAAAGTTTAGCCACTTCAGTATTTCACCATCCACGCCAAACAAATTAACCTTATAAATTAGCCTTTGATGTGGTACTGTATCAAAAGGCTCTTAAAGCCCCAGTAAATTATGTCTCCTGTTTCACATGCCCCTTGTCATTGTCACCTCCTCAAAGAAATTAATCAAGTTTTGTTAAGCGTGACCTCCCTTTAGTAAATCCAGAGCCACTGTCTGGAAACAATCTCTGCTTGCCAAGCATTCCCTCGGAGCAGCAACTCTAGACTCTTGCACCAATAAAAACCTGTGCTCAAAGGAAGAAGGAAAAAAGCAGGGGGATTCCTGGGGTACTGCAATGCAGGGCTGAGAGAGAGAGGACAAGGGGGAGGTGGGCTAGTCAAGGTGATGCTGTGGCTCAGGGCTGAGCTGCAGAACATGAGAGGAGGGGTAAGGGGAGAGCTGGGAAATGTAGTGTTGTAGTGCGTGACAGAGCTGAAGAGCAGAGCAAAAGGGGAAAGTGGGAAGCAAGAGGGAAGCTCTTTGAATGGTGCAGTGCCGGGCTGCACTGCAGAGCTCTGGAGAGAGCTGAATAAAGAGGGGACGGTTCGTAAGGCTGCCGTGCAAGATTGCTCTAGAAAGCGGCATCTGGAAGGGAGCTGGGAGACCCAGGGAACTGCAGTCATGCGGCAAGGCCACATCTGAGCTGCAGAATGGAGCAGGGCAGGGGAACTGCTGTGGTGCTGCAGTGATCTAAGGAGCAGAGCAGGGAAAGGAGATAGTGGGGGGCGGACTCTGGAAATGCTGCAGTGGAGATCTGCAGTGCAGGGTACAGGAGAGGAAGGCAGCGAAGCAGGGGGACTGGTGTCAAGTGCAGTGCAGATTCCAGCGGCAGAGCAAGCACCAAGGGAGACAGTGGGAAGAACTGAGGATCTTGCAATTCCACAGCCTGGGTGTGAGAATGTGTTACCGCTATAAGGCTGCAGCCCACTTCCAGTATTGCTAATCCCAAATGTTTTAACAACCTCCCCCCTAAGGTTGTCTTAAAAATCATGAAATTTTAGAAAATAATGTTGGTTTTTTTAAATGGTTTTTAAGCCTTTAGGGATCTTTTTTTTTCTTTCAAGCTTTTCTCTGCAGCCCCGGCTGGAAACCTCCTTTTCATTTGAAAATCTTATCTGAGAGTCTCATGTGATCACATGACTCCAGGAGCTGAGGCTAAACGAAAATAATATCAGGAGAGCTGGAAACAGTGTCACAGAGGAAGTGGGACAGGAGGAGTCAGAACTGTCTGCATCTGACTCTCAAAGAAGCTGCTTCCTCTTTTCTCCTGGCTGTCTCCACCCTTCCTCCTTTTACCCTGAGTTTCATCCCTTGCATCAGTGGTCATGGCTCAAGTGAAACAGCAAGGAACATTCTGTTGTTGTTTTACCTTAGAAGCACTGACTCTCCAGTCCCGTGTGAGTGCCTTCTGACACTGAGCACTGCTTCGAAGTTATAATGGATTCACCAGACCTGAAAGGCTCTGTGGTTTTGTTTATGGAAATACATAATAAGGCCCTTTCTTAACTGGCAGATTCTTTATTCCATTAAATATATATTTCCACGGCTTCCTTATTATATGTATATTTTGTTGCTCATGGTATTTACGTGAGGGACTCTCACAGATCCCACAGTAAGCCTAGTTGATAAAGTAAAGAACATGCAATTGTTGTTTTCCATTTGTTTTCTCTTCCCCTCCAAGTCCCCATTGACTTAGTTCTGTAGTACGGACTAATGAGCTGCAGATCCCAGCTTAGGAAAATAAGACCATGGCTGAGTGAGGGAGCATGCACAGCAAGAGCTAGTCCCCAGGCAATGGAGCTTTCTTCTCAGCTTGGTCAACAATAGTGTCTCTGATAGAAACACCCCGCCAGTGCTCACATGGGGACAACTCCAGCTGTGCTGATTGGGTTCCAGGAGGCTAACCATGAGGCTGGCTGGCCCTACCTCACTGGGGAGGGGGGGGGGGGAGGAATGTGAATGGCCTCGGTATCTTCTCTATATTCCAGCTCCCACCACTGTTACCCCCAATGGATCGCAGGAGGTAATCATTCAGGTCTTAGATTACTGGAGGAGAGGGACCACTCTTGATAAAGTTCCAGAGGTAGCTGGCTCGATGGCCCATGAAGTTAGACCTCCACTTTAATGAACCAGGATATAAAACACACTTGTGCTGTTGCCCTAGTGTGAGTTTGAAAGCAAGCAAAGGGCTAGGCGAAACTTCTTAGCTGATGGTCTAGGGTCTGTAATCAGCCAGACAGAGCTGGTTTCAGAGGTCTGGATTGATTACTCAACAGTGTAAACAATACAGTGGGCGTTCCTCCACTTAGCAGCCCTCCCTCCGCTTTTCTCCTTACCAGGATAGATGGATCGCAATACTTGGAGAAAAATGAAAAGTTCTGTTTATAGAGTTGCTCGTCTATCAAAGTCCAGCCCTTTGCAAATTGACTTTCTTGTTGATTTTCTTTTCATGAATTTTTTAAAAAATGTGAACCAATGAGCTGCAGTCTTAGTTCCTAAAGAAATCTGCTTTTTGTTTAACATCGGTGATCTTTGAAACCAAGAGATAGTCTGTATATGTGTATATGTCTAGATGGTCACATGCATGGATCTACGGGTGTCTGTATATCTCTGATATTCTAGTGCAATGAAGTGGCTACTATGCGCGTTACCATCAACTCGTATTGGATGGAATCAGAACTGCTCAACTTGTCTCTGCCATCATGAGCCCTCGATGTACAGGAGGTAGAAATAATGCACCCCTCCACTCCTGCTGTGATGTCCTGAGTGGCCATGGCATGCAACAGGGTGATGGCTGAGATGTCTTAGGTGACCATGGAGTTGAATCTAGCCAGAGTAATAGTGTGAAGATTGCCCAGTGCCCTTTTTGGCCCATTCTGAATACAAAGACAAGGGCTGGACAGATCTCTGATAGTAGTATGGGGGCTGTTTGTCTTAAATAAACTCCCAAAAGCCTCAGTGTTTCTCTGGATTTCTCAGACCTGCCAAATGGGGCTAGAAATCTCACAAGGGCAGGATTTCTCATGTGATTTCTGGTACTTCCACTCAGATTTCTGGTCAGTGTGTTGACTTGGCAGCAGTGATGAATGCTGTGTGTTAGACCAGGTGGTTGGAATAAGCACTGGTATCTCTTACCTTCTGTCTCCAAGGCAGCTGAGCCGTGGGCTGTGTCAGAGGCAACCCAATCAGAGGCTTGGAGCGGGCTGAGTGTCACTGACCCACTGGAATATTGTAACTTCTTCCTGCTGCCCTCCAAGCAATTCTAGTGTTAGCAGCAGAAGAGACCGTTCCTCTCAACAGAAAAGGGTGTGATGGGTACAGCTCTGGGAAGAGGGATTAGGGAACAAGAAAGCTTCATAGATTTCAAAGCCAGAAAAGACAATTATATCACCTAGTCTGACCTCAACAGACCGGGACAGAGAATCCCATCGATTTACCTCTGTATCATGCCCAGTAACTTGTGTTTGCTTAAAATACGTCTTCCAGAAAGGCATCCTATCTTAGACTGAAGACGCAAAGAGATGGAGATTAAAGAGCCCTTTAGTATCCCATATTTTCGCCCCCTGAAGATACTTATGCACTGTGAAGAAATCACCTCTATCTTCTTCTCCACAGACTAAACAGATGGAGGCCCTCAAGTCTCTTACTGTAAGTCATTTTTTCAAGCCCTCAAATAAGTGTTTGTGACTCTTCACTGTATCCTCTCCAGTTATCAACAGGACTTAAACAGTGGCAGAGCACAATGGTGGAAAACCCCCAGCGCATGCATGAGCAAAAGGAGAAAATATTACATTGGGTGGAAAAATAACAAGATCCTAAGAATCAGAGAGGTTGCCGTGTTAGTCTGGAATAGCAGAAGTGACAAAGAGTCCTGTGGAACCTTAAAGACTAACTAAAGTATTACTTCAATACTTTAGTTAGTCTTTAAGGTGTCACAGGACTCAAGATCCTAAGACTGTTTCAGCCTCTAATGGATTGAAGTGCACTGGAGACTAATAACCAGAGGCTAGAAGGTAGAAATGACCAAATCTTGCTGCAAAAGAACTTGGAAGTATAGCCGGTGGGGAATCAGTTTTCATGTTCTGTGCGAGTTTTTGACTATTTTAATTTCCCCCCCCCCACCACCATCTGGAATCAGGCTGGGAAGTCAAAATCTTGAACATTTCTGATAATCTGAAAATAAATCAATCGAGTCAATCAAAACATTAAGTTTCACTCATTTTCCTGAACGTTTATTTTTGATGTTGACTTTTTAATTGTTTTTAAAATGTTCTTGTGTAAATTTACAAACACTCCAGAATGAAAAGTCATTTCAAATCAGAAAATGAAATGTTTTGTGTTGACAACTTCAGAACTGTTTTTTTCCCCACCCTGAAATTTTTCAAGCTGAGAGTCACCAAAAGCAGCCCTTTCTCACTAATCGTTTTGGTGCTGATTAAGGGGACCAGGCAGCAAATGTGAAACATCGGGACAGGGGGTGGGAGGTAATAGGAGCCTATATAAGAAAAAGACCCAATAATTGGGACTGTCCCTATAAAAAGACACCTGGTCACCCTAGTGCTGATTAACTAACATTTCCCAATGGGAAAAAAATGTCATCTAAAATTCTGGACAAATTTTACCTGAGAATACATTTCTTTACATTATTTGGCAGAGCTGTAGGAAGGAGCAGTCAGTGGATGACCCTAAGAGAGGCAAAATTCTTCCAGCTGGGAGCTGGTGATTTGGCCCGATTTAGAGCCTACTCAACATTGTGGGATGTGGGGAAGGGTTCAGAAGCATGATGCAAACTCCCGACCTCGGGTTCACTCTCTGATTAGGAGAGGCAGCACCAAAGGAGCAACGCTGGGAAGAAACAACTATACCCAGGGTAGAGCAGAGAGTAAGCAGAGAACTGCAAGCAGGAGCTGAAGAATGGGGAAAGAGAGAAATAGATGCAGCCTATTCTTTAAATAGTGCAATCATGTGAGGGGGGCGTAGTTTTCTATCCCAAACTTTGCTCTAGCTAGAATGTATTGTGTGGGAGGGAGTAAAGAATACCACAGGTTTCAATTACAGGGGGAAATAAAAGGTTGGTGTTCGAAACCAGTGAATAATTTGCAACAATTAGTTTCAATTGCAACAACTCTTTCTATCCCCCATTTATAAACTCAGTGAAGACTTGGAATTCTTCCCCCTCCCCCCAATTCACTCTTCAAAACTGTTCCATCAGTCTTAGCGGGGAAACAAGTTTCAGCCTTCAGCTGCTCACAAACTGTTGGCTGCACTGTTTCCTTTTGAGTATTCGCCCTGCTGCAATTGGTCCTCTGAATCATATGTCATTGTTTCTTTTCCCTGATTGGATGATCTAAGCTTCCTCTGTCCAGGATGTACTTTGCCATAAGCCTGATAGCATTTGTAGATCTTGGCTACAGGGACAGAATCTGCTTGTGAAACAATGCCCAAACAGATCTGCACATGTACACACATTTTGGAAGCATGAATAAGCAGAGATCTAATGTCAAAGCAAAATTTTACATAGAATTCACTAAAATGTGCATGCATATTTTTCTCCCCTATTCACCCAGTTCTTGGTCACAGATCCAAAGAGCATATCCAACAAAAAGTGAAGAGTTTTCCAGAACCTCACTCTACAAATGTCTCCCATCACTAGTTCAGGTGAGCACTGGAGACAGAATTTGGTGCTTTCCTGACAGCTAATGCTCTGCAAATGTATTTCCAGTTGGATCTATTTATTTTTTCAAGTCATAATGCCGTTTTGCAAAGGTGTTTGCACTGGCTTTGGTTTCATTGTCAGATGACTTAGTTTCAGCTGAGCTCCTCCATTTAAGCCGTTAAACAAATGAAAAGCAAAATTGTCACTTTTAAATAGAGTCCGCACATAATCACATTTGGAAATGGTCCTCTGCCGGAGAAGCAGAAGTTGTGTGCATTATAATATTGAATTTTAAATAATATATCACACCAAATAGCTTCCAATTTGATTATGGGGGATATATTTTCATGCATTATTGAATATCTGATTATTGTAGAAAGCCTTTGCCATTAGGCACTGAAACTGTCATTCTCCCCGGTCTATGATGTATGAGTTTGGTTATCAATATTTAAAGTCACAGTCAGCCCATGTGTATGGCTGCTGATACCAGAGACATGGATTAATCAGCAGTGGCGCATATATGCCTCCCGTCGTCCATGTGCCAGGCGGGGCTGGAGCAGTGTGGAAAAGGGATTCCTGTATGATTTGTGGACTCTGGTTTGCCATGTTGAACAAAAGAAACACCACCTGTCTGTGGAAATAAGGCTCTGCTATGGATTATGGACGCATGAGGGGTGGGCAGGAGCTGCCACTTGTTTTCAGGGGAGAACATTCCTGGAACGCAACAACATAAAGAGGTACCAGTGACTCCTGGGTAGTCTGTGTATCCAAGAATTCAGCTAGACAAGGCAGGGGTGGTGATGTTTTTTTATTGGACCAGCTTCTGTTGGTGACAGAGAGAGGTTTTCAGACTTACCCAGAGCTCATTTTCAGGCCTGGGAAATGTACGCCGAGTGTCACAGCTAAATATAAGGTCGACCCGATTGTTAAGAATAAGACGTGTACCAGTGGTTCAAGTAGATTCTAACTCTTACCGGTAGGGTACAGACCCCCCACCCCCTCTCACAAAAAAATGTTCCATGATTAGAGCCCTGTGTGGGAGCAAATGTTTACCCACGGATGCAAATACTGATGGATAGAAATCAGTTTCCACTGAACTGCAGCAGCGAAAGGAGCAGGAGGTGGGGCTGACGCTTGCAGGAGCCAGCTCCCCCCGGCACGGCTGTACCACCCCCAGCCCTGTCCTCCCACAAGGCTGTACAGACCTGAGATAGGAGATGCAGCCCCCAGAAGGGCTGGTGGCAGGACAGCCGTGCTGGATGGGGGGCTGGATCCTGGGAACGCCAGCCCCAAGTTCTGCTGCTTTCGCCACTGCGGTTCTGAAAATGTGTCTTTCCGGTACAGCATCCCAGCAATAAATGTCTTCATGATATGGCACACCTGACTGTACCCGCTTACTTGCACCAGTGGAGTTAACACACATTGCCAGAGCCCTTCCAAACTGAAGTGGGAAGTTAATGCCTCTGCCGTCATGGGACAAAGGAGGGTTTGTGGGTTACAGCTTGTTGTAATGAGCCATAAATCCAGGGTCTTCGTTGTGTCCATGACTGTTTAGTGTCCAGCAAAGTGATGAATTTAAGGCGTGTCGTTGGAAGGTGTCTTTCAGGTTTCCTTTGAGGATGGGGACAGAGGTCAGATGTGGAGTGATCATTTTGTGAAAGGTGTGATAAGGCGTTTTTGGCTTATTTTCTGTGTGAATTCATTGAGGAGCACAGTCATTGTCTCATTTCACCCACACATTAGTTATGCAGGCATTTAGTGCACTGGAGGAGGTACGCGACATGTTACGAGGAGGGATGCGTAGGACCCATGGCTCTTGAAAGGTGTGCTCTGGGGGGCATGGGTCTGCAGGTTTGGCATCTGTTGTTCTGGTACAGGCTGGTACCACTTTGAGTTGGTGTATCCTGGTCTGCTGGAAGCTTGCTTCTGATGATGAGCTTGTCAAGGCTGGGAAGGAGTTTGAAGGCCGGAAGAGGGGGTTTAGGAAAGATTCCATTCGCAATGTGGTCCCCATAGAGAATGAGCTGCAATTGTTTAATGATGCCGGGTGTAGGGTCCAGTGTGGGATGGTAGGTGACAACTAGGAGGGTACTATCAGTGTGCATTTGTTTTGTTTTTTCAATATTAAAGCAAGTTCTCTTGGGGGTATTTCGGTGGCCCATTCCAATATGCAATCTACTTCCCCAGTGGAGTGTTCTTATTTCTCCTAGAATTTGACAATGATCCCCAGATAAGAATGTCTTCATAGTATATGTATGGACAGGAGCAGCCTGCATGCATACAACATAAATTTAAAGTACCATCTAGTGATTGTGGCTATCTGAGTGAAACCTACATGGGACCCTTTTGTATTTACTTTGCATAATATTTAAACCCAGGAACTAAAATAATTACAGTTAAACTGTTAAATAATGTTAAACATACTCCAGCAATTACCCACAGATAACACAACCCTAGCAGTGACATAAAGATAGCAAAAATGCCAGCAAAAAAAATCAGCAATATCTCCTTCTGAAAACTTTCTAACCTTTCCTGGTTCTCAGCTCCCTGTGGAGCCAAGGAGAAAAGTACGCCCCGACATTTAACAAGCTCAGGCTCTTATGGACCAATGGTACAGCTATGACAGTAGGGTCCAGTGGATAGAGCACTGGACTTGGCATGAGGAGAGATTGCTTCTGTTCACAGTTGCCAACTTTCACCCAGTAAATAAGCACCCCAACTTTCACAATAAGCCAAAAATCAAGCTAATCCCATTTTGAAACAAGGCCAAAACAATCAATCCCGAAGAACCCCAACACTGTGACCAGATCCCCCCGGTGTGCAGTCTCGGACTGTGATGGGCCTGCTGTGTACCTCTCCCCAACTTGGCTTTACTTGCCCTTTAGCCCTGTTTCCCCCCCCACACCCGCTTTGCTGGGACCCAATTAAAAAAAAAACAAGAAGCAACAAGCTACAAGCCAAAAACTACCCAACAAGGAACTCACTAGCCAATTAAACCAAAAACAAGCCCAACTTCTGTGGGGTTTTTTTCAGGGTTGGCATGTCTGCTTCTGTTCTCAGCCCTACTACTGACTAGTTAGATGCTCTCGGGCGAGTCTGGTAGCTGGTGTGTTTGTTGTCTTCTTGTTCCTGTTCAAGGCTCTGTGGGCCAGCTGCAGCGACTCAGGGCCTGCTGCCAAAGATCTGCTATTTGTACTGTTGCTGACGTAACGGATTCATGCTTATTGCATGTTTTGATTGAAACCTACCTGCATGTCTTCCTTCCTTTTTTGGGGTGGGGGGGGGGCACTTGAATTGCTACTCCGGGATACATCAGAGCAAAACATAGAGTAACTTCATCTCCTTGTGCCTCTGCTTCCCCTCCCACCCGTGTCCACCTAGACTGTAAGCTCTTTGGAGCAGGGACTGTCTCCCACTCTGTGACTGTCACTGGACACTTCCTGGAACAGTGGAACCCTGATCTCGACTGTGGTCTTCAGATGTTACCATAATACATAGAATAGTGGAACTAGCCTCATTTACCACATCACTCCATGAATGAACTTCAAGCCCGTGATTCTTTGCAGTATAAACTCTGGTCAGAGAGAAGCAGCAGCAACTCTATGTAATTAGCTTGCCCCTTGCCTGCTCCTCCTCTCCGGCTCGCCTCTTGGGGAGGGAAGCACCAGTTGGAGGGGTTGTAGAAACAAATGTTATTCTTTTTCCCTTTCTGCTGACCCTGCACCTTTCCACAAAGGCAACGTTCCTTTCCCCGCTGATTGCAGCTGAGTTTGAGAAAGTTCAACGTGCTGCAAAATGGGAGGTTTAATGAATTAGCAAAGCCCGGAATGCACAGGATGGAATCTGGGACTGTTCTAATTTTCTTCTGTATAAATTCTGCAATTTCTTCCCCTCCACACTCCAGTTACCTTCCTCCTGCACCTACCTTTGTCTCCCAATTCCTCCTCCTCCTCCTCACAGTAAATAGATTTATTCCGTGAGTAGGGTCACCACTGCAGGCTTTATTTGATCAATTTGCATAAACCTGCAGCAAGGGAGGGAGCGGGTGGGGAGGGGCACCTTTCGGTTGCAATAACTCTAATAATTCAGCCCATAGCTGTGGATGGCCTTTGTGGATGGCAGCCTTCCAGCTGATGTATTGTAATAATATGCACATAGGTTTAATATGTAAAAATGCACCGAGGCTGATTAATTACAGCATACTTTCTAGCCACTCAGTCGGTGACACAAGCTGAAGTCCCTCACTGACCCAAGACATTTTGGAGAGCAAAAAAGAGAGAAAGAGCCTTTGAACATATTACTTTCCTGTTCCCATTAACTCCACAGAACTGGAAGCTGACGCGCCTTGTCTCCATCACTGAACCTCTGGGAGCGAAGCCCCGTTCTTTCTCATTCTCTCTGGGTTTAAATTAAAAGGGTTCAAATCAAAACCATAGATCTGTTTTTTTTAAAGGTGTTAACCAAAACTCTGGCTCCATGTGCCTCCCTGACTTTGGGGAAATTCCAGAGCTGGCTCTGAACTTTGGCTAGTTGGGCCCATTTCTCATGAGATGGGATAACTGCCGTCTTAGTCCTTTATTTGACTGGAAGGGACATCACTCATTCCAGCAGCCAGAAATAAAGCCTTCCTTCTTTTACCCGTGATTTAAACACCAGAGCATTTTCCTGCTCTATGCATGGACCTGGGAGCATTGCTACTATTCAGAGCCAGCCAAAAGTTTTATGTCCCTTCACCTTTCTCACCGTATATTTTTTTCTCCAATGTTGTCCTGCATTATTTGAAATAAAACAATGTTTTCTGGTCTCCTGAACCCTTCAGGATGCCTAAGATCTGTGGAGCTACTGTCAGGCTCCCTGATCAGCTCCTAAGTCCCAGAGAACCCCTCCTATAGGGTTCGTACACCCGCTGGAGCATCTTAGGAAGCTCCTAATCAGAACCATCTAGTTTAAAGGACATCAACAAGTACTTAAGTACTTAACAAGCTTAGACAGTTTGATGAAATTCTGTCGAGTAGGAGACTTAGATACCTTCTGTACATGCATGGTTCCTTGAGGTCTTAATGCTGCCAGACAACATGATTTTTGCTGGAATATCTGGCAACATGACTGGTGATCGCTTACACATAACTGCCCTTTGTCACCACCATTTGGCCCACCATCTACCCAGCCTATGGCTATGAATGTCTTAAAACCCTCTATGCTCAGTCGGTTCTTATCAACACTTTGCAGTCCACGATCGAAGCAATGAAGTCGAAGACCGGAACCACAAATCTATACATGGTCTAACACATTAACTAGCGGTAAGGCACTGGCATTTATGAGAGGAATACATACATTTCATGGACATGGAGACAATGTTAGTCGGGGCAGTAGTTTGGCTTGCTATACAGCACCTTAATTCTATATTTCCATATTTTTCAACAATTTAAGTTTTGCTTTAATGTACAAATTCCTGACTTCCTGCAGTTTGCTTTTTCTGTTCCTTTCTTCTTGACTTAATACATACGCACCACCTTAATTCCAGCTTAGCAAAGGCTTTAGCCTGGCCAGCTGGGTAGACAGCTGCCTGCTTTTTCCTTATATTGTAGCTTTATAGAGATTTAAAGATGTGAGTATCCACTAAGCATTAATGATCAAGGCCTATTTTCTACCAATTAGAGAGAGAATAGATGGCACAAGGCTTTCCCTTCAGGCTGTTAACCCCAATTGCTCATCCGTTCTTCAGGAAGGAAGCTGAGTTTGGCATCATTTTTATGTCAGTTCACGGGGGAGGGGGAGGGGGGGAGAGTTGTCAATTGATTAGAAGTAAGTTTAAAATCTGCTGGCTCAGAAATATTATTTGGTTGGCTTCAGGTATGCAAGTGAGGAGTGGTTGGTGCTGCTTAGTATGCTTAGTATCCAAAAAATAGACACTCAAACAACCATTGATCCGACTCAAGTCAGAGGTTTTCTGACAGAGTGAGCTAGTGCCCGAGGCACTGGACTGGTACCCGCAAAGCCAGGGTGCTATTCCCAGCTCTGCTGGTGGGTGACACTTTGTCGCTCCCTATCTATCGAGTGGGGTTAGTGATACTGCCCTGCTTTGTGAAGTATTTTGAGCGCTACTGATGAAAATGCTAGATAAGAGCTAGGCCGTTCCAACTGGCTGGAGGCACTTAACGACCTGATTTAAGCCATTCTTACTGTTCTTTATATGGAAGGCCCCAGTCTGGGTTCAGCCTCCTCTGTGCACACACACAATGAAACAAAAAGTGTCCCTGCTCCAAAAACCTCCAGTCTCCATAAGAGACAAGAGCGGGATAGAGCCAACAGATGGCAAGGAGCAGAAGGTAGCATTAAGATGATTATGATTCATGCAATAAGCAGAAATTATATCATGTGGAAATAAATATCATAAAGAAAAATGCATATTTTTTGTATTTCTACCACATCTCCTCATCACATTCAACACTGGAGTTGAAAATGTGCTAGCGGCAACTATGGGTGTGTTCTAATCATAATGGTGGCTTTTCTATTACTTATATTCCAGTAGCACTGCGAGGTCTCAACCAAGGCTGGGGTATTGCTGCAGAAGATGCTCTAGAATGGCACACAGTCCCCTTCCTCCAAGGAGCTTACAATCTATAGGCAAGGCAGAAAAGGGTGGGAGGGGTAACACAACACACAGAGATGTGGCCAAGGTCAGGGGTTGGCCTGGGCATAGAATCCAGGTCTCATAATTCTCAGTCCGGTATCCTAGCCACATGGAAAATGCACCCAGTAGTAAAGAAACATGTCATTCTCATTTCCGTACAGGTGGAAGGACTCTGAAAGTCTGGAGGATAAAGCAACAAAGCAGACAAAACCACTACTACAAATATTTTTGGTTTTGGAGGAGCGGAGTTTTATGGATTTTTTTCAAAGACTTCTGCTCGGCTGGGAATGTTCTGAAGTAGAGAAATGCGATCGCAACTTTAAAATAATGAAGGACCACTGAGGGCAGCCCCTTGGGAGAGAAGACCACAGGCAAGAGCCTGGGAGATCCTGCTTTGCTTTGTCGTGCACCCACTCATGGGTTATTGGTGATATTCAGCATGAATGGAAATATTTCCAATGGTAAGAAGCAGGCTTAGCTCACATGACTCATGGAGACCTTTCCACCAAAGTATCTCCTGTGGATTTTTCTTGGTAAGCCCTTCGCGTTTGTTCATCCAGTGTCTGTAGCTGGATCCCTGTGCTTCCTCAGGAGGCTTTCTCTTCCTGGAGGAGAGACAGTAGGCTGATGGAACGAAGTGGAAGAGTCAGGTGCCGATGGAGGCGCATAATTCAGGGGAAAAGTGCTGAGTGCACCATCAATCCAGCTCTCGTACAAGCCTTGAGTTATGAATAAAGAGTCTGGTAATCTAACACCTGTTCTCAATCTTCTTTTTTGAGGGCATAAAAAGCCACAAGATCAGCCTCAGCAGTTTTGTGCCTCTCCAGGACTTGTTAAATCTGTCTCTCTCCTTTTCACCCACCTCCTGAAATCTTAAGCGTTAATTCTTTATGCTCTGGCTTGTAAATGAAGCCTGTTATTATCATTGAGATAGTGTTTTTATGGCATAAATAATGAGCTGAAACAGGGGAAGAGGCATCGGGTGGAATTACTGCCTGAACTGAGATGGAAATAATCAATATGTCCTCACTTACAAATCTCATCTGCATGTCTCTCTACAAATTCATTTCACAGGAGGGCCGATAAAACATGCTGGTGGCATTGATCTGTTTTATTCATAACTGAAGATAGAAATGCATCATTTGAAATTAATAGAAAGGCCTGTGTTTATAACCCAATCCGGGGGGAAAAGCCAGCTCTGCACTTCCTTGGGAGAATGCGTGTTGAACAGGGAGTCTAGGCTACTGCACTCAAAGTACTGCTGTAGGCCTCCAGAACTTCTCTTTGCTGCGCCACATGGAGCAGTGGTATGGTATGCGGGAGCAGAAAGCAACAGCTTCCCTCTTCACTCTGTCTGCTCTTTCCTCACTTCATCGCTGCCCTATTCCCAGATGCAGCAGCAGCCAGTAGAAGGGTCCAGGGCGAGCCATGCCTCAGCAGAACCGTTGCCTCTGGCGTTAGCTGGCTGTCTCGGAAACATTAGAAAAACGAAGGAAGGGTGAGGGAATAATGGTTTAATTAGGGGCTTTGTTGCATTTGTGCTGCGGAAGGTCGAGTGGAAAAGAATTGCAGGTGTGATTTATTGGTCAAAACACAGGCACGGAAGGCAACTTCTATACTAGAGAAAGCATTTGCGTCAAATAGCAGAAATTATAGCAGGCAGCCTGTTTCATATGAACAAATGGAAGGAAACACAACACTGAAACGGACAGTGTTCTTCTGGTCTGCAGAGAGGAAATTCGCTTTCTTTCCCCACACCAGTCCCGCGATGGAGCTGAGTTGAGAAGGCCTGGCCTTCTGTAGGGTATAGAGATAATAGCTCTGTTCTTTATTTTTTGTTATGAGCCATACCCACTCAGCGTGGTACTCTGTGCCCCCCAGGAGCTGGCTGGACCACAGAGAGAGGTTGATGAGCCTGCTACAGCCCAACGGAGCTGGGTTTTTTAGCTCAAGTGGGAAAGAATCCTGCTGCAAGATCCAGAAGTCCCCAGGCCCAGTCCTTGCTGCAAATAGCCCACCTACGGGTCTGGTATTACCTGTTATTCCAATGTGATTAAACCTGACCCAGCAGCGCCTGCCTTCTCTTTGATCAACTTGGAGGCTGCGAAAGGGGAATGCTAATGGCATTTCGCGGCACCCATCATCTCGGTATTGCACTTAATTAGCAAGGATCTGATAGAAAAGGATGGCAACCGGCATAATGCATCTGCCCTGCCCCTGGGCCACCTGCAGCATCCACAGCTACTTCAGTCCTTGGTTTCTGCAGAGAAGAAAATGCCAATTTGATGCGGGGAGACCGTTCTAACGAATAGGCTGAGACCCCAAACTCATTTCCCTGGTGACCCAGGTAAGAACTGAACACCGATCTTCAGAGGTGAAAGGCAAATGAAAACCCCTTTTCCAAAGCAGTTGGCACACTGGAAGTCTGGCCAGTAAACCCCATGCCATTAATGACTTTCCCTCTCACTGCCATCTCCATATGAGTTGGAGGCCTCCTGATCTCTCTCCTTGGAGCAAGAGGGTTTCAAATTCCATCCCTGACGATACCTGGGAATTCCTACACTGTTCTACTCATCTGGTTACACCACAGCATGTGTGGAAAGAATACCCTCTTCTAGGAAGAGCACTTTATTCAGTGTTTAATTTCCCCCCACACTACTCCATCACTGGGCCTATGCACCAAGCCTTTGGTACCTCTCCCTAGCAGGAGCAGGGAGATCTTAAACATGGAGTGTGAAACGCAAAGATCTCTTCACATAGATTTTCTATGGTCAAATTCTCTGGTGACATGATTCCCCGGCGGCCAACCTAATTACACCAACTGAACGTTTGGCCCATAGATTAGCAAGATGAAGATTACACATGATCTCTTGTCTCCCCGGATCATTTGCCAATAACCTGTGTGTGCATGGGAGAGGATCCCCATGGAGTTGAGCTTTATGCTATGCAGTATGGAGGACTATGCTAAGCCCGTAGTATGCTCCATGTGTAGTTTCCACTCAAACCTTAGTTGGAGCCCAGCAGCTATAACCAACCCGTTGCTGTTTTTCTGGCTCTATTACTGATGTACGTGCAGTAATCATCAAAATGAGATCACGTTATCCCTTGATCCATTCCTTTGGGTATTTAGATAATGGATCAGGGAGCAGATCCCCAGTTGGCATAAACTAGAATAGCCCCATTGATTTCACCAGCTGAGGCTCAGAGTTATGAAGCTGGCAAAGGTTATTCTATGGGTGGGTGTGTGGGCGGAGAATTGTTTTGTGGTACTTTCTCCCATAGACATAGCTTGTGGTTCTTCCCAAGATCTCAAAGTTTTTCTGGTTCAGCCTGGTCCCCTCCAAGCTGCACACAATTAGACTGTCTGTGGAACTTTAAAAAAATTAATAAAAACCCCAGCAAAAACAGGGAATAGCACTCAGGAGAGAATTTCCAAGCCAACAACCTTCACCTGAGAGCTTGAAAACTGTAAGCCGAGAGGAAGTGACAGAATAAGGGAAAGACAATCACTATAAAGCAAAAACTTTGCTCTAGCTCTGGTTTTATTTGAGTCCTTGTCAGAGTGAATCAGTGCAGCCCAGCTGGGTCTCCTGGAGGGCAGCCCACTTGGCAAATGCATGTCTCCACCCACCTAATGCCAGTCTGAACATACAGGATTCTATTAGGGAAGCAAAGGCCTTGTTCACGGGAGGCAAACAGCACTTTCCTCTGCCATGTATTTTATGTTGTAGTGATCCAGGGAGGGAGAAAAGCTGGTTTAGAAGCTTACTTGTTACAGATGCATCTTGTAAAAGAATATTCTGCCCAGTCCTGCAACCCTTATCCCTGGGTAGCATCCCACTGAACTCCGTACGTGTTGCAGAATTGGGTCCATTGTCATGTATGTTTATATTCAGGTCTATGTATATTGTGCTTTCCTAGATGTCTTGGTTACAGGTGGGCCGTGATGAGGTAGCATTTCCACCTTATACCAAAAGACAGATTCTATACTCTGTGCTGGTTAAAACTCGCCCCCTTAACAATATAAACTCCAGCCCAAGTCTTTTTCCCAGGACAGATTGTTCATAGGGTTCCTCCATCAGGACTTCAGCCCCATAGACTCTCTTCTAAAATAGATGCTCCCACCTCCTTTATAGTTAGGATGGAGTGAACAAGCCACGGCAGTCATCACAAGTTGGGAGGAATCAAATGACGCTTCCCTAGCAGGCTTCCTGCATCTGCTGGTGGGGTGGCTCACCAGAAGAACTCAGGCCGATGCTTCCTGGGGATGAGAGCACAAGCTTCCCCCCTCAAATCCTGTGGCAAAATCTGCATTTGAACCAACCCTGGGAATTCATTTTACAAAACCCACTCCTGACTGGCGAGTTGGGTTTTTTTAATACTAAAGCCACCCTGGGTGGGACAAAACTGAATCGTTTTCTTTTCACCACTCCTTCCCCCTTAACTGTGATGGCCCAGTGAGGGTGAGGTTCTATGGCCTTCAATTTGCAGGAGGTCCGACTAGAAGCTCACGATCGTCCCCTCTGACCTAACCATCTATAAGTGGGTCCCAGGTATGAACCACCCCTGGTTTGGGTTCTGCACATGGCCAACGAGGCTCTGAAAAACCAAGCACAGCCCATCTCCTATTTCAAGATGTGCACACGCACCTCTGGACTGATGCTCGATCTCAACATATGGATGGGGTGGGAGGGTCAGAAAGGAAGTTGCTCCAGTGCAGGTGAGGTGAGATGATTTGCCTTCCTAGGAAGAATTAGGCTCCGGCCACTGGCAAAAATTGGTGCATCCAGACCATTTCCCTAAGGTCTGATCCCGTATGGCACATAGCAGAATTCCTGTTGCGTACCAGTGGGAAAGAATAATTGTGAATGCAAATCTCTTTCTAGCATTTCCCCCTCTTTCCCGGGAGTTCATTTTTGGCATTAAGAAAATTTCCAGACCTAACAACAACGGCAAATCCCAGGGGAGTTGTTGAAGGTATTTTAAGTGTAATCCTTTGGGTACTGGTTGGCTGTCAGTAAGCAATCAGAACCCCCTCTTAACATCATTAGAAATTAGGCATTCATAGTGAAAACATCCCCCCCCCCATTCTTAAACGTGGGATTTGTTGTTTTTTTTTTTACTTTGCATCAGTGTTTGTGAAGCAATACTCTGGATGTCATCTGCATTTCCTCTGAAGAATGTTTCCTCGTTTGAGAGCTCTGCTGGCACACAGTAATTGTTGAGCAGGGCTCTTTAGAATCTAATTTACAATGGAACAATTTCAAACAATATGCAAAAGTAAAATTAAAAAGTGTATCAATTAACATACAAAAGTAGGAACTACACCTCACATTCAGCCTAACAACTCCTCTGAGGCTGGAGCAGCCTACAAAAGGGAAACAATGCTGGGCATGCAAAGCTAACAACTCCTTGGGGGCCTGAAGCTCAGAAAATTAACTCAGGGATCCTATTAGAGATCCAAAAGCAAACAAGGTTCATTACACTTAAAGCTCATATTGAACACGGGATGAAGCAAAAATCTTTCAAATATTCATTTGAAACTAATCGGGGCTTCAGAAAGATCTTGCTTTTGTATTTCTACCATGGCAGGTTGAATGAGCAGACGATGTCACCCAAACTTATGTCAACTTGTTATTATTTATAACTATTGAGGTAGCATCTAAAGCCCCTGTTGAAATTGGGCCCTAGTTATGCTAGGCACTGTACACACCATGGGATAATTCCTGCCCCAAATAGCTAATGGTCTGAATAGATAAGACAAAGAGGAGGAAGAAGGGGGAGTATTATTAGCCCCAGTTTACAGGCAGGGATTGAGGCCCTGAGGGATGAAATGATGGGCTCGAGGTCACACAGAGAGTCTGTGTGAGACCCAAGAAGTGAACCTATATCTACTGATTCCCAGTCCAGTGCTTTAAACTTGAGGCCAATCTTCTTCAGGGACAGCCTGGCTCAGCTCAGTCAAGTGGAATGACTCTCATGTGCTACCTAGCTTAGGGAAGTGACATCCATTACCAAGGAATGTACCATTAGAAAACCCCTGTGAGGTAGGTCAGTGCTATCCTGCCCATTGTACAGATGGGGAACAGAGATACCAAGAGGCTAAAGGGGGGATCCATGAAGGGACTTAGGTGCTGCAATGTTGAGCGTCATGCTGACTAACTTTAAGGTGTCTAGAAAATCACAAGAATCAGAGAGGTAGCCGTGTTAGTCTGGAATAGCAGAGGTAACAAAGTCCTGTGGCAACTTTATAGTTAGTCTTTAAGGTGCCATAGAAAATCACAGGAACCCACTGCAATCCCGAGGCTCCCTATACACTGCATGGGGGCCGAGAGGTGCCTACGAATGCAATTCACAAATGCCAGCACACTAGGTCAGGAGCCACCTATGCTAGCTAATGGGAGATGCTGGGGCGTGTGTTAAGCCAGGCCCGCTTTTGGAGATGAATGCAAAGCTCTGGCTGTGGGGAGGTGCCTGACTCTGCTTCGTGATCCATGAAGGGGAACCCCCCACCACCTGGAGTCTGGGGGGCTTGGGTGCCTAAGCTGCTATCTGAGGGAATGAATTAGGGGCCTGAATCTTTCCACCCCAAATGGTGGCAGGAGAAAGAAGGTGGCACTCAGGTTAGAATTTTTAGCGGAGCGGTTAGCGAACTTGCCTAGCAAGTGGGAAATCAAGGTTCAATTCTCCCCTCTGTAGGAGTGGGGGAAAGGATTTGAAGAGGGGTCTGCCACCTCTCACAAGTGTGCTTTAACCACCCATACGTGGGGCTCCTGCACTCCCTATCGAGTCGTTCCCACTCTCTCTTATTGTGTAAGTATTTCTTCACAAAGGAATAATCGTTGTGGTCACGGTGCACATGCCAAGTGGCAGAAACATAGTTGCCTGTGGAACTTTTACTCCAAAAAATATACGTGATGGGTGGGGTGAGGCACCGAAGGGGTCAGCGGGAGTTTGGCGGATCATGGTGGAGACAAAATCGGGATTGATGCATCCCTTGTGGATCCCTTTCTAAGTGACTTGCCCCAGCTCACAGAATAAGTCTGTGTCAGAGCATGGACTTGAACACCGGTCTCTTTCTAGTCTACTGCCCCAACCACTGGACTATCCTTTTATCTCTAAGGAAATGTTTAGGTGCTTTGTTATATAGAAATGGACTTAATCACCTGCACTGAGCCAATGAATAAATGCTCAGGGCCTAAGACTTTATTGTAAGCAAGGATCACTTTAATGTACAGTTTGTTGTATAGAGATACAAATACATTCATGTATTCTACCCTATCCCATTCGATACCAAGAGTACTTTTGTTTTGCTGTTATGCTGTTACAAAAATAGTTAGGAATCCAAAATGTTTCATCATTAGCCCTTGCATAGGTTTAGTATGCTAGGGAGGTTGCTGCTAGGGAAACATATCATTTGAGTTTTTAATTATACTTCACTTGAAGGTGAAAGTGATGTTCTCTGAAGCCTTATCATCTCAGGCTGGTCTGTCAGCAGAGCTCATAAGTCATGCAAGAGTGAGCCAGGTCAGTACCTCGGTAAGAGAGCCCAGAGGGTCTTCAAGGAAGCGGTTGGTGTTTCAGTCGGGCATGCTTTTCTCCGGGAGTTAATGCTCATTCAACACTCACCACAGGGGTCTCTGTGGTGTTGGAGATGAGATGTCAGATTTAGATCCTAAATGTAGAGCAGCCATCAATCCATTCCAGGATTGCTGGAATCCAGGCTGTGGCTTAAGGAGACTCGGGGTGATTACTAAGCGGCACAGGCTATGACAGTTATTCTGGGAGCAAGCGAACAAGGGAGGATAAGGTCCGTCTGTCCAGAAACCTCAATAGAGAATCCCCTTTAGACTAATCACAGCTGAGATATTCCTCTTCTCTAACATGACAGACACAACACTTTTGATTGAGGATAATTAATGATCTGGTGACACTTTTGGCAAGGGTAGGCTGTGTTGATATTCATGTCCCAGATGAATTTCTAGTAGGAAAATTTCCCTTATTGTTTCAATTTGAGAAGTAAATTGTTCCTTTTACCTTTTCATGATCTGTTTTGTTGTGAGGTGGGTGCAGAAATTATGAGGTGCCTGGAGCCGAGTGCAGTGGTGGGATTATGACTGAGGAACAACATCTAAATTTCACACCAAGCTTTCAGCCCTTGTCCGCCATGTGAATTCCTGTGATGCGAGCTCCACAAGTGTACAGGAAAGAGGAGGATGACGTAGGGCCTGGTCCAAAACCCACAGAAATCAACGGGACTCTTCAGCCCCAGGCCCTTGCTATAACCACAACACCCAATTCCATACCGCTATTGCAAAATCCTCTGCTCACGCAGGTCTTGATAAGTTCCTAGCAGCTGTTTCTAAATTGAAAGCTGCTTTCTGCAATTTGGAGCATAAAAGTAAGCTTATTCCTCCTCTCTGGTATAAGAGACCCTCTTAGCTAGCAGGAAGAGAGACTCAGGGAAAGCAAAGCACGCCTATTTTACTTAATCTGTAGCAAAAAATGCATTCCTTTGAAAACCTCACAACAAACACAAAACCTGGGCTGCTATAGATCTTGTTACTAAAAAGGAGTCTATCCAAGCAATCTGTCTGCCGGCCTTTCCTGCTGTGTCAGTACTTTTGCTGAAATCATTGAGTCTGCATTTTTGCTCCTCACGCTCAGTACACAGAGTAAATGATGACAGACGCTATCACCTATCAGCTACATGGACACCATCCCCCTTTCTCACTGTGAGTTTGTGGGGAGGGATCTGATTGATTGAGAGTACTGTGAAACAAAAGTCCCTACAAGTGAAGCATAGTGGATTACACACACACATACACACGCACGCGCACACACACACACGTTTTAAATTGCCAGACTCTCCACAGGAATACCTGAGGGGGAGGAGACAAGCAATTTGAGGACTCTGATCACTCTGTTTGTATGTTGCCTCCATTTCCCACCTACCACCCTTCAGAGCTTCTAGTTCAGAGCTTCTCAAATTGGGGGGCATGCCCCCCTGGGCTGGGGCAGAATGTATTCTGGGGGGGGTCATGAGAAAAAACTTTAGGAAAAAAAGAGTTTTGGGAGGGGGGGGAGAAAATGTACTGCAGATATTTTAGCCACAGCAATGATTCCTCCAGACAATTGCAGAGAAATAACACATTTTTTTGCAGATTAGTCAGGGCATAGAGAGCAAATTCCAAGAAGTGTTCAAACAGATGTATAGTCCAAAGAAGACACCCTTACTTCTGCGCTGCTGCTGGTAGTGCCACTGCCAGCAGAACTGGGTGGCAAGAAAGCGGCGGCGGCTGGCCCAGTGCACAGCTCTAACGGCAGCAGTAGAGCTAAGGTGGCAATACTGTAAGCAGTCTCACTTAAAAATTACATTTCCATATACTCCAGTGGCTCTGTTTGGATCAGTGACTTCCTGGTTTTAATATTTAGCAAGAGTTGCATGTTGATTTTGAGTAGTGGTATATGTACTTGTGGGGCAGGGGGAGAGGGAGTACACTACTTCAGACACAAAGAAGAGGCGGCGATCAAATATGCTTGAGAACCATTGCTCTAGTTACATGAGACAGTGAGTAGATGTCTCACAGGTGCATACTTTGTTTCCAGCTCCCTGACTTATTTGCAGACAGCAGCAGGAACAGTGAACTATTCTGCATCATCGGTATAATCTGAATTATTATGGAACTGCTGGGCACAATTAATTGTGAACTGCACCCACCCCCACCATGACCAATATAAAAAAAATCTAGCCATATGCCAGGCCATAAATTCCTCTCACCTGTGGGCTGCCAGGTAATATCACATTCTAAGACAAAATGGCAACAGACCCTGATATTTTATAGAGAAGACACATGATGTTGGGTCTTTCTTTCTTTCTTTCTTTCTTTCTTTCTTTCTTTCTTTCTTTCTTTCTTTCTTTCTTTCTTTCTTTCTTTCTTTCTTTCTTTCTCTCTAATTTGAAAATGTATATTTTTGTTTTAAATCACTGAACTCAATTAAGGGGGCAGATTTTCAAAGATACGGAGGGCAGTTTGTCACCAATAATTTTCATGACACCTCTCAAGTTAGGAAAATACGGGTAAACTGAGGCACAGAGAGGCTCAGTGACTTGTCCCCTGTAAAACACCAAGATGATAGCGGCGATAGAAATGCAGGAACTAGGTGGGGACACAATTTGATGTAGCTCCTTTGAAATCAATTAGTTAACCGTAATGAAGACTCCAGGGATACATGGATTTGCACATTAGTTTTAGATAAATTTCATATTATAGGCAGGGCTAGTAGCATCATCTGTTGTTAAAGTTATCCAAAACTTGCCATTATAAGACCCTGTTTTCAGTTGCTTACAACTGTGTCAGACTTTAACCATTTGGGCTGAACTTTTCCATGTTGAGTGTCTGAGGCAGCATTTTCGTTTTTGAAAGTTTTGACTGAAATTGTTCAATCATTTCTGAGGATGAGGCTAGGGGAAAAAGAGCTTGTTTTGTAAAAAACAAATTCTGGTGAGAATTGTCTTTAAGACGCTCTAGCTCCGTGCTGTGGAGCAAGGACTTTGGAATTTGGTGGGAGGTGGGGTGAGGTGGCCTTTGTGCCAGGACAGTCCCTTATCTTATCCTGGTGGAAATCCACCCAAATTTGGCCAAGTTATAAACCTTTGAGAAACCTCCATTTGCATATGCTCAGTAGATACTACTTTTGAGTTTAGGATTAAAATTTCCATATAGTCTATGCTCACTGAGCATATAGAGATCTGATAAGAAGTTGGGGTGCGGGGGAGAAATGACATTGGATGAGCAAAGAAATTGGCGGGAAAAGCTGAGATTGGACTGGGATAGGGGCATGGCAGAATGGTTTAAGGTTGGAGGAAACAGACAGACGGTGTGACCACTAGAGCACACAACTTCCCAGAGTCTGGACTGGAATCCAAGATTCCCGAGTTTCACCATTCCTCAGTGGTCATCAAATACAAGTACATCAAATACATCTGTGTGGTAGATCTAAAGGTTCCAACCCTGCTGATGACCTGTATGGGGGTACATATGATGCCACAAGATAGGTTTGCTATTTTTTACAGTTTGCTCCCCACTTTCATTTTGCTACATTAGTCAGCTTCCTTGTATATATGGATTAGGATACAGATCTTTGATCACATATCCTATAATATTTTTTCCACAAGACCCCTGTCTCTTACACTCTCTGTGCCAATCTATAGAAGATATGAGTCTGTTACAGCCCCAAGGATGCTTGGAGTTTTAGCTGAAGCTGTAGCAGTTCATGTTTTTAGCTCTGGAGGTCCCATTCGTTCCCCAGTTTGTCTGCCAAGATGGCAGCCATCACTTGCATTTCAAAGCCTCTGGTGCAACACCTGAATACGTCCCCCCTGAAACCTGTCTGTCTTTCCCCAGTTCCACTCATTGTTCTACAGACAGCTAGAAAATTTTCTCTGGCATACGTACAGCCTCAGATAGGTGCCTCTTTGTCTTACTTATTTTTTTATTTATAAATCTAAATTAATAGTAAATACAGTACATACATATGGGGGAAGGGATAACTCAGTGGTTTGAGCATTGGCCTGCTAAACCCAGGGTTGTGAGTTCAATCCTTGAGGGGGCCATTTAGGGATCTGGGGCAAAAAAAATCTGTCAGGGGACAGTACTTGGTCCTGCTAGTGTAGGTAGGGGACTGTACTCGATGACCTTTCAAGGTCTTTCCAGTTCTAGGAGATTGGTATATCTCCATTTATTTATTTTTTTTATTTAATATCTATCTATCTATCTATCTATCTATCTATCTATCTATCTATCTATCTATCTATCTATCTATCTATCTATCTATCTATCTATCTAATCTCCCTGCCTGTTGGCATGAAAGTGGTAACCTCCAATTGATTAGGTCATAGGTCTTTTTAAGACAATATCTATTTTTCCCTCCAAGTCTATTTTCACAGAGACATTTCCTTTAACACAGGCACTATGTAATATCAGCCAGAATCCCTGTGATAATGGAATAAATATTCCAACCCTTATGCTGCTGTAATACGTTCCTAGCCGTGGAAGAAAGAGCCTGATGGAGCCTTTCCCCACCCCCACAGGGATCCGTTGGTGCAATGGATAATGTCTTCTATGTCCGCCATAATCTGAGCTTTGTAGCTTGAACCCCGGGCAAAGGAAGGACCTCGCAGTCCTTCTCAGTACATTCAACTCACGCCACACCACTGTCTGGGCCTCCCTCATTTGGCGATTTATGGGCCATGTCAGTGTAATTTAGTGTCTTAATGCTGCTGGTCAAGGACCATCAACGTCTTCTAAACCTCCAATGTCCTTGGGCGGGAAGGGAAGCAGAACTCACTCAGAGTCAGCTTTCTGGGCGGCAAAGGGACAGTTGCAAAGAACTGAGGGCAGAGGCAATGCACTTTCACGGAAATAAAATGATTTCCCCAGGCTGGCACAACAGCTTTAAAAGCAGCACCGCACACACTAGTGCAAGAGACCCACATTCGGTCACGTCCACCTTGCTAGGTCTGTTCATTCTCCAGGGTAGTGAGGCTCAGGCGTGTTGCAGACCAGTCATGCTTATAAACGGACGGTAGCCTTGGCATTGTCCAAAGAAGGAATCTGCTCAATAGCTGGTCATGCTGGACAGAGCATCAGTTCCACAGCCACACATGGGGACAGCAATGGAAGACGTGGAACCTTTAGTACCAGCTTCTCCGCATGGATCTAAAATTTCCATAATCCGATAGCTGGAAGGGCCCTGCTTTGAAAGGAAATAATCCCTTTCTCTCCTAAATATCTTAAATGAGCTTTTCTTGTAACCGTCTGTGAGAAGGGTGTCATTGTACAGCACACAGAATAAGTTGGTATCTGTATTCCTGGCATTTTGTAGCAGTATTCCAGAAATGCTGTCATCAGGAACCCTGTTTGGTTTTCAGTCTGTTGTTTGGGATGATGATTAGGAGGAAAAATTGTCCCCCGGTGGGAACAGGGAAAACATCAATGGGGATTTGATCCAGTCAATGTCCAGAGGAAAACTCTTGCAAGAGAAAATAGAAGGAGCCCCTTGTAAATCTGGTGTGATATTTGAATCCAGGTCTCCCCAAGAATATTACCTACCGGTTAAAGAAAGAGACTAAGAATCAAGACTCCTGGGATCTATTCTCTCTCTGACTTTTGACTTGTTCATTGACCTTAGGCAAATCATTCATGTGCTTCAGAGTCCCCATTTACAAAGTGGGGATAATGTCTAGAATAATATTTTCCTTGTGGGCTTGTTCTACAGCCCAGGTAATCAATGTTTGTAGAGCTCTTTGAGATTTTTAGATGACAGGTGGTAATGGAGGATAAAATAGTATTCCCAGGGGGAAACCACTGGCCAAGGCCTGGGAATATTAAGAGTGCCTGAATTATTATAACAGCAAGATCACAAGTCAATAAGACCTCAGTGAAAATTTAGGGAGAATAATAGTAATACTTGGCACTTATATAGCGTCTTTCATCTATAAATCTCAGTGATTTTCAGTGAAGGGTAGATATTCCTGAGGCACAGAGATGTTAAAGGACTTGCCTTATGTCACACAAGCAAGCCCATGACAGAATCAGGAACAAAGCTCTGGGAGTCCTAAACTCAGCCTCCTGCTTTAACCACCAGACAATAGTGGAAGTTACAAAGAGTCCTGTGGCAATAGCGCTTTCCATTGAGAAATGCCGTGATCTTCAACTCCCAGTTGACTAAGAGTCGTTCCTGCCTGGCTGCTGCTGAAGAATTCCGTCCTGAATTCTCAGTTACACATCTCATCCCACTGCTCTGGCGATAGAACAGGGCCTGAAAGTGGATTTAGATTACACTGCACTGAATGAGAAATGCAAAGGGACATTAACGTAACCGAGAACCAGGTCCTCAGACTCCTGCTAATGTAAAATCAATAGACCCCTGGGCCACTTTAGCTCCTTTCTCTTCTATTAAAAAACAAACAAACAAAAAACCACCACTGCATTCTAGCCCTCACCCTGGGCCTGTCCTGTCTGTTTAAATTGCCAGCTCTTTAGGGCATGGGACAGCCTCCTATCTGTGTTTGTACAGCTCCTAGCACAATGGGTTATTCTGTTGGCATTACTGTCATAAACACGATTAATAAAAACGATGGCACACTGCAACTTTTCCTCTTCTACCCAGAAACACCGTTTGTTTGTAAAACTCTTTTTTTCCCTTCAGCCCCTATTTACAGGGTGTTTTGTACATTTCTGATGAGGGGCACTCGAATCCAGTCCCCTTTTGCCTGGTGTTTCTTGCTCCCCCATTGGCTTTTTGCAGTGGCTGCAGGCCAAGAACCACTCGCTCACACCACTAGTTTGGAAACCAGACTTCTCCAGCAGAAAAACAACCACCACCCTGCCTTTGACATTCTAGGGGCAGCTGGAGTAAGTCACATTTTTTTCTCTCTCCTCAACGAGAAAATCTCAAGGAAAGGCGCTAGAAGCATTTTATCTTGTTGATAGGAGAATATTAAAAGCACAGGAGGACACCTTGCACATGTATAACCTTTGCCGGTTCCGTGAATCCAGAGAGAGGCAATAGATAAAGTGCCAGAGCCTTTGTCCTATTAGATGGCCCTGTTTACTCTAGCGTGCAGGCCTGTTGAGGTGTTTAATGACTTTTCATATCACCATGGGGACACTGAGACGGGAGGGGCATTCATTCTCGCTTCCTCTTTCTCGCTCCTTCTTTTCCGTCTAGCCCTCTCTTTTTCTTTTGCGGTGCCCAATTGCCCCGTCTGCATGTAAATGTTGTTACATGGCATCACGGTCCATTTCCTGTTGGGCTAGCACGTGCAGGCCCCATCACTGGGATAATGACACAGGCACCAGTTCATTAAGCAGAAGAGGCATTCTGTCTGTTAGTGGGGGAGGGCTCAGAGACAGCTCCCTGCCAGCTGCTGCTGTCACCTTCTGGTCCAGACGCCAAAAGAATAGATACACAGACACACCCTGAATTTCTGCTCAGAATTACTTCCCTGAGTCAACCACTGTAGCAGTGGTTCTCAAAGTGGGGATGGTGGACCCCTGGGGGGTCTGCGAGGGGACTCCAGGGGGTCCAGGAGTCATGTCTGGGGCTGCTGGCCCCACTGATCAACTCCTCCCCCTCTCTCCCAGTGCCTCCTGCACTCCAAGAAATAGCCGTTCAGAAATGGAAAGTGAAAGACATGGAAGTGGCTTTAGTAGTTCAAGTTTCACCAAGTTCATGTCCAGGGAATCTGCAAAATGGATGTGAGTCAATCCCAAGTGGGCAGAAGGGGGAGGGGGTGTGATGGGGTGAGGGAGCTTTATCTTATACCGTTCCACTAGTTGTTTCCCACCTACACCCCCTTCTTTGTGCAAGATGGCATGCGTTTGCACAGCCACTGAAAACCAAATTGGTGCTGGCTCTGCTCCATTCCAGTGCAGGCTCTGTCCTCTGGGTACCACTGGGAAAAAATGTGAACAGAGCTTCAAACTAAAATACATATATCCTCTTTCCTTCATGCTTCCCATACAGCACCTGACAACGATGGGATGGGCTGCTTGAGCATAGCTGTGCTGTGGGGTGAAACTAGGTAGAGGGAGGCAATGGTAGGACACGCATAAGGGGAGACGGGGAAAAGCTGAATTATTTATTTTGTTCTGCTTGTAGGTTGCTTCATGCTGGACTGTTTCCCTTTGACAAAGAAGGTCTCTGCATGGAATGACTTTGGGCTTCACATATTTTGGGAATGGCAGGGTGGTGTGGTTGATAGGTCGTGGGAGTTGGAAGACCTGGGTTTTATTCTTTGGGCAAGTCACTTCTGTTTCCCCTTCCACCCTTTGTCTCTCTTGCCTATTTAGACGGTCAGCTCTTTGTGGCAGGGACTGTGTTTGTACAGCGGCTAGCACAATGGGACCTTGATCTTAGCTGAGGCCACTGTAATACAAATAATCTTTGTCCATGTCCTGGAAGCGGTTCCTTTCTCCCACCAACCTTCTTCCTCCTCAATCCACACCATCAAAACCCAGCACCCCTAAACATGAGCCAAACCCATCTTTGGGTAACTCCATTGAACTCTGTGGATTTCCCTCAGGGATGAAAATGGCCTATGGTGCATGTACAAATGCCAGATATTAATTCTCTGCCTTCCAGCTTTGTCTTATATGTGCACTCTGCTTTGAGGTGACACAGTTGTACTATTTGATGATGTGGGGGAAAAATGGACCTGCATGTCTGCCACCCGCCACGGCAGGACAGAGTAACAGGTATTGCTGGATCGGTGAGCAGGTCGAATTGTCCGGGGCAAGGTATGACAAAAGAGCCTCTTCGTGGTTTTCACTACCACAGCTTAGCCCTGATAAAGTGCTCTACATCCCCAGCCTGCTTTATAAACAGGAAGTGATCAGGTGTAAAAAGGCACCTGCTTAGCCCCTGTCCTGTGGTGCTGCCCCGTGACAGTAGTGACCTATTCAAAATGTGTGCCGGCAGTAAAGCCTCAGTGATTTCACTTAGTACGGTATGTGTCCACCTGTGACAAGCCTGGAATAATAAGTACTTTTCCAGGCATGGTACCTGGCTCAGAGAAGATAGGGGAAAGAAATTGGTGTTCTCTTGCTTATCCAGTGCCTGGAAGCGTGCATTTTCCCAAGCCCCTGCCTTTCTGCAATGGGTATCTCCAGTTTCTGGTTACCCTCCAACCCAGATGTTCTGACGTGCCAATAACACTAGCCCTGGAGTCAAACTCCACTGAAGTCAGTTGAAAGACTCCCATTGACCCCAATGGACTTTGACATAAAACATGAAAATGGTCATATTGCATCAGACCAATAGTCCATCTAGCCCAGTATCCTATATTTTGACAGTGACCACTGCCAGGTGCTTCAGAGTGATTGAATAGATCAGGGAAATTATTGAGTGATTCATCCTTTGTTGTCCAGTCCCAGCATCTGTTAGAGGCTTAGCGACCCCCAGATCTCGGGGTTGCATCCCATACCATCTCGACTAATAGCCATTGATGGACCTATCCACCATGAACTTATCTACTCTTTTTTTAAACAACATTATGGTTTTGGCCTTCACAACATCCCTTGGCAAAGAGTTAGAATCATAGAATATTAGGGTTGGAAGGGACGTCTGGAGGTCATCTAGTCCAACCCCCTGCTTAAAGCAGGACCAATCCCCAACTAAATCATTCCAGCCAGGGCTTTATCAAGCCTGACCTTAAAAACCTCTAAAGAAGGTGATTCTACCACCTCCCTAGGTAACCCATTCCAGTGCTTCCAGTGCTTCACCACCCTCCTAGTGAAAAAGTTTTTCCTAATATCCAATCTAAACCTTCCCAACTGCAACTTGAGACCATTGCTCCTTGTTCAGTCATCTGCTACCACTGAGAACAGTCTAGATCCATCTTATTTAGAACCCTCTTTCAGGTAGTTGAAAGCAGCTATCAAATCTCCCCTCAGTCTTCTCTTTTGTAGACTAAACAATCCCAGTTCTCTCAGCCTCTCCTCATAAGTCATGCGCTCCAGGCCCCTAATCATTTTTGTTGCCCTTCTCTGGACTCTCTCCAATTTTTCCACATCCTTCTTGTAGTGTGGCCCCCAAAACTGGACACAGTACTCCAGATGAGGCCTCACCAATGTCAAATAGAGGGGAACAATCACGTCCCTCGATCCCTAGTCTGTAGGTCCCTAGTCTGTAGCAGTGCATGGGATTCTTCTGTCCTAAGTGCAGAACTCTGCACTTCTCCTTGTTGAACTTCATCAAATTTCTTTTGGCCCAGTCCTCTAATTTGTCTAGGTCCCTCTGTATCCTATCCCTACCCTCCAGTGTATCTACCACTCCTCCCAGTTTAGTGTCATCTGCAAACTTGCTGAGGGTGCAGTCCACACCATCCTCCAGATCATTGATAAAGATATTGAATAAAACCATCCCCAGGACCGACCCTTGGGGCACTCCACTTGATACCGGCTGCTAACTAGACATGGAACCATTGATCACTACCTGTTGAGCACGACGATCCAGCCAGCTTTCTATCCACCTTATGGTCCATTCATCCAGCCCATACTTCTTTAACTTGCAGGCAAGAATATTGTGGGAGACCGTATCGAAAGCTTTGACACAGGTTCACTGAGTTGTGTGAAGAAATACTTCCTTTTGTTTGTTTTAAACCTACTGCCTATTCATTTCATTGGGTGACCCCTGGTACTTGTGTTAGGAGAAGGAGTAAATAACATTTCCTTATTCACTTTATCCACACCAGTCATGATTTGATAGATCTCTATCCTATCCTCCCTTAGATTTCTCTTCTCCAAGCTGAGCAAGCCCAGTCTTTTGAATCTCTCTTCATATAGAAGCTGTTCCATGTGCCTAAATCATTTCTGTTGCTTTTCTCTGTACCTTTTCCAGTTATAATCTGTCTTTGTTGTTGTTGAGATGGGATAACTAGCGCTGCACACAGTACTGAAGTGTTGGGTAGACCATAGATTTATATAGTGGCATTATGATCTTTACTGGGTTATTAGCTCTTCCTTTCCATTGTCCCAGGCTGCCTTGCTTGGACCCTCTCTACCAATGGCTCTGCCTTGTGATCTAAAACCTGTTCCTGGAATGCTGGTGATTTTCAAACATGAAACAAGCATCCCATGAGTACGTCACAGGGAGTACACGCATCCCGGAGAGCTATTCTAGAGATATTTTGCATAGCTAGGGTCCTACCAAATTTATGGTCCATTTCACGCTCATAGTATTTTAAAAATCAAAATTTTCATGATTTCAGCTATTTAAATCTGAAATGTCATGGTGGTTTTAATTATAGGGGTCCTGACCCCAAAAGAAGCTGGGGAGGTTGGTATTGCAAGGTTACTGTGTGTGTGTGGGGGGGGGGGGGGAGGTTGTGATAGAGCTACTCTGACTTCTACACTGCTGCTGGAAGTGGCGCTGCCTTCAGAGCTGGGCAGCTGGGCAGCGGCAGCTGCTGGAGGTTCCCAGATCTGAAGGCAGAGTTGCTGCCAGCAGCAGCACAGAAGCGGGGATGGCATGGTATGGTATCACCACCCTCACTTCTGGGCTGCTGCCTGCAGAACTGGGCCCTCAACCAGCAGCCACCATGCTCTGGACACCCACGTCTGAAAAGATCCCATAGTACGGTATTGCCACGCTTACTTCTGCACTGCTGCTGGTGAGAGGCTGTCTTCAGAGCTGGGTGCCCGGCCAAAAGCCACTGCTCTGTGGCTGCCCAGCTCTGAAGACCGCCTAGCGGTAAGGGTGGCAATATCATGCCCCCCCCTAAAATAAACTTGTGACCCCACAAATCCCTTTTAGGTCAGGATCCCCAATCTGAGAAACTCTGGTGTGAAGTCTAGTATTGTGTAAAACTGCACAAAAGTCCAGATTTCGTGGGAGGAGACCAGATCTGATGGTCTGTGGTGCGTTTTTCATGGCTGTGAATTTGGTAGGGCCCTGTGCATAGACATTACAGCTAGCCAGGGCACACATTCATACACCCAGATCTGTGGAGATGAGCTGATTCTACCAGGTAGGAAGATGGCCCTTATGAGCAGAACTCCAATAGTGAACGGGGGAGAGAATTCAGTTCAGACAGATCACCCAGGAGGATCCAACTTCCAGCAGGTCACCTGGGGGTTACAGTTCTGAACGCTGCAAAACCAAGGTTTAGAATAGGTGTACAGGCAGCCTTTACAATAGATGGCACTCCAGCTGCAGCTGTCTCGCATTTCTAGAATACCTTTTATCCTAAAGGATCCTCACACATGGAGTATTGAATGGAGGCTGGCAGCCACACACACTGTGTTTCATAAGAATTGTGATGGGGAGAGCAGAATGAACTTTTTCATACAAAACTTTCTTTTTGGTGAAAAATTCAGATTTGGCTACACCAAAATATACCTTGAATATGTGTTGATTTCACCCAATTTTTCGTTTTGAATAAACCTGGAAGAAAATTCTGAAAAAAAATCAAAATAGCCAGTTTCACCTCTTTTGCAATAAAATGTTTTGATTTTTCAATTTGAAACCGCTTTTTGTTTCAAAATTTCCTTTAATTATACTTTAAAAAATCCAGGTACATTTAAAATACTTGAAATTGAAATGAAATGTTTTGATTTTTGTCAAAACATTTTGTTGGACCCAAAATGATGTTTTAACATTGGTGTAACCTGAAATGGATTTGTCTTTTCAACTTTTTGAAATTGTCAATGAATCAAAATAAATAAATATTTTTTTTTAAAAAAATGTATTTTAGTGCACATTTATACTTAATATCATATACAGACACTCCCCAACTTATGCAAGCGTTCCATTCCTGAATGACTTGTGTAACTCGGAATTTGTGTAAGTCGGAAACATATCTCCGACCACTGCGCAAAAAAAAAAAAAAAAAGTTAAAAAATACCCTCCTATTTTTAGCTTGCAGAACTTTTTCCATAAATGAGAATTTGCACAAGTTGGGTCTTCCGTAACCCAGAGAGTGTCTGTATTATACTTAATGTTTTGTTATGTTATAATATGTTGACATCTCAGAATGAAACAATACACCACCTATGTTTCAATAGTTCCGAACTGACATTTTTTTGGAATTTCTATTCCATGGGAAATTTCAGAACTTTGCCTTTTCATTCTGACTGGGACTAAACACTTGGAATGTTAATTTTCCATGGAACTCAGTTCCATTTTCTGACCAGCTGTATTTCAGATGTTCTGTTCAGATGAGTATTCTGAAATAACCTGTTCAATAGGTTAGAGATTGATAGAAATTTAATTGTCCTTCTGCACACACGAAGGACAGGATGAGGATATGGGGTGTGTGTGCATAGACAAATAGAAATACATGTAATTTTCATTGCTGTTTGTTTAAACTTGTGCCTTGATGCTCCATTGCGGGGTTGGAACCCCATTATGCTAGGCACTGCACAGTGTAATAGACTTGCAATTGAAACAGACATGCAGACAAAGCTTGGATGAAAAGAAGGATCTTTATGTAGGGTGACCAGATGTCCCGATTTTATAGGGACAGTCCCAGCGTTGGGCTATTTTTCTTATACAGGCTCCTAATACCCCCCACTCCTGTCCCGATTGTTCACATTTGCTGTCTGGTCATCCTATCTGTATGCCTCATTTACAGAAACAGAGAGGAGGCAGAGAGTGATTAAACTGACTTGCCCAAAGTCGCACAGGGCAGAACCAATGACTGACTGGGGGTTGGTGTTGGGGAAGCAGGTTGGATGATGTGGCGCTAGCCCTGGCCAGGAGTTGGTGTGGAGGTAGTAGAGCGGGATCATGTTGCTAGCCCTGCCTGGTGGTCGGCTCACCTGAATTGTCATCCAGCTTCTTAACCACAAGACCAACCTTCCTCTACACCTGTCTTCATGATATACATTATATTTAGAGACTGCTGCTCTTGCTGTCCAATCCACGTCTTCAAGTGGATTTGCTCCTCTGATTGGAGAATTGTGAAAGCCGGCTGTTATTTTCAAGGCGCCGTTTTTATGGCAACTTGTCAGCCCGTGTATTGCATTACCCAGTGACAGAGAAAGATGCAGGCCATGCACCTCTAAGAATAACCACACGGCACAAAAGCCTATCAAGATTTTCCGGGAAAGAGCAAGGACAGTACCCGCTGCTGTGCTTTGTAGCAGTGAACTGCGAATGTGTCAACCAGCTGACCTTACGTTATTCAGTGCAGAAAGACGGGCATCCTTGAGTTGGCCAATATGCTGAATGCACAGCCTGAAAGGCCCTGAGTCAAAGGAAAACTAACTTCCCCATATGTGAAATGAATGCCAGAAAGTATTAGTCAAAAAATGGGTCTGACCTGCAAGAGCTGAGTGGTAGAATTTAGTAACCAGTAGCAAAGTCAAGAGAATTCTGCCCTCAGTTACCCTGTCAGAGAATGAGGCCTCTAGTAATGAAATAATAACTAATTCACTTATTGAGTTATGTATGTGCTTTATTTATGGCTGTTCTCTTTACTTATACATATTTTTATTATGTGCCTTAATATTTAAAATGCACTGAGGGCATGTAAGGCATAATTGCACAGTCCCTGTGCTGTTCAGATACTGTGCTACAACTGTATGGGGAAACACCAAGCAGCCTGATTTCATAAAGGGCCCGATTCTGCTCATGCCCGCTGAGTAGTAATGTGCTTCACCAGTTATCAGTTTCAATGAGTCCATTGATAGAGCCAAGGTAACACTTGGCATGACAACAGTATCCAAATCTGGCCCAAAGCAGGACTTGTGATCTGATTCCACAATCACGGATGCATTCTGAAGACTCACCAACCCGAAGCATTCAAAAATCATGATACAGGTGCCCCAAAATCATGGCATTTAACAAAATAATAAATATTGGGTCCTTCTAATTTGCCCTCTGACACTTTTGCTTTTAAGGGTCATATTTTCAAGCTTTCCCCTGTAATCATGAAGGCTAGAAACATCGATATTTTATCTTTTCAAATGGAAGCTGAGATACTCAGCTAATCACAGGGCTCCAGGAGCCAGGGCTTTAAGAAAAAAACATCAAGTCACAAGACTCCCAATGAAATCATAATAGCAGGCCACTTTTGCATGAGCACTTGCCATATATGTATGCACGAATCAGGAATTTGTTTACACAGATGCTATGAGCATGCATGAGAAAGTAGATGTGCAAATGTCAATATGCAAGCAAGACTATGTTTTAACATTTATTTCCCAGGTGATTTGCAGTCAGGTCTTTGCACCTGCAAACTGGATGAGCAGGTCCAGAAAGCTCGACTGAGCAGCAATGTATCCTACAGCAAAATATTAGTTTGCAAATGTTCCCATGCTGGCTTCTATGAGCTAAAAGCAAGACTTTTTTTCCTAGCTGGACTCTCCCTCTATCTTGCAGCATTCCTTGTTCAAATCCAGACCAGGTTTGCAGTGACAGAGTGGTTGGAAGTATATTTGGTAGTCTGTGAAATAAGCCAGTGAGTCATTACCCTATTGCTAGTAGATAGACTGTGTCAGAATTGAGGCTGAGGACTGCAAGTGGTATGTGAAATCTGAAATATCTACTTTCCCCTGGATATGGTCGCTAAAGTAAAAAATTAAACACCTTAGCAAGTAGCGCTGAGAATTTTGCGGAGGGCTATATCCTAGATACTGTGGTGATTTCTGTCTTATGAATTAGATAATAAAGAGGCATTCAGACAGAGGACGTCTCCAAAGCTAGTAATCCAGAATCTTTCAAACTCACAAAATTCCCCTAGGGAAGAATTGTAGGGGAAAACCACAACTTTTCTTACATTTTTTCATGACTACCCCCTCTTTGCCTTGTGCCCATTTTCACTCCTTTTAATTAATTTACCATTTGTAACTAGGGTGGGTGAAAAATTTACCATTGACAATTTTTTTTTGATGGCATATAGCTTTGGAACATGGACTTTTTTGCCAAATATATAGTTTTGTTTTCCAACAAAAAAGCAGGGGAAAAAAGTCAGTTTTTTTTGACGAGGACTCACAATATTTGTAGAGAAATTTAGTCAAAACAATGAAAACAAAATTTGGTTTTTGTCATAATTTTCCATCAGGGAAAAACATCACTTCCCAGCAGCTCTGTTTGTAAAAGGGGGCAAGTAACTCTGTTGGTGGGAAAGACACTTCAATACATGGTGCAAACCAGGGGTAGGCAACCTATGGCATAGGTGCTGAAGGTGGCATACACGCCGATTTTCGGTGGCACTCACACTGCCCAGGTTCTGGCCACGGGTCCGGGGGGCTCTGCAATTTAATTTTAAGTGAAGCTTCTTAAACATTTTAAAAATATTATTTACTTTACATACAATAGTTTAGTTATATATTATCGACTTCTAGAAAGAGACCTTCTAAAAATGTTAAAATGTATTACTGGCATGCGAGACCTTAAATTAGAGTGAATAAATGAAGACTCGGCACACCACTGGTGCAGACGCTGTCAAAGTGGATATATATTGCCTACTTTTGCCTGAAGATCACTTTCATAAGACTGTTGATTCCTGGAGGGATATTACCAGAGAAAAATCTTCCCAGCCCAAGTAGGGCATCCCCTAGCTGGCTTAGGTACTGGAGGCAGGATACCAGACATGATGTAGCAATGACCTTATTCAGCATTGCCAAGTCTACATTCCCTATGATTCCCCTCCATCCCGCAGCTCCCTAGCAACTATGGATGAACTTCTAACCTCCCCTTCTTCTTATAAAACAGTAAGTGGGTCACAACCAGTGTTGTGAGCAGGACAGTGGTGGCGTGCTGGGAAAGGGTTTAAGGGATGTACTCATAAACTGGGCTTGTAGCAGAAGAGGAATGGAGCACCTTGGAATCGGAGCACCGCTGAGAGGTTTACTACCTGCAGATTTAGTGGGGGCTGTAAAAGATAATGTATGTGTGTATGAAATGGTAACGCGCGGTAATGTGTAAATATAACCAGCGAGCACCCGGCAGGTACACCCGGAGCTGTGACACCCCCTCCCCCCCACAATCTGGCCTGGCTTTTCTTTTTAGTCCTTTCTTCACCTTTTTGCCTGGTCACGCATTTTCTTTTGCAGCTGAAAAGTTTCAATCCAGCACACCCCAGTCAAATCACTCCCCCGCACTCACACACCTATCCGCACGCCACGTCCTTACCACTGGCTGTCATTTATCATTCTGTTTGGGGGAAATTAAAAAGCATTTGCTGTGCTAACAATGCAAGCTTTATTGTCTTCCATTTCCATCTCAGGCTATTTATCAGCCTGAATATTTGCAGCATGTTTGATAACCTGGGCAGAATGTATTGATCTTGCTGCTGAGAGAATGTGGGGGTGGGGAGAGAGGGAAGGGGGTCAGCTGGCCTGCTCTGGTAACTTTGTGAGCTTCTTGTAGGAGTTGTTTATGCTCTCAGTAGAGGCAATGGCAAGGTGTGCTTTAAAATGAAATTTCCAGGAGGGCTTCTTTTCAACCTGGCAGAACCGTTGCCGTTCTGGTTTCGTGGGGCCGCTTTTGCAAATCCGGCTCAACTGCAAATATTCTAAAGGTTTATTTCACCCACCCCGCTCCAGCCAGAAGGGGTCTGAACATTTGTGTGTGTGCGTATGTGTGTTTTATCTCCAGGCCCGCAGCAGTTTCAAAAGCCATGTGAATGCTAAACATGAATGCTTAAAGGTGTTTTTCTGCCCCTCTGGTAAAAGTAATTCAAATGGGAACAAAACAGGAGAGAAGAGAAGAAAGCCACCCAGTGTGCAAGGGAAAGGGAGGTCTGTGCAAAGTAATAGACGTGATGTTCAAAAAGCCTTCGCCCCACAGAACAGCTCACACAGCAAAAGAAAAATATATAGGCTGTTTGCACTTAGTCTCTGTTTTTTAAGGTTAAGAAAAGGTACTAGATTTACAGCCTGAGAGACTGATGGGATCTGATTTTGTTAACACCCTGGAAGCAAAAAGGGAAGGCTTGAAAGTAGGAGTCAGTTACATGCATCTCTTCTCCCCCCCCCCCCGCCCCCTCCAAGGGTTCTTTGTACAACCAGAGTAGTGTAGAAAAGCCCTTGGTGAAATGAAAACCAGTCTCTGAGGGAAAGGGCAATGCAAGTTATAACATACTTGTAAACAGTGGCTGGTCCATAAATAGGCTGACCATACGTCCCGTTTTGAACGGGACAGTCCCGTTTTTTTAATGTTTTTTAACCGTCCCGTCTTTTTGACCAAAATATCAATTTTGTCCCGTTTTTGGGGCAAGACTCAGAAAAAACATGGAATCATAAAACGTCCCCCCCTCCGCTGCCGCCGCCGCCGGCTCGCTCGGCCCCCGGCTGCGGCTCCTGACAGCTCTGATCTGCCGCCTCCTCCAGCCCGCCGCCCGCTGCAGCCTCCTCCTCTCTATTCCTCCTTCCCTCCCTTCTCTCCATCCCCCCCTTCCTCCCTGCTCTCTCCCTCTGTCCACTGCCTCCTCTCACTCCCTCCGTCCCTTCTCTCTTCAGAAAACCTGGCCGGCAGCCCCCCCGCCGGCTCGCTCCGCTCCCAGCTGCGGCTCCTGACAGCTCTGATCTGCCGCCTCCTCCAGCCCGCCGCCCGCTGCAGCCTCCTCCTCTCTATTCCTCCTTCCCTCCCTTCTCTCCATCCCCCCCTTCCTCCCTGCTCTCTCCCTCTGTCCACTGCCTCCTCTCACTTCCTCCATCCCTTCTCTCTTCAGAAAACCTGGCCGGCAGCCCCCCCGCCGGCTCGCTCCGCTCCCAGCTGCGGCTCCTGACAGCTCTGATCTGCCGCCTCCTCCAGCCCGTCGCCCGCTGCAGCCTCCTCCTCTCTATTCCTCCTTCTCTCCATCCCCCCCTTCCTCCCTGCTCTCTCCCTCTGTCCACTGCCTCCTCTCACTTCCTCCATCCCTTCTCTCTATCCCCTTCTCCATCCCTCCATCCCTTCCTTCCTCCCTTCTCTCTATCCCTCCATCCCTCTCTTCCTTCCCTCTATCCCCCTTCTCCATCCCTCCCTTCCTCCCTTCTCTCTCTCCCTCCGTCCACTGCCTCCTCTTCCATCTCCCTTCTCTCCATCCCTCCTTCTCGCTGTCCCTTGCCTCCTCCATCCACCCTGCTCCCTACCCCCATCTCTTCTCTCATCCATCCATCCTCTCCCTTTCTCACCTTCGTGCCTTCTCTCCCTCCGTTCCCTCCATCATCTTCATCCCTCATCCCCCCTTCTCTCTCTCTCCCTCCATCCTCTTCATCCCCCATCCCTGTTCTGCTTATTCCTCCATCCATCCCCCCCAACCTCCCTCTGCCTCCCCCCCGCCCGGTGCTGGGGGGCCCAGGTGGGGCCATGCCCCCCCCCCCACACCCTGTCCCGTTTTTGCCCTCCCAATGTCCCGTTTTTGTCTAAAGGAAATATGGTCAGCCTATCCATAAAGGATTCTATGCTTGATTCCAAGCCGGATCCACAACCCATGAAAGTCTGGGAATCTTTCCGCTGACTTCAATGGGGCCCAGCCTTGAAGTTGTGCAGCTTGAACGGGAGGGGGGGCTGTGTTTTGGGGCTGAAAGTCTCCGCTTCACCTTCTACTAGTGGCTGGTGGGGGAGGGTATTAGATAGACTTTCCCAAGGCCAGCCTGAAGGGACCACGCTGAAGAGCGGAGTGTTGGTTCTGATTCTGGGCCCTGTTCAATCTTTGGTTTCTCTCTCCTGAAACCAGGCTCCGGTTAGAGCCATCTGGGGTGGGACTGGCTTTATGAGGTGGACTGAGACTTCTGTTTCTACGTGGTCTTCAGCTCAGGTGAGCAAGAGTTGACCCAAGGGCCTACAGGTGAAATATTCCTCTGCTGAAGTTAACTCTAGAGGTGAAATCCTTCCTCTATTGAAATCAAAGGGATTTTTGCTATAGACTTCAATAGGGGCAAGATTTCACCTCTAAAGTTAAGAGCTTCCTATAATGGCACCACACTTCTGAGACATCTTGGGTACATCTACTCTGTCAGAAACCCCCCACAGCACCGAGTGTCCAAGCTTGGATCAGCTGACTCGGGCACTCCAGCCTTCATCTGCTGTGCTAACAAGTGCAATGAAAACATTGGGACTCAGGCGGGACCTGGGGTTCTGAGACTTGCCCTCCTCGTAGGATATCAGAGCGTTGGTCCCTGCCTGGGCCCAGACACCTACACTGAAACGTGTAGTCCTGTGAGCCCGAGTGAGCTGACCCAGGTCCCAGGCCAGCTGTGGATCTTTTATTGCCCTATAGATGTGCATGTAGTCTGCACAATCCTCTACACTGTAAGATTTCTAACTACGAAGGGCCTCTCTGGTGTCATGGATGAGGTGAATTCCAGCTCTGGGGCGATTGTAAAACATTATGGCCCAGGTGACATGAGGCGACGGAAGAAGAGGGGGGCGGCGAAAGTGCCTTTGAGCCCGTTGTGTGGATATTCGGGTCAAGAGACCAGCACACACCAGCCCTGTCTGCGGTGCGGGCTGGGCTGCTATCTCTGGTTCCAAATGGCCTGAAGGGTCTATTACAGCAGCCAGAGCTTGCTGGAGATTAGGGCTACCTCGGTGGTGCTCCCTCTTCCCCAGATACACCCAGAGACAGAGCCCAGGAGGGGCGGGATAGGGGTGGAGGATTTTCCTACAGAAGTGAGCGAGGCTACCTCTGGCCCATTTCAGCCAGGATAATGGCTGCTTTTCCCTGCCAGAGCACCACAAAGTAACCAGCTGCCACTGGAGAATCCGGCCCCATGCATTTGATGAAAGCACTTCCCCCTCCCATCCAATTTCTTATTCTGTTATTGGCATGGAGAAGATTTTGTGTTCCCAGAACCGGGTTCGTGCTGGCACCCTTGCGGCTCTCCCTCTTGCCCTTCACTCTCCCCACCATCTGAATGAAGAGCCCAGGTGCGCTGTGGTTTAGCCACCCCCCGCCCGTTATTAGGGAGTTTGTATTCGGGGGCGGCCGGGGGAGTGTTAGGTTTTGTATTTATATCAATTTTGTTTATCTATCTCTTTATTCATTGCTTGGTTTCATTTGGCAGAGAGCTCCGCTGAAGCTGCTTTACCTTTACTACATTATTATTCAATTGTATTTCCCTTGATGAAAAACCTGGCAGCCTGTTCCTCCATGACAGATGTGCTTGCTTTGGTTGAATCACCACCACTAGGCTTATTATCAGTTTTACTAATGTTTGCTGTTTTACACTACAGCAGGTAGAGTGATTCATTCAGTCAAGACAAACACACGGGCGCACACACGGGCAGACACAGATGTAGACACAGATATGCAAAGGCATACACACACACACACACAGAAATATCATCATATTTACTATATAGATGCCTATGGCAAAAAAAGAGAAAAACATCGGATCCTTTGGCAAAATAAACAGAAAACCCAGGGGACCAGTTGTGCACCCCTTTCTCACACTGAGTAGTGCCCATGAGTAAATATTACTCATTGTGGGCAGTGGTTGCAGAATCACTGCCATAATTTACAATGAATTGGAAAAATAAGTGGCTAACTCCCTCTGAAAGTGGCTCTGTCCCTCTCAGGTGGCTAGATCACATACATAGACATTTTAGTAACCTGACTGATTAGTTCAGGCAGGAGACACTTGTGCTTTTAACTGTAGAGGTCCTGAATTCAATCCCCCCACACGACCCAGCCAGCTCTCCTTCTGCAACAAAGTGAATTTCACTCTTATATCCCACGTCAAGGACAAACTCCAGCATGTAATAGTGAAAACACAAACATCTCCATCTAGCCCACCCCTGGAAATCTGGCTATAATAGGAATTCTTCTTTGGTTCTGAAAACCCATTCCTTGCTGAATGCTCTGGCCTTGTGCCCAAAGAAAGAAAACAAATGTCTGATCCCGTTCTCTGAATCCCTCTTCATCTTCTTGACCTGGTCCTTTTCCTCCACCTGAAGGAAAGGGGGTATCCCCCTCCTCCACAGGAACTCATTGTTAGTCAATGGAATCCCCCCTGCGGGAGTTACTCATTGGAAGGCAATGGAGTCTAACTGGTGTGAGAGAGAGGATAATCAGTCCCAGTATTTCAAAAATTACAATCCACACTGAGATCCAGCTCCAACATCCAATGCTCCAGACAAGAGAACAGTTTAATTGATCAGTATTGTCACAACTCATAGGACAACACCACAAGTAAAAGCAACCCTACAATGTTTGAGGATTTAATTGCATTTATTTATGCACTCAAAAGTCTGATAGATGTTCTGAATTATACACATCTCTTGACGTTGCAGAATGGGGCTGGGAGTCTCTCGAGAACAGGTGTGACTCATGTTCTTTCAGCATTCAATGTTCCTTTCTTTTCCAGCCTTCTAGCTGGAACTGGACACATGGAGAAGTGTAACAATAAAAAAGGTAGTTAACAGAATTCTTTTGAACCTTAGAAAAGGTTTGGTTTGAATTTGAGACAAAGGTTTGGTGTATATTGTGTACAAACTCATTGGCTCTCTCTAATTAAAATAGCAGGTTATAGTTATACAACATTGAACAGCTCTCTCTGTGGAGCTGAAACTTGGATCACAGTCTGAAATCCCTGCCCTATCTCCCACTGATTCTACCTAACATCCTGCGTTCACTCACAAGGTGTTCTTCTAATGAAAACAAGGTCACGCTTACTCAGCAGTTGATGGACAAGGAAGGGAAAGGTCATAGAACTGCAGACTTGTGAGGGTTTTCTCTCACCCCTAATTGAAAAAAAAAATCCATTGATGTCAACAGGAGTTATGCTTGAATAGAGAGAGGAGAAAGGCCCCAGAGCAGAAATGATCCAGTCACATGACAAACCAGAGTCCAGATATTTTGTTTTTTATCTTGATTCTCCACTTCTAGCTGTCAGGTTAGCAAGTGATAAGTATCTTAAGGGACATAATGCACTGTGATAAGAGGAAAACATTTTCTCTTCATTGTCTAATTTTTATTAGTTGTATTAGTGTAGCAACTAGAAACCACAGCCAAGATCAGGACCCCATTGTGCTAGGTGGTATACCCAACATGTAGCTTTCCCTATCCAGAAACAGAACTCATCTAAACAGACAGGAGAGAGGGCAGCAAAAGAGAATTATTATAATCCCCGGTTTAGAGATGGGGAATTGAGGCACACAGAAATTTGCCCAAGGATATACAGGGATTATGTGGCAAAGGTGGGAACTGAACTAAGATCAGTGTCCCAGTCCAGTGTTTTAATCAGCAGGTTGGAACTGGCTGGCGAATATTGTGTTCTAGCCCACCCCTGAAAATCTGGCTATAATAGGAATTCTTCTTTGGTTCTGAAAACCCATTCCTTGCTGAATGCTCTGGCCTTGTGCCCAAAGAAAGAAAACAAATGTCTGATCCCGTTCTCTGAATCCCTCTTCATCTTCTTGACCTGGTCCTTTTCCTCCACCTGCTCCCAGAATGAGCTGTCACTGTTTGGTGCGGACAATCCTAGCTCCCTCCTTGGGATTCCCTTTTCTCCTTCCCACCTTTTCGGCCTCCCACCCAGCCCCTCCAAGCTCCCTCTCAGCTTGAAGCCCCACCACAGATCTTGCCTATTGTCACAGGCTGGCTGGCCCTTTAAAGCAAGCAAGGCTCAGCCTGGCCTGTAACTAGACCTATTCCCCCTGCGGCTGTGACGGGGACTTCATTCTAAGTACTCACCCTGGCTGAGGGGGGTTAGAGAGAGGACTATGTAAAGCGAGCTGTGAGCTCTGCCGAGGGGGGAGAAGAGCTGCAGAGAGGAGCCCCCTGTCTCTGAGAAGGGCCTGGGTGAAAGGCAGGCTGAAGGGAACCATAGACAGGAGTGCAGGCTCTTGTGGGAGGCCCTGAGGTAGATTTGTCTGTAGCAAGGAGATCCCCGAGAGAGGCTGCTGGAGACCCCCGGAGGAACAGCAATATGGGAAACCATGAGAAGATGCTGCAAGAAGTAGCATGAATAGCCCAAGAGAGGAAGAAGCAGGATTTGTTATGGGATGTTGAGTCTGACTGTTTCATTGGACTTCTGGTGTGTGTCCCCCCCCCCCCACCCGAGGGCGACTGGACTGAATATTCAAGAGATCTGACAAGCCATTAAGGGATAAGGGAGTGGCCACCAGGGGGCCAAAGCTGAGGAACCCTTCAATGCCATGACTGGAGGTGCTACAGCAGTGAAGGCAACCAAGCATGGAGTCACTGGTGAGCTCTCACGGCAACTGCTGATCTCTCCTATCTGTAGGAGAAGGGAGATTATGTATATGCCTCCTCCATTTCCTAGCATTCTTAGAGTTTGATTGGGAGATTCCACCCCAGAATGCTTTGCTGCTTGAATAGGGTTTAGCCAAATCTTAAAGAGCCCCCCAGCATGCTCAGACATAAGCCCCGTCTACTGATAAGTGAAATGGCAAATCTGAAATATACCTGAGTGAGGTCACAGTCTCATCTTGGGTAGCGGCTTCTGCCCACTGCATGGAACTAACATTTCCTTCTCAGGGGTGCTCAAACTGAAGGGACCCACCATATACCTCTCTTTCCCTGTTTATGGACACTTAATATTTCTTCCTCAGATGACTGGAACCCTTGTGAATTTATACACTACAGGCAAGATTCTCCACTGGTGTAAACTGGCATGACTTCGCTGACCCCACACTGGTCTACACCAGCTGGGAATCTGGCCCTCAGTGCCAAAATCCCTGGTTCAAGAATAGCATCCGTGTTCGTCTATATCCGTAAAGAAAGCTAGGAATACTTGTAGCACCTTAGAGACTAACTAGTTTATATCAGCATAAGCTTTCCCTGGTGCACCCGATGTCCAACTGAAACCACTTGAGTTTGGGATTCTCTAAACGAGTCCACCCACAGCCCAATAATTATCATCAGAAACTATCTGGCAAATAATTTTGAATAACCTGCATTTGGGAAATCACAATCTGCTCCCAGGATACCGGCAAAGATTACTCCCCCTCCCCCCAAAAGGCAAAATGCTCCGAATAAATTATTCATTACAAATGATTGGTCAGGCTGTATGGAAAATGCAACCTTCTAGCACCTCTGGTATGCGCTAGCATGTAGCCCCTGCCAACCGTAATGGTCTGAAAGCTAATCTGAGCATGGAGGCGATTGACAGGGCCGAGAGGAACACTTTAGACTTCAGTTCCCGATGATATCCACCTTCTGGGGACAGTCAGCCAATTTACCTCATTCCAAGGAAATTTTAGCAATAAAAGTCAAGGCAGCCTGCAGAGTGGAGGCTGGGGAAGGATTAAAAGGAATTTGAATTAATAAATAGAGATGTTATCGTGGAAAATTAATGTCTTTTGATATAGATCTTGGCAGCATTAGGACATGCTAGGTTCAGTGGCTCATTATCTCTTGGAGGTTAAGAGGTCAGCCCGGGACAAGGAGAAGTGATTTATGCGATATCTTTGTCAGAGATGTGAGAATATGTAGGAAATAATAAGACTTTGCCGAGACCATTAGTGCAAATCTCCCAGGATCTCAAGGCCGCAGACTGCATGGGGTTCTTTTTTTCTATGCTGCACACCATTTAAGTCCTTGTTTCCTTTCTCTCTTCACTATCTTCCATTCCTTTCGAACTGTCTCATCCTTTTTATATCTCACACAGGGCTCCATCCCTCCCCTGCCGCGTCTCGTAGAGCGCGATGGATTAGTCAAGGGTTATTGCGATCCGAGAGATGAGGGATTCTTTAACTTCCGTTTTCTCTCACTTAGCCTCTACTCACAAGCTATTGGCCAGCAAGGGAGAGCTCACTTCTGCCACACGGGGAGGTCTGCTTGCCATCAAGTCCAAGAGAGAGGTGGGGGAGAGTAGGGCTAGCTCTCTGAGCTTCAGGAATGTGCTGAATAGAAGGTGGATTCATGGGGATATGTGAGAGTGCTGAAAGATAACACTCTGGTCACTATTAGTACAAATTAGGCTCCTGCAGAGAAGGCCTAATTCATTCCTCATGTGCCTGATTACTAGGCCTGACTGGGGTTAGGACGTTAATGAGCTAATTAGCCCATTAACAGGCACCTAGAAAGATCACGGGAAGGACATTCTAGAGAGAGGGGCAGAGGGTTGATCTTTGCATGGGGAAAGCTTTTCCCATTCTTTGCTCTGGCAAAAAAAGATGGATGACCCTAAACAGAATTGTATGGCATGGGACTTTATGGGGGTAGTTGTTGACATAACACAAAGTACACAGCGCCGGTTCCTAACTGGAGGCGCCCGAGCCATTGGTGCAGGAAGATGGGAGGTTTTCAGGGTTTCTAGAATCAGGCAAATGCGTTTAAAGAGAAAGTCTGGGTAAAACCCATAAGAATTGCCGCAGCCTGCGATACGTCTAGCCCAGAAATGTCTCTTTGGCAGTGGCTAATTCTGGGTGCTTCACAGGATGGGCCTTCTCCCCCTCTCCTTCCACAGACACCCATGTTCACTACAAGCACCACACACCAATTGGTAGGTGTTGGCGGAGCGGGGGCAGGAAGGGAAGGTTCTGCCGGAGTCCCAACTGAGGATTTGTGGCTGGAGACTTGAGATGTGATAGCCCCTATATATATATATATATTTTTAGTGTACCATGCCATAAGTGCCAGGGCTAGTCTTAGAAGTAACTGCAAAGTCTCCAGCCTCCATGGCTGATGCACAGTGCCGTATGCACTATAATCCAACACCCTGGAGTAGGAAATTCTCTTCTCCAGCAGTTGCTTTCACATACAAGTTTACAGTGGTTCAAACACTGGTTAAAAGGCTTTTACTATTACTGAATTGTATGTCTTCCCTCTGACCTCATTCCGTGAGAAGGCAGTCAGGGGCTTTCAAAGGGAAGGGTTCTGTGAATCAGGCCCTATTCTCCTCTTGATTTGGCCCAGGTGTGAAACACCTTTAGGGGCAAAGTCAGCAGGGAGATGGATGCCCAGTGGGCTAAGTGGAGGGAAAATGAAGAAGCCACAAAAGGAGAAGTTTGTAGGGAGGAGGTAGATCAAAGCTAGTGGCAGTAAATATGTTGGCGTCACTGGGCAGACACACAATCAGCCCTTTCTACTCACAAATTGATTTTTGGCCCGGTGGCAGGTCAGGAAGATGGACAACCCCCTGCAATTACTGATCCTGTGTTCACAGAAACTATTAAAGCAGACCTTTTAAAAAAACTTTCCCTTAAGTTAATAAAGCAAGAGTGCACATTAAGAAACCAATTCACATAGCTTCCACTCTCTGTACCGATAGCTGCCAGGGCAACCACAGACACAGTAATACTGCTTCTGCCATCACGCGGCACCTATCTGGGGACAGACTTCAGGCACTGAGACATGAGGCATGGATGGAATGTAGCACCCCTCTCCTATTGACATCGGATGGGAGTTGGGCACTTAACTGCACTTTGTGCCTTTAGAAATCTCCCCCAAGAGAATGGGTGATCAGGATATGGTTTTTCTCCCCAATCCTGTGAGAATTTTTGAGATTTGGAAAGACAAGAATCTGTCCCATCTCATGAAAAATCAAAAAAAAATTGCAAACCGAAAGTCAAAAAAATGTTTTAGCTCAGGTCAATCAAAATGTTGTGTTTTGGTCATTTCAAGATGTGATATTTCAATTTTGACCTTTGAAAATGTTTCACTATTTTTAAAATTAAAAATGAACTTACATTCCAGAACACCAAATTATTTTCTCTTTAAAAGCTGAACTTTTCTAATAAAAGAAAGTCAATGTAGGATGTTTGCACAGTTTAAAAAAAAATTCAATTTCTTTCTTTTTTTTCATCATTGGGAAATTCATCACACCCAGTCCTTTCCCACAAACTGGTTTGGTTTAAATAAATTGCCATTTTCAAACGAAAACATGTTTTGTCAAAAAATTGCCCAGTAGGTCTCCCCTAGAGCATCACCCTTTCCTATAGTTAGCAAAGAGCACACCCATTTTTTCCAGACTTTTGAACACTTTTGAATTCAGATCTGGAATAGTATCTGGTTTTCTTTCAGAGACTGTAAAGGAAAGAAGGGAAATGGATCAGGAGAGGAAGGAGTCAGAAAAAAATGCAATGAAAAATATGAATATTGTATATGGGTTGGTATACAACATGCATTCTACCCACTTGTGTTAGCTCAGCTCTTATTGTGTGTGCATGTTCGTTCGAATCCAGTTCATGGACAACACCCAGGGTTAAATTATAAGAACATGAGTGGTGCTGGACGTTAGGACATTTACACATTCTACACTTGATTTTACTGTGTCTTTGCGTGTGTGTGAGTGTAACTGATCCACTTATGCGTCACTGGCAGGGTTTATCCAGCAGCAGAGCTGTGCCGATAGCTGATTTTCTGGTTCACTGGCAGCTCCAAGAAAGTCGGAATCAAACTTTGGCTTGCATCAACTCCAAATCCATTGTTGTTGTTTCAGCAAATTGAAACAGATGGTTTCAGGTCTAACAAAAGATTTTAAGTGGAGCATTTGTAATCTTTTTAATTTAGAAAATGAACGTCTCGATTTTCAAAATGGAGGGGGAGGCTGGGTCATTCATTCCTCTCCACCTGCCCCACTTGTTCAACCCAGATCTCATCCAGGTTCAGATTCTTGGTCTGGAACCTACCACTGCTACCTCATACATTTGCATGCGCAAATACAGAGCACTGAGAGACCAAATGGGCCCGACAGCAAGTGATTTTTCAGAGGCCTGTTGAAAATTAGGCCCCTGAGAGTTAACTGGTTTTCCTTTCTAGATGCACAGATTGTCTTCTAAATTGTTTATGCCAAGAACCCGGTTAAGGGTATTTCTCTCCCACCACGCAAATGTAATCAAAGACACCCGGAAACAATACACATTTTGTTTCCCCTCCCCATTATTCTTTTGTGAATGTAATGTTGTGAAAGCCAAGGCTGGCAGCCATCCATTAAGCACCGTCTACAAGAGGAGGGGAGCTTTTCTATCTTGCTCGAGAAAGATAAGGCACGTAAATCAAACCTATCCTGCAGCTAAACTTTTCCTCAAAGAGCAGAGAGGGAAGCCAGGATGTTATTTCTGTTACTCTATGCCACCACGTTGTCCTTTTCACCACTGTCAGAAGCCAGGAGACCTGGAGGCTCAAAATCCGAATCTTAAGTCAGACTGCTCAGGAATGTCACAGTCTGAAAATAGTTATTTATAATCATCAGCCCTGCTTCGCACACTTTAATTAAACCTCACCATCAGGGACTGCCGTAAAGGATGGAGTCTAATCAGTAAACCATTCTAGAACTGGCTCATCCAGTATGAAGAAAGACCCTGTGAGCACAGGTTGTATCAGCCACTCAAGTTGCTAGAAAGAAAGGTCTTGTCTATGCTGCAGCCTATAGAGAGAATCTCCTTTGTATCCATTATGAGGAAGTCCTGTCTCATCTTTACAGGCACATATCAAGTGGGAAGCAGAGTCAAACACACGGATTGTTGATATGCCCCTCACCTGCCCCAAAGCACAGTCCCAGAAATGCCCTCTAGTGGCTTGGATTTGGAAACAGTGTCCCCGTTTCAAGGTGTGTTGTAGGGAGAGACTTAGGAACAGTCACTTTTCTCCTGGCTCTCTTCAGCTAAACGGTGCTCTTCCCTCTGATTGGGCCAGTGGATTACCTAGAATCCTAACAGTCTTCATCAGGTCTGAATGTGTAGGTGAACCCCCCCGGGAAAGAATACATTTCCACTGCCTGCTCGATGGCTAAAAACACCCAAATGGCGCAGACAGTTTCCTCCTGGATTTCATCGCTTCAGCAGAAGCAGAGAGTAGCTGGCATCCAGGAACACCTCTTAAGTGACAACTACTTCAGGGTCTGGCCTCCATCCCCAGATATAGAGAATAACTAGAATGTCTGAGGTAACAAAGAGTCCTGTGGCACCTTAAAGACTAACTAAAGTATTGAAGCATAAGCTTTTGTGGGCTAATACCCACTTTGTCGGATGCAAGCAGTGGACCTCTTCCACTCTTTGTTACCTCTGCTATTCCAGACTAACATGGCTACCTCTCTGATTTTAGAATGTCTGAATCATTCCCCAACTAATTGAATCTCTGAGTAACAGCTATACTTAGGGTGACCAGACAGCAAGTGTGAAAAATCAGGACAGGGGGTGGAGGGTTATAGGAGCCTATATAAGAAAAAGACCAAAAAATCAAGACTGTCCCTATAAAATTGGGACATCTGCTCACCCTAGCTATACTGTAGGTGGTAGAGCTTGTAGTTAGTAATCAGGGCCCAGTCCTTAGCTATATTATCAATAAATGCATTTTTTTTATCCCCAGCTTGTAGAAACATGGTAAATAAAATGTTTGGGGATGGCTGCAAGCCGCAATTACTAAGGGACTCTAGGGGTTATTCCTCTTGATCTAGAAGATGCAGGTTCAGCAAAACAATGCATTTAATTCTTCCAGGTGTTCAAGCTTTCCTCAGTACGGGGAGGATGGGATGGAGTGGGCAGGGCTATTATGGAGTCAATTATGTTGGTGCAACACCTTACACCGTGTCCTAGTATATGACTGAGGCTTTGAAACGCTGCTGTAAAACAAGAACATATAATAATTACAGGTCCCTGATTCTGCACTGACCAACTTCAGCCAGAATTTTGAGCAGCCTAGGCCTCCTTTTGCACCCATGGAGGTTCAGTTAGACAGGCTCTTTCTCTTCCCCAGAATGCCCCCTAGGTGACAGAGTAGGGCATGGCTGGTTTGGGAGCTCCAGGGCATACCTTACTAGAGAGTCCTCCATTGGAATGAAACATCTCCATGGGTCATTTATGACCAGAATCTGGCTTCTTTTCATTGAGTGGTACAAAGTGGCCAGATCATCACAGAGAACCTACCCCAGCATCTGCCCTGTTTGATTACATGGAAAGTTATGTTCGGGAGAAAAACATTGAAGACATCCCAACAGAAGAAGACAAAGCACCTGTCATCTCTCCCCAAAGAAAGTGTAATAGTCATTATGAGATAAACATGGAGCCGGCTTCCTGGCACATGGCAGGACTCAGGAGTTAGAGATGCCACGTTACCATTTCTGGGAGAGACACAAGGTTTGGAGATCTTTCTTTGTCTCTTGCACTGGCAATTTAATGTATTAATGCCAAAAGACCACGAATGTTTGAGAAGAATTTTTAAGTGATTCTAATACTCCTCCACCCCCCGGGCTCAGTCAGTCTGGATTTACACTTTTTCACTCTCATATCCTTGGCTTCATTGGCTATAATTTGCTGCTGATATTTTAACAAGGGACTCCAACCATTTCTCTCCCTTTAGCTTGAGAGAAACCCAATATCCCAGGGGAGCATGTGCTTGGAGAAGGCATTTGTATTTCTTTGATTTGCCGCTTAAAACAGAAATGCTTTCTCACAACCATCTGCAGGGAAAGAGGGGCAACAAACTGATACCAAAATCGTCACTTGGCTACAAATGCTTCGGCTAGAACTGGTTACATTTTTTTGGAAATTAACTTTTTCAATGAAATTTCAAAATTCACTTTTTGTTAAATGGGAAAAGAAGTCAGAAAGATTTCCTACAAAATGTTCATAACACATTTTCCCTGGTTTTTGACCAACTCTGGAACTGGTTAGAATGCTTTGAATTTTGAAATTTCTATGAAATGTTGCATTTTCAAACTTCAAATTAAAAAAAAAAGTAAAAAAAAAAAAGATTTTTGTTGTAAATTTCCCTCCCTCATTTTGCCCCATCTCTTTGTTCCTCATATATATATTGAATATATTCCTAGGACATCTAATAAGAAATCTACATAATATTGTATGATCTTAGTCCCATGCACATAGTCAATAAGAGAGTTGAGACAAAGACATTGTAAAGTTGGAAAAGCAGGACATTTAAAAAAAAATCTGCCTGTGTTTGTGTGTGTGTGTACACGTGTGATTTTCCCCATTCTAATGGCAAAAAATTGCTCTTCAGAATTATTCTTGTCATCCACCACAGAGGATATGCAGAAAAGAGGTGACCCCCACCAGAGTCAGGGAAGACACCCAATTTTTCCACTCACTTGGGGGACTTAAATGAACCTCCAAGGCCCATCAGGGATTTGGCTGACACCATTCATCCACAGTTGGTAAGTTACCACAAGGAAGGGGTTGTTTCTCGATGTACAGATGCTAAAGGTGCACATAGGAAGACCCAGATCTTGTAAGTCTTGCACACATGCTTAAATTTAAGCACTGCAATTAATGGAAATACTTACAGTGCCATAAATCTTTGCAGGAGTGGGGCTGAGAAGCATGATCCTTCCCCATTAAAGTTGAGGGCAAAACTCTCATTGGCTTCAATGATGACAAGATCAGGGTCTGATCTTTCAAACTGAGCGTTAACTACATGAGTGGTTCTCTTCCATATTGGATACCCGTAAGGGACTATGCAGCCCTATTTCAAAGCAAAGGGTGAGAGACACCAATCCATTCCTATTCTGTGCCTCAACTTTTCCCAGCACCCTGCTCAGCTAGGTTAGCGTTACACAGTCCAAGCAGAGCTAACTGGGACTCTCTAATGCCCGGAAACGGTTCTTCTCCAATATGAAGGTTATTAATGGGCATAATCCATCAAGTAATGGTGTTGAGGAAATAAATCTGCCGACATGCACCGTTAAGCCATGTGAAAGCGTAGGTGGCTGTTGACAATACTGGAGAATCTTAATAAGTGGGCGGGGAGGGGGACTTTATGAGGAATTAATTTCCTGTCTCCATTATGAGGTGCCAGCATATTCATTTAACATGCACTATGTGGATGTGTAAGATTAGAGCTATGGAGGAAATGGATAGCTGAATGTGCTAAATCTTCCTCAGAGCCAAAGCAACTGGATCTGAGAACATACCAACAATCCCTTCTCATTTGGATTGAACCTACCAAAGTATCCTTGTGAACAAATGGATGTTGGCTCCTGTTGAATTTGGTCAGAAATTTTTCACCGAAATGGTTTTTGGACAAAAATGTGTTGTCTCTGTCATAATCAAAAGCTTGTAAAAAAAAAAAAGTGCTGGTTTTGATGAAATTTTGTAAGGGGCAGGTGGAAACCCAGAAATGAAGCTTTTCAATAATGATGAACTTTTTGGAATGGATCATTGAGATGTTTTTTGTTTCAAAGTGAAATTCATTGTTTTCTATTTTAAAAAGTTTGAAAGGTCAAAATTGGAACAAAATGTTTTTATTTTTTATTTTTATTTAAATGAAATATGCTGATCAACCCAAAATGAATTCTTTCTTTCAGGACGGAGAGGGAGGGATTGTTTCACAGGAATTTTTAACTTTTGTGTGTTCATTCAGGATTTTAAAAACCCATGAAATTGTGATTTTTTCCAACAAACACAAACATGTAATTCCCACTCAGCTCTGCTGTGGAGGTGCAAAGTGTGACACAAACCTGAAATGAGCAGCACACTGAAAATACTGAGGAAGAAAGAGGGAGATTTTTCAAAGACACAAAGGACAATTAGGACTCAACCAATTTCCTTTTGGTAGTCAATGGGAGTTGAGCATCTACATCTTTGATAACGCTCCCTAAATGCTATGGGATTCATTCCTGTAATGGAACACCTCTCTCTATTACCACATGATTCTTTAGTTCTGATGTAAACTGGTTTCAAAAATAAAACTGAGGAGACACTCACTACTTGTGCATTCGCAAGGAAATTTGGGATCAGAATGTGGGAGGTCACTCAAAAGGAGGACCATGTTCTAAAAGTTCTAGGTGACATATTGAAAATCAATAGGACTTAAGGCTAAGTGTCTAAGTCACTTTTGAAAATGGGACTTAGTATCCTAAGTCACCTAGGCACTTTTGAGAACTTAACCTAGCTTTAATTCTGAGTGTAAAGAAGTTTTTCTATTAGCCTTGCTTTGGGGTCAGTCAATGGAGGACAGTAGGGAAGCCCTGAAATTTCAATTTTTCCTTCACCCCCCGACTCATCCCATACAGGTCATCCCATTTCTGAAGCAGAATGAAGACTGAGCATGAAATACATCCTCCTGCAGAGGGCTGGCGCAAGACTTATATAGTACCCACTGTCTTGTTTTAGCTCAAACAGTGCATAGACCTTGGATGCTCCTACAGACACAGTGCATAGACCTTGAATGCTCCTACAGACACAGAGCCCCTACAAATGCAGCTGAATTCAGATAGGTATCAGCACCTTTGGAAATCAGATCCTACATTTCCTTTCCACATCAGGGCTGGATTCTGCTGTGAGTTTCATAGGAAGAATTAGGCTAACAAATACATGGGTGGAATCATCCCCTTGTATTCCTCGTCTCTTTATTATGTCCACCTACTTTCTCTCATTTTATACTTAGATTGTACTTTTGTTCTGTGTTTACACAGCACCTACCACAAAGAGGCCCTGATTCCTGATTGGGCCCCCTAAGCACTACAGCAGTATAAATAATAATAGTCTTCCTTTTTTATTGCTGCAGTGGCATGGAATAATCATCTAAGTCCCATTCCTCATGTTTGTCTTAATTCCAGCTATTCTTTTCCCCCACCTCCCTAAAAAGAGACATCATCTTTAGTATGATAATGCATGCTAAGGTCAAATTTTGCCTTCAGCCACCAACGGGTGCAAATATTGCATGACTAATGCGGCACTCTCACAAGACTATCCCACACAGTTTTCTGATTAAATATTCTTTTGGTTTTGCAATTCTTTCTGACAGGTGGTAGAGTGCCCTCTTTCCCTCAGGCTTCTGACTTGAGACAGAAATCCGACCGTCTCCAAGGCTTTGGTCGCAAGGATTTCTTCAAAAATGTGCTAAAAGGGAAATCTGCCTAATGGTAGCTCTGCCTTGTTTTCGATTTGTCTTTAGTCCCTGTTCTTTCGCTCGGGGGGATCTTTCAGCAGCTGCGGGGAGCTTTTTTCCCTCTTTGTCAGTGTTGAGGAGCAGCTCCGCCAGGTCGTGAGATAGAGAGACTGAGTGGTGAAACCAGGACAACATCGGGATGAGTATGTTGCTATTTTAGAGGATCAAGTAGGTGTTTCTCGGAAGATATCGCTTAGATGATCAGAAATGACTGAGCTTGATAACAGAGAGAGCTTTCAGACAGGCTAGGTTTAAACGTGATGGATTATAGCATCCAACTCATCAATGACTCACTCTCTCAGTGTTCAGCCATTGACCGCAAACTCCATTCAGACAGAGGGTGTCCAGAGAGTGTTATCAGAGAAGCCCTGAACCCTTACCAGGGATGAACGGGGTGATTGGCCAAGATCTTCAGAAGCTACCCAGTTTTGGCATTCCGAACACCTTAAAAGGGTCTGATTTTCAGAAAGTGTAGCTCATTCACTCCTCTGAAAATCAAGCCCTTTTAAGGACTCTCATATTAAACATCCAAAAGTCACTAATTAATTTTGAAAATCTTGGTCATCAAAACTAGGATTTTCAAAAGCCATCTAAGGGATATTGATGCACAGTATCTATTCATTCTAACGGGAATTCAGCATCTGAATATCCAAGTTGGCTTTGGAAATCCCACCTTCCTCCAGTCTTGGCCTTCCTTAAACCATTTCCCCAACAGATATCAAACTCAACTGGGAAGGATTGTCCTCCATTGGCATTCACAGCTGATTCACTCTCCATGTTCATTCTGTCCTATACTTCCTCAAATTGTTCAAAGAAGGATACTCTTGTATCCTAGTGGGACCTTTGTATCCTCTTTATTAGGAAGGGGGTTAACTCTCTATGCTATCCTGATCCCACCGATATCACTCCTAAATAGATGCCCCAAACTCTAATTTCAAGGCTCTCCATTTGTCAGTCAGAATGGAATTCACTAGCACCTGCTCCTATTCATTTTTAGGTTTCCGCTATTCCTCCTCCTCCCTGACATCCATATTCACTTGTCTCCTTCAGTCTGCCCCAGGTAGATGAAAAAGAATTGATATGAATTTTTTGATTGGATGCCTGGACCTCTCTCTCTGTCTCTCTACGTTTTTTTCCAGCTGAAAGGGATCCATCAATATAATTTGCCGTTATTGGGTTTGAAGTGTTTTGAATTTGAAATGCCTTTTCACTTAGAAAGAATTGATGCTATAACTTGTAATATGTTAGCAGTTTGGTATAGTGCCTGACAGTCCAAACTACATTACAGGTAGCTAATCCCAGCCGCTGAGCTCCATTAAAGAATAGATTGTATCTGTTAATACAGCCATCCTGTTTGGGTCATTGTGCTGATGTAAGGAGCACGGCTGCCTGGAGAAAGATTATGATGTGAGGGTATGACTTTAGTCTATTTTAAACTTGGAGAATGTATGGCAGATTTGCTAGTCATGATTGATTAAAGATATCAAAACGTGTTTATGAGCCTTTTCGCGCACTCCGCATTTCTCCCCATGTTTGTCATTCGTCAGCATTAAAAAATAATAATGAAATAACCCAAAGTACCGAGGATAAAGGGGGTTGGTGGGGTAGATAGAGGTGTACTGTTGTGAACCCCATGGTTAGTGGTAGGCCTTACACTAGACTGGGGTTCTGTTCCCAGCACTACAAATGACCTAGGATGTGACTGTGGGCAAGTCACCTTGCCTCTCTCTGCCTTTGTTTCTCCTCCCTTACTTTATTTGTCATGTCTACTTAGTTTGTAAGCACTCCAGGGCCAGGACACTGTCTTCTTATCTGCATGTACAGCTCCTAGCACACTGGGGATCTGATCTCAATTGGCGTCTCTGGGTACTATTGCGATACAAATAATCTCCCTAGCCAATGGACCACTCTACAGAATTCCATATCCACTGGGTCTCGCTGTATTGACCCATTGTGGGGTAGTCAGATGTGGCACCCCACTTCTGGGTGACCAGAGGACACCCCACGCCTTCTATCTCCCTTAAATGATCTAACCAAGTATTATGGTCCTTCTGACAGTCCTACATCAGTGTTTAGTCATACCAGTGTACCTAGAAGTATAATCCCATTCCTAGGTTGTTCCTGTGTCCAGTGGTCACAGCATGGTCCGTTGTACCCTATGTTAGAGGCACTCCCATATACGGAAGTACCACCAGAGTCAGGGCTATCCCCTTATTCCCTCTGGCTTCATACCCAGCTGCACCCCCGTTGCCAGTATTAGTTCAAGTCCAGTGTTATACTCCGCAGAAGGCTCCATGGCACGCCTGTAGCTGGAAACAGAGCCTTTAAAAAAAATCACATTAAGCATGGCATGCGTTTCATGCTTCCTAAGCATCTTATCATGATGCAGAGGGTTGTAATTCCCCTGGCTGCTTTGGAATGTATGTCCCACTTTTACAGGCCAGGTACCTTCTTGACCTGGCCTGTCAGCGGAGTTCTGCCAAGAACCTCACAGCACCCTTCATAGCAACGTGGGATTTTCCTTCCCTGGTCAAACAACAAGTCCACCTCATCTGCAGTTCTGCCTCCCATAGCTGCTGGTAACTTGTGTCTTATTCGCCTCCATCCAGACAGACGACTCGTTAGGGCATTTTTAGGAGGGGATGAGACTATAATAGAGGAAACCAACTTAGGGAAAAGTCAGTGACTGTTAATGAAAACCCTGTAGTAAGTAGCCTTGACCAATGGCAGGGATACAAGAAGCACTCTCTGATAGCCTAGGTGGAGGGAGTGCCCCTAGTATGTTCACAACATACACAAAGAGTAATTAGATAAAACATAAATACTCTTGTAGGAAGGGTGCAAAGTAATGCTACTTTATTTCATAGAATTTTCAATGATAACACACACGAACCCGCAAAAAACACAGGGAGAAAGAAAACAGGCTGCTCCCTAAGGCAGGGAAGCACAATTCACTTCTCCTTATTTAAGCTGGTTCTTTCTAGACTGGATTGTTGGAGTGAGAAATTGGGATTTATACACAGTCACTTTGCAGAGCAGGATCCTAGTTGAAGGAGCAGATAATTGGGCTCTGGGTTCTTCTGAAGGGCTGAAATCTGGTGGGTGGTCTTTTGAAACTCCAGACCCCACAGAACTCTGTGCGCTATCCCAAAGAGGCCGACTCCTCTGAGCTGTGCACTAGACAGGGACCCTTCCATGTTCTTTCACTACTTTCCATGCGTGAACAGTTCCCCAAAGCAACTATCCCACTGATTTGGTGGCTCTTCAAAAGGAGACTAAAATCTCCCTCTGCAGCAAGCTCATGCCAAGTAACACATGTCACGGACACGTGCAAATACATCCTGGGAACTGAAGCTTAGACATGGCCCCCCAACTCCTGTTTTCCCACGATCTGTCCATTTGCCTCTCCACAGCCCAGTTCTCCCCCATGTCAACATGTGTGTCTCGGTCTCTTCATCTCCCTCTGTTGCCTTGTTTCCTTAGCTGGAACCATGCTTTTAGGATGCTTGCTGACTTTGTACATTTTGCAAACTTGCGATTTCACCCTATATTTGTTGCCACGGTAACCACAGGACAGGGTATGAAGCCCCTAAAAGAGGAAAATCTGTTGAATCAGCCCCTTGATTCGTGTCTCGCCTGTATAGTGTTGGTATGTGGCTGAATTATCAGCCGAGCCTGTAATAGACTTTTAAATTCCCCCAGGAGTTTTGGAGACCCATCCCGAGAGCACTTTCCCCGCCGCTGCTGTCCTCAATCCTTCTCTCTGAGGACAGCCATCACCCGGCTTTCACCTCGAGACGTTGCTTTTCACGATGGAGGCAAATGGCCACAAATCCTGCTGTCTTGATGGGGAAATTATGGTGAGAGGGTTAGCAGGTGCTGGCCTCCGGAAGACATGACGACAATGTAAAGCACGCTCAGCGCCGGTACTATTTTACTTTTATCTTTCTTCCCAGCAACAGATCCATCAGAGAAGATGATTGAACGCTGGCTGAAGCCAGACTCTCTTCCCTCCTCCTCTTTCCAATCACCATGGCGAAAGGAGCAGCAGCCCTTAAATGAAAACTTTACGGCGATGAACCACTGACACTTTTTCATTATGAAGATACATGGGGTGGCTGGTAGCTAATGAATGTCAGTGCTCAAAAGGATAATCTCTGCTTCTCTCTGATACAATTTAACATCGTATTTCCCTAATTTGAGGCTGATTTAGTCGCTGGGGTATTTGGATGCCTCTTCTATGGTGCCGATAGTTAATTAAACAGATGTTGCAGAGGGAATCATTAATTTTAGTGCTGCAGATGGGAGCGGAATGACTTTGTGAAGTTAATGTTTCAGCAAAACAATAGGCTTCTGTCATCAGTTGGTATAAACCAAGTAAATTAAGAGAACAAGTAGAGTAAAGGAGATAGCTTCGAAGGAATATCAATTATTCATTCCTAGAATTATACTCTTTTTTTTTTAATCACCATGGTGGTGGGGGTGAGCAGGGAGAAAATAAGATGGAAAGATTCTGTGATTTAGCAAACTGGTGTGAAGGTTTATCATAGCTCTGGCTCACCGGATGTCTTGTTCTGGGGGTACTTTGTAAGCACAGTAAGTGCCGGGAAGCAGCAACAGAAGAGGAAATGCAGTCTAGCGGTTAGTGCAGCGGTGCAGTTCCTGACATGTGTGACCTTGGGAACGTCACAATGAGACTCAGGACTCTTAAGATCCAAAGGGACTTAGGACCAGATTTTCAAAAGTATTTAAACACCTAAACATGCAGATTTATAAAAAAGTGCTTAAGCCAGTTGGCTGATTTCCCATGTGAATTAGGCACCTAACCTGCTTAAGGCATCTAAATGCCTTTAGAAACATGGTCCAAAGTCACTTTTGAAAATTTCTCTTAGGCACTTCTGAAAACTTTGCCCATCAGCTTTCTAGGGGGAATCCTGGGCCCATCAAAGTCAATGGGAGTTTTGCCACTGATGTCAAGGGAGGCAGGATTTGACCCTCTGTTTTCATAATGGGGATAACATAATACTGCATCTCTCAGGGCTATCGTGAGGTTTAATATTTGTAAAGGGCACAGTGAACCATCAGTGGAAGGTGCTATGTAAGGGCTCGAACCTCTGCTTGTTTGTTGTCCTGCTGATATGAGTGAATATTGGATCAAACCCTAACTACAAAGCATTATTATCATTCTCCGCTCCTGGCCTAAGGGAGGCATTCCAGCTGAAGGTGATGTTACTGCACAACATCTTACTAGAAGTAGAGTCACTGACTAAAATCTCACTCAGGCCGCATCAGTGAAATGTACAGCTAGAGATGAAAGAACCTCACAAGTTTTCAAGCCTTAAAGATGACTTTGAAATCGTGTTTGCTGACATTAACTTCTTAATGAACTGAGGAGGCGAGTGTTTGGTCTTGCACATCCCAAATCAGGGACTGTGATAAATGAGGGGAGGAGGTGTAGCTTCCTTTGATAGACACCCAGCCACCAGTTAGCTGTAAAATCCCTCTTGGTAGCTGTTCTCTGCTTGCTTTACTTGTAAAGTGTTAACGAGCCCACAGGTAAAAGAAAAGGAGTGTGCACCTGACTAAAAAAGCCAATGGGAAGGCTAAACGTTTTTCAAATGGGAAAAAACCTTCCCGTTGTCTGCTGTTCTCTGGAGGAGCAGAGGCAGAGCAGGGGTGGGGCAGGAGGGGGAAAGGGCTTGAGGGTACCCCACGGGGAGGAATTCCCAAGTGCTCCTTCTTGGGTCTAAGGGTTTTTTTTTGCATTTGGGCGGTGGCAGCATTTACCAAGCCAAGGTCAGAGAGAAGCTGTAACCTTTGGAATTTAATACAAGCCTGGAGTGGCAAGTATTAATTTTTAAAAACCTTGCAAGCCCCACTTCCTACACTTGGAGTGACAGAGTGAGGATTCAGCCTTGACCGGGACGGTCCTATTTTATCTGAACCCGGAAAACTTGACGATGCTTTAGGGTCCTAGGGCTGGCAGGGACCTCCTGGGTAACTGAGTCCAGTCCCTGCTCTCACAGGCAACCCTCTCATATAATCTCTTTCATAAATTTACCATTAAGAGAGTCAAGCAAAAAGTTCTGGTTTGAACCCCTATGCATGGTGAGGCAGAGTGCAAGTCCTGAATTGTTTCAATGCATCACAATATGCAAATCACATTTCCATTTAGGAGAGGTATGACCTCTGATCTCTGACCTGTTTACATCACACAGAGACATGCACCTCTACATGCATTCATGCTATCTTTCTCTCTCTCATATTACCAGCTATCCCTCTCTCCAGAAATAATGATCAGTGGTATAGTCTCATTTATTTGATAAGGCCAAACAATTTCAGGGCCCAGAAAGTAATTATGAATTTGGCAGTTCTGATTATGAATAAATCTTTCATGAAGCACATTCCGTTCTCTCTGTACACAGCATCTTTCCTCCAGATATTCATCAAGACCCCATGAAGACACGGAAGAGAAACTCAGGAGAAGAAAGTGAAAATCCCCACTCTTCCTATTAAGAGTCCTGAACTCAGCCTTCTACTTTGGTGAGGTGAATTTCACACTCTGATTTGCTCCTTGAACAGCTCAGCTGATTCACAGACAGTTTCATCTTGACAGGAATTTGCTTAATTTTACCCTTTCAGGAGTTTCAGTGCCTTCTGCTGAGGATGCTCCAGCATCACAATCAATGTTCCAGACTATTTTTAGCAGTTAAATCCTGACCTCACTCTCGCTGGAGTATAATGGCACATAGCTTGAAGTCATCATCATGTGTTACAGAGTTAGAACATGCACAGACCAACCTGTCCTATTCTAGACTAGTCATCTTACCTGTGCACTGCAGAGAAATTGGTCCGGGACAAGTTTCAGAGGTGAAGCTAAAGGTGCCTCCAACCAATAGCAGACATAGGTTAAATACCAAAGAAAGTAAAGTGCCCTTTGGACAAAAGAGGTGAGAGCACTGGGGGGTAGGGGAGTGTAGATTTGATTTTAGTCTGGGACCATTTAAATACCAGTATTCTGTAAATCCAGTATCCTGAGAGTTTTCTGTGGTGATTAAGTATTGTATATTGAATTGAAGGCTTTTGGCTTCTTCTTTAAGTGAATGTAACTCTGGCTAAAGACATAGATTGAGATCCTTGGGAAGTAAAGGACTCTGTCGGCAGGAGAGTTAGAACATCAGCTTCAGTCATGCAGTCTTCCATAGGTATGTGTCTCAGCTCTGTTCTATAGGGGTCTATTCTTCAGGTGAAGGAGGAAATGAATGTGTGTGTAGACTTCATTCATACTTTGATCCCTCTGTTGAGTCGGCCAACAAGGAGCCAGGACGTACCAGCAGTGATGGAGAACTTTGATATGCGTCCCCACCTATGAGGAACTGGACTGAGCTCACCAGTTCAATTCACACAGGCTGCAAGCACCTTTGAAGTGGCAGCATCTTTTGGACATGAGTGACCTGGGTCAGATTTGAAATGGTGTGTCCTGAGGGAGAAAAGCGTCCAGATCCTCCCTATGGTTACGATCAGGATTCTGCATAATGCAGTTGTGTCCTTCTATTGTCTTATGCCTGTCCTACCCTCAGCCAACTGTACTGGAGCTCCCAGCATCCACGTTAGGGGGCGTTGTTGAATTTTAGAGAGAGGGCAACTGAGAAGCTGGTAGAACCCAACGCCATGTTCTGCCGACCTTTTCTTTTTGATAGGGTCACAGTGCCACTTTGTGGCAAGCTTCACTGGGGTCACCCAGAAAGTTGGAAGGACATGGTCCCTCAAGTGAATGTGCCGGTCCCCTTGCCTCCAGGGATCCTGGCACAATTCCTCTTCTCTGTGTCACCTGCCAGCAGTGTCTGCCTTTGCCAGAGGTAATTGATTCCCTTCCCCTTTAGAGCCCTAATTAAAAATGCACTGAATTAAACTTGAATGCACTAGAAACAATTAGCTCTCTCTTTTATCTCCTTGCTTGAGTCTGCAATGTGAGGCAGTCAGGTGTCACATTCAACAAATCTCCATCCAGTAATTGCTGTGGAAGGAAATGAGGTTTGAAGAACTTCTCTGCTGCTCTCAACACTCTGGCTCTGACCTTCTCAGGCTCACACAGCTCACCGCCGTGAAGACGCTCACTTTGTGGCTGGGATCTGTCTTCTGCCAGGGGGGAAGCATCAGGGGGAAATGGAGGATAGGGGTCCAGCCAAGGAGGAACGGCTTTCTCAAAGATATGATGCCATCCTCCTCACAATGACATTGTTCTTCAAAGGCTAAGGGGACTTGCTTTGGCTATAGGCTTGGCTAGCTTTGATCCCCTCTGTCATCACAAAGCTGCCTTACAGTCTAGTGTGAGGGACTCCTCACCTGGCATGGATGTTCCATAGTGGATCCTACGCCATCCCTCTGTCTGCCCCGTGGTGTGGAGGACATGCTGGGAGTTCTCTTAGGTCTCTTAGGCTGCTTTGAGGAATGGAGTGGTGTCATGTGATCAAACACCACCTTTGCAACCCATCTCTTGAGATGCACCAAGCTCATCATTAGAGCTGGTCAAGTTATTTGTTATGAATAATAGCACAGGTTTAACCAGTCCTGATTTGGTCTCTGTTAGTGTTACACATTCACTGAGTAGCACGGGGAAATGATTTTCTGACTCTGGGAACTGTTTACCTCAGCTGTTCTCCATTGGGGTTCTGCAGCTGATCACCTCCATCACAAGGTACTTTTTCTGCTCTGGTTGGATGATTGAAACATTTTTAAACAGGAAAATAGCCAATGTTGCCTTTTCCGATGGCCAGCCATTCGTACTTAGATTCGTGAGCCTACTGAACATCTTCATCAATATCTGGTGGTTAACTGAATATATGATAGTCATAAACAATATAGGCTCAGGCCTCATACTTTTACCTCTAGGATGCTTATCGTGTATAATTTGGTGTTTCTGGGTGTGTAACCAGCTGGGTGTGAACTCTATAGGAGTAGGAGGTTGTGCAATAGGCCTAGGACTCAGAAGACCTGGGTCCTATTCCTAGGTCTGCCACTGGCCTACTGGGTGACCTTGGGCAACTCACTGCCCCTCTCTGTGGCTCACTTTCCCCATCTGGGATAAAAATACTTGCTCCTCCCTTGGAAAATTGCTTCAAGATCTACTGATGAAAAATGCTGTATGAGAGTCAGATATTATTTGAAAAGTAAAGATTTTCAGGGAAACCTCGGATTTTAGCTACAACCTTGGTGTCATGGGAGATATTAACCAGCGTTATGGGAACTATGTGCAACATACTCCCCAAACCAGAATGAAAACTGTTAGGTTAATGTTCTATTTCTGACTCAAAACTTAGAAGAGGTTCAGTGTGACTGAGATTCACAATCCCATGTGAGAAAAACCAGGATGGTTTATGGTCAGTAATTTTGTAGTTTCCCATGGCTCTGGTCTAGGCAAAGCTCTGTGGTTTTCCCTGAGCTGTACTTTGAATCATGGGATCACTTGGACTCAAAGGGAAATTTTAAGCATGAATGTGAGGAGATCTAACCAAGTGCCTGCAGAAGCCCTGCTGCAAAGCAAAGCTGGTATTTTCCCTTCTGACCAAACCACATGATGCATCATGGGAAATGTAGTCCAATCGGGGATTAAGGGCAAAATGAGGGCACTGGACTAATGACTCCCACGAGGCATTGTGCTTCCATGCGGAGATGCAGCTTAGTGTTGAACTGACTCAAAATGAAATAGTCCAACATTTCCAAATTAAAATGTTTCATTCTGTGACAACTGTGGATATATGAAGTTTTCAATGCTATTCAGGATGAAAAAGACCAACCCTTCCGAAGTATTGGGATTTTTCCACTGAAAGTAAATTCTAATTTTTGTTCAGCTGTAACTCTGACATAAGTGAAACTCTATGGTATTGACTGAACTTCACTTTCAATTGTGGGATTGTTTGGACTCAAAGGGAAACTTTGAGAGTAAACAAATGAGGATCAAGACCAAAACATATGTTGGACCAACCCCGGTTGCAAAGCAAAACAGGTGAGCAGTAAAAACAACAGGAGTACTTGTTGCACCTTAGAGACTAACTACTGGTTGGAAAAATTGGTTGAAAATAAAAGTTTGACAAAAATGGATTTTAAAAACATATTTAGTCACTATTATCATTCAGATATAATCGTGCCTATCTATCTTAGCTACGTATATGGCCCTTATCATAGCATTTGAGCACCCAAGTCTCTCATCTGAGGTAGGTCAGTGGCTAAACTGTGAAAAGAACCTTGGATATATTTTTTTTTGATTGTGCGCATTAGGTCACATTCTGCTCTCAGTTACTCTGCTTTAAATCCAGCATGGAAATGATCCTTCCTGCAACCTGTGCTCCTCCCTCCAAGTTCCACGCTGGTAAAGCCAAGCTATAGGGAACGACTATTCTGGCCAGTGCGTCAACTCGGGAATGGAGTGGAGACGAGGCTCTGCCCAATTCCTATTCCCTCCTCATCCACTCACCTCTCGCCTTCTTCAGAGAGGATGTAAGTATTTAGTCTCATGCTCCTGGACCTGAGGTTTGGGTAGCCTACATAGGGACTTAATGTCAGGGCTCATTACTCTCATGTGCAAACACATAGTCCAAGCCAAAATCTACCCCTAAGTAAAGATTTGTATTCAAGAGTGAAATCCAAGGCTGCAGGGTTTGGTTGTTATCAATCTGTTGTTAATTTTAATTAATTAATATTAAAATGCCTCATGTAACTTCCACCCTTCCTGGTAATTTCTGATCCCTCCTGATGAGTGGAGATGGGATCAGCTGAAAGAGATAATAAAGAGGCAGCTATTATGGGGATGGTGGGCAGGGAGAGGGAGAGATGCATTTACTGAAAGGACAAAAAATAACCAGCTAGAAAGGTGCAGAGATATTGCTCTGACATTGAACAGACTCAGGTTGGAGAAACAGTGAAAGGACAAGGCTGTCCTTTTGAAAAGTCCCATTGTCTCTTTGGTAGAGATGATAATGTATAGCAATAGCAGCCAAGCCTGGCTGCATATGGGAGAGAGAAAAAATGCCTTCCTTCCCTTTCAAAGATCAGGGAGAACCACAAAGGGGCCATCTGAGGCTGAGGTGAAGTTTGCCAAGACCCTTTGTTTTCTAAGCTCCTGCTTTGTTGGGAGATCAAAGCTATAAGACAACCCCACCCTGTTGTACAAAGCATACAATGTATCCTAGCACTGCTGGTTTCATCCTTTGTCTTCACAGCCCTTAGGGCTTGGCGTTTGGACTGGGTTTTGCTTTTGTTTCAGGGTTTTTATTATTTCCCTGTACAGTGTAAAGTTTAAACTGTCAAAAAGTCCCCATTTGATTGTTCAGCTCTGAACTCTAAGGGCAGGGTCTATTTGTCTTAGTGTAGAACAGGTTAGTGCCCCTGCTTCTACCTACAGTTTGGAGAATAGTATTCTTCCACTGCTTAAGAAAGAGGAAAAGTAGTCCCATTGCCCCAAAATTTCATTTTTCTGTTGCCAAGAATTGAAAAAAAAAAGTTTTTTTTTCAATGAACAGTCAAAATATCCAGCTAAAAAAAATCTTTAAAACAATATATTCCTTACTATTACTCCATTTAAAATGAGAGAATCCAGTAAAAAGAAAATTATTTAAAACATTTTAATGTTTTAACATAGAAATGGCCATCCAGGGTGAGTCGAATGGTCCATCTAGACCAGTATTGTACCTCTGACCATAGCCACTGCCAGATATTAGTGGCAATGAAAAGAACAGGGCAATTTGGTGTGATCCATCTCCTCCCATCCAAACCCAGCTTCTGGCCGTTGGAGGTTTAGGGACACCTGGAGGATGGGGTTGCATCTCTGACCATCCTCCATGAATGGACATATCCATTTATCTCATTCTTTTTTGAACACAGTTATACTTTAGGCTTCCACAACATCCCCTGGCAACCAGTTCCACAGGTTGACTGCATTGTGTGAAGAAGTATTTCCTTTGGTTTGTTTCAAACCTGCTGCCTATTTTAATTTCATTGGGTGACCCTTAGTTCTCGTGTTATGTGATGGGGTACCTAACACTTCCCTATTGACTTTTTCTACATCATTTATGATTTTATAAGCCTCTATCATATCGTCCCTTAGTCATCTCTTTTCTAAGCGAAACAGCCCCCCGTCTTTTTTCTCTCTCCTCGTATGGAAGCTGGTTCCAAACCCTTAATCATTTTTTGTTGCCCTTCTCTGAACCTTTTCCAATTCTAATATATTTTTTGAGAGGAAATGACCAGAACTGCACTCAGTATTCAAGGTGTGGGCGTACCAGGGATTTATATAGTGGCATTATGATATTTTTCTGTTTTATTATCTGTCCCTTTCCTAATGGTTCCTAACATTTTGTTAGCTTTTTTGGCTTCCACTGCACATTAAGTAGATGTTTTCAGGGAACTACCGCCAATGATTGCAAGATCTCTTTCTTGAGTGGTACCAGCTAATTTAGACCCCAGCATTTTGGGGATTATTGGGGTTATTTTTTCCAATGTATATTACTTTGCACTTATCAACACAAATTTTATCTGACATTTTGTTGCTCAGTCGCCCAGTTTTGTGAAATCCCATTGTAACTTTTCACAGTCTGCTTTGGACTAAAATATCTTGAGTAATTTGGCATTTTCTTCAAATTTTGCCACGGTTCACCCCTTTTCCCAGATCACTTATGAATATTTTAAATTGGATATGAATATATTAAAGTCCTGGGCCCATTACTGACCCCTGGGGATACCACTATTTACCTCTCTCCATTCTGAAAACTGACCATTCATTCCTACCCTTTGTTTCCTATCTGTTAACCAGTTACCAGTCCATGAGAGAACCTTCCCTCTTACCCCATGACTGCTTACTTTGCTTAAGAGCCTTTGGTGAGGGACCACGTTAAAGGCTTCCTGAAAATCTAAATCTATGTGCCCCTTTTCCATGTGCTTGTTGACCCCCCTTTACAAAAAAACATGTTGACTGTTCCCCAATAGGTTATGTTCATCAATGTATCTGACAATTCTATCCTTTATTATAGTTTCAACCAGTTTGCCCAGCACTGAAGTCAGGTTTACCAGCCTGTAGTTGCCCTGGAACCCTTTTAAAATGATGATGGTGCCTATGAAACAATCTAGACCCTTGAAACATGCTGATGTGACCACATTCTAGGCTTTGGAGCACTGCTTACAGAGTGTACCCATCTACAATGAGAAATGTAAACAGCCTGATTTCCTGCTGGCTGCTTCCCAACATCCACCTCACTCTGGGGGTGTCTCTGCTGCTGCAAAATAAAATCGACCCCGCTCACAAAGCCCCTCCTGAGCAACTAATCATATCCCCCACTTTAAATGAAACCAGATATCTGTGGACTCAGGACGGCCTTGATCCAGTACTCTCTGAAATCAACAGAAAAGCTCACACTAACTTCAGTGGACACGGGATCAGTCAGGTGGCATGGATGGGATATTCAAATGGGGAAGAGCAGGCTTCTGAGATCTTGATCACTGTTTTATAGGGTGTTTTGGGGGCATTTGAGTGGGAAGGAGTGTCCTTGGAGCAGGGGAGCTGGAGGAGAGTTGAGGGTTGGTACTTTAGGAGGTCAGCAGCACTGCTACAACCTAATTCCCGGGATAGTCTCTCTCTCTGTCCCCTTCTCGCTCTCCGCTGAACGTTCTGATTTCCACTCTGTCATCTTGACTCCAGCTCTGCCAGCTATTCAGTAGCTTAATCTTTTTCCAATCTCAACTGTTGCCTACTAATGTGTTTCGGGCACAGAAATTTCATTAACGTGCACTGATGTCCACAGGCTTTAGTGGTGGACTTCATCTGTTAAACGGGTTTTATTTCAACTAGTACACAAATTACCCTCTGCTCCTTGGGGAAGCAGGAGGGAGGAAGAGTGGTCACGGGGAGTGAAGAAAAATTCTTTCCATCTTTCCAGGACACTCATCAAACAGCATCCCCCGGTCCTAATGAAAACAGATGCACCAAGATTAAATTGAACAACACAAGCCATGTTTTGCTAATGCCGCCACTGTACTTCATGTTGGCAGAGGTATCGACTGGCAGCAAAAGACTGAGCTTGCCCCAACTTTTCCCTCAGAGACCTACAATCTGCCTTAGTTCTCTGGTTTCACCCTGGGCACTGACCTTAAAGCTTAATTTGATCAGATGAGTTTGGGAACTAAGTCCCTCATTTAGTTTCATGGAAGGTTTTATTGTGTAGATTAGTTGGCCATCAACTGAGGCTGTCTCTCCTGGATTAGGATTGCACCATGACCCTTTCCTGGCTCCCTTTCATGATACAACAGCTGGGCTTGAGCGGTAGAGTTTGGATCCAAACTCCTCCATGGTTCTGGGGTTTTGTGTCTCAATCCTGGCATTGGTTCAGACCCAACTCTGTTTGGTAACAAAAAATGACCCATAATGGCTGTCATAGTCTGATGCAAATAGGATGGAAAAATCCAGTGACTGATAGGAATAGGTGAAGTGGCGTGGCTGAAATAAATATCCAAACTTTGAACTAAATTCCAGACAGATCTTTTTTGGGAGGTACTTGAAAAAGTTTGGTTGTTACACTTGTCATGGTGTTCTGTACTTCCGGGTTACATCTAGGGGTGAGCAGCAGAAGAAATAAAACACAGGGCATGATCCAACTGGTGAATTCACTGGCTAAGCTTCAGTTGATCTCAGTAGTCAGTGATTGGGCTCAGACTGCAACAAAAGGCTATTTTTGAAGTACTTCTGAGCTCTTTCTAGTCAAGAAATCCTGGAGATCTCCTGTTGTGAGCTCTCTAGGCTGATTTCTTCATCAAACACTTTCAGGGAAGCATTAAATGTTGGCATTGAGAACTGAGGGGTGGTCTCCACTACCAAATGGAGCACCTAATTCAACACTAATTTGTAGACTGAAGGCAAGGACTATATGGGCCTGAAGTACAGGACTTCTCTCAGTCCAAGAGATATTCCCTCTTGTAGCAACCTGTACAGAATTCAGATGGAGGAACACAGGTAGCAGGAGGGGAGAATTTGGACGAGGCAACAGGAAGTCAGACATGGCGCTCACCAGAGATGCTGGCTCCCCCTTGATACAGACAAGAGGCAGCTGACGGTAGGGCAAACTCAGCTCTGGAGTCCGTCTCTTCAGACCTACTAGCCCCCCTCCCAGAGGTGGGATATGAATTGCACAGAGCAGGGGGGCTGCGGTAATGGGATTCCTAGAGCACAGCAATGGACAGCGCCCTCTGGAGTGGCGGTGCAAGTAAAGCAGCGCCCCTGGCAGTCTTAGTAAAATCTCCCAGCAGCCCTGGTATTCAGTGCTTGGCATGACATGATGCATGGCCCAATAGTAGGGCACAGCCAGCTGCTCCGGGGCCTGTGGAGCTTCCTCCCCGCACAGGGCTGCCTGCCCCTGTTCAGCGCCCCTATGTAATGCTTCTTTGCCAGTGTCAGCCGCCTGTCTGCACTCATGGGCCTCGTTGGCATTGATTCTTCCAGCTGTCAAAACAGAGCACAGATTTTGCTTGAGATGTTTCCCCTTCATGGAACTCCCCTTTCAAGGGCTTTGAGGGGTGGGGATGGGGCGGGGGAAGGAACAAAGCAATGCTCGCTGCTGATGGGAAGCCATCAGACTCAGGCTCTCAGGAGCACCCTCTAATGTGGCCTGCTTCAATTGTCTTAATGGAGTATTTGTCTTGCAACAGTTTATTTTTGTGTAAATGAGTTATAATCTCAAGTGTCTGGAGGGTAGGATCCTGATCTCTATGGGTGCACACTTAGGGTGACCAGATGTCCCGATTTTACAAGGACAGTCCCGATTTTGGGGTCTTTTTCTTATATAGGCTCCTATGAACCCCCCACTCCCTGTCCTGATTTTTCACACCTGCTGTCTGGTCACCCTACGCACACTCCCTGTTGAATGTCAAGCAACAAGCAGCTATGGATTATAGATCTTATCCTGCTACGCGATGCCGAGCACCCCTGTGCATCTCCTCAGCACCCTCTATTCCAGTGAGCAGTACCTATGGTGATCTACTCTGGGACATGGGCACCAATCCCTCCCAGGGGTGCTGAGTCTAGCCCAGGACTGGGGGAGACCCTGTGAGGTGACAGAGTAGATCTGCCACTCTGCAAATTAAGAGAGCCAGAGAGAAACGCAAAAGAATCCATCCATGAAAGTCTCTTACTCCTAGACACAGCAAGTGTCTTCCACACTGGATACCCGTGTGGGTATCCCCCAAGCAGAAGAAGGCTGATCTTGCATATAAGGTGCTGGACTGGCACTCGGGTGAGCTGCGTAAAAATCCTGGTTCTGGCATTTGACTTCCTGGGTGATCCTGGACAAATCACCCTCCTTCTCTTTCCCCTTCTGTAAAGCGGCAATAAAATTCTTCCCTTTGTCTACTGATACTGCAAAATCATTAGGACAGGGACTTTTTCTTACTAGGTGTGTGTACAGGACCCAGCACAATGGGGCCCTGATTTTAGTTGCGATCTCTAGGCATGGCCATGATACCAATAAACTCTAATAATCTAGACACCCTCCCCCCCTCCACATTGGAACCCATTGTGCAGATGTGACCCTTGGGATAATCCAAGAAACAGCAGCGTGTCTGTCCCGCCATCGTCCGAAAGTCACATCATCGGTGTCGCAGCAGGCGATTTATCTCAGCCTTTTAGTGGCTTTGCATAATGGTCTGTTAAACATGGTTTTATCTATTTATTTATTTTGCCCAAGCACTTGGATGTGCTTTATGAATATAGCTACATAAAGTAAATGGCAATACCCTACTGATAAATTAGCAATGTATTAGAGCCTCATATTAGCTTAGGCTAGTAATTTAGCTTGATGCGAGGATGCTTTAGTTTATTATATTCCGCCACCAGTAGATTGTAAATAGCCAACTAACACCGACACTTGTGGGCAGCGCTACGCCAGAAAGGACCCGAGTGGTCTGCCACAGTCATTTCCTATTTGCGTAACCTCAGGGCACGGTGGGTGAGTCATTTTTCGGTTGAGCCTTTTAAGGGGATGGACGGGAAATGAAATATTTACTTTTTGTTTTAACTTGCCAGTGGTGAAAGGATATTGATGTGGTGTAGACGGAACATTAAAAGCAGAATTATGCTGGGGAATAAAACAAGCAGGGCATAAATTAGCCGTGTTTGCTTCCTCTGCGGTTTGAAAGAGTTAGCATTCTGCTAGTGCCGTATAATATGCCGGGGAAGTGTCCAGGTTGTTGCCACACTGTAAATCAGGGGGAGCATTTAAACCACCAAGAAAGGCTAGGGCAAGATGCATAGATGTCCAATGTGGTGTGGGGGTGACTGGGGGGAGTCAGAAACAAGACTCTCCATCAGGCAGCGAAAGGGGCAGAGGGTTAGGCATTGAGGAGCAAGTCTCAGGGCTGAGAGCAGAGGCAGAAGCTCATAGGAAAAACCAAGGGATTATCTGGCGTGAAAATGCAACAGCTTTGGTATTGCTGGCCAGGGGACGACACTTCCAGGTCACGATTCGGAAATGTGTTTTAGTTGTGACCTATCTAATGGAGCCCATTGACTCCTCCGTTGTGCTGTGAGTTAATGATAGAAGGGGAGATGTTCAAATGCACTAAAGAGAGTTGTGTCTTAAAAAATTTGCACACACCTTCAAGCCTGCTTCACTTCCCTGGGACTGCTCAGCGGAGCAAAAGAGCAGGATCAGTCAGGATTCCAGCATGGGGTCATTAGCAACAATTCTCCAGCAGAGTCAGCCTTGTGGACATTCCATCACCTCACAAACTACCACCCAAAACCACAATGTGTTTAGCCACAACCGACACTTTATTTTCGTACTTTAACTAGGGCTGGGATACCAGGGGTGTTGCAGGTCATGAGTTCGATCCCCGGGGCATCGGTGGTGCTGTGTGGGAGGACCACCAAGAGCTGAAGCAGAAAGCACGACTCAAGCCATGCTGGCAATGGCTAGGCAGAGCTGTTTCAGGGCCCAGGGTGGAACAACAAGGGGGCTGCTGGTCAGGACCGAAGGGCATTGGCAGAGCTGGGGGGCAGGCCCAAGACAGGAGTATTTGGGGGTTCTGCAGGTGAAAACCAAGACTTATTGACATAGGGGATCCCAGATGGGCATAGCAAAGGTTGCTGCAATGCTGAGGGTCACTGGAAGAGTTTGGAAAGAAGCAAATTCTACCAGCCCCACATTTTTAATCTTTAAAATGCAAGTCTATCCCTTGGCCCTTAGGAACCCACCCCTCAAAGCAGTGAGACACCCCATTTCAGGAACAAACCCACAGAACCCCATTCGGAGCATGGCGGGGGGTTATTGGAATAAAGTCCCTGCACTAGCCAAGTGTGCATTTGATTTGAGCGGGAGCCTGCCTTTCTGAGCAGGGGAAGGGAGAATCTGTTTGCGAGGATGATTAATTCATCAGCAAACATTAATCGTCCTAATGACTCCATTCATTAACCTCGGAAGCAAGAGGAACCAGCCTCCCTGTTTCCCAGAGGAACCTCACGCCTCACCAGATTCTGAGACAGCGCTTCTGGTATAGACGCTATGGGTGGGAAGCGTCCCAAATGGGGTGGTCTGGGTGCAGAATCTCCCCCTTCCTTTAGTGGATCTGGGTAACAGATTGGGCCTAATGCTCCTTTTGCAGGCATCCTGGTGATGTCATTGATGTCAATGGAGCGTCTTCTGATTTACCTCTACAGGTCTGTGCTGCAGAATCTGAAAGCTGTAGCTGCAAATGTTTGCACTGTTTCTTTCCAGCAAAGAGGATATGGGGGGGGGAGTGATTCCTTTCCCCCAAAATCCTTTAAAGCACCCTTTATAGAATGCATCCCTATTCAGGGCAACATCTAAGCATGTACTTAAATCCCATTAGGCAGAGAGTTGGGTGATATTTCTAGGCAAACTTTTATTCACCAAAAAAATACATTTTGGGGTCAACGTCACCTGTTTGTGAATTCTAGTTGAATTTCCTCTGGAAAAAAAAGGGAGGAGGGAGAATTCTGCTAAAGGCAAAACATTTAGTTTTGAAATTCAGCTAGATATAACTTTAAAAATGTTTTGGATCAAACTAAAGTTTCTTTTTTTGTTTGAATGAAACATTTTGGTTCATTTTCAATTGTAGTTTTACCTTTTGGTTTTTTTTAATTGTTTTTTTTCTCTTTGTTTTGGTGAGAAAAAAGCAACAACCAAAAAATGATCATTCCAGATTGACCCCAAAACAGTTGTTGTTGTTTTCCAGTTTGGCCGCCAAACTGAAAAATCAATTATTTTCTCGTCTCTAAATGGTACTTAAAATTAAGCCCATGGTTAAGTATTTTGTTGCTGATCAGTTGCAGAAATGCACATACATGAGCAAACTGAATCTGCAGAGCAGCCTGAATCCGTAAAAAATAAGCATGTGTCACCATGACTCTAGCAGAGAAAGAGCAAACCAGTTGGGAAAGTTACGGGTGTGGGAATCAGGGGACCTGAGTTCTAGTTCTGCCTCTGCTACGTAACCTTAGGTATGTTACCATACCAATTACCATCTATACCTCAGTTTACCCATCTGAAAAATGGATAAATTATACTTTCCTGCTTTGTACGGTTTGAGAGCTATGGATGAAAACCGAACTATTAGAGCTGGTTATTAATATTTATTGGGGTACAGAACTACTCCTCCCCAGGAAGGCTCAGTGGCTGTTTTTGAAAGGTCACCCAAACAGGGTGATCTGGGTGCAGAATCTCCCTGTTGTTAGCCAAGAATCATCCAGTTCCATTTAAATTAAATCACATTTGGGGGGAGGACTTTGAAATATTCCCAGGACTTTCCCCCTCGTTTCCCAATCACTCTTCATGGCTGACTTCCAGATGGGACTAAATTGGGAAGTTCTAGCTTCTTCCCAACTCTTACTGGTCTGTACTGGATCCTTCCATGTGTAGGAACCTGACTAAAGCCCACCCTTTGTGCTGAATCCCACCTGGCCATGCTAACCCATGCGGGATTCCTATGAGGTGCCAGCTGGGGCCCTCCTGAGCATGAATTCCAGTGCCAACCAGATTACATGGGCACTACATGCCCATATCACAGATTATCCCAAGTACTGGACTCTTTTTTGCATAGCAGATTCCTCCTGGGTCATGAAGAAGAAGGCAGCACACGCCCAGGTACTGGATTCCTGCCAATTGCTGGACTCCTCCCTGGCACCAGAGTCTGCATCAGACCAGTCCCCGGCACCGGAGGTGATGTCGGATACTTCCCAGACTCCAGAGCCTTTACAGACGCACCAGCGAGCCATTCCAGAGCTCAATCATTTCATTTTTTAAAAGCTTTCCATTTCCTTTGACAGGTCTGGAGTGTTTAAAAATGGCAAAGTGAAGAAGATAAATAGATTATTGATTGAACAGGCTTGTAATTCCTTAGTGAATTGGATTTAGTTCCTTCACGGAGATCAGGTCTCTGCCATAAATCTCCCAGGGAATCAATAAGATGGAGAGCGCCTGGTAAGGAGGCCTTTGTTGGTTACCATGGACACAGCGTGGGACCGGGAGCAAACCTCCCACAGGAGGGGAGGATGGAAACGCGGAGTCTCAGCTGAGTCAGCCTTGGCAAATAATGATTCCACTTGCGTCAGAGTTTTAACTGCATCGGGGATCAGTTTGGGGCCTTACACATGTGGCTTCCATCTGTCCTACTGAGATAATACTGAGTTTAGTCATTAATATAATGAGCTACCCCAGCACTGAACAGTGCTGCTCCAGAGAAGGGGAGTGATTTCACCTCCCCATGATGCCCAACTGGGCTGGAGGCCACTTATCAGGTGCACGTGCAGTTCATGCCTTGTCAGCTCCATGATCTTGAGCTGGGTGACAGCTGTTTGTTGGTGGCCATCAGACGTAGATGGGAGGTGGTTTTGGAGCCTTCTACACTGTACCAGGCTGTGTGACGGGGGGATTCCAAGTGGCTTGAGAAACACAGAGGAGGAGCAGTAGAGTGTGCAGCGAACTCTCAGTAACCTGCCCAGCAGTAGCAGAAGAGAAAGGAAACTGTGTAGAAATGCTGCAGCAAATCCTAATGGTCCCTAAGCACCATGTACCAGGGGTCTCTGAGCACTTGCAAACTGTAAAAAAGCTGTTGCCACCTAGGAAATTTGTAGTGGCCCTGGTGTGGCACGTCATGGTCATTTGGAACTTTGGCTGGCCACATAATTCCGCCTGTTCCAAAGTCCCAATCCCTTGGACTACACCCTCTCTAGTTCTGCCAGCTATCTGGGTCTATCTGATACACTGTTGTACAGTTCTGAGCCCATCCAATAGAGATCAGGGATACACACTCCAGCCTGCCCAAATCACCTAAGATTACAGACAGAAAGCGTTCAGGATGAAACCTAAAGCAGGTGAATTTTTATCCGCGTTGGAGCTTTCTTACCAAATTGAAAAGTCGAGCCAGGCTCACTGAGGTTCACTATCATTTTGACAAGCCTGAGCCTAGGGAAACATGCAAAATGTGGTGCCTTCAGCTCCATTTTGCTGAATGTATAATTTGGCATGCATCCCCACGTGAACAGATGTCCCAGCGCCAAAAGGGTTGCAAGGAACCCTCCAACCTGGGATCCCAGAATGGTACACGGCTCGACCCATAAGTTCAGCCACTTAACAGAACTTCCATAGCTGTAGGGCTTGACAAACTAGACTGGAGGTCTTCCAAGACCAGGCTTATTTGGGAGATTTCCAGTACTTTCTGTTTCCAATTGAGCTGGCAAGAGTGAAAATAGCCTTTTTCATTCTATTTTGTTCCCCTTCTGGTCCTGGCTGGACCCAAAAGGCACAGATCTGTGCAGACGGAACAGCGAGTGAGAGAGAGGAAGGCAATTAGCTGAACGTTTGCAGACTTGCAAAAGGCCTGTGGCTCTGCAAGTCTGGTTCCAATTTGGGGCACGACTTTGTCTTGCTTTCACCTGCTCCACTGGCCACATGTGCACATTAGAAAACATTTTATCTAGTGTGAGTGAGAAAATCTTCCTCCCTCCCACCATTTTGATGAAAAACACCCCCCTCCCTCCCTGCTTTCAGCAAACAAAACCCAAGACACGTTCATCCATACACTGTGTGTGTGTGTGGGGGGGGGGGCATGGAATCTGAAACCAAAATTGATTGTTGGCTGCCCATTTTTGGGGTCTTTTGTGACACATTTTTTGGAGGCAAGCAGGCGCTTTCCACCATTTGCATTTAATCTGAAACTCCAATTTTCCATTAAAAAAAAATTAAATTCAGTGGAAAAATCTTGACAAACCTTAAATGTATCTGAACTTTCTCAGAAATTTTGGTGGCTTTTCTGCTGCTGTGATTTAACCATAATAATTCCTAGCTCTTATGCAGAGCTGATCATCCATATATCTCAAACCTCTGCCCATATGGGAGTATCATTGGCTCCATTTTACGACCCAGGTGACTGGAAGTTAAGAACATAAGAATGGCCATACTGGGTCAGACCAAAGGTCCATCCAGCCCAGTATCCTGTCTACTAACAGTGGCCAATGCCAGGTGCCCCGGAGTGAGTGAACCTAAGAGGTAATGATCAAGTGATCTCTCTCCTGCTATCCATCACCTCCCTCTGACAAACAGAGACTAGGGACACCATTCCTTACCCATCCTGGGTAATAGCCATTAATGGACTTAATCTCCATGAATGTACCCAGTTCTCTTTTAAACCTTTAATTGGCCTAGTCTTCACAACCTCCTCAGGCAAGGAGTTCCACAGTTCCGATGTGTGTACTCACCTAAAGTCACGCAGTAGGCCACTGGCAGAGCCAGGAAGAGATTTTTCGGCTCTTGGCTCCTAGCCCAGAACCTGCTCCACTACCTAGAGCATGCTGTTCACAGACTTAATCCAGCGACAAATGGGTTGATGAATTTGGAACACGATGCAGGGTTGAATTCAAATCGCTGTGCTCCTATTGGTTAGAAGAACCTGGGACCTGTGAAAAGGCGAATTATTGCCACCGCTCTAGTGCTGTGGTAAGTTTCAGCTCAAGCAGGAGCAGGCGCTGCTCCAACAGGAGTTTTGCCATTGATGTCCATGAGACGCCATCGATTTGATTATGTGACGTGGAAATGGAACACCCTGGACTGGAGACCCGGGGCCAACATTTACACCACAGCAAAGGGCAGGGAGGTAAATTCCTGCTGCTCAGATCAGCCAGGTTTCTACACTCACTTTGCACAGGGGTAAACGATGACTCCAGGTGAGGTACAGCGTCAACGTAGCCCGGCTGGTCCCAGGATATGAGAGAGAGACCAGGTGTGGAAGGAAAAATCATTGATTGGACCAACTTCCGCTGGTCAGGGAGACGAGCTGAAAAGGCCTGAAGAAGAGCTCCCTGTAAACGTGAAAGCTCGTCTCTCTCACCAACAGAAGGTGGTCCAATAAAAGAAATCACCTCCCCCACCTTGAATCAGGCCCGTGTTCCACCGCCCATCCCAGGTGCCAGGCAGACCCCAGGACATCTATTTCCCCCTCCCTAATATCTGAAACAAGTGGTGGGTGGGGGCGAGTAGTGGGTGATTATTAGAAAGCAAAAAGGGCAGAGTGAGCTAGTTTGCGGGAGAGGGGGAAATTGCTCTGAGATTGGTGCTGAAGCAGCAGGGAGTGAATGAAAGGGCCGAGAGCATGACTGTAGGAAACAGGAATGGCTTTATGTGAAAAGCTGTGATCCAATTAACGGGAGAACTGCCAGGTTGGCTTAATTCCCCCTGAATAATGGGATAATCTATCCCAAGTGCTCCATCTGATCCCACACACAGCCATTTCCCCCCTGCCGGCGTTTATAAACATGGAAGCCAAAGCAAACACCCCCACCACTAATGAGACAGGCCTCTCTGTATGAGCAGCAGCATCCCCCTCTGCCCTGCCATTCCTTGCCTCGTTTACATCTCTTCATTTGTCAAGCATCCCCTGAACATTCTGTAGGCTGCATCCTCCTTTGCCCTCCAGAGCGATGAAAAGGTCACCCGTCTAACAAGGAACGGTGCTGGAAATAACCGCCTGTGTTTTCCTCTATTCAAACATCAGATGTGACATCGGAAGATGAACCAGCTGCCAAGAACCTGCTTGGCATGTACGGTGCCATGCAGCAGTTTGTCCGGGCTCCGTCTGTCTGCCACAGATCATTAGCTGTTCCTGTTTCAAGGCTGTTTTTCTCCTCACTGTCTTGATGCCACTGATGCATCATTTTCCCTTGGAGACATTAACAAATGGGTGCTGCTAGAAATCTCAGAGAGGCTCACACACAGCCGCTCCAGGATTTAGCTGCGATGGACAGCAGTGAGGGCTTGGTGTGTCTGACAGGCAGAGGGCTCACTTGGTCCATGTATTCACTTGGTATCCAAGTGAGGAACCTGAGATTAATTTCTGAGCTCTCCTCCAGGAGAAGAACCGGAGCGGGATTTCAGTGCCAAACCTGGAATGAGCTCTGAGGCAGAAAAACAAGCACGGTTTGCATTGTGGGTACAGTGCCCATGTGCAGGACACCTCCCAAGGTGGAGTTCTGTACCCGCCTGGGTTGGATTGACTTTAAATGACTCTAGGAAGCATGCCGTGGAGATTACAGCCCAGTGCAGGGTATGTGGCACAAACTGTGAATGTGGTGGCACAGTGAAATTCCTAACACTGGCATCTCAAGCTGCCAAAGGGCCTGGAGGTGCCTGTCCGATCAGGATAGGAGGGTGTCAGCTCACTACTGCAGGGATGGAATTAGCAACGCTGGGATAATTAACGTCACATTTATGAAGTGCCTCTCACCCTGCCTTTCAGGGTGGGGGCCCGGACCCAACCTCAGACCCCGACCTACACCAATTTACACCAGATGAATGTCTGGTCCAGCAGATCTAGTTGTGGAAGCTGAACTCAGATACTCTGCTGAGGGGAAGAATAGGTGGAAGTGGATGAAGAACTGGAAGAAAGTTTGTGGCTCGCTGAATGGACTCAAGGAAGCTAATTGCCTATCTCTTTTTCTTTTTCTGTTTCACACAGAGGCCCCTTTTATTTTACCCTCTATTCCTTATATCATAAATCTGTCATAGCTTCAGCCAAACTCCTCCTACCACGAGTACAGCCAAGCCATCTCCAGGGGAGTAAGAGAGAGGCGGAAGGGCAGGTGGGAGTGAGAGACCGAGGGCACTGGAGGGGAGAAGGACACTGGGGTGGATCAAGTGTTATCAGCTGTTCAAAGGAGGCTGAGGTTCCCTTGTAGAGTTTGCAACTGGCACCCTGGAAAAGGAGACTCAGCATCTTGAGCCTCATATTCCTTCGGTATCTGTCGTGACACACGACAGGCAGCCCTGGGAACCTGGTCGCTGTCTTGCAGCAGCTGTTGGTGCCCACGGGATTATTGACGATAAACACCAGTCTTTTCAGGGGGAAGCTAGTAGAGCCGCTCCATTCAGCGCTAACTGCACAGCACCTGCCGAGGTGGGCCCCACGAGTCTAGACTTCACACTACACAAGGATGCTTTACTTAATTGACAGCAATTTATGCAGCCAATGAGTTAGGATCATTGCTTGCCACGTTGGCCAGTGCTGTTGCATTCTTTCCTTGTAGACCCTGTCTGTCTGTCTGTATCCATCTGTTGTCTCTTGCCTCATACATTGATTGTAAGCTCTTCAGGGGAGGGATCATCTTTTTGTTTGTTGATCTGTGTTTGTGCAGTGCCTAGCACAAGCGGGCACTGGTCTGTGACTGGGACTCCTAGATGCTACTACCAGACAAATCAATAAATCATGCTGAAGAATAATAATGAATAATGAATGACAATGTGGCTATTGTCACATTTCTGGTCAGGATCCCCCTCCCGGGGCTTCACCAGATTGCTGTGAGGGGATCCAAACATTAAATCCCCCCCCTGTGTTTTAAGCCTCCAGAGTCTGAAGAGAGCCCAGGCACCATTATTGTTTTAAAATCCCTAGGTACAGGCTTGTAGTGCAGATCCTCTATTTAGCACCCCATCCTGAGAGCTTAGATCACAGGTTCCCTCTCCTTAGCCCCTAGAAGCAGTGCTGATTCCTGACTCCCCTTTAGCTTACTCTTCTCCGCTGCTAGAACTTCCCCAATAAGCTGTGAGCCTTCTGGGTTACCTCTTCCAGGGCTCACATGGTAGGCATAGCATATCGCGCACACAGACACTTTGCACGGAAGCCTACCACACTAATGCTCTTTACTTAATCAGATGAGAAATACACAGAGCTATACAAACCCCTATCCTCATTTCCCTGTCTCCATTTTCTCACCACTCTAACACAGTCTTTGGCTTGGGGTTAGGGTCCCTTCAGACAGGGGGACAGAGTATTTCCCCCCAGCACAAGCAATGCCCCTTAGCACATCTATTGTTCAGTCAAAGCATACTAACAAAAGTTACTTCCACCCCTTTGTCATTGTGGTGTCCAGTAGGGGATCCCAAATGTACATAGAGTCATTCAGAGCTACAGTAATTTTCATAGCAGCAACTTCGTAATATCCACCAGAATTCATAAATTGTACAGACGGAATCTCCACTTCATCACAGCTATGTATTTTAAATGTCGTGTCCTTGGGTGTGAGACATCTGCCAATAGCAAAGTGCTCAATCCTGAAGTATTTGTTCATGTACAATTCCCAGACAATGAAAATGTTGCCTGTTCGGGTTTCAGGATCAGGCATAATAATAATTAGCACTTAAAAGGATCATGTTAGTGGTTTTAATACCACTTAGCGGTTTTCATCTCCCAAAGGTGGGTAAATATTACAGATGTTCAGAAAACAGAATTTTCACCCCATGGGAAATCCCGACATTTCAACATTTGTTTTTGTCCTGCAACATGATGAAAAGTTGAAATGCTGAAAATTTTCACGGAGTCAAAGATTCTAAAAAAAATTCAGTTTCCAGTTGTCGAGATGAGAAATGTCAACGTTTCCCAGTGAAATGAACCACTGACGTTTTCGACAGTTCAGAGTGTTAACATTTTCAAATGCTGAAATGTCAGTTCAAAACTAAAATGCTTCATTGGAATGTTTCATTCCCACTGGAAAACTGAGTCCAACATCTTCTCATCGAAAAAATAAATACATAAAATGTACAAAAATCCATATTTCTGTATTCTTTAAGAAAAAAAATTAGTCAAAAAATGTTGATCAACTTGAGTAAAAAGAACGGTCTCTATGTCCAAGGTAGGGGATCTGAGACATGGTAGAGCTTATGTGACTTGCCCAAAAGCACAGACGTTTCAGGGCCAGGGTTAAAATTTACAAGTTCTTAGCTGCCAGACCTGTGCTCTGTCAATCAGAATACACCAGCTAGAAGATGTTCATGCCTTGTGAGGATCTTCATTTGGGTTGTGGTGAGAGACCCCTGTTTTAAACTGTTCTCCCATTGTTGCGGGTCCCACACCTTTTTGTTGTTACAGTTTTGTGCATGGTTGTCTCTGCCAGGAGAATATACCAGTAGCAGAGTAACTGATAGTAACTGTGTTGCCCTAGTCAGTACGAGATGCACAAAGATTTTGGTCTCAGAGTTTGATTCCAATAGCATCTGGGTATGTGCAACCAAGGGCACAATTTAGCTCCTTGGAGCCATATTTTCGGTCATTAATACCTCAACTCCACCCTGGTCTTTTTCAGTTGCCATGCTACCTCCAGGGCTCCAGCATCTCTGGCCGCAGGCTTGCCACAGCCCTCTTTCCTGCCCCATCACTGCAGAATGGAGTTTGTGGGAAGCTAGGCACCCTTGCTTCCTCTGTCTTAGGTACTTATATGCCCACCCTTCCCACACACAACATCTGAGTCACCTCACACTCTTTATTACATTTATGTTCTCAACCCCCTCCCCCAGTGAGGCAGGACAGTGCTATTATCCCCATTTACAGATGGGGGACTGAGGCACAGAAAGACGAAGGCCCTGTCTACACCACAGAATTATCAACCTAACTTATGTCGGCATACAGGCGTCACAGCTGTGAAATCGCTTGTGTGCACACACACTTGGCTCCTGGTGTCGGCGGTGTGCGTCCTCATCAGGAGCTCTTGTATCTATTGTATTCTCAATGTGGGACATTTGGGGACGGCTTCTGAAAGCCAGTACCAGTCAAAGTAAACACTGCAGGGTCTACATGGACACTGTGTTGACCTAATTACATTGACTGCGGCTCTATGGTGCTCGGGGAGGAGGTGTTACTCAGTTAGCGTAGAGAGGCACTTACATTGGCAGGATCCAAATTTAAGTGAAGACCCTTCTGTAGCTAGCTTGACACGACAGTTTACATCGACCCAACCACGTAGGGTAGACAAAGCCTTAATGACTCACCTATGGTCACGTAGGCCCTCTGTGACAGAGAAGGGATTTGAAAGTGTGTTTCTATAGCCCCAGGTCAGTGCCCCAATCACCTGTCGGTTGGCCTTGCCTGGAGATTCAGGGAATAATGAGCCTTGTTAGACACAGTGAGACAGGACTTGTGAGGGAAGAGCCAGCCAGCTGCCCCTTGAAAACACTGAAAGGAGGATGTGGATTACCATATCCCTGGGCTGCTTTCCTAGAAGCAGGGTGACCAGACAGCAAATGTAAAAAATCAGGAGAGGGGGTTGGGAGTAATAGGATCCTATATATATAAAAAAATCCCAAATCAGGACTTTATAGGATGTCCCTATAAAATTGTGACATCTGGCCACCCTACCTAAAAGACAATGGAGAATAAGAAGTGTGGGGAGACCAGGAACTGTCTGAGCAGCAAGAGAAGTTGCCAGAAGCTTCCCAGGCCAGTGTTTGGACTATACCCAGAAGTGGGTGGATGAATCATCCCGACACCAGACTCCCCAGATCCCAGTATCAGGCTGTTCACTCATCCCTGATTGAGGCCCCAGTGGTTACCAAGGGAAAGTGATCTAACTCCAGGATCCAGAATGATTCTAGAGCTCCATGGCCCATTCAGCCGCTCTCCAGGGTTGAGTCTCAGAAGCCATCAAGTCTGCTGCTAAACATAACGATGCCGTGAGTGGAACTGGAACAAACCTCCTTCCAAGGCGGAGCCATCAAGCTAGCGAGGAAGAAGCTGAGGATGAAATTAATTAATTCCTTCATTAGCGCGCCGCAGCGGCCACAGAGCCATTTCAGTTGTGCTCCCTCGGAGACCATTGCGAGATACACATCTCCTTTTCATCAGCGTCCCCGTGGGAATGCAGTCCTACGACCTCACTCCTGCTAATTGCCGGGGAACACTGACAATGAAATGAGGGTGACTGCATCAGAAATATCAAATAGGCCCAGGTGAATGTTCTCTTTGCAGAGGCAAAGCCGCTTATCGCATGGCACCAAAAGTTTCTTTTTAAAAGAAACAAGAGGCCAGGGACTGCATTCTGGCTTTTCCACCACGGGAGTGTAGGGGGGGAGAGAGAGAGAGAGCTTGAGGCACTGGGCCCTGTTTAAGATCTGAGGCCTGAACACTAGTCAAAGTTAGGCCATTCCGTGAACCAACGTCCGACCACGTATCAAAGCGGATGCTTGCAAGTTTGCTGTCCGATACACGACCTTGGCAAAGATATTGTTAGTGTTGCTAGAACACAAACACCCCTAAGAAGCAAGAGATACTGGGAATGTGTGTGACCGCACTCCGAAAGATTAGCACAGGGACATCCTGACCTAGCACATGATAAGAGGGTTTGACAGACATGATGAATAGGGATGTTTTGCCCAAGACAGCTGGAGCAAGATACAAGGGGAGGTAACAAGCAGATGTCAGGAAATACGTAAGGTGGCACCCAAGTTGTTTGTCTCCGTCTATAAATGTCAGGGTACTTAGCCTTAACCCTTTGTGTGGCTGAGGGGACAGCAGCGGCTCTTGCTACTGAGTCCCTCCTTGCCACTGGGCACTCAGTGTACCAGTAACCACAAAGGCACGGTGCTAGCACTGTGCCTCGAGGCCAATAAACCTGGCCGAGTGTCTTTGTCACTGAACTGTGCTTGTGGTCTTTCTCTGTTTTAATAGGACAGCTAGCTTATTATTTATATTACAGTAGCCCTACGAGGCCCCTACTACAGTCTGCCCCTGCCCTATTGTGTTAGGCTCTGTACACACACAGCAAGAAATAGTCCAAGGAGCTTATAATCTACATAGACAAAAAAAGCTGTGGAAATTCTATGCACATTCTACAGATGGGAAGTTGAGGCACAGTCAGGAGACTTACCCAAGGGCACCCAGAGAGTCTGTGGCAGGGCTATAAATTGACCCCAAATCTCCGGAGTCCTAGTTTAGTGTCTTAACTACAAGGTCATCCTTTCTTGCTCTGATTTTTCCAGCTGTTTGGGTCTGCTATTAGAGCAGTAGGGAGTGTTCACAACACAACTGGAATTTGACGGTTTCTCATGATGTGAAATAAATAAAAAAACCCTGCCCTGTTTTCTCTCCCTGCCTCAAAAAATCAGCACGTTTGTTTCACTTGAAAATGGATACATTTAAAGCAATTTCATCCTCTCTCAAGAAGAAAAGGACTACATTTTATCCTCAGAATAGATAAAATTTGGAGTAAAATTTACCCTATTTTCAGTCAAAAGGAACGGGTGAAAAGGTCCATTTTGTGAAATGCGTTCCAAGAGTGCATGGATGTGAAATTACCATAAACGAGGTTGTGAGCAGTTTCTCTTGATAAATAAAGTTTGCAGTTTTGCAGCGCCCTTTGGGACAGTTTTTCAAACTACCCCATGGCCAGATTTTCAATGACTTGGCCCCTAGCAGCTCCCATTTTGATACATTGGTATCAGAAGCAGCCGAGTGACAGAGACCTCAAGTTCCACTGAATATCCATGGGGTTTAATCTGCTGCTTTATTTAGGGTACATCCATTCTGCAAAGAAAATCCCGGGGCACGGAGTCTCAGAGCCTGAGCCTACATTTGGAAACCCAGCAAGATTGGGGGAGGAGGAGGAGGAGGGTTTTGGATTCCAGGCTCCAGCGTGAGCCCAAATAGCGATGCTGTTCTTTTTAGCTCCATAGCCTGAGCTCCGCAAGCTCGAGTCACTTGACCCGGGCTCCAAGACTTGGCAACATTTGCAGATGTACCCGTAGGTGCTTCTGGAAATCCTACTCCAACAGTTCATCATCCAGCATGCTGGGATCTGAACATCTGGCTACTTATTTGGGTGTCCAGATGGGGATACCAAGAAAATTTAACCCGATCCGGATATCCCTAAAGCCCATATCCCATATTAGCAAGAGAGCAAACAAAGCAAGAAACAGGTGGACAAAGAAAGCACAAATCTGCTGAAAAATAAATCAGACTTTTCTACTAACAGCAAAGTTTGCCAGATGCTCTCTGCAGTCATGAAGGAGTCGAAACAAGTGAGAGTACATTTTGGAAAAAAAAAAATTGCAGTGCTACCAAAGAGGAGAGGCTGGTCCTATAGAATGAGACCCAGAGTGCTGGTTAATCTACTTTGTTATTTATTTATAGCACACACAGTGCTTTCCTAGCCTGAGTTGAAGTCTCAAGAGAAAAACATAAAACACAGGAGGGGGGAAAAAAAGCATGAAAGTTTCTGTGACAGCAATGGGGCTGTGCATTTAGCTTTCTGTTTTTCCCAGCGTAGGTCAGCCCCGAAGTGGAATATACAAGTGGAGGAGCTTCTTTATTCTTAACAACATAAATGGGAGGAAACTCCGGTTACAGCAAGGTTCTGCCCATGAGTCCAAAGAAACTCGTATCCGGGGGCTTTCCCCAGTGTTCAGTAGCCATGGGGGTCTTGATATAGGAAGCTCAGGTTCAAGGAGAGGAATGTGGCTCTAAGTGAAGTGATTTTTTCTGCTGGCATCAGAGATGCTAGAACTGAATGGGGAGGATGTCAGGTGTAAGAGGTTCGGCCCACCGATCCAGGCATTCTGAGAGTGAATTAACTGATCTGGACACTTGGCTTTGATGAGTTCGGTGGCTGCCCTTTCTCTTGAACTCGTGACTGTTCATTTCATATGTTGCGTGTGATGATGAGACCTGTACGAATGCCATCCCAAAGTGTCACAAGGATGAGCTCAAACATTCAATAGGAAACTCAACCAGAGCTTTCAAGTTTCACCCGAATGAGGGTGGACACCACTTGGAACTCTGATTAGCCCCTAAATTGAGCAGATGCCTGATTGATGAGGCATGTTGATATTTGTTGATCTCTATTTAGTAGAACTGGCTGGAAAAATGGTTTATTTTTCTTGAAAATCAATGTTTCAAAAAAAAAATCATTGAAAATTTCAGCTTCAGATTTTGACCCACTCCACACCTGATCAAAACTAAACCATTTCAACCAAAAATTGTAGTTGGAACATTTTCTATCATCTGTCAAAAATAGATTAAAAAAAAATCAAAACACTGAAAAATAAAATTTGGAAACCTCTGGCCAGAAACCAAAATGCTAGAAATGTTTGCCATAAACCTTCTTATGTCATATGTCCAGGCTTTAGTGGGTTCAGGTGGAGTTTGGACGTACCTTTCAACTGGCTGGACCCCAAATGTGGGACACTGTGGACCCCTTTATTTCTTGAATCAGGTCATCCATCAATGGATAGAAACCACTCAGTTGTGTTTGGTGGTTCAATAGCCCAGTGCTACAACTGTTCATTAGATGCTCTGTAGTATAAATAGAAGGATCCTTGGGGCACTATAGACATTTATTTATTGTACAGCAGAAAAGTTGATGGAACCCAATCAGTATAAGATGGGAAAACTCCTATTGACTTCAGTGACCTTTGAATCAGGTCAATCATGTACAGTGAAAGTGTTGGAGCACTTGAATGTACCACAATGAGCCAGTTATTATGACGTTGTTCTAAAATTTTTGCTCTAAGATGGTTCTAGAGCCAGTGAAGTTATTTGTCCCCAATAATATTGATTGTGAACTGAGCTCTTTTTTCTGTTTGTGAATCCCTCGCATACCAATCTGGATTCCTACAAATATATTTGTAACAATTTGCCAAAGTTCTGGAAGAAGGACATGGATTGAAGGGTTGATTGTGTACCCTTTGCTATTCATGACATGTTACTGACCACCTAAAGTCACATGATACTCTTTGTTCCTCGATTGGCAGTGCTGGTCAACATTTTTCAAATTTCAATATTGATATTCCCCCCCCCCCCCAATTTTAACCAAAAACAGGGGGAAGAAAATCATGAAAATGTTTGACTGGAATTTTTAAAACCAAGAAAGTACTGAATGATGAATAGCAAAGGAAGCACGCTCTGGTGTGCGCTTTTGCTGAATAATCGCTCATGCCAAGAGACAAGAGAGAGTTGATATTAACAAACATTTTTTGCCAGCATTTGGTAGTTGTCTGAATACTAGTTAATGGCAAATAATATAAGCTGATATATAACAACGAACCAGACTAACTGCTTGTATATGTGAAAATGTTTGTGCTTTGTATATTTCAGTTACTTGCATATGATCTACATCATGCACTGTCACAGGGAAACATGCACCAGACAATGTGAGTCATTCTTTTTTCTAGCTATGTTTGGACTAGAGAATGGGACAGCTAGGTAGGATTCAGGAGACCTGGGTTTTATTCATGGCTCTGCCACTCCCATATAGGTCCTTGGGCAAGTCACTTCAGACTTCTGTTTATTTCAGGAATCAGAAGGTAGCCATGTAGTCCTGTGGCACCTTAAAGACTAACTAAAGTATTGAAGCATAAGCTTTTGTGGGCTAATACCCACTTCGTCGGACGCAAGCAGTGGAAGTGTCCAGGGGCAGATATAGATAAGTAGGCAAGAACCAGGTAGGAGATAACAAGGTTATTCCAATCGGGCTCAACCAGCTTGTTATCTCAATTCAGGGAGGGTGAGGTAGTCTTCTAGCAGCTGAATTGGAGGTGTGAATTTGGAGAGAGGAGAAGCTGCTTTCGTAATTAGCAAGCCATTCAAAGTCTTTGTTCAATCCCAGATTGATTGTGTCAGATTTGCAAATGAATTGCAGCTCTGCAGGTTCTCTTTGCAGTCTGGTCTTGAAGTTTTTTTGCTGCAATATGGTGACTTTTAAATCTGTAAATGTGTGTCCAGGCAGATTGAAGTGTTCTCCTACAGGTTTTTGTATATTGCCATTCTGATTTGTGTCCATCTATCCTTTTTCGTAAGGACTGTCCAGATTGGCTGATGTACATAGCAGAGGGAGATTGCTGGCACATAATGGCATATATTATATTGGTAGATGTGCAGGTGAATGAACCAGTGATGGTGTGGCTGATTTGGGTAGGTCCTGTGATGGTGTTGCTGGTGTAGATATGTGGGCAGAGTTGGCATCGAGGTTTGTTGCATGGATTTGTTCTTGAGTTGGAGTTATTATGGTGTGGTGTGCTGTTGCTGGTGAGAATCTGCTTAAGGTTGGTGGGTTGTCTGTGGGCCAGGACTGGCCTTCCTCCCAAGGCCTGTGAAAGTGAGGGATTATTGTCCAGGATGGGTTGTAGATCACTGATGATATGTTGGAGAGGTTTTAACTGAGGACTGTAGGTGATGGCCAGTGGTGTTCTGTTGTTTTCTTTCTTGGGCTTGTCTTGCAGCAGCAGGCTTCTGGGTACACGTCTGGCTCTGTTGATCTGTGTCCTTATTTCCCAGTTTCCCCATCTGCAAAATGACAATAACATGTGACTGTTTTAAAATCAATGGATGGGAAATAAAATCTGATTAGCAGGATGCATCTTAAAGCCTTCCCATCCTCCACTTAACCATCATGTGCTTTTTCCCTTCCCTCAACCTCATTTTCACAGTTTCCAGTGCTCAGTTCCCCTGCCCCAAGCCTTCTCCAGCTTCATCTCATATCAGTAAACACATAAAGCCACAGCTGGAGAATTGCTGTCATAACCCACAATGCAAGGAGAGCAGCTTGCATTTTAAAATGGTTTTCTCCCCTTCTGCCTCTGCTGCGGTCCGGCCCCTGTGAGTTTCCCACAGCAGCTCTCAGCTCATCTGTGTCCTGACAGCGTGACGCTGTAATGATTTAAACGATTTACATTCCCCAAAGTGCATCAGAACAGATTTATGACGGATGTTTGTGACCTGTTCTCCTAAGCACTTTTCTGACGGCTGTTCCTCATCAGAGTTCACCACCCAGGTCCAGTCTGGATGGTAATGAGAAGGTAACTGCTATTCCTTGAAGCTTATCACACACGGGAGCCCAGGCACATTAAGATAAAGAATACACTAGGGTCACTGTGTATAAACGTACACTGCTAAATGGATACAATCCTAAAAAGAAATTCTAAAATAAGATCGAGCAGAAAAGTTGTTCCATTTCCTCACCCACCATAGGCACGTGACATTTCCATCACGAGCTGTGGCTTTCTGGTATCACGGCTCCTCTCTCTGCCAGTCTGCTCTGTACCACTCTACCCACCATGGGTACTAATCAACCTCATTCTCCACCAGCTTGTCCAGCTCTTAAAGAATCTCGTCTGGCTCGCTCATCTGCAGCGCCTCATCCTTGACCCCTAAATTCCTGTTCTGCTTTAGGATCCTTGTTTGCTCCAAAGGAGGAGGATTCCATGGTCATTTTTCACTGATAATGACTAGAACGGCCAATCTGCTGTCTGCGGAGGGGTGAAAAGTAAAGCCAGGTCCGCTCTGTAGCTACTTGTTTCTCTCCACAGTGACCAATTTCAGACGGTAATAGGCGCATCAATTATGTCTCTGCCTTCCCCTCCTGTTCAGGTCTTCTTCTTTTTTTAATTGACTGAAATATTGCAGCGTCCATTCGCTACATCAGACCCCATGAGGCTGGCTGGAGTACTCGCAGCCCATCTCCCTGCAAGCGGGATGTGCTTAGCTGGTCCTCTGGGGGATAGCAATGGTGTCGTCCATGCGCTCCAACTTGCAGCCTCCTTGTTTTTGTGCTGCTCTGTAGGTTGTGAGGTTGAATGAGCCCCGGGTACCCCCCTGGCAGGGAAACTGCAGCAAATATGTTGGTGTGCTTGGAAACAACAGACAGAAACGCCTCTCTGAGGGCTACATGCTTCAATCGAGTGGCAGTCAGAGAACTTTGGCTTCCGATGTCAGAGCTGGAGCTGAGGACCCAGGGCAGGCAAGAGTCAAAGGGACATGAGCTTTCTGACAGGTGCTCTCTCAGGGTCAGGGCCCTGAGTCGGCCTTGCAAAACCTGCAGAAGCATCAGGGAGTGGGAGAAAGCTCTCTAGGCAGGTCAGCCTGGGGGAGACCCTGTAAAACAGGGGAGAGACTGCGTGAGTTTGACTCCACTCCTAATTAAAATAGACTCTGTTCTCTCTTCACCCACCCACACCCTAGTGAAACAATTTGTATACAGATCCCGAATGATATTTATAAAATGATCACTTACCCCATATCTTTTTAACCCGGCCATAATATGGCTGTGTCCTATCGAATCGAATGCTTTTGCAATGTCCACAAATACTATGGCAATCTCATCCTTGTTCCTTTTGGCTCTCTTAATTAAATTATTTAAAATTGTTATATTTTCCTCACATCCCGGGGCAGAAATAAATCCTTTTTGCCTACTACATATACTAATAGCAGCAGACAATCTCTTTGCCAATATTTTAATATATAATGTAACCCACATCGATCCTATTGTTAACGGCCTCCATGAAGTTATCTCTTTAAGTTCTTCTTCATCACTAACTTTAGGGATTAAAATCGTTCTATTCTCCTTAAAATCATCCGGAATTTGTTCAGTTAAAAAACATATGTTAAAAATCCTAGTGATTATAAGAGAGTCTAGGTTAAAAATATCCCATAAATCATTAACTTTTACTCCGTCAGGACCAGGGGCACTATCCTTCCTTATTTCCCTTAACGCCTCCCTCGTTTCGTCTACAGAAATCAAACTCGTCAGTAAATCATTATTTGCTTTCTGCGCAGGAGGAGGCCACCCTACAGTATTTCCATGACCCTCTCTTGTTAAAATACTCCTATAATGCTCCTCTATTTCTCTAATTGATGTTCCGCATTTTGCTTTATCTGGTTCTCCCATCACCAACCGGGCTAGTCGCCTTCTATCTTTTTCAAAAAGCTGTTGATAAAATTTGTAGCTTTTTTGGTAGCATACTTTCTGATAGAATTTGACTGTTTCTTCCTTTCTCTACTAACAATCTTTCTCTTTTCCCCTTTCTTTTCCCCTATTTGTACTACCTCATTTCCCCCCTCATTTAGAGTTTTACAGATCTGAACTAACTTCGCCCAGCCCAATGACTTCGTCTCCTCTATCTTCACTAATTCTTCAATCTCATCTAAACTCCTCACTATCTCTTTACCTTTCTTATTCTCTTTACCCCTCCTACAAATTTCACCCACTTGCACTATTTCAGGATGCTCCTTCAACAGCAATATTCTTTCCCTCGGGGGTGGATCTACTAAAATATTTATTTCAATTTCTTCTCTCTGTTCTTTCTCCCTATAATTACTTGATTCATTCTTTTTCTTTGCCAATTCTCTTCTCTTATCCGAAATTTGTTTATCTGTTTTTGTATTCAATTCACTCTCAATACATTTATTAATGTTTCCCTGCCCTGCATATTTAATCTCCAATTGTTTTAGCTGTTCCACCTCTTTGTCCAAATCTTCCTTCGAGAGGAGGTCTCCTTACCCTTCTTCTTTCCTATCAACTCTTCCTTTCTTTGCTCATTATGTATGGCGGGGTGGAGATGTCTACAATGTTGGCTGAGTCCCAATCTGGTGTGGAACTTTAGCCCACAAGCTGAACAAGTGTGGCCAATTTCTGGGGTATCCACCTCCCTGGGCCTGCACTTGGGGTAGTGACAAGCTATATTATGATATTGTGAAGTCTTTCCACACTTTCTACATAAAACCCTTATGGCTTTGCTTTTATGTAGTCTATTAATATGTTTAGCCCATTTGCCAAATGTAGCTAAAATTTGAGGGCAAATGGAACAATTAAAACTTTCTATGCGGGATATTCCAAATAAAATACTCCATCCTTACAAACACTACATTCCTGTATACTATTTGCCTTGTTTCCATTATCCCTGTTAAAATCTCTATTAAAATCATTACTAGGATTAAAAGAATCTAACCTCCCATTATTAAAATTATTTAAATTTGATAAAATAGTGTTAGACAATAATGACTCTTTAATGTAAGGATCCTCAAATAAATTTAAATACTTAAAATCTGGATTCACTATCTCCGTCGTTAAACTACTAAAAGCGTCATTAATAAAAACCATAGGTAAAATTGATAAAATATCACTACCTCGATTTTCACTATCACTCTGTTCTTCCACCATTTTCTTGTCTTCTATCCTTTGGAGATCATAGTTCTCTCTCCAAGGTATTAGATCGCTATATCCAGTCTTAATCATCGGGCCATTGACCCTAATTACTCGCCTAACACATTTAACACTGCCAGCTGGGGTATCAAAACTGGCAGCGGGGGCGTTGTTTACCCAGGCCAGCGCCAATCCGGTATATAAATTCAAATTTCTTTCCTCCATAATTAAAAGATTTACCCTTCACAGAGGATCTAACCCATACCTGGGGGAGGCTACCCTTACCAGGGGGGTCTAACCTGTACCTCGGAGGCAGATTTATGAGGCTGCCCACGTCACCCTCCCCAACACTGGGGGGGGGGGCATCCTCTGCAATCCACCCAGCTTATTCGAGCTGGTTACCAACTCTCACCATGAGGAGGTAGCGGTTTCCATGGTTTCCATGAGGAGGTAGCGGTTTTCCATGAGGAGGTAGCGGTTTCCAAAGGCCTATAGGACCTATGGGGCCAATATGGACTGTACAAATCAATCCCTTGTATGGGTTGTTTCAACCGCCTTTGACCAGGGAGTTCCTTCTGGGTCCTGAAGAGGGGGGAAAGAGAGGTAAGGCTGCGCTAAGACAACCTAGTCTGGAGGGGGCATGCAGGACGCAGCAAGCAGCTTCCACACTACCCCAACCAATGCCAAATGCTACAGAGCAAAGTGCAGGACTCCCCATAATGGAACAGTTATAGAATTACTTGCCCGGAGGAGGGAGTTTCTTCCTTAGTGTCGTCCGTTAGTGGCTGGCTTATGCCCTGTAGCATGAGAGTCTCTATCCCTTTTACAGTTGTTATATTTTCTCTAATAACATTTCTTACTATTCATATGAACATCTAATCCTACTGCAGATTCCACATAAGGACTCGTTCTCTTGGCCTCAGTAATGTGTTGCAGTGAGCAGTGTACATCGTATGTTGTGAAAAAAAATATATATTGCCTTTTGCCTGTTTTGAATCAGGTGCCTTTTAATTTCACTGTGAAATATCATCCCGGCATATCTGCATGTTTCATCTGAGGGACGCATATTACTTTACGGTTATTAAATACATTTTAAAGATAGGTAAACTGAGGAACAGAAAGGTTGTGCTTAGCTTGTGTTTACTCAGTGGTAGATATAAGAATATAACCCAAGTGTCTTGATACTTTCACTAAGTAGAAGAGCATTCTGTCTTCCCATACACTGAAAGCTGATTTAGACATCTCAAGGTTTCACATTCATTTCAGGAACAATCTCACTGGCTTGGCACTCAGGGAGGGGAGGAAAAAGACATTCCCAGCTGATTCAGAGACTGTATTAAAAGAAGAAATGTCAAGGATCAGATTCTGCCAAATCAAGTTTAGTCTGATCCTTTGGGACCCAGAGATAAACTTTTGCAAAACAAAAGACTAACAAGTGGAAGCTACTGGGAGTTCTCTCTACTGGACAGGATTAAAATCATTCTGACTTTTCTATTGCCAATAATCTCTCTGGGGAAATTTGAATTTTTCCCCCTCCCTATAAATAACAGTACATTTTATTTGCTAATATTGCAGGGACAGTGTAACAAACGAAATTGTGCACAATATCACCAACTTGCCAAGATGTAAAGGAGGGTTTAGTGATGAAATTGGCGTCTTCGTGTGGATGTGAGAAAACTGAGTACAGGGAATTACCACCCAGCCTGCATGCTGGATAATGGATGTTATCATTTAGGTTTAAAGGGGATTGGAAATAATCATCCTTATCTATCTAAATACAGTACTTACACAGCCCCTCTTATGAGAGTATCGGCTGGTCTTTAATGTATTTATCCTCAGAACACCCCGGTGAGTAGGGCAGTGCTATTATGAAGATGGGAAACTGAGGCATGCGGTGACTAGCCTGAGGTCACATAGAAAGTCAGTGGTACATCAGGGACGTGAACAGGCCTTTCAAGCCCCCGGATAGCATTTTAGCCACTGGCTTATCCTTCCACTGTTGTGAGAATGGTGTCAAGCTGCCCTCAATGGAACTCAAATCAGTCCTATAATGGGTTCTTTCTTCTTTTGTACCAACACTGTCATGAACCCAACCTCCTATCTGGTTTGTGGCTTTGTTTTTAATGCTTCCGTCCCCAGCCAGACCTCCTTACTGAGCTTTTCCCAATCACTCTCCAATTTTTATCCAGACGTCTCGGCCTCCTCTTGTTTGCAATTTAATTTAAATTCATGTTTTAATTTCTCAAATAAACAATGGCCTCTCTTATAAATGCAGTAGCTGTTGCCATTCCTTTCCAGCCTCGTTGAATGGAAGGAAGGAACTAATATCACTTGAATATCAATTACCCTAAACAGTTCTTGCAGAGTATACTGGAGAGTCAGCATGGTACAAAATCCTTTCCAGTGGGAAATTAAGCAACAGGAGCTATAAATTTCACTTTCTATCCAAGAGTTACACTGCCTAATAGAATATAAACAGTGCATGTGTTATCCATATTGGTGGAGAATCCAGTTAATTAAAAACCTAATCCCTACTCTTTGGGGATATCCTAGGGACAGACTGTAGACAGCCTTTATTCACACTGGTGAATGCTGACTCACAAGGGTGGTGTCGCTGGGTCAGTTGCCACACCCTTTACTAGCCGCGGATCAGCTCGGAGCAAAGCCATTGGAATAAGAGTCCCTCAATGGACCTAATACTATTTGTATCGCTGGAGCATCTAGGAGCCCTAGCCAAGAACCCCAGTGTGCCAGATGCTGTACAAAGATGGCCCCTGCTCCAAAGTTCACAATCTAAGTATAAGACCAGAGACAACAGATGCATCCAGTGTGATGGGATGTACCAGGCATTTGCTGCCCCCTGCCGAAGACCTCGCCATCTTGGCTCACTTCACCCTAAGCAGCTGTCCTTTAAGAAAGAAAGGGAAGTTAATCTAGACCTCCAGGGGCTGCCCAGAGAGGCCTTCCAGGATCAGCTGTGGGAGGAACCAGCAAGACTTGGTCCTCCAGGAGGTAGAGGCCAATCAGGTCCCAGCAGGCCAAATAAAAAGGGCTGGCTGTTGCTGTCGGAGGGCAGTTCTGGGTGAAGCTGGGACAGGGGAGGGAGGATCCTCCCCCTACCTTAACCCAATCAGCCAGGTACCACAGAAAAAGGGAGTTTTAAGGAGGGATTTGAAGGAATCTGGATGTCTACGGGGAGCTCTTCCAGGGAAGGGGGCCCAGCATGGGAGAAGAAACAAAGGTCCCGTGTTTAAAATTTTAGCAATGGAGGCTGGGATCATGGGTCGACCATATGCAGGAATCAACACCCTGATAGTGAATGGGAGCTGATGGCTGTGAATGCCCCTGAGAAGGAAGACGAGCTGTCCTATAATCCTTCGGAAACGGAAGTTTTTACAATACATTAGAGACTTTTAAGGTCAGGCTTGACAAAGCCCTGGCTTGGCTGACTTAGTTGAGGTTGGTCCTGCTTTGAGCAGGGGGTTGGACTAGATGATCTCCTGAGGTCCCTCCCAACCCTGACATGCTATGATTCTATGAAACCTTCCCACAGGAGAAAAGTGACACAATGACCCAGTGTCTTCCCCTGCCAGCCGCAGGACAGCTCTTAGAATAGGATGAAGGCGCAGTGCGTTCCTCCTGGGTGGACCATTCCTTAACTTCCCAAAGAGTTACCAAGGCCTCAGTTCTTGCCGGCTACCTGACGCTTCACCACGCAGTGAAGAGAGGCACATCCAGGTTGATTCTGAGAGAGCACCTGTCTGAAAGCTCACGTCCCTTTGACTCTTGCCTATACATTTCAGGGTCTCTCTCCTAATTAGTCCAAAATAACACAATAAACTCACCCAGTCTCTCCCCTGTTTTACAGGGTCTCCCCCAGGCAGGTCTGCCTAGAGAGCTTTCTCCCTCTCCCTGATGCTTCTGCAGGTTTTTCAAGGACGACTCAAGGCCCCGCAGGGAGAAGTCATGCTCCCTGCAGCGTCTACAAATGAAGTTGCCGTCTCCTGAGCTTTCCCCTTTATTGTCACTGCCTGCCTGTTTTATCCATGGATCACCTGCTTCAGTCAAGGTGCGGCTCCGCCTGTAATCAGGTCTGGTATAGGCCCAGGTTCACCCGGACCCTGGGACAAGCCATCCTGTTACAGCTGGTGACAGGCTCCTGGAGTAGATGATCTACTGTTCTTATTCAGTATGGTGATTCCCGTGTTTACCCTTGAATTGTTTATGTCCAAAGCGCTAAACAGGGTGAGCTAAATTCGACTCCGCTCTACACCATGCAATTCCATCGACTCTCCTAAGTCTGCACTTGTGAAACCAAGAGAAGTATTTAGACTCAGAGGAACGTGAGGACAATTTTGCCTTACAAGCGAGCTGGTTTCAAATCCCCCCCTGTCCATCCCCCATCTACATATTTATCCAAGGCATTCTGCAAACATGTTTGCATAAGACGTACAGTCATTTAGCAAACACATCAGGTAGCCAGGAATGTTTGAAGATATTGAGCAAGCAATTACGGTTCATTCGATCAAAGTCTTTCGTTTGATCTGGGCTCAATTAATAGAGAAAGAATTGCCGCATCTCTCCCCAAGTTCAGATGACTGCAATATTTCTGCTGTCTTTGATGGCATGAGACTGATGACAAGACATGAGAAAAAGAGTGACCTTCCCCAGACTTTTCCAGTGGTATTTCGGCTAATATTTTATAATCACTGTTTAACAGAGGAATTGGTCTCCCGTTGTTAATATAAAAATCATCACCTTCTTTGACTAATAAAAATCAATAAAGGCTTCTGGCCTATGAAGGGGCCAGGCAAGCTTCTCTCAGCTCATAATTAAACATTGCTGCCTAATTTGGTGCAATAATAACCTTCACCCTTGTATGAAATTATAAATAATACTAATGCCTTACAGAACACCTTTCAACTCAGCGGGTTTCAGGAAGGATGGCCCTGATTCAGGAGGACATCTCTACCCATGGCGGTACTTGAGCATGTGTATAATTTTAAGCAGGTGCCTCATTCCCAGGGCAGTCAAGGATGGATTGAAGCAGGTGCTTTGGAGGTTTTTCTGACTTGGAGCCTATTGGCTGTGCTCAGAGCATCACTGAAATGCAGCTGCTTCTGGGCTGTAGGATGGCAACACACCCTGCTCATAATATTCAACAATGGATGCCTGAAGATAAGCATCTACATTCATACTTGGGCAGCTGAATATGTGGCCAAACGTTCAGAGGTGCTGAGCATTCACAACTCCTATTGAAGACACAGTCATTTTTAGGTGCTCAGTACCTGTGAAAATCAGGTGTCTCCTTTTGGGTGCCTAGCTTTGGGCATCCAACTTTAAACACGCCAGTTAACAGTTTTCTATGGGGAAGACGGGAGCGAAAGTGAGGCCAAGGAAATCAGGGTAAGCAGGTACTTTTATGACAAAGCACCATGGGATGCATTACATCCATTCCATGCAGGCAGCTCATCTGCTTTCAAAGTCTCATCTGAAAGCCCCACGGCAGTAACTTGTGCATGCCTCAGTTTCCCTGCTTTGGAAGGATAAAGGGCTATGTGAGCTATGCTTGGATTTGGAACCTCTCTTCCCAAGAGTCTGCAGTCTGCCCCAGGGAGCAGGAGCAAGATAATGACTGGCAGTAGCCACTGAGGCAAAGTGGGTTTAGAGGGTTGGGTTTTTTCCTGTGGGAGGGGAGACCCAGAGTGAGGGGATCCTGCTGGAGCCCCTCCTTCTTAGTTGACTTAATTATGGCTGCAGTGCCTGCCCCCGCTACTACCCCTTACAATTTATGGTCATATTCCATTTTGGAGGGTCTTGAGTCTGGGGGCTTCGGTACCACTTCTTTTGTACCCCATGGGAGGGGTAGGGAGTGAGGTTGTGTACCAGCCAGGGTCACCTTTTCTGCGGCCTGTGTGTTTATTATTACCCCACCCCCACCCCATCGCCCCTTGCCCCTCCCAACTGGTCGCTTGATCTTGCCTTGGGAGAGGAGTCGAGGCAGAACTGTCTTTCAATCGTACATTCATCGATTAAACTCCCAGCGTACCCAGCAAGACTTTAACTCTCATATCTTTCCTCATTGTACTGAAAACCCCATCTGGCTGTTAGCAGAAGCAACACAGTGTCTTTGTTCCTTGCTCACATATGTTAATAAGGACACCAGTAATTGTATTTGAAAAACCTCAATATTCAAGCCGGCAAAATAAACCTCAAATGATCCCAGGCAAATACGCCGGCCTAAATACTGTACTGCCATCCCTCACACACTCTCCATTTCCCCGATTTCCCTTATAAACTGGACATTCAATAGCCATGACTGGCACATATTCCAGTTTAGATTTAGATTTTTTTTTTTTTTTGCCTTCAAAATAGGCTCCATCTCCTTCTCTCTCAACTTCCGGCTCTGTCTTTCAGCGACGAGACATTTTGGACACGCAGCTGAGCGTCTGGGTGCTCCGCCACCGATGGGCGAGTGACTTCGGGCAAGGCACCCAGGCTCACCTTTGCTGCGGTCTTTGCAGTTTGGATGTATCCGTTGGGGAGTGACGCGGAAGTGTTTTCCGAGGGGCCAAGCGCCCACAACCCGGGTGGAAAGCCAGCTTGTGGGTCTGAAGTTGGAGACCCATCTATCGGAGAATCCAAAATGAGTTGCTGCTGTGGCAGAACATAGCGGCACCCCCTCGGTGCCCCGTCTGTAGAATGGAAATGAGAATGCCTGGTGACTGAAATGTACAGATGAAAGAATTATGTATGATCATTGGGCTAGATCCTTAGCTGGTGCAAATCGTTGCAGCTTCATTGAAGTCAATGGAATGATGCTAATGTACACAAGCCGAGGATCAGGTTCATTGTTATTTATTACCATTAGCATGTGGCCCTCCACCCCACACCTCCTGTGTTTCCCCATCACTGGCTTTATCACAATCCCTTTCATTTGCTTCCTTTCTGCACAATTTACATTTCACCCCGTTGGTGCCTGTTGGATGAGAGCCCTTTCATCTCTCGCGGTAATGTTCAATAACAACATTTCCATTTCTTTTCCTTTTCATGAAGCTCCTTTCTGAAAACAGGATCTGACCTCTTGCTTTGTGTTCTCCCATCAGCCAAGGATCGTGTTGTACATGCATTTAAATGATTTTTTTTACGTCTTTACAGAGTTTGGTTACTGTATTTTTTGTGTGTGTTCTTGATTGTTTGTTTGCTAATTTCTGAGGCTTTGAGGAGTGGATTATGAAATTTCCGGAGCCTGTTTCCAATGACTATTGAGTCTTTGAATGGAACTGAATTTCACTGTGAGACGGATAATAGAATGATCTGAAAATTCAGCTGGAAACATGTCACTATTGTTTCTACAAGTATTAGCGTGAACATAGAATTGATCAATTTTACTTTAAAAAGTCCAGATTTGAAATCAACATGCTGATAACACCAAACAAAGCCCAGTTGCATCTGCTGTTTTTCCTATTATCAAAACCATGAAACCTATCCAATTTAATGCATTCGATGAAGTGAGCTATAGCCCATGAAAGCTTATGCTGAAATAAACTAGTTACTTAGGTGCTACAAGTATTCCTCGCTTTCTATCCAGTCTATACACTCCTGGGATACAATCCCGGGATAACGTACAATAAATATCCCCTAAGAATCACTCTTATTTAACCAGGGACTAGCGTAAAACAGCATGTAAGGTTGGTCTCAGTCAATATTCTACAGGACAGGTGTCTACATCACAATAACTACTATCCCACATGGCAGTAACAGCCTGTCACAGCAGAAAGGACATGGACCGAATGAGCCATGGGGACTGAATCACCTTGGAGTGGTCTAATCAGCTCATGGATGAGATGCATATGGTCCGATCCTTATCTAATGTAAATTGTCACAGCAACACTGACTTTGATGGAGCGATGGTTATTTCTATCAGCTGAATAGCGGGGAGGTATAAGAGAGGGAGCAAGGGGAACTAGGAGATTCAGCGGGAAGTCAGGGGCAGTCAGCTCCAAGTTGGGAAGCGGAGTCCCGGCCATGCTGCTTGGCCTAATTCTAGGCACCACTGCAGCTGTTCCAGCCCCGCCGGCTCTCGCTCTCACCTCCGAGTTTATGCAGGGATGGAGCCCTCCACGGTATTTCCATCCACGGGCACTAGATCCTGGGTCTGCTGCCTCTGAGCTGAGGATCTGGTCCATTGGCCTGGCAGTGGGCTGGAATCTGGCCCCGTTCCTATTCGTGCTGCACCTGTTCCATGATGAACAGAGGATTCCAGTCTCCAAAGCTGTGCTGCATCATTTCTCCGGCATTAGAATCACTTCCAGGCGTGGATACGCATTGACTTTGTTAATGTATTTCATGACCTTTAAATATGAAGCCTACCCCTTGCATAATTACTGGTCCCTATGGACCACAATCAGGAGCCCTACCCCTACTCATTCGACGCCGAGTTCCAACTCCATTTACTACTTGAGAGTCATGTCACGGGTCAGAAGAAAGTTTGGGGCTTTAAATATGTCCCTTGCCATTACCTCAGCCTCTGGTGCTTCGCTATTATCCACCTGCCATGTTACTGCACTGATAAAAGGTGTGTCGCCTTCCCAGGTTTTTCTACAAATCCCATTTGAATTTGCGTTCCTATATTTTGAAGGGCAGCTGGAGTTGCATAAAGGGTGAGGAGAGCGGAGATTTGCCCGTTCTTGGAAGTGAAGATCGTCTCTGTACAGAGAGGCTGGGTTTCACCAGACTCTCATCCACTTCGCTTTTCTTCATCGTTGGGATGCTTTGTCAGCATCCCAAGATAGTTTTAAAGGCAACCTCTGCCTTCACTGCATGCTGCGGACCCCTTCCAAGGGTTGTTTTGGGGAAAGAGGACTCTCCAGTGCAACAAAGAGCTTGAGGGAGCTTCTAATTGGCTGGTGTAAATTAGCAGAGCTCTATGGACTTCAGGCAGTTGCACTGATTTACAACCACTGGGGATCTAGTCCACAGTGTTTAAGGCTAAAGATAGTTGTTTTTTAATGAGGGTTTATGGGTATTTAGAGGCTCAGATCCTCAGTGGATTTTCATGGAGCTACGTTGACTTGCACTAGCTATGAATCTGGCCCCTAGGGTTTGCATTCAGTCAGCTATGGAGCCTCAGGGGAGCTGTGCTGATTTACAACAGTCGAGGATCCGGCTCCAGGATGGGGTCTCCATCAGCTGGGCATCGACTTCCCAGAGTCGAGGGATATTTGGATCCAGGGGTTGTTTTGGAGCATCTCTCCATTCCCACCATGTAAAACAAAAAAACCTGTTTGGAAGGATGTTTAAACGCATTTCCCTTTGTCTACAGTGTATCAGCTGTTTCCCATCCCCCAACTGGGAATCAGTGTCTCAGTATTTGTGTATGGTTCACTGCAGACTTTCAAGCCAGGAAATGATACCCTGTGCTGTCAGGGCTCTGTTCTGAAACAAGATATTCATGACTTTCCCTTCAGGCACTGAGACTGGTACTGCGCCCAGGCCCTCCCATTCAGGTTTATTTTTAACTCCTCCCTCCTCCCCCACACCTAATCTCCAAAATCACTTTAGAAAAGTACTATAGCAGAAGCTGGTATTAAACTCTCAAGTGCCTGGCAAATGATTTTAAAGCAGCTGTTTGCACTGGGGTAAACCCCAGAGATTTCTTTTGTAAAGTTCCACCTACATAATCTCTCAGAGGTAGATTTTCAGAGCTTCCCATTTACTTTAGTCTGGAGACATTTGTATGCTTCTACGGCTCATCTACTTTCTGGCCACTACTTCTTTTAAGTAGGAAAATGGTTGTTTTCTTCCTATGTAATCTCCTTCTTTTGTTCAGCATTTCCCTTTGCTGTTGCCAGATACACATGCAGAACATGACCAGCCTATTGGTTCTGTGGCGGGGCGTCCGGAGAAAAGAACAGAGTTGGGGATTGGTGCTGCTTTGAGCAGGGGTCTAGACTAGAACCTCCTGAGTTCCCTTCCAACCCTGATATTCTGTGATTCTATGAACATGATAGACCCCTGATATGGAGGAAAACAATGCAAGCCAAGCAAGTGTTTGAGCTTTGTTTCCATGAACACATGCTGCATATAGATAAAAAGCACACTTGGGAGAGAAGGCCTGACAAAGGGAAAGTAACTTGTATCACATACTGAACCAAGCCCACAGCTGGTATAAACTGATGTGACTCCCATCGAAGTCAATGCTTTCACCGACAGAGGTTCTGGGTCAGTATACACAATAACCTGAGTGTATTAGTGAGTGAAGTTGCCCTCTAGAGGCTGGCCCTCAAAGATAAGGGACTTACTATTGCTGAATTCTAAAGGAGTTCTTCTTTAACCAGAGGGACACATGCTTGTGTTTCTGGAGCTGTTAAAACCAGTGTTCTACCCCATCAACAGCAGATGGATCTGTGCAATAAACAGCAACACACAAAGTGCAAAGTGAAGCTACACAAGGCACCGCAAATTACATGTCTATTGTGTCTAGTCTAGACGTGATAAATAGATCCCCGAGCGCTCTCCCATCCACTCCTGTACTCCACCGCCGTGAGAGGCGTAGGCGGGGTTGATGGGGGAGCAGCAGCAGTCGACTCAGTGCTGTGATTCGCTGTGATAAGTCAACCTAAGTACTCTGACTTCAGCTACGCTATTCCCGTAGCTGAAGTTGTGTATCTTAGGTCGATCCCCTCCCCCCTCAGTGTAGACCAGGGCTTAGCGTTATGCTGTGTGCCATGTCTCCAGGGGCAACATCATCTTTGGGCTGGAGCCACAAAGGGATTTCGCCATCTAGCGGCATTTTCTGTGAAAAGATTTGGTTTTGAGAATCATCGTTTTCGGAGGAAAGAAAGGTTCTCTGAACATGTCCAGCCCAGCTCTGGCCTGAATGCTTTATGAAATTAACCACTCCCAGTGATCTAATGTTTCTCTCCTGCAGGGCTCTTTCTCCCCATCATGCTATTGAGCACACCTGCTTGCCTTTCATGCTTTTTTGTGCTATAAGAGATGATTAGATTCATTCACACGCCCCATCTCCCTACATACAGACACCACCACCTCTCCCACTATCCACCTCCACACCAGCCCCCCACCACTAACCCTCCACACACAGACTTTTTTACCCACTCTCACTAACGATCTTGGTTTCCCAGGATTCTCTGCTTTCCCAACCCAATGTCCATCTAAAGCAATCTGGACGTCCTCGTTAACATTCCAGTCCCTCGTCAAACCCCGGGCTGGTGTGTGTCTATGAGCTATGGCTGAGCACATAATGGCTGCTGCATTTGCGTACGCTTACTGTACTTCCAGTGTCTAAATCATTGCTTTGCAAAGCCCTTTGGGAGACCGTGAGCATGAAAGATGCTATATAAAACCCCAAGCCTGTTCTATTCTAAAGCAGCCCTTTTAAGTCCTTTTATCACAGAATGAGGCAAGCAGTGAATTGAGCCCTGAAATAGCAATTTAAGGTTTCCATGAAAGAGCAGCACAGTATATGTTTGGTATATTTTACCATAATTCTAGAGCCCTAAGTGCACTAAAAATGCACCGCTTGTTTTTGTGTAGGGGAGAAACGTAAGCACCTGTTTTCCTTTGGGATTTAGTTTATTATATGAGCTGACAAAGATCTGTTGGGATGACAAAGAAGGGGGGGGGGAGCCTTGCAGAGGTCTCTGATTTTTTGAGCTCAGGAAAATAACAGCTTGTTTGAGTTCTTTTCGCTTGGAGAGTTACTTAGTGCATGATCTAAAACAAGCCATGCAGCTGGAGAATAAAGGGAGAGCCATCTAGGATTTAATGGTCTAAACCAAAGCTCTAAGGTTATGAGGAGCTACACACAATTGCTAGAGAGAGAGAGGCTGTCTTTGGATGACCTGGATTAAGGTGGAGTTCTTGGGAATCCAAACTAGGCAGCAGAAAGGTGACTCTGCAATTACGGTAAGCAGCAGGTGATGTGAATCGCGGCTGGTTCAGGATTCAGGCAGGGGAAGCTGCGCTTCCCTTTCCCCTTAGGTCATGGCGGGATGTTAGGAGACAGCACACAATGTCTTCCATGTTCCCAGTTTGTGGCATGGTAACGCTGCCAGCTCTCCATGGGTTGAAAGAGCCCCCAGACAAGCTGGCCTCTGGGTGGATGCACTCTTTGCATGTGTAGAGAACAGCATGGGTGGCTTTCTACCAAGTATATTCTATGCCCATCTCTGACCATAGACACAATCACTCCCACATGCTCTGTGGGTCCCAGGCTAGGAGCCAGACATGAGTTAGGGAGGCATGTTGTTGTTCTTTGGCTGTTATCTCTAGTGTTATTGGGAGGAATTTCCAGCAAATAGACTCCTGAAGCCCATCAGTACCAAAGAAAATGCACCAACCTGCTTATTCTCTTTCACCCTACCATCACCGGAACACCTCCCCTTCTTTCCAAGACCAAGTGTGATTTCAGTGGGGCCAGGATTTCACCCTTAATAAAATCTACAGCCAGTGGTACCTGCTGTTCTTCTCCAAGCCTACATCAATCTGCTTCCTAGAGAATGTGCTGCATATACTATATGCTACGACCGGACCATCCAACATTCAGCACACAGAAAACCTAAAGCCAAACACCAGCATCCACTCATTCATGTATGCGTGTGCTATAACAGATCCACCTACAGAACATGGGTTTATTTAGAGTGTGAAATACATCTGGGAAAGAAAATCAACAGTACTAGAAAGGGACTTCCCCCCCCCCCCCCTTCGTTAATAAAGGTATACACAGATGTTTATTCTCTGGGGATGCATTAACCTTGTTTCCTACTTACTCTGGGTACAGTGGCCAGGAAGTTAATTCTAAGCATGGATTCCTTGTGCATAGAACCTTAAAAAATCAAAAGGGAAAATATTTTTTTAAACAGTGAACAATCTGCAGGGTCAGGGCGAGGCACAAAATTATTGAATATTCTAGATTAGTATGTCTAGATTACTTATAAATGACACAAACCCTGGATTATCCACCCTTTCCCCTGGGAGACCCATTCATAAATTAATCAATCGTACTTTTCAAGGAAAAAAATCAGACATTGACGTTTTTACGTGGGTAGAGTTTCACAAGATTTACACCCATGTAACTGAGGGCAGAGTTTGTCTCTTTGATGTCAATAGAATTATCCCAGAGATGAATTTGTCCCACTAAGATAATTGAATCTTTCCTTATAAATCAATCCTTTCAGTCTCTTATTCAGTTCCAATGATGTTCTCAGAATTCCCTCTAATTAGTCAATATGTAGTTGGGGATCGAAGTACTCAGAAGTGAATGTGGCATTAGCTCATCAAACCCAAAGAGAAATAGACCCTAAACTCCCTGGGCTGCGACATAATCCAGACACCCCCTCCCCCACCCCCACACACACACATAGCATTATATTCTTGTTGTGTGCCACTCTTTTGTATTGCAAGCTCAAAGGTAGAACTCATTTGCTATTCACTTTTACCCCTTAGTCTCTTGGTCAACAAAACAATATCGTGAAACACAACTTGGCAAGGAACAAATCCTACCAAGATATTCACTGCATTGCTCCAAGTTGAGTTTGATTTCATTACTTCTACCCCCAGACACGTCACTGACTTCCCGTGTGACCCCGGGCAAGTCACTTCCTCTCTCTGTGCCGTATCCCTAAAACGGAGATAATAATATTGTCAGGGTGTGCTCCACAGGCAGGGTGGGAGGCTTCTTCAGTTCATGCTTGTCAAGAACCCTGAGCTCTCCAAATGGGTGGGGCTATGCAATTAGCATGAAATTTTTAAACTCTCTGAGGGCCTTATCTAAAGCCCATTTATGGAGAAACACCCTGCAGCTTCAGTGGGTTTTGGATTTGGCCTTTAGCTCATTTTGTAGTAGTGTTTGTCTCTCCTCTTTGGTACTCACAACACCTCCCCATACACAACCCGATCTTCCTGCTCTAAATCAGCAGAGCTGCAGTTGTGTCTGCAGAGAATCTAACCTTTAGTATCAGCCCCTAACTACATTTTAAGTTGGAGGATTGAACTTTGTTCACAGTCCAGTGGCTTTTTCTATGTCCTCCTTCCTATTGAATGGTTTCCTTGGCTAATCCCAGATGAGTTTTCTACACGGGGATGCCAAAGAACAGACCCTCGGCTGTCTTTCCTAGGCTGGCAATGCCTAAGAGTCTTATTCCAGCTGCTTATTGTATTCCTTTGAAAGCTGAGTGGAGGGAAGTGGTTACGCGAAGGAGCTGGAGAAGAAGAGAAGTGTCTGAGAAAAGGAAGTGGTGAAATAGATGGAGCGAAATTCCGGTGCCTCTTTTTGAAAGGAGAGCGACAAAGGTTAGAATTGCGCCAGTTGCTCCTTCTAGCTGGCATTGCAGATAGACAGAACCTTTATCAAGTGTCAGCGAAGGCATATGACATTTATCAAGGTGGAAAGCCGCTTGCTGCCGTGCTGACAGAGTATATTCAATGCATGCCATCTCCACTGTACTGCCGTTTCTTAATGGCTTGATTTCTCACTGAGATCAGGACAGCTCTCTCCCTCTGCCTCATCTCAAGTCTCCCTTGCTCCAGCTTCTTGCTCCTTCTATTTCCTGACTTCCTTTGTTTCCCTTTTCCCCCCCTTCTTTTCTCCTTCCCTCTTTCCATCACACCCTTCCTCCCTCTCTACCTGCCCACCATATAGCACCTCCATCCATATAGCTCAGGAGACCATTGGTGCGTTTTAACACTATAAAACATTTCAAATCTCTTCTCTCTTGTCTGGGAAAGACAAAGAGCCACTGGCCATGAGATCCAAGCCAAAGGAATGGAGTCCCATTGTCAAGGGGGTAAAGGTCTTACCGGGGCAATTAGGACGGAGAGCTGGGCTCCTGAACCCATCGCCTTCTGCACAAAGCCCAGCGTGACGTGGAGGAAAAGACATCAGAGCATCAGCAATTAAGTGATTATGCAAATCTAAAGAGGGATTTTGTTGTAAAGCATTTTCCAGGTTGAATGTGACATGGTTGCCGGAGACAGGCTATGCTAAGCACCAGGAAACAGGAATGCACACCTGGGAATAACCTAGCCAGTCACTGGGTGTCCCCGTTGAGCCACAGAAATGCAGCGGGAAGATCATTATTTATCTGCATTTAAAAGCATGGATACTTAAGGAAGGTGGTTGCAGTTGGCAACTCTCTCGGGTGAGGTGGCACCTCTTTGTAGGTTGTCCCTGGCCTTCTGCTGGAGTCTCATCTTGATAGCAGCACATGACACACATAATGACAAAGCCTAAGCTTTCAGCCTCAAAGGGGTGATAGCAGAGAGCTCTAGTGTAGGACATGGTCCTGTCGTACTTAGATAAATGTATGGAAAGAAAATACCTCAGTGTGCCCCAAGACTCAGGGACCTCCTCTCTCTGAAGAGTTTGCAAAATGCCGTGGGGTCCTTCAATACAACAGTAATACTGTATGAGGTCAACTGAGATCCTCAGAGGTGTTGGAGCCCCATTAATATTGAGAAGAGGGAGCCACTTGGAGCAGTCTTGAGCTTTGCCACATGTCTGGAAGGTTAATGAATCGGGGTTCCGATGGACCGGGAGGGAAGGGAATTCTTTGTTTGCGCTTCATGAGGCTGCATAGAGAAGAGCTAGGCAGTCCTTTTTGCGTGATATGGTGATTATAATTCATGGGAGAGGTGCCCGATGCACAGGATCGGCTCCTACAGTTGCATCCTTGACTCAACAGGATTTGGGAAAGTCACCCCCATGCAGAGGCCAGCCCAAGGGCTGTGTACCACCTAAGTCTCACTTCAGTTCTGTTTCAAAAGGACACAAGAGATGTATAAGCCTCGTGCTGGCCCTCTGTACCGGGGTGCTTTCCCAGGGCAAGCGAAGGCCAAACACGGCCAAACCAGATGAATGTTTATATTTTGGAAAGCACAAAGGGACATTTGGTAGAGTGGGGGTGGCCCAGTGGTTGGAGTGTTAGCCTAGAACTTGGGAGACCCCAGATCATTCCTCTCGTCTGCGACATGCTTTCTGCGTGACCTCGAGCGAGCCACTTACGGCTTTTCTACAGGATGTGGCAAGATGCACGAAGGGGGTGGGGACTGATTTCTAAAATGCACGGAGGTGTTGCTCTTTCAAACAGCACGACATTGAAGCACACTAGAGAGCCATTAGCACACACCAGCAGGGTCTGCACAGACCAATTCACGTGCCACCCCTTAGTGTGCCTTAGAAATTACATGCCTGGCAAATGCATGACCTAAATGGGTAGGCAAGCCTCCAGCCCCTCTGTGCCTTGTTTCCCCATCAGTAAAATGGAGCTCACAGAACTTCCTTTCCTCACTGGGTAGCTGAGGAGAAGTATATTAAGGATTGCAAAGTGCTCAGGTTATGGGCATATCTTCCATAAGTATCCATGCTTTGACATGCCATAGATAGGTGTCAACCTAGCTCTACTTTTAAAACACTGTAGATATTAAGTAACGGTGTTAAAAAGGTTAGAAATTATTTTCTAGGTGGAAAAGCAACAAAAACAAAAAAGATTTTTAGTTCCTAACAAGGTCTGTGGGTTTTTTTTCCAGTGGCATGATTTGAAATACAGTTCTCAGAGTAGTTGTGTAACTAACATGTCTTTAAAAAGAACCTGCCATCCATCTTCTTGGTGTCAGGTTGATGGATAGTAAATTTCTAAGTAATATCTCTTGACTGAATGAGCCTTCCTAACACCTCCATTTAGGAAGGAGACATCAGCAGGTGAAATGTAATAGATGGTTTCATTGTTCCTGGTAGCGGGAGGTGGTTAGTTTTCCAATGTTTTCCGACATTGTGTAGCTTTAAAATGTTAAACAATACATAAAAAAGACTGATCCAGAATCCTAAAGGGATTTCATAATAAAGTGTCACATTGATCTCACCCTACGAAGCCTGTCTCGCTATATCTCCATGTGGATCTCAGCATGAGCAAGACAGAACCGTTTGCTTTTATCTTGCCTTCCTTTTGTCCACATTCTGCAAGGCTACCCTTGTAGGGGAAAGGTATCATTGGGCACAGCTACAAACACACATGAACAATGCAAGAAGAAAGCACATTCCCCATGCAATAGTTCGAACCTTGAGGTATCTTGCCACTGTAATTCATTGGGATTCTACAGGCTGGTGACTTGTTAATAAAATCAGGGAGCCCTTTTCACACAGTCAAGTAGATTAGGCCACCCACTTCTGCATGCACATGCTCAGACTGGCACGTAAGATACTTACATTTGGTATTTTAAGATGCCTAAGTGCTAATTTGATCTAGATTCGGGATTGGATCATTTAGCCTAGACACTTACATTTGCAAAACGGGCTCCGAGTGTTAATTCCTGGCACACTGCCTCCCGTGCTACCCAGAACGGTGCCTGAACCAATGTGTCATCCAGTATATTGTCCAATGCACCGTTCAATACACCACAGGAAACCCCAGCTAGAGCACTGTCCCTTGTGGCAGCCCAGGATGGCTTCTAGAACAACGTCCAATGCATAGCTGAATACAGCACTCAGCAATGTCACTTGGTACTCTGCTGGCACACCTTCCACGTTAGCTTCTGTCCCATCAATCAGTGCACTGATGGTGCATTTACTGTGCTCCTTGCTATTTAAGCATCCAAAGAGTTAAATCTGATGATGTGCTTTCCTTGGTGGTGCAGAGGTAGCAGGGAAGCAGAGATAGAGGAAATATCACAGAGGGGGGGAAAAACCTCACTTGAAACAGGGAAATAAAGATGGTTTAATAACTGAGACACCGTCTGTGGAAATCAAGTTCTCATTTCTGCTGGCCAGCTGCCAGATAGAGAGGCACAAACAAAGTCAGAGAAAAGCAGGTTAACATGAGCCTACTTTTTATTTTTTTTAAAGAGAGCATGGAGTTTTTGCTGATGGGATAAATACGATTTGTGCTGGCATTATCAGATCGGTTTGCCATGAGTATTTTATTTGATACTTGGACAATCTTTTAAGTCTCTGAGAAGGCAGGTTTCAGCCTGGGGATCCAAGAAGCCATTGTTGGACCCCCTCCCTCCACATTTATGCCCCCTGTCGCCGTGGGATTTGGTCACCGGGATGATGGTCCCTTGCTTTGGAAAGCCATTTGCTGCACACTGCCTCTGTCAACAGGCTGAGGAATCACAGGGACTCATGGCGTGATGGGCCAGGTGTCAAACGCAATAAAGAAAAATGACGGTGCTAATCCCACGTGAGGAATTTGGCTTTCCAGAAGTGCTGGCCTGTGGCATCTTTGCAGAGAGTATTTTTAACTCCCTCCCTCCAGCCCCCGTTAATACAGGATCTTGGGATATCTCCTGAAATTATTCTTCCTTCAGTTACTTGCTTGCATACACTTTTGAGACTAGCAGGATGGCTTAAGAACCCAAGGCACGGGCCCAAAATGCCTAGGCTCCTTGAAACAGGTCTGAATCCCATCACAGTTCTCTCAACTCTTTATCTTTCCCATGCAGATAAATTGTGCTCATTGGCGTTGTAACTGGGTCACTGCCAGTTCCCCATCCTTTCTAATGGGGTCACTCCCATTGCTTTGGGGGTATCAGGCCTTTTAAGTTAAGGTAGAAAAGCAAACTAAACCAAACAACTGTCTCTCACACACACAGAGACCAGCACTTCAGGATGCTCTCCCATCGAAGACAATGAGGGAAACCCAAATAAAAAGAAACAGAGAGGCAATCAATAAAAAAACCCTACTGCAGAACAGAGAATCCTGGCCCTCCTGTGTCATGGGGAAGGAGATAGCTGCAGTCCCTTTTTCAGGTTCCAGCCCTCTCTTGTCTGCCAGGGAAGAAGTTCCTCTCCTCCTTCCCAGGAGAAACTTTTCCAACCTCCTGAAAGCCTTTTCAAAGGGGCTTAAGGGAGATAGGTACCCAAATCCCATGGACTTTCAATAGGAGCTAAGTGCCTAACTCCCTTTGGAAAGTCACCACGTTTGTTTTCTATGGCCTCTGTGTCAGCTCCACCCTTCAAATGACTAATGGCCACAGCTGCCCGCCCCTGTCTCCACGCACATGGGATGGGTTTTTCTTCTTAGCTTTGGGAAGAAGTTCTTAATTCCTTTGTGGTTCAACCTAGGACAAGGCAGGTAAACCCTGCTGTAGGAGCCTTCAAAACAGGACCTTAACACCATGGATGCTAAGCTCCCATAATGCTTTCCACAGATGTTCTGGTGAAAAAACCCTCTAAACCAATCCAATCCGTCTGCCTTGGAGTAGGGGATAAGGGGCCTGACCATAACTTCCCCTTCCTTTTCTCTTGCTGAGTGCCAGCCAGCGCTATATCAGCATTATTATTCCCCCAAAAAACATTAAAATTGTGTGAAAGGTGCCAGACTGACAGACTCTGAAGTCCTCTCTTTATAGCACAGGAAAAGCATGGACGGATCAGGCCACGTTTCCCGCACACCTTCCCTTCACCATGCCTTAAACCATCACCTCCTCTAGGGTGGAGTTCATTCTCCGGGGCCCATTCACTATTTCATCTCTGTGCTGAGAACACTCAACGTTTTTTTGATATGGACACTTCACTAGGAAGTAGGCTGGGACTGTACGGGGAGATTTTGGCAAACCAGTAAAGTGTCTGAAACCACTATGGCTTTTTGCTAAAAGCAGCCAAGTCAGCAGGCTATACATTGGCCATGCTGTAGCCCCATCTTGACCAAGGCGGGAGGGGAGGGGGGTTTGGGGTGCCAAAGAAAGGGCAGCTTGACCCCGCATTCTTCCTGCAAAGAATAGTGTTGAGTTGCTGATATATGCGTTTTTGAAGAGAAGGATGTGCCCCCAGGAATGTCTGTTAGGGCCTTAAGGCTGCAAACTCTGGAAAAACCCACACCTGGTTAATCAATAATCCGAAGGAGCCTTTTGCTTGACCATTGAAACTGCTCGCTTAATCAGTTTTCTTTAAGGGACATGTCATTCTATTACTAATGTATAAATAAAGGGGAAAAGTTTGAGGTCGTTGGACTCTTCTGGACTCTCCCTCTGGATACATCTCACGGTCCCCTCCGGCACACAGAAGATTTGGCCACCGGAAGTCTGCCGCTATGCCACTCAGCTTTGATAAATCTCAAGGGTTGGGGGTGTTTTACTAACCTGCTGCAGACGTGAGTAAGTGCTTGAGACTAAGTCAAGTTTAGCTTTAAGTGAACGCACTCTTATGTTGTCCCGTTTGTGCCAGCCGTCTATTGGTTGGACAGCCGTGTCTCCCCTGATTTATTTCCTGACACCACCTTGCACAGAGTAAAAGTTACCAAGAGCTTTGGGTTGAAAGGACCCCGGGTAACAGGGCCTATCAATCATTTTCATGTAGCCCACCATTGGATGGCAATGATTTCTGGCCATGTCTATGGCTGACTAGATTTGAGCACATGACCTAGACTTGAAAGCCTCTGTCACACCGCCTGAGTTATCCAGTGCCATAGTCACTTGTTTTTCTAACTGTTTTCAAGCATGGTCTTATTTTGCTTTTGTTTTATAGTGGATGTTGAAGTCATCCAAGGATAGACTTTCCAATAGCCCAGGACCTCATCAAGGAGCCTTTGCTCAAGAGGGGTCATCATGAGGTCAACTCATTCCAGAAGTGGAGTTCACCAAGAACACTTGTTTATTCAAGTCAGTCTACCTCCCACACACTGTCTCACGCAGCAGCTGTCTTTCTACATGAAATGTCTGAGCATTAACACAGGTTGCTTGCTTAAAAGCGTTAGTACTGCTTTCTGACCCTCTTCGGGCTTGGCACGGCAATGAAGAGATCTGGCAACTTCTCGCGAGTGGATATGAAAAGAGCTTTTCCTTCTCCACTGCCTTGGATGTCGTGCTGAGTCTTTAACCCTTGTGCAAAGCGGATGTAAAGGGCTAATCAGACTGGTAGCAGACTACGCCCATTGCGCACTCAATGTGCATAGGTGCAAATGATGAATAAGGTGTCCAGCAATGGGAAACCAACTCTGGACTTCTCTTGGTCTATTAATCTCCCCGCTTAGTCCCTGGATTGCAATTCCTAGGTCACCCTCAGTCGTTGAGTCTGATCCTCAGCTGGTGTAAATTGACATAGCGCCATTGCTTTCAATGAAGTTACACCCATTTAGAACCGCTCAGGATCCAGCCCTAGCTCTCCAATATGGTGTAGACCGCCAAAGTGCCACCACAAAATTTCATTGCCAGTTTGTCCCTTTCTTGCATTGCTTTGTCACCCAGCCAGTGTCGCTGTCCCCACAGGTCTATGGCGATGTTTAAGATTCACAATAGATATCCGATAGCTTCACTCCCCCCAGTCCTTGTACCTTTCCACCTTGGAAGAAAGCCCCCAGCAGGCATCCACCTCCTGTCAGGTGTTGCTAAGCCTGGGCAGTCCCGGTTTACAAACCCAGGTGTAAACGATTGAGTTCAAACAGCAGCAGGCTGTAAAACAGCCATTTCTTTTGACCCGGACAGACACCCACTTGGAGTTGCCCTCCCGCAAGCCCAGAAATGTAGCTGCATTTCCTTGTGTAACAAACTTCAGCCCAAGACCACAGCCAGTGTTTGGTTTTGACATGGAGACAGTCTCAATAATACCATCTCCAGCTCTAAGTCGAGGGGGCTTAAATCCCACTGACTTCAATTGGACCTAAGTGAGTGGTTAAAGGAACACACATGCTTAAGTGTTTTGCTGACTAGGGATGCTTCTTTTCTGAATCAGGGCCACATTTCTCTCTCTCTCTCTCCAGCTATCGTTCCAGTTGGTTAAGAGCGCCCATTATAACCCCCCGTGGAAGTCTCTTTAGACAAAATAAACAACAAGACTGCATATTTGGAGAGCTTCAATTTTAAACCCAATGGGCCAGACTTTAATGGAGCTAGGCTGATTGACACCAGCTGAGGATTTGGCCCAGTAATTCAGCTATTTTACATTTTTATTTCTCTCAAATAGCCCCAAAGTGCCAGCCTACACTCTGTGCTAATGGGCTGTTAAAATCCAGCATCAAAAAGCAAAGCTTTGCTTTTATTTCTTCATGTTGGATGTGGCGGGGGGAGGAACAGGCATCTTTAATCAATATAATTCCATAGGGTGTTTTTTGTTTTGGTTTTTAAATATTTCTATAAAAGAAAACTATGCCAGTGGTGTTTGAACATTTTAATGCGGACAAGATTATAGATATACTGGTGTGCATGTGTACGCAAACACAGGGTAAACCTCTACACCAAATTTCAGTCTAGATCCAGAATTCATGACAGATTTATGAATGATTAGATGTAATAGCAGATTGTAAGCGTTTTAGGGATAATCTTTTTGTTCTGGATTTATCCTGCACCTAGCACAGTGGTTCTTATTCCATGACTGGGGCTCATAGGTGTTCCCGCCGTGCAAAATACTAGTCGCTGAAAGCCCGTGCTTTTGCACGGGCATAATTTGTAAAAGCACGTGTGTAAAAAGCCAAAAATGGGGGCTCTCGTTTCCATGTGCTGTGTTGTAGTGAGCAATGGTGCTGTTTGTACGTTTCCCAAAGTTTGTGCACAGAGCTGCCCCCTGCTAGGGGCACAGCCAGCTCTTTGTTACTCTGCCAAGCTGTTACTCCCGTCTCCTTTGATCTGCTACATTTCCAAACATCACAGAACCTTTGGACTCCAATATTCCACCTGGTTCTCACAGGGCTCAGGGATGACTGAACGATGATATTCTGAACAAAAAGAGCTCTCACCTAGACTAGTAGCTATCTCCATCACTTTACACTGACTCAGACATTCCAGGCTTCACAGTGACACACAGAAAAGCGACAATCCTGGAATCTTATTATATAGAGAACAAGAATAATTAATAACATGGCAGTACCAAAATACTCCCAGATCAGGGGTATATATTAGTATACCCCTGATCTGGGAGTATATATTAGTACTCTACAAGGATATAATCTGCCCCAAAGAAATTACAATCTAAAAGACAAGACATACCAGATGGAAGAGACAAATCGGCAATGCAGGATTGATAAAGCAACAAAAATAATAGGAGGTGTACAGTTCATATCCAATCAGGGGCAGCATTTCAACTCCTCACCTGTCTAGCAGAAATCAGATTCCTGAATAAATTATGGAAGCAGTGAGTTATGAGGAGCGATTTGAAGGAAGGCAAATATCATGATGGTTGCTAATATGAAGCCCTAAAATGGACAGACAAGAGAAGAAGGTCTTATTTTGACTTACAACTTTAAGGACTTCAAAAATCTCTTGTCTGGGAAACTGTTTTTAACAGGAGGAAAAATATTAGATACATATAAAAATTAAATCCTTTTGCTGAGTATTAAACCCTAATACTTTCCTTTCTTTGCACTTGGGTTACCTTGAACCACAAGACAGAGATATAGTGATTAGGAGAGAGCTCCTATACATAGATTTGTACATAATTCATAGTTTGACTTCTCCAAGTTTGCATAATAAATAGTTTAAACACTGCAGAAAATGTGTGAGAGAGGAAATTAGGATTCTGAATGAAAAAGTTAATTATACCTCCAAGGATATTTTTTTCCACCTAAATAAAAAATAAAAGCCTAGAAGTGGATAATTTACGCTCAAAGGAGATGGAAATGTAGGAAACGATGGGAGTGGTAGTAACAGAAGAGTTCTCTTATTAAATGGGATGATTAGATTAATTAAATTTTAAAACTGTGGCACTGCTTTCTAGATAAACAATGGAATAGGTAATGTCCTTGGATGGTGGTTCTTCAACTACAGGTACAAAATCCTCTACAGACTCAAGGAATATTTCATTTCCTGCACGTTTTCCCCTGTTGTATTAATTGCCATACTGGGTGGATCCCTATGGAATATCTATTGATGTCACCCTGAGAGTGTCAGAAACAGAAAATTATAGAAGAGTGGGTGGGAATAAATACATCATTAAAGAATCACTGGTGAGTGGTCTGAAGGCTGGTGACCGATGGAGCAATGACTAGGTCCCAGCGGTGGAAGCTATTAAGTACCAGTGTAACAGGAGGAATGCTCTTCTCTTTTAATCTTCAATGCCTTTGTCCGGGTAATTCTCTCCAATTGCGTTTCTCTGAAGGTACGGAATGCTGGATTTACACATGACATGGGTGATTGGGAAAGAAGAGAAAGAACAAGCATCTGAAGTGGATGCAACATTAGATGAATACAGTGAGATGGGGATGCATGATGACAAGCGATCACAAAAGCTCCTCTTTTCTGTTTCCCCAGCCCATGTAGCGGTAAGTCCGATGTCCACCCATTTCCATCCAGCTGCTGATAGAAATGCGGCGGGACAGCCAGTTACTTGGAGCTCCTCTCATGTCAGGCAATCATCCTGATGTGCATCTAAGATTCCTTTCAACTCGAGCTGCCTCAGCTCTCACCCAAATACCGCTGTGGAGGAAGATAAACTACTGAATTTGCAGGGTTTCCTTTTTCCTTCCCTTTGGTAGGTTGCCCGTACGGCTCACATTAATTCTGTAACATATTGCCCAGGCTTGGGGCACCAGTGCATCAGAGTAAGCCATAGTGAATTACGCTGGGATGAAATGGACGCCTCCCAGGTGGGGACATTGGGCCAGTCTTGCACTAGAGCGGATCACCAATTAAAGGGATGATTTACGCGTGAAGAGAGGACATCCTTTCCACTTTCTGGATGAAGGGGATGAGGGGAATTCATAATGATAGTGACAACCAATAGTTGTCATGGAGGAGTGGGGTCTTTGGAAACAGACCTTTCTGAGGCACACGTGAGTGCAGACCATGGGGCAATGGAGTTTTTGGATGTTTGCTCACAAGTAACTCACCTTCTGAGCAAATCAGACATAAATCGGCCAGCACCAACAGAAAGGGAGAGGTTCCTTCTGTCAACTGCCTGACAAAAAGCCCACAATGAACTTGGATTGCCTACATGGAATCTACAACAGCTCAGCAGACTGCAGGGACAATGGCTGACGTTAGCGGAGCTGGAAAATGCTGTGGATAAGAAGCTGCTCAAGCCAGCTATTCCCAGTCCATGCGGGGCTGATTGCAGGGGAAAAGGCCTTTCACTTTGCAATCGCCCCCCCGGCACTGGTCTGACAAAACCCATGTTTGTTGACTCTTAGAGCTCCCTACATGGTTTATCTGCCTCCCAGATTCTATTCTGAGTGGCGCTGGAAGAACTGAGGTCACCACTGGAGTCACCTTCAGGCTTAGCATGGATGAATTGTAGGCACTTTCATCCCATTACTCTGGGCAGCTCTCTTGTGTTTTAATATTTACTGGAAGCCACTCTAACAAACCAAATGTGGATTAATATTTACTGAATTACTCACACGATCCATAACTCAGCATGTTAGGTATGACAGATCAAGGGACAATTTCTCTTTTCCCCATGGAAAATCTAAATGGGGTGTTAACTGGTACCTCTATTCCAATTTACACCAGAACTGAATGTCTCTTTTGCTTTATCTGCTGGATTGGTTTCTGAATGTCCATTCCAGATTGTAATGCTCAACACCAGCCAGAGTAAGTTACACACACACACACACACACACACATCCAGAGTAAGTTACATATACACACACACACCCCTCTAGCCAAAGAACAGGTTCAAATCCTTCTTTCATGTCTTCACATGCAAAAATATCACCAAAGAAAGTGATGGAAACCCCACCTTCCTGGAATCTTACACAGTGGGATTTTCAAAGGAGACTAACAACAAGGGTCAGCAATGAAGTCACCTGAGTCCTCTTGTTAGTAATACACACATTATGTGCTTTATGGGAGGTGGCTGCTTTGTTTGTTAAAGACCATTTAACTATTCCACCATTTGTGTGGGGTAATGTGGGCTTGAGAGGCCAATTAATACCTGGTTGAACTTGGAGGGTGGGTCAGGCCCAAGATGAGTTCCATCTGGGGGAGGAGATGGGTGATTTCTATAAAGGGAGAAATCCCAGAGTAGAAGAGGCTGCAGGAAGACAGAGGAGAAGAAAGCTGTAGTGTGTCTGTATAGTGATGAGTAGAGGAGCTCCAGGAGGGAGTTTATACCCTGGCCCTGGCGGGAGAGAGAAGCAGGTGAAGGGGACTCCATGTGGATCTTAGAGAAGGTCAATCCACAACCAGAACACCTTTGGAGGAATAGGGGACTGAAGTTCCAGATCCCAACAAGGGCAAGACTCCAGGGAGGTAGTCCCTGAGATCAACATGTACAGACAGCAGGGGTGGACTGAGGATGGTTTAAAAGTTGAAGCCTGTGGAAGGGACTGAAGTTGTTTTCATTGTGGTTTGGTGAAGCAGCTCCTGGGAAACCTGAGGCTGCTACTCTTACAGAAGAGTTGGATGGAAGAGGAACCCAAGAAGGGTGGAAAGTAGCAGGTTGATGGTGACCTGTATCAGATACCCTGAAAAGGGAATGACTGTAAGGTGACCTAGCTGGAGGGCCAAGCCACAAGACGAGAAACCACCATGGGGACAGAGTAGCTGTTGAGAGGGGATGCTAGATGATGAATGAGTTGCTACATCGCACCTAAGGTGCATGCCTATGGTGAGTGCACCCTTTGGCACTAACCCAAGAAGGGGAGGATTAAGATTTATAGGCTGAATGGGAGAAGTGCATTTTGAGTTGAGACTCGAAGGAGGAGAGGGCGGAAGTGCTGTGTGGTGGGTCCAGCAGGGGAGAAGGCTTGAAGACGAGCATGGATGGCACAGGGAAATCAAGAGGGGATGGTTTTGATGTGCCATATGGCTGGAGCTGAGGGTAACATCCACTTACTGGTGCTTTTAAAACCAGTCCTGGGAGGCACTGGCTGTTAAGCTTTTATTATAACTCATTCGGGTGCCAGGGTGCAGCTAACAGGAGGTTTCGGCCCTCTGCATGGAAGAAGTTGTGTCAGTTGTGTCCAGGAGGAGGGAGTGAGGGTGAGGAGCAGAGATCCAAATAATCTACTAAAAGTGGAAAAGAGCTTACTCTTCCTCTCCCTGGCTAGGGTAAGTAGCTTCTCCTCCCCTCCAGCTCCCTGCCCTCTCCCTACCTTGGGTAGTCAGTCTCCTCCACGGAGTCCCCTTATGCTTGGTGGCTGCAGTGAGAGCCCCCTTCCTGTTTCAATGTCCCGTGACCACTGGCTCTGTCTGCTCCTGTCCGACGAAGTGGGTATTAGCCCACGAAAGCTTATGCTTCAATACTTTAGTTAGTCTTTAAGGTGCCACAGGACTCTTTGTTACTGTCTGGCCTGTGTCATGCTTTGGGGAGGCATGTTTCATAAGACATGTTGTGGCCATAGCATTTCTCTCCCTAGCTCGCTGGTAGGGAAGCACTCCCGGGGAGGGCTTAGCGGGCGTGATTGTTCAGGCGTCTGTCTTTGAACTGGATTGACAAATATGCAGCCAGTGAGTAGCAAACCTGACTCAGCATTTAGGGAATACGTTGTGTGCTATATTTCTCTGAATGGGTGGGGTCCGTTTTGAGATGCCTTGGTGAGGCAGCGAAAATGACAGAACTGCAGTGTTTGCAGCGGAGAGAAAAGGAATGGGAAAAAAATCACACGTGATCACCGGATCGTATCCAGATACACCCCCTGCACACCCACATCTACCCAAACCCCCACTTACACTATCCTCAGAGCACAACCATTCAAATCCACCCACACAGACAGTAGATCAACCAATAGGCACATTGAACATGAATCCACACAGAGCCACAAAAATGCACCCACATCTACCCAGCCACCTAGTCAGTCTCTCTCTCTCTCACTCACACACACACACTCTCTCTCTCTATTATATTATTGCCTTATACTTCTAGAGCACCTTTTCATTCAGAAGGTTCTCAAAATCCTCCCAAGCCTACGCACAGAAGTCACTTTACCTATCAGTTCTGTACCGTGCTTTGAGGGTGTAATCTGCTTTATCAGTGCTAATAACTATTATTTGCGGTGCATCTCCCTCCGGCAGTCACTGTGCAAGCCTACAACTTTGCAGCTGTAATAGAGCAAATAGCTCTAATGAAACCTACATGGGTAATTTAAGGAGATGCATGGACCTCCCTGCATATACAGCCCCCACTCTTAGCATGCCCGGGGGGATATTTCACCTCGCTCACTTCCACACTCGCATGTAAAGGGGGAAGCCACTTTGCATAAACAGAGATGTAAACCTCCTGTCTGCTCTCATGACCTCAAAGGAGCAGGCAAATACCTCCATGCCCACACCCTGGTCCCCTGCAGTCAGATATAAGCTGCAAGCTGTTTAGAAACTAAGTCAGCTATGCCAGGCTCGGGTGCTGCTGACATTACCAGACAGCATTAATTTAATTCCACTCCGTTATGCTTTTAAATTTGATTTGAAAAATGTCATAAAATGCTATTGAGAAGTGCAGCGCAGCATTTCTAAGCAGCCTGCAAGATTTCCTGCATCGTGAAAGCCATTGGGATGGGGGTAAATAAATTTCCACAGCTGACTGCTGGGTCCGCCAGATGAGATCCCCTAAGATGGGAGCAGGGGGAAATGGGGTCCATAATGTTTTTGGTATGGAAGCAGACATGTAGCTCTGGTCCAAGCTTTAAGGGTCTAAAGAATGGGGAACAATGGAGTTAGGATAGGTGATGAAGACTGCATAGTCCAGATATTTCTGATCACTTAGCATGAGGTGGGAACAAGGGGGAATCTGAAGTGATTCCATTCAGAAAAGGCTTGTAGGCAGCACTGGTTCTAGGGTCCTGTTATTGGGGGCTGGGAGGTAAATGGGTATTTTAGGAACTCCGGATGTTGCTATTTAAAAAACAGTCTTCTAGGAGTCCATGGGCTACTTAGATCCCTGGAAAATCTTGGGTTTTAAAGAGGTTTTTTTGTTTTTAAATAAAGGTTGCTGTGTCAGTACTTTGCTGTGACTTAATTTCTATAAAGGAAGAAGCCTTCCACTGCTTAGCATTTGATCATTTTGCACATATTTTTCTGACAATCATTTTGGGGGCCTAAAAAAAATTTTCATTTGATTATAATTAGCTTAAATTTCAAACCAAAAAGTCATTTTGAATAAAACGAAATGGATTTTTACTTTGAAAATATCAAACTGGATCACTGACAATTTATCATGGGGCGGGGGGATGAGAAATTTATCAAAACTGGCCCTCCCACAAGCAGTTTTGGCTTTGATGAATCAGCACCCTCTGGTGAGGAATATAATAATTAAAAAAAAATACTAGATTGGCTCTACCTGTGAAGGAAACGTTATCTTCACCTTTAAACATGAACCTAACCCATCACCAAGAGAACGTAACCTTGTGAGGTACTCCAAACAGGCTGTGCAACTTGATACAACCCTCACTTTCACATTCGTCCTCTCTCCTTGCTGTTTTTCTCTCCTTTTCTCAGTCCCCATCACTTCTCATTCTCTCAACACCTACTAGAATAGAGAAATTAAATGAATAGCAGTGGGCCTCACTTGAAGCACATATGTGCATACAAAAATATTCTCTTCTTGGCAAACACCCAATGGCTCTGTGACAGTCCTGAACACCTGACGCACACCCTAGGAATACTGAAAGGCCCACAATTGTACACCTCTGGCATACAGAGTGACAGAGTTGTAGGCTGTCCCTGGAATACTGAGTAACTCACGGCTATACACTGGAATATTGAGTAATCCACATCTGCAACACCTGGAGAATACTGAGTGACCCACAGCCATATACTCCTGGAATATCAAGTGGAAGGAGAGCGGAGCGAGGAAGCAAGGAATCCACTTAAGAAAGGCCTGTTTCATTAGATTCACAAAGTCAGATGCTGTGGAGTTGGATCCTAGTGCTGGGATTCAGGTACCCAAATCTCACTTAAATTCAATTCTCTTTGGAAATACTTGTCCAGGTCTGAATCTGTTCCTTGTGATATAGCTTCCTAATAACCAAGAACAGAAGTCACAGTAGAACAAGGTTCACTCATTGTCTCCTCCTGGCTGCTCTGGGGATTAACTCCATCCACATCTGAGGTGCCCTTCTGTCAGTCATTGGTGAGCCCTGCTGTTCCTCTGTCTGTCTGTCTCTGTGATTTAGGGTGCTCTGACTTCATGGCTTGGCCATCCAGTCATGGCTTCATTTGCATTATGGTGATCACCAACTGACACCAAAAGAGACTGAATAAGAGACAAATGGCCCCTCTAATGAACTTCCCATTCCTATTTGGCCTGAGCCATGCCCTCGTTTCCCTCTGGTAGGGTTCCTCAGAAAGGAGGCACACAAAAGCTGGTTTGGAAACTCGTTTCCCCCCTCAGCATATTAACATAGACTTTACAAAGTCTTGTAATCCCTTTAGACAACAGCCGCAAAAGCAGCAGTAGCTACAAAGCCCTATGATGGGAACTTAGCCCCTTGGGGATGTGATGAGCCCAGTGTTGAGGTTGCAAAGGAAAAGAGGAAGGTGTGAAGATATTTACATCAATTGCATGGAACAAGAGGGGGTTTTAATCAAACATTTCTATTTAAAACTAAAAAAAAAAAAAAAAAAAAAAAAGCGTGTGTTGAATGTATCAGGATAAAGAAAAAGACAAGAAAAAAGAGATTCCAATAGAAGAAAGACCAGATTAAAGAAGACGATTTGGAAAAAACAAACAAACAAAAAAGAACCCCCCTCCCCCCCGACTATTAAAACTCCAGGGCACCGCATCTCCGAAATCTAAGAAGATAAGAGACAAAAACCCACAAGAATGTTTCCTCTCTGTATCTTTGGAAGTTGCAGTCGCGTGTATAATACCCCTAAGCCGGGGTAATCTGCTTGCCTCCTCCTGCCTTTCCCGATGCATGTGGATGTACTTAGCATTAATATTCCTCACCGCCCCAGCAAATGAACACCCAGGAGGCAGCTGACTCAATCAGTGCTTGTTTTACTTACTGTGTATTGCTGAGAAAAGCCCATAAACTACAGCACAACAGATCTGTAGTGCTCATTTCAATACGCTTCCCCTGTTTGTTCCAGCCCCTATGAACTTTCCTATTCATCCCCTCTCCCCGCACCCATCGCCCCAAAAGATAACAAATATACTAATGATGTGTGGTGAATTACCCTTCGAGACTGTGGTTTCTGATGGTGGAAGCATTTGTGGATAAACAAGATTTCTTTTTTGTTCCTGTTTTGTTCCTCTAGTATGTGATTATTCATGCAACAATGTCACAGCCCCAGTGTGTGATGTCACGGCTGTTTCGAAAGCAAACAAAGATTGAAACGGCTTTAGGAATCCACAAGGAAACTAGAGTCTGTGGGGGAAAAACCAGAATCCCTCCCCCTTATAAGGGATATGCTACACAATTTATTTTCAGTCTATCAGAATTGCTGACTGTTATGTCTGGAACAATCGCTGTTGGATGCTACACAGGGAAAGGAATTATTGTTTGTAATATGATAGTGCCAAGAGGCCCCAGCTGAAGTCAGGGTGACTGTGGTAGGCACTATACTCACCCAGAGTAAGAGAAATTCCCTCCTCTAATATGCTTTCAGTCTAACTAAATGTGACAGGAAAAGAAAATACGATTCTTTGATTATACTATGCGACAGACCCAGACCAGTGAGGTACAGGAGTGAAGGCAAATATACTGGTCATTGGATGAGTAGTTTTCTGTTCCCTGAGTGCACTAGAACAACCAGGAACCTGCTAGAACCAATTAAGACAGGCATGCTAATGAAGACACCTGGAGCCAATTAAGAACATACTAGAATCAATTATGGCAGGAAGACTAATCAGGACACCTGGTTTAAAAATGGCTTCCCATCAGTTAGTGGAGGGTGTGCAAGGAGTGAGATACCATGCCGCTGGAGGACTGAGGAGTACAAGTGTGATCAGGCTTCAGGAGGAAGATCCTGCGTTGTGGATAAAAAAGGTGCTGAGGAGAGTCCATGGGGAAGTATCCCAGGGAGTTGTAGCTGTCATGCAGCTGATACAGACATTGTAGACAGTTGCAATACACAGGGCCCTGGGCTGGAACATGGAGTAGAGGGTGGGCCCAGGTTCCGTCTATCCCTCCAATTCCTGATCAGACACAGGAGGAGTTGACCTGATCTATAGCAACACCAGAAGGGAAGGTCTAATTTGGAAAGGGACATGGCCTGTCCCCGACACACTAGGTGGGACAACAGAGACTGTGGAGATGGTTCTCTGTGTTCCCTATGCTAACCAGTGATGAGGTGAGCTGAGTGAACGGCAGGTTTGAGCCTCTAGCAGAAGGGGCTAAACTGAGGGCTGCCTTGAACCTCTGAGACGAGTAAATCTGCCAAAAAAGCGCAGGACCCACCATGGCAGAGGAGGAACTTTGTCACAACTGACACTAAGTGACTTGCCCAAGGAAGCCAAGGACTGATCCCAGAGCTCCTGAGTCCAGTCCCATGTCATTACCACAACCCATCTTTCCTGTCAGTTTACGTGCCTGCTCAGGTGCATCACTTGAACCTGTTCTGCCCCATTTGTCACCAGCTTTGACTTGGGTAGGGACTCTGGTTGAATTTGTAGCTGGAGAAGTAGTTTTGAATAGAGAATGGCCTCCGGACAGTGGAAAGAGCCTCACAAGACCAGCTGACTAGGCGCAGTGGGCTTGAACTTGACTTTGATGCCCTATCAGAGAACAGACTCAGAATGGTGAGTTGAGTCAGGCAGGAAAGGGGCCTTTGACTGACTTTGATGCAGTGGGGAAGGCTTCTCAGGGGGAAACAAGTCTGGAGAAGGGGCTTTGCATAGCAACTGCACTCAGGGGCATGAGACTGTGGCCAATGTGAGCCGATTCCAAGGACAGCGAAAAGGCCTTGACTTGACTTAGCCAAAGGAAGGATCTTTGGATGGCAATTTTTGATGGGTCAGTGAGTAGGAGATACTGCATTTGACTCTGGGGCAAGGAGTGACTGGCCATTAGGCAGTTGGTTAATTCATGAGAACTGGAAGGGCATTAGATGACTAGTCAACTCAGGTGCAATGAGGGGAATTTTGCTTGACCCCAAAAAACTGGAGAGACATTTTTTTTCATTACCAAGGGCTGCAGGAAGAGGCTTTAAATGGCCAGTTGATTCATGGTCATTGAGAGATTAGCTGATTCAGGTGCAATCAGATGGACTTTGCTTGACTGTACAGCAGTGGGAGGGAATTTAATTCAGTGGCAGTTGGCAGGCATATTTTGTATGCTCCAACGGTTCCCTATTTACTGCATTCATTAGCTTCAAAGCCAAGACTGGCTTGTGGGATCCCTGCCTCCTGCCTTGTGACCTGGATGGGTCTGCGCCCCTGTGCTCTGTTGCATTGTTTTCTAACAGCCTGTTATTAGTATAGCCTGCTATTAAAACAGGGACTGGGAGGCCGGAACACTCATAGAGCCAAGGTATAATTTGAAGACTACATGTTCCTTAGGTCTGATAAACAAACACTAGGTTTGCCTCCTGCCTCTACCTGCTTTGTGTGCTAATTGGTTTAGCCTGGAAAACATGCAAATAGACTGAGCCTTCTCAGCAACATATAATGTGCCTTATTCATGGGAATTTCTATCTCGGTATGGGGCATGCCACTCGAGCCTTTTTGGTTTGGAATCGATGGCATTTGGTTTGTTTTACATCTCCAGCCGGTGACAGAAACAATCCCAGATTATGGCGCCCGTCAGCTTTTTCGGGAGATGGCTCTCTTGCATTTTGTGTTTGTAAAGTTTCTCTGTGGATTCATCTCTGACTTCTCCCCATTCCCCAAGTTTAGGGGTGTTTGAGTCTGGAGTGTAGGTACATCACTACTGCTGTACCACTTGTAGGGTGCATCAGAGAAAGCCTGCTCTCCGGATTCCTCCCCTTCTCTGAGCCAAAAGGTGCTGCAACACCTTTAATTGCAAAGAATCCTCAGGCTGTTCCAACCCAGGGATCAAACCGGCCATAGTATCTTACCAGCCAGGAATAAGTGCACCCCTTCCAGCCTGCCATAGCAAAGGCTGCAGGACAGAACCCATATCATCCTGGCCTATTTATGCTGAGTCCCAGCCCTTGGAGAGGGCCGTGTTGCTAGCACTATGGCCAGGGAATGGGTGTGCACTTGGCCTCTTAAAATGAAACATTATTTTTGTGTCCGCATCCCCCAACTCTTGCTGCATCCTTAAAACTTCACCGGAGCTTCAGCGTTTTCTGCATGGCTGCAGAGGGCTGAGCTGCGGGGGAAGAGCGAGTCTCACAGGCAGAGTCAGGGAGGGAGAGAAAGCAAGAAAAAACAAAGGGAAGCCCCATGCATCTTCACCTTTTCCACAGAGGGGAACTTCTTGCCTTATTACCTAATAGAGTCCTATTGTGAGTGATGCAGGGAGCCATCCGACTAGAATGACAGGCTGCAGTGTTCTCATTCTCCATTGCATGAGATGGAGGAGCCCTGCATGATCCCCAGGGGCTGGTAGCATGTTACTTCCGGTGCAGCAATAGCTGTTTAGTCTATCTAGGGCTGAGAAGTGCTCGCTGCATAGCTAACAATCAGCTCTTCCTAATAACCCTTTCTCTTACACCCTGCAGAAGGCAAAGAGGGGCTTCCAATTTGAGATTAGCAGTATCAAAACAACTTGGTTCCAGGGACCCCCCTCACATAACCAGTGAGGAAAGGAGGCAGGATTTCCTATTGCTTATTATACTGGACTAGGAGTTAGCAGACCTGGGTTTTCTTTTCAGCTCTGCCACTGAACTGTTGTGTGTCCTTGGCTATGTCACTTCCTTCCTCTATGCCCCTGTTTCCCCTCTTACCCTTCATCTTCCTTGTTTAGTTATATTGTAAGCACTTTGTATCAGGGCCACTCTCACTATATGTCCGAACAGTGCTAAGCAAAGCGGAGCTGCTGTAATTTTAATAAACAGTAATGATAGTGGAAAGGCCATGCACCTTTGATACCTGGATACTGCAAAATGCACTCACGCCTTTGCATTCAGATGCTAGTTGTCTGCCTGGATTGCCTTGTTTTTTTCATAATCCATAATGGAACATATAAGTATAAAGTATATTTTTCCCCCATAGGCATCCACACTGCATCCAACTAATGGACAGAGTAGTGGAGCGCGGTCATTATATTTCATTCAGTAGCCCATATGCAGACACCATCTGAATCATAAGTGTTCCCTCTTCATATATTGGAAGTGGCATCACAATCTAACCCGGCCTTGTGCTTCCTTGCCATGCAGTATTGAAGGAAACAAAGCAACCCAGACAATAGGCAACATTATAACTACATTTGAGTTCCAGGGTTACATCATTTTCTCCTATTAATAATGCACCAACATGTGCCATTACCAAGGCTGGGTCAGTCCTATTTATTATAAGGTTCAGAAGAGCATCCGTGAGAGCTCTGTTGCCTTAGACAAATCCCAGCGGTGGGATTTCAATTCTCCCCCGCCCCCACTCCCGAGCCGTTTCTATAGGTTTTATTGGAAGTGTGTGTGTTTTGTTTTATACAGCTATTGTGGTGTTCCATGCAAGGCCGATCTTGTTTCCCCCCAGAAGTAGCTATATTTTGGTTCCAGGAGCATTTAGCACTTATACAGCAGTTTCCACCCTGGAAAGCGGTGCCCAGGGCTTGGGTGATGCGGTCTCTGAGAAGGGCATGTTTACAGAACCCACGGCAGCAAGTCACAGAGCCCAGCTCAACAGACTCGTGCTCACAATCCGGCACTAAAAACAGCTGAGTAGATGCTCAGGCAGGAGCTCATGGTTGGAAGCCCACCCCCGCCTAGGCTTCACAGCCTGAGCTGTGGGGCCCACACAGTTGTTTCTAAAGCCATAGCATGAGGCATGGTCTGTTGACCTGGGTTCTGGGGCTCGCTGTATAGATGCACCCTTAAGAACCTTGCAGCCTTCTATTAATCTAGTCCCCTGGCATCCAGAAGGGTGTCAACGTCCCATATGCTAATAGCCCAACTCACTCATGGACCAGGGCTTTCCTCTACCTCTCCACTACCCAAGTAAGTCAGTAGTAATATGCCAATGGATCTGTTTACTAGAGGCAGGTGTAACATCAGGCAAAAAAACAGACCCAGAGGTATTTAGGTGTCTAACTCCTATTGATTGCAATGGGAATTAGCAGTCTCAATGGTCATACACCCCCAGGAATTGGAATTCAGTTTTAAACAATTCACAAATAAATGCAGTCCGTTTGGTCTCTAGCTCAAATCCTTCCTCCTGTCAGGCTTCAGGCCTTGGCTCCCCAGTTCTCTCTGACCAGGCGAGCTTTGCTCCTTCTGGACCCCTCTGGAGAGACCTTCCACCAGGGCTCTTCCTACCCACAGTTCCTGGCCTCAAACTCCTCCTTCCCTTAGGGCACCGTCCTCTTTCTTGGGTGTGTGCTTGAGTCCTGGCAAGCTTCCCCAGCCCACCCCCATCCTGGCTCTGCCACACAAAAGCCTCCCTTGCAGGTATCTCCTGATGCTAGGCTCCCCCTTGACTGAGGCTCCCCCTTGACTGAGCAAAGAGTAGCGAGTCACATGACTTGGCCCCATAAGGCCTCATCTCACCTTGGTCTATTGACCCTACTAGGAACTACCCTGTTCGTAAAGGTGCCATGCCTTGGAATATGGTGAGCCATTGTGCTGCCGCAGCCCTTAATGGGGACAGAGCAACCTAGCATAATGTTTGTATGATCAGGACCGTGTGCTGGTTTTCAGCCAATGCCCTAGGTGGGTTCAGCTTTGTTGGGAACAATGGGGAGCCCATCATTACAGAGGAAGCTTCCCAGAAACCACAGATGGGCATGTTTAGAGCAGTGGTATTCTCATGCCACGTGCCATTTGACTGGTGGAAAGTGTCGTCTGTGCTGATAACAGCTAATGCAAAGCACAATGTCTGCAGCTTTTTTATTTTAATGTAGATATCTGGGAGTGACTGCATGATGGAGGGCGGAAGATAAAGGTTATGTGTCTTTGTGGGCTAAAATGGCACTATAATGAATATAAAAGCTATCCTCTCCTCCTTTAATATATTCACTCGCCATTCCAGCCTCTTTTCCAGTGACCGTAAACAACATTTGTCATCAGCAATGGGCTACTTTTCATTATCAAACAGATCTGGAAACTGCATTTTTATTTCACGAGCATCAGCGGTAACCGGGAAGAGCAGGGTGGAGGGAAGATATATGTTGCAGGCAGGAAACGGACCAGGGATGAAGCTTTGCATGTGGAATTCAGGGGATGACTCAGAAGTCTGACCTCTGTGACAGAAGATGGCCCAGGGCTCTATTAATTCCCACTGAGGCAATGATGATGTATCATACCCTTTCCATCGGCAACTAAAGAATGCATTTTTAAAAAGCCCTAATTTGCACATGTTTAATGCATTCATTAAGCTATTAGTCTTCCAACAAGAGATTTAATAGCAAATTAACAGTTTTCATGAAACAAAAACCAACAAATTTCCCCACTTAGTAAAATTACTTTTGTGTCACCAGGCAATGCTGGGGACTGTGCAATCAGAGGTTTAAGGGTGAAGGATGGGAGGATGGGTTTAATTTGTGCGTGGGTTATAATTAACCTGTGCCTGGTGCTCCATCACAGGCCATGGGGTAAAGTGAATCGGCTTAGTGGGAAAGGCACTAGCAGGGTGGAAGAGGAAGGCAGGAGCGTGCGTAAATCTATGGGCAAAATGCTGAAGTCCTTGCTCGTATCGTACTCCTTCCTGACTCAGGCAAGCTTCGATCAGACCAGTTTTTGCATTTCTTACTTCGTGGTGACTCACTATTTACTGAGGTCTAGAACCCGTCTCATTGGAAAGTGACCGGAGCTTTGACCTCACATCCGATAGTAATAGGGTTACACTCGCTGGCCCTCATTCAGCAAACATGCTGATGCTTAAGCTCAACAAAGCCTGAGTCTCCTTACATCAACAGAACTCTAATACATGCCAAAAGCAAAGCACCTACTTGAACGTTTTTGCTTAATAAAGATATCTTGCGGAATCAGGGCTGCCATCATTATTTAGGCTGGCTCTCAATGTGGGTGAAATTCAGACCTGTGCAGAAGCCTATGCATAATTTAAGTTCCACGTAAGCCATCAAAATAACCGTTGGGCTGGCTGGTTGCAAAAGGGTGAGCATGAGAGAATATCTCATGGAGAGATTAGTCCGTGCAAGGACAGGATTAAAGAATCAGGAATTGATTCTAGATGAAGGTTAACTTGAATAGTTAATAAACTGGTGTCAAATCTGTTTAATCGTCTTCTTTTTTGAGCTGTGGGTTGTATTTTTAAATTATTTTATTTACTTTAAAATGCCCGCTCCTAGTTCGTTTTCAGTCTCTTTTAAAAGGTAATTGATAGAAAGCTGAACTTTGAATCCACAGGAACCCTTCCTTTTTTTGTTGTTGTTTGCTTGTTTTTTGCCCTTTTGGGATTTTTTTTACCGAAAGAATTCTTTGAGGGATCCCAGAATGAGGTCTGAGTTTCGTCCCTAGAGCAAGCGAGAGGAAGTGGTCAAAAATTGATTTCTTAAAGGTCTGAAGAATCATAAAGATAGTTTGAATCAATATCTTGTGTGTGTCCACCCCGCCCCACACACATCCATTAAAAATGTGCTTTCCTGTGACTTAATATTCGCTTCCAGATGTGTAATTAGGGCATTTCTGAATGAGTGACATATGGCACTGGACAATATACTCTTTGCATCTTCATTTCCTAGATGTCAAGAATCAGAGAGGTAGCCCTGTTAGTCTGGAATAGCAGAGGTAACAAAGAGTCCTGTGGCACCTTCAAGACTAACTAAAGTATTGAAGCATAAGCTTTCATGGGCTAATACTCACTTCGTCGGATGCTCACTTCGTCGGATGCAAGCCATCTGGCTTTCATCCGACGAAGTGGGTATTAGCCCATGAAAGCTTATGCTTCAATACTTTAGTTAGTCTTGAAGGTGCCACAGGACTCTTTGTTACATTTCTTAGATGTTTTCAGTGTTCTCACTTATGGTGGTTTTGAATGAATTACTCCTGTTTTAGGCCCTGATTCCGGAAAGCATCCTTCAGAGCAGCATATTCTTAAGGCCTCGGTGGGCTTTAAACCCATGCTTAAAGTTAAGCATGTGTTCATGCCCTGTTCTGAATAGGAAAGGCAGTCACACCTCAGTAATCTACGTTCCCAGAGGATGTAGGGTGACCAGATAGCAAGTATAAAATTTGGGACAAGGGGTGGGAGGTAATAGATGCCTATATAAGAAAAAGCCCCCAAAATCAAGACTGTCCCTAGAAAATCGGGACATCTGGTCACCCTACGATGATCTCACACAATTAGGACCAACTCTTGAAGTCACTACTGACTTGAATGGGAGGTTTACCTACCTGTGTAACAACTCAATCAGGGTCTCAATGTTTGAACCTGAAAGTTTTTGTGTGTCCTAGTGTGTTGTGAATGCTGTTGTTCTAATTTATACTCAGGATAATAGACTGTAATAATAAGACCTAGCATTTCTATAATGCATGTAATGTATGCATAGAGTTAATAACACATCTATTTGTATCTAAAATGAGGGAAGTTCCTGAATGACATGATTGTAATATCTTATACATCTCCATGTCAGATGTTATTGGTTGGTGTATGATAGTGTATCAGAGGAGATGAGCATATATCTCAACACTGGAGGTCCTTTAATCCCATAATACAGCAGAGAAAATACCTATGTCTCCATGCTAGATGTTCCTGAATACCCTACCATAAACTGAGGATGCATTACCTCTGCCGGTATTATTTCCAGATGTTGACTTATGTGGCGAACATTGTCAGCATTTTCTCTCTCTCTCCATTTGGAGCTGAATGCTATTTTCCTTTCAACCCCATCGCCATAGTCCCCCATGGAACCATTTCAATTTAACGAAGAAGAGAAGGGCCCAGCCGCCCGCATCCTGTGTTATGAATGCGGCGCTTTAAATGGTGGAGTCAATGACATGAGACGCAGTGCTTCATTACTCCCTCATTCACCCAGACTCCATGGTATTCCAGGCCCAAGCGATAGTCGACTGCTAGGAAGCTGTGTTTGAATTTCATTATGTCAGGTAATTCTTCTCCGGCAACTTGCTGTGTGGGTAGTAGGCTGCTCTCTAAAAGCTTCTAAAATGTTAGAAGTTTCTTTGTCTGTTGTGGGTTGTTTTCTTTAACTGACTCAGTCAGATATTTTTAAGGGAAAAATAAAAGATTTTAAAGGGCCAAAGAAACCCCCAGATAATTGTATTGTTCGTTTAGGAAGGAGCAAGAAACATGTCCTATGGATTTTGATTCTGCTCTCACTGGCATCAGTGTAAGGCACCGATTCAGGAAAGTATTATGGCATCGGGTCTGCAACTGCAGTTGGAGGGGTGATTGCAGCATGTGTAGACAAACCTGAGCTAGCTTTGATCTTGCTAGCTCCCATAACGGTAGCAAGGAAGCCACAACATCACAGGCGAGCTGCTGCGGCTTCCCTGTTCTAATTGTTGCGGCGAGCTCGGGCATGTCTAGTTGTGATGCGGTCACGCCTTTAATTGCGGTGAAGACATATCTCTTGTCTGTGTGCCCTTCAGAGGCTACTCTGTGATAGCCAGGGTGAATATATTGTGATTTCATTAGGCCCATCTGATGTTTGCTGACGTTTTGGAAGCTGTATGAAGGGAGCAGCATAGGGGCAAGCAGCTGATAGGACCCAGCTAGTGTAATACTTTGCAGGTATGATGTGGAACAAGACCTCAAGCTGGCCTGTGACTCTGTGAGCACAATTGCACACTTGCAGATGCAAAAAGCAGCTTACGTCCCTTTCATGATCTGGTTGTCCCTGCAAATCAGGCAGCCCTGTGAAACAGTCCCATTTGTACCTGCCATCCATCACGCCTGCAGTTAGTTGAAGGCAGAAAAGTGCACCCGCAAAATCAGAGGGGTATTTTGAGCTCAGGCCCTGAACACCTTCATCGGCAGATATGGGTGACACTCGTACCATTCAAGCCTTCAACATAGGGATCAGGTGGGACTTAAATGGTGCATTGGCCTTTGTGCTGGGTCTTTACACAGGGCTGTATTTCACCTTGTCTCTGGCCACACCATATATTTCCCTCCCTCGGAAGTCATGTCTACACTGCAGTTAGACACTTGCCAGCTGACTTGGGTTTGGGCTGCAGGGCTGTTAAACTGCAGTGTAGACATTCCAGTGCTCTGAGACCATCACAAAGCCCAGGTTCCAACCCGAATCCAGTCATCTACACCGCAATCAAACAACCCCGTGAGCCGGAATCGGCTGGCACAGGCCAGCTGCAGGTTTTTGATTGCAGTGTAGACATACCCTGTGAGATGATGCTATGGAGATGATGGCATACACATGTCTGGGAAATCTACCCACCTTCTCCCCACCAGCCCAGGGTAGCCAGTCTGCTGTTTAATTTCCTTTCCTTACGCGTTCTATTTTATCACGCTGGGCTTTTCGGCTGGCAGCGGCGACGGAGAGGGATTTGCATTGCCCAGAGCTGCCGAGAAGAGTGGTTGAAAAATGGCATGAAAATGCTGATAAATAGTTCTAAATAGAACCAATTTTCACAAGAGAGCCCTTAGGCAGACTCTCGCTTTGGTGACTATAACACTCCAGAGATAGGGCTCCCAGCAGTGACACCACTACGAAGACGGAGCTGTCATCCTGCACGCTGGGCTGGAAAGCATGTGCTTTTCTTTCCCTTGCTATTGTTTGAGTCCAGCCGGATCAACTTACCCTGTTGAACACCCCATTCAAAGCTTTATTCTCCTGCAAGTCTAGTGCTGGTGAAAGGTGCTGAGGCTGACAGCCCTGGAGAATGGAGCTCACTGTTGGCCCACAAGCCACTCAGGGTCTACACTGCAAAGAAACCTCCACTGCACCAAATCTCAGATAAATGGCAATTGACTCAGGTTTGTGAGGCTGGGGCTATGGGGCTAAAAATAGAAGCTGCAGCCCCAGGCTCTGAGATTCTCCCCCATCGCTGGATTTCAGAGCCGGACGGCAGCCTAGGCCTGAACATCCACACTGCTATTTTGAGCCCCACATCCTGAGCCCCCCCGAGCCTGAGTCAGTGGACCCAGTCTCTGAGACTCGACGCTGCAGGTTCATCTTTGCAGCGTGTACTCTTAGACAATAGGCAACAGCAGCGTCAACTCCTCACACACATACCGGAGCCCTGATTTGGAATGGCTACCTTAGCAGGCAGGTCAGTCTGCAAGGCCCATGCAGTCCCTCACTTCCCTAGCTTTCTCCATATGATAACATTGCAAGCCCTTTTCAGGCCCACAGAGGTGGAGGGTCAGGAGCAAGTCAAGAGGAAAGAGATGTGGCCAGAGCTTTTCTGGGTTACAGCAATTTCCAGCTAATGAAAAAGCACTTTGTTTGTGGTTACTAGATCGAGCAGCTTCAAAATTGCTCTAAATTTCACCAAGTTGCACTAAAGGATGCATTGGGACTAGGGGACAAAGAGGGGATAAAGCCACTAGCCCTACCCCTCCCCATCAGTTGCATCGAACTCTAAAGAGGCTTCAGCCCCATATTTTGTTGCCCTCTTCTGAAACGTTTCCAATTCTATTATCTTTTTTTGAGATGGGACAACCACATTGGCACACAGTATTCAAGATGGGGGTGAACCATGGACTTATAAAGAGGAAACATGATATTTTCTGTCCAATTATCTAGCCCTTTCTTAATTATTCCCAGCATTCTGTTAGCTTTTTTGACTGCTGCTGCACTTTCATTGGATGTTTTCAGAGAACTATCCACAATGACTCCAAGATCTCTTTCTTGAGTGGTATACATAATTTTATATGTAGAGTTGGGATTATGCTTTCCAATATGCATTACTTTGCATTTATCAACATCAAATTTCATCTGCCATTTTGTTGCCCAGTCACCCACTTTTGAGAGATCCTTTTGTAGCTCTTCACAGTCTGCCTGGGTCTTAACTATCTTTACTAATTTTGTACCGTCTGCAAATTTTTCCACCTCACTGTTTAACCTTTTTTCCAGATCAAAACAAGCAAAATAATAATGCCAGCTGAGGTTGTTGCCCTGGACTTGAGGGGGGTGTGTACCCCAGATTTTGATCAAACTAATTGCAACCATATTATGTGCATTCAGCTACCATGAATTAGTAAAATAGAACACCACACAGTTGAGGGTTCATTTGAACAAGCAGGGCATTTAGAGGCAAGGTCGAATGCAATTGCAGGCTTGCCTTTTCTGCTAACCAGAATAGGAGGAGGGGAGAACGAGTCAACAATTTGAGAATGAAAGAAAAGAAGTGGATGGAAACCTTGAGTTCCAGGTGTCTTTGATATAGGAGCTTATTATGAATAAGGTTGTTAGGAATGTTTGTTGCTAAGTAGTTTATTGAAGTTAGGAGAGCTGATGACCTGTCAGGGGCCATGATGAGCTGTGTGTTTTGTAAAAGTTCGTTATAAAAGACTAGATAATAAAAGGCATTTTGGAGCAGTCCTCTGAAGCTATCCTGAGGGACCTATTTTCTGACACCTTACTCTCTGGTGGCCATCGCAGACTGATCATCACAGACCTGCTATAAAGTATTCAATACCACCCCAGATTCTAGGTAATTGTTTGGGGTGTTCTAAACCTGTTGCTTTTGTCTCTGTGTGCTTAAATCTAATAAATTGTAGTTTTAGATAAGAACACGCTTGCCTGTATTAATCCTTCATCTGGCAGAATCACTGTGTTCCCATTGATTTATTCCTGGCAACACCTGGAGTGAAACAGTTAAGTTACCACTGCTTTGGGTTCTGAAAACCCTCAGTAACAAAGTGGCTTTTGGGATTTTAATTTCATTCCATTAGGGACTGGAGTGAGACTTTCTCATTTCCCATAGGTGATCAACAAGCATCTGTTAGAAGATGACGGCTGGACAGACTTGAGGTGGAGTCAATCTAGAATCTTATACATGAGACTAAGTATTTTACAAGTTGTTATAACAAATAGAGTTGGTTGAAAATTTTGGTCAATCCTTTTTTTTTAAAACAAAATACCCTTTTAATGAAATTTTTTGCTTAAAATGTTGATTTCTTTTGCAATGTCCAGGATATTTTTGAAAAATAAACTTTTAGACCCAACTTTTGGGGGCTCCAGAAAACTGAAATATTTTCAGTTTGGGGCTATGTTTAGTTTAAAAAAACGAAGAAAAAAAGTCATTTTCCAAAATATTTAACAGAAAATACTTTTCTGGACAGCTCTAATAACAAAGCAGTGATGAAGGGGGAATCTGTCTCTTCCCTAAGTCAACTTACTTACATGGCTCCTGTAATCATGTGGCCCCTGTAATTGTAATATCTGAGCATCTCACAGTCACATGTATTTGTTAGAGCTGTCTGGAAACTGGAATTCCTGTTACATGGAAAAATCTGAAATTCTCTATAAAAAAATCTTTTGGAAGTGGAACAAAGCATCAACATTTTGAAATATCCCATAGAATGGGAATTCCAGAGTTGCCTTTAGAAAATGTGAAAGCAATGTTTTGTTTCAATATTTTTGAAATGTTCCCAAGGCTCCCTAAACTGCAGAAAGTCCCAGCAACCTGTCAGCTGGGGAACACAAGGAGTCTAGGGACTGGGGATCTGAAACTTCTGGGCTTCTGAGGAGCTGGGAGGTTGGAAGCCCTGGAAACTCTGATTCCTCAGCAACCTACCTGGCAGGCAGACACAGAGGAGGATGGCTGTGGGGCTGGGAACAATTTTCTAATGGAAAATCAACTTTATCTGTTGTTTTCCCCCCTGTGGAAAATTTAGATTTTGCAGAAAGTTAATTTTCCATCAGAAAATCATTCAGACAGAAAATTCCTGACCGACACTAGTATTTTTGCTCACACCACCTCTGTGAAGCAGGGAAGTGATAGTATCCCATTTCACAAATGATGGGCTGAGGTGCTGAGAGAGAGAAAATGACTTCCTAAGGTTCCACAGGATCTCTGGGTGGAGAAAGGAATTCAACCCGCCTGTTTTGAAGCCTACACTTATGTTACAACCACTGGACCATCCTTCCTCTCAAATGAAGCACAGAATGTTATGATGCCTTGGGAGGGAATCCCATTTCCTTGGCCACTGAGTATGAAATGGGTTAAACCCATGCAAGCAGTATTGTTCCAAAGGATCCAAAATAAAAGAGAAAATTCATTTTCCTAGTGGAATCAAGAGACAGAAAGCTTTAGCTAATAGGACCTACAATGTGTATATGGAAATAGCGCATTCTAGCCCTCTGTGCTTAAGGATCCATTTGTGCTCCTACCTCCGCTCCTGCCGTGGAAGGCAGTGAGTTGAAAGAGTGATTTAGATGCCGTTAGCACAAACGAGAGAAGACAGGCCTGCACTTAGCGCGACAGACTCTCCGGGAAGTTTAGACAAGGGAAAGCTGTTCCTTTTCTCTCTGTCGTTTCCCCTTTACATCCTGCAGAGGAGAATTTCATAGCAGAATAATTTAAAGAGAAGGAACCCCTGGGTGATTTTACTTCAGTCATCTCACAGTCCTTAAAGTATTTGATTTTCGTGGAACTGCCACATGTTGTGTCTCTCCTTCACAACCAGATGCTGCGTATTAGTATGTACACTAAAGAGGGATGCTATAGCATAGGTGATAAGGCAGCCTTTTAAATATCCGAGAAGGGGATACCGAAGTGTGTTTAATTCAGGGATTACAACAGTATGGGTCAGATTATGAGGTTCTTACCCTTTCCCCACCCCCAGGCAATAATCTAGGATTTGCCCTAATTTGCCCTTGATAGAGGAATTATTAGGTGAATTTCCCATGGTCTGAGTTATACAGCAAATCATACTGAATGATCACAATGGTCCCTTCCGGCCTTAAAATCTATACTCTTGCAATTCATAGATGCACATGGGAGTTTGGATCCATAATGCCTGAATATAAATTGAGTATGGATCTCTGTATTTGCCCCACTGATAAGTGGAAATTGACATTAAATCTCTTCTTTAAACATTCATTTCAGTTTTGAGATAATAAGGCAAGGATTGACATTTAGTTATTAAGGGTGGAAGGGGAGAGCCAGCATGACTCTATGCAGCAATTTAAATTGCCCAAATGGGTCTCAAGTAGGATATAAGTGGTTTGTGGACACAAGGAGTGAATTCCAATCCAATGCTCTAAAAGGGTCTAATGCTCTGAATCGACAATGTCCCTATTGTTTCTTGGCAACAGGATCCAGCCTTTGGGACATGTTGGGAGAGCCCCATTCAGAACTCTGGACAGCGTCTGCTTGTCTTATTCTGAATAAAGGCAAATATCTTCTACTGGAACACATTCTGTTGGTGAGAGAAACAAGATTTTAAATTTACACAGAGATCTTCTTCAGGTCTGCATAATTCCATTTCCTAGGAGTTCTGAGATACATAGTCAGTCTCCCCATGGTAGAAATGATAGTACTAACCTTTTATTGAATTTTAAGTTTTTCCTTTAACATGGATGAAAGGGCCTGAGATCTGAAGGAAAGGAAGGTCCTTAGTATAGCCTCTTCTGGACTGAAAGGTCCGACCGCTTGATGGATCAGAAAGTCAAAAGGATGAATGTTCTCAGACAGAAAATCAGGGATTTAAAGAAATTCACATGGATTATGACTAGACCTTCAGCGGTGTATGTGGTGTCAATCCCTAGGAGCTCTGACAACCCTTTTCTCAATATCATTCATATAGCATGAGATCTTTGAGTTTTGCTTTGCAATCTAGGTCCAAACAAGCTTGGGAAACCAGATTCAGGCTGCCAAACTGCCTCACTCTTGTCTCAGAACCATGTGTAAACACTGGGTTCTGGGTGGGCTCCACCCAAAGCTGTAGACTGGCCCAGGCATAATCCAATATTGGTAGAGGTTCAACCACAACCTTTGAGAAAAGAGGTGTGACTTTCACAGGACCTCTGCGAGCAATGGCTCTTTGATCTTTGTAGGACAGTGGGGGAGAATACACAGTCACCAGTCCCCTAAAATCTAATCTAGCCTCCTTCAGAAGATCTCATCTTAAATATGATTAAAATGTATATTGTTTATTATGGTATCTTTTATGGCTTAGAAAATGAAAATGCATTTCTTAGCTGGGCTATTAGGATTCTGTAACCACATTAACTTCAACAGAGTTAGTCCTAATTCACACTGGTGTAACTACACTGACTTTAGTGGTGACACTCCTGATTCACACTGGTTTAGATAAACTGATTTCAACAGAGTTGCATCTAATTTTCACCAGTGTAGAGGAAAATCAGACATTGTTTCTGTCAAGGTTTGCCTCCCCACTCTGAACTCTAGGGTAAAGATGTGGGGACCCGCATGAAAGAAGAAATAACCCCCCAAGTTTATTTTACCAGCTTAGGTTAAAACTTTTCCCCCAGAACACAAACTTCTCCAGTGTCTGGACTTAGAAACGCTGCCACCACCAATTTAAGCCCCAAAACCATGAGTTAGGGTAAATTGGAAACCCTCTTAATATACCATCCAAACCTCCTCCCTTCACCTGGGAGAGGTTTGAGAAACAAAGAAAATAAACCCTCACTTTCTGTGAGACGTACCCAATCCAAACCAGGATCAATCCAATGGAAACAAACAGTCAGAGTCTTAAAAGAAAGATTTTACTTAGAGAAAAAAGAAGCATAAATCCCTTGTACAGAAATCAATAGAAAAAATAACCCACTTGCATCACATAGCATAACTGACCCCCTCTCCCCCCCCGGGAATTCTTCCCCTGCTAAAGCTTAACAGCAAAGAAACACCATGGATCAATTAGCAAAATTATAGCTATGTAGAATAAAAGTGTGGTTCTTCCCATAGCCGAGGTGAACAGCACGAGCGAGAAAGAGCTAAACCGAAAATAAAAACACTCTCTTTGTCTCCGAGGTTGATTAGCATCTCCGGTATGTCATCCCCTCTCAGGTTACTTCAGGTTAACCCTTTACAGGTAAAACAGTAATTCTAAGCTACTTTATACTTATGACAGTTTCTATATATTTTTTTCAAGTGCAGCGTTTAAATGCCCCACTCCTGGTCTTGCCCTGATCAGTGGGGAGACCTCCTTATTCCCTCATTTCAGATTGTTGTCTAAATTCAAATAGATCTGGACATAAGTGAGGTAGCCAAGTGGAGTTGGAAGTTTGAAAGTGAGTAGGCCTCAGCAGGGGAGCAGAGTGCAGCTCTGCCCTCGCAGGGATACTGCTATTAACTGATGCAGTCTTGTCTAAAACCCATTCAACAGCCTTTACGAGTGTGAAAGGGACAGAAATGGGAGAAGAAGAGCAGGGGCTTTGTGCAGATTTCATTATTACAGCAATTTCCTGGGCAGCAGCATTATAGCAAGTTCGGGAAGGGGTCAAGGGAAGGGGGAGGGTTGTTGTTTATGTTTACTAGGAGCATTTCCAGTCGCTGCCTCTGAAGTCAATAATAGGATGAGTCTTTGTGCATTTTCTGTCCTTGTCTGACCATGCACTCTCTCTCTCTCTCTCTCTGTTTCATTCCCTCTCTCCCGGCAGGTGCACTTCATGGGTCTCGCTAGGGTGTGCTGGGGATGAAGCAGGTCATGTGGAAATGAGGCATCAGAGACTCAAGGCGAGGGATGATCACAGGGAAAATTACCGGTTGGTTCCTAGCTGTTCACCTGCTTCGAGTGCTTCACTTAATTAGCGATGCGCGTGCGAGCTGACAGATTTGGCAGAGAACAATAAGGCAGGGGGGAGTTGATGGAAGGGAGTCTTGCTGGGAAAGTTGTTCCTGATTTATAAATAGACCTGATTATTACAGAGGCGCCCATTTGCGCTGCTATAGTTAAAGGTCTGTCAGACTTTCTATTCCCAAACCCTCATTTTCACAGGGTTGGGCTGAGGCGACAGAAATGTGCTCAGGGGGCTGAATCTATCTCCCAAAACAAGGGTTTGTTTTCATACATTGAATCTAAAAATAAGGAAGTAAATAGAAAGACCATGTGATCCTCCAACTCCAAAAAGCCCATGGAAAAAAAAATAAAGCCGGGTTTTCTTTTTCAATGATGGGTACCATACTAGGATGTCCAGATCTGGTGTTTGGAGTCTGAAGTCAGCCCCTTAGAGCCTTTAGGCTGTGTTTCTAAATGAAAGGTCTCCCATCCTGCCCAAGAGACAATAGGTCTGATTCTGATCTCCTTGATTCTGGTCTAACTCAGCAGTAACTCAATTGAAGTCAATACATTAAACAGGTAGAAAAAAAAACAGTTTAAGGGAGAGGAGCATCTAACCGAACATTTGAATACAGACCTGTACATTATAATATTTTTTCCCAGTATAAGCAGTTAGAGTGGTTTGTAATCCAGGGTCCAAACAGCCTGCCTTTGTAAAGATTTGGATCTGAACTCTTTCTGTGACTCAGGTCAGTCTGTGAGAGGAATTAGGGATGGAATGGCTTGCTGAGGCAGCTCATCGATATCCCAGCCAGCCAAAGCAGGATTGTTCCCTATCATATGTCCACAATCCAGTTTTAAATCACTTGTATGATGGAGTTTGCTGACCGCCATACTCACTAATTCTACTCCAGTGTAATGTCCTAAACCATTCCTCTCTTTCCTTGGTCTTTGTATTCTTCTTGCCTAGCTACCACCGTGAGTGGGCTCATTCAAAATATGATGGGTAGATTTGTAAAGAAATACAAAGTCCCCATGCGAGATGAAAAATGAATAGGTGATGCTATCTCAAAGTGAGCATTGCTCTTGCTAATCGCTCCTGCTCCCAGGCAGAAAAACTTGCTGGCGTACAAACCATAGCATGACTTTCTGGCTGTCTGTTTTGTCTCCTGTTTTTTTTTTCTGATGCAAGGGGTGGCTTCTGAATATGTGGAGTCAGATCCTCAGCTGTTGTCAATCCAAGTAGCTCTATCCAAGTCAATACTCCTATAGTAATTTACACCAGGTGTGGATCTGAACCAGGCTTCACTGCTGGCTATCTCTAGGGGGAAGGGCTGGTGGTGAAATCTACTTTGCAAATGGATGAATGAGGCCAAACCGTATCAACAGGTGCTTCAAGATGACTTCATGGACTGGCAAAGCCACATTGTTTGGAGTAGCATAGCCATGGTGGAGAAGGTTTAGAACCCACATCTGTGGAATTAGGCCACGCCCTGAGCATGACAGCACAGTTTCATTTCTGTATGCTGATGATGCTCATGGGAACTGAAGTTTCCATGGTCTCAAAAAAGGGATCTTAATCATTCTGTAATCAACCCTCATCTTAGGAAATTTTCAGAGACATAGAGCAGTCAGGAGGGAGCCCAAAATCCACTGAAAGCCCATGGAACTGGGGGAGTCTAATTCCCATATGTCCCTTCTCAAATCTGCCTCTATCCCTGGAGAGAAAGGATGTCCTCCTGATTGGTTTGGGTTTTAAAAAATCCATTTAAAAGAAATTTGGAGGGGAAGGGGGAGAAACCCTGCTCTGAATTGACCAAAATCCTGAAGTCTTCACCTGTCCCATCCCTAGACAGAACTCCTATGGAAGTCAGTGGCATTTTTACCTTCATAAGGAGTGACAGATAAATTCACCAGTTCCCAGAGAGTCTGCATGAGGCCTGAGAAATATTTACATCCCTCATAAACCATCAGTGAATGTAACGATTAAACGGGACTGTATTGGTGCATGCGTCAAGCTGCTCGGGGGTTGAAAATCTCCCCCCAAGAAAAATACTAATAAGAAACTCAGGATCCTGGTTGCCTAGCATTATCAATATCTAGACATAGACATAGAATGTCATAGGTGTATATTATATCTTTCTTGTTCCACCTTTCGAGAGCCAGTGAATATAAAGGATGGATTTCTGCCCTCTGACATGCAGAGGCAGCTCATTAGAAGCAGAGTGAGTTTGTTTGCCTTTCTCTGAACTCAGAAATGGTGTGAATTCTTATTTACGTGTGCCAGGACATACCACTCTTGGAGTTCAGTGTAAGCCACGCACGTGTCTGGATTTCAATAGCCGGTTTCTGAATGCATTAGGATACACACACAAGCTCAGTCATGCTGGCTTCGCTCTGCCAGACTGAGAGCAGTGGTGTCTCATAGTGGTTTGCAATGGTTCTAGGATTCAATTCTGGAGGTTCAAAAGCCCAGATCTTGCTAGTGGATGGATGCGCATGTCCAGATTTGGGGCCGGATTCTACCCTGATTCGCATGCAGACAACCCCATTTAAACGAATGGGATTTCAGTGGTTTCACTGGAAGCTGGCCTTCTTGAGACAGGTCCTCACTGGCGTAAACAAACACCACTCCATTAACTGATCTACCCAGGTGGAGCATTTGGTCCACCGCAGTGGGACCCACACAGGATGGTTTATGTTGGATTTATGTTCTCAGCATCTGAGTGCACTTAAAGTCACACAGCAGCTCATCAGCAGTGGGATTTACGGCTGATTTTCAAAGGCGCCTCAGGCTGACTAAAAGTCAACAGGATTGGGATGTCCCCTATATTTGAAACTCCCAGGCTACCCTCCCAGCTTCTGTGCTCACTGACAGCAGCAGAGCAGCTCATTAGTGCCAGGACACTTCCCCTCTGCCCCGCCTACCCCCAGAAGACCACAAGTCAGGCAGCCCATCTGTAATGCGGGGGAAGTATTAAGGATGAGCTCCCCTGGGGATTAGCACTTCAGCGGAGTAGCATGTCGAGACAGTGCCACACAGCTTTATTTACCAAAGAGATTTGCCATGTTCCGCCGTGCGAACGAGCCAGCACAAGACGGAGGTGAGCTCTCCTGGAAACAGAGCGTTGTCTTTGTCAGCGACCGCAGCTCCTCTGTTTAAATCCCCAAATCTGCTGTCATTGGAGCGGCTTCACCCATCAGCTCAGCAGAAACAGGGAGCAAGAGAGGGTGGAGGCTTCTCTTATTTTCCAGGGCTCTGCATTCGCCGGCATTGCATCAAAGTGGCATGGAGCCTTCTGGGAAAGGGATTTTACTATAAGTCATGTCAGTCCCTGCTACATTGTGTTTGCGGAGATGATAGACCGAACACTGAAATTATCATTTGCACAAATGATCACACAATTCCTTCAGGCCTACTCTGTCCCTTTAATAGACCAATCTTTCAGTTATGAAGTGGAGATCAGGCAGGGCTCTCTGGAAATCCCATCATTATTTTTTTTCCCTTGTGCATATAATTTGCTTTCTCTCTGAGTAGCGGCCAGCTGCCAGGAGGTTTGCTGGAGACTGGCAGCAATGAGTTACAGAATCTCCTCCCAATACCCCATCTCCAGCATGGCAGGGACAATCTCTCGCTGCTTTAGGCAATGCTTGATACAGGATTTCTAGCTGGTGGAGGGAAGCTCCGTGCAGAAAAAAGTTGCTATTCATAGGGCCTCAGGAAACCACGCGGGTGGGACAAGATGTTTTGGGGAGAAAGCTTTTCCATCTTGACCTGATACCAAACCTTGAGCCCTTTTCCCCATTCTGACTCCCCTTCTACTCAGTCCCCAAACAGACGGCTGTTGTCCTCAGGCTGCAGGGACATGTAAGTCATCTTCATGCCACTGAGTTCACTGGTGGGTCAAGCCCAAAGACTGAGTAAAACCTGAGGAAGGACCTCAGGATTCAGTCCCTCAACTGGCTCTTGCCAGAGGATGAAATCTCTGGGTTTTACTGAGTTTGTAATCATTACTCTGAGGACACTCCCGTGGGAAGTTACCAGTTGGGAGTCTTAACTGAGATGCTAGGGACCCAGGAGGCTTAAGGAAGGAGAGAATTGGGTGGGGCAGGGCTGGCGGTAGAGATGACACCAAAAAAAGAATCTCTTGGCTCTGCTCCAGCTGGGACAACACACTGATGAACTGGGCGAGCTCACTAAGGGGAAATACTAGGTGGGAGTGAGGAGGAATCATGCTAAAATAGTCTCCTCCTGCTATTTTAACCCACAGGGAAAAGGATTACAAGGTAGGAACTTGACCTCTGAACTTGCCCATTGCCAAGCAACTCCTATGCAGTGCTTAGGGCCACTGTGCCCCCCGCCCCACTGTGCTACCAGACACATCGGTTTACCTCCTGCTTGTGCCAGACAAGGAATTCCAGCCTGGCCATTTCAACAAACCACAGGCCTGATCCAAAGCCCAATGGAACTCAGTTGAAATTCTCCACGGATATCAGCCCCACTTACGCCCTATTTAGGGTGTTTAAGCAATGCAATGGCCTTGCACACTGGGGCGAAGTCCACTTGGAAATGAGCTGGCTCTGTGTAGGCCTGGAACCCCAACCCTCTCTGTCAGACACCATAAGCTCCGAGAAAACATCTGTAGAGCTTCCCATGGTGTCCTCAGAATCTCAGAGGACTGTGCCTATGGGAAGAAGACCCCACCACTGCCTGCATCGCTCTAGCGGTGAAAAGGTGCCAATGTATTTGTTTTTAATTATTCCCGATGTTGTATCCACTTTGTTTTCGTGCATACATTGACACGGCTCTCCTTGCTGCCGGCACTCGGCTACCTATTCGTCATTTCTGCCGTTTGATGTGCTGCAGTAATCTCTGTGCACCCAGCCTGCCGCCTATCGATATTTACTAATGGAGCTTCTTGTATGCAGAGTCTGTTTGCAATAAAAAGATAATGAAGAAGAAAACTCCTTGACCCTCGCTGAGCGTTTAGCAGAATCGACAATGGGATGGTCACCAGCTGCACGCAGTATGTGGAGAGGAGAGGAGCTGGGAGAAGAGCGGTAGGGGGGAAATGGAAAGAGGAAGGGAGGGGTGGGAAGGAAGGGGGAAATGTGGGGAAGGAAAGAGAGGAGAAGGAAAATAGGCGAGGAAGAGGCAGCCAGAAGGAAGAGAGCAAATCATTAGGGAAAGAGCCACTGGGGTGAAGGAGAAAGACAGATACAGAGCAAAGGCTTGTGGGAATGAGGTAGAGATTAGAGAGACTGGGAGGAGGTGTCAGGAAGGAAAGAGAGAGACATGGGTGGAGAATGAGAAGAAAACAAAAATACAGCATAAGGCAGTAGGGCCATGTCCCCAGTCAGTGTAAATCAGCGGAGCTCTGTCAAAATCCATGGATCTAGGCTGATTTCCCACCACTGACTAGCTGGCTCAAGATCTGCAACTCACGGAGCAGTCAGGGGTCCGTAGCATCACTCTGGTTTAGGGCAGAAACCCCCTGCTGCTCTCAACCCACCATGGGAACAGCTTTTCCGTAGGAGGGATGTGCCATCATCATCTCACCAGGTGTGAGCAGAATGGGGATTCTCCAGACAGGAGATTGGAAACCCCGCCCTGGATAGTAAAGCCAATCGGTGCATTGTGACTGGCACATCGATGCAAACTCAGCTATCCCACAGAAACGAATAGCCCCATTCCGTTTGAGACAATGGCGGGTTCTTTCACCAACACCGCAGCTCCAGGGAACCAACAGGGAAGCTTTGACCTTCTCAGCTCCATGAAATCCAGCTTCTCTGGGATACATGACAAAGGTACAGCCTTGGAGCTTCCGCTTTGAGGGTCTCACTGACTGAGAGGCCTGTTCTAGACATGGGTGGAGGAGGTTCTCATCTATGAAGAGCTTCAGTTTCATCATATAGAGGCCTGGGAGCACCAGGGAGATGGTACATTTTTGCCCTGAGCTAGGTCCCATAAAAGTCAATGGAGAGAGCCCCATTGATTTTAATAGGATTTGGGTATGGCCCTTACTATATAAAGGCATCAGTGGAAGCTGCAAATGCTCACACATTTGAAAATATACCTAGGGAAGACATTACAGAGTTTTTAAGATACTAGACAGAACTGGTAGGTGGCAGGAGATATAGAGGACCTTCTTCTCCAAAGTGTTACTATTTCAGGCAGGCGAAGATATATGTGGCTGATGGTAGGCCTGTGTACGGGGAGAGTTGCTGGATACTTAAAGCAACGTGTGGGTGTTATATTGTGGGTCCGCTCCCCACTCTAAACACGACTGTGGGGAGCAGAGTCAGTAAATGCAACAGCGACAATAGAGAAACAGTGATTAACAGCAGCTGCCTGGGTAGGAACGAATGTTGCTCAAGTCTGGAAGGATCAAATCTTCCTCAGTTTAACACGGAGCCCCAGCTTCCCCCAGAAATTCGGGGAGGGGGAAGGAATAAGGAATGGAAAGAAAAAGAAGGGGAGAGATTGTAGTGGGGAGATTCCAGTGGTCAGTGAAATTGGCAAGGCAGCCGCGCCCCTACAGTTATCTCTCGGCAGGGTCCTGACAGAGATGCACGTTGCATCTTGAAAAGCTGCCCCCATCACTGCTGTGAGCTGGAAGAGCTTCCTGGAGAGCGGCAAGTTTCCTCTTGTTCCTGGCTGGAATGAATTAAAATGTGAGCTGTTCAATGCAGCAAATGAAGTGAAACAAGGCTAAATTCAATGCATAAAATCTTTATTCTGTCTCAGAAGTAGCAGCCTTTCCCAAGTGCTCCTCAGGATATCTGCCCATCCCCTGCCAGCAGCAATATTGACTGCCCTGACGATACAATGCTGAGTCACCTCCCTGCAGTGCCGGGGTATTGAAGGTCCCTTGGGATCATACCTGGGAACAATCAGCCGTCAAAAGGAACTGCTCATACCATCTGAGTCCCTCCGTCGTCACTTCTTGGCATTAATCAAATAAGAGCCATACTATTGTAACCTTTCTTCCCACAGAGTCCCCCAAATGGCTTGATACTTCATTGCAAGACTTAACGCAACGCGGTGTAACTCACTATTATCCTTCCCATTTTATAGCTGAGGAAACTGAGGCATGAAGCCATGCAATGATCCTTCGCTCATGATCACACAGCCGGTCAGGGGCAGAGTCGAGGATTGAAGCCGTTAGTTCTGATGCCCGGCTCAGTGCAATAAGCGCCCGAAACTTAAAACCCAGCTGGCCAAACGCAGCAATGGTGTGTAAGGAGATACAGTTGGACCAACATAAACTCCCTTAGGCTCTGTTGTACCCAGTTTGACCTGTTAATGCAGAATCTGCATCCCCATAGCATGCGGTGCGTGTGTGTGTGAGGGCAGGGGTAGGGAATGGAGCTCTCTCTATGCTCCCATGAGTTTCAGCTTAAATTTCCCACTATGTTTGATGATTTCCTTTGGCGAGGAAATGGGGCATTTGTCAACTCACTGGATGGCGACTGCATTTTATATTCAGGGAACAGGACTGCTAATTACCAGGATGTGTAATAATAACCCCATCTCACGGGCAATGGTTTGCGGCACGTTTCCCTTACAGACTAGCACAGTATAAAAGTAGTTCCAAAGTTGGTGGAAAGTCTTTCCTTCTTGTAGGGTGCTTAGCAGCACTGGCATGTATCTGATGCCATCTGAGGACTGCACGTTGTTGGCATGCAGTAATCCTTCTAGAGGATTTCACACAAGCAGGAGGAACAGGGCTGAGCTGAAGAGGATTAGCAGGAGTAATATACAGGCTAGGATTTTATTCAAAGATCTTCCTAACACAGCTTGGGCCACATTGATCTTTGGGTTTCAAAGAGTCCCTAGCACAAATACAATTACCAAGGAACCAGTCAATATCAGGGGGATTGTAGTCCATAGACTCTTTCATGGTATCACTCTATTCTACAGAGCTGGCCAAAAAAATTCGACTGAACGTATGTTTGTTTTTGTGGGGAAAATGCAGTTTTCTTGAAATCAAAACACTTTGTGGGACTGCATCAGTTCTGATTAATAAGTTTCACTCTCTCGTTTTCTTTTGATAATGTAAAAAAATTGTTGTGCTAAGGTAAAAATATTTCATTTCAACTTTCTTGTTTCACTTCATTTTGTTTTGTCTTTTCAATTAAAATATTTTATACTTATATTAGATTATTGTATAACATAATGGTTTAACTATCAAAATGAAACGGAGATATTTACAAATAGAAATGTGTCTGAATTTCTGTTTCAGAAGAAATGTTGACTTTTCATCCTAATTTGGAATAAAACTAAATTTCTAAATGTTGGAACTTCTCATGGAATGGAAATTCCATTTCCCACCCAGCTCTAGTACCCAACCTCTAATGCATATTACCCTTTCTTCCATTCTCACGATATGTCTACACGGGAATCAGCTTTGATATAGCTAGCTCATGTACCAATAATGTTGAACTAGTGTCAGCATAGGCTACCCATCCAACTACATTTCCAGGCTCCCTGGTGAGATTATATTAGGGCAGCTAGCCCATGCTACCTTAGGTTCACTATTATTAGTGCCCAAACTAGATGGATTAAAACACGTGCCACAGTCACACCTCTGATTGCAATATAGGCAAACCCTTAGCCTCGCCTCTTCCCTCTTTCTCATTTATCAAGTCAATCATATTTGTGCTCCTAAATCACTCAGGCACTTTTGAAACCCTCCCCTTGCAGTCAGCGCCCAGCAAGAACTCCCAACCTTTGATGCAGAGGGTAGAAAGAACCTTAAGAACATCAAAAATGCTCCTCCCCCCACCAACTCCTTCTCTTCCTAAGAGCATTTGGGTGAAATACAGGGTGGGGAGAGGATCTGTAAGGTGTTTTCCCCTCCATTTTCACCAGAAACGTGACCCTGCTGCATTTAAATCAGTGACAGATTGGCCATTGTCTTCAATGGGAGGAGGATCATACCCTCTAGCAGAGCATGAATGGGCATACAGATGGAATAAAGAAAACAACCTCAATGGGGGGCTGGATTCCTTGGGATTGGTGCCCGGCCATAGAGCACTGAACTGCCATTGTATCATCTTTGATGGAAGATATGGGCTCAAAAAGTCAAAGGTGTTAACATAACCCTGAAATTGTCCCACATCAAACGGTTTGTAAAAAGTTTCAGGGTTTGGTGTACAGAGGCCTTGGCATGCTTAGAACTGTGGCAAAAATGCCACTAAAAATCCTTTTAACCTTTTCTTGAATATACAGAAAAAGAAGGAAAACCAGCTGAAGCTTTTGAAGTATCAAGTCTTAAGTAAGTCTGTCTTTTTAACACTATCCCTTATTCCCTCTCCCATTAGCTGGAGAGAATCTTTAAAGGAAAATAAAACCCTTTGTTTGACAGCCTCTTAGATGGTATCAGAGATGATAATGGCTGTCCTTATTGGGGAAAAGAGGAGTTAGTTGAAATAGGGTGGAGCAGTTGTTTCTTTTGGTGTTAAAGTCTGATCTCGTTTTCTAAAAGACAAAACTAGATTGACGCACACAAAAGGGGAATGAAAAGAGCAGAGAAGGTAGAAAACACAGCGTCTGTTTCTGGTGTTCAGTCTCTCTTGCAGCTTTTCTGCTGGAAAAAAATAGAAGCCTACACACTGTCTTCTCATCCACTCGGAGACCTGGCAAACATGTACCAGCAGTGGGATTGCTTTCAGTTGCCTCTTTCTGGTCACAGGCCTACAGCAATGGTGCACAGTATATAGTCTTGGCCAGCTACCCCAGAATCTTATCAGACAGAAGAGAAGAGGAGAGTGTGGGGAAGAGAAGAAATAAGGTGGGGAAGGAAAAGAACACACGGAGGAGGAGGGAGAGAAAGGGGCTGTGACGAATTCTTGTATCCCAAGTGGCGGTTGGGACTTAGCCAGAGCTGGAGGAGGTGGCTATGTCATCTGGCTCCCTCTCTCTCTCGCCCAGCCTGGTGTCTCTGGTCACGACATCGTTCAGGATTACAATAAAGGTGATCTGGGGTCCCAGGAGTGGGTGTGGGTGGCAGGCATGATGGTGAAGCCCAGTCCTTCCTCTTCTCTTATCTTCCACTCAACCAGCATCAAGCCCCAAGCTCTTGTTGAGGATCCCAAAAGGGACTGATAGGTTGAATAGCCCACCCCCTGATTATTTTATGCACCAATTAGGCCTAATTTCTGACACACCAATTTTCATTCATTGATTTCTAGTCGCAAACATCATCTTAACTCAGTCCTTGAGTTACAGCAAGAAGCCTTTTTGTTTGGACTAGTTCAATCTTTGTCTCTTTTTAGCACCTTTTCTGTCATTACAGGTTATTGTGACATCTTCTGACCTTTCACTCACTCTTCCCAGTGGAACTTACAATTTGGGTAAATGTGTTGGCCCAAATACCGCACCATAACATCTTCTATTGGCATCCAGCTGAGCTTGGTAGCAGCTGAAGTCATAAATCAGTTGTAGACTCTTTGGTGGCCTCTGAAATGATATGTTGGAGTCCTCATTCCTTTTACTACCAGATAATGGGGCTAGAGACTTAAAATCCCCTTCCTGTCATGTGGGAAGTGTCTCTTTTATAGAGTAATTCAATGTTCTTCAACGGAAATCCCCTGCGGGCCAAAAACACCCTGCAGCAACAGAGGAATTTTAGGACACAAGGGCAGAAATTGATGGTGTAATTCCCATGGATGGGAGTTTCAGCCAGTTATGCCACAGCATGGACTTGTTCCCATAGAACACCCATCCCTCCATCCACCACCCCTGCTGGCACTCAAATGACAGCACTGACCCACTATACCCTTATATTAAGTTTACATGTATACATAGTTTGTTAAGGATTAATAAAGGATTAATAGATGCTTTGATACATGGTTAATTGAGTGTAATCAATTGGTTGCAAGCAGCCTACTAACCCTTTGGACTCTATAACAATCATGGTTTATAATAGTGATCTCTAACACCTTTCAGTGCTATGCTTATAACCATCTCTGTGGTTATAACCTACCACTCATGTCTGTGACATGCTTCTCAGACCTACGCCTCACTAACTCTTTATAAATATCCCTTCAGTAGAAACAGTGATTGAAAAGGGGTAAAGCAGGAAACACAAGCAGCAAGGAGAGAGGGGAGATGAGAGGAAAGGGGTCTTGACAAGACAAAGAAAGATTCTGGTACCAAAAGGGTCCAGAGAGCATGAAGGGATTGGGATGGGTGAAGGAAAGACATTGAATGAGAAGCTGCTAGTACAACAAAAGGTTCACTTTAGCAGGTTTGTTTTCCCCTTTCTATTCCCCCAACAGATTGGATGACAATCTCATTTCAGCTAAATTCTCCTGTGTCGCACATCTATGTATTTCCATCTCATTTTCTCTTACCTCGTTTATTTCCATTCCATTACACACACTGCCTCTATCTCTCCAACTCCCTCCCCGCTCTCTTGGCTGCTCTCTTTTCACTCTGGGCTCCAAACCATCTCCACTGTACACAGATACCCCCCGCACACCTCACCTCCTCTCTCCACCAGGGAGCTAGTAGCTCTGGCACTCGCTCCCCAGCTGCCCTGGTGACATGATGTTGCTGTCTGGCTCACGTTTGCCATAGCTTAGTGAGATCTGCTGCTTTTCTGGGGCTGGTGAGAGGAAGCAGTGGGTTCAAGGGACAATAGGATGGAGAAAAGGGAAGAGCGTGCAAAGGGAATGAGAGAGAACCTCTACCCTCGAGAGAGGATGAGGCAAAGAATGAATCACATGCAAAAAATGCTATTCACATCCCTAAAGTATACAAGAGAAGTAGTAGTAGAAGAACCTGTATACAGTAGAACCTGTATACAATAGAAGTGAATGGACAAGATGGGAAAGAGAGACAGAGCAAGGAAAAGTTGGGAGACATAATGAGAAGGGTTGAGAGAGAAAGATGCCAGGTGTGTGTGTGGAGGGGTGCATCCCACCCATACTTCATTCCATTACAATGAGTATCTGTGACCTGAGACCCTGAGTGGCCTAGGACCTGCTCAGAACTGTTCTGATACCCTCGGGAAGTCTGAAATGCTGAATCTGGAACCAACAGACACATTGCAAATGCTCACAAAATGAGCCCTGAACAGTGCTGTGTGGAAAACGGTCATTCTCCTTGGTGGAGGATTTCACAATTTTATTTCATTGCAATTCAGAGTAAACACCCCCCCACACACACATTTTGAAATGCTCCATGGAATGGAATTGACTTTCTCAGTCCAGCTCTCCTAGGAGCCCTGGCTATGTGCAGTCACTCGGACAGGCCTGAGCTGCAGAAGCCCGGGAGCTGGGACGCTCATCAGCCTGGCAGGGGGGCTGCCAGGGACCTGGGAACCATGGGGCCCCAGATTCTTAAGGAGGTAGGAGCCAGGGTGCTTCTGGTCTCCCTGTCAACTTACCAGCAGCGCCAGCGAAGAGCCGGTTGAGCCAGCTGGCAGGAAACCAAGCAGTGCACTCTTTCGGGGGTCCACTGGCCTTGTCTGTCTGGAGAAGGACTCCGAATTTTACAACCAGCTCTAGCGTGCGGAATGCCCAATTTTCAACTCCTTGGGCCCAGCTTTCAGGGGTCCGAAGTGCATTCAGCTCCAGCTGCGGTTAGATGGTACCTCCGACCATCAGGACCTTACGGTGTCTCCTGGGAGGGATCCCTCCAAACTTGGAAGGCATCTGAAATCAGAGGCCACCACTGAACATGTTGGACTTACTTGGCCAGAATCTGCTCTTTTTTACTCTACATCGGGGTAACTCCACTGAGGCCCATGAAATGAGGCCAGTGTAAAACTGGTGTGAGTGAGAGGAGACCCCAGGGAACTTAGAGCCCTGAGTGGAGCAATCTACAGAGCCAGGGTTTTCAGGAGAGAGCAGCACTTGCAATCAGGACCAGATTTTGAAGAGTGTCATCCTCATTTAGGAATCTAACTAACAGCCAGATTTTCAAATGAGCTCAGTTGCATGTGCGCATGTTGCGGGGAGTGAGAATTGGTCCCTGGATGTGGAGGTTGGTGTCTGGGAGTCCTATAACCAAGAAGGGTTTACAACAGCGAGAGCATTCCATAAGGGGTATCCTGTAGTTTCCCATCAGCCTGTAAGTCAGTGGCATGTTATGCTGTTTTCCATCACAGACTATCTTTAGGGCCTATTCCCCCTTTACTCCAGGCCCTTCAGGTTTGGTTATGGGGCCAAATAGCTTTTTCCCTGAGTCTTACCCATCCCAAAGACCTTGCGAGTGTCTCCTATCCTTCAGCAGCAGTGATTGCGGGTGGGTGGCCACGCTTCATTTCCCGCAGAATCTCAGCTGCTTTGGTACTTATCAAGAGCATCTGTTAAACAATCTGGAGGGGAAGCGGTAATGGGGCCATTAGCGTGTACGTGGGGAGGGAGGTTCGCCATGGTGCTGAGATGAGCCTGTTCAGTGTGCATTTTGGGGGGGACAGGGCATGACCTTGAAGCCTCTGCGATGAGCAACGTGGCGTGTCTTGGAGGAGAAATAACGGGGATAATGTCCGGGATAATGACAGGTTTGTCTGAATGTCGGTGCGCCGGTGCCCAGGGTTGGAGATGGGGCACTGAAAAGAGAGAGAGAATCAGCTTCAGAGCCACAGATCTCGGCGCTAGACGCCTACCCAAGAGCTGAGTGTGGGAAGGAAGCAGAATTAAAACAATGCAAGAGCAAACATTCCTCTAATCCCAAAGATCAGACAGGGATCTTCCCTCACAGTAAAGAAAACAAGGAATACTTGTGGCACCTTAGAGACTAACCAATTTATAATAATTCAACCAATTCAGCATAAGCTTTCGTGAGCTATAGCCCACTTCATTGGATGCCTGAAATCATCGGATGGCCTGAAATCAGAATAACTCATGTCATGGGTACGGCGGTCACTAGAAGAGGTCATGGTTGGTCTAAGTCACTCCAGTATCAAAGGCACAACACGTTCCACGTTCTGTTTAGAATGGGAGGGCTTGTTGGGCATTTTTGGTACATGTTGACTTTTGAATGGCTTCTATCAGCAGTTTTGCTTTCTGGCCCAAAGGGAACCTAGTTCTAACGATGGTCAAAGTTTGGACCTGGGGCAGGTTCTTATTTCATTTGGTTTAATCCTCTTTGCCACATACACAGTCCCATTTCTTCAACGGCCTGTCAGCCATTGTACTCCTCACTGTCAGGATCCCTTTTTAATGTTTTTCTTATAATAAATATAAAAACATTTAATGAAGAAATAATGATTTTTTTTCATGTCACTGACTATTTTTCCTGTCATCTTTGATGTGCTTGTAATGTAGGCGGACAGATTATTTATGACCAGGGAAATTAAATATTATTTCCCTTTTTCTAATGCAATCTGTGTCTTCTCACAGTCCCCAATTTCTTTCCATTAAAGTTATTGTCTTTGCTGTTCCACTCGACCGTTCTCTGCTGGTTTGTAACAATGCTGCCAGAAGACGTAGAAAAGACATAATGGAGAAAAGAAATGACATAATTTGCAGGAGATGCTTTTCTCATCTCAGTTAAATGAAGACAGTTTGTCCCTGAGATCCAAACATGTCAAAAGTAAAAGAAATGTGGAAATTGGCAACTTTCCACGCTAGGAAAGCCTCAAAAATTTTGGTTCTGATAGCCACTATGGATAAGTTCAAACCAAACCTGATCTTCAGATAGAGCTGTGTGAAGAATAGATTTGTTTGTTTCTTCACTGACAACTCTGGGGTGGAAGGAATTTTGTTTGGGGTCAAACCACAATGATTTTTTTGGCAAATTGAAAAGTTGAAAACAATTTAATTTGGGGACAAATTAAACATTTTTGTTTGACCTGAAACAAAGTGTTTCATTTAGATTTAGCAAAAAAATTATTTTATTTTTATCAGAACAATTTGGTGAAATCATCAGAAATTCTCAAAATATTTGGGAGTAATCTGCATTTTTCACTCTTCTCCCCCCTCATCCCAAAAAGGTTTTCTTTAAATGTTTTACTTAATTCTGATCTAAAAGACTGGAGGGATTTACAATCAGATCTGAATTGTGCACCTTACTGAACTTAGTGGAGTGATGTTGATTAATAACTTATTGCCAACCATCTGCAAAATTGACCCAGAGAATACAAAGTAACAGTCTCTGGGTATGATTTGTCTTTTGTCCTTCATCTTGTGGATTCATTTGCACCAGTGCAAAATGAGTGTGAAATATTTCTATACTGATTTGATAGTCACATGGCACACACATTTTTTGGGGGGTAAGTGGCAGAACCAGGTGCAAAGCAATGGAGAATGGAGGCCTCCCTAAGATTACCAGTCCAGCACTTCCTGCTTCCACTAAGGTCTGTGTAACAAAAACTTCCTCCTGCTTTTTCTGCCTGTTCCTTTCTGAATGGAGCCAGGTAGTGCAGAGCAGTGTTAGGAGGAGGCATTTCCCCTCTTTTCACCTATTTCAGATCTCTTGTGGGCCTCAGGGATGAGGAACATCAGGGTTAGAAACCCTGGAACTCTGAAGAATAAAAGAGCCCCCCCACCCCCCAGCTGTTTTATCTCAGAATATCCTTCCGCTTGTCAAGAACCTTTTCACAGTTCTGCACAGCAGTTGTTCCCATTGCTGTTGCATTCAATTCGGTATATGAACCACATCAGTACAGAGACATTTTGTCTGCATTCTTGCAGTGCCTTTGTTTAATTCACGGCACCTGGGCTCTTGTGTTTGAGGCAAACCCAAATGGCCTTGTATATCACCTTTCTTCTCTTTCCCCTTCAGAATTTCTGTACATCTCAGCAAGGCAGCCTGTTAATCTCTTCTTTTGCAAAGATTAGAAACTCAGTTTCCTCTGACCTTTCTGAACAATCAAGATCTCAGAGTTCCCTAGAAGGTCCCTCTATCTTGTCTTCTGGCTTACTGAAAATGATTAGAGAGGACAAAGAATGTACTCACAGCCTCTGAGGGCCAGGTTATCCTCGTGGAGCAAGGAGAACAAAACTGGTCAGAGGGGGAAGGTTCAGCAAAGAAGAAAGAATCATCTCTTAGAAATACCCGTCTGTGCCGGGAGCTTTATAATCTTCCCAAACATATATGGCCAACATTTTCAAAAATAAACTCCTAAGTCCATATTTATGTAACTAACTAAATAGTTTGTTTTTTCAAAAGGGCTGAAGACCCAGCAGTTCCCACTGAAGTCCAAGAGCAGCATTTTGAAAATTAGGTCACATATAGAACCCTAATTTTAAACCTATTTTTTTTTTGTAAAATCATCTAATCTATCTATCCTCACACACACCCTCTATCTATCTATAGTGGTTGGGAAATTGTACTTTTCTTCTCTGAAAATTTTTGATGAACACTACATATAAAGTTGTTTTTTCATGAAATTCTGAACATTTTCTATAAAAAACTTGAAGTGGTTTTGCAAAGATTTCCATTTTGTCAAAAAGCCCTTTATTGTTTTAAAAATTATGCATTGAAAACATGTTGACCATTTCTTCCTTCCTTCCCATCTGTCAGCTGATGATCTCAAAGTGCTTTATAAATCTTAGCTTGGGGTAGATTATCCTTTTACCTCTAGACCAGAGTAAGGGTGACGCACAGCTGTGGTACGTCCAGAGCAGTCTGTGCCTCTTGGAGGTGGGATTCCTTTCCCACTTCATCCTAGCCCCCAGGGGATGGTAACCTTTCAAGTAGGAGATTGCTAGCCCTGCCACAGTAGGCTCAGCTGTGCTAGCCAGTGCATTAAGGGGGTGAAGTCAAAGCTCTCTCCCTGCCCATGAAAAGGATCGAGGATGTAGCCCCTGCTTGTTCCTTCCTTGCCTTCAGCACAGATGCAAGAATGCCACATGTCTTACTCCCCCTCATGACCATACATAAGCCAATCCATGATCTGGCCTTCCAAAGTGAATGTAGTAGGCATCACAATAGCCCTTTAAGGCAAGTGTATTTTATTATCCCCATTTAACAAATGGGGAAACTGAGTCACGGAGAGGTGACAGGACTTGCCCAAAGTCACACGGGCCAAGAGTGGGAATTGGAAGTCCTGACTCCACAGTCCATGACTCTAGCCACCCGTCTGGGCTCCCTCGTCAAGCTCCAGTTGCTTGTGAAGAGGTGATGAGCAGGAGATGAAAAGAAGGAACTGCTGGCACTGTTTCTCATGGACGTTCTGCTTCTCAGGACCCGAAAGGTACAAACATCTCCATGCATCCCCGACATGTCTCAACTCCAACGAAGAGTGACCCCTTCTGGGAGTGAGGGGAGGAGTTCGCGGAGACCCATTCATCCCTCTGCTCCTCTCAGATTGCCAGCGAGGGCTTTTTTTCACTCAATGCGGGAGGGGAGAAGCAAAGAGAAGCAGCCCAGTACAAAATAAACAGGGCCCACCTCCAAGGGGGTGTTCAGACCCTCTGCCAGGTGTGGTGGGTAAAGGGTTAAAAGCCTGCCTCAGAGCAAGATGTCTGCCCTGGCAATAGGCCTCTCAGGGGAGCTCAGATATTGGTGGGGAGAGAGAGAGGGGGAAGGAGCCCCGGGGCTCAGCTGAGGCTGGTTTTCCCCGTTAGGCAGTATATAAGCAGGGAGAAGCGGCAGGGGTTTTTACAAGGGGGGTAAAGTCTCCCTCAAACAAGAGAGCGTTGTTAGGGGCTGGCATTGCAGGCTGCTTTGCCTTTGAAAAGCTCTGGCTGTAGGAAAGCTTAGTCCTTTGACTCTGGCTCTGAGAAGCTGTTTATTTTGTATTGGGCTGCAGCCAGGGCTTGATGAGCATTAACTGGGGGCAAGAATGAGTGGTCAGTTCTTCCTGGGGGTGGCTTGCTGGCTAGCCATGCTGTAACACCGGGTAGGGATCTGTGATTGTGTAACATTGGGCCTCTCATCCATATACCTTCACAGGCTCTTTCTGTAGGAACTCTTCTGCCCTTTCTAGTTATCTACTTAGGTCAGAAGCAAGCACAGGCTGTCCTAGGCTTATAATTAGCTTAGGGGCTTTCTTTCTTTCTTCCCCTCTTGGACTCTATTCCCTGGTCTGCCACAATACTTAGTGTGACTTTGGGCATCTCACTTCGTGGCTCTGAGCTTTGCTTTACCTATCAGGAAAATGTAGAGAAAGCAATAGTAGTATTTCCCCTTCACTCCCACCCGACTGCCTTAATTCAAATCTGTAGAGTGCTCTCAGATGGGAGGTGTAAAGTGTGATATCACAACCATAGGCCTCCAGGTAACTGAAGAGAGGGAATCCAATCTTAGCTCTAGCAGTTCCCCACAGAGTACGATTAAATGGAAATAAGCCTGCACCGCACAGCCCGGGTATAAAACGTGCGCTGATGATGCACTAGGGATGTTAAATCCCCCTGATGTCCCCAAGAACCAGTGCTGTATTCTCTGCTCTCCCTCTGCCCTGCAGTCTCCAACCCCCTGCCTATCCCACAGCAGCTGCCGCAAGCTGGTATTGCATTTGCTCCCACCAAAGGATAGCATTACCTTCCCCTAGATGGCTAGGTCATTTCTCAGCAACGTATAATAAGCTGCACTCGGGCCAGAGTAAATGGGTTGAGCCTAGTGGGGATTCATTACCTCAGGGCGCAGTTCCCCACACCAAAATTGCTCTCCATCTGATCAATGAAAGGCACGTTTCACAAATGAAATGGATTCTGAACTGTGGGTTTCAGTTCAGTTGTTAAAAACTCAGTGCACGCAAGACAGGGGGCTCAGGGTCAGCCCATGTGTGGTGGCTAAGGCTGCAGCGAAGGGGCATTTCAGGCTGTTTGCTCCTTTCCACTGAGGGTTTTAATATGCGACACAGAAGTTAAGTCCTGTCAGCCCTATTTTACAGGAGGAGAAGGGGAAGCACATAGACTTGCTGAGCATCATACTGAGAACTAGGAAGGATTGGAAATAGAGCCTGGCTCTCCTGATTAGAAGTCTCATTAGACCTTTCTTCCTCCCCAATGTCCCCCCAGCCTGACATGTGACCCCTTCCAGCATCCTTTTTCCTTTCTAAATCTACAGTGGGGTCATGCGCAGAGACATTCAAAGCTGGGCACATCCCTGAGCTTGCAGGAACCGACACCCCTTTCCTTTGTCAGAGCAAAGGATGGTCCATAAACTACAGCATCCCAGGAGCAGCCCTGAGAGCCATGGAGACGCAATTCCCTTCTTGTCTCCCTCTTGCTGGAGGGGGAGGGTTGTAATTTGCTTTGGGTCTATATTAATTATAGACATTCCAACACTCTCTGTGCTGGCTCAGCCATGCTGGCTGGTCCTTTAAGGGTCTGGGGGCAGAGGCAATGCTAAGTCAATGCCTCTCCCCCCCATGTACACACTTAAGTGGGGCATAACAGGTGAACAAATCCTACTTACTCCTATATACACCAGGGCTTGGACAGTTTAGGCAAAGCTGCAAGTAGGGATCTTACTCCACTGGGCAGGTGTGCATTCCAAACCACCTTTCCACCTGGAGAGCCAAACTGATTCCACCAAGCAGCCAAGAGCAAGTCTAGAGAATCCTGAAGGATTCCAGAGTAGCTGGTCAAATCTGGACAGTCAAAAAGTTGATACTGTTCCTTTAAAATGTGTTCAGCCCACTATATAATTTTTTAAAAATCATGAAAGCGGAACATCGAAAACTTGGTGGTAACATTTCTTTTTTCTTGGGGAATCTGCCGCGGCAACTTTGCAGTCGTGTCAAGCCTTGAATAGTTTTTCATTTGTGTCAGATTAACCAAGTTAAAATTCCCTCTCACGGACTTGGCATTTAGGGGGTATTATGCCAGAAGTAGTTTAATAACTTTCACTTTAGAACATGAAATTCCACGGCACCCTGCAAAGTAAACAAAGTAATGCGATTTTACCCAGAGAGCTCACTCAAAGGAGAGCTGCGGCAGCGGGAGCCGGGGACTAAGACTAGGCTTCCTGATGAAACAAGGCGGCGTATGAAAAGGCACATTATCTTCAACCTCAGGCAGCGATCTCATCTGCTTTCGGATGCTAAGCTGGGGCAGGACTGGGTAGTCCGAGGAAGAGAGACTTTCTGTGCAAATAACAGATGCTGCAGGAAGATGTCTTCATTGGGGGGTGCTATTTTATGTAGGTGCTTAAGCTGTGCTCCATAGTATCTGAGCACCTTCCAACTGTGCATCAAACAACATGGCTAACGTCTGTCATGCGTGGTTTGTTCTTTTTCTCTCATCCTCTCCCCAGGGGCAGTATTGTGCATGCAGCGGAGGGATTTGTTTTGTTTGTTGTTTTTTTTCCTTCTCCTCTTATGTACATATTGCGCAGTGTTGCTGAGAGACCCAAAGGCAGTGAGGTTTGTAATGGTCCTTAGGTCTTGTGGGAGTTCATTCCTCAGACCAGCCCCCCAGAAAGCTCTGTCTGCTTTGTGGGTGAGCTTGTTGTAGAGAGATCCATTGGGCCAGAGGCGAGGCAAGGCCAACCACGGTCTTCATTCTGAGGCTTTAGGCTTTTTTAGCCATCCTGGACCTACATGATTGAGCACCTAGAAAATAAGGCCCGAGAACTTGCACTGGACTTGATATTCCAAGGGAAGCTAGCATAGACAGTGGAGGACAGGGTTGATGTGCAGGGTCAGATTCAGCTTTTGTGGGCCCCAGCACCTGGAGTGTGGCCTCACCCTCACTCCACCCAAGGCCCTGCCCTCACTTGGCCTTTTCCCCCAAGGCCCCACCAACACTCTGCCCCAAGACCCCTCCCACACTTCATCTCTTCTCCTTGAGGCCTTACCCACCCCTCACACAGTAGGGAGGGGGTGGAGAGGAGCGAGTGGCAGGCAGGGCCCTGAGGGGAAGAACAGGGGCAGGGCCTCAGGGCAGCAGTGTGGGGGGCGGAGCCATGGTCTGGGTGCCAGGGCCCATTCTGAATACGGGCATGGCACCATTGGCACCATTGTAAGCCCAGTTCTGTCGACGTGCTCATGGTAACCTGTGAGGCCGAGGAGCTGCACTTCAGAGTTCTGTGCTAGCAGAAGTTTGCTCAGTGCTGAGTCGGCACTGCCACAATGCTCTAGCATGATGCTCTCAAGCTACTACCGGCTCCATCTTTGGGATGTATTGAGAAACCAAGGCCCTGACCTCTTGTGATCACGCAACACACAGTGCCACATTTCCAAGAAGAGGGTTTGTTAACCCCAGTCAAATTCCAATTTGGTTCATTGCATTGTGCAATTGCCTCTGCTTTTTCAATCGGATCCATAAGGACCTCTTCACGATTTGTCCTAAATTTTTGTAGAAGGTGGGTTGTTTTACATCTCCTGTGTTTCACCCTGTGACAAATGCCACAGCATTCTACATTAATGTTCTCAGCACAGCAGCAACATTATCATAAAATGCTCGGTTTTGCAAAGTGACTGTAGAACAGGGTCTATTAGAAAGAGTGGCTGCATTTCAGTGGTGGCTGAAATGACCCCTGAATACAATATGTGAGTCCGTTTCAGTACGTAAGGAGCACCAGGCTCCTTGGGGATGAGAAGGTGCTGTATAACTGCATGACATTATTATTGCCATTGTCTGTCTTTAAATGTTTCATGACATACTCGGTAGAGGAACCATCCCTGATGAAGTGATATGAGGCCTAGGGTAAAGTATCTTCCACATGGGACTCAGCAGCCTGAATTATACAAGACTCGCATTTCTAACATGTCTTATGGTTGCTGTCTGCTTCCCAGAAGCTTTGCTTATTGAAATGACGGGATTTGGCCAGGTCATCTGGCATGACCACATGAGAAACCAGACTCAGATTCTTACACTTCTTTCTGGGCCAGTCTCAGATGCAGAGAATATTGAGGACTGGGGTGCAAAGGCTGGCTGGGTCAGTTCTGGATGATTGAAGAACCATGTCTACAGACACTGTAGGGCAACTTAACCAATAGTCTCTTGGCCAGAGGCCGGAAGCTTAGATGAGGAGTCTCTTATATTGCTGGAGAGGGTTTAAAGAGAGAGGAGTGTTAAGATCCTGGCCTGGTTAACCAAAAATAGACATGAATATTTAAGCTGCTCCCACATTTGCAGTTCTGTTGTGGAGCAGGATCTTCCATGGACAGCTCAGCAAACACAGTAAAAAGGAATCTCCTTGTCCTATAAGACCGTGAGATTGATTCCTTATTTCCCAAAGACACAAACTGAGGGGGGAGGGTGTCTGTGCAGGTACATGCAGCCTTGTTAATTTTATTTTCTCATGAAGCTGAAAAATGAGCAGTGTTGGCTGTGATCAGACACACAAGCATCACACAAGATTCTTCCTTGCTGCTCTGCCAATGAATCCCTCCTCCCCTCCTCCACCCGCGCTGACCGCCAGCACACCCTGTTATTCCCGTCCTAGGTTCCCCAGGCCTGCCACATTCAGAACCGATTGGTGGGTTACCCAAAAGCTGGGTGATGTCTGAGCACAGACACCCATCGGGATGAGGCTGATTATTTTTCACGTAGCCTGGGTTAAGGAGGCCTTGATAACTTAAAAGTCCGTCCACCAGTTTAGAAGCAGCTGGTTTGGGAGATGCAAGGCACAACAATATAATCACACTTGTTCAAACCAGGGAACAAAATTCCCACTGCATGTTGAACAAGCGGAAGCCAATGGCATTTCATTGCTGGAAGCTCTGCTAAGAGGGAATTATAGTAATCAAGCCACGTGGTCATAAAGGCATACATTGTTGCAGTGAAGTCACTGTGTGATGAGGCACAAATGTTGTAAAGGGGAAAAAGACACCTCTGCACTGTTATGTATTTTATAAACAAGGAACAGATACTTTCCCTCCCAACAATTGTTAGTTTATTGAGAACAAAAGAACTAGAGAGAGCTGCATGTTATATCTCCATTAATAGTCTGTACTGAAGCAAACACAAAATGGCCATTCATCTTTGCAGCCATCAATTTTCCTAGACAGTGAATGGTGCAGCATGCAGAAAACAAGGACATATGAAGGTATGTAAGCCACCCATAAGATGTCTGACACATGGGGCATTGCCTGGAAAGCTCAGGGCCAAGAAATGACAGTGAGGTTCTTAACCTTACTTTCTTCTTCTAAATGGGGTTACAGAGACATCCTCAAAACAATAACCTGTCCCCACCAGAAACACTTCTGCTTTCACTAGATTGAGCCCACGATAGTTCTGACTCATCCTGCTGCTAAGTATTTCTTATCCTAGTATTTCTTCAGGGCAGAGATTAAAATTACAAAGGTGATGGGACAGGATTTCTATAGCGGTTTGCTACCAAGATATTGGCATTAAGACATTCACCCGTTCACTCATTCTGCCAGCCAGCTCCCTATGCTAGGAATGTTCATGGCCTGATCTTTTCCCCTTTCAGTGTTCACTCTCCCTTCCTTCCTCTCTGTTTCAGAAATGCTTTGCAGATACAGAGCCAGTCATGTGAGTTCTCCCTTGATGGGGGCCGAGAGAGGGGAGTGGATGGTGTGGGAGAAATGTCCTTCCGTGAAGGAGAGACTTGAGCTGAGATGTGGACTGTTTGTGGCACTTCCCCTTTGACTGGTGAGTGGAACACCTCCTTGTCCGCAGGAGGAAAGCTACAAGTAAAATCTTGAGTTGTATGTAAATAGACAATGGCCTTGCAGCATCCTCGCTGGGCTGCTAATTCTGCTCACGGAGAAATATGGCCAGCATTTTCTTTTTTAAAAAAAATTGCTCCCACTACAGTGCTTTATAGTTTTCCCCTTGGGAGGATGAGGAACTCTTGGAGTTTGGAGGAGGATGGGCATGGGTTTGGTTTGGTTTATTTCACTTTCAGCCCACTTACCTTCTCTGTGGACTGGATTCTCCACAGACTGGACTGATCCCTTTCCCCTCACACCCCTTTATCTTGATAACCAGGGAAATGGTGTGTGTGCGTGTATGTGGAAGGGGAGCTGTTTCTGTTTGGTGTGAGAAGAGGGGTCTGATCTGTGATACAGTGGTGATTTGGGGAGGGGGGAGCGGGAATGGGCAAGTAATAAATGAGTTTATTGTGTTGCTGGCTGCTGAACGCCCCTAGGGGATTCCCAGCAAGTGTGCTGCATTTTTTATTGGAGTTTTGTGCTAGAGTTATAAGCCCTTTAAATGAGTCAAGATCATTAGAGAAGCTCGGCTGATCACTGATTTAAAAATATAACAATTAAAACAAAAGGCTGGAAATGGGAAGCAGAGGGAGAGGAAGCTGGGGGTGAGCAGTTTTAATACTTAATAACAAATACTAATAATGGCACTGAGTCTGGGACTAATTAAAAGTTTCTAAAGAAAGAGCAAGAGAGAGAAAGAGAGTGGAATTACTCTGGAGTATTTTGTCTGGCAGCTTCCATCAGTGACTGAATAAACCAGTCAGTCTGGAAACCTGGAGAGCAAAACCAAATGTCAGGAGGAGATCAAAGCTCTAGCGACAAGTAGAACTCGGAAAGTTTTTAGTGGGGCTGGGAAAATGTATTCTGTACCTAGTCTAACATCATGCATTTGAATGCCCTTCCAGAACACAAATGGTATTGAGTTCCCAGGGAGATCAGAGGGGAAAAGAGTAGCAAGGGAGAAATGCCACGCTAAAAATAGGAGAAATAGTAGAGGAAGGAAATTTGTGAAGATAAGGCCCTAGACTGAGATTCAGGAAATCCAAGTTCAATTCCTGGCTCTGTCACGGGCTCCCTGGGTGACCTGGAGCAAGTCATTCCACCTCTCTGAGCCAGATCATGACCTGTGATCATACAGGGAGATTTAGGATCTGCAAAACTGAGCTATAAAATTCATGGCATCAGAGCGGTTGGTGCAGCTGGAGAGATGAAAACAGCAGTGGTCCCAGTGTCTCGTCACCGCTGCTTTCAGTCCTGGACAAGAGCAGGAAGGAGAGAGGCTGGGATAGAAATAAAATTAGATTGGGGACTAGTGGAATTTAACCAAACTTCTCAGCTCTCAAAAAAGAAAACAAGGATGTGGGAGAGTGGGAGTTTGGTGGATTGTTTCTGCCATCCCCACCAAGGCAATAGGCTGCCTTGAGTGAATGTGGTTATTGTTGTTTTCCCAGCACAAGGACGGCCATTGCATCACACCGATTGCTGACTGGCCGTCCTGCAAGTAGCTAGCGCTGAAGTAAGCAGTGGGGAAAGGGATGGAAGTCATGTGACTGATGTGGGACGTCTGGCTGCATGTCCCTGCAGTCATGTGGCCTTCATACCCCTCTGCCTGCACCCGTGTTGCCCTGTGGTTCCCTCCCTTCCCCAGCCTTGCCCTCTGTCTCAGATTCAGAACTGCCCAGGACACCCCTTACCAATGACAAGTACATCCCGCCCATTGCCGTGTCTTGGATTCCTGACAACGGTGAGATGAAACCGTCTCTGTCAGGGCTGGAGGCAGAGCCTGGCCATGGGCAGAAAGGCCAAAGATCAGGAGGTCTGGGAAGGGGGAAGATCTCTGCTCTCTGGTCAGCAGAACATATTGCAGCCTAGCCCAGCCCCATGTATCCCGGCTGGGCAGTAAAGACAAACAGCTAGGGGCTTAAGGCCTTCTTATTGCATGAGCCCCATACTTTTCGCATGTACTTTAGGCCAGAGCCAGGCCTGGGCCAGACTTGAGCACCAAGGTGGTGTCTATTCTTGCTATAGGAAAACCAGAAGCCCTCCTTCTCCCGGTGCCAGGGCTTTATGAATCTGGGAGGGGAGTAGCAGCAAATCAGATCCCCTCATTGCTTGGAGCTGTCCAGGGTACTGGCCCCAACTGGCAAGGCCTTCTCCCCAGCCTCCTCTTCCAGCCTAGCCCTATTCCTTAAAGGTAGGAGTCTCCAGGAGGACATCCATCTCAGCACTGTGGACTGTAGACGTGTTCCAGGAGGGGGCTCCACAGAAGGAGCCGGCCTTTGCTGGACAGTCCATTAGCCCCTCCAGAACACGGAGGGGCCCTTTCAGCAGCGAACACACATGGCCTGTTACGCTGCCCCCGTCTGAACTGGAGAGCTAGAGCTGTCACTGCTGTACGGCTGCCCGGATAAACCGAGCTTGGTGGGAATGACAGGTTTAAACACAGCACTCTTTCCCCCACCCCCGCCCCCAGGCCTACTTCTCTTCTGGGAAGGCAACACTAAGTTTTAATTATCGTTGCTTTTTGCTGCCCTTTATCTTAATTAACTTTGACTTGCTGACTCTTATGGGGGAGATTACGTCCTGGAAATGCCTGCCTGACCCACATTGCGAACTGCACCAGGGGCGATATGTGACCCATCGTCCTTGCAATAGGAGGTATCGGGTGACTTAGTCCGTCCCGGGGGGGGGGGGGGGGCTGATGAGAAGGGAGTACAGATTGGAGCAGAATGGTGATGTCTCTGCTGAAACGCCCTGATCCCCAGGGCTCCTGAAAGCCAAAAACAAGGAGCCAACGTTAAAATGCTGGATGCCTTTTGGACAAAGCACAAGGCTTCAGGGAGTCGACACTGATTTACACTAGCTGGGAATCTGGCCTCTCTGTCTTCCCCCTCCCTCATTTCTCAGCCCTTCCCTCTCTAGCAAAGAATCAGGAAAATCCATACGTCCCGTTACAGGGCAAATGCCGAGAACATGTTCCTACCGCATCCCCTGATTGCCTCCATGAGTGGCAGTGCACACCCACTCTGGGAGGGCACCTTATTCTCTCTGTCGCACGTGGCTTTGTACGCGGCCCTGCCTGCTGAGCTGCCTGCATGAGTCCGTCCTGTGTCTCGGGGATGAGCCTCTCAGTGCTGCGAGAGTCATCGGTGGCTTGGGACGGATGGGTGCATTATCCAGTCTTTTCATCTCTGATGCTATTCTGTAAATGGCAGCTCTGCCAAAGCCCTTTACTTTTCATTATTCCAGACATAGGTAATGGAGATGGCTTTCTGAAGGGCCGCTGTGCTGTATGACTTGAGAACTCTATCTCAGCAGATGATGTAGTTCTGTAATGGGCAGCAGCTAGCTTTGCTATTCTATCCCAGGGCTGTGTCTGACTGTAAATACTTCTATTTCAGAGCTCTCTCTCCAGCGTGACAGATTTGCTATGAGCAGCCTAGCAGCAAAGGACTTTTTCCCCCCTCTGACAAATGTATAAAATGTATTAGCTTTTCATGCTCTAATTTATGATGTAATAAACTCCTCCATGCTCCGGCCTCTTTAGGAGATCGGAAGTGAAGTGCTCCGCTTGTCTGCTTCAATTAAACCCTATGAAACTGTTATCGCTGGCTTATTGGGGGGAGAGAGAGTAGTGGGGGAGAGGTGTGGGCTTTGGAAGAAGAGGAGGGTGTAGTGAAATACATCAGGAGACAGAGGTGGGAAGTTTGGAAAGTCTGTTATTTGGTGTCTCAGCTCATCCAACACCGTTTGTCTCCCTGTGGGATTTATGCTGTTGCGTCGTCGTTTTATTGCTGTTGATGCTTCATCTGTCACACAGGGATGTTCTCCAGGTGACTGAGCCATGCCCTGTGCCTAGCCTTTAAAAAGGGAAAAGAAAGAGGGTGTGGATTCAGATGATCTTGTTCAGAATGATGCCAAGGAGAGAGAGAGAGAGAGAGCAGGATCCAGGAAGGAGCTGGGATTAGATTTTACAACCAGCGAGGGATTTATTTAATATTTAAAGAACCCTCATTTTAAAATCCAGAGACCTGAGGTCCATGCTTATTCTTCTGTTGGCATCCCTGTCTCTCTCAATCTAGCTGCAAGGTGATATTTTTGGACACTATAGAAATAGAATAATTTTCACATGTTAGGCAAATGCACATGCAGTTTTGTGAGAGAATGAATTTTGTGCATGCACATTTTCCAAACAAAGGCATTTTGTGTCTATTGTATCTGTTGTGACTCAAGGCACTGCATGTGCATTTTGAACAGGTATTGTTGTCCACCCAAGTGGGCCCTTACTTTATACAAATTTGATCCGATATGTCTAAAAAAAATCAGCTACACTGTTGGGAAATAAAATGTGAAATAAACCAGAGCCAGCCAAGATATGGACAGCAAACAAAAGAAGGCCCTGAAAAGAACTGCAGAGGAGGATGTGGTGACCAAAGAGAGTCAAAAATGGTCTAGACCTATCAGTCTTAGTAAAAAGGCCTTTCACCATTTTTTGGAGACAGATGCAGAAGGACTCCAATGTCCATACTCTGGGAGAGGTTTTCTGTAGATGATGACTCTAATCTAAGAAACCCCTGGTTTCAGCTTGGTTACATAGTATATCAGGAGAGATAAGAGAGACCACCCGGAATATCTCAGTTTGCTGGACAAGACAGAGAGATTGTTGTTGATGTACCTTAATCAAGACTTTAAAGTGAATCTCCAGGTTCACTAGCAACCAGAATAGATCCTGAAGTGGGGTGTCAATTGGCGATGAACATATGTGGGCACTGTTCTTTTACAAGCCCAAACAGAGCCTTTTAAACAGCTGCCCTTTAAAATACTACCCCATTGTTACCCATACCCTTGGGGAGTGACTATGTTCTAATTCTTCAGCTGACTCAATTTCTTTATCCATTTATCCTCTGTGCATCTGACCCAACTCCTGAGTAGCAATTCCATCCTTAGTTCCAATATGCAAGTCCCCTGAGGGCTTTATGTGTTGCATGCACTGGCATTTCAATCCGAGCTCCTATTACAAGGCTGCCCCATCCAAACCCCTTCAGGTTAATGCAGTGCTGGCGTTGGATGGGAAAGTTAGGAGGTCGTTTGACATTCTGGTTCTCATTTGCTATAGGAACCATAGCCTGGTCCGCAAGTAAGTATCTAGTGTTTTATAATACTGAGCATGTGGTTAAAATGATGCCTTCTATATACTGACAAGCAAAATGTGGCCGAGTTACAGTTACATGCCCTCCTTGGGAGAGGGGCAGGGTGTCGGTCTGTAGATCCCCTGGCACAAGATTGCTGTAGGTTTAGCTCAGGTGAAGGACTCAGGAGGTGTGTCTGTATGGATGGATTGGCTGTGGGATTTGTTCAAGTTTCACATACGAACCCTGATTTGTATCTGAGTTCCTGAGATGGGTTTGCTCTGGGATTTGCCTGAGTGAAGGAGAGTTGCATACAGTATCCAGGGCCCTGAGGATGTTTGCTGTAGGATTTGCTCAGGGGAGGGACGCAAGGTTCACATTTGTAACATGCTGGGGATAGCTATGGCTGTAGGATTTATTCGGTGCGAGGCAAAGGCTCAGATGCTAAACCAAGCAGATAAGTGACTCTACTTGGCACCCTGGTCCTCATCCCATTCTGACTTGTTGCTTGTGGAGTTTGTTGCGATCATCAAGGCAGATGAAAGTCTGGCTTGAGTAATTAAAATGCTAATTGGAAATTCACCATTCATCAGAGGAAATAGCAAGGAGGTGGGGTTTTTATTTATTTATTTATTTTTCTCCCCGAGCATTTTCTCTCTAGTGGTGGCAGATGTTGGGGTTGTGAATTCATTGTGTGCCAGAGATGCAGCAAAAGCCTCTCTCCAAACTCATTTTCTGTATTTTGTTGATTGTCTGTTTAAATTAACCTTCTCTAATGAGATGAAGGTACGCGGGGTATGTCTGTAATTTACTGGCTGCGAAATTAGTATGGATATAATATATCCTGTGGGTGACAGGGAGTAGAGAGCTGTGTGAGTTGGCTAGGTAAGGAAGGGGAAGAAGGCATATAGCTAAATGCCACCTCTTCCCCCGCTTCCCTTCCCTGGCTGCTTTATGGTTCCCAGTGATGTTGTGGATTATCTCTACCTCTGTCCCCATCTATATACATACATCCACAGGCTGTACCCAACCTCATACGGAGCCAATTTGCCCAGAACCCTGCATAATAAATCGCACCAGTACAAACTGGGCCTAACACTCACAATGCTAGTGTTTTATACCCATTATGCAAGACATGAAACCGATTGCATGGGGTGCAGGGCAACAGAGAACTGGACTGGAGATTCACCTGTCCTGTCCCTGAACTACCTTTCAAATAGGAAACAAAACATCCCCTGGGAGGAGACACACCGGCGCCTTATACAGCTGACCCCTAGATGTCGCTCTTGCTCAGAATTAACTGGAAAGGAGACTGGACCTCTCTGGCAATAAGTAGCAGTTGAAAAAGAGATTTTGCATTTGCGCAATATAGTCATTGGTGTGCGCAGGTGCCACCGCCCTCCGCTGGATGAAACTAGACCCACTCAGGTCTTTGCCTTAAAGTTCTGGAAGCCTACAGGGCACCTTCTGGAAATGAGTGTTTGCAATTTCACAGTTGTAACACATAACAAGATTTGCATGGTTGAAATCCTGTAAGAAAGGCAGGGGGCTTTGGTTGAAGAGGTTAAAGTTAAAAGTCTGGACAATCCTCCTCCCTGTCGTCAGTGGCCCATACTGACCATGGATCTCAAATTGCCATGGAAGGGGTTAAGGAGCTGCTTTGGGTTGGAGTGGCCCCATCCCTCTGCACCTGCAGATTGTGCCAGGACCGGAGGAGGAGTTAAAAGGAAGGAACGCCCCTGAGAAGGGAATACACTCTTGAGCTTCTCCAGCTCTGAAGAGATGATTGGCAGGCTGCAGAACCCCCTCCCTTGCAGAAGTGGGGGCATGGATCCCCTGAGCTGAAAGTGGGAAAGAATGAGACTTGCATTGGACCCCCAGTGAACTCTGAGGTGGGCAGTGATACCCTCTGAAGCAAGCAAGGCCCATAACCTGAAGGGAGCTGCCTACATGTTTTGTTTTCCTTTCTTTGCTTACCCACATTTGCTGTGGGCTGTTCCGTTGTCTTCAGCTCAGACCCCAAGAGCGGGCAGAAGCAGCCAAGAGGGTTGAGAGCCGGCCTACCAGAAAGACCCCCCCCCATCACCCGCTGGGGTTGGGGGGTTATTGGACTCTCCTGTGCAAGCTCCCAGGTACCTCTTCCCTGGACAGGTCCGTGAGCGTATGACTTCATGTGCAAATTGTGTAACGGCAGTTGGTGCTTCCAGCTCTCATGATCTGATCGCTAGTCTCATGAAATTAGGGTTTTTTCTTAAAGCCCCAGCTTCTGTGGTTAGGAATCTCAGCTTTCACTTTAAAGAAAAGTGTCTCTCCCCTAAGGTGCTGGAGAAAAATGACCTCCTAAGGTTCTCTTGAAAATGTGACCCAGGTGCACCAGGAAGGTTGGAGAACCAAAAGACATACCCCACTCCATTTATTATTATTATTTTAAATCTTATGATTTGTATGCCAGTCTCATGATTTTCGAACACTTGGTGTTCGCAATAGTGTAACTGTGTGTGGATCCGTGCATGGTGGATATGTCTTTCCCTCCTTCTGGAACACCCTCCTTTACTTAGCATGATCAGACAGCAAGTGTGAAAAATCGGGACGGGGGGAGGGGTAATAGGAGCCTGTATAAGAAAAAGACCCGAAAATCAGCTCTGTCCCAATAAAATCAGGACATTTGGTCAACCTACCTTTACCTCGCTGTCCAAGCAGTGAGCTCAGCTGCCTTCAGGGAACACAGCCTCTCGGGCGTGACTGTTTTCCTTTCAAGAGTGGATAGTGAATGAACTGCTGGTGAAAGTCACTGCTCGGATAACTGCAGATGCCTCCATTCATCCGCATCGAACACGCAGCTTGGGCAGTGGCAGGTGAATCCAGGCTCCATGGCTCATCCAGTCTTTCACTGATCCTGAAAGCAAGATGGTCCATTAATGCTGCTGGCCACAGTGGTCTTTGTAACCTGTTCTATGAAGAACTGAGACCACCAAGTCATATGGCATTTAAACCCTGACAGTCTTTTTAATCTATGGACTTTCACATGCCTTTTAAACCTAGAAACAAACACAACACTTATCTATTACAGAAGGGTTTTATGAGGCTTTAATGGATTGTGTTTGTAGTGTTCCTGGAGATCCAGGTTTACAACAAATAAAAGGAAGTTCTTCTTCACACAGTCAACCTGTGGAACTCCTTGCCTGAAGAGGTTGTGAAGGCTAGGACTATAACATGGTTTAAAAGAGAACTGGATACATTCATGGAGGTTAAGTCCATTAATGGCTGTTAGCCAGGATGGGTAAGGAATGATGTCCCTAGCCTCTGTTTGTCAGAGTGGGGTGATGGATGGCAGGAGAGAGATCACTTGATCATTACCTGTTTGGTTTACTCACTCCGGGGCACCTGGCATTGGCCAGTAGACAGGATAATGGGCTGGATGGACCTTTGGTCTGATCCAGTATGGCCATTCTTATGTTCTTATGTATGAATGTTAGAGATAGCCATTTCCTGCAGTATCGTGGACAAACCTTATTAAATTAAGTTGAACCGTATTGAATTAAGGTTAAGTATTTTAGGAGTCCACTGTATTAAAAGTGCAAATGTTTATGTATTATTATGGGATTGGATGTAACATCTCAGCAGGAGACATGACTAATGTAAATCCTGGGAAGGTCCATGAGCTTCAAAGGAGGCTTTGAAACAATGGTCCAGACAAGAATGAACTTTAAAGTTAAGTTGGTTTCCCAGGCAATTTCTGGGGGGGGGGAGGCATACAGATGTATCAAGGTATACAAAATGGACCCCCCTGGTTATTCCAGAACCCAGCCTTTTGCAGCTTCACCTTGAGGAGGGAACTTCAATCTGCTGATCAGCTGTTCCATGAGAAGACTGGAAGCTCAGACTCTATAAAGGAAATTCCAGAAGACTGGAAGATTGCTAATGTTGTGCAAATTTTCATCATGGACAAACAGAATGACCCAGATAACCTGCCCGTCTGACATCAATCCGGAGTAAAACAATATAAAAATAGAAGCAGGATTAAACTGATAAAGAATTAAAGGATCGGAATATAGTGAATGCTAGTCAACATGGTGTTATGGAAAATAGGTTTTGTCAAACAAATCTAGATTCCTTCTTTGAGGAGATTACAAGTTTGGTTGATCGGGGTAACTGCCTAGATGCCATGGATTTTTGTGAGGTATTCAGCTCAGTGCTTCATGACATTCTGATTTAAAAATATCACCATCTCATATCAATACATGACACATTAAATGGATTGATAACTGTCTGTCTGACAAAAGTGGTTGTCCCCGGGGAATCAATACCGAATGGAGGAGTTTCTAGTGGTGTTCCGATCGATAATAGGCCAGATGCTATTCAACAATGTCATTGCTGATCTGGATGTAAATATAAAATTGCTGATGATAAAATGTATAGCTGACAGAAAGGTTGGCAGAGTGGTAAATGCTGATAGGACAGTCATAGAGTGTGATCTGAATCACTGGGTTAGCTGGGTCTATTCAACAAAATACAGGTTAATACAACCAAATGCAAGTTTGACATCTAGGAGCAAGGAAATTCAGGCCAGACACCTAGAATGTGGGACTGTGTCTTGGAAAGCAGTGACTAGAGAAAAGATTTCGGGCTCACAGAGGACAAACAATGGAACATATGCTGCCATTTTGATGCTGAGGCGGCAAGAGTCAATGCAATCCTTGGCTGTATAAACAGGGAAGTAGAGAGGTAGGGAGGTGTTTACTTCTGTATATGGCATTGGTGGACGGATACCGGGCTACTGCACCCAGTTCTGGTGACCACATTTTGATAAGAAAATTGAAACATTGGACAGGGTGCAGAAAAGAGCCACAAAAAATATTCAAGGGCTGGGTGCTTTACAGAGAGAGACTTGAGGAGTTCAATCTGTTTAGTTTATTATCAAATAAGACGATTGGGAGGTGACGTGAACAAAGTGTATAAGTACCTTCGCAGGAAGAAAATATCATGTACTGAAGTGCTCTTTTCTCCAGTGGAGTAAGGCATAACAAGAATCAATGGCTGGAAACTGAAGCCAGACAAATTAGAAATTAGGCGCATATTTTTAACAGTGAGGGTGATTAACAACTGGAACGAACTTCCCAGGGAAGTGCAGGCTTCTCCACTCTTTGATGTCTTCAGATCAAAATGGGAAGCCTTTCGGGAGGAGATTCGTCATCTTATCACCAGTTACTGGGCTCAGTGCAGGGGTAATCCCATAAAATTCTATAGCCTGTGATAGTCAGGAGGTCAGATTAGATGATCTAATGATCCCTTTTGATCTTAAAATGTAGTTATCGATGAAGAAGTGGAGTTAGTTACCCTGGTTTACACACGGGCATAACTGAGGACAGAATGTGGACTATCATATTCAGCTCGGTGGTCACTGCATCCGATGGTTCTTGACTGTGACCTCGCTTTCTCCGCCGTAATCCCATTCACTTGGAGTTTCTCCTCATTTCCATTACTGGGAATGACAGGAGAATTGGGCCAAAGGCATTTGGCTTGTTGGTACATTATTGGTCTTGGCTTTCCCCTTATTGGTGGAACTTCTGCTCTGCCCTTACCATGGTCAGTCTGTGTGTGTGTCCCCAGACCAAGCATGGTAAGCAGGTCTGAGGGTGGTACCTCATTCACCAGGGTCAGGGCCGGTGACAGAAATTTGGGGGCCCCCTACTCTGATTGTTTGAGGGGCCCCCCCAGCCCAGCCGCCCCCCCCCAGCTGACAGCGGCTGGGGGGCGAAGCCCAGCCGGGGGGGGGCCCAGCCCAGCCGGCGCTCCTCCCCCCCCCCCCCCCCGCTGACAGCGGCTGGCGGCAGTGCGAGCCTGGGAGTGGCACGAGCCGCCCTTTCTCCCCCCCCCCCCCGCGCCCGTTCTCCCCCGGACCCGGCGGGGGAAGCCCTACCGTGCTGCGGAGCCTCCTCGCCCTCGCCCTTTTTGCAGGCGGTGGTGCGCCGCTGCCGCCGGCCGGGCTCTCTGCTCCTGCTGGGGACACGCGCGCTCGTCCGGAGGAGAGCCGTGCCGCCTCCCCGCCCCTTCCCCGCTCTCCAGGCCCGGCAACAAGGGGGGATGACTATGGGTACTGCTGTGTACCGGGCCTCGGACTTAAGGGGCCCCCCTAAAGTCCGGGGCCCGGTACAGCTGTACCCGTAGTACCCCCATGTCACCGGCCCTGACCAGGGTTTCTCCTCTTCTCTGCCCTGGTGCCTGCAGTAAGACAAGCCTGCTCATTGCACAGGACAGAAGAACAGCAGTGGCAGAAGGCCTTTCTGCTGGACTCACTTGCGGGGCAGTTCGAGACACGTTTCTCATGAGAGAAAGAACCCAGTGTGTGCATGCGGAGGTGGCGGGAGAGTCAATAGTTCACATTTCACCAATGGGGTGAATTCAGTGTGATCGGGGTCTTGAGTTCTGAAACAAAACTGCCGGCATTAACCCCTACAATTATGCCTGTTGGGTCTGAAGGCCTGATCCTGATCCTTTGGCATTTCTACCAGCAGTTTTAATAATGGTAGAAATCTTCTTTTCCCCTAACATTTGCAGAGCATGCTGGCTCCTGCAGAGGGGAGCCCAGCTAGATATGGAAGGGTGCAGATTTGAAGTTTTCATCCCCTGCTGTTGGCTCCTTGTTAACCTGTAGGTTTATTTCATATGAGTGAAATGGAAGGGAGCGGTAAAGCGCATGGATTGGCATCATGTCTGCCTGCCTCTGAGCTTTCAGTAATACTCTGCATATGTTCTATTCCTCATGTATAAAAGGAGTAAGCACCAAGGCAAGTTTTGCTCCTTCCCCTCCAGGTGGCTCCTTTTCTCACCAGACTAGCAGCTGGCCACTCCATCTTTCTGTTCTGCTTTCAGGAGAAGCTGAGGGAGTGTTCTGGGAGAAGGTGACCCTGTCTGGAGCCATGAGGTGGAGAAAATCCTGGGCAGTGAGTTTGTCCAGAGATCTGCTCACAGGGGATCCCCTGGAAACATTGAAAAGCAAGTGAGAGAGTGAAAGAAGTTGTAGTGGAAGAGGGAAAGGGACCTGTAGCTGTTAACATTCAAAGGATGGGACACAAACCTGCCCTCCCGGGGGAACATGGAATTGGAATTGTGAATTCCACGTGGCCGGTGGGACATGCTTTGAAAGGTCATTTCAGATTTTATTCCGGGGTCCAATGAAGCACAAGTGGGCTTTAGCATTGGCTCCTCTCCTTTCCCTCCCTCCTCCCCCTTGGGTCTCAAGCGGTTTGTGCCAAGTGCAACCCAGGGCGGCTGCTTTGGGGGAAATTCTAATGACCGGATGATGAGAATGTGCCTGCTTCCTAATTTCTCCAAGTGCACTCGCTGCCTTCCCCGCTGAGCAGCATTAATCATGTCAGTTCCCCTTTCTACAAGAGCGCCTGGTTTAATGGGAAACTCCAGCCAGCGTCAATATCCCGAGGGGAGGAGGCAAGGCGGGGGGAGAGGGAAATGGAGAAGAGGATCGGAGCAGATAGGAAGGAAGTAGCTAATGGTGGAAACAGTTACAGTCTGTTTTGGAGTTGGGATTTACTCGGGAATGCGTCCAGGAATGGAGGGTTTTTTTCTACTGGCTTAAAGCATTAGATAAATCATCCCCTGTGCAGAGAGGCAGAGTGGATGGAACCCCACATGAAATGCAAAACTCCAGTGGGACTTGCAGCCCCAGGTGGAGGGGATATAGGGCTGATGGCATGGCACGAATCATCTCAGGATCCAAGTGCAATCCCGGGCAGATACTGAGATACAGGTGGCCGGGCGGTAGAGAGGAGCCTTGGGAATTCAGTGCTTCCACTAGGATCCCCAAGCTTCATCGCGCACAAAGAGAAACAATCTTGACAAGGAGTCATGTCTTGATACAGCAAAGGGCAGCAGGGCCTGAAGCTCGGAGGGAAGCCCCATGCGAGCTATTGCAAAGGTTCAGTTCTTAGGTGGGTATGTGGGTAACTCAGGAGACACCTGACTGGATTAGGGAACCCACCAGAGGCAGAAGGGAGGAAGCGTTTGTGTGGACATGCTCAACTGGGGAAGGGACAAGGGGGGATGGTGAGTACCAGTTTCACCAGTGACTAAGCATATTTGCTCTCATGCGCGCTCTCTTCCTCCCTCTCCCTCTTGTCTCATTCCCTGTCTGTTTCCCTGCTCCCTTGACAGCTCGCTATTAGAAACATTCCTGCATTAGCTGAAATTAAGTTAAACTCTGCCTTGTAAGCCATTGTGTAACTGACAGGTTTCTCAATGTACCTGAACAGATGAGCTCCATCCTTTCTCCACCAGTTTGCATAGAGCTGTCATATTCCATCTCCGACTTTGTTTCTCTCTCTCTCTCTCCTCCCGCACTTTCTTGGTAGGCTGAGCAGTGGGCTAACCAGAAAATGGACATGTTGGATGAGATCCATTCAGTCCACCCCTGGATTGCTGACCCCTTGGTTCTTAGCAGCTCCCACCGAAATTCCCTGGTGCAAAGTGGCAGCCATCAAAGACATTTTGCATCTTATGGGGATGATTCACTGCCTATTTGTCAGTGGAAAGGCTCTAGTTGATTTCAAAGGGAGGTGGACCAGGCTAGATAACAAAATGCTGCTTCCTTTGCTCAGGGGACTAGATCTTCCTCTCTCACATCAGAGCAACCTCCATGGTTGCACCAAGTGAATCGGCTGGATTTGAATGGAAGCATCTTAAGATTCACCTAGCTGCGGGAGTCTGGAATAGCACCTAGGACAAGACAAAAGGAGCGGCACCTGCAGCACTTTGCTACACAGGAAAGGAACATGTTCATAGACTAATAGCTTCCTCAGAAGGATGGCGTGAGGCATAGTTTGAGCAACTGGAAAAGCCTGTTGAAAAGTTCTGAGTGCCAAAAATGTCCAATATTTGTTAATGGCACCAGCTGCCACTGTAGAGTGCACACCACAACCACCAAGATGTCAGAGTCATAAGCAAGGAGAGAGCTGGATCTTCTGGTCCCCACAAGGCTACATCCTACCACTTGTGCGAAAGGAGCATCTCCTATGGCTATAGAAGTTCTAGGGCTCATGATGACACCCACCTGAGCAAGCGTGACATGCCCGGCACGAGAGGGAAGTGGGGTCTAGTGATGTGTACTTTCAAACTGGGACACGGCAAAATGATGAGGCGAATGAGGCATCATATTTACAGGAGTATGGAGCTATAGTTTTCTGATGTGCAATGGAAACCTGTGGAACTCACTGGCACAGGACATTGCTGAGGCAACTAACCGAGGAAGTTAAAATTGGATCCCTTTTTGAATCTTACTAAGAACAACATCAAGGGCAACATGACATGGGATACAATGATAATGGCTCTCAGGCTTCAGGATAAAATTTAACCCCAGCTGGGATCAGGAAGAAATTTCCTCCCCCAGGAAAGAAATGCACAATTTAAATGCATCGGCATCATCCAGCATTGGCCGCCCATCAGAGACAGGATGGCAGAGAGACAACCTTTTGGTCTATTCTACTATAGACTTTCTTATATTCAGCATGCATCTAGCCTTCAAGCTTTATAAACAATGTGATTATTTTCCCCCTCACATGCAGAGCTCTGCAAGTAATACATCAGAGACCACAGGAATAAGATTCCATGCTTGTGAAAATGTAGCCTCTTCTGTCTACTAGTTTCCAGCAGGCTGGTCAAGTTGAAATGCCGTTGCTCAATTAACTCCTTAGCTCCAGGGATCTGATTCCCGCAGTATAAATTACGTTAAGATAATATCTTTCACTCTGAGATACGGAAGCTGATCCAAAGCTCATTGAAATCAAGGGAAAGTCTCCCATTGACTTCAGACCATGCCTATACTTGCTTCTTTTTGAGGCTTCTAAATTGCCTCTAAGGCACAGTGATATCCAGTGACTTGTTTAAGATCCCCACAGTGCATCAGGAATGATACTCAGTTGCCTCCTCTAACCACTAGGCCACACCCAATTTCTGGACTATGGCTGTGAACATAAGAACATAATGGCCGTACTGGGTCCATCCAGCCCAGTATACTGTCTACCAACAGTGGCCAATACCAGGTGCCCCGGAGTGAGTGAATCTAACAGGTAATGATCAAGTGATTGCTCTCCTGCCATCCATCACCCCGCTCTGACAAACAGAGACTAGGGACACCATTCCTTACCCATCCTAGCTAATAGCCATTCATGGACTTAACCTCCCATGTGGTTCTTTTACATAAGACGCAGAACAGGGTGCCAGCCAAATCTATATCCCTGTATGAGTCGTTATTGGATTAGGTATCACTTCTGTGTTGAATCTCACTCCGCCTCTGTATCAGTCTATTGTTTGCTGTCACCACTGCTTTGCTGTTCATATTTCGTTGCTGAAACTCGAGAAATTGTATTCATCACCCACCAGCCAGTGCCCTTCCAGGAAAAGAGGAACTTGTTTTCCCTGCCATGCCTTCCACGCTGGTAGGCATGGTGCATTCACGGTATGTTCCTGGTCTGGGTATGATTACGATCGAAGTGAAAATCCACATCAGAATGACAATGTGTTGACTACAGCAGCAGGGAAACGTGCTTGGGAGGAGATCTGCCCCGTGTCTGTAATCAGCTGCAGAACCAGAGGGCCGCAGGCTGACCCTTTCCCTGCTCCCACATGCCCAGAGCATTTTCACAAACGCTGATGATTGCAGACTGCAGCAGCTCTCTTCAGCAGCGCGGGTCCAGGTGTTGTTTTATTTTTAGGTGCATTGTAGAGGAGTCAGCTCCAGGCTGCGCTCTGGCATCAGCAGGATGGAAATGAGTTAAGTGCCACAGTTCATGCCCACAATGTCATTTTCCCCCATGTACCCTCCCTCTCAATGTTACTGTGATGTGTGGGCTCATGTGCAGTTATACCACTGCCTTCCACTGAAGAGAATCAGCATGGCCAACGTGTGTGTCATAGTCCCTATACTGCAAACAGCTGAAGGAGATTCCCCTGGAGCTCAAGTGAGAGGAATCTGGGCATTTGGGGCAAGGGGAATCTGTCACCATAGAGTTCTGAGTGGTGGTGGAGTGCAGCATCAGGACAGCTCCTAGAAGGTCACAGATTTGTTTCTCGGGGTCTGCAGGGTAGCACACATACAGGACTTGGGGCTGTTCCGTGCTAAACCCCAGCAATGATGCTGAGATCACAAAGTGAACCTAGATGATCTTAGGTGCTACACAGCACAAGAACTCCCCTGGGAGTCCCATCAGCCTCTGCAAAACTTTGTCTAATCCTTATGGTTGCAAAAACAACTTTCTGGAGGTGACCTGCTGCATTGCTGCTTTTCTGGGACAGGCTGGCAGAGGAAATCGGTGGGCTCAAACCTGCCTTGCCCAAGTTTCATCTCAACTGCACTAGTTTTACACTGTAACTCCTTTGACTTCAATGTCACTCCTGGTGAATTCTGGTGTGCATTCAGAATGAGTCTCCACCTGATCATGAGCCCAGGTCAGTGCACTTAGATACAGTCTGTCTCCAGAAGTGTGTTAATAATAACTCTGGTCAGGAACCAACAAAACCTTGATCGAAACTAAAAACTGTAGGTGGGATGTGCTTGGCATGATGCGAGCCAACACCCCTGACTGCGTTTTGCTGGGGCCATTGAGGAATCTGTTGTCTAGTGTGTGAACAAGGCCCAGATGCTCTCATCAATTCCCGGAAAGAAATATTTCCTCTCCTGTCTGCAGCCTGTACAGCTCAAGACTCCAGCTCTTCTTGCTGTGATCATTTCATCAGCCAGCTCATGCTCTGTGACCTCGTTTGCTGGGGAAGCCAATATCTACTACATTTCAATAAGAACCCCATCCCCTCTTTGCCTTAGTGATATCAGTAAAGACACCCCAATCTTGTCTGCATTATTGTTATTATTTGTATTCCCATTGCACTGAGAGTCCCTGACCGAGATTGTGTCTGTACAGCCCCTAGCACAGTGGAAACGCAGAGAGTCAGTCCCTGCCCCCAAAGAATTTATTATCTCATGAGGCAAGGGGGAGAGCAAAAAACATAGATGTGATTTGACTTGCCCAAAGCCACACAACAGTTAGCATCAGAGGCAAGAGTAGAGCCCAGACCTTCTGAGTCCTAGTCGACTATCTTACCACCTGGGTAGCACCATCAGCCCCTCAGTCTCTGGAATCTTCTGCCTCCACTGCTTAGCGAGAGCGTTGAGGGGTCACCAGAAAGACAGTGTGTCAGGAAGACTTCATCTTTCTGATTCTGCAGCGGAAAGGAGCACACATGCACATTACTGACTGCACCGCCACTTATTGTGTACGAGAATCAGCAGACGTCAGCTTCCATAGAGGTGATCCGTCAGCCCGGCATATCCAAATGGAAGGAGAGCGGCCCGTAATGGGGCCTTTCAATCCCTTTTAATTACTCTCCACAGAGAGAGCCTTATCCACATCTCTTCCACATCCCAGTTCTATAGCTACTTCGTTTCTGGGGACAAAGCCCACTGAAGCATTGTCTGACCTATCTAAATGAAGTAGGCATCTTTTCAGCTAGTAATTAGGAACACAGTGTTCCAATGCATTGTGCAAATACAGACATGCCATGCTGCCCAGTTGGACTGGTGAAGAGCTGGGTCCAGAATGCCTCTGCTACAGGAGGGGTGTTTATTTGTAAGGCTTGCTGACTTTGTGGATATAAAGCAGAGGGACACTTAAATTCTGCTGCATGTGGGTGCCACTTTCCTTCAAATGCCTTCCCTTGTTATGTTCATGGCACACAACCAGAGAAGGTAAATAAAAGACATAGAATACTCTTTTTGGAAAGTTTCAATGTAAAGTGACTTTATTTCAGGGAATCCAGAGCCCTAATACACAGAAACAGAGAGAGACAAAGCAGGCTGCTCCCTAAGGCAGAGAGAGACAGCTCCCCCCTACTAGCTCCAGGCTGGATCTTTGCAGACTGACTTCCAAAGACCCAAAACACATTCTTCCCCACTGAGCCCCTTAGTCTGCAAACAAGACCAGGAAACCCCTTACACTTGAAATGGCAGCTTGACATTTTAACACAGTTTTCAGCACACCGAAACCCCAACATCTGGTCATTCCGCAGTCAGGGAAAGATCAGTGTCGGTCAAGGCTGGGATGGAGATATTTGGGTTCGTGGACTGTGTTCAGGCAGTGAAACAAGGAGTCACCTGCAGCATGATTCCATCCATGCCTCTCCCCACCAACCCCAAACAAAGGACTTGACTTGGGGGCAGGGTGGGGGGAAAGAAGTGGCAGGGAGGGAGGTGGAGCCATGAGGGGTTGGAAGCAATGGAAAAGACAGTCTGCCCCCTCTCCTCTCCGCAGTAATGTCTCTCTCGTGAGGTGCTGTCTCATTAACCTCTTATCGACAGCTCTCATTCTTAACGGCATGGTTTTTAGCTTCAAAGCTCCATCGTATTTTTAAAAAATATCAGAGGAAATCAACCTCCGTGGCAGGGCAGCCCTTTTATCGTTCGATCTGCCGCATTGCTGAGCCTCTCCTAGCAGGCAGCGCTGTGGGGAGGCAATAATGCAAGACCTGTGGGTTGCTCATGGCTACTCTGGTCCTAGGTTCTCCTGGCAGGAGTTACTGTGGTATCAATAGCACAGAGCCCTTGGTGGAAGTTGTGCTCTCAAGGGTTAAGCTTCAGCGGGAAGCTTAACATCACTGGACATGCTATCCCATTGGTAGGCTTCTGTTGGGATTCCTTGTTCTACTCGGTTCATCTGGATCACCTTGTCCGGTTCCGGGAGAACGCCTCCTCCAGTTCTCTGGGATCTGAAACTCTCAGTTTGACTCTGGATTTCACTCGGATTCCTTTATTGGGCATACAGCAAAGGGTCGCTGAGTTGATCGGACTCAAGTGTAGGGGGTGAGTATAGGATGTACCCCACCTCCAAAGACACAGAGACAACCTCTTCCTGCCTGTACAGTTACACGTCACATTGCATTTGCTATACATTAAATCACACCTTTTGGGGCTTGGCTTGGTGACTTTGCCGGAACCAATCCTTGCATGGCATGCTCTCGCCATGTGCCGTTAAAGAGGAACCTGATCATTACATTGCCAGTTTGTCTTATCCATGGTCTCTAGCGTTGGGGGTATTGCTGCTTATCTTAGCAAACACAGACATCCTGACTCCAGCGTACTGTTTGCTAAGCCCCTGTTAAAATTTGACCTTCCATTCTCCTTGCCAATTATGCCCAGTAAGAAATGAGGCAAGTTACTTATGTCAAGTCTGGCCTACAGCTCCGTGACACAGGGACCGATCGCAGAGAATGACAGGGAATTCAGCCAGACTAGACTCCAGCAGCATCCGTGTCACCTCGCCTTCATGCAGCTTTTCTTGCTGCCAGTTATATAAATATTTAGACTGATGCCTGCCCCACTCTTCTCTGAAATGCCACCTGGGATGCTAGTGAATCTAGGAAAAGAGCAGCCAGATTGCCAATATCTGATTAAATTGACACTCATTCACCATTAGAAGACAATTGTAAGCAGACACTTGGGTTGGATGGTATATTGATAGAGGGGAAACTGAGTCCTGCGGCCTCTGGATCTAAATATGTTGGCTCTACTGCCTACTTTAAGAGTAATTTTTGTTCACTTGAAGGGTGTAGTGAACTCAACCTTCTATGAGGGGCCCAGCCTCTGGAGGGTGACAGCTAACGCTTCACAAGGATGGATTAGAAAACAAAAATGTCTGTGGCCAAGGCAGTGCCATTACAGCATGTAAATCCCTCCCCAGCCCCAATGATTATGGGGAGATGCTGAAGGACCCTGGAAAATGTTATGCAGGCTCCTGAACTGTGCCAGGAAACCACGAGGGCTAGTAAAATGGAAGAGAACCTCGGAGTGACACAGACTTGGGCAGTGATTGAGGAGGAAAGGCAGGAAGGTTTGGAAGAAGTAACGGGAATCATAGAATATCAGGGTTGGAACGGACCTCAGGAGGTATCTAGTCCAACCCCCTGCTCAAAGTAGGACCAACCCCCAACTAAATCATCCCAGCCAGGGCTTTGTCAAGCCTGACCTTAAAAACCTCTAAGGAAGGAGATTTCACACCTCCCTAGGGAACCCATTCCAGTGCTTCACCAGCCTCCTAGTGCAAAAGTGTTTCCTAGTATCCAACCTAAACCTCCCCCCACTGCAACTTGAGACCAAGAGAAAAGATGAAGTTATACAGACATTTGTAATGGACTTAAAATTAAAAGGTGGGCCCTTTAAAGGTTGACAATTACAAGATTTAATGACTAGCCGGATAGCAGGTCTGGAGGCACAACATTAACACAAGCTATGTGAAGGGCCCTGCAGGGTCACAGACTCCGCACTGGAAAAGGCACTGTTCATATCTGACAGCAGAGCCATTGGAAATGCAAATACAGGCCTCAGAGAGACAGAGACAATGCACACACGACCATGCACTGGGCAGTTAAACATAGGACAGACTTACAAATTATCACACAGCAAGGGAGAAATCAACCCTCTGTCTAACCAAGAAGTGCCAGTGACGTGGCACCTCCGGGGTTTGGGCAAATGTAGAGCCCCAACCCCTCTACCAAACGGCGAAGAGATGAACAGGTTAAGGAAGGAACAAGAGGATTGTTCAGTAAAGAAGGCAGCTGCAATCGCGAATGGCCAATAAAAACACATACAAATGGCCCTCAAGTGATAGGTAGAGGAGCTTCAATCAATGCGGGAAACTGAAACAGAACCATTTCGAGACCATCTAAAGCTTTAAAAAGTCAAAGGTGAAATTGAAATCCTATAATTAGTGATCTGGCCTGGCTATTCCAATGCTCCTATTTTCTCTAGTCCTAGTCTCTCAGCCAGAGCTAATTCGAGGGATGCCTTAAGAGGGCTGGCTATGGAGAAGCCCACGGATGTTCCCTCCTATCTCCTTGCAGTTTTCATAGGAAGGGAGGATGCCAGGAGAGCTGATAGGTATGCCAGCTCCAGTCTCTTGGTTATTCATACAGAAAGAGGAAATGAATTTCCAAAGTGCGGTCCCCCATTCAAAGCTGTTGCAGCAGTTTCTCCTGATAAGTTAGGGGGGTTCGGGGTGATGTTGCAGTTAGGTCTGCTGGAGACGGCTCGAGGAAGCTTTAAATAGAACATATCCAAAGAAAGTAGGAATGGGAACACTTTTTCCTTTCCTGTCAGTGGGCTCCCCACTAAATGATGACTTTGTGTAATTAAACTAAGCAAAGTCAACGGCCGGGTTCCATCTTCGCAATCACAGCATTTTCTCCTTCCCTTTGTTCAACTGCTTTGCTCATCCAAAAGTGGTAAAACTAAATAAATAAAAACAGACAGAAATAGAAGTTCAATGGATGCCTACAGGGGCTGGATTTTTAGCAGCTCATCAGTTTGCGAAGAAGCCCGGAGGTTGCAGATGCTAATTACGAACCTGAGAATGTGGAAAGCAGGACAAGGGGAGGGAGAAAGGGTTGAGGTAGAAGCAGAGGAGGGCGATATAACAGGTATCTTCCCAGCTTGCAAAAGATGGTGGAGCTTTGTGTGGGGTAGCGGTATCTGGAGAGTGATCCTGGTGCGTGTGGTTGGTTTGGGAGGGCTGGAGGTTTTGCCAAGGTCTACCTGCATCAGGGTTTGAAGGAACTTTCCCTCTGGCTGAGATCAGACATGTGACACGTTTGCCTGGACACGCTGCAAAGGGACATTTCCAAAATGGGGCACATCGGACCAAATCCAGGTCCTGGCATAAGGGAAGGGGCTGGCTGGGTGGGAAATGCTCAGATGGCAAAAGCAGACTAGAGAGAAGACATCATGGTGATTGAGCACACGCTTGTAAATAGGACGGTATGACTGTGGTGCAAACTCACTGGGCAGCCTTTAGTGTCTCTAGACTGAATTCAGCCCTGGGCCTATCCCTATGTGCAGAGCTCCGGCAGCAGAAAATCCACCTGGTGATGCTACCATGGGAAGAGGCTCTATGCTCTCTACTCCTAGGGCCTCTGCAGAACAGCAGTAAACCCCCCCAAAGGGGAGCTGGCTGGGAAGCAGCCATGGCTTTGTCAGCAGGGGGATGGGCGTGCTGTTTCCACTCTAGCAGCATTTGAGACACATCCTGGCTATGACTCTCTGCTAGCGCCGGGCTTGAAATGGAGTTTGCAGAACAGCTGGCGGTCCAACCAGGGCTCCAGGCCTTTGGGACCACCTGGGGTAGGAGGAGAGGAGGAAGTTTCTTTGCCTCTGGCTGGGCAATCTGACTGGCATTCTGTTTGCTGCACTGACAACCCCCTTCCGTCTCCCTTTCTCCTGATCCCTCCAAACAGACCGCAGCCCAGGTGGTTTGTGTGCCGTCCCTCTGTTTATGGTCCTGGGAGTATTCCCAGGCTGATGGGCTGCATGATCTAATGGGCAATTCCCATGACTCTCTGGCTGTGAAAGCTGCCCGGTGTACTGTGTGGGCGCTCCCCCCACTGTGCACACAACCTCCTGACAGCTGGAAACCCACCACACTGAGGACCTACGGATCCTGGTGCGAACCAACGGATCATACCACCAAATCAACACGACCGCCAGCTGAATGACCCAGGTCCTTCACACATACACAGGGGAAGGATCACCTCCTGGTGAAGGGATGGTATATTTGTTCCCCTAGTGAATCCTGCTGTACAAACATGGATCTCTCCCCTGGGAACTAAAAGAGAGTCTATTGTACTAACCAGTAGAGGGGGATTATAAAGTGGAGACCAAGTCTGACACATTCCAGCCCGTACAGCTCTGTGCTGCCCACACTCCAGTGCATCACGGACACCCACCTGGGCGGTTAGCTGCAGGAGCACAGTCGTAGACTTGGCCTTCGGGAGGCTACCGAGTGAAAAGTGAGTCAGTGCCGCTGCTGTTCTGCTGCTTTTAGCTGCCTGCCGGGCTGTCACTTCCTGAGTCTTCAAGGAAGAGCCAGCAGGCTGCGGCGGTTCCAGTCCCATCTGTCTGAACAGCCCACAGCAGCAAAAGAGTGGGGGGGGAGGGGAGGAGGGGAGTGTCTTTGAATCGCTTCAGAATTAATGAAGCTGCATCATCGTTGATGCAAACGGTGGGAACGAGGAGGCTTTCTGCAGCAAGGGGAGGCCCAGGACGCATGGAGGGGGGATAGGACAGGGAGCACAGGTGGTCTCCCATTCAGAAAAGCTGACCCCTTGATCTTTTAGGGATCTTTCCTACTAGCAAGAAGGGCCTGAGCAGGGAGTCGATGACAATGCTCCAGCTTCTTTCTCTCTCTCGTCGACTCTCCCAAAGAGGCGTCTCGTGTTTGTTTTCCACTGTGCTCCTGTTCCTGGGCAAGGCGTCTGTCCGCTGTCCTCGGCGGAGGAGTTCAAAGGAAAGCGGCTCGCGGCAGCCAGCAGCGGCCACCTCTCTCCATTGCATTTGGATGGCCAGGCAAGGCGACAGATGGCTCTTTGATGTGCAGCGCTGCTTATGAATTTTAGATGCTGGGATCACTGCCACATCTCCACCTGCGTGGAGTAGGATATATCTGGAAGCAGTCTGTGGCACCAAAGCAGCAGAAGACCTTCATCATCTCCCACCCCCGCTTTGCCTGTGCCCCTGGCTAGTGGGGGCATGGAACACAGGAACACCACATGGAAACCTCAACACAGATGAGTACGCAGATGTGACGGAGGCCTTTGCAGAAAGGCAGCGCACTGGTCCTGATATGTGTCGGGGTCAGGGGGTAGAGGCTTGTCCCTTCTGCTCATGCTTGGGATTGGCTTTAAGCAGTTTTACTAAGGATAGTTTTACAGGATAGGTCCATCAACGGCTATTAGTAAGGGATGCAACCCCAAGACATCCCTAAACCTCTGACTGTCAGAACCCCAGAGGGGAAGATGGGTGGGTCTCTCCAAATAGCTATGTTCTGTACACTCCCCTGCAAGATCTGGCACCGGCCAGACAGGATCCCAGTCTAGATGGACCACAAGTCTGACTAGGTCCGTTCTTCTGTTCTCTCCAGCACCAACTTTCAGATCAACTGGCAAGGAAAGCAAAATAGATGGGACGGACTGCTCTGGAGGCCAAAGTTCTCTGTTTAGGCAAACCATCAACATGTGTCAACCATGCCCTGGAGAGGCCACCGCTATGGGATGGTAGTTTGAGGACCATTCGGGGTGGGGGAGGGGTGCAATGTCAACGGTATCAATTAGTGGCCATTGCAATCATCATTTTTGTGATGTGAACGCTTGGCCACTAGCACCTGGACTTGGTAACGCCAGCTCATTCCCCTGGGACTGCCAGAGATTCTGTTGTGCTTGGTGACCGAATGGGCCATCTCGAGGGATACGTGGAATGCTGCCGGATGCAGCATTCACTGTCCCGTGAAAGTAGGGGACTTACCCTTGCTGTGCATCGCTCATCTACAGAGATGGGATGGCTTCCATGCCGCATCATTGCAGATTAGCTCTTTAGGGCCTCGACCACCATTGGCTTTAATGTCTGTAGAGAGCCAAGCACAAAAGGAATCAGTGCTAGTGAAGGCATCTCATTGCTACCCCATGATCAATGCTGCTAATCCTCTTCTCCCCCGTGCTGGTACTCAAAGAAGAGCAAGGACTATACCCTCTGATGTCATAAATATCAGGAATCCTCCAGCATGTGCAAAAGCATGGAGGTAGCAGAGCTAAGCTGCCAGCCTGCAGCTGGTGAATTGAATGGGAGCTGGGTGCCTTCCACATCTCCCCCACTGAAAGTGGGACCAGAAGCAGATCGGCGATTGTGCATGATTCTCTAACTCAGCCCTGGGCAGGATTATGTAGGGACACTGAACCTATCAACTCATCAGCTCGGGATCCTTTGAAATTGCAACGACCCGTTGCCCCTTTCCAGAGAAGTCAATGTGAGGTGATATTGCAGACGACACACTGACACACCACTCTGAAGACAGGGAGGGAAACAGAATGTCTATTTTCTGCTTCCTGCGTTATTCTTCGCTGTCACCGGCAGGAAGTGGGTCAGGGATACATTCCATCCAAGCAACTTGAAAACATGCTTTCTAGTGAGAGATTCAAAGAGCTCAATCTGTTGGTTTAACAAAGAGAAGGTTAAGGGGTGACTTGATCACACTCTTCAAGTATCTACATGGTGAACATAAATTTGATAACAAAGAACTCTTCCGGCTAGCAGACAAAGGTCTAACAAGACCCAATGGCTGCAAGTAAGACAAATTCACACTAGCAATAAGGAGCAGATTTTAACAAGGTGAGTAATTAGCCATTGGAATATTTTACCCCACTAGCAATTTTTTAAATCATGACTGGATTTTTTTTTTAAAGATCTGCTCCAGTTCAAATAAGAATTATTTCCGGGAAGCTCTCTGGCCCGTGTTATACAGGACATCAGACTAGATGATCACAATGGGCCTCCTGGCCTTGGGATCTGTGAATCTTGTCACAGGAATCCCCAAATGTATTCCAGCGAGTCCATCATAGATAATTCTCAAAGACCTCTGAACTTCCCCCTATTGGAGACCTGCCAAATGTCAGAAAGCATCCTGGGGTAGGTTTCCACACCATGCAAGGATCTGGGGTTCCCTGCATGGAGCTACGTATCCTTACCTAGCAGTAAGACCCTACCAAATTCAGTCTGTTTTGGTAAATTTCACAGTCTTGAAATTTCGAATGTCATAGTTTCCAAAATTTACATTTTAAATTGCATGGCATTGTAACCATGGGAGTCCTGGCCCAAAAGAGGGTCACAAAGGGGGTCACAAGGCTATTGTAGGGGGGGTTGTGGTATTGCTACCCTTCTACACTGCTACCGGCAGTGATGCTGCCTTCTGGCCTGGGTGCCAGCCACCACTGTTCGCCAGCCACCCAGGTCGGAAGGCAGTGCAGAAATAAGGGTGGCAATACCGTGATACCCCTACAATAGCCAGATGTCATGGGGAAGACCAGTTTTCAGGGTCCATGATACATTTTTCATAGTTCTGAATTTGGTAGGGTCATTGCTATTGGTCTGCCAAAGAATCACTTTCTAGGGAATCCTGGCTGCTGAAAACCAAATGGTCTCCATATGTAATCCCTAAAGCCCAGCAACTAACATCAAGTGGGTGAGTCTCACATCCTGCCCAAACATAATTTCAAATGGTTGAATCCCTGCAAGTAACCATGGGAAATTATGCTGTGCCATACTCCCATGTGGTGCTCTGCAGGAATTGTCTTCCCAGAATTACCACAGAGGGAACTCCCAGGTGATAGAAAACATTCCTTATTCTCATTCACAGGAGATGGAAATTCTTGGAGGTCCCTTCATTGAAATCCAGGCTCCATGCCAATGGAGCAGCCTAATAAAAAAACAATGTGCTGTCCCACGGTGGTCATTTTGTAACACAGGGCAAACAAAGAACCCAATGCACAGAGAAGTCGGTGTTACAGATTAACTAGCTGGCACTCTCATCAGAATCCATGTATTCCCAATCGTTTCTCTTCCTCATCGGAGAGAAGTTATTTATTTCCATCTGCTCCCTGGCAGGGCCTGCTGAATCAGGAGTCGCCCACCCAGCCCAAATTGATTAGGTTACACCCAAACGCTGCATTTTTTAACTACTCATCCACTGTGTTACATAAAGATGGGTCTGCATTTCCCTCTCCCTCTCTCCTCTCTCCTCTCCATGGCAAAGAAAGATTGGCTCTTCTCTCCCTGCCTTGGAAAGTGGTGTTTGATTTGATTTACGTGAAGACTGACTGAGCTAATTTTGTTATGATTAACTCGTCTCCAGTAGACTTTTGTAGCCCTGTGCTAACAATACGCACCTTGCGTCAGCTGCTCTGGGGTATACACACACACACACACACACACACACACACACACACACAGAGTCATTCTTCTGGCTTGATGGAGATGGTGCAAGTGTGTGTACGCTGAAGAAGCAGATGAATGAACTTGCCTTCACCCACTTCTCCCTACTCCAGGAAGGATATAAACTGGATTCCGAGCTAAGATGCTTTCTAAATAAGGCTGCACGTTTGTGCACGCGATGGAAGGGGCTTGGCCTGGGAGACTTGTTTCCTAAGCAAACGGCTAGGGAGTACAGTTTAAGGATCTATTTCCACCGAGTCACATTTGAAGCTATACAGATTTAGGGCCTGTGCTTAGGAGAGGCTGAATACTCTCAATTCCCACTGAAGCAAATGAGGAGTTTATTTATTTTCTCATGATTTAACAATTGGCCTCTCCTGGGCTCTAGGCACCTTTGCCATGACTTCAAAGCACACTTTCAGAAGGAACAAAGCAAATCCCATGGAACTACTCACCTTCTGCCCCAGAAAATAAATAACGGGGAATGAAAACAGACCCAAAAGGTTTATACCCCCAGCATGGAATACATGGGTGGATGGGGGGGAGAGCTGATTTTTATGTTTCTCAAACAGCAAATTGCAGCCTGGTATCATTTCCCAAAGCCCTGGTCAATAAAGGTCACCAGTTTTAGGATATTTCAGTAGCTTCCTGTCTTTTATACTGAGGGAGCTCAGGTGTCTCCAAGAACTGGCTGTAGCAGTACTTTGAGCAGAAGGCAGTGAGAAAACAGACCTTTTCAAGAGGAGGCCAATGCCACCATTCCCCCCTCCCCCCCCCAACATCACTCATACACACAAAAGTGGCCTTTTATTTTAGGTCCCTTGCTATTTGGGGTGCACCACATTAATCACCTGATTTCCAGCATAGCAGAGCATCCATAACTTCCATTGTTTTCAGCTGGTTTTGTGGGTGCTTAGTGCCTGTGGAAACCAGTTCCCACATGTCTACAGTTTGGCATCAAGAAATGGGGAGAATTAGAGAAGGTTGCTTCATGGAACCAGTGAAGTCAAACCATTCTGGGTGCTCTCCATGGTCCTGACCACATTCTCTCCCTGTTTAAAGATCTTCATACAGACCCACCAGTGGTGTAAATAGATACAGCTCCATTTATTCCAAGGGAATCACATCAGCCAAAGATCTGGCTCTCCTAGTTCAAATCAAATCCAGTGTGCTTTTGAAATATACTTTCCCAGGCAAAAATGGATAGTATAATGGTTGGGGATGTATTGCATTTTTTAAAAAAGTGAATAGAAGCCATCTTACTGCCCCGAATGACCTTGAAGTCACTTATAACTCCATAAGCCTCAGAACAGCCTCATTTCTTCTCTGTTTTGGTGGTTTCTTCTCTTGCTATCACTCTTGCTAAACCAAATTGCCTTAGGAAACTCCCCTGGGCCGGCTCCCACAGATGTGCAAGTGAACGAGGGAGACTGTAATGCTGGCATTCACTACTTCAAAGGATATGGCCTTCCTCCATAGTTATACAGTCCTTATTCCAGCAGAGCTCACACTGACCTCAGGAGCCAGATGCTTCAGAGGGAGAGAACAGAGCAGGGCAATGCATTCCGTGATCCATCCCCGGTCATCCAGTCCCAGCTTCTACAAGTCAGAGGTTTAGGGACACCCAGAGCATGGGGTTGCATCCCTGCCCATGTTGGGAAATAGCCTTTGATGAACCTATCCTCTGTGAACTTATCGAGTTCTTTTTTGAACCCTGTTACGCTTCTGGCCTTCCCAGCATCTCCTGGCAATGAGTTCCACAGGTTGTGGGCAAACAAGAAAGCAGCTCATCTAGCACCTGGCTTTTAATAAAACAGAGGTTTCCCAGCTTAATTCTGCTCCTTTTGTCTTCAGTGCGGTACGCAATAAAGGAACATTCATGCTGAATGGCTCTTTCTGACACTGGGAACTCTCCGTGCAAAGGCAGAGCTCACGGGAGAGCTGAAGGTGTGATGAATGACTCTCCTTGGCGCTTCCGCAGCTTTACTCCCACCAGACAAGATGTGGAAGGACGTATGTGTGTTGGGGGGCGGGGGGAGGGTACAATCCCATCAGAGTACTGCACCGCCAGCTGAGAGCCGCTTGCGTGGAAAGGGAAGGTTGATCAGGGATGATACCTAGGGACCTTGGCAAGGCCCACGATTTGAAACCACCGCAGAAAAGGTGCGTTTATGTAAACATTAAAAAGTGAAGCCTGCGGAGTCCGGAGCGATCCGTCTTTTAAATCTTGCTTTTATAGCATTATTATGGGAGACAGGCTCATAAAAAGCTCTCTGTAGATGTTATTACATCGCATTGTGGCGCTGGAAAGTGAGCCGACGAAGCTGTGAGTTTGTGCAACAGCACATGTTAGCATGAGTTATAATGTGTCAGGGGCCCCGTGTTAACGATTGGAGAACCTATTCTGCTCCTTTAAGGTTAATCAACTCGGCATTTGTGTCAGGTGTAATGTCTAATTAAAATGATGGACGGGGTGAGAATGCCTCCTGGCAGAGGAGGGAAATGGCACAAAGAGGCAGCATCAGTGCCATATTGGTTTGGAAAATCAATAAGAGGAGCTCATTTTATCCCAGTGTATCTGCGCATTTGCCATTCAGCGGCTCGTTTGAAAAGGTGCCAACTGGCTGCCTGGGAGGCTAGAAACTGCAGTGTTTCAAAGCACTTAAAAGGAAACACAGCTGGGGAAAGCATGGGGCGTGACACAGATTCATTGGGGGGGCAGGGAGATGGCCTCAGAGGAGGGGGGGTGGACTTCTGACATAACTACAGGGGCAGGGAGAAGGCTGAGGTCTATGGAATAAGTCAGGTGGTTGGAATTTTAAAGGGATAGGAACAAAAGAGGAAGATGGGTTTTAAAAAGGGAAGGTTTGGACAATGGAGTCTTGAAAGAGGAGGGGAAAAAGGTTAGGCAGAGGGAAGAACTCTGTTTGATGGTAATGAAGGGGACAGTGCTGAAACATACTAATTACTTTCAGTAACTAAAGTCATTTCAGCATTCCCTATAACTTTTCTATAGTAAAGCTAAGGAATCTTACACATTAGTAGGTAACATGGGATAACTCTCTATGGAAAAACTGATATTTTTTAGAGTGCTTCAAAATGTTTTCATCCAAACATTTTAGGATGAGAAAATGGCCTTTTGACCCCTTTTTTTAGCCGAAATTTTCAATTTTGGTCGAAGCTTCCTGGGTTTTGAAAAACCAGAAAATGACAAAAAAAAAATAATTAACCAACAGTTGCAGGGTTTTTTTTAAATTTTATTCTTTGGGGTTTTTTTTTTGTTTGTTTCTCATTGAACAACTGAAACATTTACACAGGAAATTAAAACTAACAAACAAAAACCAAGCCCACTCCAAAAAATAAAAACAACTATTGTTTTCAAAATTTCCTGTGAGAAATAATTGGCATTTTGAGAAGCAGTACAGATTTTTAAGGGGTGGTCACTGTCCATGTGTCCTGATTAGCTAGCTAGGTATAGAATGAGAGCTATAGATAATTCTTCATTTAGAGCACTTTTCTGGAAATATAGATATTTGCTAATGATCACCCCGAAATTTTCATCTCCGCTGAATTTTTAATAGTAGGAATGATAAATTATTCATTGCAATTTTTTGGAGGAAGTCTTTTTCAACTAATTTACTCCCATTGGTTTCTTTAAGTAGCCTTCTGCAGCAGCATCTCTTCCTAGCCTTTGTACCTTTTTAAAGTAGGACACAAAGGGGGTGATTTTCAGAAATGTCTAAGTGATTTAGGAGCACTAATACCATTGTGCTTTTGAAAATCTACCCGGAGGGTTCACCCACCAAAATGTCATGCACATCCACTGGGCCTGGATAAAATCACATTTGCACGTTCTAAATGGATGATTGTGTGAATAAGAATCTCTTAGCTGGAGCAGGTATGGGTCTGGCATACACAAAAGCTGCATTTTATTGCCACACTCCTTGCATTAAAATCTGGAAATTTGCCCTTAGTCTGGGGATGTTATAGAAGCTATGGCAGTTTCTGTGAAATCTCAGAGAGAACAGCAGGAGGTGGTATTGTGAATGGTAACAGGCCTCCCTGTTGGTGACGTAACCTGCTTTTGTCCAACCTAGCATGAAAAGACTGCTTCCCTAAAGCCAGGAAGGGTTCCTCCAGCCATGGGACTGAAACAGTCTCCAGACAGCAACTGCACAGGATTGAGGAAATAGCTGCATTTCCTCGTGGGCCTTTTTCACATTCCCAGCATCCAGCCCAGCAGCTCCAGTGGGACCAGTAGCTCCTTGAGGTCTTATGTAGCACAGATGCTGGTGTGAGAAAAAGTTGGCAGTCAGGGGAACAGAAAACTATCCCTTGGTAGCTAAGCTTGAGCTGGACCAACACCACTGAACTAATATCTCGCTCCACTTTATTCTGGGCACAAATATCAGGGACTTAGAAGAAAACATTCCAGGATCATCCTCTTTTGCAACCTTTAAGTGCCCTAGACAATGACAGAATCTCTCTGAAAGCTCTTTAAGTTGAAATTAATTTCCATCTCTTCTCACCTTCTCCTTTAATCACTGTCAGGCATAAATTAACAAATCCATCTTTATTGCCGAGATCCCATTATGATTATATGGAGATGGAGAAATCAGCATTGCGGGTGTCAGCTGCAATCTGGTGCATGCTCTACACAGCCCATCCCACCTGGGAAGCATCCTCGAACGGATGGATGTGCCTGTCACATTGGTTTGCCCGCAGATGAGTCAATTTCTTAAGTGGTGGCAGAGTGGGAAGGGGTGGAGAGAAACTGGTTTGGCACCACGCCGACCTGCCAACTTCAGGGCAAGGAGGGTGTTCCATTTCAGGCTGAGGGGCTGCCAACTTAGTGTGAGGAACTGAGGATGCACTTGATGAAACCAAGTGGGAGATTGGGAGGTGTTAATTAGTATTATTCCAGGTGGATGCTCACACAGAGGAAATTCCAGCACTGAGCTCCGTGAGGATGGGATGGAGGAGGTAAGGGGAGAAAGGTGGGGTCATAACTTCACTGGATTCTCCATCCATCCCAATCCTCCTCCACTGAGCATGGCAAATGAACCTCCTACCATGGAGACTGCCAAAGTGTGCATTCAGAGGTGATGCTTGGGGAGCTGGCTGGTCCTCTAACACTAGCTCCTCCTCTTTGTTTCCAACTCCTAACGCCAGGTAAAAGATTTTCCCTGATGCTACTTCTCCATCTAAACCAATGCTAATGGTGGCACTGAGATGTGACATGATATAGGTGTAAAAGTTGCTTACACCCTGGAAGGAAAAAATATGTTACCCATGATTACTGGAGGTCAAAATCCTTCGATCCAGGCTGCTCTCTCCGAATATTGGAAGTGCCACTCTTCCTTCATTCCTGGCTGCTGAAAGGCCCGATTAGGGCAATTTCTATCTTCCTCTCCCAAATCCTGCACATTGGAGAGATGCCTAAATACATCACTGATTGAGATGTATCCTTCTGCCCTATTCAAGGAAACAAAGCATCTGCAAAGCATCTTATGTCAGAAAAAATCAGGGGTAGCCCAGGCCTGGCAGGAAGGAGAACTCAGATCAGAAAGAAGAGTGGTTCCTTGGCTCGGAGCAAGTAGGTGAAATTGTAAATTAATTCATAGGAAGGGAGAATAATAGGAAGGAGACAGATTAGTTCCAAGGCTGTGTTTCAATCAATGGCTTTCCCTGATTTTACAGGGCCCAGGAGTGAAGATGAGCTGCCCTCAGCCAGACACAGGGGCCTGCTTAATTAATCTCTCCTGTATTCTATAATATACAGGCCTGAGGAAGAGGTGCAGGAAAACAAAGCAAATGTGCTGCAAATTGAAGCCCAGTGAGCACATGAGCTCTAGAGTGCAACAAAATTATAGCACGCCCCGACTGCAGTGGGCCAGGCCAGCGCAGGCCAGAAAGGCTGATTTGAACAGAGGCAGCTGTGGAAAGGTTTGGAGGGTTATGATGATGATCATGGAGGGTGAAGGTCAGGATACTAGTGATATAGACCATAGGTGCTGGAACTTGGGGTGCTCCTGCCAGGGCCGGCTCCAGGCTTTTTGCCACCCCAAGTGGTGGAAAAACTCCCCCACAAGCTGCAATTCGTGGACCTGCCTCCAAATTGCCGCCAACAGGAAACGCGATGGCGGTGGTGGTGGTATGGCCGCCGAAATGCCGCCGAAAGACACGGCGTGCTGCCCCAGTCACGGATGGCGCATTGCCCCTCAACACTGGCCGCCCGAGGCACGTGCTTGGGGGGGCTGGTGTCTGGAGCCGGCCCTGGCTCCTGCACCCCCTGGATTGAAGTGGTTTCCATTACCGTGTTTCCCCGAAAATAAGACAGTGTCTTATATTAATTTTTGCTCCCAAAATTACATTACATTATATTACAGCAAGAGGCAAAACTGGAAGTACGTCTTATTTTCGGGGGATGTCTTACTTTCGGGGAAACAGGGTATATCCATGATTTACATCTCAAAGGCCCACTCCTCTGGGGGGCCCTGCCAGCACCACCGTAGCAGAAGACTTTGTGTGAGTGCAGCGGTCCTAGCCCACCCAACCAAGCAGATACATGCCATCTGGGAGGGTCCCTACTGAGGCTGCTGCTGCTCTGTGGAGGACAGGGCTTCCTCCTGCCACTCCTGTAGGGTGCCACTGCTCCTGACTCTCTGGGAAGAGAGCTCCCCCCCCCCCAACCACTGCCCCTCGAAGGGAAGGGAAGGGCCACAACATAGAGACCCCATGTTGTGATGTGCCTCTGGCCTCAGGTGGCTTTGCCCTGGCCCTGACTGCTGCCGATGAGCTCGTGAATCCTTGTCAGGGTTTCCCGCTCTACCCTCCCTCGGGGGACAGAGCAGCTGGGGATTGGAGCCCTGCGCGGGACTATTCGTTCATCCCGCTCCTGTTGTTATGGCAGTGGGTCCTGCAGGACCTGTGAGATCCCAGTCCTGCTTCAGGGCTCTGCCACAGAGTCCTCCCCATGGCCCTTGGAGAGCAAAGATGGTTCCCTTGGCCTGACTCTGGGCATGTCTGGAACCCCTGGCTCTCCTCTCCTTTCAGTGCAGCGTACAGGAAGCTGTCTGCGCAGAGATCAAATGATCCACCTCCTCACAGCTCACAGGGTGCCCCACTGCTGGCACAGGGCAGCCAGGAGAGAGCCAGACAGGAGGGCCCGGAATAAAACAGAGCAGCTGAAGGGCTGGAGGAGGTCTCTCTCCTGAGACGCACCAGAGAAGGGGACTCATGTTGTAACACCATCCAGAGACTGGGGGAGGGGGGACTCAAACAAGGAGCGCCTTACAAACAAGAACATGTGTCTGCATTTATTAACATTTCCAGCACAGATTTAATTCTCGGCAAGCGTTGCTGCCTACACGGAGCCCGGCGCGTTGCACGAGCCCTCTCGTTAAGTTCCATACGAGCCATCGTTTTAGTGCATCCTCCAGGGGAATCTTCAAACAGATTCCATAATCTCCCTGATAAATGGCTCTTTTGCAAGACACTATTTACATTCCATCACCGGGAAGGCGGGTGGACTCTCCCCCTCCCACCCTTTTTAACCCTCTCCTCCCTGCAGCCCTGTGAAATGATTCCGGAACCTTTTGGGGGAGGGAGCAGCTGCTGGTAGGTTCCTTAAGGAAGAAATAACATGACACTCCGGGGATGATGGTGAGTTTTCGAGACCGTCTCTCGTGAATACAGTGCAGCTAAAACAGTAATCCTGTTTGGGGCCTTTTGGGTTTTTTTCCTGGAATATACAGTCTATTGGAAGGAAGGCTGGTTTTGTGGATAAAGTCCTTGACTGGGACTCAGGAGAGCTGAGTTCATTTCCTGGTTCTGCCGCAGACTCCCTGTGTGACCTTGGACCAGTCACTTCATCACTCCGTGCCTCGGTTTCCCATCTGTAAACCAGGGCTCATGAGGTTGCCTCTTTGTCGGCCCGGTCTGTTTAGATCAGGGGTGTCCAAACTTTTTGGAAAGAGGGCCAGATTTGGTAAGGTGAAGATGTGTGAGGGCCGACCCCCTCCCCCCCGCTCCGGCCGCGCTCTCCTCCCCCCGCTCCGGCCGTGCTCTCGCTCCCTCCCCCCCCCCGGCTTGCCTCGCCTCGCCTCGCCTCCTGCCCCGGCCCCGGCTCTGCCTCCGCTCTTCTCCCCCCCCGGCTCGTCTCTTACTGACCCCGCCCCTCTCCTCCGGCTGCGGCTCCGCGGACCACCCAAATTATCGCGCACTGGTTGGCGACCGCTGTTTTATACTGTGGTCAACAGTGCTGGCGGGCCGCATATGATTGATTTTATAACAGAGCCTGTGGGCCAGTGAAAATTTGAACACGGGCCTCAATTGGCCCCCGGGCCGGACTTTGGACATGCCTGGTTTAGATTGTGAGCTGTTTGGAACATGAATTCTCTCTGACTATGTACAGCACCAAGTGCAGTGGTATCCAGTTCTTGATCAGGCTCTGTGGGTTTGCCTGTGTGCCAAAGTGAAACAAAGGGTCTTATTTTGGCCTGGTCTACACTAACAGGGAGGGTCGACCTAAGATACGCAACTTCAGCTACGTGAATAGCGGAGCTGAAGTTAACGCATCTTAGATCGACTTACAGGCTGTCCTCATGGCGACAGCGGTTGACGGAGGGCTCCCCCATCGATTCTGCCTTGCGCCTTTTGGCGAGCTGCAGTTCCGAGTCGACTTTGGGATCGATTTATCGCGTCTTGACGTGACGCAATAAATCGATCCCCAATAGATTGATCTCTACCTGCCGACCCAGCCGGTAGTGTAGACATGGCCTTTGAAACCCGAAAGCTGTAGCAAATCGGAATTGTCACTCTCTGGACGGCTCTGCTCAACAGACAAATGATGGGGAAAAGGAAGTAGGACTCTGGAGGGACTATTTTTTCCTTCCTGTTTTCCTTCAATCAGAGGAATCCTCTCTGTTCCCTTCTGTTATCTTAAGCTCCGTGTTTCCTTTCACTTTCCCAAGTAAATTGGGAGGAGACAGTTAACCCAGAATGCAGTCTGGACAGCTGTGCGCTCTCCCCTGGAGGTCAAACAGCCGCCTCCTCCCATTCCTTGCTGGGGGCGGGCGAGGTTTGCATTGGCAAGAGAAGGAGCATTATCATTATCCAGTAATGGGGAAGTCAATTAAAAGTCAGCCATTGCAGAATGCTTTCTGATTACTCTAATTATCCCGTCCTCGTATTATCTCATTCAGCGGTGCGACACGGCGCAAGGGACAGAGGGGACCCAGGCCCCTTGCTCCTCAGCAAACACCCCCGTGTGTTCAGTGCTCGTCATGGCTTTTAAAGGGGATGATGCCTTGAGCGGGCCGAGCCAGGGTGGAGGAGACCTTGCCAGACAGAGGCGGTAAAGCAGTGGGGCCCCTTCAGTAAGCTGTGCTGTGCTGCTGATGTTGCTGCCTTTCAGGTGAGCAGTGAAACTGTGGCCCGAAGCCCTCTTGTCCCTGGTCATTCCTGAGCAATAAGTTCCTTTGGACCTGTCGAAGTTTGAGAAAAGGCACTAGACCAGGTACAAGAGCCAGCAGAAATCGACTCGCACTAATCCTCCTAATAACAACCCTTTGAGTTTCTATGGTGACTTTCAGCAGAGACTCTCAAAGCCCTGGACAGGCATTAATTAGCCATCCAACCCCAGCCTGGATCATTACAAATTATCCTCCTTTTGTATCAGAGGAAGCCATGGCACAGAGAGGTGATGGGACCTACCCCCGGTCTCGGCGTCAGGAGTTAGAAGCCTGGAGTCCTGACTCCCAGCGGCCTGCCCTAATCATTAGCTAGTATTTCCACTCCTGATGAATCACAGAGGCAGCTGGCAGGGGATTTCTCAGGGCTTGCATTATAGCAGAGGTTCTTAACCTGGGGGTGCAAGATGCCTTTTTTGGGGGTGCGAAACATGCCAGATTTTTTTAGAAGGTAAATCATTGAAAACACAAATTAAGCACAGGCTCGTAAGCACAACTTTTGTTTCATCAAACATGGCTCCATTCCTTTTTAAACTGGATTCCATCAACGATAGTGATCTGATGAACGATGACCTCCGTGAATTATGAGCCAATGCCCGAATCCGAATGGAGTCTGAGACCATAAAGCATGAGAATTTCTAGTGTGCTCCACTAGCGCTGTTTTTCACATCTGGCAAAGACCGCGCTGGAGATCCTGGTGCCATTTGCGACCACATACGTGTGTGAGAGAGGATTTTCATCACTCTTACACATCAAAATGAAGGCCGGAAACCTCCTAAATCTGAGTGATGATATGCGCGCGGCAATTTCAAAAAATGTTCCTTGTTTCTCAAACATCATTGAACAAAAGCAACAGCAGAAGAGTCACTGAGCCAGTAAACTTAAAAAAAAAGCGAGAAAGAGTCCTGTGGCACCTTATAGACTAACAGATGTATTCGAGCATATTCTTTCCTTGGTGAATAAGCTTTTTGTGTTGTATCTGACGAAGTGGGTATTGACCCCCGAAAGCTTATGCTGTAATACACCTGTTAGTCTATAAGGTGCCACAGGACTCTTTGTCGCTTTTGCTGATCCAGACTAACACGTCTACCCCTCTGATACTTTTTAAAAAAGTAAGATGAAGAATAGTTGTGGCACCTTAGAGACAAACCAGTTTATATCAGCATAAGCTTTCGTGGGCTATAGCCCACTTCATCGGCTGCATCGAATGGAACAGAAGTAAGATGTATTTGTATACACAGACAGCAAAAAAAAGTTGTACATTAGCATACCAATTCTAAGAGGCTGTTTAATTTGGATGGGCCTCTTAGAACTGGTATGCTAATGTACAACTTGTTTTTTTGCTTTCTGTGTATATAAATACATCTTACTTCTGTTCCATTCGATGCAGCCGATGAAGTGGGCTATAGCCCACGAAAGCTTATACTGAAATAAACTGGTTCATCTCTAAGGTGCCACAAGTATTCCTCGTCTTATTTACGGATACAGACTAACGTGGCTGCTAATCTTAAACCTTAAAAGGTGTGTCATTTTCCATGTATTCTTAATTTGACTGTGAAATGAAAATACACATATCATTCTCGCTCTTTCATTCTCGAGTTATGATCTATCTAGGTTTAAAGAACTGACCTACTTCAACCTATTTTTGACAAGAGGTGGGGGGCGAGAATGTATTTTGAGAGTCAAAGGGGTGCAGGCTGCAGAAAATGTTAAGAACCACTGCATTGTAGGGGTACATGACTATCTCACCTATTTCAGGATGACAAAGGCATGGGGACGCCTGGTGAGCTTTTCCTGTGCAGAGTGGACACCTTCTGGGCTTGCAGATAGGTTGGTGAGGGTAGACAATGAGCAGCCCCGCCGTGTGGGGTTTACCAGAAATGCCCCCCTCTCTGGCATGGTTCAGATCTGTCCCTTACGACTCCTCTCTTCACAAGTGACCTTCAGCGGCTAGTGGTTGCATGAACCCTAACTTTGTATCTGGTAAAGCTCAGGCAATTGCTTTTAGATGGGTGTAATTAAGAAGCCATTAGTGTAAAGTTTCATTTCGGTTTACGCCTTGGTCTCCATTTGAGCAGAGCAATATGAAATTAAGGTATTAGCTCCTTTCAGAAAGATGAGTCATGAGCTAATACGTTTTGAGAGTGGTTTCTCAGCTGCAACGATTCTGCTTTTCTCTTTTCAAATCCCCCCTTCTCTGGATTCTTGCTTCTGGATAATTTCTTTCAATAATAATAATATTACTAATAAATAAATAATTAAACAATATTAATAAATGAACAAATCACAGAATTGGAGAGCGACATTACAAAGAGGACCCCAGCAGTGCGAGCGTCCTCCCAGGAGTGCCCCATCGGGGCAAATAGGAAGATTCCTCCCAATCCTAGCTGGGAAGCGAGCAGCGTGATCTAGGGCTGCTAGCCGGGCTGTTCGCTGTGTGGTGCGTCTTCCCAATATTGCCTTGCTAAGGGTTAGCTGAGCATCAAAGGGCATGAACTCGTGTGAGCTTACCCACAGCGGCACCCTGTTAGTGCCATCTGGGACTCCCGGCAGCGTGACCTTTCCCGCAGCAGTGCCCCGTCACTCCTCACTGCGGTATCATGCCTGCACCAGCTGAGGCAACGATTCGCTTTCCTCTCACATTCGGGATCCTCCTCTTCCTCTGCTGCGTGTGGCTCGGCCCCTTCTCCCCAGAGCAGCATCGGCCGGGTGCTTCAATCCAGAGACCGGCTCCAGCTTTCCTGCCGTGCGTGCCAAGATACGGCGCCGGACAGATGTGCCCTGGCAATCCCAGCAGGCAGCTGAGACTTCTCGGGGGGGTTGGGGGAGTGAGCTTCCTTACGAACGGCGCCCTGTTTCTGACAGCGAGAAGTACAGCTGGCAGCCGGAGAGGTTCCAGAACTAAATCAGTGACAGTTAGAATTGTAAATACAGTTAATCAAGGCTTAATTAAACAGTTCAATCTCTGAGCAAGGAGATGGGGAGGAGGGGGGGGGAAAAACCATCCTCGGTTTGAGACGGTGAAATGCAACTGATCATCAATAATGCACCCGAGTAATGTTCTTGTATGAATTGGAAATGCCAGACAATCAAAGGCCATATGTATTTAGCTTAGATCCACACGATGTCCATGTATTTTTAATAGTGTGGCATCTTTGAAGTGTGTTTGCGAAGCCAGGCCTTTCATGCCACGGTTGCAGAGGAGAGAGATCTTCCCCTAGCTGGTGGATAAGCTCTCTTTGCAAATTACCACTCCCCCCTCCCCCCCACACACATACCCCTCAGCCTCCCGTCGCCAACACAGATGAATTTTCACCTCTGCCCATGCAGGGATGCGTGTGGGAGGGGGTGGAACCAGTCCGCAGCATGGGATCTTCCTTCATTACATTTAAAAACTAAGTATCAGGAAGTAAATAGGCACAAAATTCAATAGTGTAATGAAAAAAAAAAAACGGGATGAAATTCCCCTGATATGTACATCAAATCTAATTTCTCTCTTTAGTCTGTCTGATCATTTCTAATACACCTTTCACGCTGGCACTTGTGCACAATTTGCTCTATCTATAGGGAGAACGGGGGAACTCAGGAGATCACAATTTACATACATAATATTTTGCCTCTAGGTTTAAACTCCAGGGGTTAGTAGTTGAAGTTAGACAGTTCAAACTGGAAAAATAAAACATGCTTTTTAACAGTGAAGGTAATGAACTACTCAAGGATGTGGAGGGTTCCTGAACTCTTTCAATGAAGACTAGAAATCTTAGTAGTAGATAAGCTGTATTTCAACCAAAAAGCTTGATTCTGGAATCCCTAGGTGATATTCTCTAGCCTGCTTGAAGCAGGAGGTCAGAATAAACAGTTATAACGGTCCCTTTTTTCTTTAACATCTATGAATCCATGAACTCACTCAGCTGCTTTTGACTCCCATGCCAAAATACACTAAGAGCTGAGAGACAGACTGAGCACAAACCTTCCTGGCTGGCTAGATGGATGCTGATAATCTGCACACTCAGTTCAGCTGCTGCCTGTGACCCATGAGGGTTCTTGCTGACATTCTGGCTGTGGTTTCTGTGACGGGGCACCCAAAAATCAGTAGCCCCCAAATTCAGTGAAGGCTTTTGAAACATTGGATCAAATGACCTTGCCACAATGAGTCAGTGGCAGAGACCACATATATAAGACCACACTCTATCTCCTTCAGTAGGCAGGGTGGCCAGGTAGCAAGTGTGAAAAATCAGGACACTTTTGTGTGTGTGTGTGAAATAGTTGCATATATAAGACGAAGACCATAATATTAGGATGGGTCCCAGTAATATAGGGACATCCAGTCACCCTATCAGTAGATCAGCAGCAGCCCCATGATGGATTTCCCCAGCTACACCACTAAGGCTTTCCCTTGGCTCTATTTAATGGACAGAAAGTGCCGTTTCCTTGCAGCTCTCTAAACTGATGCTACAGAGCCCGGCAAGTAAAAAATGAAGAAGGGGTGAGAGAGCTGGTGGGGGAAGAAGGTGCGTTCATACAAAAACTAATTCTGCTTCTATTTTAGGTTGTGAACCTGCTAAATTGCCTGTTGGGTTATGTAAGAGAAGTCATTGTGTTTGTGTTCAAAGGGCAGCCTTGTACGAAAAGCTGGGGACACCGCTTGAATTCTAAGTGGCCAGGCTGCGCAAGGGAGATGGAGGGAATGGGCCCGGTTCCAAATTGATTAGTTCTGCTGGTGTCTCATTATTGTTCCGTGTGAAGTTTGGCATGCGAGCAAGGTCATTCCATGTATGGGCCTGTGTCGGCGCAGGCAATTCTGCTGCACGCTTCCTCCCCTCCTCCCCCACCTCTTTTTCTTTTCCCCTCCCCTCTGTGCCACAAACAGCATGCTGCCCGCACTAGAGAAAATTAAAAAACAGCCCATAAATTTTACATGAGTTCCTGAGACCGAAGAGAAATTAATTTGATGTTGTCTTTTGATAAAGATGTAGGCCTGTTTTTTTTTTAAGGTTGCCGTTCTGTTCTTGTGATAATATTAATAAATAAAAAAAAACCACTTCAAATAAGCCCCTGGCTTGTAAATATGAAAGAAAGGAAGAACAGAACACAAACCAAAGAGGGCAAAATGATAAACCCACCACTTCTGTCTAGATTAGGGTGACTAGATGTCCCAGTTTTATTGGGACAATCCCAATTTGTGAGTCTTTTTCTTATATAGGCTCCTATTACCTCTCACCCCCATCCCGATATTTCACATTTTGTCTCTGGCCATCCTAGTCTAGATTAGCTGGGGTGTGAAATTCAAAGCACCAGCCCCATTCATTCCCTCTGGCCAGCCCACCTTTCCCCTCCCACACACATGTTCTGGGCTCTGCTTCATGAGCCACAGTTGATGTGGGTATGACGTACAGGGGTGGACAGAACCCACTAGGAGCATGCTGAAGAATGATGCTTGTAGAAGTCTGCGTGGAAGTTGGTGGGACAAGCACAGATTGCATGTGGGATGACTTTAGGGGTGGCCCCAGACAGTCAGTCTGTGTACCCATGGCTGGAATGCTCGGTGCAGTTGAAGCGCCTCTGTAAATAGTTCTCTTAATAAAGACGTTGTGTAGTTTTAGAAAGGTGGAGTTCCCCTGTGCAAGCACTCATCACATGATACGTGAAATAGTGCTGGCATTTGGTTGTTAGAGCTCAATTTTATGCCAGTCACACAGCTCCCAGCAATGCAAAAGGAGAGGGAGGACAGGTAATGGTTTCACCTTCACTTTTATCAATCCTTTTGGATGTTTTATGCATTTTCATTCATTTATATAAGGATATTGTACAATAAATGCCTGGCACACTGGAACCCACAATGTGGTTATCCGCCCAGTGCTGGACCATTGCTAGACTTCCGTAGCATTTTTAATGAGTCCTGGCACAGTGGCGCCCCCTTCTGGGCACAAGGGGAGCAGAAGGATTAGGAAAGCCGGTATCCCCAGCATTCCTGTTCCCTCCCGCTGTCAGTGTCCCTGTTCAGAGCCAGCCACAAACTGCCCCACTATTTAGACACAATGCTAGATTCACCTATTCTCCTCTTTCCCCTTCTTTCCAAACATTGCTTATAAAACTGGCATGAAAACGAGAGATTGGCTTTAGAGGGGTTTGTGCATGTCCCTTTTTTCTCCCCCCCTCCCCTTCCATGGATCAACCATGCATATCATCAAAATTCGTGAACAGAATAATAGTTCTTGCTGACTTCATGGCTCTTGGGTCATGCCCACCCGTGGAGTTCAACAAAGGGATTTAGTACATTTCTTCTTTACATACGGTAGCTGTGTAATGGGTATACTTTTGTTTTTTCTATGCACTGCCCCTTTAAGTATCCAGGAGTCTGCCTGTCAGCAAGGTCAATGGCTCCTCTGTGAGGCAGAGTTGATACAGAGGAGAAAGGCACACTGTGCTCTTCCCTGCATCTTCCTTTGCATCTTTCTGGATTTGTTGTTTTTCACCTTAATTTTAAATATCAGCCACTGAGAATGAAGGTCTCACCTTTCTCTTTTAGTCTGGAAAAGAAAATATTCTTCACTTACTGTGCTCTGCTCTAATGTAATGTTAAGTGGCTGGGAGAGCATTCAATGCAGGATCCACCGCAGCCCATGGAAAAAGAGTACTCTCCACGTTCCACTCCAGAGGTGGCTGCATTTCAGTGGAACATACAGCGACTCAAGGAGGTTGAACTCTTTGCCTGTCCAAAATGATGGAACTTTTGGGTGCTAAAAAATATGCAGGATTGAGCCCAAAGTGTATAAAATACCTTGTGATACTTCAGGATCATATCAGTACATGGAAGGTTTTAATAATATTCAGAGCTGGCCAGAAAATTTCAACATTTTGATGAAAAAAAAGGGGGGGTGGGGAATTCTGCAACTTTAAAAATAAATGTAAAATCTCAAATAAAATAATTCCCCCCACACACATACACTCTTTACAACCAAGCTCTGATGATTCTTAAATAAAGCTCCAGCAAGGAAATCACATCCTCTTTGGAAATAATTCTGTAGACCTCCAGGAACACGAATGTGACAGGCAGCTGTTGCAATGAAATTATGTAGGAACATGCACTGATCTTTTAGCTGAATACTAAACAAGCACCTGAGATTTCTGCTGCTGCCTGCTGAGAACCCACCCTCTTTATTCCTACTTGTACAGTGACTCTTAAAAGATATTATAGGGAAGGTGCTATAGATCACTTGGCAGGGTTTAACTTGTTTAACGAGCTTTGGGGCACGGCGCAAAACAGATCAGTTCACAAGGGCCTTTAATTAAAGACTATGGACAAATCTACTGTTTGTTCATTTCAGTTGTTTGCCTCTGATTGGAGGGTCTTTTAAGTTTTCTATTTTAAGACTGCCCAAATTGCATTGCAAAGAGAGCCACTTGAAGAGATGTATTTTGTCGTGTATAACAGTAGCACCTTGGAGTCCCAATCAAGACCAGGGTCCCACAGTGCAAGGGGTTGTATGTACACAGAATGAGGAAAAGGCCATGCCCTGAAGAGCTTACAATCTAAACAGACAGGGTGGACAACCTATGAGAGGGACAATGCAGGGTAGATGTGCCTTGGCTGAAGTCATGCAGCAAAGTCAGGAACAGATCCCAGGACCCCCGACTTGTAATCCACTGCCCGCTCCATGCTGGATTGGAGGGAGGGGGGAATGTAGGTTGACTTTCTTCCCCATCTTAATTTCCAGATTTATCAGCTGGGATTGCTTTCCCCACCCCTAGCCAGCAGCAGGTGCTCTCTTCTGTGCTGCAGGTGGGGACTCTCCTAGCTCATGGTTAAAAGCTAATTTAGAGACCCAGAGGGGATACTAAGCAGTCAATTCATTCTTCTTCTTCTACTACTACTAAGAGAGACACCAAACGGACCCTTTCAGAAAAGGCTCCCTGTCACAGGAAAGGGCTCGTTTGTATGTGAGTTGCGGCGTCTATTTTTCAAGATAACCTTTATTTCATGTACCGAGTGTTAGCTTTGCTGGAAAAGAGAAAAGCTGAGATAACTCCTTCACCTGTGGAACATTATTAGGCTTTCTTGAAAAAAGAAGAATGAGATGTTCTGGCGCATGATAATGGAGGTGGAACAAATCAGAGGCGACTGCTGAATTGCACCTCTTCCTCACTGTCTATCTTTGCCATCGCTCTCTGTCTTTCCTTGCCCTCCCTTTTCTCTCTCTCTCTCTCTCTCTCTCTCTCTCACTCACACACACACACAATTTTTCCCTCTCCCTGCTTCCATTACACATTGCTTCTCCTTCTCCCTCACACACACACACACGCCCAAATTCTACTCTCAGTCTGCTCCGTGTATATTTGGGGGATGTCCACTGTTTATTCTTTGCACCGCAGTGTTGTTTAGAGGTCCAGCCCCATTGTGCTTGGAGCTCTGCCATGCAGGGTTTACAGCCTAAATGATGAGGCAAAATGAACAAAAAATTTTCAATTGAATCATTTTCCGTCGGAAAATGCCGTTTCATCGAAAGCTCAACGTTTTGTAGGAATATGCTGATTTCAGTGGGAAAATGTTCAAAGCAATTCACATAGAAGGGGATTTGTTTGCGATGACTCTTCTGTTTCATTCTGGCATTCGTATTTTGTTTCACCTTTTGCATTACAATCTTAATCTTAATCCAGAATACACTCTATTTTATATTATAAGGTTTTCATGTTATCAGAAGAAAACAGTTCAATATGGCTGCTTTGACATTTTCAAATGGAAATATTCCTGAATTTCTGTTCTGCGAAATTTTTTGAGCTTTCATCCCAAATGCATACAAATGTATTTCCGAGCCCTGGGTTCCATTTTCTGATCAGCTGTCAAGATGATCTCCAATACACCCGGAGCTCCACCATCTTGTAGTGGCTTTGCTCTGGCTCAGACAAAAGTTGTGAGGTTGCTGCAGACGTTTCTGGGTCTGTGGCCGGAGTGGCACAGGGGATCAGACTAGATGATCATAATGATATTTTCGGGTGTCAAATCTATGAATCTCTGTGAGACAACAGCGGGGTACTACAGATAGATGCGGGGAGTACAAGGGAACAATGAGATGGTCAGCCTCTCAACCTCAACCCAGGCCTAAAGGTCTGCCAGAATCCGATGTGCACATTTAAGCACCCAAGGGGTTTCCTTGGCATCATCCTTGGCACCAGATCCCCCTCCATTCCCAGCACCCCACGTGGGCCCCTCAGAGAAGTTCAGAGTGCCTGCCCATGTCCTACTGATAATACACTGTGCAGCTCTGCAGGAGCCATGCTCTGGCCGGGGGGAGGGGAGGGGAGTGGGGAACCCCATGAAGTGTGAAAGCACAAAGTTCCTTGGGGCATGAGAGAGGGGCAGCTTGCTTTGTCAGGTGACACATTTTTCCACTGGAATAATTAGGGGGAAACCGCACCAGGGAAGTCTCACGGAGGTTCTCTCCTCTCCTCTAGGTTTTCCCACAGGAGGGGGCGCTGGGTGCTCAGGGATTTGTTCCAGTGTCACTGAGAAGTGAATTTTACCCATTGTCTTTGTAGCGGAGTGGCGACTCACCCCTGCGGCGCCTCCTGCTGGTCTGTCCGGGAATTAGCTCACCAGCCTCTGAAGCGCCCTCTGCAGGCCGATGTCCTGGTCGCTGCTCTTGCCCCGTGTCCCTCACGGACCCCGGTGCCCTCTTACTGAGGGTGCTGCACCCTTGCAGTACCCCCACTAGTCTTAGGGTCTCCCCTCCCTAGGGGAACCCTCCACCCCCTATCCCCACCTTACCTCAGAATGGGCAACTGCCAGTCACCACTTGCCCCTGTTCCCTGAGGCAGACTGCAGTATCATTGCCGCTCATCACAGGCAAGAGGGGTTGGCCTGCTGCTTCTGCCTCTAGCTATGGGCTGCCCCCTGGAACCCCAGTACCCCTTTGTTGGGCCTTCCTCTAAGCCCAGCAGCCTGGGGCTCCCAGGCTAGTGCCTCCCCAGCTCCTCATGCCTAGCCCCAGCCCTGCACCATGCTAGGTACTGCTCAAGCTCCCCACAGCTGGGCCTGTCTGCCTCCTCTGCTGGAGGAGGAGACTCACTCTCTTGTCTCTCTAGGCCCCTGCCTCACAGCCTTTATACAGCTGAGCCTAAATTCCCAATCAGGCTGGGAGTTTTGCTGGCTCCCAGCTACAACCCCTTCCTGGGCCGTTCCAAGCCCTTCGGGCTGGGAGCGGGTGGTCACCCCGCTACAGTCTTGCACTCACTCTTTGTCCATCTGCCTCCCATTGCATATAAAACACTGAAAAATTAAGGGAAGGAGAAGCCTGAAGGGAGAGACTGCGGTGTGGGGATGGTGTAGAACTGGGAATCAAGAGACTTGGAGTCAGGTCCCAGCTCTGCCACTGATCTGTTGTATGACCTTGGATGAGTCCCTTTGCCTGTTTCCACCTCTGTCTTTCTTGCCTATTTAGACTGCAAGCTCTCAGCAGGGACTGTCTCCCACTTACCTAGTGCGCTTCAAAAATGGGACCCCGATCTTGATTAGGATCTGCCCCAATTTAGTGCAGACTCCCCCCCCCCCCCGCCCTTGAAGAAGTAGAGAGCATAGCACTCAGTCAACAGTGCTACTTGTGGAATCAGCCTGGGCCTTGATTCATGCTCACTGTAGCAATTTCAGCAGGCAGCAAACTATGCTGTTATCTATCCTTTCCCATCCACAAATAGACCTCCAGCCTGCAATATGGAGCAATGCCACTCCATCAAAATGAAAGGCAGCATGGGATACGGGAGGCAGTGCACCTTATTCCCCTGGCATCCCACCTGGGACTGGGGTTTTAAACAAAAATTGGAAATCAAGTTAATGATCTGCTGCAAGTGTATTACCGGCAGCCTCTCCCAGTATGCTGGAGCGGCGCAGCTGTGTGTTGTATAATGTAGGGATGGGTTTATGCTGTAATCATAATGCTGGATCTTTACAGAGCTTGAGATTTCACGTTGACTGGATCCGACCAGCTGGGGAAAAGTTCTAGGGCTTTACAGCTAGAACAGCTCTGAAGGAGCTACACAGGATCTATGCTGCACCATAAATTAGAGGATCATTATTTCTAAGTTATTTAGCACTTACTGTGTAATTAGTTCCACTTAATGTCAACTTTTGCCAATATGTCTTCCATCAGCCAAAAAATTATAGCTGGGTTTTAAAATGGTGGTGAGGCACTCGCGGCTTCTGGACTCCAGACTGGGTGTGGGAGAAGGGAGGAGGAGATGTCAAAGGAGGGGAGAAAAGCTCTGCTGTGTGAATGTCAAGCCAGACATCTATTACTCTGTAGGCTAACAAGCAGAAAAAAACCACTTTCCCAGGCTGCAAGGAGGAAACCCACATAAGGAAGCTTGATTTGAATGATAGAAAACAGGAAACAGTTTGTTTAGGATCATGTCACTGGTCTACGTTTTCAAAAGTTATTTGTAACTTTGGGTTCCCAATTTGAGACAATGTAAAGAAGCCTGATTTTTGGAGGGTTTCTGAAAATCAGGCCCCTTTCAGGCCTCCCCAATTGGGAAGCCAAAAATGGAGGCCACCAACATAACTAGTCACTTTCAAAAGTTAAAATGTTAGGCTCCTTTCTGGGTGGAATTCTCTGCCCATAGAAGTCCAGAATGGCCAAGTAAAGTGGTGATCACAGGCTGGGTTTGGAGGGTCACAAGCAAATGTCTCCCTTTCTCCTGGCATTCTGAGGCATGGTCTACACTGTGGGGGAGTGGGAGGATCGACTTAAGATACTCAACTTCAGCTATAGGAATAGTATAGCTGAAGTCAACGTATTTAGATCGACTTACCGCAGCATCTTCACGGTGCTGAGTTGACTGCTGCCGTTCCCCCGTCAAGTACCGGAGTTGTCGGGAGAGCACTTGGGGATCGATTTATCGCATCTAGACTAGACACGATAAATCAACCCCCGATTGATCGATCGGGTAGTGTAGAGCTGGCCTGAGTTTGGAGTAGCAGATGGATTAAGAAATGTAAGAAAACCAACTGCAGAAAATCTGTGGCCAGAGGTGGGGCAGAGGGAAGGCAGCAAACACATTGCTGCTAATACTCATTCCAAGTTTATAAAGAATGTGCATTGTGCCAAAATGTATCCACCATAAGGCCTATCACAATTGGGCGCCTTGAGTCTACCATGAAATAAACAATAATAACAAGACTGTTTTTACAATGGAGTTTACCGGCCCAAAGTGAATTTCAAAAGTTGGATATGTGGCTATTCATGTCGGCAGTGATTAGGCCTTCATCCTATGAGGAGACTGGAACAATACCATGTGATTCAGATGGCCAATCGCAGCGGAAGCAATCAAACCAGATGGAACATTCAATATTACAGCAAAACTGCTCATGATAAATCCTTGGAGATTATATCTATCTATCTATCTATCTATCTAACCAGTTTACTGAATACATTTAAATAATGAATATAGGCAGAAGAAATCTTGATCTGCAAAACTCCGCAAACAGAAACAGAAGCTTAAATTAATCTGATAAGTTATTCATCACAAATGATTCATTCAGTTTTAGACCATTCCAATGGAAGATATTTAAATTGGAATCCAAAAACTGCCCCACTTTCTCTGTCCTGTCACCTCCTCGGGGCAGTCTATATGTGCAATGCCCTCCCAAGGCTTGCGAACGCCTTGGGTGCAGTCGATCAGTGGAAAGGTAGGAGGCCCTTTTTCAAAGAGGAGGCTAACACAGTGTTACTTACCTTTGGGTCTGGGGAGCGATCATGGTTGGAAAGGTGATGGAGATTCATCCCACAGAGATAGGGAGGGGACTAGATTCACCCAAGCTAGTGATTCAGTTTACACCTGCCTGGACCACAAGAGCTCACATCACAAGTAGACAAAGCAGACAATGAATAAGAAGGGAAATAACTGGCCCAAGATCATACAGTAGGTTAGTGGCAGAGCTGGGAATAGAGCATGTGTCCCCAGCCTCCTCCCAGTGCAATGCCCTGTCCATGCCACCACCTGCCCCTTGTGATGGCGTCACTTCCCTCTTGTGGGTCCAGGCACCATGTTGCTCTTTCTGCTCTCCCTCTTTGCCATTGTGTGAATGCATGCCTTGGTTCTCTCCATGGCACACGCAGCTCCCGTGTCCTCCCACATCCCTGCTTCCTCCTGGATGCCTGGGTCCCTGGGCAGGTCTCATTCTACCCAATGTGGGTGCCCATATAGACACCACCACCTTCGCCATCCTGCTGTGTGCCGGCCTCACTCTCCTACTCTGTGCCTGTCAACCACATCTCCCAATTCTGTCTTTATTTACTGGCTAGTTATATGTACTGCCTGTGTGGGATATGGTATTATGGGATCGCACCACTTCCACTGCAGAGAAAACCTGCTGCCCGCCCTGACCCTTCACACCCATTTCCTTCGGCTTCATTTTTCTTCCTGGAATGAAATGTGACTTTGTCTAGCAGTGCTGCCCCCAGACACCTGCCATCCTTCCCTGCCTTCTCACCTCCATAACTCTGCCAGTCAGAGAGCTGGCAGGGGAGGATGATGGAAGTGGGGAAGTTAAGATTAGTGCTTGACAGGTTTAAACATAGGCTGGATAAACCGCTACCAAATCTACGGGCCCCAGATTAATCTCTGGCTCTGGGCAGAGACTGGAAGGTCTGCCGAAGCAAAAGCATCCATCAGAAGAGAGATTCCCATGACACACAGTGATTGCATCCGACATGCCACAAGGGACACACCTCCAAGCCACGCAGCCCCCAAATTGTCTATACCTGGCTATGGCAGGTTGAGGATACACAAATTCAGTGCATCCCCATAGCAGCCATTTGGGTGGGGTTCAGTGGCAGAGAATAAAGCCAGACACAACTGATAGAACCCGCGGAGACAGTGACAGTGGATACTGGTCTCTGCTGGGGGGTATTCCTGAATCTCACCCCGAGTCCCAGAGGCCAGATTAACACTCTTGGCAATCCAGAACAAAGAGACTCCATTGGCATGACCAGATAGAGAAGAGGAGCTAGTACATAACAGAGACGGTCCCACAGGTCTATGTTAGAAGGAGGGAAGCTCAATCCAAAATAGGGATGGACTCTGTTCTGGATTATTCCCAATGTCCATTTGTCATGGGTGTCCATTCCAGAGCCGGCGGCTGGTTGCTATTTAGTATAGCACCATCTCTCTCCTTCCTCTCAGGGCCAGGAACAGAGTTTAATTGTTGCTTTTTGAAGGGAAGTCTTTTAGGATTCCTGACCATTTGAGGAAATCTCCCTCTCTCACACTCCCTTGTGTCTGGGATTTGAGAGTATAAAAGAATCTTTCTCCCAGCCTCTGCTCACTGGCTGCACAAACTCTGTGTTTTGATGGTGTCTTCTCCCTTCTAGTTTCCACCTCGAATGCATGGCCGCTGTGTCTGTATTTGACTGACCCTCCTTAGGCTTGTACTGCAGCGAGGTAGCCTGATGGTATGCCGGCTCCTCTCAGGGATCTGTGGCAGTCCAGCATGTTGCTGGTTTTGATTTGTTCTTCCCCGTGACTTGTATGTTGGTGTTTTGGGTGATGAAGTAGCACTTTATTCAAGGAAGGCATAATTGGCACCAGGTGGGGTGAAATGTAGGCCAGTGGAAGGAGGAAACTTTCACTGGTGGAGTGGGGAAGAGACCAACCAGGCCTGCTTTCTCTGTTCACATGAGCGAGAGACAGCAAGGGGCATGGGGGCGGAGAGTGAGAAGGCCTAGAAGAAATAGGCTGAATAGGGGACTGGAGACTGTGCGTTCACGTAAAGAATCAACACAACTTATAAAAAACGGGAATTACCCAGGGGAGTGGAGTATGTGTGCAGAGCCGCGAGAAAATGTTATGGAAGAAAGATATTAAGGCGAAGCAGCCGATATTTGAAATGTTATTTGAAGAGAAGGTTTCATCTGATAGGGTGCAGACAGAGAATTAATGGATTTTCAAGGAGTCGTACGGTGCTCCAGAACAGCACGGGAACAAAGCGAACGTTCTGCAGCGGCTGCTGCTGGAGGTCAGCACCGCATCCCCAGCAGCGAGCTGGAAGCTGGAGCAGAAATCAAAAAAGCAATTGAGAAATCGTCAGCTAAATCCCAGAGACACCTGGGAGGGGTAAAAAAAAAAAAAAAAAGGCCTCCTAGGGCTGCTCTTCTCTTAATTAGCTGAGGGTTTGGTTTGGTTTGGATAGAGCCAGGGATGGCTGTACAAAGAAATAGCTCCCCACAGCAGGAGTCCCTGGGGGACCTGGAGGGAAGCCAGATTGGCTGTGGAAGGCAGGTCGGGGCGGGCGGGGGAAGGGCAATGGAGTGAGGAGGTGGGATAGCCCATGTGGCCAGGATAGGCAAACTGGTCTGGGAAAAGTCAGTCACCATCCCCTACCTCAGCTCTGCCCCTGCTTGGCTAAGCAGCTCTTCAGCCAGACAGGACTCCTCCCAGGGGTGAATGTGGGGAGGTATGGTGTCCCGGTAAGACCCCGTACTGGCCCGTATTCACCCCACATTAAATGTTCCAGCTCCTTTTGCCTCCCCTGCTGGGAACCCTGCCGGTACAGACCCTACCAGCAGGGCTTCTGACTGGGGGGCGAGGAAGGGCAGCACCATTAAAATGCTGCCACAGCAGTGCTTTAACATCCTGCCCCTCCCCCCCGCCGCCAACGGCAATGACCTTCCTTTTCTCCCCTCTTTGTCTGCCTCATGTAGTTAGTCAGAGACTGTCTTTCATGACACCTATGTACAGTACCTAGCACAATGGATCCCAGACCTCGGTTGGAGTCATAAGGCACTACCACAATACAAATGATTCATAATAATAAAGCTGTGACACAGTAAGAAGATACAGGTGAAATGATGAAGAAGGGGCAGAGAAGCGAATTCCAGCTCTATCCAAATAAACCTACTGAATTTAGTGATGCAGAGTGTGGAATGTGTAGGGTGAATATTATTCCACTAGCAAATGCTACGTACAGCTCCTGTGTTGACCATTCTTGCTTCTGTGAAGGGACCAAAAAATAAGGCTGGTCTAATCTACAGCAGAAATCAGTTAGGAATATGAAGAGCAGAATGTCAGGTAATAATAGGGAACTCCGATCCCTGGCGCTTTTCACAAATACATTTATAGGCAGCTTCCCAGAGCCATAAAGATTTTTTTTACTACAGTGAAATCTTTAACAAATAATCATTTTACACAGTACAGTTCATCAATAAAAGGAATAACGCAGGCTTAGGTAATCAATTAAATATGATGCATAGTTTGAGGGTAATAGCACTTTCAGGCATCAATTTATTGTCGTGTTAAGGGCTCTGGCAAGTGGGTTTAATATCTGTGGAATTAACAGAATTATTGAAAAGCAGAGAAGACCCAAGACAGCAAGAGACTGCCATGCTAGTTTTTCAGAGACCAAGATTGCGTTTCTTGGTGAGAGTTCAACAAACTTTTGGGATTTTGGAGAGGTCCCTGGGGTTGGGGGAGGGAACGGATGTATGTTAGGAAGGAAGAGTGAACCTATGATAAATATATTAATAATTCATAGAATTTCAAGCCAGCTAATCTGACCTTCTCTGTTAACGATTAATAAATCTTGGCACATTCTGAGTCAGATTGCATTTTCAAAGGAGCTAATTGGGTCTTTTTCAACAAAATGCTTTTTCATTGGGTGGGTGAAATCCAACCCCAAACTTCTTTGTGGGAAAAGGCTGGTTTTGACAACTTTCTGAAACTAAAAAAAAAAAAAAAATAGACAAATAAGTTTTGAAATTGTTGAAATGTCTTGCTTTGACATCCTTGAAAAGAAACATTTTTCTTTTTCTGGTTCAAAATGACCTTTGCTTTAGAAATGGAAGCTAATTAGAGCAAAAACCATTTATAAGAATTGTCACAATCAAAACAAAACGTGTTAAAAATAGCTTAACAAAATGTTTTGATTGACCTGAATCCTTTCTCTTTATTTAAGTATTAAAAATAAATTGCAGGATAGAAATTATTTCCTGCCCAGCTCTATACTCATCCATGCATAACCCATGCTTACACCGAGTGGTTCTTTCTCTGACTCTAAGACCGTGTACAGAGGTTTATGAATAGGCTCTAGTCTTTGAGCTAGCAGACCTAAGCTTTTGGTTTAAGCACTAGAGGTATTTTAGATTAGAGGTGCAGGTCTCAATTCCTGCAGATAACCCCCAATCAGGGTCATTGTTATCAAGTGTGAACCTTCTGGGGAATTTGAACTCCTGGAGTTCAGCACTTCTGAAAATCTGGGAGCCAACAAAGGAGTCCGCAGAAGAGCGATAAACTGAACCTAGGGCCTTGTCTACACTTGTACGTTAGAGCGCATTAAATCAGCCCTGGGAGTCCTGAGTTTTCCACACTGGCAAGGCACTTAGAGCGCCTGGACCCTACGGGTGCAGCACTCTTGGTAATCCACCTCCACGAGAAGCATAGAGCTTGCTGTGCCCCGGCTGGAGTGCTGGCCTGTCCGTATGGATGACATGTTGCATTACTGTGCTGTGATTGGTCTCCAGAAACGCCCCATAATCCCCTGAAGTCAAGTGGCCACTCTGGTCATGGTTCTGAACTCAGCTGCAGGCATGCAGCGATCCCCTTTCAAAGCTCCGTTTCTGACAGCCGGCATGATTACCGGCTCCGGGACAAAGCAAACCATAACTGTGGAATGTTCCTGCTGCCAAGGCAGGCGTTTGCGCATGTGTGTGTGAGAGAGAGAGGTAAACCCCCTTCCAAAGCACACTGCAGCCACTTGCACACTGGGATAGCTACCACCACATTAGCACTGCTCTCTGTGGCGTTGCAAGAGCTGCTAATGTGGCCATGTTCCGCAGTCACAAGGGGCATAGTGTGAACACATGGCAGCGCTTTCCCTGCTGTCTCTGAGGGCTGGTTTAATTCCCGGCGCTCTACATCTGCAAGTGTAGGCGTAGTCTAGGTCTCCAGAGTTCCAGTCCAGGTCCCACTTACTCAGGATTTAAGGCTGAGTGGAATGTGGCCCCACCATTCACTGTTTTACACGAGGGTCTCTAAGGGCTGTACCAAAGTGGGTGAGTGTGGGTGAGTTCTTCAAGGTCACACACTTAGTCTGGGGCAGAGATGAAAACAGACTGTCTAGTGGTTAGAACTCATTGCGGGAGTCAAAAAACATAGTCAAACTCCATCCTTATGCCACATACAGTTTGTTGCCCAAGAAAGATAATTGGGTAGTAAAATAAATCATCAACGTCTCATTCTTTCCATTGATGGGGGAAAAGGCCTCACTAGAGTTCCTCCTATGTAGTGGAGCAAACACATCTGCATGTCTCCTGCAGATCATCTCTTCCACTTCAAGAGGGGCGGTCTTGTGTGTGTCTCCAATCTATAGTGACAGCCATCCTTCTTCTGTCTCGCTTCTAGTAGCATGGCCGGTCCATTGGCACCAGTGCAGAAAGATGGAAAGGGGCAAACCAAGAGGAAGGTGTTGAAGGACAATGCTGGGATTGGAGATGGTGATTTCAGTGGTTCCGTTTCACCTTTTCTCTCTACTGTCCCCTCAGAGTCCAAAGCCACGGCTGTGTTCCTATTATTGGCAGCCTGGGCAACACAACAATGAGCTGGGCAGGTTTTTGACCTTGGCAGCGCTCTAATGTGCTTGGACAGGCATCCGTTATGTTGGAAGGGAATTGTTCCACGAGCCCCAGCCAATAATGCGAGGGCCAGCTGTGTTCCTCAGGAGCCGACCTCTGAGGAAATGGCCAAGCTTTTGGTAATGACCTTCAGGCTTTCTGAGTGAGAATGCCCATTTGGAGGAGCTACTGCCCCCTCTCTTTATGTGTGAAACATGCCAGCCACCTAATCCCCTGAACAATAATATTTTGGCTATTTAATGTCTCTGAATCAATATCAGAGGGAGACGCAGACAAAGAGGCAAGAGGTGAGCTGGGAACTGTTCATGCTAATAAGAGTCAGAACAACAACAACAGGAAAAACCTGTCACCAGAGCAGAGGTGGAGATTTGCAATTGAAAGTGATGCAGAGAGGAAGCTGCAGCAACCGGAAGAGACCTGAACTTGCCAGATTGACAGATTCTGTCAGCACCGAGGTTCTCCCAGTGATGTTCCTCTCTGCTGTCATAGCGGGTCACCAGATCCTGGGTAAAAAAGGAAAACTCAACTTCCATCTTCTGAGACCATAAACTGTTTTGGGGAAAGGGCAGGCATTTTGTCCTGGTTTCGGGGAGCCCCTAGCACAATGGGGTCCTGATCCCACTCTGGGGCCACTAGGTATTCCTGCAATTTATTGCATAATGCATTTATTCCTGGAATAGCCCTGTGCAATCCCTCCAGTGCGCTTCATCCTTGATCTAGTCTTCTGGGGCAGGGAGAAACTGATTCTCCATCTGAGCTCATTTGATTCTATGCTTCCCCAACTTGCATTATCAACTACTTCTATACCACCCTGGAGAAGAACACCCCAGGGAAAATTTTATTCTACTTCTTGCCAGTGGGAGGAAATACAGGGGTACTGTCTCTAAAAAGCCTTATGATCCTTTTTAGTGCTTGACCTTGGAGTGTGCAGTTCAAGGGACGGTTTGCTGGGAATCTTCACCTTTCTTCCGCACATGATGCCCTATTGTTTCCCGTTTCCATCCCTTTGTGTCCATGCCTTCAATGGCTTCTGTAGACTTAACACAACCATATGTGGGGGAGGGGGTGTGTTGGAGAAGTGGCCAAATATTTGACCTAGTTCTGTTGGAAAGGCTAATCTGCTTTCAGGAAGAGCTGGCCGTTTACATGGATCACGAGAATATTCAGAGGTGGTTTGTAAACACTCCTGCTTCACGGTTTAAGGCAACCTCTCACTAACTGGAGCTGTGAGCAATCTTTTCCTGTGGGTAGGTTATTTCAAAGTTGCCTATTGCAAGGCTGGTATGAACAGGACGTGGGGTTAGATGGATCTGTTCTCCTCCAGCAGTCCCCTGAGGCCTGTGTAATCAGCTTCCTCCAGTGGAAAGGATTGTTTTGTGGTAAAGGAACTGGACTGAAATCAGGAGATCCCAGCTCTGGTTCTGCCACAGTAGCCTCCCTGGATATCTATTTATCTGTGCTGCATTTCCCTGCATGTGGAACAGGAGTAAGAATCCTTCCCTACATGTTACATGGGGTGTTTGGAGGCAAATGTGTTACTATCCAGGAGGTGCTGAGAAAGTGGGAGCGAGAGACCAGGCTCAGACAGACCTAGGGAGAGGATCATGAATTTAATACAGAGCTGTTTTACAAAATGTGGAAACAGTTACAATTTAGAGAATCAGCTGTGTGTCCTAATGGCGTATTAGCCGCCTAATATACCTTGTATAATGTTTTTATAGGCAAGGAACAGAATAAATATAGGGGAAGTGTGAAAGAAATGTTAACTGAGGTAGAAGCTGCCTGCAAGCGGAGCGTGTTAGTAAAGTGATCATGCAGGAAGCACAACATGCAGGACAAGGAGAGTGTTCGAGGACCTGTCAGGGACACCTGTCAGGGACACCTGTCTGTGTAGGGGAAGGAGGAAAAAGTATGTGTTTGTACAGATCAGGGAACAAGAGAAAGCAAAAAGTGAATTCCCACATTGTTCCTCTGGGCCTATTGCAATAGAACTAAGGTGTTTTTTTCAAAAGAGCTCAGCCCACTTGAAAATGGGGCTATAATTGTCACAACAGAACTGCTGAGTGCTGAGGCCCTTTTAAAAATTGCATCCCAAATGAAGAGGATTTGAAAATCTGCTCATGGGCTCTATTGGAAATTCAGACCTAAACGGCCTGCTCTGTCTAGAACATGTCCTTACCTGAAGTAGAATCACTTTTCAGCCCAGGACATTGACTGTCACTGAAGATGAGAGAGAGAGTGTCTATCAAAGGTATTTATCTGGTCTCCATCGCTGTAGTACCTAAGCAACTCAGTCTTTGATATATTCATCCTTACACTGCTTTGAGGTAGAGCAGTGCTATTATCCCCCCTTTACAGATGGGAAACTGAGGCACAGATTGTAAAGGCTTGCATCCGACGAAGTGGGTATTAGCCCACGAAAGCTTATGCTTCAATACTTTAGTTAGTCTTTAAGGTGCCACAGGACTCTGTTACCTAAAGGTATTTAGTCATCTAAGCATACACACTGATGTCTAATGGGATTTTCAAAAGCATATGGGCTCTAATTAACTTCCCTAAGGTCATGCAGGAAGAGGGTGGCCGATCAGAGGATTAAACTAAGGTCTGCCCGGGTTCCAGGCCAATCCTGCAACTTCCAGGACATCGTTCCATCCAGTGCAAAGCAGACAGAGGTTACAGAACCTCCTTCACAGCTGTCTCTACTGGGAGAAGCCACTGAAAACCTTTGTTTGAAATCTGCCACAACAACTTTTGATGTTGTTGTTGTTTTTCCCAGGCAATTTTTCATTCCTCACATTTTGCTTTTTCAGTGAAATTTGAAATGTTTATTTTGGAGTCAACCCCCTGCAAAATGTAAATAAGCAATTTCGAAGGTGCCTTTTGCATGGAGTCGGATCTATTTTTGTCTCTGTGACTACCTTGCATAGGTCTAGTTGTCATGCCCAGTTCTGAACTCCACAGCATGCTCCTCTTGTTACCATATTTTTGGATTATTGCTCATTGTGAGCAGCCCTTTGCTGTGTTCACTTTCATGTGAGCCAAATTTTGATCTTGGGTACTGAGTCATGCAGAAAGTGGATCAAATTCAAAAGGCCAGATTATGTCTCGGCCTAACATGGCAGGAGAACTAAAGAAACCTTCGCTTACTTACTCCCACTGCAGAAGGGTCAGACACGGTAGCACTCACTATACTAGGGGAAGCACAGAAACTGCATTGGTACCAAAGGACAGAAATTCTTTGAAATCACCCATTCAAAACATTTTTTAAAAAATCTGTAGGGACTGCATGTTTTCATTACAATTTGGGGGGGGGGGATGTTTGTTTCATTTTACTTTTGATTTTCCAAAAAGCAGAACAATATCCAGCCCACAAAAGGATGGGAACTGGGGGGTTGCAACTGAAAACTGTGAGAATAAAAAGGGGTTTTGAATTAAAAAAAATTTCTCTGCCAAAAACCAAAAATATTTCAGCTTTTGGGAGGGTTTCAAGGGAAAAACAGTCAGCTTTTTGGGGGGAGGAAAGCCAAAAGTTTTGCAGGCGGAAACAACATTCCCTGAACAGCTCAAGTGAGGAGGGAAGGGATGGCACTGGGGTCATGGCACCCTCTGTACTGGGTGACAAAGCCTATGGACGAGGCCACATAAGCACTTGCCATGCATCCAGGTTCTGTGGTCCCGCGTTCCTTTCCCATGATCCCCATGGTGCAGTGAGATGGTACCACTGCCAGTGCAGGTGGTTATGACAATATTGTAAGGCCATAGTCTGACTCAATTGGAATTTTGTGTGAACATCTGAGCTCAGTGCCAAGCCACACCCATGAAATGTTACCCCAAGTATATCTCTGTCTTCTTAGGTGATGCTAGGGAGCCTCATCAGCTGCTATCTCTCTTATATGGCCCCCTTCACTATGGTGTCTGAGCATCTCACAGTCTGTATTGCACTTATCCTTGAAGGATCCCTCTGAGGTAGGCACTACTATCCCCCACAGAGTTACATAGAGCAGGGGTCTCAAACATGCGGCCCGGGGGCCACATGCGGCCCGCCAAGCCCTTCCCTGCGGCCCGCCAAGCTTCCTGGCGCCCCCCCCCCCCTTGGTCCCCCCATAGCAGTTTGCAGGACGGAGGGGCCAGAAGTGGAGGCTTCTCTGCTGCCTGGCTGGGCCGCGCGGGTTTCTAGCTCTGGACTTCCTAGATTGCTCTTGCTTTGTTTGCCAAACAGCTGTTGGTGGTGCCTAGCGCTTTCCAGGAGGGAATGGGGAGCTGCGTGCTCAGAGGAGGAGGTGGGGCAGGGGTGGGACCTCTTGGAAGGGGTGGAGTGGGGGCGGAGCCGGGGCAGCGAGGGCAGGGTGTGTCAGTGGTGCGGCCCTCGGGCCAGTGCACTAGTCCTCATGCGGCCCTCGTGGTCATTTGAGTTTGAGACCCCTGACATAGAGGTTCACTGCCATGCCTTAGGTCTCACAGAAAATGTCCTGTAGAGAAAAGAGCATTGTACCCAGGTTTCCTAACTCCCAAGCGAGCCCTCTAACCACTAGGCCATCTTACCTCTCTATCAATCATCCCCTGCCAATAGTTTTTCTGACTCCTGACTCTTCTGATACAGAATTCAAAGGTCCTTTGTCAGTGTCACTGTCACTAGCTTTCCCCACTCATTACAACCATCCTAGCCAGGAGTTCTCCTCCAGACATGTTGAGATGGACAAGTCAAGCAGAGAACTCCAGATTAACCTGGGACGTGCCCAGGTGAGCTGGAGTAGGCGATGAATTCATGTAACAAACTCCTGACCAAATGGGCATTTTGGCTTGTTATTTGTGGTGCCCAGCTGCTCACTGGATGAAAATGAGAAGCCTTGCGCAGCAGGTCACAAAACCCCAGCATGTCCAGGAGTGTGTGGTATGGTGTGGTGTGGTGTGTGTGTGTGTGCGCGTACATGCATGCATTGCAGTGCAGGCTGCCCTAAGCAAACAGGAAATGTATGCTCCTGACAATGCACAGTCATCCACACAATGAACAGCTTTAAACATTGTGCTGCCCTAGGCAAATACTTGCATACTGGTGACAGCTCTGTGTGTGTGTGCATTAAAGAAACCACAACAGTGAGACAGACAGACAACATCCTCCTGCTCTTCATAACCCTTTCCACTGAAGATACCGTCTCCTTTGGATTTAACCCTGCAGTGACCATGCTAGAAACAAGATTGCCTCTGTTTCAATGAGATGGATGCCACAGCCTCTCATTACAGACCCACTGCTTCCTTGAGTTGCTGGAAGATACACTGGGGTGGGGGTCGACCTAAGATACGCAACTTCAGCTACATGAAGTATCTTAGATCGACTTACCTGGACATCCTCATGGCGGCAAGTCAACCGCTGCCACTCCCCTGTCGACTTCGCTTTCTCCTCTTGCCGAGATGGAGTTCCGGAGTTGATGGGTAGCACATTCAGGGATCGATTTATCACATCTAGATGAGACATGACAAATCGATCCCCGATACATTGAACACTAACCGCCGATCCGGCCGGTAGCATAGACATACCGTTGGAGGAGGATTTATTATAGGGGATCTCTCTATCCTAAAGAGGAGAGGATAGAAGCTGATAAAGTACTGGTAGGAACTGAAGAGAAACAGTCAAACGAAAAAGTGTCCCATTTAATTACATCACTTGAAGGCAGACAACTAAATATTGACACCTTTTATAAGTGCTAGAATAAAAATGCTAGAAGTCTAAATACTAAGATGGGTGAACCTGTGTGCCTGGTAAGAAATGAGGATATTTATAGACTTGGGATCACAGAAATGTGGTGGAATGATGATAATCAATGGGAAATGATAATACTAGGGTTGTGATACATATAGGAATGACAGAGTAGGTCGTGCTGGTGGGGGAGTTGCTCTTTCATGTGAAAGAAAGCACAGAGTCAAACAGAGTAAAAATCTTAAATGAAACAAACTCTACCATAGAATCTCTATAGGTAGAAATTCTATGCTTGAATAATAAGAGTATAGCAGTAGGAATATATAAATGACCACCTGACTGTGATGGTAATTGTGAAATGTTCAGGGAGATTAGAGGGGGTAGAAAACCCAATAATAATGGGGGGCAGGGTTAACTAGTCCCATATTGACTGGGTAAAATCTCAAGATGGGATGCAGAGAAAAAGTTTCTAGACACCATAAATGACAGCTTATTGGAACAGCTAGTCCTGGAACCCAGAGGGGAGAGGCAATTCTTGAGTTCGTCCTAAGTGGTGTACAGGATTTGGCCGAAGAGGTGAATATAGCTGAACTGCTCAGCAATAGTGACCATAATATAATTAAACTTAACATCTTTGGAGGAGGGGGGAATACCAAAGAAACCCACCATAGTAGTATTTAAGTTCAAAAAGGGGAGTCTTACAAAAATGAGGAAAGATGTTAAATGAAAACGAAAAGGAACAGTCAAAAGAGCAAAATGCCTGTCAGCTGCATGGAAACTTTAAAAACATCATAATAGAGGCTCAAATTAAAGGTGTACCCCAAATAAAAAAAGAATACAACAACAACAATACAGGGACCAAAAAATGCCATCATGGCTGAACTGCAGAATAAAAGAGGTGGTTAGAGACAAAAAGACATCCTTCAAAAATTGGAAGTCCAATCCTACTGAGGAAAGTAGAAAGGAGCATACACTCTGGCAATTCAAGTGTAAAAGTATAATTTGACAGGCCAAAACAGAATTTGAAGGGCAACTAGCAAAAGACATAAAAACTAACAGCATTTTTTTGTATTAAGTACATCAGAGGCAGAAGCCTGTCAGACAATGGGTGGGGCCACTCGCCAATTGAGGTGCTAAAAGAATACTCAGGGAAGACAAGGCCATTGCAGAGAAGCTAAATTAATTCCTTGCATCAGTGTTCACAGCTGAGGATGTGAGGAAGATTCCCACACACCGCAGCCATTCTTTCTAGGTGACAAATCCGAGGCACTGTCCCAGATTGAGGTGTCAATACAGCAGGTTTTGGAATGAATTTATACGTTAAACTGGAAGACGTCACCAGGACTAAATGGTACTCAGCCAGGAGTTCTGAAGGATCAGAATCAGTTCTGATATGACACTGATTCTGATATCACACTGATTTTACACCAGTGGAACTCTATTGCCTTCAGTGGAATTATCGTTGTCAGACCCCAGTGCAGGGCTGAGGAAGTTGGGCCATATTCTCAGAGGGTGTAAAACCCCCATAGCTTCACTGCTCTGAGGATCTGCTGCATTGACTCCAACAGAGTTACTTCTGATTGAGCCTGGGGAGAGGGGCAAGAGTATGAAACACTGGCTTCAGCTGCCTTACATCAAGCTGAGTCTTAGACTAAAAAGGCCATGAGAGAGAGAGAGAGAGAGAGGGTGGAAGGAGGAGAAGTTAAAGTCACTGCCTCACAGATTCCAACCCCTCAAGTCCCTCGGGTATCATAATCATAAACAGCCTCTTCAGAAACAATGACTATTCTGCTCCTTTCTGTCAGTTCCTCCCCACCACCAGTTTCCTTCTGTCTTCACAAGCGGCTGAAAGAAATAAATATTTAATGACCCACTTCAATATTTTAATGTAGATTTCTTGGTTAAAATGCCACAGATCTCGGTGTGAATGGGAGACAATGACATTACTGCCATGATGAGAGTCTTAGGGAGAGGGGAACTGAAGGGATGGGTAAACCAGGGAGCTGGCAGGATGGGGGAGACAGGGTGTGTGAGGAGAGGGCAAAAAGCAGTGAGGAGAGGCTACAAAAGTTAGAGCAAGTTCCTCAACTAGTGTAATCACCATTGGTCAATTGACTTCGATGCTGATTTATGTCGACTGGGAAATCTGACTCATACACTCCCTCCATGATTGTAGGTGAGTATGAAGACTTGACTGCTTCTCTATATCCCTGACCAGGCCTTTACAGAAAACAAAGCAGAGATTTCCTCTCCCCCACCAAGTTGATCCACCCTAGGGTTTACAATGAGCCTGGCTCATGCTGGGACATGATTTTGGGCGTGAAGGGAGGGCTGGGTGGATATTTATTCACTTCAGGCAGGACCAATAAAACTTGTAATTTATGGACTTTGGCACCTTGGTTTCAGCAATTCCCACCTTGCTGGACTCACCCCAATGAGCACATAGCAATGTTCAGTTTCCACCATGCCATGGCAGGTAGTATTCAGTTTCCAATGTGTAACTCAGTTCCCTGCATTTCTGTAGCTGGGCCAGGGGCAATACATCAAATAATGTTACTTATGTCAACACCTCCCCCTTGTTCTTCCTGCAAGGGAGCGAGGTGGATACTGGCTGAGGAAACTGGAATAATACAGTCAGAATCCCCTGTGCAGAGAGATAACCTGGGAATAAAATGTTAGTCTGTTATCCAGCATGAATATTCTCTCTCTCTCTCTCTCTCCCCTCCCTCCCCCCCCGGTATGATCTCAGCTGAAGTCTCCAGCCAACATATTTCTTTGTGAGTTACTTTCATTACTAAAACCTTTCACCTCATGAAGATGTTCTATTTAATTAGTAGAAGTTCAGATTTTTTGTTGTCACCGACAGTGCTTCATATATCATCGCATCTGGAGCGTCATCTAAGTTGAGAAATAATTAGGGTGGCTAATGGCTGAATAGAACCGGAGCCTGCTGTGCTCTTTCTCACATCTCTGCCCCAAGTGTGAGTCCCCTTCTCAAGTAGTGAAAACCCGAAGGGCATCTTGCAACGTTCGTGAGATGTGACATGGGAGCTTTGGCATGACTGCTGCTGAGAAAGAGTGATTGGACAATGAAGGCAATCCTTGGATAGAAGACAATAAACTACAGTCGACTCCTTTTGGAGACTCTAGGCTTTCTGTATGGCAGAGGTTCTCAACCTGAGGGGGCTATGAAAAGGTATTAGAGGGTTATAATTATCATGTCATTCCCATCTTGTTAAATAGGAGGGATCCTGACTAGGTAAAAGGGAGTTAGAGCACTGGGTTTTCCATGTAAGGACTTGCCACTGTCTGTCCCCAGAGAATTCAAGCTCAGCTGAGTCTCAAACCAACTGTTCACATGAAGGTTAATAATAATCTACACTAACTTTCCTTCTGTGGAATAGAATTTGGTTCATATCCTGAGAGAAGAGCATCCTAAATTAACTCTGGGCCTTGTTTCACAGGGAAGAGAACACATTGATTTGTGAATTTATTTTCTTCAGGAAAACTCAGCTCAGATGCATCGCCAACAGTTTTCCACAAGGTCCACACGCATTTCTGGCTGGAAGGGTTGGTACAATAAAGCCAGATGACTTGCCTGGGTTCACAGAGTTGTTCTTCAAACTTTAGAAGTCAGGTTCTTCCTGGCTGTGTTTTATCTGTGTTACCCATTAGACCACATCCTTGGAATGGAATCTGGACCCATCTCCTGGCCAGGATGAGCCCATCTGTGGTTACACGTAGGTGGATAAGGTTGTATGAAGTTCTAATGAGTTGGCTGGATGCTTGTCAGGACTCCTTGTCTAGGTGTGGTGGGTTGACTGTTTTCCATTAGGAGAAAGAAATTCTCACAATATTCCTGTTTCCCCACGATAGTGTGCTTCAAGTTCAGTTCACCGGCTCTTCACATGCTGGTGCTTCTTAACTCCCTGGCTCTTTCAGGTGGCAGCTTTGGTTGTGGTGGTTAGCTCTGGTGACAGAGCATTATAAGAATACACAGAACACTTCATCAGGTAGTTTCAAGGGGAAGGGTTTTATTTATTTATGGATAAGAACAAAACAGCTTTAGGCCAAACTCAGAACTGTTCAGAATACTTAGAAGCAAATAATTTGAAAATGGCTTCCTGCTATCAGATTGAACTGTCCCCCTCCTAAGTCCTCTCCAACACACACACACCTACTTCCCAAGGTGCAGATATTAGAGTTCAGGGCAAGGCAGCTGGAGAATGGCCAAAAGAATTGGGTTTGCATGGCCAAAGATATGTCTCCCAGTTTCTTATTCTCCTCCCCCCCTCACCCCCCGAGTAGCCCTCTTAAACATAGGCACCCCTGGAGTGGCTTACAAAACTCACAACCTTCCCTCTCTAACTGTCCCCTTCTTGGGTGTTCCTGCCAATGCTCACAGCAGTGTAGCATTTGGGAGTCCTTGACTAACAAGTGGCTCAAGGCCTCTAGCTCTGCCCCCCGTGCTCCTATTGAGTCTGATTAAGTAAGTGCATTAACAACTGGAAGATGATTTCTCAGCCACGTCCCCTAAGGCCACAACTCCCACCCAGCAAAAGTCACAGACACTGAGGCCTTGTCCCTAGAATGAAGTTTATAGTCTAGTCAATGTTTCTGTCACTGGTGACCTGTTAGTCTTCAGGGATTGTTTTGTATGTGTAAACGGAGGTGGGTGTAGAGAACGGGGCCTCATTCCTGAAACCTGAGTTTGCTCCCTCATCTGTTGAGGTTATCCACCGCTGTTTGATGCTGTTCCTAGCCAACATTCCCCAGCAGCCCTTTATTGGCAAGTGTTGGGAAGATCCATTATATGCTTCCAGATAATGAGGATTTTCAGGCCTGAGAGTGGTATACCTTTACGTGGCACGAGGCTCCAATAAATAGGAAATGGGTGCATCAATGGCATAATGTCACTGACCCACAGATGGATGTGCCATTGGTATTGTGGTAATCATAGGATAGAATCATAGAATCTCAGAGTTAGAAGGGCTCTCAGGAGATCTAGTCCAACCCCCTGCTCAAAGCAGGACCAATCCCTATTTTTGCCCCATATCCCTAAATGGCCCCCTCAAGGATTGAGCTCACAACCTGGGGTTTAGGAGGCCAATGCTCCAACCACTGAGCTATCCCCCTCTCCCTGAGTAGGTGCTAGGATCTCATATTTAAGGTTGTGGGACTATAAGCACGTCGATGGGTAGTATTACTGGATGTGTGGTGCTGATTGAGGCAGAAGAATGCGACGACTATCGATCCAGGATTATGGTGGGGGTAAAGATGCCATCATGCTGTTTGTTTGCTGTTTGTGCGCTGTTCAGCAAATGAACTCATTTATAAATAGGATTAATGTGATCTAGAGAACAGAGGGGCGGGAATGGAAAGCAGCATCCCAAACTGCAGAAACCAGAGACTGGATTAGTGTAAGAAAAAAAGAAAAAGCCAAAGGAAAATATAAACCCCCTAAGTGAAAGAAAGACAGTAAACTCATCTGAATTCTATCACACCGAAAAAAGAGGAGTTTTCTCAGCCAAAGAGCTGTGTTATCTGCACTCGTATGCCTTTGTGCCTATTCTCTTGGGTGTAAATATGCTGCATCGTGTTGCCAATTTGGAATCGTGTAAATGGAGGAAAGCTTCAGCCGCGGAGACAAAGCTGAGCTCTTTTGCACTCTAGCACTTCTTGCATCCTAATGCTGGGGCCATGTCAGTCAGGTCTGGAACTCGCGCCGCGTGAGCTGCCTCACAGCAGTGCACCGCCGCTGTCTGGAGCTCCCGACAGCACAAGCTTTCTCACCCCGAATAATCCATAGGCTGAAACTTGACAGTCTGGGCAATATTTATGTAGAGAGCTGGTCAGAACATGTCAAAGCTGTCAAAAGCTGAATGAAAAACTGGAGGATTTTTTTTACCAGTTCCACTATTAATAAGAAAAAACACAAGGATAGATTCACAGGGGAAAAAAAATCAGGATAGATTCACAGCCAAAAACGGCAACCCGTGTGGCAACTGCAACTTGTAATGAATACATCAGCCAGCTCTTGTGGAGATCTTCACAAAACTGCTGCCCTCTTTCAGAGCAAACCATGATCCCAGCTCTAGGAACTCCCTTGCAGAAGGGTGTCCTGCCTACTAGCCACGACTCCAGCGGTGTAAGCCTCCTCAGAGCAGTGTGAGTTTCTTCACTAGTGCTTGAAGTGCACCAGCCAAGATGTCAAATAGGGGGAACATCTCACCACAGCGGCCTGCAGTCCATATGCCAGACCTAGCCGGGTGAGCCCCCACAAAGGAATGTGGTGAGATTTCAATGAGCACAGAGTGGTCTGGTGGATAAAGCATTTGACTTTGTATCAGGAGACTGGTGCTCTAGTACCTGCTCTGAAACTATAGCCAGGTCTAAGCGAATAGTGTAGCTGAAGTTGACGTATCTTAGGTCGATTTACCTGGGCATCCTCACAGCGGCGAATCATAGAATATGATTGCTGGAATTATTAGATTTAGTTGGGGATTGGTCCTGCTTTGAACAGGGGGTTGGACTAGATGACCTCCAGAGGTCCCTTCCAACCCTAATATTCTATGATTCTACGACCGCTGCTGCTCCCCTGTCAACTCCGCTTCTGCCTCTTGCAGCAGTGGAGTTCCAGAGGTGATGGGGAGAGCACTTTGGGATCAATTTATCGTGTCTACACTAGACATGATTAATCAGTCCCCGATAGATCAATCACTACCGCCGATCCGGTGGGTAGTGTAGATGTACCTATGGTTGCTGTGTAGGCAAACGGATTTACCTCTCTGTGCTTTTGTTACCCATCCCACACTTTGTCTATTTGGACTGTAAGCTCAATAGGTCAGGGGCTTTTTCATAGTATGTTTGTACAGTACTTAGCAAAACAGGGCCTTGCTCTTAGTGGAGGTCTCTAGACTCCCCTGTAAGACACTTAACGAAAGTAAACACTTTTTGTCCCTCCTACTCTTGTTATCCCCAGCAAAGATGAGCCTGAAGGAAGCTGGTGTTTTTAAGACGTTTGAAAAACAAAATGCACTTCAGTTGTGTTTCCCAAGTGATGAACTTCACACTCTCAGAATAGACAGGCAAACACGGGGAATACACACTGCAAATTAAAACCCAGAAAGTAAAGGAAAGTGGGTGTTGGTGAAATTTTCCCAGAAAAGAAATAAAAATCTGGAACAACTCACTGAAAAGGTTAATTAAGCCAAAGAAGCACTCTCCGGGGATGGAGCCAGGAGGAAAGGTGTCTCTCCTGTAATCAGACAAACATATGGATTTGACGTGTGCCTCAGAGAATCAGTTTGGCGTATTTTTTCCCAGACTCATTCTTGTCTCTGGCCCCGTTCATGCAGAACATGGAAATTGAGCAACTCCCCTCCATTTGCTGCATTGTCTGGTTAGTGCCATAATTTATACAACATACGGCACCTGAGCTGGTCACTGGACCATAAATGGTTCAAGGGGCACCGGAGCGGTGGGGGAGGTTGAGGAAGATAGTCACAGAGTTTATGGCTAGAAGGGACAACCAAACTAAGCCTCAGACTGTGCAGCGATGAGCGTGGTATAAAGGCCAGATGGATGGAAGCCTGAGAAGACCATGGGGGTGACTAGCGACTACAGCCTAGTCACCTATTTGCTGTGAACAAGTTATTTGGCAAATTTAACCCCCTTTTCAGACTTTGACTTTTACAAATCTGGTCATTGTTCTGAGTTATGTGGCAGGTGGCTTATACAAAAGCAGCCCAGCCTGGTGGCCACTCACAAAACACTCACTGTGACTCCAAGGAATGTTAGTTTGGCCACCAAAGTCACATGACATTATTTCTAGTCCCGGTTGGGTGACTCCCAAGCCCACCCAGCGCATTCAAGCTGGCTGGTGCTGGCTTTATGCCAACAGGGGAATCCCATATACCACAGGAATCCCTCATTGCCATGTTAGGCCAACTGGGCAGTGCAAAGGGCTTGGAGATATGGCCAGCGTCTTGCCGTCGGTGTGGGGTTTTAAGCCTTGAGCTACTAATGCCACACAATGAACCCACAGAGACGGGATGTGAGGAAAGCAAAGCAGAACCTTCCTGTCCTCTGGCTCTCTCCGGACGCCTGTCGTTCCCAGGCAAATGTCTCCCTGCACACCATACACCCACCAATACCTGCCCTGCTGGGTTTTGCCCCTCCCCATTCCAAATGTTTTCAATTCTTGTTTGTTCCCAGTCCAAACAAACAATTCTTTATATTTATTTTTCTTCCCTTCATAAGGCTTTGGAAAGCACACCAAAAAAAAAAAAAAAAAAAAAAAAAGAAGAAGCCATCTTAATTATACATAAGCAACCAAGCAACACAAAGGAGCCGTTAACATAATCAACAGAAAGCGCTAATTCTAACAACCCTTCCCAGGGCCCCATGTGACGTGTAATGTGTGAACAACCCGTTATCTCACGGTGCTCAGGAAAAGGGGGTTGTCTCTCCAAGATTCCTACCTCCCAGACCTCTGCCCCTCTGCACCTCCCTGGGTTTCGCCACAGGATCCTAAAATCATGGATAACATCTCCCCGCCTTGGAGCCTCCCCCGGCTCTTCTTCCGCTCCCTCTCTGTGTGTCTCTCAGGGCATCGGCGGGATGACACGGTGCTTCCAGTTGAGTGGGCATTCCCTGCCAGTTGGCAGATGGAGACGGTGGACTGGATGGGGCAGAGAGGAGGTTGAATTGTTGCCATTGAAGATGGCAACAGATGTTTCCTGGTGGAGGCTGAGCTGGCTAATTCAGGGCTTTGTGGTTTGAGACAGAATCCCAAATATTTCCAATTAGGAGATTGTAGCGACAGCTGCTCCGGACGGGAGACTCCGCTAGCCATGGTGAAACTTGCCTCATTTAGCTGGGTTCGGCTACCTGAATGTCTGGCATGAGACTGTCAAACATATCCTCCCTCCACCCACCACTGCACGCCCACCCAGCGCATGTCCACCCCTCACAGAGCAAATCTTCCTCCCTCACACACAAAGTCATTCCTCACAAGGGACTTGGCAGACGCAGCCTTATCTCTCCCTAACCAAACTCTTAATTTTTGCCTTTCTAGCTCCAGAATTAAATATTCTTGTTGCACTGCCCAAAACAGCCTCCCCCACAACCTCTGCCTGCCTTGTGATGTATAGGGCTTTGTTTTTTAGTTTTGTTTTTTAGTTTTTTTTCTGCCTGGAGCCAGCCCAGCATGTCAAAAACCCAAAGCAGAGGATAATCTGTTTTCTTTTGCCTTGGCAAAACCCATCCCAGAAGGAGTTATTTAAGGGAACTGGGGCCAGAGAAGGGGACCAAACACATCCTGGTTTAGTGTTACCGAAGTCGCTTGGGAAGATCTGGGGTTCGTTCTTCACCATCCCCCACCTCTCCCTCACTCTTGTACCATGTTGTTATACAGTTGCTATCCAGACCAAAAAGGATCACGACAGCATATGGATCCATTATCAGCCCCTTGGCTCAGGAAGGCTGGATAAATGACCCAAAGAAAGAAGGGGAAGAGTAGCAGACAAGTACCAGCTGATGCTCAGTGGATTATTACTATTTTTTTACTCGTAACTGCAAATCACTGGCAAACAGAATCCTAAGAATATAAAAACAGGGAGATCCTGGCAGGACAGTCTGGGTAAAGGTTCTACATATGATTTTAATAAATGATTATTTTTTTCTGATAAAAACTCATCAGGTATAAAGGAGCCAACCGGAAAATCCATGGATAAGGCAGAGAGTATGTCTCACGGGTTCCTGGGACTTTCCCAATGTATCGGTGCTTTTCTCTGGAGCTTTCTAGGCTGCTATTGGAATCCCTAGAGTGTGAATCTTTTCTCACCTCACTGGTCCCTTCATACCGTGCTCAAGAGAGACCAGAGGGAAGGAGTTCACTGGGGGCAGCATGATTCGAGAAATATCACCATGAGCAAAAGAGGTCCACCTATCTCACGAGCGAGTGAGGAGCAAATGTATTTCTGATTGGGGTCACCTGCCCGGTGCATTTGGCCAAATCCAGCTTTGTGTTGCCCCATAGACATCAGGTGGCCTTATATCAGGCTTCAATTTTGCCTTTGGGGTTGATACAATTTATATAAGGTACATGGTGTCTTCCTCCATAATGGCAAATCCATAATGGAGGCACCATAAAAGAGCTATTGGGATCCCTGAGTACAAAGCCCTGGGCCCTCTCTAGAAGCCTTGGTAAACTCTCCACACTTTAAAAAGGGATGGCCCTGAGCATTCTGGGAAAATGGCCTTCCCTCTGTGTCCTATGGGAAAGAAACCACGCTGCAGCTTTGTACAGGTGTAGTAAGAGATGCAGTGAGTATGAATCTCTGGAATAATTATTTATGCCTTGTGTGGATTTAGGTTTAAATTCTCTGCTGTAATGAATTCCAGAATTATGGCCAGTAGTGTTTGGCCCATGAGGTTCTCCCTCCAACATCATTCAGTGAAGATCTTCATCCTCCCACTGAGTGGTTTATGGGATTCATCATTCACTCTATTGTACTTTTAGTGGTTTACTGTCAGCTTTAGTGTTTCATTTTCATCTCCAAGTGAAAGGGAAGCAGTTTGTTGGTGAAAGATTAGGATGGTCTGATAACATGAGAATCAATCTGGATTTCTGGCCCACATCCCTTGCTGCTCCCTCCTTTAGTTTAACAAACTGGTCCACCCCATTTATTTACAATTTCCAAACCATGGACTAGTTTCTCTGATGATGCAAATTGGCACAGGGCATCATTCCAATAGACATCAGTTGAAGAAGGTCGGTCCCTAGATCCAAAAAAAGGAAAGACTGAAAGGTGTAGATATATGTATATTGTAACAGATCGCCTTCTCGCCCCGCGTCACAAACAGGCAGGAGACTCTTCTGTGGCTCCCAACAGTGCTCTTTATTCACAGTGCAAGCCCCACCACCACTATACAGCTTTACAGTTCAGCTGGGCCCCAGCCCTCAATCTGGCTGCTGCCTGGAAGCGGTCAGCTCTGCAGGCCTCTAGCCTCAGCTCTGCTTCCCAGCTCTATACCTCTCTGTACCTTTCTCTGTCACTCTCTCTCACTCCTCCACACCACCACACTGGGCTTCCTGCCTGGCAGGCTTTTATCCCCGAGGAGGCTGCCAGGTGCAACTCATCAAGCTTGAGCCCTCTGCAGCCCAGGTGGTTGATTAGCCTTCTCTGCAAGGGGAGGTTTGCAGAGGCTTTCCTTCCTCTTAAAGGGCCAGCAGGGCTGGCTCAGGCACTCCTGGCCAGCACCCTGCCACAATATATATAGGGGCTTGCCAAAATAAACCCACAAAAATGTTGTTCCTGAAACAGGTGAAAGTTGTTAAGTAACAATGGTGCACGCTCCCTACCACATCATGTACAAAACCCAAATGCTTGAAAAGACAAGAAATGAGCATGTAAGGATGGCATAAATCTTTGATTGCCTACATAATAATCATAAAAGGTGAAATTCTGGCTCCTGAAATCAGTGGCCAAGCTCTCATTGACTTCAGGTGAGCCAAAACATCATCCAAGTGCAAAGAAATGCATATTGTAGCACAACTCACAACCTTAACTCTGACCAAGAATAAATACTGTTCTTTTATCAGTAATCTCAAAATACAAAGTCAACACAAAACCCTGAGCAATGCATACATATACAGATCAATGGCATGTACTGATTCAAGTATGCTTATATAAATACATATTTTATTACAGATAATTTGTACACTTTCCTATTAAATATACAGCATATTTTAAAGTAACGACACTTAACAGTACTTGAACTAACTGATATTTCTTACTTCACAGTATTCCTTGAAAGAAAATATTACACACCAAAACACAATAAAAATGATACATTACAGGAGGAAAGAAAACCAAAACATAATACTCCCTGAGTTAAAATGAAGGTTGTTTTGCTGAAATAAAATGTGCATTGCTTTGTACGTGGTTTACAAATATATATTTATTACTTGGACAATGTACAGTTTCTGAAGTCCGTAATCATTCATTTGCTTGCTTTAAAGTGTGAGGTGTTTTCAAATGATGTGATAGGTAAGTACATTGTTGTCACTTAGCAACCTTAACAGGTTTCTGAAGGGAAGCTGTTTGTTTCTGTAATAAATGAGACTCTCAGATACCATGGTGATGAGCTTAGTAGACAGTGGCTGCCTAGGCAGAGCCCCGTCTTGATAAATATTCTGTTGTTCAGCTGTACAGCACCTCCGTGAGCATGGGGTCACTCTTTTCCCTGTCTCCCAGATCTAAATCCCCATGAAATTAAAAGAAAGACCCTTGCTGAATTCAGTGGGCTTTGGATCCAGTTCCTTAGTGGTTTCCTCTCTGTAACCATCCTCCTGCCATACAAACACCGGACTCCTCTGTCTCTGATCCAGCCCCATTCATGGTACTTAATCCTTGGATCCCCAGTCAATTACCCTGAAACTGCCCTGGATGGGAGTGTTTCCTGCCCCCCCGCCCCACACTTTAGCTCCTTTCTGCCATTCAGTGATATAAATCTGGCTACCCCAGCTGGTAGCAAATGTCCTGCCAAGGGGAACAGTCCTGCCATTTAAACCTCCTTAATATTTCCTGTGACAGTGCCCCCCTTTCCCTACCAATCTGGACCCCAGCCTAGGGAGACATGATGGGGGGGGGGGGGCAAAATCAGTCATGGTTGGGGCAACTCTAAAACCTGGCAATTTGTGGCTTCCAGAATGGTCCTTTGGGGTCCACAAGGCTGGGAGTAAGTTAGAACAGCCCTCAGGCAGGTGCAGTGCTCAAGGGAACCAGACTACTACTGGATCAGGTGTTAAACAAGCTTCAAATGGCCCCTCCCCCCATTCTCAAAAATTCTGCACTGGGCAGGGCAGAGTTCTAATGAAGCTCAGGGTAAGGGCTGCAACTTCAGTTTGATCCTCTCCCCAGAAACACACCTGACGCCCCCCGATCTCTCTGCTCTCTGCCCCATGTTGCTCATGCTCTCTCCCTCAGTGACTCCTGACTTCACACTTCAGCTTCAACAGCGGCTGCTGCTTCTCCTTGGGGTTAAAATAGTGTTTTAAATAAGGGTGAGCCAGGCCAACATCCTTCTGTTTTCTTAGACATCACATCCATATTCATAACCCTCCAATCATGTGTGATAAATCAGAATTCATTGTGGAATGTATTAACCCCTTGTGTTGTTCCAGTTTTTAATCTCATAGGAAAAGCAATGACATATGGCAACATAAAGGGGCCAAACTCAGCCGTCTCCTGGTGACTAATGGAGTCAGTACTTTTGTTTGGCAGGGTTTGTTTGTTTGCCTGTGCTTCAGAATTTAATTCAGTCCAGGTACTTAGGGAGGTGCAAGTGACGTTCTTAATGTGCAAGCAATGATGTCTGAGTCTGCAGACATCCTGGAGTAATAGCTCTGAGAGGTGTGAACTGCCCCAAGACAGAACAAGGAGTAGTGGTCTCAAGTTGCAGTGGGGGAGGTTTAGATTGGATATTAGGAAAAACTTTTTCAGAAGCAGGGTGGTGAAGCATTGGAATGGACTCCCTAGGAAGGAGATAGAATCTCCTTCCTTAGAGGTTTTTAAGGTCAGGCTTGACAAAGCCCTGGCTGGGATGATTAGTTGGGGATTGGTCCTGCTTTGAGTAGGGGGTTGGACTAGATATCTCCTGAGGTCCCTTCCAACCCTGAGATTCTATGATTCTGTGATTCTGTGATCTCAGTGAGGGAATAGCTTTGAAACCTTATGGTGATCTTTATAGGCCAACATTGTTAACTCTTTCACTGCTAGTCAAAGTATGCAAGAAAAAAGGGGAGTGTGGGTAACAGTTAATTAACCTCTTTTACAGAGGAGGGAAAGGAAGCATGAAGAGTTGTATTGATTGACGCACCGAAAATTAGGGGCAGAAGGAGGAATGTAACCCAGGAGTGTGGATAGCAGGTCTGCCTGTCTGTCAAATCCACAGACACTTCACCCACCATTGAAATGCAGCCACCTCTGGAGTGCTGAGGATTGAAAATAAAAGAGAGGAGAGGGGAGACAGAAAAGGGAAGGGGTAAAGATTCCTTGAGCACCAGTGGGCCAGATCCTGTGGGTGATGTAAATTGGCAGGGCTCTATTCAACTCAATGTATCTCCTCTGACTTATCTACCTGCTGAGAATCTGGATGCACACGCTTTTCCAAAGAAATACAGCTCCTGTGCCCTGCAACAGCTTCTGAGCTTCCTGCACTTAATAATTCAGTGGTGAACTTTAGAGCTGAGCGCGGGTTGAGAAATAACTTGCCGACTTGGTAGGCATAAAATCTCCATCTCTGGCGCCGTCTCCCACCCACCCCCTTACAATCTAAACATTCGCTCTTATTATTCATTGGAGCGAAGGGGAGGGGGTGAGAGGGGGAAGTAATTTCCTCTCCTTAGGATGCTTATTGTTTTTTTCTGCTCCCACTGGTCTGAGGTCTCTTGTCGTTTTACGTGATATTTTATAATAGGAACCACTCTCCCAGGCACCAGTGAGTTTATCCGCAGAGATATGCGGAGCCTGAAGATTTACATTTACACCTTCTAGATGCAGCTGTAATTGGGATTCCCGGGAGAGGAAAGCCCTGACAAGTGACACAAATAAACCCTGCCAGGCCCCCTCCAAGACCTGCAGCATCAGAAACCCCCTGGAGGAAACTCGTGACCAAATTACTCTTAAACCAATGCCTCTGCCATAACTAAGGATGTGGCTGCCAAACGTCTGCAGCCCATTTATCGGGTTTATTTCCAGCCGTTCCCTGCCGGTGAGCTGCCGCGCTGGAAAAATGGAGCTGGGAGAAGCTGGGGATCGAATCAAATCCCGTTACTGGAATAATTAATCAAGGCCCTTATCTGCACACACAAGTTGTACCGCTTTAGTGAGACTGGTATAGTTAATGTATTACAACTCCACTCCTGTGGATGCACCTATACCCGTCTATGATGATCAGAGGATGTTATTATTATTATATTTAATTGTATTTGTCTTATTATAGCACACACAAGCCCTAGCCATGGGCCTGGACTTCACAATACTAAGTGCTGAACAAACACAAACTAAAAAGACAGCCCCTGATCCAAAGAGCTTGTAATAGATGTGCGTGGGGCTGTATAGATTGTTTCCAGACACGAATAACCAACATTGCTATAAGGCACATTTACACCAGTATAACTAAGTCCATGTTAGGAGTTTTACCGGCATAACGATTGCTACATTTACACTCATAAGTGACTTGGGGTGACCATGCCTTACACAAATATTGAATGTTTTTTTCTCACTGAACTGCGCTAGTGCAGTCATAAGTTACTGGGCAGGAATCTCTGGTTAGACTTGTCCAGCTTGGGGTTTGTAGGAGAGCAGACTACATGATCACAGTGGTTCCTTCTAGCTTTAAAATCCAGGAATTCCTACCTATAATATCCAGGAATTCCTACCTATAATAATAATAACTTTCAATAGCACCTAGAAAATGGAGATTTTAGACAGCATCATAACATGACCAGAACTGGTAGACTAAATTCAACTCTGGTGTGAGCCCTGTATCAGGATAGCTTGGTAATATCTTGATATTTTAAAGAAGATTCCTAGAGAAAATCAGCCATAGAGTTGCGGGTTAAAATTCAGCTCTGAATTGGTGGATCAGTTTCAGTCCTATAGGCCTCTGTCCTTTAGCTGTGGTGGTAGAGGTCTGTGCTTTAGAGCTAAAAGTCCTGAATCTAGTCCCCAGTAATGATCCATCTATGGAGTCATTATATGCATGCACTGTAGTTCCACTGGGTTACCCACATAGGACCATGCCTTTGAGCTGCTGAAACCCTCAGATCTTATTAAAGTGCAATTAATCAGCATCATTAATCTTCTCTGTGTAGGTGGGAAGAATCCCCGGCCCAGAACCGGACTTGTGTACATTCCCCCTCGCCTACGAAGACAAGAAGTTGATTTGATTGTGCGAGAAAATGTTCCTCCTAATCTCAATGAATTAGTCATCTCTCCCTCACTCATCTCTCTCTGTATTTTTGGTTAGAGAGACTGAAAATCTTAATATATCAATGACATTTATAACACACGTTAATATTATAAAACGTCAGCGCTCTATTTGCAAAAATGAATACTGATGTGATGGGAGCGTTTTATTATGCCAATGACTTTTATTATAAATATGATCATACTATGTAATCCTTTTTTCCCCAAATAAAAAAAATAAAGCCACCCAACCATTTATCTCAAGGTTACTGTGCTGCTACCTGGTTAATTTATTCCACAGGGCTATCTTGTACAAAGTTTTGTGATGGATTTTCATGTTTTTGTGGTAAATGTCGCTAATCTTAGGTACTGATTGCTGTTCTTATTTACTTATTTGTTTATGTAGGGCTAGATTCAGGCTTCTTTCTGTGCAGTGCTCAGGGGAGTAGAGATGCATTATGTCTCCTGGAGTTGAAATCATAGAGCTCTCAGTCTTTCAGTTCCTAGAGAGGCATAAAAAGTGCTAATGGATCTGATTTTGATCTTGAATAATTGTTTATTGGTTTATATGCTCAATGGAGGAAAGATTTATAATTCCAAAGACACGGAGAGGTGGAGTCGAGTTAAAATCATAGAGTTCTTGATCCTCCACTTCCTGGAGAGGACCGAGGTGCATTCTGTATGGGCACTTCTGAGTTCTTGTCAGTAAAGCTTCTCCACCAGTTGTGGATGCCTGTGCCTCTGTATGCCTGTTGTTTCGGTGTGCATCACAACGCAACACCTTGCATGACTGTGCATGACTATCTGGATCCAGAGCCTAGATTAAGGCTGGAAGGAATGTTCTGCACAGCCGCTTCCCCGGACTGCTCTTGCAAAGAGGTGGAGACTATCAGACCCATGGCTCCGGCCCAGTCTTTTCACATCAGTTCTCCTATCCCTACTACAATGTATCGTTTTTACTACTGTGAGTAAATGTGACTGCTCATGGTAGTAAGCAGTATTGCCGACTCCAAAATCATGAGGCAGGCCCCCCAACATTATGAGATGCGCTTAAAAATCATGGCCCCCACATGCTCAGCACATCCAGTGCTTTTGGGGAATGGCTGCCATTTTGTCCCTCCTCCTCACCACCTGCAAACTGTCCCCGCGGTCAAATGCAAACTAACAAGTCCATAGAGGGCACTGCCTCTTGGGGAGGGTGAGAGCAGAGAGCTCTGGGCAAGCCCTGCCAGGCCCCTTCTCTCCCTTCACCCTGGCGGGATAGCTGCTGTAACGTTGCCAAGGTATTATTATGCTGGAGGATATTTCCCTAAGGACTGGCAATTGAAGTAGTGCCGTCACCTCGCCCGCGAAGCCTTCTCTTCCCCGGAGTGAACTACAGCAGCACTTTAGCTAGAGACAGCTCTTGTAAGAGGAGAAGTCGCCGCAGTTCTTTTTAAATGTCCCACTGGGTTCTGGAGAGGCTTGGCAGCCAGATTCTAAAGGATAGAGGCACAGAGGAGTCGGCCTTAGTGGATCACAGTCATGCGCCAACTCACTCAGTGCCAGCTGCGCGAAGGTGCACGAAATCCTGCAGTTGCAATGTAGGATGTGTTCACTCAAATGTTCGACTGCATGTCTGTGTTTACCTTCTCCAGGTCCCCTCCACCCCCCCCCCCCCGCAATTTCAAACCTGGGGCTATTTTCCCTCCAGCTCCCACAGCCATGGGAAAACTTATCACAGGCGTGTCAAGTGGGGAAGAAATCTCATTGACAGTTTTCCCTTTGAAGGAATCCCCCATCAGAGGATTTTAAATGGATGGCTGGGGGGGGAGATGACCGTGGTGGTGGGGTGTCCAATACATCTTATGGATGAGTCCTGCTGGATTTGATAGGGACCCCTGGATTTATATAGGGTTCTATCAAAATTCCCATAGAATCCTATAGGAGAGCCTGATACTCTTCCCATTTACTGTAGCTTAACCCCACTGATTCCAATGGGGTTACTCCTGATTTACACCTGTGTAAATGCAAGGAGAATCAGTCCCACTGAGTTTAGTGGGGAATGCTATCCCTGCTACTGAAGTCTATGCACTGATTGAAAAGTCCGTCAGAAAGGTTCTCATGGTCTTTTACAATTTAAGCAACATTTCCATAAATATCTCCCCGTCTCGTTCCCCCTCTCCATTCACATCCTTGAAGGGAAAAATCCCTCCCTGTAGTAGAATTCCTGCCTATAGTTGAGAGTTTTCCACCTTGGGTGGTGCTTAAGTGCGGACCCTCTTTGGTGTCTGCCTGGGTAATGAATCACTTTTCCATGATGGCCATGGGAGGACCAGCCATTCCCTGACCTAATTTTTCATACAAGTCTTTAGTAGGCTTGATGGCCACAGAGAGAGAGAGATCACAGCGGGGAGGGACATGACTTGCTCACCTGTGTGCTGGAGTTTCCAAACGCAGCAAGCTGGTGGGTTGGAGAGCAAAGCTGCCCAAAGGTCATGCAGGGGATGCCTGTAATTCAGTTCAGTACAGGGAGAATCACCAATGATGCACAATGCACAGCAAGCCCGATGGACCTCTGAAATGAAATAGTCTTTCACGGCTCAGGCTATGCTGGAAGGTGGAGGGAGGAAGTAGAGCTTGAGAGAAGGAAGTTTGAAGGGGTGAGAAGCATGGCAAGGGAGCAGCTCACGGTGAGGGTCACTGGCAATGACAGAAGAGGTGGAACTGGAGATTTGGAAGAGAAAAAAAGCTCTCTAGAGACACCGGAAAACCTCAGGCAGAGAGGAAAGACAGGCTGGGATTGAAACACTGGGGATTGGAATTGATTTATTGGGGGAAAACGGAAACATGGGGCTGAGGCATGAGGCTAGACAGAGGGACTGGCAGTGAGGCGCTTGCAGGAAGAGTTTTCTTTGGGGATGGGTAAACGTCATGGAGATGGAGGGTTTGCAAATGGTGCGTGTTATTTTGAGTTCAATTCTCCCTTTTATCTTTTAAGGGTGACACAATTTTGAAAACAAGAGCAACCTATTTTGTTTTAAAATAAGGGGCAACCTATGTTCTCTGGTGGGGCTAGCAGAATCCTCCGCCCCCCTCCAACTTTCACCTGACGTTAGAGTCTTCATTCTTTCAGTGGCATATTTCTCCCTTCCCCTCTCTGTTCCTAATTCACACTTCGCCTCCTAAGAGGAAGGAAAAGCCAATAACGGTGGCGTTTGAGCTGAACTGTCAACCCCATGATTGTGAAGTGGGTTCGGAATGCAGCCAAAAGTGTTCCCTCAGCCTGATTTAGAAACTGGCTGGAGGCAGATGGACATTTGGGTGGATGAAGAACAAGAAAATCATGTATTTTGGGGGACAGGAAGGAGTATTTTGGGTCCATGTAACTAGGCAAGCACAGCGCCTGGAGTTCTGAGAATGCTGCACGTGGGGAAATGAATCAGAGTTCACGCTACTCTGGCAATGAGCCAGGCCCCCAAATGAAATCCACATCCCTCTTCCCTCAAGCATGACCCCGAAACTATGGTGGCTGTGGGTGACGATTAATGGTGACAGCTTTATGAGCAAATCTGTGTGCAGTGATGATGAGAGAGAGAGCTCCTGAGCCGCTCCGAATGGAACTTTTAAAGGCCATTAAACCAGCTATGCAATATTTTATGTTTCCTGCGAAAAGCACCAGCTTGGCCTATGGATGTGTATTGGGGGAGGGGTTCCTGTAATGTTAAATAATATCACTGAGCACTTGTAATCCATTCTCTAAAGCTTAACCTTCTTTACAAAGGAAGATAAGTACCACGAGCCTCATTTTATGGAGGGGGAAACCTGAGGCACAAAATGGCCACCTTATCCATTGTACCACCCTGCCTGCCTTTGGGACACTTCCAGGAAAGGCAAAGCAACAAGAAACCACTCCTGGGCAGAATACGCCCATTTCCCTTTCCCCTTCGTCCTTTCCTTTGACCATCCTGGGTCTCCCTCTTCCATCTGACTGTCCAATAGGTCCGTACACCTTCCCTCTGACTCCCTGACCCTCCAAGAACGTCCCCGGGTGATCCTTGCTGTTGAATTCTGATTTTCAGCATTCTTGCTGAGTACCTGCCCCAGAGTGAATACGTTTTGAATTCGACAGCTAAGGGGGGGGGTCTAAGGAGGGGGAGTACAGGGTTAGCTGCAGGGTGATGAGAAAGGAATATTGGCACAGAGGGACCTGTGGTCTTCTTGGAAGGATGTGGGTAGGAAGCTGAGGGTCTCGCGGAGGTTAAGAAACACAGGGCTTGATTCTCCTCTTACACTGGTACCACTCCATTGGATGCACCGGAATGACCTCTGGTTTGCAATGTGAGGAATGCTCTGTGGAGTTTATTGGGATGACAGAGCCAAATTCATGGCTAGGATCTGGAAAATGAAGGGCAAAGTGAGAGTTGGTTATCTTGTCCCAAAAGACAGCTAGGAGCATTGAGGGGTGTTGAGAAACTCTGGGTTGCTTTCTCCACCTTCTGAAGAGTCTCTCATCCCTGTCAGCTCAAAGTATGATGATTTTCACCCTGCTGGTGTGGTATCTGGAGCAATTTGTATGCCACCTGTCTGCATTCACCCCTGGGGACACTGACACTCGAATACAACTCTGTCTGCTCTCCTAAGTTATATTTGGATCCACTTTTTTTTTTAGAAAAAAATGGGGGTGAATCCAAAGCTCCCGAGACTGAAGAGAGGATGGCTCTGCAGTGGTTCTCAAAGTTATCTGATCCCCGCCCCTTTGTGTCTACAGTAGTTGACATACCTCTCCCTCCTGTCACACAAGTACATATGCCAATAAAATAACCATGCAACCCTTACTAAATATTAAACCAGTAAGGCCTTGACTGAAACAGAGCCATTATATAGCTATGTCAATTGTAAGTGAGATATTGGTTACTAGCATCACACTGTTGTGCATGGATGGATGCGCCTGTTTTTTGGAGCCGAGAAATTCCACAAAGGAGATCCACTCTCATAAGAACAAAAGCAAAACTGTGATTGTGCTCGATGCTTACAATTATATGTGAACACGGCATCGTTGCAAACAGATGAACGTACAGACGGGGGATGAGTTTGGATAATGCTATGCCAGGTGAACAGAAATCTGTCAAGAGTCAAATGCACAGCACTGTCTGAGGACTCAGTCTGTCTGGAGGAATCAGCATTGCTAGTTATTCATTGTTGTGGGTAAAACGTGTACACTACGTTTTTTTCCCTCATGCCCTGCACCCCAGAATACATTCCATTTCCCTGCCGTTTGGGAAGCTCTGGGCTAGAAGCTAGCATTGTGTGGGGACATGATACTTAAGATCTCCTCCACCTCCTACTCCCTGCTTTGCAAATAAGCCTCATTCCTGACAAGTAGCCCCTGTTATCCCAACCCTAGAACCTCCCTACTCAGCCCTGTGTCTACTGATCCTCAATCCTCTTCTGCAGCACCTCCCACTGATCTAGTCCTTGGGCCCCTCGCAGTTCTGCCATCACATTTTGCAGCTGTCCTCCAGCAGCCCCTCCCATTCCAGGACTGGTGCATTTCACCCCTGTCCAGCAACTTCTCTGCTCTCCCAGCCTTCTCTCCACCCAGCACGCACAGTGCTCTGCCATTTCATCTTACTCCTCATGTGACCTCCACATCTGGGACCCATGCACACCCACTCGGCATAGCTCAGTCCTGACCCACAACACTTTACTTTCCCATCCTGGCCTAGCACACAATTCTGCTGATGCATCTCAACCCTAACCTTCATTGCCTTCATTACTCCCTGCTAGTTCAGTCTAGGATCCATGCATAACTCATGGACAGCATCTCATCCATGACTTGCAGCATCTCCCTGTTGTATCCATCCCAATCCTCTATGCTTTTGAGAGGCCTCGCTACTCTGGATGTTGCCTACTTCCAAATAATATTATCCATATTAGGACAAGTATAAAGTCAGAAAATATAGTTTTTGGTTGGGATTCAGCTCTATTCAGCGTTCCTGAACAGGCCAGTGTTCTGAAAGATGCGGGCGTCATGCACCTTTCCGGACCAGCCTGCATTAAGGGATATAAGGAATTTGGGAGGGAAAACAGGTCTCTAGTATCCTTTCTATCCTGCATGACTTTTCTAAGGCACTATCACTGAGCTCTCTGGGCCACTATAAAGATACAAATTCAGAATATATTTTCTGCTGCAAAATTCAGAGGTCACAGCAGGATCCACTGTTCAGCACTGTCCTTGTCTTTTCCTTGCTTTCCTCCTTGTTCTCATTCAGCATGGAGCAATCAGGAGGTCGGTATCTCTTTCACGTTGGGTTTGCATCTGCCTTTTCCTTGGGATCCAGGGGACTTGTTTGCATTAACGTAATTGGCAAACACATCGTTCAAATATTAGCTGTGGCAGCAATACCATTGTGTGGGAGTAGTCAGGGCAAGCAGCGCCTTCACTTGCAACAGTTAACACCCAAAAGCCACTGCCAGGCAGCTTAGGGGCTGAATCCGATCCAGAAACACCAGCCATCTCTGAAGCAGGTTGAGCGGTTCCATTATCCACCGCTGTTATTATTTGAGAGCAAGCTAGACACTCAAATTCTGAGACCGGGGCAAATGTCTGCATTACTCTGTACTATAGGGTCAGGGTCTAATCTCAGTACGTTCCCAAAGGGAAACAAAGCCCCAAAGCTTCCTAAAAGAAAGAGGGCACTAGTGCGGGGGGAAATAATACCTGCTATCTGATGCATTCCAATGGCAATAGGCTAGATCCTCAGCAGGTGTAATTGGCATGGTCCCAGTGAAGGCAAAGGCAGGAGGTATGCTGATCTGTACCCCTTGAAGAGCTGGCCCCAAACATTTTGCTCCCTAGCGGTATGTTTCCCAGCTAGGTATGATTTAGCAGCATTCAGAGAAGGAAATTCCCCTCCCTTATCCCTTCAATTCAAGCACTATGCAGAGAAGGCCGGCGGAGAGCTTTCAGGCACTTTGTAGAATCAGAATTAATGGGAAAAGTTGATAACAATGGGTCAAATTCTCAGTTTCTCTGAAATCAGTGGAGTTTTATGGTGGGGATGAATTTGGCTCAATATTTTTATGAGGATCCCTTCATTGATATACTGGTTTTGCTTTAAAAAAAATAATAAAAATTTATCGTAAAACATGGTTTATGTTTAACCATAGAAACATCTGAATAATGCAGTTTATTGCTAGAACAATAAAAGAGAGGTGCAGATGTTTTTTCCCCCTTTCTTATTGGTGAATTTAGTGTTGAACTGTGCCAGCTAGACAGCCCGACAGAAGTCCAGCCAACAGGTTCAGAACAGGCTGGAGTAAGAGAACAAATGAGTCTGTTTGCCGTTTGGTCATTCGACTCTTTGCCGAGTCTGCCATAAAGGTTGTGGTGATGTGGATAACGGTGCACTAGGAAAAGAACTGCTATCCCCAAATCGCCTGATACGACTCACCTACTATCTGAAGACTAATAACAATCACAACAACAGTAACAGGGAGTGAGAACAAAAGTCTGTGGCCTTCCCTCATCCACAGACAAAATCACAAATATTTCCACGTGTGTTGCCAACATAATTTAGTCTTTTTTTGCTTCAAGTCCGAGAAGCTGGAATCATGTGATTGGATGAAACTCTCCATTTTCATTTAAAAACATCAAAAAATAAAATTCTAGCCATCCTGATTGCAAAGAAAACCTTGGAAACATAACCCTGGTGTATCCTAAAGGGTCAAAAGTCAGAAGATAAATACCAAGAACTGCAAATAATAATATTTAAAAGAAGTTATGATTTTTGAAGGGACTGACTCAGGATTCTGAACACCTGGTGTTGGCCTTACTCTGTGCAGTGTCAAACCCCCTGCTGGAGTAACTCCATTAATGGGAGTTACATAGGACGAGCAGCCGGCCTGTAGTTTCTATTAGCGGTCAGCAATTTAAAATATAATCTCTGAAGCCCGTGGGCACCTGACGCTGACAATCTCTGCTCAGACCAGCACTTTCTCTCCTAGCTCCCACCCAAACCGCAGCACCTGCTGTTTGAAGTCTCAGCAATAGCACAGCCTGGGAAAGGAACTACCCTCAGCTCTGAGAAATAACCTTGTCCACATTACCCCTCCACTCAGCTGGGACTAGAATAACAATGTCCCTCACATACAAAGAGCTGGCTGTTCTGTGCTAATAGCAAATCCAACTACAGCTGCTGCTACTGTTGAGACTCCAAGCCCCAGTTAGTGTAGTTATTATTATCTTTAGCCAAGTAGCACCCGAAGGCCCTGCTTGAGATCAGGTGTGCCAGGTATTATGCATACACATAGTGAGAGACAGTAGCTGCCTGGAGCATTTCCAATCTGAATAAACATTTCAAACAAAAGGTGGGAGACCAGAAGTACTATTATTAGGAGTATACCTTCAGGGAACAGGGGCCCAGAAAGATTAAGGAGTTTGCCCAAGGTCATACACACAGTTTGTAGCAGAGAATAGAAATGGACCCAAATCACCTGACTCTATCTATCTAAGGTACTTATATGGCCTTCCTAGGTGAGTGCCCTCACCACTGGCTAACCCTTCCTTTCTATCCCAGCCTCTAGCTTTAACCAATTTTCCTCTTAAATTACTTGACTAGTAATGAAGCTGAAATTGTGGTTTCAGCAGGCTGGAGATTTTAGGATTTGGAAAACCCTGGGGCTCCAGTTGCTTATCGGTGTTCATTTACAATAGATTACAATTAATGGGGGGGAAGACAAATGAAGAACCAAAAAATCATTCAAATGAACCTATTCTTTTAAGCTGCATAAACTCCAGGGGATTGATGGACTAATATTTGTGTTTTAGAAAAATAACTATTTTGTAATTGTTTATTTTGTCTTACGTTTATCTTAAATTCAGATTCACAGCAAGGCTTGTCTTATTTTCCTGGAAACAGGAAGTCTGTGGTTTCAGGGAAATGCTTTTAGGGAACAATTATAACAACTGGATGGATGGAGCTGATGAAAATAGAATGCCCAGCGGGGAATTCCAAGATACCAATGTGTGTTTTCATCCTGAATCCAGAAGAAAACTCAAAATACCAGAACTTTTGATGGAATGATACAGTCTGGCAACTTTCAAATGGGAAACGTCAGAATGTTTTGTTTTGTCCTCCTGGGCCACTGTGAAGCCTCCTGGGAATTGTACTTTAGGTGCTATAGGATGCATTTTCTCACATGGGCTGAGCTCCTGATCAGGCTATGAATCAGAGAGGTAGCCTTGTTAGTCTGGAATAGCAGAGGTAACAAAGAGTCCTGTGACACCTTAAAGACTAACTATAAAGTTTTGAAGCATAAGCTTCAGAGCCAGACGTGTACCCAGAAGCCTGCTGCTGCAAGGCAAGCCCAAGAAAGAAAACAATAGAACACCACTGGCCATCACCTACAGTCCTCAGTTAAAACCTCTGCAACGCATCATCAGTGACCTACAACATATCCTGGACAATAATCCCTCACTTTCACAGGCCTTGGGAGGAAGGCCAGTCCTGGCCCACAGACAACCCGCCAACCTGAAGCAGATTCTCACCAGCAACAGCACACCACGCCATAATAACTCCAACTCAGGAACCAATCCATGCAACAAACCTCAATGCCAACTCTGCACCAGCAACACCATCACAGGACCTAACCAGATCAGGCACACCATCACTGGTTCATTCACCTGCACATCAACCAATGTCATATATGCCATTATATGCCACCAATGTCCCTCTGCTATGTACATCGGCCAAACTGGACAGTCCCTACGAAAAAGGATAAATGGACACAAATCAGATATCCGGAATGGCAATATACAAAAACCTGTAGGAGAACACTTCAATCTACCTGGACACACAATTACAGATTTAAAAGTCACCATACTGCAGCAAAAAAACTTCAAGACCAGACTGCAAAGAGAAACTGCAGAGCTGCAGTTAATTTGCAAGTTTGACACAATCAAAGGCTAGGACTTTTTAGCTTGGAAAAGAGGAGACTAAGGGGGGATATGATAGAGGTATATAAAATTATGAGTGGTGTGGAGGAAGTAGATAAGGAAAAGTTATTTACTTGTTCCCAAAATAGAAGAACTAGGGGCCACTCAATGAAATTGGCGTGCAGCAGGTTTAAAACAAATAAAAGGAAGTTCTTCTTCACACAGCGCACAGTCAACCTGTGGAACTCCTTACCTGAGGAGGCTGTGAAGGCTAGGACTATAACAGGGTTTAAAAGAGAGCTGGATAAATTCATGGAGGCTAAGTCCATAAATGGCTATTAGCCGGGATGGGTAATGAATGGTGTCCCTAGCCTCTGTCTGTCAGAGGGGGGTGATGGATGGCAGGAGAGAGATCGCTCGATCATACCTGTTAGGTTCACTCACTCCGGGGCACCTGGCATTGGCCACTGTCGGTAGACAGGATGCTGGGCTAGATGGACCTTTGGTCTGACCCAGTATGGCCGTTCTTATGTTCTTATGTTCAATCTAGGATTGAACAAGTACCTTGAATGGCTTGCTAATTACAAAAACAGCTTCTCCTCTCTCCGAGTTCACACCTCCAATTCAGCTGCTAGAAGAATAACCCACCCTCTCTGATTTGAGTTAAAAAGCTGGTTCAGCCTGATTGGACTAACCTTGTTACCTCCTACCTGGTTCTTGCCTACTTATCTATACCTGCCCCTGGACACTTCCACTGCTTGCATCCGACGAAGTGGGTATTAGCCCACAAAAACTTATGCTTCAAAACTTTATAGTTAGTCTTTAAGGTGCCACAGGACTCTTTGTTACCTCTGATCAGGCTATCTACCTCACAGGTCTCTCAGGAACAATGGGCTGGAGTTCCCTCAGATGACCCTGGAACTAGCTGGCTTATCTGGGACCTGTTCCAAACCCCTAATCATTTCAGTTGCTCTTCTCTGAACCTTTTCTAATGCCAGCGTATCCTTTTTGCGATAAGGAGACCACATTTGTACACAGTATTCAAGATGTGGGTGCACCATGGATTAATATAAGGGCAATAAGATATTCTCTGTCTTATTCTCTACCCATTTTTTAATGATTCCTAACATCCTGTTTGGTTTTTTGACTGCCGCTGCACACTGCTGGATGTCTTTAGAGAACTATCCACGATGACTCCAAGATTTTTTTCCTGATTAGTTGTAGATAAGTTAGCCCCCATTATATTGTATGTATAGTTGGGGTTATTTTCCTCAACGTGCATTACTTTACGTTTATCCAACTTACATTTCATTTGCCATTTTGTTGCCCAATCACTTAGTTTTGTGAGATCTTTTTGAAGTTCTTCACAGTCTGCTTTGGTCTTAACTATCTTGAGCAGTTTAGTATCATCCCCAAACTTTGCCACCTCACTATTTACCCCTTCCTCCAAATCATTTATGAATAAATTGAATAGGACTGACCCAGGAGCTTATAACGACTACTGGGAAGTGACCACAAGATCTCTGCAGCCTCTAGATGCATGGGAGACCAAGAAAGCACCACACACTGCCCTCGCTCCTGGGCACCATCCCCACAGCTCCCATTGGTCATGGAGCCTCCCTGGCCGCTCACGCGTGTAGGAGCTGGCAGCTGCTTCCAGGAGCCGCGTGGAGCTAGGCCGAGCAGGGAGCCTGCCTTAGCCCCGGGCCTCTGCTGTACCACCGACCAGACTTTTAATTAATCAGTCAGTGCTGCCAACCGGAGCCACCGGGATCCCTTGTCGACCTGGCGTTCCGGTGGAAAACCGGATACTTGCAACCCTACCTCTCCCTCAGAAGACAGGCCTCTTTGATCCTCTCCCCAAAACGTCTCAGCCTCTGTGGGTTTAAAGGACTTTGCTGACACCTCTGTCTCTCTATTCTGCTATTGGGGAGGTTCTTCTCCTTCCCCTAGCTCACTGCAGATAAGCTGGAGAAAATGAGTTTCACCCTGGCTGCAGCCTTCCCATTGTTCAGCCTGGGCCCATCCTATTCTCTTATGGCTAGTCCTTAGCAACTGTCTTATTCAAAGGTACACACTCAGGCACCAGCCCCTGTCACTTTAGCACCAGGAGAGACTCTGGAAATAACTACATTCCTTGAGACCCAGTAGGGAGCAATATAACAGGCCTGGCTAGGCTGAGTCACACAGAATAGTCATAGAGATAATACAGACATTTCCCACATTCTCCACCCACCCAATTCCTGCGTGTCACAGGCTGCCCCAAAGTAATGTTATTTATTTATACTGTGGGAGCACCTCACAGCCTCAGCCGGGAGAGGGACCCTCGGCGCGAGGTGCTGCCCAAACCCATAGCAAAGGACAGTAACTGCTCCTGGGGTACTTACAAGCAACACTGGCAATCACTTGTATCTGGAGCCAAGGGAAATTTATTTCCCTTTCCACATGATGCCTAATTATATTTTGATCTGCTGCTGCTCTGTTCCTCTGCTCCCTCTGTTCTATGATTCATGCTGCTGACGCTCTCAATGAGCACAACTATAATTTTGGCTGCTTCCCACTGTGTGTCTTCAGTGCTCAGGCGCTACCCGGTAGACAGTGTCTGAGAGGGTTTCTCTGAACACCGATTTCTGTGAGTGTCAGCTGAGATCCATGCCAGCCTTGGTGTCCATCCCGCCGTAACATCACGTGCTCTTTACCCATCCTCAGATATGAGGGACAATGGTATCTAGCTCTCTTGGAACAGTGGTATTAACTCCTGTCACGCTGCTTTCCAGGTTCCATCTCCTTACCTCCATATACATGGAACCAATCCATAGACCAGGGGTCAGGAACCTTTCAGGAGTGGTGTGCTGAGTCTTCATTTATTCACCCTAATTTAAGGTTTTGCGTGCCAGTAATACATGTTAACGTTTTCCGAAGGTCTCTTTCTATAAGCCTATAATTTATAACCAGACTATTTTTGTATATAAAGTAAATAAGGTTTTTAAAATGTTTAAGGAGCTTCATTTAAAATTAAATTAAAATGCAGAGCCCCCCGGACCAGTGGCCAGGACCGGGCAGTGTGAGTGCCACTGAAAATCAGCTTGCGTGCCACCTTTGGCATTCATGCCATAAATTGCCTACCCCTGCCATAGACACAGAGGTCTCAGGACTCGAGGTGCAGACATGGACTTTGGACCATTTGAGACAGTGCCCTCACATCCGCCCCACACTCTTCTCTGGAAAGCTTTTCTCCTTATCACTCCTCCTTTAGAAATGACAGGGGAGAACAACCTGGGTGGACTGGCCAACCGCAGGATGACAATGAGGTGGAGCTGTGAAAAAGTTAAATGCAGTCCCAGGATGGATCGGGCAACATAGTTCCAGTAGAGATGGAGAAATGTTAATGGCCTTGTACAAAGCGGTACAACTCCATACAGTTCAAGAAAGAGACATTCCAACTTGAACAGGTTCAGGGAAGGGCTACTGGGATGATCTGGGGAAGGAAGAGCTTCTCTTACATGAGAAGATCAAAAGGACCTGCCTTTGTTTGGCCTTGCAAACAGCAAGGCTGAGAGGGATCGAGTCGCTGTCCCTCATTACATCGAGGGGAGAAGAGCTATGTATGCTAAAAGACAATGATGGTCCAAGAACAAATGAGGATAAACTAGCCATGAATAAATTGAGGCTGGAACTTAGAAGAAGGTTTCTAACCATCACAGGAGGGCGGGTCTGGAGCAGCCTCCCAAAAGGAGTAGGGGGGCAAAGAACCTACCTAGTTTTAAGATGGAGCCTGATTGGTTTATGAATGGGATGATATGATGGGGTTGTCGGCTGTAGCAGGGGACTAGACTTGGTAACCCAGGAGATCTCTCCCAGTCTTATCTCCCTAGGTTTGCTGGCTGCCTGTCAAGACTGAAATGGTCAATTTATCAGCATGATATTATGCACATTGCTCTTGTATTTCGCTGCACTGTTTTCTATGCTGCTATGGGTTTTGAAGTGCTTTAGGAGTATGACCCATTGGTTTACACAAAGCTATAAAAAGATTGATTTGGTCCATAAGTGGTGTAAAGAGGGGGAGTGAATAGATGACAAGATAAGGAAAGAAGGATGGAAAGAGATGAAGGAAGAAAGAAGAAAAGGAAAGAAAAAAGAGGAATGGAAGTAGATACAGGAAGAAACGGGTAAAAGTAAACAAAATGGGGATGGATGTGGACAAAGGGGAAAGGGATGAAAGAAAACAGGGACGGATGGAAACAAGGAAGATGAAAAACAAAGGAAAAGAGTAATAAAGAGATCTCCTGAGTGACAGGCTTTGCAGGTGCATCTCCGCAGGTTGGCTACAAGCGGCTCTCTCAGGGACACAGCATGTTACCTGGACTAATTTGTAAAGGAAATGAAAAGGAAATGGACTAGTTATAATGAACGCCATTAATTCACCACTTCAAACGTCACTGTTTGAATTGAGTATCAAACGACTCAATTGCCATTTGTCTCCTCCATCTTCTCTTTTGCCTGTTGAAAATGACCAGCGAGCCGATATTCACCCGAATGGCTGCACAGCCACTAATTAGCATATATATTGTTTGTCCTGGTAGAAATTTATAGCAAACAGCAATATTTTACACTCCAGTAAAGTTAATAAATGAAGCTTTGGGCTATAAAAATTTCAGGTTCTTTTGTGCAAAGGTCAATTATAAATAGTTAAGCACATATTCATCCAAAGGTTTGGGGATCCGACACTGCGAGAATGAAATATATTCTGGTCAATTTACACGCTGGCTGGACACGCAACTATTTCATAGCTCGCAAGAAGACAGCCCTCACCACCCAGCCACTATGGGCTGCAGAGGAAGTCAGAACAAGAGACAGCTGAAGGTTGCAGAGGCTTCATTTTATCAATGGGCAAGAGGCAGCCACCTTCCAGGGTAGGGTAGAGAAGTCTCTAAAGATGTGAACTAGAGGGATTGGCCATTCTGTGTTGGCAGAAGGGCTTCAGTTAAAGAAACAGAGACACAGCTATCACTGACCCCCTTTCCACCAAGAGACAAATGGACAGAAGGGCACTGAGGATCAGTGGAACAGAGAATCCTCTTCCAGTACAGGACTGAAAGGACTTTGGATGTTAGAGTTATATTGTAGTATTTGTAATGTAGTATCACCTAGCCACCTCAGTCACAGACCCGGGCCCCATTGTGCTAGGGGCTGTACAAACATAGAACAAAAAAATAGTCCCTGCCCCCAAAAGCTTACAGCATGAGTTATATGGGATAGAGCCTTGGGGCTGATAACTCCCTGCCAGAAGGTGTGGGACATGTATTTTACCATTGGGGCTTGGCAGAATTCCATTTTCTTTCCTTTTCTTTTATCATGTTATGGATTATAGGGAAGTTTATTTTAAGCATTTTCTTTGCATTTTACTGTTTTCAATTTTCAAAGTTTTACGGGGAGGGCGAGACACTAAAAAGAAGTCAGACCATAATTATTTAATGACCGTCAATGTTGAGATCAAACAGTGAAAGCTTTATAGCCATTAAAACACAAACTGTCAACAAGACATGTCAAAATATAAAAAGTACCGATTCCTAAATCAAACTACAGTAAGTTCGCAAGCAGCATTCTCCTTATTTCGCATATCTATGCAGGTTGATTATCATTACTGGAAACATTTTTTCATCCATTTGGGTGTGTACAGTGAAATCAATGTTTACCGACATTCAATAACAATCCAAGCCTTCCAAGCCTAAGGGTATGTCTTCACTACTCGCCGGATCGCCAGGTAGTGATAGCTCTATCGGGGATTGATTTATCACATCTAGATGCAATAAATCGATCCCCGATGGCTCTGCCTTTGACTTCTGCAATCCATCAAGAAGAGAGGTGGAAGCGGAGTCGATGGGGGAGTGGCAGTGGTCAACTCACTGCCATGAAGACATTGAGGTAAGTCAACCTAAGATATGTCGACTTCAGCTATGCTATTCTTGTAGCTGAAGTTGCGTATCTTAGGTCAATCCCCTACACCCACTGTAGACCAGGGCTAACTATTATTATTATTTATTAATTTATATTACAGTAGTGATGAGGGACCCAATGAAGCCTGGAGCCTACCTGTTCTGGGTGCTATATGAAGACAGATAAAAGACAGGCCTTGCTCAGGAATAGTCATACATAGTGTTGGGCCTCAGAGGTATTATGAGACAGCAACCGGGGAGAAAAAGAAATCAGGTGCTCCCGGAGAACCCTCCGGCTATGAGACAACTGGGACCTGCAGTGTTTGGGAGTGATCTAGTCTGAGATATTGTGACCAGCCATTCAAGCAAAGGAAGGTGGCAACCACAGAAACTACTTGAAGCAAGAGGCCAGTTGCTGAGAACAGGGAACATACTGGGAATGGAAGAGTCTGGAGACAATGCTGGGGAGACTAGAGGCAAGAGGCTGGCCATGAGGAAAGCTAGAGACTGGATGTTGGACGCAGCAGTTTTCAACCCACCGTCATCCAGCATTTGTCATCAATATTAACCCGGTAACCAGGCAACTGAAAGATTTGCAAAGAGCTCACAGCATCATCCAGAGTGAAGGGATGTGTTCGCAGGGGATGAGGATGGGCTTAAGAGCTCTGTGATTTACAGAATCAGCCGTTCGTCATTGGGTGCTGTCAGGCTCATGTCTCCAGAGAGAGATGGCTGGCAAAGGACAGACTGGGGGGCCAAGGGGGAAGGTATGGAAATGAAGGTACAATCAGCACAGATGGGAGTTGTAGCAAGGAGCCCAAGCTTAAATTATTACCATCCCTTGATACCACTGAGAAATCTCTGGAGTTAACCCAAAAGCTGTATCTTGCTGCCGCTTAATCCTCTCTGTCTGGAGCCCAGACATCCTATGTATCTACTGAGACTCACACTCACACATAGGGTCAGACATATCCTCCCCCGGCTGTCTGGGGACCATGTCAGGGAGTATCAGCTTCCACAGAGAGAGAGGAGAGTCACCTAACTCCATCTGACTTTCCCAGATGGGCAGTGGGGGCTGGGGGGAAGAGTGAGTTATCCCAGGGGACTGTGGGAATCTTGAGACCTCTCCCTGTTCCAGGCTAACAGTTTTTGCTGGTCTGTAGCAATCACAAGGGTAAAGACCCAGGTGGGCTTCACCCCTACTCTGGATACAGTCTGGGTTTTGTGGTGTTTGGGCAGCCCTTGGAACACAATCCATTGTGTAGTCTGCCCTGGGACCATGCTAAGGTCAGGGTTTGTCTGATAATCTGCCTGAGCCCTGTTGGCTAGGGGAATAGATTGTCCCCACTGACAACAGGACTGGAGGGCCTATTGTCAGGGGAAGAGCCTAGCGTGGGGCGTTCTATACAGGAGAGGGTTTGATTGTGTCCAAGGGGACATGTGTCTGAGGACGGGTGGCTGTAGGAGCTGAAAGCCAGGGGATCAGGAAAAGGGGCTTGTCTTACAGGGATGTGCAGAGGGGCTTTGGCAATGAGTGAAGAGGGTAAAGGCTGAGGTGTCTCAAGTGTTCTGCTCCATAATGGGCTAAGTTTGGGGTGAAACCTGATATGGAATTTTTGGGGACTGTGTTTCCTTTGGCTGTCCCAAAGCCCCATAGGGACATTATGCACCTGTCTCGTCTCACTGGGCACTCTATCTCCTCAACACTGAAAGCTTCAGGGAACTTCGTGCTATGTAAAGGTTAATTTCAAGTGGATGCAAAATCCTGGGATTCAGCCTCCTCCCCTCCCAACAATTTAAATTAAAAACACAGGGCCAAATTTGCACTGGTCCTTTCCTCGTCCATTGATGTCCATGGGAGTCTTTTGCTTTACTTCAACAGGCTTTGGGTCAGGCTGTAAATGTGCACCCAGCATCCGTTGGCCCAGGTAAAATGGCCAGCTGTGCATGTAAATAAGAGCGTGTGCACTTTCAAGGAGAGGTGCTTACAAATTTAGCAAGGGCATTTTGGCGAAGGTGACAGGGGACACAGCTGATAAAGTGGCTCGTCTGGTTTATGAATCCTTTGGACGCTGCAGAAAGACACCAGAGGCCCAAATCGCCACCTTGTATAGTTCTGAACGCTCATGCAAAGAGGAAGTGACATCACTGGAAACTGCTATGGCCCTGATTTGACCACCTTTGCAGTCACCTTGCACTGGTGGAAACAACCGCTCAGGATTCAGGGCTACAAAGAAATACACCCTTTGCAAGAATCAAAGTCTCGAAGAATAAATAAAACTTCACACACACACATATTATTAACTATTTGCTTGGATTAACTAATCCCCATTCGATACAGGAAGTAATATATGCTAAGCACATGTTGGTTGTGCAGAGCAGCGCACGTACAAAGAAGGGAATAAAAATGAGCCACAGAGTGTGAAGAGTTAATGCCATGCGCAGCTGCAGGAGAAGACAGCTGGGATGTGGCATCACATACAGCATAAGCTATTAGGATACCTTCTTTCTCCACCTGGGGTAAAATGAGAAGGGGAGGGGGAATATGGCTCACACCAAAGAGCGTTAATAATATTCTGCAGGGATCCAGGAGAGCCGTGCGGAGCAGCCCTGCCTCCGACACACAAACACGCAGAGTGAAATGAGAGGTTGAACATGTCTCGGAGAGTGAAGAGTTAATTGAATGCAGTGCTCCAGAAGCAGAAATGGCAAGGAGGCATCCTATCTACACCACAGCCTCCTATTAGGGATGTAATGCTAAAGTGGACTGAAGTTAAACTATTTCCATTATAATAGCCTTGGAATTCATTTCCCTGCATTTCAGTGCTATCCATTCTTTCTGCTTGACATTAAGGGAGTTTTGCTGCAGCAGGCAATCCAGCAGAGTGCGATAACAGGATTGGAAAGGAGAAGGAGTCGCCCAAGGTCAGCAGAGGCCTTCAGTCGCTGCTAGTGCCAGGGTGCTTCGGCAAAAGTCACTTCTCAAGTGGGCACAGCCGGCCGCTCTGACAAGGGCCAGTCAGCATAAAAAACCAGCCTGGTTTGGAGCCGGATTCTTGCACTGGGGGAGGGGTCTGTTGGGGAGGAGCCTGGCATCCAGAGAGGCAGGAGACGCTTATGTCAGCACTCGGCAAGGAGGAAGGGAGGCTCAGCGAGGAAGACAATCCAGCTGTGACTGTCATGTCGGGTTTGTCTCATTTACGGCTCCCGTCAGTTCCTTCCCATTGATGTTGTGAATTGGACTAAACTCCAGCTGGCTGAGTCCCTCCCTCCCTCCCACCCCTTGTCCTCTGTCTGCATATGTTGGTTCTGGTGTGTCACCGAATAGCGCGTCTTCCCAGTATTAGGTTCCTCCCATTGAGCTAGAAGGGCTTCACAGACACTTATTTACTGATTCTTTCCTTGCAACTTCTCATAGGTGAGTGTGTGTGTGAGCACACGCATGCACACACACACGTGTGTATGTGCTGGAACTGGTTCTGGTGTGCAAGTAGGAACCAAGACAGGGCCATGAGATCCAGGAGAGGCAAGATGAGATGCGTGCCATCTGGTCTTTTCCTTACTGTGTGTTTTTGTGTGTGCTGGCACCAGTTCTGAGTCTGACGGTCTAATCCATCCATTCTAAGGTTTAGCATTTGACATCAGGAATGCACACCACCCCCAGGAACATTCAGAGATCATTTTCTGTGCCAAGAGGTTTGGATGCCCAGAAGTCCTGGAGATCAGGAGTTGTCTAGATCCAGATGGCTTTAGATCCAGCTGTTCCCAGCTGCAAATGGTTTGGGATGCTGTGCATCTTGAAAGTTGGCACTTTCAGGGCTTGGGTGCAATCATCAACCCACACAAGCAAACAAAACCAAAACCCAACAAACCACAGCCCTACCAAAACCACACACTCCATTGCATACACTTCTCCTGCTGGGGAGAGGATGGTGGACAAACAACACAGGCCTGAGGTATAGTCACATTGCTTAATTCACAATTGGAAGGCGCTTTGATACTACGGGGATGAGAACTGCCTAAAAACCTATATAGCACGGGATTGGGTTGTGCTGCTGAAGGCAACGACAAAACTCCCGTTGATTCAGTGGGACAGGAGCAGAGCTGTGCTGGCTCATTTCCAACAGCTACTTGCAGAGCAGCAGCAGAATGTCTCAGAGCCCCGGGCATCTTTCAGTACACGCAGGCCTCTTTGACCAGAGATGAAGGCAGCTAGAGACACTTCCCATGCAGGCTTCCTTCCCCAACAAGCAGCACTGGGACAATGCAGGTGGAATTTGGGATAATAAGGACCTGATCCAAGCCCCATTAAAGTCAGCTGAGGGACGTCCATTGACTCCAATGGCCTTTGGATCAGATCCAAAATTGCTACAGGTTTGTGTTTTTCCCCAGCTGCTATTTGTAACTCAAAGCAACTAACACCCCCTTTTGTGAGCCATTTCAATGAACTGGTTTTGGAGATTATTATTTTTTTTAAATTCACTTAATAACAACTCTTTGGGCTTCTTCAGCACGATACTGCGGAGGATCCTGAAGGGCTTCATAAATGTTAATGAATTCAACCTCCCCCCTGTGATGCAGAAGGGAGGTGCAGAGAAAAATGCATGACTTGACCAAGGTCACACAGCCAACGGGTGGCAGACTTAGAGCTAGGACCCCTACAGTCGATTGTCCTGCCCCACGGTAAAGAACAAACAGCGTGTAAAGGGATCTGTTTTATTCTTTATTCTGATTCTCAAGCTCTTGTGTTTTGAGACTTCTCTTCTACGGGTTTCCCCCGCCCCCTCCTCCAAAATGCACGTCTTGCCCCTGGAAAAAGAGCCTAAATTTGAGCTAAAAAAATTGCTAAATGTGGAGCTATGTCTGCCAAAATAAGTCTGGGGATGGGAGGAGAAATTCCAGGAGTTTGGGCTTTTTCTTTTCTTAATATTATGTATATTAAATACAGCTGTATGGCAGCATCTTTTCCTATTTTAATGATGAACATGTTGGGCAAGATTTAAAGCTGATGTAAGCAGCTGGTACTTCGTTGTCTTCAGTGGAGCGGCACTCACTTACCCCAGCTCTGAGGTTGGGCCATCATTTCCAGAAGCTGCAGCATGTATTCACTATACAGTGCCTGGGTGCATAAAGGGCGTAGGACACCAGGTGCCGACTAGAGGATGGCGTCTGGGCCAGTGATGTTATTTATGGCCATCTATAGAGAGGGAGCTTCTTTCTGACCTCAATTTCATTCCTTGTTTTTATTGACCCATTTCATGCCACTGAAGTCAATTCTCAAGGCCCCATAGGGCAGGGGCCGTCCTTGGTCCTTGTTAAATAGCCACACGCAGGAAGCCTCGGAAGAGCACAATCCTACGTCAACACCTAATGTTCAATATTCGCTCTCATAAGCCGGGCCGTTTGTCACAGGGTCCCTTTAAGAGGGAGCAGAGCCAATGCACTCTCAGTTCCAGCTGGGCCTGGTCCCTCCTAAGATCAACTCCTAAAGCAGCAGTGGGCGGGGGGTTTACCCAGAACAAGAGCATTTGTGTTACAAACACTGATGAGGAAAAGAACAAACTCACTTCTGGGCAGTAGGGGGAAGGAGTAAACATTGCTTTAAAAATTGTTAATATTGGGTCAAATCCGGCACTTCTTACTGAGTCATCACTCGGCCCTTATTTAGGCAAAGCTGTCTGAGTCAATGTCGATTTTGTCTCAGGAAAGACTTCTGTGTTTGACCCATCCAATTTTGCAACACTTAGGAGGTAGTTATCTACTCCCCTTTACCAGTGGAACTTGCAAGTCACACTTAATGCTTATGTTGCACTATTCATCTATGGACCTTAAAGCACCGTACACAGGAGGGTGAATAGCATTATCCCATTTGACAGATGAAGAAAGCTAGTGATCGGTCCAAAGTCACCCAGCAGAGCAGTGGCAGAGCCAGAGATCCAACCCTGAGAGGCTCCTGATTACTAGACCCTATTCACTGAAACAAGCTGCCTGGACTAATATAGTGCAGAGGGTGAAACCCACTAAATATTGGATTTAATCAGCCCGGAGCATCGCTTGGATTTATCAGAGCTTGACCGATGCATTCGATGTAATGATATTTGGTATAGTTATCACTTACTTTCATTTGGAATGTGAAGGTTTAATTTCCTATGGTTTTCCCCCTCTTGCCCCTTATTATTTTAAACGTGAAAGGAAAACGCTATGTCAAATAGGCCATGCTTCCTGCAGAACGGATGCCCCTGACTTAATTAGGAAAAACAAATAAAGTAATGGGGTTTTCCCTCCCCTGCTCATTCATTTTTGTTCCCTTTCTCACTTACAAACATCAATAGGAAAACAAAGGAGAGAGAGAGAGCTAAACTGAAAATGCTGTAGGCATAGTAACTAAATCAAAGGGAGAGAGCATCATAGAATCATTGAACTGAAGGACTGGGAGTGACCCCAATAGGTCACCTAGTCCAATGCTGTGCACTGAGGTAGGACTGAGTATTGTTTAGACCAGCTCTGAAGAACGTCCTTTCCGTAAGAAGGGGGGAGCCTGCAATGGATATTGGAACCGATTGATCCGAAACATGCTTCTGGTCTAGGGATAATTGAAACTAGATGCCAGACCTTCACCTGGTGTTCTATTGACTTTAATAGAGATTCACTGATTTACAGCATCTGAGGAATTGGCCCTGAGTCTTAAGAGTCCATAATACCTGAATAACCCCTAACTCAGTTCATTGTGCAGCCACAGGAGCATAGGCGTTGTGGTAAACCAAACCTAGACTGATGATTTCATGCAGATGAAACTCACCTTTCTTGAGTGAATTTCGCTCGGAGTCACATTTGGTTCATCTGAGCTGTTAGACACACTGTTCTGCGTATAGGTTGTTTTCTTGTTTCCATTAACTGTCCAGAGGTGAATTTCACTCTGATGTGCTCTTTTCCTGCCATCAGACTGGATGAGCCTTAAAGAGGTGACTGGTGTGAACAGGTAGATACCTGAGTGGTTGTAGTGACATGAGTGCAAATCCTATTCATTGTCTTTGTAGACCTAATGGAGGATGTGTGTGGAATGGGAGGACTCCACCTTTTCCCTCTTGTATCTGGTTTCCTAGGAGCTCACAAGGAGATATAAAAGAAGACCCATCTTTGGGCAACATTCTGCTCTCATTAGTGTAAATCAGAAAGGATTCCATTTAACCCAGTGTGGCCAAAGTAAATCCCTGTGGCCGTTGCTCCTTACACTGTACAATAACATTTGTTGCACAAATGACCTCTGTGCTTTACAATGGCTTCTCCTACTGCAGCAGTATTAACAATGGCCTATAGCAAAATGGTGTTCAAATATTTATTTCTTCCCCTAAAAATAAAGGTCTTTTTTGTCTGAATGATAAAATGTCATCTTGACTCTGCAAGTGTCAGTTTGGAGGGCTGCTAAAAAGTCAGGGATGGCTGTGAGATTGTTAGGCCGGGTCAACGGGCCAAGACATTGAGCAGAAAGAACAAAGGAAAGATGAGAGATGACTTCAAAACATCTTCACAAAATACCGGCACAATTCACATTGAATCTGTCCACACTCCTTTTGTGTCCTCTTTCTACCAATATTTCTACGAGTGAGTTTGCTGGCAGTCACGGTGACTGAAACAGCAAATTTGAAGTGACTATTAGAAAATATTGGCAGGCAATGAGTTATGTGTGTAAACAGGGATATTTGCACTGAAAACCTGCTTCAGAAGAGTAATGCTCATCTGATCAGGGGAAAAGACACATACGGCATGATCTACATGTTGTATTGGTACTGACCAACACAACTTGAATTTAGGATACTGAATATTCATGAGCTGCGCACAGGGGAGCTGTTTCTTTATTACTTCCATTGTGGTAGAAACTAGAAGTCCCAGTTAGAGCCCAGGACAGTATTGCTAGGTGCTGCCCCAACACAGGGAAAAAAGGTACTTCCTGCCCCAAAGAACATACAATTCAAATAAACAATGGACCAAAAATCATTCCTGGAAAATAGCCGACAAACAATTTCAAATAACAAATACTTCCAGTTGTGGTGGACAATTTGCAAAGAGAAAAAGGCTGAATTAGTCCAAGAAACCATTTCCTCTGAAATAGCAGTTCAGTTTCAGCACATGGGTACCACTCTGCAGTCCAGGGGATGAGCTCAAACATGAATATTGGTTCCAGGTGGAAATTTTGGATTTACCAGGCAGGTTTTTCATTCTTAAAGGAAACTATTGTAACCTTCTGGTCTGGTCTGTTGTGTTACAGATCCCATCTGTGTCTGATCCATTAGGGTTACGAGTCTGTTACAGCTGCAGATACAGAGCTTGGATCTTTAGGTCAAGATTTTGAGATTCTCATGCTCATAGGTCCCTCATAGGAGTTCCCTGGTTTAATCTGTGGTGATGGCAGCTATCACACAATCATTTCCCTGGTGCTCTTTGGAGACTCCAGTCAACCAATAGCTTGGGTGCATGGAACAGCCTGCATGCAAGTGGAGGTGGCACTGTGCTCAGAGGAAACATCCTCCGTGCTGCTCAGAGTATCAAAAGCAGGACCCCACTTTTGCATCCCATGAAGCTAAACATGTCCTTTTACCAGCACAGTGATCCTGAAAAAAATACAGGTCGGGGTGTTGATGCACAGAGCAAGTCAAGGGTCCCAAAGGCAGAACTTGCGGCCGCACAGTCCCATCTGCTGCCGTGATGAGGGGTTAGCAAATAGGACATGTCAAGGTCAGCACCTGGGTTTTGAAGCTGAGCCCTGCTGAGTCTGTGGGAAGGACAACGCCCCCCAGACGTGTGCCCAGGTCTTACCAGCTCCTACAATGGGACGTTTTCGGTGTATCCTTACAGCCAGGTGGGGAAGACTGAAGCGCTGTAAAGCTCTGAGTTACCTAACCCTCGGCAGCTGCCCAAGGACGCTAGTTTGCTTAATTGCCGTTTCAGTACATTCAAACATACTCTCTATCTCACTATCAGCCCTAGCGAAACGTGTATTATCCATCTGTCCTTGAAGCCGGTGATCTCCCTGCAAACTGATTAAAGCAGTCCCGTGCCGGATGAAGTGTACACAGCTTTTTTTTCTGAAAGCCATCCTCCCCCCGCCCCTGTCCTTACGAGTCACGACAGAGCATCTTCCTGGCAATTTATTATGTTAGCACTCATACGTTTTCCTCCAGACAATCTTTGAGACACTGTATCCAATGACCTCTGGCAAAGGAATGGGAACAGCACACACTTTTATCCTGGCATTATGCAGAGGCAGTGACAAATTGGTTTACTTTTTATCCCAGACAATGGGGATGGGGTTCAGGAAGGGGCGTTATTAGCTCAGAGAACCTCCTGCCTTTGAATCATATAGTCTCGGATTTGGGGGGGAGGGGTTAAGCTCTCCTCTCTGCCATTTGAAAATATTATTTCTGTCTCTCTAGAACAGAGAAGGAGTGTGGCAAGTTTCCCTAAAGGGATAGCAAATTCCAGTGGAAAAGAAATTCTCTTCATCCGGCTGTGCTGAAAATTCTCTTGTACAGACACAGCTAACCCCATCCATGTACAGCCGCATGTCCAATATTGCAAACACGCTTAGCCAACACAAAAAACCAACGCAGCAGCACCAAAAACATGAAGAGCCAGCACATTCACAGACATACTGTCACAAGTACAAAAACCCATCGCCATGAAGAGATGAAAACAGATTGCCAAACAAAGAGGCATGCGCAACTATGAATGTTTACTAAAAGTACTTTGAGCTCTTTGGCTCTAAAGTGCCATATATAGGCCCAAACTTGCTCCCATTAAAGTAAATGGAAAGAGTCCTATAGGCTTAAAAGGGCGCCAGATTGATATTTAAAAGGGTATACTGAAATAGTGATTGCTGTTTGATTATTACATGCCCATCCTACCCCCTCCAGCACTTTATACACACACATTCTTTATGGAAGAGTCTTATAGAATTGAACAGGAATTAAACCAATCAGGTTAATATCCTGTGGAATTTAATAGAGAATCATATCCCTGATTGGTTTAAAAAAGCTCAGGAGAGGTTATAATTCTCAAGGACTTTCCCATAAGGGTCTGCCTAGCTATTTATTTGGGAGTGTTTTAGTCCTACCTGCCCTATCTTTCTTCTGGTCTGGCTGTACTAGTTGTGATTGTTCTGAGGATGATTGGTGCAGCACAATGTTCATCTCATTTTATAGCATTATCAGCAGAGTGTTTTCACTGTTCCCATGATGCTGCCGTGTCCTGACCTCAAAGACTCGATCTCAATGCAGCTTACCCAGAAAACGACAGTTGCAATTTTTTCTTTCTTTTTTTGTGGCCGATGTTATCTCGTGTTATCTTAATTACACGCTTAAAGGGTGCATGCTGAACAAATTGATGGAGGCTGATGTTTGTTAATATCACGCTGAGTTATGGAAATCTGGTACTTGAAGATCTGGGTGTATTTTCATAACATTTTGAAAGTGTACAAATAACTGATAGCTACTCACTTAAAAAAAAAAAACTTCCTACCTCCGCACCCCATGCCCAAATCCCTGCCTTGTTAACTCATAAAATCTGATGTTGTTTAAATGAATCCTCCACATTCACAGCTGGGCCTAAGGGTCAGGATTAGGAGTAGTATGAATGGTTACGCAAAACCATCATTTATGGTCCTGTTCAACAAGCCTCTCTGCTTGTATTTAATTTTTTTCCCAAACCAGTGATTTGTTTTGAGGTCCCGACGCTTCGCTAAATGAGGTGCAGATGGCTGTTTTTATCAAACGGATGCTGTTTTATCCTTTTAAAAGCTTTTGTTTTTAGTCAAGTGAAGGAAGTGGGCAGCCCTCCCTTTTATTTGAAAGACAAAAAGCATATGCTTTTTAATTTGAAATGAATGACTAATAGTATTATCCACAGGGGAATAGGCTATGCTATTGTGGATAATACATTTATGCTCGAATATCCTTTATTCCCTCCTGAGTGAAAGAATTTAGCAGCATATTGTATTACCTTAGCAGGGAGAAGCTAGTTTATCCCGAGTGAATTTTCTGACAGCTTCAACTATATCTTTGTATTTGTTTTATTAATTTTAGGGGATAGCTGATGAATTTGAAATGTCCATGTAAGTGAAAAGTTGATAGTGTTGATATGGGACTCAGAGATAGCAGGGGACTCAGACAGGAGAGGTGTAAATTTCCACACATAACCCCCTTGACTTTTCTTCTTGCATCTCCAAATCTCTGCCCACTTCTGATCATGCTTCCTCGTGCCAAACTGGTAATTTTATGATGTGGACAGATGTCCAGTTGAGACCACCAAACTCAGTTCACTTGTGATTACATCCACGTTAGAACTCCTTTCACCCCAGGAGCAGAAGACAAATGGCTTAAGTGCCCATTGTGCCATTGACTTTGCTCCAGGGAAGTTGAAATTCCTCATTCTGCTTTGCTTACAGATCCATCTGACAACCTCCTGAGAAAATTCCGAACAAACAAATATCAAGGTTTTAAGCCCCGGGGGATGCAGTTGCCTTGTTTGGCTTTTATTGTAAGGCTTATCATGCCATGTCATGTGGTTAAAATCTGGAGTCCTGCCTCCAAGATACCAGGGGGAAGTCAAGAAACCCGTGTGTGCATTTGTCTTCAGGTCAGTTTTATAAATGAATGTGCTGGTGCAGGACAGATCCCCCCTGCCCATTCCATCTGGATCAGACACTGGGTAAGCAGACACCACCTGCCCCTATGGCTCATTCCCTCCCCGTCTACAGTAAAAATAATAACAATTATGTTAGCAATAATTAACACAATGAGAACAATAATTCATCATTTTAATAGCACAAATGAAATCAACCCTTAACCTCCTCTAGGTCAAGTGCCCGCTACAGGCAGGGCGTGTGGATGGGGCAGGGCTGCATTGTCACAGGAGTAGAACAGGAGCCTAGAGTGTTCTAGGGCTTATAGGAGACCTGCAGATTTTAAAACTAAACCTAATTAATCCCTGGTTTACCTCCATCAGAGTCACATGTAACAAGTCCCCATGCTGGAGGCAGAAGACAGTTATTATTAGAGCTGAAAAGTGAGGGGAAATAGTAGCATTTCCTCCCCCCACCCCCCAATATCCCAAGATGCTTTAATTATTCAGCTCACTATTTCTTATAGGGCACTTTTATCAGTAGACTTGTAAGCTCTTTGCTATCTTTCTAATGCATTTATCCTCACACCATCCATAAGATATGAAAGATATGATCCCTGTTTTTTTACAGATGGGGAAACAGAGGCAAGTAGAGGTTAAGTGACATGCCCAAGGTCCCCAAGAAGGCTGCAACAGAGATGAGAATGAACCTGAGTCTCCCAAGCTCAAGGCCCTGACCACTGGACCACTACTTCAAGCCCACCTTAGTGCAGGACCAAAACTAGAACCTTCATCTTTCAGCTCTCAGAATACTAACCCTGACCAACTGAGCTAAAGCAGAACTCCTCAGCTGGTGAATCTAAAAGACGGCTTACACAGATTCACCACCTCCGCATAACTGTGTGCCGCTCCATTAATGAGAAAATATTTCAGTACCAGCTTCGCCGATGAAATCTCCATGGGTGCGTGTAGTATATGGAGACACAAAACAGGTTAGAACTGAAAAGAGAGAGAGAGAGATTCTATTCCAGTACCGGTTCACATAACAGAGTAATCAGCCTCCATCTGGAGAAAACGTCTTTGCACTGCCAACCCCCCAGTGCCTTGTGACTTCTAATGGTACATAGCTATTCTCCCATTGGCCACCTGGTGGCAATTAGCAGAACAAAAATACAGGCCACATGATGATACGGCTCATAGGGTATGTCTTCACTACCCGCCGGATCGGCGGGTAGCGATCGATCTTCTGACGATTGATTTCTCGCGTCCTGTGAAGACACGAGAAATCGATCGCTTGCGGCGCCCCCGTCGACTCCGGAACTCCAGCTTGCCGGGAAGCGCAAGCTGGAGTCGACGGGGGAGCGCGCCGCCGATCGCCACCGCCGTGGGGGCGAGCGGTATGTCGGCTGCAGATATGCAAACTTCAGCTACGTAATTCACGTAGCTGAAGTTGCGTATCTGCAGTCGACCCCCCCCCCCCCGTAGTGGGGACCAGCCCATAGATGGCACAACATTTAGGGCTGGTCTTCACTACGGGGGGGATCGACTGCAGATACGCAACTTCTGCTACGTGAATCACGTAGCTGAAGTCTGCATATCTCCAGCCGACTTACCTGCTGTCCTCACGGCGGTGGCAGTCGGAGGCGCTCTCCCCCGTCGACTCCAGCTTGCACCTCTCAGCGAGCTGGAGTTCCGGAGTCGACGGGGGTACCGCAGGCAATCGATTTCTCACGTCTTCACCAGACGCGAGAAATCGATCACTAACAGATCCAATCCAATCCGCCAATCCAGCGGGTAGTGAAGACAAGCCCTTTGTATGCTTTTTCTAGTCTTAGTAGGGTGACCAGATGTCCTGACTTTATAGGGACAGTCCCAATTTTGGGGTCTCTTTCTTATATAGGCTCCTATTACCCCCAAACCCCTGTCCCGATTTTTCACATTTGCTGTCTGGTCACCCTAAGTCTTAGTATATCTATAATGGGTCAGATCCTCAACTGGTGTAATTTGGCATAACTCTGCCAAGCTCTGCCAAATTATAGCAGCTAAGGATCTGACACAAATATTTTTAAAGGGCTACATTCAACTACATGAGCGGGCTGGAACTAATTCTACTTCAAGATGAGATTCCACTCCCTGAGCTCCCCCAGAGGATGTTGAGTGACAAGATACTCCATCAGTGAAATATGAAAGAGCGCTATCGCCCCCACAGAGTAACAGCTGATTGGCTGGAAGCACCTAAAAGTCAGGGTGAGGTTATAGCCGCTTCGGAGAGCGGTTAACCCTTTCACATCTCATTCATGCTCCTGGTGCTGTCTGCTGCCCCGGGTGCCTATCCTTGTCATGCTGTCAGTGCCCTGTGTTGCCTCCATCTTCTCTTGGTGTTTGTTTCAGGACCAACCAGCCTTTGCTCCTGGAACCAGACATAGGTGGGGGAGGTGAGAATTGATTTTTTTCTTTCTTCAGCGCATCAAAGAAAAATAAAGCAGATGCCAAATGGTAAATATTGGACTTTCAAACAGGAGAAAGAGAAGGAGGAGCAGCAGCGGGGGGACAAATCTCTTGGGATATCCTGCCATCTGAATATACAATGACTATTGCGAAGACAGGGGTCGGGGATACAGTGTATAGAGATGTGGGCTGTACAAACAGAATCAACACGAAGACCTCTGGGAAATCACACACCGTGTGTTGGCTTTACGGTTTGGATAACATAAAATGTTTTTTCTTTTCCTTAAAGAAATTGATCCTGCTTCATTTATTTAGCTCTGGTTTCATTTTCCATATTCCTGGCCTTCAGATCCCTGGTTTGAATTATTCCTGTTTATGTGAGAGAGGCTGATAACACTCATCTCGTCTCTGTTTCTCAATAATTATAGGCCTCCCAGGAAAGTTGATTTGACAGTGGGAATTTGATAAAGATTTTATTAGAAAGGATTTGGCTCCTGCACTATTATCGACTGTAAAAGGTGTTTTGCCCACCTCCTCCAGGGAAAGTGCTATTGATCATTGTACAAAAGGAAGACGTACGCACACGGAGAAAAAAAGTTGAGGCCTCATTGCCTTTTAAACTTTGATGATAAAACTGCATTTAAAGGGTCCCTTGATCGCCTTAACTCTGCTGGTCTGCACTAATTAGGATGGAGCAAACCATACCACTGGAGAGACGAACATGGCTCGTAATTCCGCCTGTGCTGGGCAGAGACTGGAAAAAGGGAAAGATCCAATAGCTGATTTATAGAGTGAACTTTGATTAAAAGGAACAACCTGATCCTTTTGTTTCCTGGTTGCACCCGATACCTTATAAAGCTCTGTTATAATCCACAAATCAGACCCGAGCCTTTCAAAATAGCTGCCCTTTTAAAATTGAGTTAGAGTTTCTAAAACCCTACTTTAAAATATTCCATGGGATCATCATCATTTTGCTGGTCCTAGAGAGATTAATTTAATATCACTGCCAAGAAGTAGAGAGAGAATCATTTGACTTGCTAGTAACTCCTAAGGATTCGTGTATCAATTGAGGGGTCAGTGCAGTGCAAGGAACCCACAATGATAATTTCTTCCTCCCCCGTCCCATGCACTACTCAAACCACTGGGAAGTAGATAGGTGCTGCTACATTACTAGAGGAGCACTGTACGCTGAGATAAGTCCTAGCCCTGTGGTCAGCTTTACGAATAAAGCTAATCAAAACCTTTCAGGTAGAACATTTTTCCATTGGAAAATGCTGGTTTGATTAAACATTTCCTGGGAAGTTGGCAATTTTGTTGAAACTTGTCATGGGAAATGATCAAAGCATATTGTTTTGACTTTATCATTTGCACTTTATTATATGAGTATATAACCCAATAAACATGACACTCTAAATGTTTTCACCTTACCAACATCAAACATGTTAACAGGGTGGTTTCAGTGGTTCTGAAACAAAATATTCTGGGATTTTTGTTTTGCTGTATATTTTGAAATTGTAACTTTGCATTCCTATTTCAGTCAAAAGCCAGTATCAAAATGCTGGAATTTCCTGCAGATCCAGAACTTTTGTTTTCCTACCAGCTCCCTTTGTGGGTGTTAGGTGGCCATTACACCAACAATGTAGAGCAGGTCAGAATATGGCCCCATGCTTTTAAAGCATCAAAAACAGCCAGGATGGATTCCCTTGTAGGCAGCCAAGTCAGTGCACAAGAGCGGATAGCATGTCAGGTGCTTTTTATGGTGACAGGGTTCTCAGCATATGCTATTTTGGATGATGTTTCAGTTTTATTCTGTACTTATCTGATGTCAGAAAAGTACATATTAAGTCTTCAGCAAAAAGGGGGGGGGGGGTTTAATCAGCTTATTATAGGCTTCCATGTATAATAAAGCGTTTATCTGGCAGTAAACTCTTGAATCCTAAAGGAGTTCATTGTAAAGTGACAGATTCAGGTCAGGGACGTTAATGAACAGCCGATTGATGTGTGACGCATAATGATGGCGTTTCTGTTTTAGAGAAGAACACTGAGTTGCCAGGCCCAGTCTCCTGCCACTGGCAGGGGCCAGTACCTGAAGTTTCAGAGAAATGGGGAAGAAATTCTTTAATCAGGGTACCCAGTTGAGCCAACTGTGCACTGTGGAGAGAAATGCCTTCCTTAGCCCCCCTCCTCCACGTGAACAGCTTGCACCCTGAGCCATGAGACTTGATTTCCCTATATAACCTCAGCTCCTGTAGCTGTCAATGCAGAAAGACAGGGTGGTCCAATGGATGGGGGACTTCAAAAAGGAGACCTCTTCCCCCCCTCCCCCTGCCCCCATCCACAGCTCTACCACTGATCTGCGAGGTGACACTAAGCAAATTTCCCATCCCATTATATGTGCAGATTATCTATTCCTTAGAGCAGGGATTGCCTCTATCTATGTGTATGTTGAGTGTCTATCACAGTGAGTCACAAAGGTGGCTCCCCCCACCCCAACTCACTGACCTTTAATGTCATTGACTGACCCACTTATTTGTCTCATTTTACTGGGGCTGCTGCAAGATATTGAGAGGACACTGCCCTGGAAAACCACTCAGCTAGTGCAGCAGACAGCTGCCCCTTTATGAATGCTCTTCTTAGCAGCAACTTGAGGCTGAGACTTGGTTTTCTGGCCTGTGACTGAGGTCCCTGGATACTACTTCAAAACAAATAACCAGAATGAACTGATTAGTCATACCGTGCCCATGTTCTGGAAACTTCACTGGCTACCACTTTGTTTCTGGGTGCAACACAAAGTGTCTGTCTTGGTCTATAAAGCCCTGTATGCTTTAGGTCCTGACTGCTTTGGAGTCTCATCTCATTAGGCACCGTCCCAGCAGTTGAGATTAGCAGAGAAATTCATGCTCATGGGCCCAATTTTAAACTCTGGGCTCTCGAGGCATCGGCTCCTAAGCACTGGAATTCATACAGGACTGAGACCGACAAGGGGCTGATCTGGAAAAGCACTTAAGCCTAGGCAGAACTTACTGCTCTCCCTGGGCTTAAAGCTAAGCCTGTGCTTAATGCTTTGCTGGGTTGGGGCCAGAGTGCTCATCATTTTGCAGGCCTGATCCCCAAACTGATCCACCTAAACCCAATGATCGTGACTGCAGGGCTTTCTTATCTACATAGACAGTTTCCTGAGCGAGCTGCCGGATTACTCAGAGCTTTTTGCATCAGTCTTCACCTCAGCAGTGAAGGTGAATTGTGAAACCACTGCAGGGTGGACAATGAAAATGATTAGTTTTCCATATGAAGAGAGATGGAAAACACCGGGACTGGTTACTAGAGTAGAAATGAAGAAGTGCATATGATACAGGTGTACAAATCATTGAATGGCATAGAGAAGACAAATCGGGTGCCCCTATCTACTCTTTCTTGTTATTACAGGAAAAAGGGAATAGTCACTTAAAATGAAAGACAACACATGTAAAATTGATTGCAGGAAAATTTCTTTTTTAAACAGTACATAATTAAACGGTGGAACTCACTGCCACAAGACAGCATTGAGGATAAGAAGTTAGCAGGCTTCAAAATAGGCTGTGATGAGGTGTTCCAGATGTTTGCTGTCCCTTGCCCATGGCCCAGATGTCTTGGCACACCTCACTCTCAGAGGGTGACCTGCTGAAGGGAAGAGCAGCAAGTTTGGACCTCCAGGGTTTGCCTTGAGAGGCTTCCCATGACTAGATGCTGGCAGAACCAAAGAGAGCTGGTCCTCCAGTGCCTAGAAGGGCTGGGTGCATGTAGAAGCCAATCCGGGCCCAGTAGACTAGATAAAAAGTGACTGGCTGCTTCTATTTGAGACCAGTTCTGACTGAAGCAAGAACAGGGAAGTGTGTCTCTTTCAGTCCTAACTTGGCCTGGTCAGGGCCCAAGCTTGACAACATTGGCCTTGGGTCTCTATGAAAGGTAATTTTTTTTATGTTTTGGACTTCAGTATCTGACCTAGACAAGTCTATGGACAGAGGGTATTCACAGCTACATTAGACGGGACGTTATATTTAAGAAGAGATGTAAAACCTGCATGCTTCAGGGGATAAGCCAGCCACTAAATGACAGGGGTTAGGAAGAAATACACTAAGGGCAAGTAATTCCAAAATTGTCCTATACAGTTTCCTGCACCTTTCTCTGAGGCATCTATCACAGAAGACTGTCAGAAACATGATACTAGAAGAACGCTGGTTTGAGCTGGCATGGCAATTCCTATGTTCCTTTTTGTGTTGAGTCCTATTGTTTTTCCTACTACTAATGAAGTTACTCTCAGTTTGCAATGGCTTTCAGTCATGTGTTTGTAAATATGCTTGATGAACAAATTAATTAGGTCAATAGTATGGAACAGTTCTTCCTCAGGTGAAAGGCCTGATTCTGCTCTCAAATGCGCTAGTGTAAATTAGGATTTAATTCAGTTGAAATTAGTAGATTTTTCACTAGTGCAAGATCCAAATTAGAGCCATAATGAACAGAAATTAGTCCTGGATCAAGATCTTGGATTCAAACTCCATCTTAACTTTCGTGGGAGGGTCAGAATCCAAATTGAAACCCAGACTCAGTTCTTTGGCCCCTGCTTAGTTAATGAATCAAAACAGAACCCTGTATCCTAATGCCTTAAAGGGAAGGTTCAAATCCAGGTCTGAATTTTGCAGTTGAAGGCATATCATGACCCTTTGCGCGTGACAGAATAATCTTTAATTGGTGCCATTTCATTACTAAAAACATAGAGCCAAGTCCCAGCTTTAGTAACACCTCCATGCACATCGTAACTGGAGTTGTGCACCAGTAACCAGGTTGTAACTGAGATCAAGGTTTGGTCCCCTGTTTCCAAAAGTAAAACTAGGAATCAGTCTTTATTTGTTTCAAATTTCTGTTATGTTCTCTCCCTCCACCAGAGCCAGCAAAGACTTTTTTCCACCCCCTCAGCTCTTCAGTCCCTTGGGTGGGTGTTAGGATTGTAAATGAAAGTTTGGTTTGTCACAGGACTGCAACAGCAGCAATTAATGCCCTGGGAAAGCTCTTTACTGCCTTGCATATGTTGCTAAGCAACTTGCTGGGAAGTGGGCCCAATCCTGACACCCAGGATTGTCAGAGAAGGTAGACGAAAGCTTGTCCTTTTTCTTGCTGTCCTTTCGGAGATTGGTCTTGGGGACTGAAGCACTGGATGGGGTCTGAAGACATGAAGGTTCTATTCCTGGCTTTGTGCAAACTCCCTGTGTATGATGGGCAAGTCACTTAATTGACCTTGTGTCCATATTCCCCACCTGAAAAATGGGGGTGATCATCCTTTGTTGGTCATGTCTATCTAGACTGTAAGCTCTTATTAATTATGCGACTGTATAGCCCTTAACTCCATTGTGGCCTCTAGGTGCAACTGTAATATAATAATAGTAAGAATCAGTGTACAGCACACAGTCAACCTGTGGAACTCCTCGCCTGAGGAAGTTGTGAAGGCTAGGACTATAACAGGGTTTAAAAGAGAACTGGATACATTCATGGAGGTTAAGTTCATTAATGGCCATTAGCCAGGATGGGTAAGGAATGGTGTCCCTAGCCTCTGTTTATCAGAGGGGGGGTGATGGATGGCAGGGGAGAGATCACTTGATCAGTTCCTATTAGGTTCACTCACTCCGGGGCACCTGGCATTGGCCACTGTCGGCAGGGCTGGCGACAGAAATTTGGGGGCCCCCTACTCTGATAGTTTGGGGGCCCCCCAGCCCAGCCGGACCCCCCCCCCCAGCCCAGCCGACATCGGATGGGGGCCCCCCAGCCCAACCGCCCCCCCCAGCCCAGCCGGCGCTCTCCCCCTCCCCCGCCAGCTGACAGCTGGCGGCAGCGGGAGCGAGAGCGGCGTGAGCCGCCCTTTCTCCCCTCCCCTCCTCTCCCCTCCCCCGGACAGCGCTGCTGCCGCCGGCCGGGCTCACAGCTCCTGCCAGGGCCAGGCTCGCTTGTCCGGGGGAGAGCCGCGCCGCCTCCCCGCCCCTTCCCCGCTCTCCAGGTCCGGCGACAAGGGGGGACGACAACGGGTACAGCTGTGTACCGGGGGCCCCCTAAAGACGGGGGGCCCGGTACAGCTGTACCCATAGTACCGCCCTGTCGCCGGCCCTGACTGTCGGTAGACAGGATACTGAGCTGGATGGACCTTTGGCCTGACCCAGTATGGCCGTTCTTATGTTCTTAAGAATCATTTATGTCTGTTTGGCCACACTTTGCATCTCCGCCTCCTGAATTTGCCAGCCCCAGAGTCCTTTAGCAGCACTTCCTCTTACGCCAGTGCCCCTCAGTTTGTTGAGTTTCAGTTCCACTCAGTACAAGCTGCTCTTCCATTAGCCGAGCTTAGCCACTGAGACATGTTTGTGCTCTTGAGTCCAGACTGGGCTTTTTTCCCACTTCCAAAAACCAACTCTGAGGATGGTGTTGATGGAGGATATTCAGAACATAGGGAGCAGAGGTACCAAAGAAGAGTGTGCATGTCACACATTCGCTCTGAATCTCTGATAATAAAACCACTTCATTAGAGCTGGTTGGAAATCTTTGGATGAAACTAAAAGAAACTTTGAAATGTCAGAATTTCCCACGGAACAGAAATTCTATTTTCCAGCCACTGATTTGTTCTCACAGGCTGTTAACAGACCCCACACACCTTCTATTCCCTACTTAGTGAATCTTAAGATGAATGACCACTTCTTAATGAACAATTATTTTATTATTGTTATTCATAACACACCCGGCAGCCATCTTTCCCGTATGGCACATTCAGGTACCAGGTGGGACCAGACAGATTTCTACTCTCAGTTATGTTTCTGGCCCCAAGTCTCATTTTCAATATGATATTTCACTAAAATATTTGCATGAAAAGGTTTTCTACCCCAAAAAATGGTCTTTTAATAAAAACAGAACACTCTGCTGGGAGCCCAACGATGGAATGGAGCATGGAGAGTGACCATCTGCCTCACCCTGACAGGCACGTTGACAGGCAAGAGGGTGGAGAAGTTTGTATTGTTTCCGGCCACACAGAATCTTATCTTCTGTGCATCAACAAGAGGTCTTGGCCATTCAGTATAACACTCTACTAGCACAAAGGTCACTCGGAAAATAAATCAGGAGGAAGTGGCCTGCTGATTCCATTTTCTGTTCCTGACCTAGCTCCTCTCTTTCTGAATGCTGCCCCAGATATTCCAGGGGCACATGCTGGTTTGGTTTTCTAAGAGAACTGGTTGATATTTTTCACACAGAAACAGGAGGGGAAGGGTGCTTACATTTTTAAAAAATAGCCCTTTTTGAAACACAAACGTCTCAGCATGACCACGACTCTCTGGGATGGGGGTTGTGAAATTTCCCATGATATATTTTTTTCACTCATTTTTCCATTTAAATCAGTTCCCACTTTTTTTTAATTGGCCTTTTGGTACGAAAAGGCAGGTTTTGATAAAGAAATGAAAAAAGATTCTTGACAAAAAATATGGCAGCAAACGTTCGGAAAAACAAGACCTGGGTCCATGTTGAGCATTGCGCAATGGAAACAACTCTGGAAAAGAATTTCATTACATTTCAGTTTCTTTCCTAATCCTATACCCTCCGGCTGGACACATTCCAGATCAACTCTGGTGCTTCTCAGCTTCCAGGCACCGGTGTCTAATGCCTGTGACATTTTTTCCTTTTCACCAGCCACCAAGGGGTGGATTTATCAAGAAAAATGCATTAGGGCGAGACAGGAGTAAACAGCTCCTGTCACCGGTGCCGCGTCTCTTTTCTAGTGGCATGAGGGGAGAATCGGAGCTGATGGTCCCCTGCACACCAGGCACCAGCTGCAGAATGCTCTCATAAGTGCTTTTCGGCAAGTGGGGGAAAGGGACGGCTTGTTTGTGTCGGGGCAGTGAAACACAGCACTTGAAACACAGCCGTCCCAAGGACATGCACACACCAATTGGCCTGCAGGTGGATGATGACTCAGTAGGTAGGCATAAGGGTGGTAACTGAACAATAAACTCTTATTCTGTTCTCAGATTTCCTGGATCCTTTTAGGGAGAGAAGGGTCTATCCTTGGCTTCCAGGGGGAAAACCGGCCATGGGGCCTGGAAGCAAGAGCACCGAGGGCCATGGGCATCAGAGCGCTGGTATCAGCTCAGCCCCACAAGAACCAGCATTACGCACCCAGCTACTAAGAGCCCCACTCTCATGCTTTGTACCTGATCCTGGCTCCACTGATGCCAATGGCAAAACTCCCGTGGGTTTAAACAGCAGCAGGCTTTTTGCACACATTTTAGAGGAATAAAATTGGACCCTGGCCTGGAAGGTTCCCACCCTGTGTTCCCTGCTCTCATTCTCCCTCATCCACCCAGTCTTACCCCACCTCTGCAAACAGCTGGTTTGCTTCAGGCCTTGTGACTTGCTCCGGTTGCCCTTGAAATTGCTGAAGGGAGACTGGCGGGTGGGGTGACTGGGGGTCATGTCCTTTGCCTCTCATGCGGGCAGAGATGTGAAGGTCCAGAGGCTTCCCAGTGATTTCATTTGATAGCTAATTAATGGCCTCCCCCCCCCCCGTTTCCATGGCAACCCCATGCTGTGCTCCGAGCCCTGATCCAAATGGGCATTCTGTGCGCTCCCAGCGCCTGAGCATCGGCATGTTAATAAGACCTGCTGATGTTCTCCGCTTGCCTCCAGATTAGGCTGGCAAGGCTGGAATTGAATTTAGAAAGTTTCCCAGCAAGTTTCTGGCTGCTCCTCCCTTCTGTCCATGGGCAATGGGGTCCCAACAGTGCTCTCCCCAGCTCCCACCCCCACCCATTGCTAGAGGGAGCGTAACCCATCACCATCACGCTCGGTCCCTTCCGTACTTTGCCTCTGAGAAGAGGAGGTTTTGTTTTTATTTTTACTTTGGATCCCTAATGTAATACAAAGGGAAATGAAGCAGTAGGGAATATATTGTAAGGGACAATCCTGCACTGCATTCAGTGGGGAGGCTGGACTAGATGTAGCCTGAAAGCTTGTCCCTCAATTCCCTACAGTGAAGGCAGAGGTCGCCGAGGATATGGCTAGAACAATGTCACACTCGTACAGTCAGACAAGTTGGGTGCTGCTAGATTTCTGGGTGGTGGGACCTTGTGGAGTACTCTTATGTCTTCCCCATTAGTGACCCTTCCCTCCTAGATAGTGTGTCATGGTGAGAACTACTTCTGCCCAAGGAATGGGGGTTGGACATGGTTCTCTCCAAAGCCAATCAATGCTGTTTTGAGTACTGATTTGGGACCCTCTATAAGGATACAGGACACTTTCTCCCTCTGCCACCACCTAGGAGATGTGACATGGCTCTACACCTTTCACGGCTTGCTGAGCAAAGGATCTAAACATGGGTCAGTACAACTGTCTTTCCCTGTATGCTGGATGAGATTGTCATATGTGCTTCTTCACAGAGCATATGGAGCTGAGTAGAGGAAACAGAGAGCACAAAACACTGTACAAAGCCAGGCACATTTCCCATTAGTAAACCAGAGCATGAAATCTTCCTCGCTGCATAAACTGGGTCTGGTTGTTTCTTTCCCAGCTGCCCTAGGAGAGCAAAACATGGTGCAATTGCCGCCTCTATCAATTCTTCTCTAATGAACCCATCCTGTGTTCATTTCTTTTTCTTGTGAGTCTGAGACTCGGTTTAAGCCCCATCTCCTGGGTGAGCTTCCAGAGAGTTGCAATTTTTTTTATCCTGAAGGACAAAATAATTGATCCACGACATTGTATCTTCATTTCACGATGCAATGACACCCTGCCATGTTGCAACATCATTCCATGTTGATGCCAGACAAAGATTCTATGCTGTATTGATGTGGCATTGCACAATGATATCATGTAATAACATCATGATTCATTAAATGTTTTGGACACCAAGGGGACATCCGTATTAGGCTTTTCCCAAATAAACCTTCCCTCTTTTGTTACCCGGGGTCTAGCTTCAACAGTGGTAGCAATTCCTGACGTGCTAGTGGTCATCGGTGACTGACATTTTAACCCTTGTGTTCTCTAAATTTGCTTAGAGCAGCTCTAAGCTAAAATTCCCACTTTGGGACCACAAGTTTCAGCCTATCTTATATAATAAAAGGCCAGAGGATGTTTGTCCAAAGCCGTCATGCGCAGTAGAGACGGCCCGGACAAACAGCCTGCTGGGAGTTGTAGTTCAGCGGCACAAAATGGCCACCGGACGTGTGCCGCTGCGAGCCATAGAGACGGCCCGGACAAACAGCATTAAGCACTTTGGCCCGTGTACACGGGCTGTTACACTAGTTGTAAATAAAACTAGTTGTAAATAAAAACTTCTCCATGAAGTCAGTAGGAGAAGTATGTATGTCCTAACTGTTCTGCAAACAAGGGGCTTTGGAAAAATGAGTCTGCTGATGACCCTATTGATTTCTGATTGAGTGGCAACTCCTCTTGCTATTGGTGACTAGACCTGGGTGAATAATTCATAAGGAATAATTATCTGAACAATTTCATTTCTTTTTCTGCTAGCAATTTTCACTCTTCCAGATTATTCACCAAATCATATCAATGATCCTTCTTGGTCTGTAGGTTGTTCAGGAACAATATTTGGTATTTTAAATGTATCACTATCATTCTTAACTTTCAGTTCTTTTGATCAGTTGGGTCGATTACATGGTATGTTCCTGATCCTTGACTGGGCGGATGTAATTCTTAGAAACACAGTTTCCACCGCAAATACGCATCATTACAAATGTGACATTTGCTTCTCATGAATACTCTCCAGTATTTGCTTAAAAGTGACTGTTTCCATGCATATTCCTGCCAGAGAACATGCTCACATTAGAAAGCAAACACAAGAGGTGTCAGAAATGGAACTGACTCCCCATTATACACAGAGCTTGGGCTGACTGCAGGATTTTACTGTTTCTTCTCTTGGTAGCAGCTCAGAGTAGTTTGGTTATAGTCTCCCCCTAGCTAGTTTGTCAGTGAGTTTCTCTAATTGAGTGTATGTTTCTTTCAAGGTTAGCTAATCCTCTCCCTTCCACTTTGGTGCAGAGTAGAGATGAGTCTGAACCAAAACCTTGCAAACTGACCTCTTGAGTCTGAATCCAGATTTAATTGTCCAACTTGATGCCTGGTATCAATGCACGTCATGGAAACAATTTTCAAAAACACCTAAGTAACAAAATTTGAGCCCGTATTTTTGCTGTGCGTCTATTCAAAACCTTAGATCCAAACACTTCTGAATCTCAGGGTCCAAATCTGAACTTTTTTGAGCAGAAATATTAAAACGCAAACCAGATCAAGACCCATGGTTTAGGTTCAGGTCTGTCTCTAGGTGTCAGTTCCAGCTCATTCCAGGATACTGCTTTATTGCCTAAATGACCGGGTCATTTCTCTTGTTAGGCACTACTCTGCCGTATTTTTTAGTGATTCCTCACCAAAACCTGTTGAAATCAATCAAAAGAGTTCCCATTGCCCCCTCCCCACCCTCAGTCTTCAGTAGGTTCTGGATTGTGCCTTAAATCTTCAATTATATGCTCTATGGGATTTTTGAAAAATAATAGAAATATATATTCCCAATGTAAAACTTTACCCATCTTAGTTACATTTTGATAATTCAGCCTATTATATTTCTGTTTGCTGTTTTGGTTTTGGGAGATTGGAGGGGGGTTTTTTTTGTTGCAAATGTTATGGTTGTTTTGATGAAAGTTTGCCACAATCTGTCTCTTTCTTATGGGGAAAAGAGTTTAATATTAGCAGATGAAACCTGGGTTTTGTTTGTAGAGAGAAGGCGGAACAAAAAAGGGATAGTGTGTATATAGTATATATGAAAAAAACCTTAACTTGTATATTTTCCAAAGTGACTAATGATTTTGAATGCCCCTGTTCTTTGATGTTTGATGGAGACACCTTACATTTGTGGAGCTGCAGCTGTGTAGCTGGGGTAAATTGGTCCTTCAAAGGGGCTGATTTCCAGAGTGTTGAGCATCGGCCCAGTGGTAAGATGTTTCAAATTGGGCCCCCAAAGATGGAGACACCCCCAGTTCCTAGTCGCTTTGAAAAAAGTAGTCCTTCGCTCCTCCTTGTGTGTGCAAGCCATAGATCTTACTCTCAAAGGCCTGACATCACTTCCCTTCCAGAGACAAAGATCAGCACAGGAGGGGTGAATAACTAAACATCGAGCTGGTATAAATCTCAACAGAAGAAATAGCTTTTATCTTTTATCTAGGAATAGTGGCAGTTCTTTTACATTTATATAGAATTCTTTTTTTGTTTGTTTGTCTTGGCACCTGCATTGCAGAAGTCTTTCCAGTTCATTACAGAAATGTCCCTCCCACCCCAGCTCCGATCCTCCCTCTGATTTCTCTTTGCAGCACCTGAGTGCTAACAAGCAACACCCTCAAGGTCAAGAGAGAGTAAGATGTGACCCATTTATGATGGATTATAGAAATAACAAACATGCCTGACAGTTTTATACAGCTGCTAGAACGGGTTTAGTTTCCAACAAATGAAGAATTTCCTCTTTTCTCCCCCCCCCCCCTTTTTGTATATTAATTACACTTTGCAAATTTTCTTTTCGTTCCCCTATCCTTGTTTCCTTTTTCTTTTCCTTTTTTGTTCTTTATACAGCGAAAGGATCAGTTACTGATGTGTCCACAGAAGAGTCTGGGTTAGCAGAGTTTGGCTGTCATCTGGTCCGACTGTTTGAGGATCTCGGTGTTGTACAGGTCTAGTGCATGGTTCACACGGATGATCTCGCTGTTGGTCAATTTCAGGCGGTGCTTGAGCATACAGGAGAACAGATCCAGCTGGGGCTTCCCCGGTGCCACGGGGGGCGCCAGTCTGTTGATTCGGTCCCGAATGTCCAGCAGCAAGAGCATGACGGAGGACGAGGAGTAGAACTGCCCGCCTTGGGTGTACGACTGGTTGACCTGCTGCACCGCACTGCGCAGCAGGTCGGCGTTGAAACGCAGGCTGTAGCCGAACACCTGCACGTCGGAGATCTTGATGTAGAACTGGCGCTTGCTGGGGTCCGAGAGGTCCACGGGCCCTTGGCCAGTCTCGTTGCGCAGCAGGGAGGGCAGCCGAGTCCGGCTGCGTAGGTAGATGTGGACAGTCTCAAAAAAGGTTTTCCAGCGGTTGCCCAGCAGCAAGGTCCAGTTGTAGCACTGGCTGTTCTGGAGGCGGATTTTCTCCCAGCGCGGGTAACCGAATTCCCCAAAGGGCATGTTCCAGCCCTCGGAGTGGCTCCCGCTGAAGGGGTTGACGTAGACAAAGAACATCGGGTCCAGGCTGCTGTTGCGCATCTGGCAGATGCGCATGGAGATGCCGATCACCATGTGGATAAAGTCCATCCGGTTCTTGTTGCTCTTCAGGGTGAGGGACATGCGCTTGCGCCACCGGGGGTCGAAGAATGTGTCCAGGCGGATCTCGTTGCTGATGAAGGTGGTGTGCACGTAGAGGCGCGAGTCCATTTTCTGCAGCAGATACTTCAGCTCCAGATCCTGGAAATCCAGGTCCGTCTCGAAGCTGATGAACTGCTCGCTGCGCTCCGAGTCCACATTCTGCGGCTCGCAGCGGCCCCGGTACAGCTTGTAGCCCTTGTTGCAGGAGCCGCAGAGGGAGATGTTGGCCAGGCTGCACATGGCGCAGCTGTTGTTGCCCCCGATGATGCAGGGGATGGGACGCTGGCACAGGCTGGTGCTGCCGTGGCAGACACAGCTCCGCTGGCTCTCCAGGAAGGTCCCCCAGAACCCATTCTCGTTGCAGTAAAGCAGGGATTGAACCCGGGTAAGCCACTGTTGTATTGTCCTGCAAACAGGAAAACAAGAACTTTAGCCTCACGTGTACAGGTGGGCTCTGACCATTCAAACTGGGCCCCTATGAAGGGTGGGGTGGGTATTTGAGGCAGGGTTTCAGAAGCTGCAGGCTCTGGAGCCTGGCATGTGATAGATCCGGGTCCAATCTCCTTCCAGGTGGAGAATTAGCCTCCTCCTCCACAGGAGGATACATGCCCTGTAAGAAATAGCTCTGGGGCAGATTCCCGATCCTGCATCACTCCCTTTGCCCTGCACAGACCATACAAAACAAAGACCAGCTGGCCTCAATTTCTTGCTGGGGATGCACCGGTGTCATGAGTCCCTATTAGGAGTGGAACTGACAAACCCAGCGAGGGGTTGCAGGGGAAAGCCATGCTGACTATTCCCAGCTGGCTCCTTGGGGATCATTACCAGCAGCTGCGGGTTATAACAGCTTCTCTATCCTGAGACTGGGCAGCAACTCGGGGCAGCCTCCTAACCAGCCCCAGGCTAGCCCTCCCTTCTCTAAAAAAATAATGTCATGAGCCAAACCCCTCTCCAGAACCTGGATGAGCCGATGGTGCACAGGTCAGGGAGGACAGAGAAGCAACCAGGTGGTGGTGTGTGGTGATCGTTCTGCTGTAATACCCTCATCCTGAAATCACCCCACTGTCTCTGTGCCTGCCCCTATTACTCATATTGTAGTACCCTCCATTCATAACTAGCCATTACAGCCCACAGGGATCCCCTCTTACTAACTCCCCCCCCCCCCCCAGTGCTATGTAGATACAACAGCCTCCATATATTCCACCCCTGGAATCCCCCTGAATGACCAGGACCCTAACCCCATATATGGCTTCTCCAACCCCCCTGTAATATTGCTTTGCTGACTGACCACCACTTAGTACCTCCTTTCTAACCAGCCCTCTCCAGAACTCCTTGCGCAGCTGCCCCTCCCCCCCGCTCACTAATGAATACTTCATTGTCTCCTCTGGGCAAAAGAAGTTCTCCGTAGCGCGGCAGTGAGAGGACTGGCTAATGACGAATTAGGATTCAGTCCCTGCAGAACAGGAGGAGTGATTATGGACAGAGCTGGATTACTGAAATTCATGGCACCTGCATAGCCTGACCGCCGAATACTCATTAAGCAGGGAGCCGTATCAAAGAAGGCATTAAATGATACAGCAGCAAAGAACAGCAAGAGGACTCAAGGAAGGGAAGAGAAGGGAGGGGTGGGGTGGAGGAGGCAGAAATAGAAGGGAAGATATAAATAAGGGATGGGGGGAGAGATGGGGAAGAATTTGAAGCCGAGATGGAAGGACGGAGAAGTTAAGGGGAGTGTGAAATAAAACAGGAGAGAACAAAGCAGATGGAAAGAGAGAAACTGAGAAAAGGAGAAAAAGAAGGGGGGTGAGAAAAGAGAACCGTGCCAAGGGAGGGAAAATAGACAGCAGAAAGAAAGGGAGTGAAAGGCTCAAATTGAGAGGGACAGGGGAGTGAAATGAATTAACAGGAAGATGCGGAAGGCTGAGAAGTGTGAAGGGAGCATTAGCACATTCCTCCCTTGGCAGGACGGTCTCTGTCCCCCATATCAGCTAACCAGAACTGTCCTGCTAGTGGGAAAAGGCAGAGAGAGGTTAGGGAACTTGGAAACAGGCCCCTGACATCTATAAATGTCACTTTCTTGTCCTGACTGGAAAGCAAGACACTAGGCTCGAGTCAGGGGAGGAGTCCGCATCCATGTCCCCCTTGTCCTGAAGTGTTCTAACCACTAGACCGCCTGGCTACAATGTGGACAGGGCGTCTTCCCCTCAAGGGAAGCACAATTCACTGCTTCTGCTGTACATGGCGATCTAAATATAAACCCGCCGCATCAGAGCAGGTGCATGGGAAATAAAACAACCCGCCCATCTGCCAAATGGTTTTTTTGTCTGCATGGGTGAAAGGCTCATTGATGAAGCACGAGGCTCCCGTGATGGAGCTCCCTGCTCAATGGCAACAATGGGAAATCACAGGTTGCCAGGCTCAGAGCAGCTATTGTGTCTTAAAGATACATCCCAAGCTCCCACCTCCACTGCAATTTCCACCATGACAGTTACAACAGAGGAGCCCACCGGCAGCAAGCTGAACTCAGGGATAAGCTGCAGGGCTGGGTCTTGAAAGATAGGGGTTCAAGTCTTGGCTCTGTCCCCTCCTCTTTTCGCATCTCAGTTCCCTGTCTCTACAAGGGGGATGTTCGTTCCCTAGGCTTGCTGGGAGAACACATGTATTACTCTCGGCAAGGGACCATATAGATGGAAAGCGGGTGTGGTTTGGTCCTGGCACTGAATGCCATCCCTGCTCTGTGCTACAGCTGGGGCAAGGCCCCAGAGAGTGACCCCTGTGGGAACAGGCAGGTTTTACACCGACCCCAGTGCCCTGGTGTGGGGAGAGTGTTCTTGCCCAGCGATTTCAGGTGTGAGCTGCCTCCCCTCCGACCTTGCATCGGCCTCAGTGTGTATCTTGCTCTGGAGTCTCATTGCAGTGGTAGGAGCTGGGGACACAGCCGCAATGAGATAGCCCAGTCAGGGATGGCAGCTCAGCCCCACAGAGCCGGAAGAAATTTGCCCATGGGAGCAGAAGCTGAAACCAGCCTCTTGGTACAGGGTGTCTGGCTGAGTGAGTTTGATCTGGCAATGAAGGGAGAGGGGCTTCGGCTGAGGCTATGCATCGATGACTCCCCAGCTCCAGTCAACCCCACCAGGCAGCATGAGGTACTAACACTTGAGCAAGAAAGAGGAATTGAGAGGCCAAAGGGCTGCCCTGAGAGTGGAACGATGCCGGGGCTGGAGGGGGGGGGGGATATCGTTTATGGAGTGGGCATAGGCGTAGAGGTGGGGGTTCATTGCAAGGCGACTGGGTAGCTACGGGTGTTTGTAGAGTAACATGCGCACTATGTGCCAACACATTTCATACTGCATCTCTGGGTTTTCTACCTACATAAACGCATACACTGTACATAGACTTAAATGACCACCCGGCACGCTCTCATATACAAATCAGAGAGAGAAATGCACTCCACATGATTTAACAGCTACCTATACCTTAACACCAGGGGCCTGTTTGAGCTGTGGTGTAAGCACAACTCTATTGATTTCCTTACGCCAGGGCTGAATTTGGCCTTCCACATGCAGCATGCACTCAAAGATTTCCTGTGCACATAAATATTTGGCCCGATTCTCTGCTCCTTTACACTGGGTTTGCACAGAGGTAACTCCACTGACTTAATTAGCATGACGATGGTGTAAAGCTGATGGAACAGAGCGTGGGATCAGGCTCTTTGTGTCTAATTCTGAGCTCGCTAGTGTAAATCAGGAGTAACTCCACTGAAATCAATGTCATTTGATACTGTCAAACCACTCTAGTGGATGTAAGGGACTAAGAGGAGTGGGAGGTGGGTTATGTGTGATCAGGCACATTTCAGAAGATGGTCTGCACGGATATTCGTCTGGCTACAAATGGCTCAGTGCAATGAAAAGACCAATTTATGGCTGCCGCACACACAGAAGCTAAAAGGAAACAAGCCAGAATAGTAAGAGTTGACCTGATAGGAATTAGAGGAATACGACAGGCCTTTTCCCCCACACAGTGGCAATTACAGAATCAGACCCCTATGTCCTACCCCAGCCTCGAGGCTGGTTGGATTGCACAAATGCAGACTGCCCTTCTTCCCACCAACTCTTTCTCTGAGCATCCCGTCCAAGAGGAGGTCGTGAAGAACAGGAAAGGCATCTCAGCCAAGATCTGGAAACTAGCCATTTTCCTCTTCCCCGAATCAGCATTGTGAAGTGGCGAAGGGAAGGGAGCAGAGGACGGTACAGTGTTTTCTGTAGCTCAGCGCTATGGAGATGAAAGCAGGACAGGGGAAAAAATACCATCTGCTGATGGCTGCGCTAAATAGATAAATAAATAAAATAAGAAGCAAAACCCAAAGTGTGCCTAGGGACAGGCTATAGACATGAAAGAAAGAGGGGGCAATGAGAGAGAGATTGGATAGATAGATGTAGAAACAATCAAGAAAGACAGACACCATCTGAAAGCAAATGTCAGAGTAAACCAGTATATTTCGGATGGGTGTCTCTTGTTCCCTCCCCCACAAAAGGTTAGAAGTGGGGCTTAAATGTCCATGTTTTTTATGTCAGATTCAAACAATCCCTCTGCAAAAACCAGAAAATGAGACGGACAATAAACTGAGCAGTCTAGTGTTTGCTCTTCAAGCCCTATGAAATGCAAAATATAAACCACACCCAGCATGCATAACTAATGCCTTAGCTCTTTACATTTCGGTCAGTTCTGTCTATTTGTGTCACCTGACAGCAGTTGAGACCAGCGGATGACCCATCATCAGAGATGAAAGGGAGCTGCAGGCAGAGCAATCTCTTTGAGGGGCCTTTGACTTTGGAATAATTCACTCCTCTCCCTCTGGTCTAAATGAGTTCAGATTTGTTGACCTTCTGGACATACTACAAAGTTCATTTCTTTGGGCAAGGCTGAAGGGCAGGTTTGGGGAAAATGTGAAGGGAGATGAGATTTCCATCTGGATGGTAGTAATGTGCGCTAGTTAAAATATGAAATTTAACATTTAATTGCACGTTTGTGTTGACAGTTCATTGAAAAATAAAGGGGCTGGAGGATTTAAATATTTTTGTGAATCAGCCCCCTATTTCTCATTGAGTGATAGTTGCCATGATGGCTTGATGCCATAGTGAAGTGACAGTATATGCTATTATTTTCATTCTTAAAGAGTGTGAAAATGTATTCTTAGCTAATGACAATAAGACTAGAGCCTAGGATGGATAGTCATCTGTGTGTATTATTTATTAACTCTAAAGTTTTAAAATAAACTCACATGTGCCCATTCCATTTTCAAATTTAAATAAATGACTGCATTGTTTAATATAGGCTACAAGAATTAAGGAGTCATTTATTTTTTAAAACCTATGAACTTGATATGGACAATGTACGTTTAAGAAACAGCAAATCAATGCATATCTTTACACATTTGCTCTTTCTTTTCTTTTCTTTTCTTTTCTTTTCTTTTCTTTTCTCTCTCTCTCTCTCTCTCTCTCTCTCTCTCGTTCTTTCTGTCTCCACTCCTGACAAAGGTTATAGTACTATCATTCCAATTACAAAAATCTCTACCCTCTTTTTCTTGGAAATACTTCCTCGTCTTTTCCTGGAGGGCAGTGAATGGCAATTCTATTTCTCTCTCCTTTAGGTTGCTATTGAATATATAATGTACTTTTCTATTATGCTTTTGTGCATGAGAGAGGGAAAGAGAGAGAGAGACATGCTGTTAGTATAACCTCTCCATCCTTTCAAAGCCAGTGGCATGAATGATAAGCATCTGTCTCTATGTAATATATACAATTAGAAAATCAGACTGTTTCCTAGCCCCAATAAAAAGAACACTGAAATTCATACCCCTCTCTCCATATCTGTCTACCGAGCCAGTCCCCCAACTTACTACAAATGCGGAATGACACATAAGAGTGGAAATGATAATATGCCTGGTGGTGTTGACTTAAACAAATCAAACACATCAGTCAGTTAAAAACTCAGCTGCCAGCATCCATTTCATCCTCCCTCGCCCAGCTTTTATAGTGCTTGTTGGAGGCTCCCTTTCTGCCTGGCTGGCTTTTTAAAATAGAAGCGAAATGCTAAAGACATATTTATATAAAAGCTTTGTCTCAGCACGGCTGGCTGCATATTTGCTAGGTGCTGTTTTCTGCTTTTGGTGGTGGTGATGATGCACGATTCAAAGATAACACATGAATGTTACTTCTGAGCAAGCCAGGTTTGTTTGTGATGACTTAGCCAATCTTCTAGAGGGGTCAGTTTGAAAACGTCTCCAGAAGAAAATAAAAATCCTTTAACCTTGAAATAGCCCAGGTATCCTCATTGGGATACTGTCCACCTGCACAAAAATTAGCTGTGATTAAAGAGGCTGTAGGGACCTGGAAGCATTACATTGACTGTATATGGCTAAGTGAAAACTCAGAATGCTCATTGCCCTATGGATAAAATGGTTACAAGAGCCTTTAGTTGGCCAATTAATTCTCTCTTGAAAAAGAACAGACAGCCGGTGGGAAAAAAAGGCAGTTCATCTACAAATGCTAACTTGGCCCATCCACTCCCAGAGAGGCTTGGAAGAGGAGACGCCAGGCCTCATTATTTCCAGGGTTTCCAAGCGGCACTCCTTGGTTCCAGACAAGAGCTAGGATAGGGTGAGAAATGTTCATTAAAACCATGGAGACAGAACTCCAAAAATGGTGGGAGACGGCTCTGGATCCTGCCACCCAGAAAGGCTGTGGGGAGTCAGCGATTACTATATAATAGCGACAGCTGCTCTAGCTGTAACAGGACTCCCATTTCCTCAATAACTCTGAGCGGGCCTCTCTCCTTCTTTCACGCTCTCAACTGTAGTATGTCACTGGGCCCTGAATCACTCCAGGTCCACCATTTTGCTCTGAGCTTTGTAAAAGAAAGAGGCACAAAGTATTCAAAAAATAAAACAAAACATCCCCCGCTCCCTCCCTTCTTATGGAGGCCATCAGCACGGACCTGCCATGGAAGCAGGAGGTGGGGGTATAAGTACCTTTCTCTAGGCAGCTGGTGGTTAGGGTTGTGCCGGCACCGGACACTGAGGCCAAAGAGTTTGCGGGCAGTGCGTTGGATCTTCTGCCGTTGGGCTTCCATGGAGCTCTGCAGGAGCTTGTATCGGTTCTGAAGATCCCAGTCATTGCCCCAGTGCTGGTGGATGCTCCCGATGGTCAGGAAGTGGTTGTTAGGTAGCCTTTTCATGAAGGATTTAAACTCATCTAGGAACACACAACCAAAATGATAGGCTTTGAGTGACTCTTGCTATATTGAGGGCACAATACTAGCTGTTGAAGCAACAACAGTTGAGGTGCAGTAGGGCTTTAATGACAAGCTGATGAGCATTAATCCCCAGGTTTGTCATTATTCTCCAAGAAGCAGCCTAGTTCTTTGGTTGTCATTGCTATTATAAGGCGGGATTCATAGCCAATGCATGTGATGCGTGAGATGTTTTCCATTTATACTTGCATCAGCAGGACATAGAAGAAGAATTAATACTCCAGGGCATGGGATCTTAACCTGGGCGGGTCACCAAAGGCATTGTGGGGTCGTACCCACCCTGCCATTGCTAAATGGGAAGGGTGTCCCAGCAAGGCCTAGTTATATGGGATCAGGGATTCCACTAGGGGAAATGTAGAGATTACAGCTGGTTAAAATTTTTTCAAGTGAAAAAAAATGTTTCCATTATGAAATGTCTTTCTTTCAAAATCAGAAATTTTCATGAGCAAATTTGGTTTGAAATTTTCCATTTTTTGCCCCACCACACCAGAAAATGAAAAACATAGTCCCTTTGTTTCTGGCTTTCAGTTTATTGTTTTCATGTTCTCTCCCTTCCCTTTCTCTCTTTTTGGTGGCAACATCAAAAAGAGGGGGGTGGGGAAAGAAGGAGAAAAAAAACAAAAAGTGAAAGTCGAGAAGCAAACATTTTCTAAACCAAAAATTTTCTATAGCGATTTTCCTGAAATATTTCAAATTAAAGGAAAATTGTTCCTTTTTGGACCAGTGGTATGAAAATTCTTTATAAATGATCATAGAATCATAGAATATCAGGGTTGGAAGGGACCTCAGGAGGTATCTAGTCCAACCCCCTGCTCAAAGCAGGACCAACCCCAACTAAATCATCCCAGCCTGACTCTAAATATGATCAATATTTTTTTCCCTACGACACGTTTCCTATTGTTCAACCTCTAACTCAAATCTAGCAGCCTAATAGAGAAAGTCTATGTATTAGCCAAGTAGGTAGTTAGGGAGGTAGATAGATATTCATCACCATGCAATCTGAGCACCTAATAAAAAATAATCACTACCACCACAATATAAAGACCATAGCACATCTGGTTTCCTACATCCTTCCCCAGAGGCAGATGGGAGATTTTCTTTTTTTAGTCATCTGCAATCCACTCAATTTATAATGTGGCATTCAGTCCCTTTCTCCTCCTCCCCCCAAAATGACTCCCTCCCATTCCCCTATCCTCTGAAACTATCATCATGTATAATTGCTTCTGTGGACCACGCTGATTACACCTAGTACCTTTTAGCAATAAAAGCTCTGCATTTGCTTCCCGCCCCTTACAAATCAATTTCCTCCAAAGACTGTTTGTGTGAAAGGCCGAGGTCTTTTCCCTCTGATGATGGACGTGCCTTGATTTTGTAGAGACTAGAGGGTTGAAATTTGAGTTCATTGTGTGTATTTTGATACCAGCCGCACACGACTGGAGAAAAACAAAGCCAGCAAAATAAAAGCTGCAGGGTGTTGTCCCAAAAGCTAAGCTTGACTTTAAGAAGGCCAGTTTCTTAGTTAATATTTATACATATTAAAATGGCACCTAGAAACTCCAGCTGGGGTCGGTACCCCATTGTGGCAGGAACTGCACACACACAATAGAAAGACTCTGCTCCAAACAGTTTGCGTTCTAAGCAGTAGAGCTGGTTGGAATGTTATTCCTCCCTCCCCGGCAGAAAATCTTCCACAATGTACCACAGTCTTCCCTTTTGAGTCACCCAGTGTATCATGGGAGTTCCACAGCGCTGGTTCATCATGGGAGATGTTGTCTTGGAGGCATAAGATACCTGAACTACAACTCCCATGAGGCACCATGGTAACATTTCCAAATATTTTTGTTTTTTAGATTTTAGCCAAAAAATTTATGGTTTCAGGTGTTCACTTTTTCAATTAAAACTTAGAATGTCCAGGGAAAGCAGACATGGTTACATGGGCCACTCCTCTCCCACATTTACTCAATACCCAATTTTTCATCCAAAAGAGTTTTGAAGGAAATTTTTACAGCTCTACTAATTAGACTAACCAACAATAGGCTGTGTTATTATGCCCATTTTGCAGATGGGAAACTAAGGCATACACCGATTATGGGCATACTCCCAGCTGCTATAAATCAGTATAGTTTCATTGACTTTAAAGAAACCACACCAGTTTCCACCAGCTGAGGATCTGCCTTCCCCTGACTTTGTGAGATCACACAGGGAGTCCGTGGCAGAAGCAGGAACTGATGTTAGATTTTTTTTTTGCATTGTACTCCACTGCCACAAGCCAATGTGCACCTTAAATTCACACTTATACCCCTGTTCCCATTTTGGTTAAGAAGGCCCAAGGGATAACATTGGAGATTTTCATCAAAATGTTTTTCCAGGGATGAAGACTAACTAAATAAGGAAGTTTTATTAACATAGTGATGCAAAATGCTAATTAAACCTTAGGTCTAATGGCACTTTTCACTTCAAGGAATACTTTATATGGAATGTGACAAACTGATGACTGAAATGTCCCAATTTGATCTACACAGGACAAATGGGTGTCACTTCAGCCACCACTGAAAGGCATCCACCTCTGGGAAGGAACATGGCAGCAGTGCACTGCAACACAACCTACCAATGTCAGCACATGAAGTGGGACACTCCCTACTCAAATGAGACTGCAAGAGGAATTTAGAGAGGCAGAATAGAGTTAACTCTGATGGCTTTGGCCAGTTTTATCACCTCTGCACTTGCAGACAATGACGGGCGTCTTTAACGGCAACAATGGTTAGGATGGGAGATTCTGATCCTCCTCTTATACCAATTTAAATCAGGATCAACTCTATTTAAGGCACTGGATCAGCTCCTTGAGAAATGTAAATTGGCATAGCTCCATGGACCATGCTGATTTGCACCAGCTGAGGATCCAGGTCAATGGCTTCTCAGGTGTCAAATCAGTGTGGGAGCAGAACCACTTGGAGCAGCAGTGAATGCCATTTCCCGACACTGAGGCCCACCATAGGGCACCTAAGTTAGACCATCAAGGGGTCAGGAGCCTACAAAACAATGAGTCACAAAGGGCCGGCTGTGATGCTGCAAAGCCAGGGATGTTTTCATAAAAAAGCATTTTATCCAAGGCCTCGCGCCATTTCCTCACTGGACAAAGGAACATTTGTCGGTTCAGAGCCTGAATAGAGCAGTTACGACTTAAGCACCAAATTGCATGAAACGCCATTAATTTCAAACCCACAGCAGAGCTGGCCAAAAGCCAAATGGGCTCTGAATTCGCCTGGGGTGCATGTCGCATCACACAGCTCCAAAAGAAAAGCCCCTAGGAAGGCAGCCCCTTCCTGACAAATTGCATTCCCCTGCCCGAGGCAGGTATAATTTGGCTGCAAGCACTAACAAGTGCACACAGTCTGGGGAGGAGAGGACCAGATAGCACTCTAGGGATTAATTCCCACTTCCAAAGGGGTGTGTCCAGGCAGGGGCAGGAGCAGTAACTCCACCCCTCTAGGACTCAGGTGACTGCTGGGTGGAACATTGATTGTACCTTTCCCAGAGGTGTAACAAGGGCCAATGCCACGGCATCCTACCCAGAGCCCCTGAATGCTTTAGGAAAGCTAAATAACGGACCCAATTCAGATCTATGTTACACCAGCAGCATGCAGACGAAACACCAAGAAGCCAGCAGACTAAACCATATGAAAATCAGGATCTTCAGGCCATCGGACACCAGCATTCAGATAGAGCTCTCCCTCCCATCTCCCCACAGCACATCTCTGTCACAGAGGGGCTTAATCTGCCCTATGATATATGCACATGAGCTGCCAGTACACCGATAAGGAGCGTGTCATTCTGGGAGAGCTAAGGGTACGTTCTGTACCATTCACATTGCAGCTAACCTATAATGAAGCTAAATATCCCTCCTGTTTAATGATGCAATAGATTGTTTGGAATGATAGCAGGGCCAATAGAGAATTTTCCATCAAAACGGGTTTGGGGTAGAACATTGGGTTTTCTATGAAACAACATTCTTCATGCAAAGTATCTGCTTTGAATGAAAAATGTCAAATGTTTGTCCAAAAAATAATAATGAACATCTGAAAAACAAAAGCTTCCAGATATCAGAGCAAAAATATTTAGTGGGTTTTTTTTGGGGGGTGAGGGTTGCTTAACGAAAAGTCAAAATGTTTTCTGGAAGAGAACCCCATTTTCCTAACAAACCTTGTTGTTATCATTATTAAAACAACAGCAACAAAAGCACAGAAGCTGGAGACCAGCCCTTTTGCCTGGTTACCTGAATTCTCCAGATCTTTATAAGCTTCCATCCAGGACTTGCCCATGTTCGCCAGCGTGTATTCCATGATCTGAATGTCGGTGATGGGACAGTTGCATTGTGGGAATTCGTCCGCGCACTGGCAGCCACACTGGCTGTTCCGACACACATACTCCCCCTCTCCGTTGCACATGATGTAACTCAACGCAGACTGGACAAATTTCTCTTGTAAGTACTGAGGGAAGATGATCTGGAGACCTGGTGCGGAAACAAGAGCAGGGAATGTGAAAAGAAACCTTTCGGGTTGCCACTCCCTTTATTAAAACCTGTTTCATTAACAGCTTGGGAAGGTGACACAGAGGAATTAAAAGTTGCTGTAAGATTTCTTCCCTAGCTGCCGTAAGCAAGGAATTTGGGGCACAAGATGGATGCCTCAAGTGTATTGCAACTGCTGAGCTGAGAACAGGTCACATCTGCTGGCCTTAAGGAGCTCATGGCGTGGAGATCCCATCTCAGGAGCCTTGGAAAATGCACCGCAGTATGTATGGCAAGAAGAGACATAGGGAAGGAGTCCTTTAGGTGAAACTGACATGGTTATACTATTAGGTGCTAGAAAAAGTCTGCTAAAAATCTGTAGCTCCACAGAGCTGCCTGGGAGGGGCTGCCTCCTTACCCCAACCCCCGAGTCTCCTCTGTTGCACACTAGCAGGTGGCCCTCTCTATTCAACTCAGCCCCAGACTCCAGTAGAGTATATTCCACCCTGGTACACAGTGCTGGCCGCTATACCTTTTCCTCGGATGGACTTTTTCAGCCTCATCCACTGAGCGCTAGTTCAGATAGAATGGACATTCTGCCAGTCTGACCTATTTTGTTGGAGACTAAATATCTCTCACGGTGTGGACATATCGGAGCTATGCAAGAAAGATGGAAAGAAAGACAGAAGGAAGGAAAAGCCAGAGAGTGGTAGGAAGAAAGAATTACCATCTACAAGAAAGAAAAAGAATAGAGGGAGGAAATTTGTACGGGTGGTTAGGGATTTTTGGAGCCCACGTCCCACTGAATTTCCATGACAGTTGGGTGTCTAACTCCCTTAGTCTCCATGTTGGGATTTTCAAATGAGATGATGTGCCACATTCTTACTAATGGAGACTGGAATAGTTCCACTGACCTCAATACACATGCTGAGAATCTAGCCCTACATACATCCCCCTTACACACACACACACACACACACACACTTTCTGTGCTCTCCTGTAAAAGCCCAAGTCTGTGGGCTCCCTGCAGACGGCCCGGGGCCCTATAGGATTCACAGCTGTTTCCTTGTACCTGATAAGTTCTGCTTGTCAGACTCTGTCAGTTTCTGAAGTGCATGAGGCAGGGGAGAACAATAACTATGAGGGAGGAAGTCTGGCTTGATCGCCTTTCCTCATAAAAGGCCCAGGGATTTCAGACTGGCAGATAAAGGAGTTTATGGCTTGAACAGCAGTGCTGAACTCCAGTGTAATGAAGGCACGCGGGTCAATTACCCATCTGTTTGTGTTTCTATTGCTCTGAATTACAGTATCCATCGCTGACAACTCATTGGAGTGGAATGAAAATAAGACAATAATTCACCGGGTGAAACTGTGGAGAAAGGGCAGGGGGTCTGTGATCTCATTCAGGAGTTCAGCCCCCATCTTGGTGATGAGTCATTTGCGCGCTAGGCGATAGAAAGGTGGTTGGGAGCTCCGGAGAAGCCACCTAGGGGCTCGTTTTAATGGACGCCCTTCCCTTCTCTGGTGCAGGACGGGGTCGCTCAGGTATACTGGGGAATACCCAAGGCAAAGGGGACATCCAAGACCGCCTTTTCTTACCCCCTTCTGCACAAGACATGGTTTATGCAGGATGTCATGTCCACTGGCAGCGAGCTGCCCAACTGTCTGACCTAATTCTCAATCAAGCGCAGAGCACTGGCAGCTGCCAGGCAGAATAAATACAGGGCTGTCTTCAGCCAGAGGTAATATTTGGGACACATGCAGGAGGAAAGGGGCTGGGGCCTGGTTTTCAGAGGCACTGAGCATATGTAGCCGCCATCGACTACCCTGGAAATTATGGGTTCTCCATTGCTATGAAAACAATGTCCTTCATGCATACTTCTCTGTGAGAATCAGGGGAGGGGGGAGTGGAGTGGGGAGGAATGGGGTGGCAGGGGTAGCTCCATCAGACAACGGGGCAAATACAAAAAGAGGGTGAGCCCTTGCATGTCCTACTGATCTCTCCTGGGATGCGTCTCAAGAAGACCCTCAGGACTCCTCCTTTTGATTTCAAAAGGGTTGCAGGTGTTCAGTGCCTTGCTGGATTTTGCCATGCACTATCACCTGACCCCCACTACAGAAGGGAGTTTCCTTTTCAAAGCTCAATCCTGGAGGTAGGTGAAGCTCTCCAGTTCCCAGGCTCCTGGACTTGACTCCACTGGCCCTGGCAATGGAAAGTGAGCAGGGAGTGGCTACGGATTTTGAGACTTTCAAAGCACCAGGAGAAAGATCTTTGAGAGCCTGAGGGCTCCTAGATTCACTGAGGGTCTGGGGCAATAGCTAGCCATATGCGGGACTCACTACCTCCCATGGACCCTAAAGGAATGTTCTCGGTGCCATGGACTTGACGCAGTCCTTTGTCTACACTCTACAGGAATAGCTTCACCTGGCAATAGCTAGCCATATGCGGGACTCACTACCTCCCATGGACCCTAAAGGAATGTTCTCGGTGCCATGGACTTGACGCAGTCCTTTGTCTACACTCTACAGGAATAGCTTCACCTGGCAACTGAGATCCTATGCAATGCCTAAAATATTATTATGCTTTTCAGTTCACCAATCTTTCTTTTTTAACCTTAGCTAGACAGCAGTACCGACATGCTTCCCAGTCCCACCTAATGGGGATTGCTTTCTCATGCATAACAGCCCAGCTAATCTGTGGGGAACTACCCAGTCCATTTGCAGACATAGCTAGACACATGGTACACTTCTGATTGACACTCATCTCCCCCCTCACAAACACACCACAAATACACACTTATACACACTCCCATGCATGTACACAACATATGCTGCATGTATAATGCATGGCCAACCATGCAGAAACACTTTTCAAACAAACACCCCCTGCATCTATAATACACGCACACTCTTATAGTCACGCACACCCATAGAAATATGTGCACCCGCACAGCTGGGAGCTTGCAGGTCTTAATGCTCATTTGCACTAAAAATACTTTACACTGTGTAAACTCATTTATACTCAGTTTAATGTCAGGTGCTGGGTCCCTTCTCCATACAGGTGATGAAAGGGTTAATGTAGGCCCAAGTGGCCAATTAACCCACCCGGTTGCTCCTAGTGGATAGGCCAGACCTAATTATAGATGAAGCCTAGCTGGAGAGTGGTACAAAGAGAAGCAGTGTGGAGCAGCAGGCAGAGAGTGAAGAACTCTGAAGTCACTTCTGGGGTAGTAGAGAGGCCTGAGGAAACAGGGAGGCCCTGTATGGAGAGAAGGAAATCTGAGTGGGGGAGGGAAGGTATCTGGAGGACACAGGAGTGAGGCAAGCTCCTGTGGCCGACCCTGGCTGGAAGGCTGAGTGATGAGAAGAGGAACCATTACAGGGCCAAAGCACCCATCGGCAGGAGGTGCTAGATGATGGGGCCCCTCCCACCTAGCTGGATGAGGAAATACACCCCCCCCCCCCCCGCCGTGAGGGGTTCACCAACAGTCAATTCAACCTTCTACAGGCCCCTTCACAATGTCAGTGTGGTGTCAAGGGAGCTTAGTGAGGACAGGCCCGATTATCTGTCAGACAGACTCCACCTATCAAGGCACTTAAGTATGTATTTGCGTTTAAACACATGAGCAGCCCTATTGATTCCAATGCAACTACTAACGTAGCTTAAAGATGAACACGTTTAAATGCTTGGCTGGCTCAGGGACTCATGCTCTCATACTCAGGCATTTCCAAAACAAGGACTTGGGTACAAGAAACACCGCACAAGAAATTCTACCCATCCTGCAGAAGGTGAATGCCTTTCTACAGGAACTCCCTGCTAGGCACAAAGATTATCCTCCAGGCTACGAAATCCCTGATAGGGGAGGTTGAATGTTAAGATTGTAGGAATATAATCACACACACCTACACTCCTATTCACGTGCACACATACGGATTTCCCTGACGGGCTGCGTGCCTAAGGTTGCTGATCCCTGAGATATAATATACCAATATAATGTGTTTCAGGTGACGGTGCTGATGTTGTCAAAAGGAAACATGGTTCCCATATTGAAGCGAAAAGATTTGATGCTATCAAACAAAAGCATTTTGATATTTCCGAATTGAACGGTTTGGGGAACTTTTTGTTTTGCTGGAAATTTAGAAATTCTGCTTCCGTTTCGGAATGCAAAGCAATTTTTGAAATGTCACAATTTCCCACGGGCTGGAAATTCCATTTTCTGGCTAGCTCTGCTTACAGTCTCCAGCATTGCCACACAGCCAAACCCCTCCAACTGCCAACTCCTTTCCAACCAGCAAGAGAATCCGCCAGTGCTCAACCCCGTACAGCCTGCAAGGAAGGTGGGCAGGAAGGCCTAGAGCGGGCCAAAAAGATGAGAAGAATGTGGACACACATGAATGCATACATGCTGACACCCATCCACGCACACAAATGCTCTTTCATCAGTGAATGTTTCTACTTAATCCGGGTAGGATTGGGCCTGGACTCAAACACTCTGATGTTTGAGGACATTTAGATCCAGTTCTAAATCTTGCAGCCGACCCTTATCTCTTGTAGAGGGCCTAACCAAAGCCTTCATATGACCTCTGAGGCATTTTGTCTCTGGAGCTGAACATTACGTCTTGGGCCTATGACTGCCAGGGGGCTCAGGCCTTTCCTTGAGAGGGAGACGCTCTCACGCACAAACTTCAGTCAAGGTCTTGGCTGCAGCCGGCTGGTTGGGAATCAGAAATCCTCCCTGTCATGAAGACACTGTTCTTTTATTGAACTGGCCTCCGAGCGGAGCGACATGAAGGCAGGAACACGGATTTCTGTCAGCGGCTCATGCTTGGCTGCTAATCAGATCAGAGTAGACTAAGTCACGATTCATTACCTGCAGCCCTGTGACTAATTCTTAATGAGCTCTCACAAAGCAGCTGGAGAGGAGAGAAAAGAGCCTAACTAATTATTCAGCGAACCGCCCTCCAGATTGGGTGGATAACATTAAGGTGTAGCTTTAAAGGTCATTCTGCTTTATTAAAAGGACACCATTCCTCCCTGCCTCTGCGCCTTTCCCCGAGCCTTGGGTTTGCCCTGTGTTGTAGCATGTAAACCGTGTGTGCTGGTTATCTTGTTATTCTCTCCATGAGTCTTCACTGCGCCAGTTCACACAGCTGAGACGCGTCCCAGGAGCGAGCACTTGTCTGACCTCCCATCACGACCGACCAGTACCTTTGTCTTTCCCTGTCTGGACTCTCAACCTTCCCTCTTCTCTTTCTGTCAGCCTTCTCCTCTCCTCTCCCCGCTTCCAACCACTGCCCTCTTCTCTCTTTCATTTCCCCTCCCCCTGTTCCTCCCTTTCCATTTGGACCATCACAATCTCCCCCAACCATCTCCCCCTTTTCCTCCCCCTCCCAGCTCTCTCTCTCTCTCTCTCTCTCTAGGGATTATGGGAGTTTCTGAGTGAGACTGTGTTCAGTATTCACGGATTCTAAGGCCAGAAGGAATCACTGTGGTCGTCTAGCGTGACCTCCTGCATAACACAGGCCAGAGAAATTCCCCAGAACAAGTCCTAGGGCAGATCGGTTAGAAAAAAACATCCAATCTGAATTTAAAAATTATAAGTGATGGAGAATCCACCATGACTCTTGGTAAATTGTTTCAATGGTTTATTACTTTCACCATTAAAAATGTACATTTTATGCCTAGTCTGAATTTGTCTAGCTTCCACTTCCAGCCATTGGATCACACTGTACCTTTCTCTGCTAGACTGAAGAGCCCATTACTAAATATTTTCCCCATGTAGGTAGTTACCGACTGTAATCAAGTCACCCCTTAACATTCTCTTTGTTGAGCTAAATAGATTGAGCTCTTTGAGTCTATTGTTATAAGACCCGCTTTCTAATCCTTTAACAATTCTTGTGGCTCTTCAATCCCCTCCAATTTAGCAACACCCTTCTTGAATTGTGGCATCAGAACTGGACACAGTATTCCCGTAGTGGTCATACAAATGCAAGATTCCCCTGTTTATGCATCCCAGGATTGCATTAGCTCCTTCAGCCACAACATCACACTGAGAGCTCATGTTCAACTGAGATCCACCGCAACCCCCAAATCTTTTTTCTCACTGCTTCCCAAGAGAGAGTCCCCCATTCTGTAAGCATGACCTATATTTTTTTTTCCTCGATGTATACATTTACATGTAGCCATATAAAAATGCACATTTCTTGCATTCAGTTTGATCCAGATTTCTCTGTGTCAGCGACTTGTCCTCTTTGTTATTTACCATTCCCCCAATTTTTGTGTCATCTGCAAACTTTATGAGCGAGGATTTTATGTTTTCTTCCAGATCATTGGTAAAAAATGTTAAATAGCATACGGCCAAGAACCATTCCCTGCAGGATCTCACTGGAAACAGAACCACTTAATCATGATTGCCTGTTTACAGTTACATTTTGAGACCTATCTGTTAGCCAGTTTTTGATCCATTTAATGTGTGCCATGTTAACTTTATATTTCTCTAATTCTTTAACCACAATGTCATGCAGTACCAAGTCAAATGCCTTATAAAAGCCTAAGTATATTATTTCAACACTATTATCTTTATCAACCAAACATTTAATCTCAAACAAATATATCAAGTTAATTTGACAGGATCTATTTTCCATTATCCCATGTTCATTTGCATTAATTACATTGCCCTCCTTTTAGTTCTTTACTAATTGAGTCCCATATCAGCGGCTCCATTATCTTGCCAGAGATAGATGTCATGCTGACAGGACTATAATTACCTGAGTCATCCCATTTACCCTTTTGAAAAACTGGTACAACATTCGCTTTCTTCCAGTCCTCTGGGACTTCCCCAGTGCCCCAAGATGTATTAAAAATCAATATTATTAGTCCAGTGCATTCCTCAGCCAGCTCCTTTAAAACTCTTGGATCCAAGTTCTCTAGAGCTGCTAATTTAAAAATGTCTAACTCTAGTAGCTTCTGCTTAACATCCTCCAGAGCGACTAGTGGAATGGAAAGCATGTAGTCATCACCATACTGTAAGACTACATCAGCTTTTTTTCCTCCAGATGCAGAATAGAAACATTTATTGAACACTTCTGATTTTTCTGCACTATTAGTGATAATTATACAATCTACATCTAGTAATGGACCAACAGCATAGTTAGGATTCATTTTGTCCTAATATATATATATTTAAATGACTTTTTACTGAAAGTGGACAGAGATTGTTCAAGGCGACAAGATACTACATAGCTCGCATCTTTCCGGGTGTCCCCCTTCCCCCCCCCCTCCCCCCCGCTCAGGAATCAAACACTTCCATTGTTTCTCTCTGCTCTTTGGCTTTCTCTTTTTAGCTTCCATGGTGCTGCTCAACCTTGGCTTTTTGAATAGCAGTGACTGCTGGGATGGTCAGAAAGAGTGCCGTTTTCTGATTTCTCAGCCAGACAAACTCTCACCATCCCCATTTATTTATTTTTTGCCAGAGACTAATTCAGATCCTGATAATCATTGGGACTGGATGAAGGAGTGGCAAGGATAAACTTTCTTTCTATTCCTTCCCTCTTCTTTCACACACACCGTCCGCCTTCTCTTTTTCCCTTTGCTCTTTCTTCTCTCTCTTACTTCTTCATTCACTCTCTCCCTGCTTCCATTGAGTCAGCTCCATGAAAGCAACGTTGAAGTTCCCATTTCTAAATGCTCTTTCACTGACGTTCTGTTCCTGCCTTTATTCCCCCTGGTCGCACTGTCCCTTCAAACTCCACTTAGAAGCTCTCCGATCACAGCTACCCCAAACTCTGAACAAGTGAAAGGCAAAAATCGGAATTTCTGCCATATGGGAAATTATGATATTCTCTTTTTTTTTTGGCCCACATAAGGACAGACATTTGAAATATGAATGGTTTTATCGAATATAAAGTTCCAAATAACTATGAATCAGAAATGTCAAACTGAGATATTTCCTTTCTACTTTCAATGTTCTACTTTCTACTTTCTATGTTCAAAAAATGTCAACGACAAGATTTTATGGAAACCTCATTTCCCATTCAAAAGAAATCAACAACAACAGAACGCTTTGATGGAAAATTCTTGGCCAACCCTAACAGCAATGCAAGATTTCCCTCTTTCTCTTCCCTTGGTTGGTCACACATATCCTCATCCAGGGATGGCCAACCTGTGGCTCCAGAGCTCTTCAGAAGTTAATCTGTGACTCCTTATATAGGCACCGACTCTGGGAAGCCAATGGAATTCAGACACCTCCATTATTTAGGCACTTTTGGAAATTCCACTACGTCCCTGGATATAGATTTAGGCACCTGAATGCTTTTGCAGTTCTGGACCTCAGTCAGGATCAGGGTTCCATTGTGCTAGGGGCTGTACATATATATAGGAAGACACCATCCCTGCTCGAAAGAGCTTAAAATTCTAACTGAAGAGAAGGCAAGGGAATGTAACACTAGGAGAGGAAGAAGGAGGAGGAGGAGGGTATGAACTTTAATTTTCTCTCGTCATTGCTCCCCCCACTCCTCACATTCCCTCATTCCTTTCTTCTGTTTCCTACCTTGCAGATGGAGTTTGCTCTCAGTGCTTTGCAGAAGGACAGAACTCACAGAGTCCAGATTGTCGTAGCTGTTACAGCCCAGGGGGCCAGTCCGAGTTTCTGTTACCTAGAGCAGGGTGCCAAAGAAAGGAAACATGCTCTTTGTTGATGACATTTCCAGGATGGTCCAGCCCCTGACATCTCCACTGGCTGACGGACACCCTCCCCCACCCTCGCCCTCCCCAAAATACTACCTCCAGGATGTGGGTGAGAGCCAAATATCTCCAGTGGACAGACAGGGCCAGGTGAGAAATGCAAGCTTGAAAAAAGAGCCACTTCCCAGACTCTGTCCAGGTGTAAACAGTCCCTTGGTTTATGTTATTGCATCTGAATCTGGGCCTGGGGAAGGGAGGCCTGCAGGCTAATCCCTGGGGTTCTCTGTTGGCTTAGACCAGACATCTGGAGAGGAATTATCCCGTTTTCTCTCCATGGCAATCTAGAGCACACGGATTGAGAACGAGATATGGCAAGTGATGCCCTGTGCCCCACCACACACGCACATACTGCGGCTAGATGGAGACGCAGAAAATCCTCCTGCGGCTTGTAGCATAGCTGTTGTTATTGTTGGTGTCTCGCCGCGGCGGAGACCTGCCCTTTCTGAATTCACAAAGAGTGGTTATCTGCTGTCAGGGCTTCTATCTCAATCCAGTTTCCCATCCTTGAGGGAATAGCTGGGCCAGGAGACACCACAGAACAATAACATGAGCCGGAGCCTTTCAGCAGCGGCTAAGAGTGATGGCTTCATCCCCTCCCTGTGACGCGTTCCCTGACAATGGAATCCCTCCCTGATAGAGGCTGAGTGCTTTCAAAGGAGGAGGCCGCTGTCTGTGGATCTGTTTTCCTGTCCTTTGTATCCTCCTCCTCGTAGCTTCCCCTGCTCCCCCTCCAGCTCTCTATCTCTATCCGTTTCATTCACGGAGCCTTTGTAGAGCCTCCTTGTGGGCTTCCCTCATTCCCTTGTAATCAATTCACCTGAGAGCTGTTCAGTAGAAACTGGACTAATACCTGCTGCAGGAAAACTTCCAAGGGAAGCGTGATGCTGTCTAATATTCCTGCCACTCCTTACCCATTTGCATGGTCGCTGCTGACCTGCCGTGGCCACGCCCTTCCCAAAGATCACTGCTACACTGTAAGGACCATGATCTCCTTAACACCAATGCCACACTGGGTGTCCCCTTTCCAAAATCACTTTCACGCCAGAGTGATCTGTGCCTATCCAAAATGAGGGACCCGAGAGAATGACTTTTCCCATCTGACGTCAGTACCACAGTGCAATAACTTGCCTTTTCTTGGGAAGAATGCCACGTTGCCATGGCTGGTGGCTACCCAGCAGCAATGCCATAGTAAAGGCCAAGCCCTGACTAGCATCACTCTTGCACTGGAATGGCTGTCATTCCCCACTTCATTTCTCGCTCTAGAATCCCCGTGGCCACAGAAGCGATACCTTGATTGCTCCGGTGGAGATCTGGATCTCATGGAGTCTCCTCATGGTGCCATCGCGGTCGACGAAATAAGAGGAAGCAAGCTGGTGCAGCGCCTCAACGCTCTGCGTAGCGTTACCTGACTTCCTGTCAAGCCGGCTTTTGTCCATGTACATGGTCAAGGCCTCCTCCCCTGCAGTGAAAGAAAACAGATTGCTACATTGGAAGGTTTGCTGCTACCCCCCACGGGGCAGCGTGCACAGGAACCTATGGGATCACCATCCAAACTCTGAAATCTCTGCACACTTGGAGATGCCTAGTACAGCAAAGCCAGTCCCATGGGCCAGATTCAAAATCTGAGTATAGCTCCACTGAAGCCAACTCAATGCTAATTTACACCAACTGAGAAACGAGCCCATTATATAGACCAATAATAACAACAAGGTCTGTCACTGTGGGGGTACATTTGGAGTGATTTGCACGGGGCCAATATTTAGACCTGCTGGAAGAAGATGCAACTCTCACGGAAGTTTGTTGTCTTAATTCAACGTTAGTTTAAGTTACATTTAGCTCATTAGTGAATGGGCAGGTGTAAAGGGTAAACGAGTGTCATTTGTTCCGATCTGGAATCCAGAGGCTATGTAAGATGAGGGGTTGAGAAGAATTGGGGGTAGGAATGACAGAGAATCAGGAAGTCAAGAAATTAGAGTCCCAAGAGGCAACAAACATTAAGGAACAATAGCAACATTCTCAATGAAAAGAAAAGAAAGGTGAAAAGAAGACAGAACAAAGTTTATAACCACAGTGTACGTATGTATTCTGTCTGAGCCACAATACAATCCAGCTGACTTTCTCTGAGCGGTGCTAGCTCTGCAAGTCTGAAAGGAGCGACAGGCGACACCAACATATTTTCCTCACTAAGGTCAGGAGATCTGATACTGAATGTACACACGGAGCAGAAGGTGCTATTTTTATGTAGTTGGCTTTAAGAGAAGAATCAAAGTTTAATTAGGGTGGAAGTATGTATCACCTGCTGTAATCCAACCTGTGCATCCAACAGATGAATTGATATTTATGCTGCTGATGATAATTATAATAATAGGGTTGTACCAAAAAAAATTGCATCGCCACTGTTTTGATGGATAAATATTTTACTTTAGGGACATTTGATTTTTAGGGGGAAAAAACTGATTTTTTCCCGTGGGAAGCAGACACTTTCTGTGACAAACTTTGATTTGATAAATTTAAAAATGTATATGAAATGTGTCTCCATTTTTTCCCCTTAAAAACCAAACCCCAACATATTTGGATTTGGCAATATTACCGCAGTGCCTAATGGGAATTGTAGTTCAGTTTCCTCATGTCCTTATTCTCTTCTATGGGCCAGACTCCCTTGCTGACCCACATATCCCATGATGCACCATGGCATACCTCTGTCCCCTCACCAAGAGGGGAGAGTGTGGTGCATCACGGCAAGCAGTCTGACCAGGGAACCCAACCTAAGTCACAGAGAATGGGAGCTTCCAGCACCCAACTACAACTCCCATGAAACAAGCTGTGGCATTTTCAAATCAAAATATTTTGATTTTTTGCCAGGAACTCGACATTTTCTATGGAAAATACCGACCCAAAACATTGTTTTCCTCAAAATTTTCCATGGGGAACCCCCCCCTCCTCCTGATTCTGACCATCTCTAAATAAGAACAATAATAATAATCAACCATTAATGGGTTGACAGCGATGCCTAGAGGCCCAAGCTGGGGATCAAGACTTCACCGTGTTAGGCCTTGTACACGCACATAACAGAGAAGATGTTTCCTGCCCCCAAAGGGTTTACAATCTAAGCATATGATGGGAGACAACAGGTGGATACAACAAACAGACGGGGGAAGCACAACATAACGAGATGAATATGATTAACATGATAAGCAGCGGTCACAGCACACCAGCTGCTTAGCTGCTGTCAAGTACTTTGCCGGCGTCACAACACATACGAGTTTTCAGGAGAGCTTTGAGGGAAGAGAAAGTAGTGACTTTGTGGATTGTTATAGGGCGTTTGTCTGTACGAGAGGGAAAGCTTGGGAGAAAATGCAAAGGGGCTTGTGGGAAAATTGATTAATAAGTAATAAAGGAAGTAGCTTGGGACAAATTTATCCTTAATGTAAAACTCCACTGAACTCTGTGGAGTTGCACCAGAGATCAAGGTGGTCTTCTATGACCATTTCCGACTAGATTAGTATACATAGCACAATGTGGTACCTGAGGGCCCTGCACTGTGTTTCTCGGATGGCAGTTAGACACCCAGCTCCTACTGAGTTGAGATCTGTGCTCTATAACCATTGGCCCCTCCAAAGTGTTTCGGGAAAGATGAGGGGAGGGAAAAGTGAAAACTCAATGTGCTTCATTCAGGGCACATCCTGGGAGACGAGCACCGTTCCTGAGACAGGAAGGACGATGGCAGGAGAGGGCAGGGGGAGACCGCTGCTTGAAACCCACCTTGCGTGCCTGTGCCTAAGACTGGGGGAAGCCCAACAGCCCCCTGGACAGAGAGCCGGCAAAAGCAGCCCACAGATCAAGAGGGGTTAATAGACTTTTGCTGCCCTATTAAGTCTTAATTTCTCATTTATTAAGCGGATGCTGTGTTCAAAGTTGTCCTCCCTTCAGGGCTTTCCCTGCAAATTAGCTCATGGCTCTGTACTCCATCCCTGAGCATGTACGCCCTAGAAATGACCCTGCTCCAATCCCCCTGTCAGAACGAAACTGGAGCAGGAGCGGCGCTCTGGCGGGCTCTGGAGAAAACAAGGTGCTCGGCAACAGAAAGGCCTCAGAAATCCTCCTCGTGTGGACGGTGTCTAGGCAGCAACAGTGCTGGATGCAGGATGGCCTGCTCCAGGGCTCCTTGGGCCCCCGCAACAGCTGCCGCGCAAGTTGTCATGATGAATCCTTTCTTCCTCTTGCCCTGCCTGCCCCAGCCCCTCTGCTCTGGGTTGACTGAACGCTTCGCGCTTCTGTCCAACACCAGCTCTCGCTACAAGCCTCTGCATATTTAAAAACATTGTGTTGTAAAAACAGGAGACGGAACAAGCCACGGTGAATAATTCACAACCTCGCTCGGGTGAAATTAAAAATATATTTCACCGTTGAAGGTCTTTGTTACTTGGAATTTCCAGGGACGTGGAAGAGAAAAAGGCTGCCAACGGGAAGAAAAATAAAACCACACATAAAACTCCGTTCGCCACCATGATTTCTTCCTTCACTGCCTTGCACTGTGTAAAATATGATTCCAAGGAGACATTTCCTCAACAGAAATGAGTTCTCTCTGTACAGAGTTCTTTTAGGCCCTGATTCAATATATCCTCTCTATCCAGCAAATCACTTAAGCACATGCTTTGCTGTAGTGGAATATTTAATGTGGTGGGAAGGGGTGGAATTTGATTGGATGCATTGAAAAGGCAGTTTTGGACTAAGGATTCTTTTAGGTCTGCATTCAGTAATGGCTAGGACCACATGACTTCAATGGACCGACACTAGTTTACCCCATCTGAGGATCTGGTACCTAAGCTGCGCATGAAAAGCATTCAGGCAGGGATGCAAATCAATCTAATCTTGTCTACATAGCTGATCATTTGCAGTATGCTTCAAGAGCTTTCCGTAGCCCCCAGAGGAAGAAGAGGCAGAAATCCAAGGAATCTCATTAAGGATTTCGCTCTTGCCAATCTATTTTATGTGGAAGGTGCCCCGATCATATGATGAGCAGCAACACAAAACTTTAAGATAAGATGCCTTCTTCGTCAGTGCAGTATTCTCAGTGCAACTATGGATACATGCCAGACCTGCTATTTAACTCCATGGGCAAAACGGGAAACAGCTACAGGTGGTAAAAAGACAAACAGAAGCAAAAACATTTCCATGAGAAACTGACTTCCATTTTTCATTTTCAAAACAGTTGACATTTTTTACCCAGCTCCAGTAACCGGGCATGCAAATTGGTGACCGCACCTGTAGTCTGCACCATTTTGTTGATCTCCTGGCATATACTGCCCATACCGGGACCTGTCATCAGTCCCTGTGTATATATTTTGCACTGAATTTAATTATCATTCTTTTTCCTTTAATCGTTGTATCGAGTATCAGGCCTTTCTGTCTGTGTCCCCAGTGTCTCCATCCCTGCCTAAATGCCTTGTATGCTACTTCATAGAGCACTTTAAGATGTTTCCAAGTCCAGCGAGTCTCCCCGGTGGGAGAAGATTGTTTTCCTTCTGTATTCAGTTTGTTTCGAAGAGAGAGCGAGAGAGAGATCATCTGGTTTCAAGAAACAAGGCAGGGTGTAAAGGTTAGGAGGGAATGATATTATAGGCACTATACCAGCCAGGCTTCTATTCTGTCTACTCCAAGAGATAAAACCACTCAGGCAGAATATCCAAGTCATGTGGTTCTTTCAAATGCTGCCTGTGCACTTATTTGGTCTTTGGCTTGAGGGATCTGGAATGAAAAAGTTTGACTTGAGGCAGAGTATGGGGCTCCAGGTGGGAAATGTGACAACCCTGGCTCACCACCCTGCCAACCGACCTCCATCCTTCCCCAGGCCTGAGTAGCTCAAACGCTTGCACCTTCCACCAACAGAAGTTGGACCAATAAAAGATATTTAGCTCGCCCAGCTGGTCTCGCTTACAGTCCAAGTGACACAGAGCAGAAAGAGTGTGTTTCATCCCCTCTCCCCACCGTCAGTGACCTGTGTAAGCAAATCCCCGATTGCCACCTACCTCCCAGGGTTGCAGAGATGAGGATGTGGGTTCCGTACTTTTTGATGATGGTGTCAATAAACTGTTGCGTGGTGGGTCTCCTGCCCAGCAAGCGGATGCTCCTCTGGAATTCAGGCATCAGGGGCACTGGATTGCGGAGCAGGTCCCTCCGTTCGATAGCTGTGTTCCTCACCTTCCAACGGGCAAACTCCCTATGCGACAACACAGGAACACAACACAGGTGAGGCTCTGAGTCTGGATGGGAGGGGAGAAGCACCAAGGAAGGAGGGAGATGAGGGCAAAGGGGAAAATACTGGAGGACATCCCCACCTAGATACACAGGTGAGGCTCTGAGGCTAGACCTAGGAGGGGGAGGAAGAAGAGGAGAAGCAAGAAATTACTGCACAATGCCAACACACCCGCATCTGCCTACCGCAGGGCTCCTATACCTTCCTCTAAAAGCAGCTGGCTTGGGCCACTATTAGAGACAGGAGACTGGAGCAGACAGCTCTTGGTTCTGATCAAGTCTGGCAATTCCCACGTCCACATGTTTCCATCCTCTGGAAACTCTCTAACTGTGCAAAACCCAGCTAAAAAGTGGGAGGGCACAATCTCGCTCATGATGTCCTGATTTTCCAGCCCCTGCGGTGCACGGGAATGTGATCCTTGAACAACAACATGGACAGAACCTGCTCAGCACCAGCCCTCTGAAAATCAGGTCCTTTCCGGGGACGTCAGGTTGGGCAGCCAAAAACGGAGGCACCCGACATTAAAAGCCCCTTTTCCAAAATCTTGGAGCAGGCCTACGAAGAAAACCAGTATTTACCACTCTGCTGCAATACGCACAGCACTGTCTTAAGCCACACCTTACCATACCCAATTGAGTCCCAGGCCGCTGTTCCTTTGCGTTCATTTATTCCAGTAAATCAGATAAAACATTCGTTTAACTAACAGGAATAACAACATGTGGCACTTTTGATATCAATAAGCATTGGCCTCCCCCTATACAGGTGGAGAAACTGACATGCTGGGAGACGATTTAGTGCACTCAGCGGCAAAGCCGTGATCAGAACCTGGGCCTCGGACCCCCAGTCTAGCCAAAGGGCCTTGCTGCCTTTTGATTATTTTAATGAATGTAATTACACATGTGTTTATTTTGACCGGGTCCCGTCACCTCTCACCAGGATGACCTCCAGCAATAAACTCAGCAACATACCAGCCTTTTAACTTAAAATGCAAACTCCAGGGCTAATTCCCACTTGTTAATCCTCAGACTTGCATAAACCCAACCAAAAATTCTATTGACGGCGTGGCCTAAAACTCGCTACACTCAGGCTATGGAAAGTGCAGATCCCAGAAACACAGTCCTGTCACTGAAAATACCGGTAGTCTGCCACTAGTCTTGGAATGTTTCCTCCCAGCAACCCAGTAAGGAGAACAACCCAATGGATCGGTTATGCCTGGGATGGGACATGCTGGGAGTCAGAGTCTTGGTTCCCAAACTATTTGCAAATAACGAGTCCCTTGAATAGCCCCCCGAAATGTACAGTTGTTCACTGCATGGAGCACAGAGTATGGAGGTCACATGTCCATACTGCATAGAGCACAAGCCTCGTGTGTTCATGGCACTCGTATTGGTGTGATGTGCTGTGAACGTGGGGCTGGATTTGACCCCACTGACATCAGTGACCTTTGGACCAGGCCCCTGGAGCCTGCAATAGAAATGCAAGCTGCCTCATGCCACTCACGGCAGGAGCCTGCACTACTTGATGCAACTGAGTTCTTCTCAAGGGGAGCCTAAGAATAACGCAGTGGGGCAGACCGAACTAGCAAAGCCATGGAAGACTGTTGTGAGTCCATGTTAAAGGGACGCTAATGCCTGATGGGGGAAAGGGAGGGGAGAGCCAGTGAGGAAGGGCCAGTCAGCCTACTGCTGCCTAGGGAGAGGCAGACACTCATACATCAGGCCTTCTTCCCTGTCCCAGCAAAGGGATGGATGGGGAGATAGCTAGATAGGAATCACCCCTTCTGAGCTAGCACTAATGAGTGAGCAGTCCACCCGGTGTGTCAGAGAGATGGAGGGAGTCGCTGGGGACAGTCTCGAAGCTCGTTAGCGGTACTTTCCCTCCAGGGAAAAACAAAAGGGAAAAATGCTGAGGAGGGAGGCAGAGTTGAAAGCACAGAGCGGGGACATCACCCAGAGCTCCCACTGGGTCTCGATAGAAAGGAGAATCCAAGGGCACGTACATCTCTGTCTGAGGAGAGGGGTCTGAGAAGGAGAGGCCGTCGGAGCAAATTAAACTCTCCATCTTCAAACCGCCAAGGCAACCAAAGGACATAAGTGGAGAAGCAAGTTCAGCGCAGACCTAGGGGGCCGTGGTTTGAAACCAAAGAGACATGCAGCAAGCAAGGAATGGGACTGAATATAAAGAAACAGCAGGAAAGGTTCAGAACGGAAACCACACCAACTAGGCCGCGTCCCCACCTCACTCTGCTCCTCCCCGTGGGTATTGCTGCCTATGGGCCCCGCAGGACAGCGAGGGGATCCCGTGCACAACATACGCTCCGGCACCGAGGCCCAGCATGTGGGCGAAGGGCTGAGTGACTCCACCCTGGCCAGGTGGACGTCCCCGCCTCCCTTCCAGCTTGCTCACGCCCAATCGCCTTTTAAAGCCCGGCTTAAAAGTCACCAGCTGCTTCATGCTGCCCACAGCTGATGAGCTGTCAGCCTGTGCCCCTCCCACACAACCCCAAACCCCAGGACTTGCAATTACCAGCCAGCCTCCTGTGCCCCCCCAACTCCTCGGCGTTGCTGTTATTTACCGTGCGATCCAGGGAATGGGCCAAGTACCCTGCTCCAAAGATCTTACTTTCTAAGAACCAGTTTGTACAGTTCTGTCTGCACCGGTGAGAGACCTCTACAGAGGTGCTTATCTCCACAGCGTCCAAGCACCTCACAAGCATTACTGCATGCATCCCTGTGGCAGCCCTGCGGGGTAGGAAGTATTATCAGCCCCATAGGGCAGATGGGGAACTGAGGCACAGACAGTCTCATTAAGGTGCCCGAGGGCACTGATCAGGGCAGTAAATAGCAGTTTGTTCCTGTTGGGGTGCTCTTCAAGGCAAGGCTGCAGGTGCCACAGAATTATTAGACTTTGAAGTAATCCCCCCTTCCCCCCACACTAAATCTATCACCGATTAACCTGGCCAAACTAGGATTGCCCGACTCCCCCATCCGTGGAGTGTTCTCTAGCCCTGTGTCTAGTCTAGTCTTAAACGTTTCAAGCAGCAAATCCTCCTGTTTCTCTGGGCAATTCTTACACCATCTCTTGGATTTCATTCTTAGGAAGCTTTGTCTGTTGTTGTTTTGTTTTTCTCTCACTCATATTGTGTCGAAAACCAGCATTTGTTTTGAAATGGGGGGGGGAGAGACCAAGAACAACACTGAGTTTGCAAACAGCGATGAGAAATAAATGACTTCAAAGTTGGGTGAATTTTGTGTGACCTTGAGAGTAGCTCGGTAAGTGGATTGTTCCAGCACTCAATTAAAGCACAATCAAACAAGCATGACTCTGAGTCTGGTGCTGTCTGTTTGGACAGCGAGTGGGCCTCGCTCTGTTGATGAGTGAGACCTAATTATTGGGTGCTGGGAAGATCAATTTAAAAAAAGGGAGAGAGAAGAAAGTGGAATACATTTTTTATTATTGAGTCAAAGCCTAGCGAGAGTAGGAAGGATGATTTAGTGGATAGGCCATTAGGAGGAAAGGCAGAAGACAAGGGTTTGGTTCCCAGCTCAAATTTCTAATGTGACCTTGACTAAGTTATGTAATCTACTCGGTGGTTCAGTTTCTTATCAGTAAAATGGGGATCATTTGCCCCTACTTTACAGGGGTAAAATTCACTGATGACTTAGGCTCTCAAAAACAAGGGCTGTATAAGTAATAAGATAGACCGTGGGTTCCAGCTGCTCAAGTCTTCTTCAAGGATACTGAATCTTCCTCCAGCTGAAGACAATGGCAAAACTCCCAGGACAGAGGGCCACGAGGTTTCAAAGCAGCCACTGATTTTGCGTGTCTCAGTTCTTGGGGGTGCCCAATTTGAGACGCCTTCAATAGGCCTGATCACAGAAAGTGCCGAGTACCATAGCTCCAACTGATGTCAATGGTGTGCTCAGCACCTCTGAAACCCAGGGGCCATGCTGTGTCCTAACCTGGGCACCCAAATATTGTGAGACAGTGAGAATGAGAAGGCGCTGTTCGAAATTCGGCTGCACAGCTTTAAAGGTTAGTTAAAATGTGTTGTCACTTGGCTGATTCCTCGTTTTTGTTTGAAAGAAAACCGGGAGAGCAGAAGGTGCTAGGTCGCATGGCAGAAAATGGATCCATCTACTGGAACACATTTCCTTGAGCTCTTGGGGAGGCCAGATCCTCAGGTGGTGCAAACCTGGCAAAGCCCCGCTGACGTCAGCAAAGGTTCACTGAATTACACCACCTGGATCTGGCAATTGTGCTGGAATCCATTCTCTCTGACCACAGGGATCTGGTCAGAGCGAGATCACCTCGTGGGCTATTTCAACGTCTCAACTTGTCCCCGCCTGTTCTTATGTGATATTCTTTGTGCACCTTTCATCCCCGGCAGCACTGGATTGATTCTTTCGAACTCCAACCTTCACCATAGCCTTGTCCATACTGGGTAGGTTTTGCAAATAGTCCCCATTACGGTTACCATTCAGCTGTTTGCAGCATCATTCTGGTGTGATCTGGAATTAAAAAGTTTGACTTGAGACAGCGGTTCCCACTTCCCAGGCCAGCCCCCTAGCCACCAGGTGGCACATTCCCATGGGAATAGAAAAGCTCAGATTTTGATCCCAAAATGGGCGTTTTGATACAATTCCATTTGGGAGGAGACGTCTGAAAGGTTTCCGGGCTTGTTCCAATATGGAACCAAACCCAAATTTTGAAGCCTTGGAAAAAGGTTGCCACGAAGTGGAATTTTCCTCCATTCAGCGCTGGCCCAATTTCATTCTCAACACAGTCCTCTCTTTAGCAAAGACAACTTGACATTCCCCCAAAATTACACCTCAGCAAAGATTGGTTTTTCCTTCGGAGCCCTGACATTTCAGAATGTTGCATGTCTGTGGCTGTCTCCATTTCTGGTTTAGTAGCATGACACACCTTAAGGAGCTTGATTTCCAAGCATAGGTGCTCAGAACTTCCTGAAAAATCAAGCCATGTCAAATCAATGGGATAAGGCTCATGAAGTCTATGGGATGGGGAAACTGAGGCACGGAGCAATGAAACCACTTGCCATAGGCAACACAGACATGGTGGAGCCAGGAATAGAACCTTCCCACATCTCTTCATAGCCAGCTGTTTGCGCTGTTCATCAGGCCACACTGCTTCCTGTATTTTCCCTACAGATCCAAGTGAAATGATGATGCAGCCCAGTGTGGTTAAGGGTGGGCAGAGGCAGATGACAGCTGTAAGAGGTCCCTTTAAGACCAGCATTCAGCTGTAAATCAAGAATCCCTGTTCTCATGGCATGATTAGGCAGCAGTGCGCAAGCTCCAGAAGAGTGTGAAGCAGAATCTGCTGGAGTTCTGCCAATGGAAAGGCGATGGGCTTGTTTTTCTATGCATGCGAGGGAGAGGTGATGCAAATGCACACCAGCATTTAATTGCCACACACACAAAAAACCCCAAACCAACACACACACACACACAAAACACCACCTCAGATGCTGAGAAATCAGTCTAATGAAATACAAATGACTTCCTTTGGGAAAGCTATATTGACCCCATCCTATTCTTGTGTTCAGGGAGTGGAGGGGGGATTGTGTGAGGTTAGGGTGTGGGACAGAGTTGCTTACAGCTGAATCAATATGAATGTATAGTCCCCTATATTTGTTTCTCTTCATCTGCTTCTGCAAGAGGAATGAGCACAGCTACCTACCCTGATTGCTGGGCTTTGCACATGTGAACAGGGCTGGGCTAGTTGGGAGTGATTAATTAGTCAATTATATACCCAGCCTGGCCCAGCACACTAGAAGAGGGATGTGCAGCAGTGTTGGGCTGGGTGTTGTGTTTGTTAGCAGGGAAGGTCTTGAGAAAGGGTGGACTTAGGTGCACCTCCCCCAGGACCCATATTTCAGATGGTTGGGTTGGGCTGGGCTGGAGTGAGCACCTCATGCTGTTGCTTAGCTGAAGAAAGTCTTGCTGTGCTTGGTCTAGGGTTTAAAGAGGCAGGATAATATTTTCCCTCCACCTCAGTGCTTTTCCAGGGTCCTTCCTTGCTTGCATGGGGCTTTGGCCTAGACACCGCATAAGAGCTAAGGCCAAAAGCATTGCTCATCTCTGTGCTAAGGAGAGCACAGCCACTGATAGCTAACTACTCACAAAGGGTGACCCAAAAAGGGCAGAACAGAGACTGTTCTGGTTCTGCCTCCTGTAACCCATATGCCCACCCACATCACTGGGCAGGCTCCCCAGAGAGAAGTAAGCAGTGCTGCTGAGCTGTCTGTATGCCCAGAAGTATCCCCAGCCCCATGTGTTCAAAAACCATGAGTCAGACCCCCCAAATCATGAGATCTTACAAAAAAATAACACATTCTGGGTTCTTTATTTCTCCACTGAGTTTTGAGCCTTTTAGGGATCCTCTTTCAAAGCTTTTTCTGCTGCTATGAGAGACAGATTAGTATTATTATAATGAAAGCTGAGAAGCAGAGACCTATGACTCCAGGAGAGGGGCTTAAAAAACAAACAAACACCAACTCTTAGAAGATTCACAATAATAAATAGACTTCCCTGCCTCTGTCCCCATAGCCCAATCCCTACCAAATCTAGCTCCTGGGGTATTTAACATCTCTAGTTGCTTCTGTGATGCAATCACCCCAGAATCCAGTACTGAGAGTGTGTTTCTGGCTTTGATCCTGCTCCAGTTGTAGTTGATGCCAAAACTCCTATTGACTTTCAGTAGAAGCAGTATCAGGTGCTTTGCCTTTCTCATCTGTCTGTCTGTCTGCTTTCCAGTGGCTGTATTTAGAGCCTCAAGCTTCCTGAGCACTGAACCATTCTGAGTCGCACACTCATCGGCAGAGCTGAGTTTCTCTGACTGATTGTTTTCCGATTGTGTTTAGCATGGTATCCAGGCTGAATTTAAATCTTATAAAATCATTTGAATTTCCATGGATTATAGCTGTGACTTGCTCCAGTGGAAATGCTGAAGGGAAGACAAGACCACTGAATAAGACATGCAAGGTGCTAAGGGACTTTTAGAGGTGGTATGATACTATCTCTAACAGGAGCTAGCTTGTAACAGCTCTAGTAGCTCTAACAGGCCTAGCTGAGCAGATACTGTATGGGGGTGAACACGTACCACTTTATCAGCTCCATATAATCCCAGGGGTGGCTTTCCACATGTCAGTGATCACTTTCTCCTCCTTGCCCCTCTTCCTATTACATTAACAGATTTTAATGACAGAAGGGACCACTGTGATGATCGACTCTGATCTTCTGCATAGGTATTTCACCCAGTGATGTCTGCATGGAACATAACTCATTGGGGTTGAGCTAGAGTGTATTGTTATCATCTGTTTATTTATTATTTGTATTCTGGTAGCAGCCATAATGTGCTAGATGCTGTCTGCACAGAGAAAGACATATTTCCTGCCTCCAAGAGTTTATGATCTAAGTCCCCGATCTGGCAAGGCAAGTGAGGTCACGTGGATGGACTGCAACTCTCACACAGAGCCATGCTGAAGCCAACAGGCCTCCAGACAGTCCCCCTGAATTCCTGTCATCTGCAGTATAGGGGCCTAAGGAAACAAACAGCCTAGCAGCCCACATGGGAGAGGAAAGGGATATAACCCAAATGTGCAGCACATATTACAATCAATATGCCTCTGTGTGCCCTGCCATTCCTTCACCCTACCATCATGGCAGAACTGGTTCCTGAGGAGCGATGTGGAGGAAAGGGTAGTGATTAGGGTTGGTCTTTAAAAGGGCATTGGGGGTGGAAGAGAATTCACAGATTTCTTTTTCATTCTTTCCCCCCCCCCCAAAATGTGAAAAGATTCCGACCTGCCCTAGCAGTGACCTGGCGGGGCTGAAAAGGGAGAGGGTGTCATTCCTAATGGAGAGTGGGGTAAAAGGCACAGAGGTAATTAGAGGAGAAGTCAACCTGGGTAGTCAAGGGTCACATGATCAGCTGGGAGAGGTGTAGAATCAGCTAATACTGCCCATCGTTCGTTCCTTCTGAAACCGGAAGGGAGGGGAATTACAGAGAATGGGCATGATTTCAGTTGCCTTGTGAGAGCAGCTAGAAATAATAGGGATCTTGAGGTGGGGGGAGCCTCTTGTGTTGGTTACATTGTATATGTCGACACAAGCTATTCTCTTCTCTTCTCTTCTCTTTTCATGCCCCCCTCCTCACCCTTGTATCTGATCCCCTTCCAGCAGCGCATTGTGCAACATGACTAACAGCCTTCCCGTCTGGTTCGATCTCTCCTCCTCTTCCCTCCTGGAGAACTGTGTGTGCAGCGTAGTTTTCTGTGGAATGTCTGATACACACATTTCCAGAACATTCTGTCTAGTGGACAAGCCAGTTCAAGAGAGCAGAGAAGGCAACACCTAGTTAACTACCCGACATGGACCAATGAACAGGCTCTATGGCTCTAGGACAAAGTCTCTCTCTACAGCAAATCTACTTCTCCTGTGCAGGCCAAGAGGGTTCTCCAATGTCATGCTCCTCTTCTTTCTCAATCACTGATCATGCTCAGATCTCTGCTCCTTTTCTCCCACGCCCGCTCCTCATCGAAGTATCACCTTCCTCCCCTGTCACCCCTTGTTGGTGCGAGGTGATTCACCTCAGCAGATCCGGCCATTTGGAGTCGCCCTTCTCGTGTCTCTCCGTCTCACTGAGCCTCCATCTCATTTCAATCTCAGCTGAAATCATAGCTTGTTTTTTTCTTCACTGGTGTTCCCTCCGCTATTATTTATGATTTATCTCTGCAAGGGTCCTAGTTAGTGTGGCAGAGTGGTCAGGGATGCGGTTTGTATGAGAATTGCATGGTATCTGTCACTCCAACCAAACCCATCCCATCCCATGTTACCCAGAAGGTTTGTCCCTCACTCATAGGGTACTAGCTTCTCCCTTCACTGCCTAGGTAGTCCAAGAGAACTCCAGAGAGCACGGCCACCAATGAAATGAGCCCCACACATTGTATGCAATTCCCTGAGCAAATGGCCAGTGAAAAGCCTTTATACACTTCAGTCTCAAAGCAGAACAAGCCTTTAAGATCCAGCCCAGACCCCCTTTCCTGGCACCATGCTTTTGCTGCTACGTCGCTCTAACAGGAACGGATCCCCTTTCCTTGGGGACAGACCAAGGTACTCCAAATGGGCCCAAGTGAGAGTTTTGCTAGCAGCTTGCCAGGAAATCAATGGCGGCCCCTAATGTCCATCAAATGGAACACATTGGAGATATTCTCATCTTTAATGCAGTGCTGTGGCCCGTATAAACTACATCACTCAGCGTGGAGTGTGGTGGAGCCACTTGGATCAAAATGGAGCCTGAGTGCTGGAACCCAGAGGGGTTTGATAGAGGGGGCAAGCCATATTGCAGAGTTCCATGGATGCATTTTGTCAATGGTCCATCGCGTTGGCCATTCCTACCCTAGAAGCTATTGCTTTTATTAATGTGAAAGTACCAACAGAGAGAAATGCTGATGATATCTCCCAAACACCCACCTTCTGGGCCTGGACTGAAAGTCACCCTTATAGTATCAAGTTCTTTGTGGACTTAGATGTACTAGAAAGACCATTAAATGAGAACTTGTCTGGGCCATGTTGAAGAGATTTCCACCTGCTCCTTTCCCACTTCCATAAGGAAACAGTCAAACTATCCCGATAAGACCCTCTGAGTCTGTGGACTCGTTTTTCTACATGCATACTTCTTCCTACTGGGATTTTCCATGAGGCAAACTCCATGGTGTAGCTGGTCATGGGAAGGCTTCTGCCTACGCAGTAAATAAATTTGAGCATGATGCTCTGTTTCTCTATGGAAACTGTACCCTGCATTTCTCTCCGTGGGTTTTTTCTCATTTCAGGCTCCATAATAAATTAACAAGATGATGTTTTCTTTACACCAACCACAGGACAGATTCTTTTCTGTACTCGATTAATCTTTAGTGATCTATATTAAATATTTATCTGAAGAAACGAGCCCTCTATTGCAGCAACATTTTCTATTATGAGACTTTATCATATCAAGAGATATTTTCCAGCGCTGACTCCCTCGTATATATTAAGCCAGAATTTCCAAGGGAATGACACAGTTTTTTTTCTCCCAATGACCTTTTCTCTTCGTAACAAGCTGTGATATGTTGGAATTTACAGGGTTATAAACACTTTTTATTGAGTGGGAGGAGGCTGGGTAATTCGGCATCAGCTTTTCTAATAAAACCCGAGGGAGAGGCTGTGATATTTGACACAAGTAAAGGCATGAAAGGCCTTCTGGGATTGCTGGACATGAATGTTAGTGGAAGTCAGAAGGAGGGTGAGCCTTGTGCTGTCTCTCTGCTGATGGATCTTTCAAATGACACCAGCTTTCAGGAGTTTGCTGTCACAGGAGACAGAAGGAAAGGGACTTAGAAAGGGATGGGGTTTCAGGATTGCTGGGTTCTCTTCCTAACACACAGAAGAGAGTGTAATCTAGCAATTAGTCTAGGGGGACTGGGAGTCCGGGTTCCCAGGTTCTCTCTCTGGCTCTGAGATGAGTGTGATTGAATAGGTGATGACGAGCCAGGCCACCTGGGTTCTCTTCTTGGCTCTGCAAAGAGAGTGCAGTCTAGTAGTTAGAGCAGGAAAATGGAAATCACAATTCCAGTGTCCTCTTTTGGCCCTGCCACTTAATTTCTGTGTGACTATGGGCAAGTCATCTGACCTCTCTCTACCTGAGTTAAACCTTGTGTAAAATAAGGATAATAATAATAATAACACAACAATACAAATCAACAACAACAATAATAATAATTGTAGTTAATTTGTGTTGTTATAGTACCTAAAGGGGGACGTACTCATGCATCAGAACCCCATTGTGCCAGGCACTATTCAAACACAGAATAAAAAAACAGTGTCAGCCTCAAAGAACTTATAACCTCATACTTCCCTGCTGCACAGGGGGGTTGTGAGTTAAACTGGTTAATAACCATCAGTGAATAGCTTATTCTACACATTTCAAAATAGTTTTGCATAAATTGTTTGAGGAATATATGCACATTATAAATGATTTACCTAGCAATACAACCAAGCTGCTGTTTTGACGAATATATCCATGAATAATAAATATGATGAATGTCATTATATTTTACTAGTAAATTATTCATTTAAAAAATCCTTCCCTCAGCTATCATTAGGAGGCTTAATTAACACTTGTTAAGTGCTTTGAGATCCTCAGATGAAAGATCCTATAGATAGGCTTGTCTGAATTCTATTCCATTTTAATAATTTCAGTGGATAATATCAATGTTTAATTTAAAGCTTTGTTGTTGTTGTTTTTCAATTTAAGTTTTCACAGTTGTGGATTTTAAGCATTTTTTTTTGCAATGTGTATTTATTTAAATTTTCACAGTTATGGGCATTTATGGGGGAAAAGGGGATCAGGAAATAATTATCAAATGTCAGTAGACATTGAGATTCAAAAAGTTACAACGTTGTAAGTGTTAAAACACCAATTGTCAACATCCCGTGTCAAAATATACAAAGTAAAAATCCTTAAACCAGAATGTAATAAATTCTCAAGGGACATGTTTTTTTACTTGGTCTCTCTCTGTAAATTTTGATTATTATCGATGGAGATATATCTATTTTGTCAGTTTGTGTCTGCACGGCGAAATTGACATTTACCAACATTTGCCAACAAAATCGAATCCTTCCATGCCTAGTTATAGAAGGGCTTGTTATTATTCCTTGCTGGATGAGTATGTCACTGGTGATTTATTGATATTATTAGGAGTAAATATTTATATTATGGTAATACCCAAAGGTTCTTTTTGGGAGTGGAGTCTCATTGTGATGAGCCCTGTACGGACACAGAGGGGAGACATCTTCATGACCTGAAGGGTTTACAATTCTCCAAAAGTGGAGTCCGGCCCTTAATATTTCTCTTATTTGGGTGTTTTGCTAGGACAGAAACACATCATGCACATGTTGATGAAGTGATGGCTGTCAGTTTTGAAAACTAAAGTGGAAGATCAATTTCTGAGGGGCCAGATTTTAAAGCTATTTAGGCACCTAAAGACGCAGCTAGGTGCCTAGTGAGATTTTCACGTGCCCCTAGCTCCCATTGAAAGATATACGATGTAGGCGCATGGGCACTTCTGAAAATTACCATTATTAATAATTATTTGTATTACTCTAGCATCTAGGAGTCCTTGTCCCGGACCAGGACCCTGTGCTTGGTCCTGACCACGCATGGAACACAAAGATAGTCCTACCCCGAAGAGCAGACAAACGAAATATAAAACAAGAGACAACAGATGGATTCAAACAGACTGCAGAATACATGGAAACAATGAGACAATAAAAACAAGTCCCTCTGCGTCTTTAGGCTCTTAAATACCGTTAAAAATCTGACCGTATGTACGGTTACATGTGATTTGCTTCCTTTCTCGACAAGCCCCCGGTGTGTGTGGTTGTTCTGAAAACTTTTTGTAGGGTTACCGCTAACAATAGATTGCGGGGTTTAGGCAGGCGGTGTGCTGGCTGCGTGTTCCGTCTCTCTCCCCCCCCCCCCCCCCGCATTTCAGAAATATATTAACTTCTGTGAGCTAACAAGGAAGATAAAGGGCTCACAAAGCAAGAGCGCTTCCTTGTATCTCTTCCGCGATGGTGGCTGATTGATTGCAGATTGGAAGCGGCTCCAACTTTCCTTCCCAAATGAAAAATGAAGAGCTCTTAAAAAATGAATAAAATCTATCATGCTAAGAGAAGGTTTTCCACTAGCACAGACAGAAGAGGAGGCAGCATAGAGCCATTAAAAATGACTGCACTGGCTGGCTGATCCTTTACACTCCAGCCCCCTCGCGTACATACCCCGCTCCACTTTAGGATAACAAATCGGTGGCTTACTTTGACTTTATACCAATGCTGCCTACCACGGAGCATCTCCACCATTGTAGCTTGGCCTCTTTGCACCAGCTAAGCTGGCTGTTGGAGGTGGACTGTTGTGTGAATCCCATCCTGGAGAATACCACATCTGAGTGCTATCTCCAGAACAGTTCTGGATGCAGAGATGGGCCAAGTGAGGTGGCTTGAGGTCACTAGGGGGCTGTATGATTCTACACCCCCCTAATGACCTATGGTGGCCATTGCAACCAGGTGCAAATTAGGGTATCCCTAGCCTATACTGGGTGCTGAACTGGCCCTAGTGGTCCCTGTGCTATTCCTCCATATCCATGTGATAGCACCTGTGTCAGAAGAGGGAGGTGTTGGCAGTGCTATGATTCAGGGTGACATCAAGAACAGATGCAGATCCTCTGGTGGCCACAGCATAGGCCTCTACTACTTGAGTTCCATTTCCCAAGTACAGTAATGATCATCTATTCTCACACCTACACACCAAAACAGAAACACATTGTAACCAAAGCAACAAAAGGTGGAATGATGGGTAAACAATAGTATAATTCAGGTGAATGAAGCTGCCCAGAGCTGGCTTTTCCCCTTCTTCCAACAGAGGGAGCAGAAAGCGCCATCTGTTTAGGTCTTCTAATCCTGGAGTTTATATGTTAACAGTGTAGGGCCTAATAGGGCTAAGCAGTCCCAATTCCACCCAGTAGAGGGTAGCATGCACATTCACACTGGATGGGTCACTCCTATTACCATAGCTATATTGATTGTGACTGGTGCTGTCCAGAGGATGGCAATTTTGGTTTGCAGCAACTTTCAAGGTTTTGTCATTTGTTTTCATTCTGCATTGGAACAAAAACTTTTTAATATTTTTTTGTTGAAGCAGCTGTTTTCAGCGCTCACTCCTCTCTGCCTCTGGGCAGAAGTGACCAGAACGTCTTCCAGTGACAACTTCATTGAAACCAGTACATCTCTGCAAATCATTTCGGTTCTCACGAAACAGCATGATTTGACAAAATGTGATTTAGATGTATCCAGCTGCAATTGCGACAATAGTGCAAGAACTCTGCAGGCACCTAGAACATCACATTCCCTCAATATGTCAAACTAGAACTTCACCGGGATGACACAGTGTTCCAAAGTACAGACCCCCTTTGCCAGTATGGGAGAATGTGCCTTTGCTGTTAGCAGCTATAGAGCCTCTGACACACAGCTGAGCAGTTCCTATTATGTTCAGTAGAAGATGGTGGCTACATAGATATACCTATTTCATAGAGCTGGAAGAACCTTGAAAGCTCATCAAGTCCAATGGACCAAGTACTGTCCCCTAACAGATTTTTTTTGCCCCAGAACACTAAGTGGCCCCCTCAAGAATTGAACTCACAACCTGGGGTTTAGTAGGCCAATGCTCAAACCACTGAGCTATCCCTCCCCCGTAATAAAGGAGTTCAAAATGCCAAATCACCTTTTTGGTAGATCTGCCATTGCACAAGATATGATCACTAATGAGGATGATTTCAACACAAAGGTCTAGTAGTGTCTTTAATAAAAAGGTAGGGCGAAGATATTTTAACTTTTAACCAGTTGCCTTAAAAATGTTTCCCCAAGGAGTGGAAACAATCAATCCATGTCATAGTGTAGATGGTAGATGTGTTCTTGCACCCATGGGAGGAACTGGAGACCTTCCAAGGTTTGCCCACACATCCTGCAAGACCATGAGACTGTGGGAGTTTGTCCTGCCATAATATTGCCACACCCTGAATTCCTCCGTTATTATATGAGAATATCCAGACAAATCTGATATGAGTTCACTTCCTGACATCTATGTCTGCATTATCTCATGGGGAAATGTTCTTTGGTTTTATTTCTTTCCACCAGGGGCTGTATATGTTGTTCCCACAATCATAGCATCTCCCAAACATCAATGCCTCTTTACAAAGCTTAGTGTTCACCCAAGATCATGTGCCAGCCTCAGGTTCATCTGACATTGAAAGGTTGATGTAACTTGCTTTGGGAGTTATCAAGATGGCACTAGAGTATTTGTATGTGTTTCATGATAATGTGACTGTTTGGTGCAAAACTTTATGGTCGGTTGGAAGGTGCTAGAATAAATGAATGTTTAATTGTATGTGGCCGTTGTTCTGTGGTTTGATTTTTCATGTCCATTCGAGCAATTTTACTAGTACAAATGCTTACAAAGAGGCTACTTTTTAACTCAAACTATTACCACTCAATATCATTGATGTTGTTACTTATATTATTTGTATGAATATAATGTTATGTAATATTTATGTTGCGGTAGCATCCTTGATAAAGGTGGAGTCAAAACTGGACGAGGTGCTATGCAAATACAAAATGAGGCAGTGCTACTCTGAGGCATTTACAATTGTGACTGAATTGTGTATTCACATGCACTATTCAACATTTGGCATCTTTGCTGGCTTTGTTCGTTTATGTAAGACATCCAATCAGGTAACGGAAATGGCATCATAATCATTATAGCAGTATCACCAGCATCCCAAGTTAAAGAATCATGAGATTCACTTAAAATTCATCACATTTGTAAAAGATAATATCTTTTGGGGTTTTCTGCTTTCTGAACATTTTGGGGCCACATTTTCAAGTTTTTCTCTGCAACCATGAGGGCTAGAAACCTACTTCAAAACTAAATTATCTGAGAGTCTCACATAATCACAGGACTCCAGGTGCTGGTGCTTCCAGAAAAACACCAGGCATCATGAGAAGCTCAATAAAATGTCAAGAGTTGGCAACACTGAAATCTGTGCTGTGTTGGTTCATTATACCAAATATCAAATGCTTGCCTTTCACCGAGAGGGAAACATAGCTGCAAAGAAATTGGCATGTCATTTTGCTTCGTGAATAAATCTCAGAATTTCACATTCTGCTAATGAAAAACAAGATGCAAAATGCAAGTACATTATATTTGTTTAGAGATTATTCATTCGGCTTGAACAAGGGATGAACCAAACAACCCTCCTTCTCTTTCCCGTCCTCTCCCTCTCAACCATGCAACTTATATTCCCCTCTCTCCCCACAACTCTCTTATTAGTGCTGAACAGACTAGGAGAGAGGACTCCCCAAGGAGAACCCAGACATTTGGAGGGAAGTAAAAAGTAATGTTCTTTTTGGTATTGCTCAAGAGCTGGAAGCCAAGACTGAAATATTTAATGCTGAATACTCAGCAGAGGGGCTTTCTCGTGCTGAGCGGGAAGGAAACAGTAAGAGGGGAAAAAAATATGACCAGGCTGTGCTAGATGCCTGACTGAAAAACCACTGTCCACATTCACCTTCTCACCCACACATAGGGTTGAATGGTGGTTGGTCTTTCCTTCCACCTCCATGCAGTGGTGGGGGACAGAGGAGGAGTAAGTGTAACCTATGGGTCCAGGTGTTGTGTCTCTTCCTCTGGAAGTCAGTCACAGCCACCAGCTACAGTCTGGCTCTTTAGCTCAAGTTGTAGCAGCTCCTGCTGTCAACTCAGAAGATCCCTGCTTTGATCCCTGGTGCGTTGGCCAAGATGGAGGCCATGACATACAGGAACCTTTTCCCTTCCCCAGAAGTCCTGCCCGGACTAGCATACCTTGAGTTTGAGAGAATCCAGGGGCTGGTTCCTAGATGCTATGCCTTGGGAAGAAGACCTAGTTCCTCCCTGACCATTCCTGATGTCTGGAAGTAGGGGAAGCCACCTCTCCATCACTGCTCTGACCCCTGATCAGCAGGAAGCAAGGAGAGTATGCTGCAGCCCTTCCAAGGGCATACCAAGTCAGTCCCCTTCCTAATGCAGCGAGAGAGTTCCTGGAGGCAGAGGAGAGCTGTGGACCTTCACTTTGCCCCTTACTGTTCCTAGCAGGCACTGTTTAGGCCTTAAGAATTGATGAGTGTCCCAGCAGAGAATGGAATCTCTAAATCAGCGGTGTCCAACAGAAATGTAATGCTAGCCACACTTGTGGTTTTGAATGTTTCTTATTAGCCACATTATAAAAAAGCCACATGCATTAGCCACAATTCAATAGCCTATGAGCCACATGTGGCTAGTGGCGACCGTATCGGACACCGCTGCTCTAAATAATGGCAAAACGTTAGCGGAAGCTGTATTAGCAAAGGCCCCTTGGCCCAGTGCAGCAGTCAGAGAACCAGCGACAGGTGGGGTGGGTTGTGATTAGAGGCTGAATGCGATGGCTACATGTGCGGAGCGGTGCAGTAAGGACTCTCCCTGGGGCTGACTGTGCCCCCCACTGGGTAAGTTGCTCAAGGAGAGCCCATTGGCCGCTGTCACATCACACTCCTCCAGACAGAGCTGATCAGTCTGAAGATAAGGAATCAGGTGTGTGAGTGACTCCACATGGAAGGTGGAAAAGGCCTATTAGACATGGAGTACATTCCCCTCCCTACTCCTGACCAAGGCAGGTTGTACCTAAAGTATATTGTCAAGTGCTTTGTCCAGACTGCTTTAAAACACTCCCCTTAGGAGATGGATCCAACAGGCTCTCTATTCCAGATACTTTTAGTTCAGAAAAGAGGAGATGAAGGGGGGGCCGGCGACAGGAATTTTGGGGCCCCGTACGCAGATCGTACCCCCCCCCCCCGGTCTCCCGCCGCCCGCGGGCCCCAACCCCCGCATGCGCTTTGGCCACGTGGCCCGGCCGGGAGAAGCAAAGGGGGACAGGGGGAGGCTGCTGGGTGCCGGGGGAGGGGGCTGGTGAGCGCTGCAGCGGCTGCCCGGAGCCGCGCCTTGCTCACAGGCCCGGCGACAAGGGGGTACAGTTGTGTACCGGGCCCGCCCCAGACTTCAGGGGGGCCCCCTGAAGTCTGGGGCCTGGTACAGCTGTACCCGTTGTACCACCCTGTCGCCGGCCCTGGACAGGAGAGCGGTCTTCAAATACCTGAAAAGCTGCCCGAAAAAAGATGGAAAAGAATTGTTCTCTCTTGCAACAGAGGACAGGACAAGAGGCAACAGGTACAAAAAGAGGCTGGATAGCCACCTATCTCAGATGGTTTGAGGCACAACAAATCCTGCATCTTGGCAGGGGGGTAGACTAGCCATCCTGTCTAACCCTGCGGCTCTGTTAGAAAGGGAGGCTGGTTGGGTTTTTTTACATGCCAGTTGGAAGAGTCAGTCAGGCATGGGAGGTCCAGAGGGTGGACCAGTGGTGGGGGCTCTGCCCACTCCAGCGGCAGCAGGGGTGGCCACAGGGCCCTCATTCCCCCTCCCCCCCCCCAAGCAGCAGAAGGGGGAGCTCCCAGGACAGTTGAAGGCTTGGTCTGCTCTAGTGGTGGGTTTGGGGCCAGATAGCTCCCCTGCCGGTTCTAAAGGTTGCTGCTCCTCCCTCTGCTGGGGCCTGTCTGCAGAGGCAGGCAGACTTCACTGCCTGGGTCATGTTTTCAAGTTTTCCTTTGCTACTACAAGCACTAGACACGTGGAGCTTGGGTTTGTTCGTTGAATGGGAGCTCAGATGCTGATGTCATCCTAGAACTCTTGAGAGCAGGGACCATCAGCCTGCACGCACTGTGGCATGTTTTCAGTGGGACTTATTGTCTAAAGGGTCTGATGGATTTAGAAGCACCCCATCCCCTTCATCTGGCCCAACGCACAGCTGTGTTCATGTATTCCAGACCACGAGGGACGCCTACCATGAGCAAGCAGGAGCAGGTCAAGGAAGAGGAGGATGGGGTCATCCCTTCTCCATTAAACAGTGTGACTGGAGCCTCCGCCAGGACAGCTGCAAAGACCTAGCATGCCCGCTGCAGTCTGAACTGCACTGCAGTCTGATTCCACACAAGGCAGGCTCAGGGAATGCAAAATGCGCTGAGATCCGTCAGCTCTGACTTTTCCTCCCCCATCCTCACCCGAGGGGGAGAAGTTATTTAACCAGCACAAAGGACTCCTCCGTGCAGTCCGCCTCATTGCAGCTTCCTTTAAATAGACTTGTGTCCGGGTGCAGTTCTGTGGAGCGAGGTGTATGAGAAGCAGTCTCCGAGGGCCGGAGAGAGAGAGAGAGATGCCAGGGCGTGATCGGTTACAGAGCATGGTCGCCATCTAACAACCGCCCTGAAGCGTGATCCTGGCATCAGATACTCGGCATCACCTGCGCCGCCGTCCAGAGGAGATGATGCCTTTGCCACGGCCTGCTGCAGAAGCCCTGATATGCCTGTATAATCAGTTCCTTAAGAGAGGTGCAAGCATGCCATCCCCTGTGTATGGCGTGACCTGCTCCAAAGGCGGACGTAATGGATCTCTCATTGTCTGCAAAGGAATCTCTGCCACCCGAGGCTCACCGAAATCCCTCTCCCTCCTGTTCTGTCTCCAGGGGGTGTTGATTCCCTTATGCCTTCTTGCAATCATGCTGTTCTGGGAGACTGACCCTTGGTTTTTGACTGAACTTGCATTATCTAACAGTGGGGCTATAAGATGAGCATGGGAAATTAGCCTGGATGCTGTTGCAGTGGGGCTTATCTTGCTGCATTTACAGAGGTCAGAGGTCAGTGGGCGGTAGTCAGACAGAATAAAAGAAGAAGTAAGACTTGGAGCACAGGGGAAAAAATGATTGGGGGATCCAGAAATAGAAAAAGCTGTAACAGATACAGTGAAGGCTTCCCCCTCTGCGCTACTGGTGCCAGAACAAAATTATTCTTTGCATCAAACATCTCATGACTCCTTTTTTACATAACCGCTTCGGCAGAAAGAAGCGTCTGCCTGTTTTACAAGTGGAATTAAAAGCCTACCCACAAGGTTGAATGACAGCTTCTCCCTGGCTTGTTAACCTTTAAACTGGTCTTAAGCCACCACGCCGCAGTCTGCCTGCCTTCAGACAGCTGTGGTGAACATGGAAGGCCCAGCTGAGTCCGAGAGAGGACCACTATGGAGCAGGGCGGAGGGGACTGGTGGGTGGAGTACTGTGAATAATCCCCGAACTTGATGTACATAGAGGAGAGTGAATTCCTCATCACTCCATAAAATAGGGACTCATGCAGGTGAGAAATGAGAGGGGCCAGAATTCCCTTCTAGGCCCAAGAGCATGTGGTGTCTCTTGGCAGAAGGCTCAGCAATTCAAACTCCTTTCCTATGCATCTTGTGTCATCCTCCCGAAGACATTGGTTTGAGCTGCTAAATTCAAAAGAGGACCTGACCTTCCCCAAAGTTTGGAGAGATGGTTGGATCTAAGACGTTAACCGGGAACGATTTCTAACTTTATTCATTTTCGGCACAATTTATGCTTTCCTCAGTCAGCACCCCTCAAGATTATTAAACATGAGGCAGGATGTCTGATATCACAGCTGCCACTGATATTCTGAAACCCTGACCATCTGAATCCAAATGCAGTCAGAACAGCTGTTCATCAAACCCAGATGAAGGCCAAACTCCTTGGCTGTATGACCCAGCAACCACCTGGATTTTGCAGCGTATTATACAAGTCCCAGCAAGCCCCATCATCCTCCATCCCTGCCTTTGTTCTCCTTTATGCAAATATACGAAAGGTTATCCATATGCATGGAGATTCATTATGCAGAGAATGTAACAACACTGGTCCCTGAACTGCATGAAAAATGAAGGTTGTGGGTAAACGAGTAACTACGTGATGTAATTGGCTGGTTTACGCCGGTCTCCAGAAAGTGTCATCTTTGCCAAGCTGCAGTGTGAGAGCGGTGAGCTGGGAATGTCAATTGCCTCTCTCTCATAAAGTTGCGTAAACTTGTGTTACTGTCATTTTCAGATTAACGTTTACGTTGAGGAGAACACTGGAAGATTTCATTGTTTACACACATTATGTAAATGGATTTAAATCCTTGCTTTACACACATTTATTTTCAAGGTGTTTACTGATTACAAGCCAATGTACATCACTAGTTTACATGCATAATGTAAACGATGTAAATTTCACTTCTTTTTTTTTTACGTGCAGTGCTCTGTAGCGTCCCATTGCTTATTCCTCACAATCAACAAGAACTTCCTTTCATCTCGTTTCCTTCAACTGCTACATTACCGCTGAAAAAAATCTCACCTCCAACATAGAAACATAAAAATGACGTCTCCTTTACGCTAAGAAAGTAAAACTCTCGTATGAAAACTTACTTGCTGTCACCAGAAATTCAGTGTGAGTAGAAGACCAAACCAAAGCAGAGAAGAAGAAATGTCATGAAGCCTCTCCATTTAAACAAGAGGAAAGAGTTTCCTGAATGCAGTGGACAGGAGTCTTGCTAATAACATCTGCAGGACTATTAACATCTAAGCCTGCCATGGGATATAAGTGAGAGACTTATCCCTGGTCTACACTGGTGGGGGGATTGACCTAATATACACAACTTCAGCTACAGGAATAGTGTAGATGAAGTTGACGTATTTAGATCGACTTACCGCGGCGTCTTCAAGGCGCTGAGTCAACTGCTGCCGCTCCCCTGTCGACTCCACCTGTGCCTCTCGCGGAGGTGGAGTTCTGGAGTCAACAGGAGAGTGCTTGGGGATCAATTTATCGTGACTAGACTAGACACAATAAATCAATCCCCAAAAGATGGATGGCTATCTGCTGATCTGGCAGATAGTGTAGACCTAGCCAGAGAGCCTTTAAGATAAGGCATAGTTAGGGGATATGAGTTGCATCACCGAGGCAATAAAGAAACTACACCAAATTCCTAGCCTGTAATTTGAGAAGGCAGCTAATTGGTAGGTAGGGGGCTATTTTCTAAATCTAAACTATCCATTTGGGGAGTGTCATATTTTGTTTCGGGGTCTAAAAGGTCACGGTAAAGTCAATTTCCTTTCAACTTCTGAGAATTCCCGCCAGAGTCTCACACATTGTGTGGTACTGTACTGGGCAAGGAGTCTATGAGGTTGGGTAAGTGACACAGGACATAGCCTACAATGTGAAGAGGATAATGCAACCTGGGTTGGGGCAAGTCGCCCATTGCAGGCACCTCTCTGCTAATGCTGATAAACGCTCCCAATGAAGAACGACAGCTCTGTCTTCTCTGCAGCTTTCTAAGTGGGATGAAATGCCACAGTTGCTCACATGATAGGGAACTTGCTAAAAAAAATAATAAAAGCCCAGGATGTGGGCGGGGGGGTGTCTGACTTGACAAGTGTTATTTTGCAGACTGGCCTGGGGTGTGAATCTCGGCGCTGGCATGCAGACACTCTGTTCTGCTGTCTCTATTGAATGATTTCTGCAAATCCAGATGGGTTGTGAATGAGAGTGAAAATGAAACCTAACAATAGCTTGGTGAAGTGGCACTGGGAATGGGCACAGTCTGAATGGAGACAATTTTAGCTTTGGCGTTCATTCTCTCTCTCTCTCTCTCTCTCACACACACACACCATTTCAGGAATTAGCACCTGATTCTCATTTACACTCTGGCCTCTTTATACCTCTCTGGCATCCTAAAGGGACCAAGGGCTTGGCTACACTTGTATCTTATACCGCAATAAGCCTCCCAGAGTGCTCTACCTTACTCCCCGTCCACACTGGCAAGGCACGGGGAGCGCTCCGACTCCCCGGAGACAGCGCTCCTGGTACTCCACCTCCGTGAGAGGAATAAGGTCTGATGTGTCTTAGGTGAGATGTCCCAATGTCAGTGTGAACGAGGTGTTGCGTTACTGCACTCTGACTGACCTCCGGAAATGTCCCATAATCCCCTTAAGGCAAGTGGCCTTTCTTATTGTTGTGAAATTGGCTGGAGGAATGCGGAAGTGCCCTGTCAAAGCTCCCTTTCAGACAGATGGCTGCTTATCTGTTCTGAGAGAAATCAAAAAGTAAATGTTTGCTTTGAGTGAGTGGGCGAGAGGCAGTGGGGGCCGGGGGTCCTGCACTTACAAGACAGCTTGCTGACACACTCTCAGCACCCCAAAAACCCACTCTTTCTCACCCCATATACACACAACACACTCCGTGTCATGCTCAACCCCACCCCTGCATTTGAAAAGCACGTTGCAGCCACTTGAACACTGGGATAGCTCCCCATAATGCACCACTCCCAATGCAGCTGCAAGTGCCACAAATGCGGCCATGCCAGTGCGCTTGCAGCCATCAGTGTGGACAGACTATGGCGCTTTCGCTAGAGCGGTCTCCAAAGGCTGGTTTAACCCAAAGCACGCTACAGCTGCAAGTATAGCCATACCCCAAAAGTGGGACTATATTACATGGGTGCTCCCTTTAAAGCCCCTTTACCTATCGAGAGTGGCATGAAGGGGTTTCGGTGTAAATGTGAATCAAGTTCTCAATGTCTGGCTAGCAAATGGTGCTTCTCCCCACGAATGGACATAGAGCAGACATCACACCCCTGTCACTGCCGTCCTGGCACATAAACCCGCAGTCCAGGTTGAAAATTAAGGATAGAATGCATGCTCCTTCACTCATATGGCACCTGTTACCCACAGAGCTTGCATTGCAATATGGAGCTGGGTTTTATTAACCCTTTACCACGTAGAGGGTCAACAGCTGTGGGGACAGTCATCAGTGCAACATTGTCCAACCTCAACCGCACCATAAACTGGCCTCATTATCACGGCGTTGAGTCTCAAAAATGCTCATTCTTCACCTCTTGGTTCTATTTATACTGTCCATGACCCAACACTCCATACAAAACAGTTCTTCATAGCTTCTCTCTACCTCTCAAGACCAAATGTGAGATACAGACCTAACCTAAGGGGTACACACTAAATAATCATTTCAAGGTTCTAAGGAAACTACCCTAACATCCTGTAGAATATAATAGAGAGAGAGATCCATTCCATCAACCTTCAGAATATAACAGAGAATTATATCACCAAGGTAGAATTCAAGAGGCTGGATTAAACATTCTATGGAAAGGATATCAGTAGCTGTTCAGTGGGTTTAAAACAAATAAAAGGAAGTTCTTTTTCACACAGTGCACAGTCAACCTGTGGAACTCCTTGCCTGAGGAGGTTGTGAAGGCCAGGACTATAACAGGGTGTGAAAGAGAACTGGATAAATTCATGGAGGTTAAGTCCATTAATGGCTATTAGTCGGGATGGGTAATGGAAGAGAGATCACTTGATCACTACCTGTTAGGTTCACTCACTCTGGGACACTTGGCATTGGCCACTGTCGGTAGACAGGATACTGGACTGGATGGGCCTTTGGTTTGACCCAGTACAGCCATTCTTCTGTTCTTATGTTTATGTTCTGCAGAACGGAAGGAGTCCTTTTGCATTGGATGCCTTTACCAACTGGAGTAAGGTGCTTGGCCTGCTAGTAAATGTCTGAGCTTCAGCTGTGGCAGGAAAGGGGCGAACGAGGGGCTGGCTTTTTTGTGAGGCTGGCTGCAAGCGCTAGAAAATCCTGTGTTTTGCTTGACGTTGCTGCGTAACATTGGCAGTGGCTTTATCTCTGAGGGTTTTCAATGTAAATGATACGGTTCTAATGTGCTGTGTCCATGTTTCCTCACAGCAAGCCACTCTGGGGAAATCACCACTAAACAAGTTACAGTGTTCCAATTAGGGACGGGTGAGCTTTTTTTTTTGCCTAATTTTGAACCCACTCGAAATTCACCAGGCGGAAGGGCTGATTCGAATTCTAGTGACACCGGGCTTTGGAGATGCTGTGGGGGAAAGGGGCAGAGAGGGCAAAGCACATGGCAAGACCCAGTTTATAAGAGGTGCAGAGAGCCCGGGCAACAGACACAAAGAGTTTGTGAAACAAAGCACAGAGGGGGAAGATTCCAGTGAAAACTCAACACTCCACATGCACTCAACACTCCCAGGTTCCACCCCATATTCTCAGGGCAGCTTTGCTATCCTTAATGCAGAGCATTGGCTTCCCTTTAGCTAGACAAATACAAAGAGTGATCGAGAATCACCATTGAGGAGGAAACTTGTCTTTAAACAGGAATTAGATCGTTTGTGAACTCCAGCGTGCTTTGCAGACTCCCGTGCAGTAGATCGTGAAACCCGGCAACACACTATGTTCTGGATGGTTTGAGGGCTATGAGCCAGGTCGTCAGCTGCTTATAAACTGGCCTAGCTCCATTGACTTTAAAAGGGCCACACAGATTGACACCTGCTGAGGATTTGGAAATATGGGCCCAATTTTCTAGTGCTCAGCACCCACAATTGGAAGCAGATTTTTAAAAAGTCCTTGGTACCCAGCTGAACATCTAAATGTAGGCTTGATTTGGCTCCACTCAAATCAATGGCAGATTGTTTGGGGGGGTTGTTTGTTTTCCCAGTGACTTGAGCGGGAGCAGGATCTAGGTCTAGAGGAGCAGATTTTCAAAAGGGAGCCACTCCCAGCAACTCCAGTTTGACAAGATGCCTGAATTTTCAAAAGAGATCAGCTTCTTTATAGACACCAAACCTAAAGCAGAGGGCAGAATCCAGAGCATCGCTTACACCAGAGCTTTACCTCTACAGCACCTGAGTCTTTGAAGCAGCTGTCTTTGTTAACGAAAGGTGGTAGAGAGTAAGAAGCACTCCCAGACTGGTTGAGAACCACCAATGTCCTCATTCAATGACCATCATCTACCATGACTGAAATAGTGACCCCCAATGGCCAGCATCAACTATGACTGAAATAGTGACCCCTCAGAGTTCCCACTGGCTGCCAAGCTATGAGCGCCGTAAGAAATCCACATACCTGTATATTTTATATCTGGTTGTAAATCCTTGACGATGTCTTTCCACAAAGGATAAGTAGCTCCGCGAGTGGTGGAAAGGCCCCCTGTCTGAAATAAGCCAATCAAATTCCTTGGAGACATGTTGGTTGGTAACAGCTGGTTCCTGGTGGGAGGGCTGTACTATTATATGGTCCCATATAAACAGGAAGTAGAGGAACTCAACAAGCCTCCAGTTCATGCTTTTCTGTCTGCCTTTTTCCTCTCATTCTTGCTCCATTCTATGGAGTCCTGTGGAGGAAGAGAGGAAGGGAGGGGAAGAGGAAAGAAAGAGAGAGGGGGGAGCAAGAACAGAGGAAAGAAACAGAAGAAAAGAGAGAGAGAGAGAGAGAGAGGAAAGAAAAGTGGTTACACATGTGATCTTAGAAACATTTTTTTGTTGACGTTAATTATTTCAAATACGTGGCACAACATGAAAACAAACTTTAAACCAGGTTTTAAATGGTCTACTTGTATTGTGGTTCTGGGTATCTGATCATATTTCATTACATCTATGGAGCTTTTATCCCTTCTCTAAGAGCATGCATTGCCCCGTGAAACAGCTAAGTCAGGACCGAAGAGCACCGCACCCTGTTCCCCCAGTTACTTCTCTCAGGGAAGTTCCCTGCAATGCCGCAGTGGGGAGAGGAGGCCAGATGCACAAGGTGGCGGCACCCCGGGCCTCAATTACATGTTTATCATCCCTTTAATGCGGTGCCAGATAAATGGGTCTTCTGCTTTCATCTATCTCCGATGATCTGTAATCCATACTCCATGCAACCTGAGCTCTTGCTTTAAAGTCAGGCCAAAAAAAGAGAAATAAAATAATAATTATCCAGTTTTCAGAGACAACACCCCCTCCCCCCCAAAAAATCCTGCAGAACTTTGAAGGATAAAGACCACAGCAGGCAGCTCACTTCACAGATTAGGCCTTTGGGGAGGGAGGGCGAAATGAATCATCATTTTGTTATTTCTATTAAAGTAGTGCATAGGGGCTTCAACTAAGGTCAAGACCCCATTGTGCTAGGCACTGCACATGCATGTAGTAAGGGACACCTCTGCCCTGAAGAGCCTGAAGTCTAGGCAAGACACAGAATGAGTGGGAGGGGAAACAGAGGCAGAAGGGGAAGAGGTGCCTTGCCGAGGTCTGACAGCAGCATAGCGGCAGAACTCGCAGCTCCCACCCCAGTGCTCTTGCCATTAGATCCTGGTGCCTCTCTGCTCACACCATTGGCACTGTGCCCCCTACTGGCTGGTGCTTGGCTTTACATTAGTGGAAGGTGAATAGGGGTTACTAGGAACACTGCAGGGATGGTCCTTGCCCTTCTGTTTTGTGACAAAGATACAAGGGAGGCGGGCACAGCAGGGTCCCAGGTTGTATTAATTATCTATTCATCACTGACAAAGTCTTCCTTTCTAAATTCCAGCTGTATGAGGTTTTGCTGGAAGAGGGATATGTGTGAGCGGGGCTGCATCTGTGTGATGTGTGTGCCAGCCACATGTACAACTCCCAGAGTGTATGTGTGTGAGAGAGAGAGACAGACAAAGTACCTCTGTGTGTGTGTGTGTGTGTGTGTGTGTGTGTGTGTGTGTGTGTGTGTGTGTGTGTGTGTGTGTGTGTAGGTAAGAGAGATCTAAAGTTCCTGGGGTGGTGGGGGTGAGAGAGAGAGAGATCCAAAGTGCCCGTATTTGTGTGAATATGGATTTATGTCACCGGGAAGACATGTGTGAGAGTGACATGAGGCTACAGCATGTGATTGTGGGTGTGCATGTGTTTGCGCGGGTGCAGCAAAATCCAGAGTGTGATTGGGCGTTGGTGGCAGTGAGTGTGTGATGGGAATACGTGGGAGTCTGCACGTGGGCACAGCATATGTTTGTGCTGCTGCAAGCGAGCTCCGTGGCACTGTAGAAAGTGAAACGCTCTGTGTAGCCTGTTTAAAATGTTCCGTCAAACAGCTCCCCTCCAGCTAAAGTTATACCCCATGAAAAATGAAAGCATTAAATAGAAGAGAGGCACTGAACGTGACCCTAGAACGGTCTCTGTAAGGTTTCTCCACTGGGCAGGTTGAACCTCCCGCCAGGTACTGTGATAGAATATTACGATTAGTTGTCAGGTGGGTGTGCTTAGAGGGCCTAAGTGAGGAAGAAGGTTAAGTCACTGGACTGGAGACCTGCAATCACTTCCTGCCTCGCCCACCAGACTCATCATGTGACTTTAGACATGTCACTTGTACTACTTTGTGCCTCCAATTCCTCATCTGCAGAATGGGGCTAAATCTTTCCTGCCTCACAAAGGTGTTGAGCGTGAAGTGCTCCAGTACTACAACAATGCGCTCCATAGCCGCCCCGAGATAGATAGCATTAGGCTTTGCACAGACCAATAGCAACAGACAGTCCATGTGCCAGAGCTGGCAAGCTACACCCATGAGCTAATCAAAGGGTGGAAGAGGAGACACAGGCAGAGACCAAGAGGTGAAATGATTAATGGTCAGACAGAAGGTCAGTGGCACCACTCGGATCAGAACCCAAGTCTCATGGCCACTATCCTCACCACTAGACCACACTGCTGCTCAATATTACAGCTATCCTTAACATGTGTAATCTTCCAAACACTTTCCACAGAGCTCAGGGTGCTCCTGTCAGGTAGATGAGTACAGGGAAATCAAGGCAGATAAAGAAACGGAAGTGGGGCTAAAGAGAATCAACAGAGCTACCAAGAGCAGTTGGGTACAGTCTTTGGGTAGGCAAGAATCAGAGGTCCTGATTAGAGATAACAAGCTAGTTCTGCCTGATTGGACTAACCTTGTTATCTCCAACCTGGTTCTTGCCTACTTATTTATACCTTCCCCATGACACTTCCACTGCATGCATCTGACGAAGTGGGTATTAGCCCACAAAAGCTTATGCTTCAATACTTTAGTTAGTCTTTAAGGTGCCATAGGATTCTTTGTCACTTTGGATAGGCAGTTACACCCTTGTATATAAAAATGGAAAGAGAGGTTTCAATCAAATATTGTGGAAACAGTACAGGCAAAAACAGAAAAAAACAAACAACGGAAATAGGCAGAGGTTAAAATAAATAGGCAGGAATGAGACAAATGAATAAACAGAATGTAGGAAGTGCTTAAAATAAAGATGGTAATAATAATACAGTCCCAACAGGACATACTCTGTACCACTTTGTACCACCGCTCAGGAGGATATCCTGTGTTCCCCTTTCTCCCTCTCTCCCGTCTTCCTTTTTTCCCTGCCCTGTCTCTTCCCAGAATGTAAATAGAGCTGGTTGAAAATTTCAAATTCAGATTTTTCCATTTCAAATTCAAAAAATCTTTTTTCCCCATAATGTCACTAAAAATGGCAAACTATTGGTTTTTATCCCCCCAAACATAACCCCCTCCTTATTTTGCTTAACTATTTATAAGTACTCTGAAGCAGGGATCATGGCTTCTGAGACGTTTCTACGGCACTGGGCACAATGGGGTCCTGATCTTGACGCGCTTTGGGCTCTGCACACAATAGTAATTAATAATAAGACTAAAGAGAGCTGAATGATTTGCCCAGTGCCATAGAGGGAGTAAATGTCTGAGGCTGGGTGAGACGAACTCATGTTCTTTGGTATCTTCTGGTTCTGGGTTCAGAGTCGGGATTAGAACTCAGGACAGAGTGACTAGCTTCTAGTCACAGCTCAGGCCACACCTCTGTTTCTCAGATTAGAAGCACAAATGATACGCTTCCTCTGCCCAATGAAAAGTTATAAGTTCACCCTCCTTCTCCATTAGATCAGCATCAGTCTCCCCTAATGATCAGCTGTACTGCATGCATAGACCTAACTATGCCTGTTGTTTGGTTATTGAACCCCCCCAGTAGCTACCTCATTTGTCAGCCTCCCTGGATCAGTTCTTTAAGCCCTCTTCTTTCTACTGAATTCTGACTGTGCTGGGAGAATGGACTTTTTCTATTAAAGTAGAGTGATACCTGACCGCCAGTCCTCTGTCCAGTGCATGTCCATTGGGGAGTGGTGGGTGGAATGACTCTAACGGTCCTCAGTCAAATCACCCATCTACTATCTCCGATGTGGAGCTGAACGGTATTTTGATTGTCTCTGTTCACCCCAGACCAAAGACACCCAGAGACTGATTATCTGCCCTCCACCATGTTTGTTAAGGTCAGGCTTGAGGTAATGATGAAAAAAGCTTGGCTGATTCCTAACCAGTATAGAGATCTTCATCCAAACAATCATCAGTTGCCAGACCTTAATCAACATGTGGATGATATATCCCCTCCCCCCAGACCGTAGGAACAAGTGGGCAACCCTGAGGTCTGGAAGTTGGCTAGAAGAAAAAGCATTCAGAGCAAGGAGCAGAAGTAGGGGCAAAGGAAGAAGAAATAACATAACTTTCACCACCAGTCTAGACAATTATATCATAATCAAGTTAAATTTTTTATTAGTGTCTTTTCTCCCGATAGCTGCTGAAAAGATGTTGCTTGGCATTAAACATTAATACACACTACAGGGCTGGTCCCCGCGGAAGCCATAAAAACCTACTAAGTGGGATTATTTTGTGGTATAGGCAGTATTGCGAGGTCTATTAAATCTAACTGCTAACAACCTCAAGTCTCAAATTAATGTGTTATATGGCATACTGGAGCTGCCCCAATCCTGGAACCATCCCAGAGACATTTCAGAGATTGGGTTGGGATGAGAAGAGGGGAAAGAGAACCCCAGATTTATATCCCTTGGGTCCAAATCCCATCACAAATAACACCTGGCACAATAATAATGCCTTAGAATGAAGGCCTTGTGGTTTACCTGCCTGGCCCATTTAGACTGTAATCTCTTTGGGGCAAGGACTGTTTCTTGCTGTATATTTGTACCTCCATTAGCGAAATACAGCCCTGAAGTCTGTTGGGATCTCTAGGCCCTGCTGTAATATAAATACTTAATAATAAAGGGCATAATAATAGTTAACCCAAAGAACCGATGACCCCTATTTATAATATGGGAGATGTATTCAGTTGAGAACATCCTGGAATCAGGCTCTTCTACATTCATATATCCAATGTGAACATGCACAGTGTTCCAGAATAATGCTCCTTAAAGAAGCTGAATGGAAAGTGAGTGGGATACTGATCAGAGTTAAGATGAATGGTCTGTAAAAGCTACCACCCATGTCTATCTCACACGGTATCTGAATATCTTACAACTGTTATCTTCGGAGCGGTCAAGGTATATTCAGATACCTGAGATATCTTACAACTGAATGGTCAACACGGCACAGGCAGCATTTTGAGAGCCCACTTCTCAGTGAATTTCCATCCCACTATTTTGCTCATGTAAACTTGCCTTTAAGTTAATGTAAATTTATGTTCAAATGTCAGTCCTTTTGCACTCCCAGAATGGCATAAAGCGGTCTTCGTGCCCCAGAGAATTCAGGCCTGACTGTTTAAAATTCATCCCCAGCCTTATGATTCTCTTTCTTTTAGAACTCGGAGGTTTTGTAGCAAAAAGAGGCCAATTCTTTGTGTTCAGTGGAAGTTACCTATGTTTGAATTGACATTTCATTTCATCGTGACCGATAGCTGCACGTTTGCTAATTAGATTCTGTACCTCTGCTGCCGTAAAACAGCAGCTTTGATCCAAGGAGTTGGAATGACATTACTAACATGAATGGACACTCTCAACACTGTGGTGAGGTAGCTAAGCCCCCCATAGCCCCGTTTGTTTTTGACATAAAGATAGCGAAAAATCAGGTGTGTGCTTGACCGCTCTGAAGATAACAGTTGTAAGATATTCAGATACCGTGTGAGACAGAGACGGGTGACAGCTTTACAGAGAACAAAACTGTTATTAGCCCTATATTGAAGAGGGACATTGACTTGCCAAAGATGACAGCTGCAGAGGGGAAACAAGAATCCAGGGATCCTGACTCCCAATCACCAGCTCCAAACACCCTCTTTGGAAGACCAACAAGGCCCTTGTTCTAACCTCTACGCCTCCCATTTATCCTTTATATTCGACAAATCAGAGAGATCCTTCACACACACACACACACAGTGGTCCCTCACGCTTCTTATTGTAAACTATCAACATCAGAAATGCAGCCTCCAGAAAGAGAAATCACAGAACCCATTGTTTGCAGTAAAGAAATGAGTCCCAGATCTCTTGAAGCTTCATGCCCCAATCATTTTTCCTTGTGTCCCACATTTGGTTCTTGGCAGGCTGAGCGAGGTGTTTTGCCTGCTGCACTTTACCAGCGGGAAGGGAAGAACAAATGCTGTTTGTACCTGAAATACTTCTGGGCTGCAGCAACTTCACAGCTTGTCATAGGATGCTGATAAATTAGCAAAGGACACAGACACGGGAGACACTAGGGCTAGATACTGGAAGGGGCTAACCACTGTGGCCCCAGTTCAGCAAACAGGTTAAGCCCATGCTTAACTTTAAGCATGGCACTCACTGTATTGAAGTCCCATTGAACTACCCCTGTGTTTAAATTTAAGCATGTGCTTAAGCACTTTGCTAGATAGGGGCCACACCTGGCAGGATCACACCCACAGTATAATGGCTGGTGCATAAGCATGCCACTGCCCTCAACTGGATGCAATTGGAGCTGCTCAACTCTTTATCATACACCCTATGTAAGTATCAGATGTCCCTCTATCTCAAGTGATAGGGGGTCAGTGCATTTGGAGTACAGTAGAACCTCAGAGCTACGAACTGACGAGTCAACCACACACCTCATTTGGAACCGGAAGTACACAACAGGCAGCACCAGAGACACACACACACATAAGAAAAAGCAAATACAGTACAGGACTGTGTTAAAAGTAAACTAGTGAGAAAAGGGAAAGCAGCATTTTTCTTCTGCAGAGTAAAGTTTCAAAGCTGGATGAAGTCATTGTTCAGTTGTAAACTTTTCAAAGAACTACCATCGCATTTTGTTCAGAGTGACGAGCATTTACAATTTACATTCAGCTTTACAAATAACCTCCATTCCCCAGGCGTTCATAACTCTGGGGTTCTACTATAGAAGGCTGGAAGAGGAAACCCAGCTGTGGCCATGAATTTCGGCGTGGCTGTGAGGTGCACCGTAGTTACAAATGTGAAAGCCCAGGAGACACCAATTACTTATATTCTGGAAATGGGGATTGACACTCATCTGTTCCAGGCAGCGATAGGTGAACCTCAAAGGTCTCAGAAGTTCCATTCAGATAAGACCCAACAGTTCCACTGCTCAGTCAGTTAGCCCTGCAGTGCTGGGCTGGAAACCATATGGGAATAGCAAGAACTATGGTACTTCCTGCTTCTGTCTGGACTGGAAACACTCTGACAACAACCTTGCATCCAGTATTTTGGCTCTTCTCTTTCTGGTGCCAGGGAGAGCCAGGAAGTGAAGTGGCAGAGATTAAATGAAAATAGATAATAATAACACTAAGTTAACCAAACTTCTCTGAGCCTCTCGAAAGGATGATCTAGGTGCTTTTCAATCAAATGTTTTTCTGAACCTGAAATTATTAATAATAATGTGAAATTATCTAAAATATTATCCAAATGTTATCTAGTCCTCTCCTCCATTGTTCCATGACTAGTTAAGTTACACCAAAATAATAAGAGCTAGTATTTACATAGGATTTTTCGGTATCTTTCTAGGCACTTATGTTCACGCACATCACCAGAGTATCTGTCTCACAACCATTAATGGATTTTATCCTCACAGCATCCCTGAGAGGTAGAAGTAGTGCTCTCCCCATTTTACAGATGGGGAACTGAGACCCAGAGAGACTAAGGCCTGGTTTACACATAGTTCTTAGATCAACCTCTGTCAGTCAGGGGGGTGAAAATTCACACCCCAAAGAGACACAGTTAAGCCGTTTAAGCCTCGGTATAGACACCACTAGGTTGATGAAAGGATTTTTCAGTCAATTTAGCTGCTGCCTTTCGGGATGAATTTACTGCAGTGACAGAAGAACCCCTTCTACCACTGTAGTTTCTACACTACAGCGGCGCAGCTGCAGCGGTATTTCTAGTGTAGACATCCCCTATAGCGACTTGTCCATAGTCACACAGGAATCCAGTGACTGAGCCAGGAATTGAACGAGGTCACCTGAGTCCCCGTCCAGTGCTCTGTCTGTTAGCTTATCTTTCCTTCATGCTGCTGTTCCAAACTTAACTTAGCCTCATTACTGAAGCTAACTGGGCATTTTCTGATGAAGCATCTTTTTCATGCCAAAATGCCAATTTGTCAAACGCAAAAATGTTTCTCAGAAACGTGAATTTTGACAAAACTCGAGAAGAAAGAAAGAAAGAAAGAGAGAAAGAAAAAGAAAAAGAATGCATCCAGATGAGACTGGAATGGAATGTTTTGTTGGGTCATGTATAGCGAATGAGTCTGGACAGACCAAGTTAATACTTATACTAATCTAACTGCTTTTAGCCTATCCTTTGCTTAGCATGAGCATTGCTTGATAAATTCATCTGCTAGGTGGGATGAAGGTGATTTTTGTACTGTGTTAAATGGCGTAGATGAGAGGAAATTGATCAGTACAATAAATACAGAGATGGAAAGCAAGGAAGGTCTCTGGGTGGAGTGAGGTAACATGAAAATAAAATGGACAGCAAAAGTTATGTAAACTGAAGTTATGCAAGACACGATGTTTAATAATTGATTGGATGGCTGTTCTAATGTGAAAAAGGTATAAATATGCTAGTGTGTAAGGCATAGTGAGAGCCTCGCAGGAAAAATCTATTGTGACGGGCTATGCCCCAAGAGAAGGTAATTGGCCAAAATCTTCTTCTGTGCATCTGGCATTCATTGCTTTGATAGCAATTGTGAATGCAAGGCCATGCTTTTGGTTCAAATCAAGGTTTTCATTAATAAACCCAAGTATCTCCATGCCGAGGGTACAGTATTCCAGACCAACAGTTTCAATTTGCTGTTTCAAAATGACATTTGGTGTCAGTGTTTGAAAATTGATATTATGTAATAGAAACGTCTTAAAAAGTCAAATGAATGAAACATTTCAATTTTACTGAAACACAAAGTTATGATCAATGCAAAATGGTTTTGTTTCCAGAATTTTCTTTCACTGGAAATTTCAGGGTTTTTTGTTGTTGTTGTTCGTTTTTTGGTATTTTGCTTTTGTTCCATTTTCAAATGGAAAAAAAATAAAATAAAATTGTGGAATTTCCCACCAGATGGAAAATCTGGTTCCTGCCCAACTCTATTAGTCATACACCATGAGCTAGGTAAAACTGTAGCACTATTTCACATTATTCAGCTAGGGAAACTGAGGCACAGGGTGTATTTAAGTGATTTTCCCATAACACAAAAACTACATTACAGCCCAGATTAGATCTCAAGAGGTTTTGACTCCCACTATCATGCTTGATCCAGATAGTCTCAAAAGAAAAATGCTCTGTCCTTTCACACACCATTGCAACCACATGGGGAGTGGGTGTGGGAAGAGGGAAAACAGACCTGAAATTGCACCCAGCAGTGAGAACTGAACATCTTCTCCAACATGAACAATATGAAAACTACAAACATTGTCTTCAGCCTGATTTTCATAGTGACATTTCTATCGTCCCAGTGTTTATTCCTGCACAGACACAAAAACATGGTCCCTGCTCCACTCTGGGGACTGTACTGCAACACCACTAATATTGGCGTCCCAAGGGTTTGGGAATAAATCGATGATCCCTTTAAATAAAAGAGCTTCCTGATCTCCCGGCACTCAGCTCCACCTTCCAGGTGGGCTCCTTAGCTAAGCAATCGCCGGAATCTTTCCTTTCTTCTCAGCTGTGAGTCAAGGAGCACAAAGGGTTAAAATCCACAGCCCATCACTTCTCCAGGTAGCGCTCCTACTGCGTGGATAAAGACAACCAGGGCTGCTGGGAGGAAAAGCCCGTTTAACTCAGCACTTCCTAAGGACATCAGGGTCTGTCACTGTACACCCTGGAACATACAAATTAACCCAGAGATAGATTTGGAGGGGTGGGGATCTAGACCGTTGGCTGATGTGAATTCTGGCCCAGGGCTGATCCGCCTGTGCTATGGCATGGAATGACTGAATAATTTGCACTGGCTATGAAGTCTTCATATGAATTTAGACACATGGGCGCTGTCAGCCTACTGCCTTTTCCCAGCATGCAACATTCCTGTCAGGGCACTGGAAACAGGCGGAGGAAGCTTAAACCAATCTTCAGTTGAGCTTTTCGCAGAAAGAGCAGAGAAGTATTTCAGATCCCGGAGACCAGGCTAGTGAGGGTCACTGGCATGTGTTTACGGTTCCCCTTGGCAACTGATCAGCACTGAATATGATGTTGGCAAGAGTCATGATGTCTTGTACGTCAGGCATCATAACGCTCCTATAAGGTGTGTAAGCAGGCATGTAGGAAGGGCGATCTACTAAATAGGGAACCAGACTAGGCCTCAGGAGATTTGGATTCAGTTCCATGCTCTGTCACAGATTTCCAGGGTGGCCTTGCCCAAGTCACTTAGCCTCTCTGCGCTCCAATTCCCTTTGTGGCAAATGGAGATAATTTGCCCATCTGCTCTACGTCCCAGGGTGCTGGGAGGATAAATGCATTCAAGATTGTGAGGTGCTAGAGAGCACAGAGATAGAAGCCACACAAGTATCATGTGTGTGTTTGTATATATCAGTTATTCCCATTTTACAGCTGAAGAAACAGAAACACAGTGGGATGCAATATGGAACCCTTTTGCATGGGTGAACGCTTACTCATGGGAATAATCCCACTGGAAGGAGTACATGCTGATGAGGGTGAGTCAGGGTCCACAACATTGGCTTCCCTGGAAGCTCCAAATTCTGAGAACCTCTGAAATTCAGGCCACTTATTTAGGTGGCTACATGCCTTGCATTAGGCACCCAGGTTTGACAAAAATGGCCTTATCCTCTTGCCCAAAGTAACAAAAATCCAGTGGCAGATTATGGAATAGAAGCCCAGGAGTCAAGTTGATTGCCGGGTCCCTGTTCTAGCCACAAGCCTCCACTACCTAAATTACTGCTGCTGGTACTGTAGAGTCTGGCATAAAGGTTATTAAAGTCCATGGGACTTGGTTTAGATCTAACGGCAAGAATACAGTGGAATATTGTATTAAACCTCACACTCAATTACATCAAAAGTTTGAATTAACCCAGGACTGGCAGGGGATTATTTAATTACTAGCAAAATATGTATCTGTTACTTTTCTACTCCTCAGGGTATTCCGCACCAAAAAAAATAAACATTCTGTGCACAGATATTGTAAAATTCTGCAAATTTTAGTTTTCAAATAAGTATGGAGGCTCCAGCTTGGTATTAAAGAGCACTGGGAGACCCCCGGGACACAGATTCAGTGGTGGGTCTGGGCCCAATCCTGACATACAGCTAGTACTGGGCTGTGTTTCTTGTCTGTTTCGATAGATTGTAAGTAAAACTGGTCCCCCCAAAAAATCAGTGAAAAATTTTTTTCTATTCAAAAATGCATTTTTTGTCAAAATTGAAAACGTGTCAATTTCAGTGAAATTTGAAATGGGTAAAAATATAAAAACAAAATATTTAGTCTTTGTGTTTGACTAATGTCAAAACATTGTACTTGGACATTCATGTCCTATTAAAATATTATTATATTATATGTATACACAATTTTATACTATTATAGTGTTTTGACACTATCTAAATGAAACATTTCCGTGATCTCGAATCAGAACTGTTCATTTTCTGAATTTTTGTTCTGTAGAAAATGTAGAAATATTGTTCTGACTTGGAATGATTTTTTGGTTAAATGTCAGAATTTCCTGCAGAAAGGAAATCCCATTTACTAATTCACCCTAATTGTAAGCTCCTTGGGCATGTACCATATCCTCAGTATCCTTTGTCTGGGGTGAAGTACGCTTGACCAGTATTCATATTCACATGCCATGGGTAACATTGTCAGAAGCCTACATGATTTAGGCTCCTAAATCCCATTGACTTTCAATAGGACTTAGGGTTTTTAAAAAAATTTACCTGGTGTCTTTATCACAAATGATGTTTTTGTTTAATCCCTTTGTCATGGTTGTTTGCCTGCAGTGCAGATACTTGTGAATTTCTACCACCCAGTCTATGTAAGGTGGAGGGGAGTATGGGGCTGAAAACAAGTACAGCGGAGAGGCATAAGTGAAAGAGAGCCGCAGCTCGGAGCAGAGATGGTAACAAGGAAACTGTATTGATTCTTTGTCTTCATGGAGGAAAATATCCCCAACAGTTTCTGTGTGCTCACTGTGATTCGATAAGAGATTGAGGGCGCTGAGATCTATGTACTATCGGGTTGCCAGCATCTGTGTACAGGGCTTGAATTGTGTGTGAACAGGGACTCCATCTTAAATGAATGTGTCTAGCCCCATGTATACAAAGAAAGGACACGAATGCAACAGGAAGGGCTGGATTGTGCACGGCACTGCGTGGATGCACTAGAGGGGAGAGAGGACACAGAGCATCCTTTCTTCCCACGGCACACAGGAGACAGCCGCAATCAGGCACACAGATCTCAGGGGTGGGAAATGCAGGCGCGGTGACATGGAGGGGCTTGGCTATGCAGAACAAGTGTGAGTAAAATCCATTGAATTATTAATTTATTATTATTATTATTATTATTAATTATTAATTATTTATTAGTGATTCAAGAATGAAAACAAGTTGTAGGGGGAAATAGACCTACAACGATAACGTTTTTTATTTACTGAGGTGCTGGTCTCATGCATTGTCATCAGCATGTTAATGCTGCCGCCAAGTGCCTACCCCAGCCTCTCCACACAAAGTGAATAGATCGCAATCGGCCCCACAGCGAAGAGTCCTCAAGGCAAATGAGCAATTGCCCCCTGCAACCCCCTGCTCCCTCTCTGGGAGCTTCGGAGTGTTTCTATGCTTGCCTGGAGAGCCGCTGTCGCTGCCATGACCGGTTACAGGGAGATTCTGGAGGGGACCGACTGCGCCCGCAAGGCCTGGGTCGGGGCCGCGCTGGGTTTGCTTGGTTCAGCATATCGTATTGTATTGGTCCAGCCTGCGTTGGCCTTTAAGGCCATGCAAACGGCAGCCATGAGCATGGTCACAGTGGCTACTTCGGGAGCCGTATTTTGGTCGCCCACTTGCCTCAGTGCCCAAGTCCGGGAGGACTCGGAGGACGCCCTGGATGATTTCATAGGAGGTTGTGCATCAGGCAGGGTGCAAGAACTCACAGCTATGTCATTGGTTCCTCAGCATGTTTGATGCTAGGACTGCTGGTTGCTTTTACCCAGAGAGGCAAGCGAGAAGGCGGGAAGATAACAGGACCTCCCAGACTCTAAATATAGGCTGGCTCCTGCCTCAGAAATGTTTTTCAAATGTTCTGTGTTATAAATTATCCTGGAATAACAAAGGGGGGGGGAAGATGCTGCAAATTATTAACCCTCATGGCCAGGGGAATGAAAAGCTGCCTTCCAGGCCAGTGTATTAGGTATCCTCTTCTGTGCCCAATCCACAGAGAATAGGAAAGGACGTCCAACGATTCCCTCCTGGCGATGGGGAAAGGTCAAGTATCCCTGCTGATTCTTTTATCATTGACCAAGGAGACGGGGGGAGTCTTTGTACCAGGCCCCGATCGAAAAGGAGGTCAGGAAAGGCTGAGGACTCTCGATCATGCAAAGGCTGCTGCCTCAGCACAATGTTAGAGAGTCATTTGCTAGACTATAAGAATTAAAAAACGGGTCCTGGAGCAGGAACTTGGCAGGCATTGGCTTGAGAAATGCTGGCATGAGGGCCAACCTTTTGGTTGACACACCAGGCATTGAACCAGGGATCTCAATAGTATATAAGCCTCTATAACTAACAAGGGGCTGTCATGGGGGTTCTAATAGATTTGAATACTCTGTGGATTGGGCACCTAAGAGAACACATCCTACACTGACCAGTGGGTTAAATGGGCAAGTTATCCTGATGGCATCCTCCACCCAATGCTAGATGTTATCAGCAGCACTGGGTATGGGTGGAAATCACAGCTTGGTGTGTCCCTGATACTTCTGGTGTCTCACTGAGTGAGTCAGCTTGGAACCGACCCAGAGAAGACATCTTCTTCAGCCAAGATTTGCTCCTCTGAAGTCAGTGGGCAAAGTCCTAGTGGGATCAAAGTAGCTAGAAAATCCCTCCACGGAGAGAGAGAGTTCCACATTGGAGAGGCTGTCTACAAGCCAGGACAGCCCTGCGGGTGGGGACTGCAGCACAAAAGGAGAAAACGTTCTTCCTTTCCAATCACAGCCCTGGCATAAGAGTAAAAGAAAATTCTCTCACGATGGGATGAATCAGATTCAGAACCCGTATTCTGCCATCAGCCTTCTTAAAGGTGTCGTGTGAGTCTATCCCCGGAACAGAGGGGGGCTTTGGAGCATTTATATCCACTTATAAGGACAAAAGTTGTCTCTTACATTACAAGGCCATCTACAGAGTATTCCCAAGGTCATGTAGGACATCACATGACATTCAGCCTCTTCCTGTCATACACCTACCAGCTTCATCCTTCCTTCTTTGGGCAATTGAAATTCCAGCCTAGGCAATACCGTCTTGCCAGCACTCTAAGCACTGAAGCAGGTGCTTACCTCCAGCCTTCCTACATCACACCGTATATTTTTACAGCTCAGTTCTACAGGTCGCTAGCAGGAGCGAAAATATCTTAATCTGCCAGCCCGTTTGCCTGTCTGCCCCATAGATGGGCCTCGTCCCAGCATTCCCGTCCTATTGTCCCTATCAATCTGTTAGCCAAATAATAATCACCCAAAAAGTAATTTTGCAGAACCTGAGGAAGTCAGCAGGAATTAGAGCCGGGTCTTGGATTCAGGTGTTAATCCTTTGATGTACATTATGCAAACCAGATGGTTGTCTAATCCCCGCCCGCCTGCAAACACCAGTGTGCAGAGAGCCACCATAACCCCTGTGTCTGATTGAATATTCACACTCACGCCTAATTTTATGCTCGTATCGGGAGAAGTCCCCATGCAGAAACCCCCACAGAAGACTAAAATCCCAGACATGCATGGGAGCCAAGTTCTAGATCTTTTCACTGCAGAGATAATTATTGCTCTCCGTTCCCCTCCCACCTCATAAAAAAAATGTCTTGCAGTCCCTCGTGCTTCGTTTGAACTCTGGCTTCCTCTTTGCCAGCTGTCTGCCCCCCAGGAGATAACCCCCCCCCCCCCAGCTTTCCAGCCACAGTCCATAAATCTGCTCCTTTCTTACTAAATTTGGATTCGGCTGCTTCCCTTGGGACGCGGGATGCTGTGCTGTAGCAGCTTCCACGTCTATGACTGGATCCCACATCTTACCACATATCCTCAGCTGGAATCCAAGGCCAGACACTGAAATAAGTTAAGAGCCACACACAAATCAGTTTCCTTCTCCTCCTCCATCCCCTCCCTCTCTCCCACTCTCCCCACCTCCGCCCGTCCCTTAACGTTTCTTAGATGATGCTGGCTAAAGCTCATTATTAACACATCCTAGGGCATTAATGTGCATCTAAAGGAGGAGAGGAGGAGGAGAGAGTGAAGAGAGAAAAGCGGGAGTGGAAAACAGGATGAAAGGGAGCAAGAGAGGGGGGGAGAAACAGTGATAAGGATGAATGGAGAGAAAGTGCAGGAGAGGGAGGAGTGAAGGATGATAGAAAGTGCATATATTTAGCCTGTGGTTCAGTGGAGAGGGCACTAGCTTGGAGTCAGAAAAAACAAGTACTCTTTGCCTGACTCTGCCACTGACCTCCTGTGTGACCTTGGACAACTCACTTCCTCTCTGCTGGGTTTCTGCTTCCTCTCCCACCTGTTGTCTGTCTTGTCTATTTAGAGTGTAAGCAATTCTGGGCAGGGACGGTGTGTTTCTACAGTGCATAGCATTCTGGTGCCCACATCTTAGGTGGGCTCACTAGGCACTATGATAAAATAGATAATAAATAACAATAACAGCCTATGAAAGCTCCTTGCTAGGCATGGGGAATCACAGGGAGACTGAAGCTCTGTGAATCTGTTGAGCTGTTGAGTTCCTGAACCTATTCTCCCTTGTAATTTAAACCTATGTTTATTATCCAAGGGTGAGTCCATTTAAAAATAAAATCTACCTGGGCCAGTGCCTTCTATGAGGGATAGGAAAACCACAATAAAAGGGAGGTGGAATTCAAATTCAAAGGAGCTTTTCAGTAGAATTTGTCCCCTCTTTCTCATCTCTGCTCTTTCCTTTCCCCTCTGAATTCCTTTCCCGTTCTGCTCCAATTTCTGCTTCCCTTTCCACGCGACATTTCCACTGGAGTCTGTCTCTCTCGTCCCCTGTCTCTTTTGTCCCGCCCTCTCCTCCATGGCCCATGAGGCCAAGAATATTGGGATTCAAATAAAAGATCAGAACCTGTGGTGGCTGAGTGGGTTCGACATGAAGCAAAGAGGGTCAGTTCCTGCCTGCTTTCAGCAGTCAAATATTGCTGAGTCAAACCGTAGTCCAAATGAAGGGCTGGACACCTGTGCATAAGACTATTATATAGGTATGGACAGCATTTACAGATATTACCCAGCATTCAGTGGGCTAGGCCTCCCACTCCGTGCCTGATCCACACAACGCATGAGACTGCTGGTTCCCAGTGAGGAGAGTTAGGCATCTAAATATATTCAAGGATCTGGGCCTTAATCCTTTAGCAGCAGCACAAACTCTTAGCTCTGGAGTGCCAGGGTTTGGTCTCCGGTGATGACCAAGATGAGAGTCATTTCACAGGAACAATTCCTCACCTAAATGTTTAAGGACCATCAAGCCTTGTGCCTCAGGGCATTAGCTGATCAGCAACCAGGGTGAAGAAGGAATCCCTCCCGTGGGCCTTTCGTAGATTTCAGTTAGGTTCACTGGAGTGGCATAGGAGGAAGAAGTTATGCTTTCCTCTAAGGCCCCCTCAGTCTTTAAACATCCCAGTCACCGAGACAAGGGGCAAACTTCTGACTTAATTTGTATGGGGCTGAGTCCACAATAACGTCACTCAAGCTATGGAGTTACACCCACTTTACCATCCATGTGATTGAAATCTGAATCTGCCCCCCGCCCCCAGTCTGCAGGGGGGACATTTGTACTAGTCCTTCTGGAAAAAAACAATACACATAACTGCACAGATTCCCATCCTTGCCATCCCTGTCTGTAAATCCTCACTCCCTTCTACCCCCAGCCTCCATCATCTGCAAACAAGCTTCCTGCAATGCAGGTAGACGCCGATCTACCCAATGACTACTTTCTTGCCTGAATCGCTCCTATTAATTTTGCATGAGGAAAGCTTTTCCCTCTCACGCCTTCCCTCCACCCTCCCCTTTCCAGCCAAGCCTCTATAAACACAGTAATCATTCAAACCTACATAATACCTTATCATGGGTTTTGCACCTGCCCATCGCATCTCTCCCTTATTTCCTATCCTATACGCTAAGTAGTCATTCACTCCTAAACAGCAGCTTATCTCAGCATTTACACCTGCCTTGCCAATGAACTCCATGTTCTACCTGTCAGATCCCCCAGATCAGTCGTCTCCTGTCGGCTGATTATTCCATCTAGAGCTCACGCTTTCTTTGCAGCTGCTTCCCTTTCATCCTTTCCACCTGCTCTGAAAAGTTACCCTGCCTTCTTCCCTGGTTCCCTCGCTGCTCTCGCTGTCTCTACAGCTGATTGCATGTCTATGTATCTTCTTTATACACCTGATGCGCGGTGCCACCTTTGCAGTGTAATCATTCGCACTTGCCCTAAAAGAGTTGCAGCGACAAAGGCAGAATCGCTATAGAGAGACATCTGTAAATAGTGGCAGGGCCAATCCGAAATCCCAGCTTTAAAGGATCCCCTGAATTTTGGCTCTGAGGAAAGGAAGGAGGTTTTTTTTTAAGACTCTACCCTGAAAGTCTGGAGATCTGGCTCTGCCACTGAAGCCCTCTGTAACCTTGGGCAAGTCATGTATCACTCACTCTTTTAGAGATCTCGGGGATAGACTTTCAAGAGCCGTGTTATTCCCACATTGACACCCCAAGGGGATGAACACACTTTAGATGGTCTGTCCTATGCAGACAGATCCAACGCCCGTTAAAGTCAGTGGAAAGACTTTTATTGAACTAGAAAGGGAGGTTGATCGAGCCCCTGAGCTCTCTTACTTCTGTCCCCCACTTGTAAAAGAATGGTGGTAGCAGACCCTTTTCCCCATTCTTTGTCTGTGTTGTTTGTTTAGATGAGAACATCTTCATGGCAGGGGTTGTCTGTTTCTAGGTGTATGTCCAGTGTCCAGCAGCATGTGTGTGGACTGTGCTTGCACCTAAGGCCTTTACGATGATCAAAATAATATAATGATACCATGGATTTGAAATTTGCAGCTCAGGCTCATTAGAGCTACTTAGGAGGTCCCGTTTTAGCACCTGCTCCAATCCCTACTGAAGACTGGAAATTAGGACAAAGGTTTCTAACCATCAGAGGAGTGATGTTCTGGAACCACCTTCCAAGGGGAGCAGTGGGGGCAAAAGACCTATCTGGCTTCAAGACACAGTTGATGAGTTTATGGGGGAGATGGGATGATGGGATTAGGGTGACCAGATGTCCTGATTGTGTAGGGACAGTCCTTATTGTTGGAGCTTTTTCTTAAATAGGCACCTATTCCAAACCCAACCCCCTTCTCCCCCATACCAATTTTTCACACTTGCTATCTTGTTACCCTAGATGGGATAGCCTAATTTTGGCAAACCATTAATTTTTGACTATTAGTGGTAAATATGCCCAATGGCCTGTGATGGGATGGGATCTGAGTTACGGGAGAGAATTCTTTCTTGGGTGTCTGGCTGGTGAGTCTTGCCCACATGCTCAGGGTTCAGCTGATCACCATATTTGGGGTCGGGAAGGAATTTTCCTCCAGGGCAGATTGGCAGAGGCCCTGGAGGTTTTTCACCTTCCTCTGAAGCATGGGACACGGGTCACTGGCTGGAGGATTCTCTGCACCTCGAAGTCTTTAAACCATGATTGGAGGACTTCAGTAGTTCAGATATAGTTTAGGGGTTTATTGCAGGAGTGGGTGGATAAGATTATGTGGCCTGCATTGTGCGGGAGGTCGGACTAGATGATCATAATGGTCCCTTCTGACCTTAAAGTCTATGAGTCTCACATATTAACATGGGAGCGGGTACTCAGATCAGACTGCTGGTCCATGCGGCCTGGTACCCTGCCTGTTTCAGTGGTTGAAACTTTCCTATAATGCACAGAGCATGACCCTTTACTAGAGATGTTAATTCCTAATCTCCCTTTTACTTCAATGGGAGCAGCAGCAAGTCCCTTCCCAACTGTGGACTGCTCTGTGCAGAGAGAGAAATTCCTTCCTAACCCTACAAGATGATCAGTTCCTGCTCTGAAACATGAGAGTTGATTAGCACTCTCTTCGATTGCCGAGTTGCAAATGCTATTAATTGCCAGAACCCAATCTTTACATTTCAGTCTAGCCATGCACAACGACCCCCTGCAGCGGAGCATTATTTAGCTTGACTATTCACTGAAAAAATATATTTCCTTCTCATTTGTTTTAAATGTGCTCTTTGATATATGGCCCCTAATTCTTGTCACATCAGAGTACAAATAGTTCTGATTGCCTCCTACTGAAGCCTTCAAATAACTGTATATCATGTACCTCAATGCCATTCTTTTTCCAGACTAAATAACCCATTCTTTTCAGTCTCTTTCCTTTTAATTGGTTAATATTAGTAAAGCAGTTTGAAAATGCATTAGTACCATTCAGTTGTAATGTATTTTCTGTTATTTTCTACCCTTCCTTTTTATGCCTCAAGTATTCTCCTATAAGCTGCCATCCATCTCCATTGATTCTATCATCAAGGATTTGTAGGTCTTTATAATGCCCCGGGGAATTTCCTTTCCCACTTCCTGACCGGGATTTTGGAACAAACAAAGAAACTGAACTCCAGTGGCTCTTACACAGGGTTCACACAGTACCTAGTATATACTACAGCATGGGGACTTTCTGTGGGCCTTGACCCTGCAATCAGCTCCTTCTGAAGTCCATTGGGCTCTGCATCCATGAAGGGCTCTGTCTGCATGGATCTGCCTGCAGGACTGCATCCTTAGTGAGCACTGCGGTTCCAGTTCAGGAAAGCACTAAAGCACCTATTCTACTGGGACTTAAGTACATCCCTAAAGGTGAACTTGGTGCATGGGGCAGATTCAAGCAGATGCATAAGTACTTTGCCGAATCAGGGCCTATCTGAATACCCATGCAGTGAGCAATACTTACCATTACCTACTCTACTATGCTGTTTCAATGCCTTAATTTAAGGGACTCCCTTTAAGCTAGGACTTAAGTCTTTTTTCCTCAGAGGAGGCTGCAAGTTAAGGTTATTCTCCCCAAAGTCCATTCACTTTATATTCCTCCAAGTCAAATATCGTATTAATCCTTTGGTTTGATCAGATTCTCCTTAACTGGTCCCCCAGCATCCTTGCGTTTAACTAGCCTTTCCCGTCATCACCCACTTGCTACTCACATCCTCCTCCAAATCACAAACAAAGGTACTGAGGAAGGCTGATCCAATATCGACCAATGGGTTTCCCCATTATTAACTTCCATCCCTCTGAGCAGCAACTATTCCTGGTGACTCCTTAATTCATAGTACTTGGCTACCCTTTTAATTCACAGGAGGGATTAACTTCTCTAAAGAGGGACCTTTTCAAAAGGCATCCGAGAAGAAATCAGATAAATTATACTCACCAGGTCCCTTTTTATCCACTATTTTATGAACATTGTCAAAACGTTCTAAAAAGGGTTGAAAGGTACCATTTACCCTGCAACAAGAGGTGCTACTTAGACCCAAACCCTTATGACTTATCCAAGTGCTGGGTTATTTTCTCCTTAAAAATATCCTCAGTCGGTGTGCCTGGAACATGTATGTAACTCATCACTCTGTAATTTCCTAGGCTGTCTTTAGGAAGATGGACACTCAGGACCACATGTTATCATGGTTTCTGTTCATAGAAACAGTGAAGCCAATGGGATATAGATAGATAGATATATACTTGTTTAAGCAAATCAGAGACAGGATATGAGTCCACGCCAGCGGCTCCAGGAACAACTGTGTTCTGAAGGATACATTATACACACTCGGCAGCATCGCTGTGATTTCATATTTTGTTTCTTTTTACAATTTGACCAGGACCACTATCCGATTGCTGCACGCTGCTGCCCTTTGTTGTCTCAGGGTGCTTCATGTAAACGTCAGCCTCCGCTGGTGTTACTCCACAATTGCCAGTAAAAAAGTGCCCCCGCCGTGATATTTATAAGTCTCTCACATAGGGTGACCGGATGTCCTGATTTTATAGGGACAGTCCCGATTTTTTAGTCTCTTTCTTATATAGGCCCCTATTTCCCCCCACCTCCGCCCCCTGGCCTGATTTTTCACATTTGCTGTCTGGTCAGACTGATGCAAAGACTCAATGGAATTTCTACACAACTTCAGAACCTCTTTCTACATTCCACATATGGCTCTCTCTTGTTTCTGATGTTTCACTTACTTTCTCAGTGTTGTCACCTGCTCTCGAGAGAAGTAATGTGTTGATAAGGATGTTGCAATTCCGGCACTTACAGCCTTCCCACCGCTGTTTCCGCTAATCACAACTGTCCTAGGGTGGCATCATTCACACCTGCTTCTCCATACCTGCCCTGCTGTCTCCATGCTCAACCTGCATTGCAGTTCATCTCCTTGCCTACTTCTTTGGCTAGTTTCTATTCCTTACGCCTTTCTAGCCCTGACTCTGAACTACTCTACAAGCTGCCTTGGTTTGTTCTTCTGTCCCTCCATGAGCGTAACTGAAGCACACTGGCTGCCCTGGTAATGACAGCACATTTAGGGCAAGGTGTTTAAAACCCAGCCTCCCCACCAGGGTTAGCACCCAGAGCGTGGAGGGCCAATGGCTGCAGAGGTCAGTACTTGAGGTCAATGGCATGTCTCTCAACCCACATGCAGTCCCAATGGGGGTATGTAGCAATCACAATGACATCACTTGGGCTCACACATAACTGCCCCCAGAATCAGTAGGGTCCTACAGAATTGCAGACTCCAGCATGGGGATGTCACAGTGATGCTCAGTCCAAATCAAACCCTAAAGGATGGATCGTTGTACGTTGTCAACGCTCCCCTGCCTGGGTCGGCACTAGAGGTTTTGTCATCTAGGGAGCAAAAGGGGTTTTCGGTGCCCCAACCCCGCCCCACCAAAAGATGAAATAAATAAATAGAACTGACCTATCAGGCATAATCCTCACGCCAACTGAAAACAGGCTACCCTGAGGGCCTGCTCCTAAGGCTGGCCCCATCCCCTGGCTCCATGGACACCGGCTGATCTTCTAGCCCCTTCCTGTATATTCTCTTTGCTACACCTATTGGCTGTACTGGGCCTAGTTATAAAAGTGCGACCAATACTAACACTTGTCAGTCCTACAAGGCTTCAGCTTGTCCTAGTTCCGATGAAACCACATGTAAAAAGGTGACCCTCTGTCCTCTGAACAACACCGAACACGTCACGAGCGCTAAGGGACAGCACCGCCTGGCCAGCGCTGCTGACTCTGCCTGATCTCAGAGGGGAGTTGGCGGAGTGCTGAGAAGATCTGCTGGTTTGATACGACCTGCCTGCCATGTGAGGCTCTCTGTGAAGCAGAGAAGGAGCCTCCCAGCTGGGGCGGGCAGGTCAGCATGTGAGTAGGAACAGTGTCCTGAATTCTTTCTCCGTTCGGATAGTCTGTTTCGCTTTTAAACAAAAAGAGCCGGATGAAACTGCTCTCTTGTGTTTCTAGTTTCATTCAGGCATGGGGCCCTCTTTTACTCCTGCTCTCGAGCTGGTGGGTAGTTGCCAAACAGCTGCTACATTACACCCCAGGTTGGCTTTGCAATAATCCAGGGGCTTGTGCCATGGTTTGTAGAGCATCCTGCGACCCTTTGAGATCAATACGCAAGGATCACTATTAGCATTAGTGACTCAATAGCCAGGGCCCGACACTAGAGCCTGTCCAGACAACAGCACCCGGCGTTTGCCTAGCGGTAGGAAGCAGTAATAGTCCTCTTAATGTCTGGGCTTCCGTACTCTGTAAAGTATTTATCTCACCCATATAACCAGTATGTTTACAGGTCTGAACAAGAGCACACACCATGAACCCCCTCTAGCCAGTCACTGTCTGGAGACCAGCAGTCAGGCTGTTCTGGACAGTGCCTGAAGCCAGCATCAATGGCCACTTCCATTACTGTCAGAGGGTCACAGCCAGCAGCTCTCAAATTAGTCATTTCTTTGAAGTCAACCCTGTCACCAGGGGCCTTAGAATCAAGCCCTGCAAGGGCTCCATTTTGCGAGCTCTCAGACTGGAGCAGTGCTCTCGTCAACGTTGCAGTCAACACCGTTGTGCTGTAGACGCTGACCTGGCGTCATCACTCAAGGGTCAGAGGTCCAGACCCCTCAATCACACTGTTCCACTACACCCCATCGCCTGCCTGCTACACCTGATAGCCAACCTTAACTTCTGCCTACAGAACATGCTCCATTTGAAGTAATATAAACGGACCCCCTCCTGCCTTTGGTTCTGCTTCAGGTGACTTCTGCTCCATCGCTTGTTTCATAAGCGCACAGACAGCTGTTTGTTGCAAAGGAAAGGTGCAAAGGGACAGATAGGGTGTATTAAAACCCCTCCACCCACGTAGCAAGGACACCCCAGGCTGTAACCACAGCCACTGTTCACAGAAACATGTCCCAGATGACTCCATCCTTGCTTAGGCTCTGATCCAGTGCCCACTGATGTCCATGGGAATCCTTTCCCTGACTTCAGGGGGCAGTGAATCAGGCCTTTCTGTCTTTCTTTTTTCTACTCATATTGATTCTCTTCCCTGATTACAAGGGACAAGCCCAGGTTGTCATGTCTAAAGATGATGTCAGCGGCTATTTCTCTCGCTCATATACCAAACTGAAGTCATCACATGAACTCACTCTCATCCTGCACACAAGGGCAAAACATGAACTAGATTCAGTCTCAGCCGGAGACTCCAAGGGGCCCCACCACCAAAGTTACATCCTGCAGCCAGGCCAGACAGAGCTGCGTTCTTCTCGGATCTCATCAGCAAAGCACGGCTGGGCCTGCAAATAGCCACAGTGAAGACCTCCCCAGAAGAGTCAGGGCAGCGCAGGAAGAAGCAAGTCTGACTCAGTGGGATGTGCCCTTTTCTCTGAGTCAACTCTGAACCAATCAGTGCATTGATATGGTGCTCACAGGAGATACCATCTTTCAGATGATCAATAAAACCAGTGGAGCAGTGTGCCCCATGAACTACTCCCAGACAGGACCTTCCATACCATGATCTCCCCACTCCAAAGAGAAAGCCTGCTCAACTTCTGAATGCCCAGGAGCATTGGTCTGGAATGATCTGACTCAAGGTCCTTACTGCTTAACAGAATTAAAATCCCACCCCACGTTGGCAAGAGTAGAGCTGTTAACCAGGTCCCAGTGTCCCGGCCATTCCCAACTATGGGTGGTTATATTCCATAGCCCAAAATTCATCTCTGCCCTTTCAATGGGAGAAGCTTTTTTTTTTTCACTCCCCCTCTTAAAAGCTGTAGTGTTTCTGGCCCAGATTGGCTGTTGGCCTCCATCCCAGAAGTGGCTGCATTTCAGCACTGGGAAAGGGATTCCTTTATGCACAGGGCTGGATCCACATCATAACCCCATTGATTTCAGTTGAGGGCTGCTGATTTACACCAATGAAGGGCTTGGCCCAGAACCTGTTAGTGCACCTGGGATCATTTCAGACTAAAGACAGTGTATGTGTCATTATTTATTATTATTATCTGCTATTATTATTAGCTACTGGCTGCAACTGGGTGAGGAGTGAAAATGCCACCGAGAAGGGCAGTTCATGCGGGCCTTTGCCTGCATCCCATTCCCACCAAACCTATTCCAGCAAACAGTGTACAGTCTAACCTGCCTGGGAACCTAGCTGCTGTGAAGCCAGCTGATCTCCTGCTTTGCAAAGCATTCCCACAACAACTGAAATGGAGTCAGAGCGCCCCCTTCTGGGAGTCACCATTCCATCCTGTGACACCAATTCCCTGTGTAAGTGAAGATACTAGTGCAGGGACTCGGAGCTAGCAAATACCAGCGTTACCAGAAATATTTTAAATTGTATATGCACTTGTTTCTCTCTCACACACAAACACACACTAAGGACATTAGCTATCATGCACGTATGTTGCTGCATGCTTCCACACCCCCTCCCCCCGCGCAATATGGTTCAGCTTCTCTAATTTCTCATCTAGGGATTTGCAATTTTTGTACTTGTTGGTTTATTTATTTATTTACCATCCCGCCCCTTCAGAGTTTCTTTTTAAACGTATTTGCTGATATTTGACATACATCCAGGAGCCTTGATTTTCTCAACCCCAAATCTGATTGTCCATGCCTTTGCCTCCTATGTGATGATACAAGCCTACATGCCTGGGTCACATCTGGAAATCCAAACTGATGTATCAGTAGGGCGGAGAGACACAACAACACCACACGGTTATTTTCTCTGAGCCAAATTCTTCAGAGCTTCCTCAAGCAACGTTCTCGGGGAAGGCAATGGGAGTTTTGACTGAGTGAGGACAACCAGGTTTGTGTTATAAAGACTATCTCGGTAATAACCCTTGCTCAGTCCCACCTAACGTTTTCCAGAAGCAGAATGCAATCTCGGTTCTATTTGGCCCTACGCGTACTTCCAAGGTATTAACCATGGGGGCGGGGAGGACGCAGGCCGGAGGGGAGACCATGGATAAACCTTTCACAATCCCTCTTGGATCCAGTGTTTAGAAGTAGCAGCACCCTCTCAATGTGTCCCTGAAATCAGAAGTTTTACTAGGACAGTCAGCTGGCCTCATTCGATTCCTGCCCTTAGGGAGATTACACAATCTCCTAACTAGGCCCTTGAAAGAGAGAGGAGGGAGGAGGGGTGGGGGCGGTTAGTGCATCTGAAACCAGTGACATCATCCTCCCCTCCAGCACCACACCAGTGAGTTCATCCCTGAACCAGGGGAGCAGCAAAGCAAAGGAGTGGTGGTGAGGGACGGTGCTGCGGGAACTGGAGGGTGTTGCTCTGACCCCAATAGGTAGAACTAGAGTAAAGGGGGGACATTGGAAAACTATGTGTGTCTCGTGGACATGCGCAGAGAGTCTCTTTCACACACACACACACACACACACACACACACCAATACACACCACTATAACAGGACACGTGATTTCTGCAAGCCATCCCGCCAGTCTCTAGCCTGAAGTCTGTAGGGTGCAGGTGGTTCCCTCTCCTGGGAGGCGGCTCAGGCTGCACCCACCTGCCTGCCTTCGCCGGGGTGAAGTAATCCACGAGTCCTGGGGCCATGCAAAGAGCAGTAAACCACAACTAATCATGCAAAGCATTTTCCGCCTAGTGGCAAAGGGCTGTGGAGGCAGATGGCCCCCAAAGCAATGCCTGCAAGACCATCCAAAGCAGAACACTGCGCTTTGAAAGCAATCTGATACCTAGAGATGTGCAAAGAGGAGTGTGTGAGGAGGGGGGCGCGGAGAAAGGGGACACCAAATCTGCCTCGAGATCTGATTGTCACAAACAGTGCGAATGGCAATGCAGCGACAGTGATGTGTGTGTAGATGGGTGCGGGAGACCAAGAATGGGGTGGGAGATGGTGTGAGTCTAAGATTGTGTGTGTGTGTATGTGTGTGAGACGGCGACCAAGATTGCGTGCGTGTGCATGGGGTGGGGAGTTGTGTGTGTCCAAGATGGTGTGCGGCTTGTGTACAAGTCAGAGGGAGGGAAAGAGACCAAGTTGTGTGAGGTGTGGTGGGGGGTTAGAGAATCGCTAGAAAGGAGGATACATATTTAAATAACCCCTGCAGCAAAACCTTGATTCCCTTCCCTCCGCTTGCCAACCCCCCACCCTTCTCTGCAACTCTCCCGAAAGCAGCTTAGCCCCCATTAAGGAATGATGATTATAAACCCAGCTGGAAAGGCAGGCTAAACACACACGCATCTTTCCTTTCCTACCCAGAGCTTGGATGCTCCAAATGTCAATCACAAGACTAAATTCACCCATGAAGATGGTGAGCATTTTGTCTGCAGTTTGTCTTCCCCTCTCCAGGGCCCTGCACCCCCCCCCATGGTATCCAGGGACCCCACCCACACCCCCAGGCTCCTCATGGCTCCCCCAGAGCCTGGGATCTGTGCTGGACCGGTCGGCAATGGTGCAATGGGGTGGAAGTGCTCCTCTCCCTTGGCCTCCCCAAGTCCCCCATGGACTGGGAAAGCAAACTTGTGCTCCTGTACCGGACAGCCGTGCAAGCAGCCTTCACACCTGAGCGGCTCATCAAGACAGCCACAGACCCTCAGCCCTGGAGAGGGAGGGGAGACCCTCCCCAGATCTATGGTCCCCTCCCCCCCCCCCGCACTTACAGACACCCCCCCCCCCCTTCATTCCTTGCTGTATCTCAGTTTCTCCCCATTCCCACTCCGAGCAGAGGCAATCAACCCGGCTTTACGTCTCCCTTCTGCAGGGGTTGCCTGACACTTGCACAACCGGAGCGGTGGATTAAGCGGAGCCGACACCAGCTCCCGGGGGACGTTTTCCCGGGATGTATCCATATTCCGCAGTCCAGACAGGGCGGTGGAGGGTCAGCCCCCACCCCCGGCTCCAGCCGGAGGCTGCCTCCTTCCTCCCGTACATGCTGGAAACGTACCTCGCTACGTGATCCTGCTGCATGGAGCAACTCCCACCCTGCACCCCCTGCGTGCAAATGTCCTGACAGCCACACGCGTGTTACACACACACACACACGCAATTAGGTTACAGGACTTCTGCATTGAACCACATTAAACTTCATGCAAACCCAAGGGGAAGGAGAACGAGACGGGCAGGCAAAGTGTGTGTGTGTGTGTGTGTGTGTGTGTGTGTGTGTGTGTGTGTGTGTGTGTGTGTGTGTGTGTGTGTGTGTGTGTGTGTGTTTCACTAGGGATGGATTCACTAGGGCACCTTAGAAGATGGCACGCCAGCGAGGAGCAGGGACGAAGCGCAGTTCAAACGCGGGGCTCCAGGACGGGGCGCTAACGGGGGGCTGGGAGTGGGGGATCCGATGCGGATGACACGAACCCCCCTTCCCCCCCTCCCCGCCCCCCTTACCTGAGGTTACTGCTCCGCTTTGGCCGAGAGCTGCGCGCCGCTGGCTTTTACCGGGCTCGGCGGGAAGTGCTGGGCTCGCTTCTGTGTCCCGCTGGCATACTGGGCGCTGGGCTGGGCAGGCGGGCGCGGGGATCCTGGGGCAATAGCAGCACTTTTCATGCTCGGACAGCAAATCCCGTCCCTTGATCCGGATCGCGGGCGTGCAGGGCAGAGGCAAATCCTTCCCCCCTCTCCCCTTCTCTCGCTCGTCTCCTCCTCCTCCCCTCCCCTCTCCTCCGCCGATCAGTTCCGAGCCATCGGGGAAGGAGCAGCCGAGGCAGCGGGGAGACTGGAGCGGGGGCTGCACAGCAAAATGAAAAGGGCTCCGGGAGAGAAGCGAGGGGCGGGGCTTGCCGGGAGGGGCGGGGCCTGAGCCGCCCGGATAAATGAATGGGGGGGGGGACAGGGAGGAGCCTAAACCCGGAGATTTTCTCCTACAGAAGCGTTTTGTACGGAATGGGAGGAGGGGGAGCCGGGCAGACCGAGCCCGGGACGTGGGAAAGGCGGATCCGACGCGAGCTGGGGCGGCGAGGAGCGCCGGGGATCTCAGGGCGGTCAAGGGCCGGCGTGGAGGGGACGGGGGGGAGGGGGGTTCGCTTGCGCTGGGTGGGGGGAATACGGGGGAAGGCAGCGGGGGGGGGGGGTTTGCTATTGAGAGCCCCCGGGCCTGGTTTTATTGTTTGATTGTATTTCTCGCGAGCTGATGCTCCGGGAAGGAGAGTGTGTGTGTGAGGAGGGTGTGTGTGTGTGTGTGTGAGGAGGGGGTGTGTGTGTGTGTGAGGAGGGGGTGTGTGTGTGTGTGTGTGTGGAGGGGTGTGTGTGTGAGGAGTGTGTGTGTGTGAAGGAGAGGTGTGTGTGTGAGGATTGTGTGTGTGTGTCTGAAGGAGAGGTGTGTATGTATGTGTGTGTGTGTCTGTGTGTGTAAGGAAGGGGCTGTAAGGAGGGTGGGGTGTGTGTAAGGAGGGGTGTGTGTGTATGTGTGTGTGTGAAGGAGAGATGTGTGTGTCTCTGTGTGTGTGTCTGTATGTGAAGGAGAGGTGTGTGTGTATGTGTGTGTGTGTCTCTGTGTGTGTGTCTGTGTGGCGAGTCCCCGCAGCGCTGCTCGCGGCGTCCTCCTTGCCGCGAAGGGAAGGACGCAGAGGGCTGGGGCGGGCGGCAGGGCTGAGTCGGGCCGGATCCGCAGGGCGGGGAGCGGCGGCCGGGTGGCCACTGCCAGCGCTCCGAGCGGGCTCCCCGCTGGAGGCGAAAGGCCCCGGCCCGGGGACGCCGTTCAGCACCGAGGAGAGCTCCGCAGGGGGACGCGTCCCGCGCGCTCAGCCCTCCCCGGGGTCCAGAGGTGGGGGAGAGGCCCCCCTAGGGAGCTTTGTCCGGTGGTCCGCAGCCCGCCCCCCTCCTCCTCTGAGCCCGGCTCGGCTGGCTTTCGGGGCTGTTCCTCCTCCAGCTCCCTGGGCAGCGGGAGGCCCTGGCAGCCGGCTGGGGAGGGAGCTTGGCTGGGCTTTGCTGAAGGCAGAACAGAGCGGCAGCGGGAGGCTGCAGATCCCGGTGCCTTCGGGCTCCTTTGCCGGTCTCGCCGGGCGGGCTAAGGTCCAAAGGCCGGGGCCGGGGGAAATCTCTCCCTTCCTGCGTCTCTGGACAGCAAAGGACAGCGGCAGTGGGGCAATTTATCCCCCCATAAAAGACTGGAGGTCAGCCGTGAGGTCAGGGTGCTCTGGTAGGAAGGGGGCCGCCGCAGACACATTGACTGAGCAGCGAAGAGCCATTAATAATCCCTGGCCCTGTGGAGGTTCATACCCAGTCAGTTCCCCCACCAGCCACCAGCTCATCTTGCCGTGGCAGAGAGAGCAACAATCAGATGCCGGCTGCTGTGAACATGGGGGAGGGAAGCAGCGGTGTTGTTATCCGCCCTCCCCCAGCCTGGGAAGACAGGCTGCCTTGTCCTCCACTCTCTGCCTCCCAAGGCTACAAAGCATTGTCTTAAGCTAAATCTTCTGCAAACCTTCCCTCAGCAGAATTAAGAGCTGTCTGGTTAAACTCCAGCCTGGCCTGATAAGGCTGAGGCTTCGCTTATCCCAATTACCCTCTGCCCAAGCGCCAGAGTTTTACTTTCCCCCAGGATTGTTCCACTGCAAGAGAGATGTTCCCGAAACAGGCCCTGCTTCTGCTATGTGGAGTGGCACTGCTCATGAAATGTGTCCCACTGGTTTCAGCGGGACAACTGACAGGGGTGAGGGACTACTCAAGGGAATGAAGAGCTGCAGGGTCAGGACCCTAAACAAGCTGAATAACTACAACACAGTTGTTTAAAACATAAACTCAAGTGTCGGGTGACATTGCTACTGTGTTCTTTGAGTGCAAGTAGATGACAACAGGAACAATCTAAGCTGGCTCCTCCTGTTTTATACTTGGTTATTTTAAATTAAGAGAAGGCCCCATGCATCTCCCCACCACCCATAATCATTGAGGAGTTTCTGCTTCAGACAATGCAAGTGTGATAGGGTGTATTACCCATCTGTAGACTGTAATGGCCTTTGCCCTAGGAGGCACCATGCTTGGAAACTCCAACTCAGTATTCTCTGGCCCTGTTGGCCTGAAAGGGTGAAGAAAAGCAGAAGGAAAATGGTGAAGTGAGCTGGGATGGCCTGTCAGGATCCAAATCCCAAACATCCCAGATGAGTCCACACTTCCACCCATCACACCAGCATTCTCTACAAGTTACCATCCCTCTTCCAAAGGGGCAGAATAAATATACTCAGAATGATACTGGTGTATGCACTGCTAGTTACCACTGATACTCGAAGGATAACGTAAGAACCACACACAGGCAAACACAGAGAAGCAGTAGGATTTGCCCAGCCTTTCCATGCCCCAAATAGCCTTCACCAAAATATTGACCAACCCCCCCCCCCCCCCCGCCCCTCATAAGCCTCCACTGTGTCTGTATTACAAGAGGATTACTTGGTGCATTGACTATGCAACATGTTCTCTTGCAGCTTTGTTGTGAGCAATGAGCTTTGCCCGTCTGAATGGGCATTCAGTGCATAGGCCCCTGCTTTAATCTGCTGCTTTGGAAACCTAAGCAGGTTACAGCATGTTTAGCTCTGGGTCTGTGCTTATGCATCGAAGATAAGGTTTCTCAGTGTGGTTTTTGAAAGCAAAATTATTTTACTCCAGTAGCTTCTTCTTTTCTAGGGCCTCTTCTCTTTAGTCTTGGATATTTCAGCTTCTTGCCTTCACTGTGCAACGAATGAGGAACAGATTCCCAGCCACTATAAAGCAGCCTATTAGGCCCCGAATTTTCCACCTCTGACCTTATGTTTGAGGTCCCGACATTTTTGCTCTGCTCAGTCTTCTCTTTTGGTGTCGGGGTCTGAAGACTTGTATTTAGATGTGCTCCTCGCCTGCTTTTAGGAATAATGCTGAAATAGTCATGAGAGGGCATAGCCGAGGGCACATGAACAGTTTGCAGATCTGTTGCTTCTGTGGTAGAGAAAACCTATTGAAGGCATATCTCTCTCTCTCCCCTGGAGAAAATGGAAACCAGTCAATCAACAGGAGCACAATGGGGCTATGAATGCACAATTCACACCATGTAACAGGGTTTTTTTGTTCACAGGCAGCGAACAAAAGAAAAATAATGGAAAAAATATATAGATATACCATGCTCTTTGCATTAGAAGTTTCTAAGAACACAGTATGAAACAGAGATGATCCATGCAGCAGGAAAAGCCTCCAGATTGTTCACAAAACAGCTGACGAAGGAAGATTGGCAGGTGGGATTCCATTGTGTGCTATAAGTTCCCTTTTAAAACTTGAAAGGAGCCACATATGCCCACAATAAACTGTAGATACTTTATTTGTAGTTGAGAGTCTACAGCAAAAGCTCACTTCAGAGTCCCCTGGGTTATTGAATAGAATCAGATCTATCCCTGAGTTCTACTCATCGCTATCGTGAAATCTCCCCCCCCCCCCCCATATATCCTCTTGGGTCTCCCTCCATGAGGATGCAGAATGTATTATTGTCAGAGTTTTGCAGCTCTCATTGTTTATTACAGGCTAAAAATGGATTAAATGTGCTTTGCGAGTGCGGTGTTGATATTCTGGTGCTCTCTCAGTCTCTTGTGAAATGTGTTGGTTTTTTTCCTGTTTCTCCTCGGCAAACAATACCACAATAGGTGACGATCTTATTTAGATGCCCTCATGTGTTCCTTGCAGAGATATCTGGCTCTTTAGGACTAGCCCTATTTTTTTGTTGATCATAAACCATTGCTTAAAAATGCAGTTGGGTTCATTGCCATTTGCAAATCCAGATGGGTGGTTGTAGTGGGGTGGCTGCCCCACTCCAGGAAAAAGGCCTAGAACAGCCCTGGGAAGGGCTATGGCTGGGGGCAAGCAGCTCCCAGGCTGAGCAGGGGAATGCTGGGCTGACTGGGAAGCAGGCTCAACTGGGTGGCCACACCCCAAACAGATCAGGCCCTTATAAAAGGGCTGAGAGGCAGGGGCCTGAGAGAGTCTCCTTTATCTTCAGAGGAAGACAGGCCTGGCTGCTGGGAGCTTGAGGAGGTACCTAGAGGGAAGCAGGGCTGGGGCAAGGCAGAAGGAGCTTGGGGAAGCTCTGGCCTGGAAACCCCCAGGCTGCAGGGCCTAGGAGAAGGCCCCCAAAAGGGTACTGGGGTTGCAGGGGGCAGCCCATGGCTATAGAGGCAGAGCAGCAGGCCAACCCCCCTTGCTGGTGATGAGTGGCAATGATACTGCAGTCTGCCCCAGTGAATGGGGGCAAGTGGTGACTGGCAGTTGCCCATTCTGAGGTAAGGTGGGGATAGGGGGTGGAGGGTTCCCCTAGGGGGGGAGACCCTAAGACTAGTGGGGGTACTGCAAGGGTGCAGAACCCTCAGTAAGAGGGCACCGGGGTCCGGGAGGGACACGGGGCCAGAGCAGCAAGTGGGACATCGGCCTGCAGAGGGTGCTCCAGATGCTGGTGAGCTAATTCCCGGAAGAACCAGCAGGAGGTGCCGCAGGGGCGAGTCGCTGCCCTGCTACAGTGGTGCTGAACTCTTGCATTGGGCTTCAGCATTGAACTATCCCTAAATTTAATACGCATCTGATATTTGGAATGGATCCCTTTCTAGACAGACAAACTAGTGATGGCTGAAGCTCCAGAGATTCAAAGCTCAACTTCAGTTTGGAGTAAACATTCACCTTTTATCCGCTACAGCTGAGCGACTTGAACTTACAGAGCTGGGATCTAAATCTTTTGAGAAAAGGCTTTCTTATCAGATTTCTGGCATTTCTACTGCTGATCCTGGCTGGAAACCAGAAGTTCAAAGGTGTGTGAAAAAGAAATAAAGACAGCTGAATATCACAGAGCCTTAAACAAATGGTGATTGGTGCCAATTCAGTTCTAGCAATGGGTGGCGTTTGGGTGGTGATAGAAGGAAGGATCATAACATTTTTTTTCTGAGCTGCTTTTTTCGTCTCAAACTTAAACTGGTCCGAAGGGCCTCAGAAAGGCTTTGCTGATTACTGGTGCATCTTGTACCATGTGTGTATATAGGGAAACTCAGTTATGAATTCAGTTGTAGAGAAACCATGGCTCCAATAAAGTGGAGTGAAAGGCCTGGTTGTTTTGATGCATGTCAGTGAACTTTCATTCCACTTACAGTACAATTTCACATGATTTAAAGTGGGAGCCATCTAATCTAATGATGCGGGGCTGGATCCTCGGTGAATGTAAAGTGATGTAGCTGAATTGACTTCCCAGGAGTTACATTGGTTTGCACCAGTTCAGGATCTGGCCCACAGTGTCTCCTTTGTTTTGTGAGCTGAGGAGATCTTAAAAGGACCCTTTAAATTGTGATTAATCTTATTATTCCTTATTAAAGTTGCACCTAGAGACTATAACCGTGACTGGGCCCCCACTGTGCAAGGCACTGTACATACAAAGAGTAACAGACAGTGCCCAACCCGTAGAGTTTTCAGGTTAGATGGATAAGACAGACAAAGAGTGGAAGAAAGGAATCATTCCTCCCCCACACACACACACACACTTTACACAAAGGGAACTGAGGCACAGAGAAATGAAGAGCCTCATCCATATCTCACTGAAGTCAATGGGAGTTAGAGCTGTCCTTAAGTCATTTGCAGGGAGAGTGGCTTATCATTGACCCGTGGTGTCTCATTTCAAGGTTAATTCCGAGTCAGGTCATAGGTGACTTGTGGTGGGCAATGAACCTTTTGGTGGCCGTCTTTTTGATCTGTGTCAAAATCAGCTGGTGGAATTCTATTGGATGGGTGTCAAAGTCCCCAGACCCGACATCCTTGCCGACTTTTTCATTCCCAGTCAGATGGAACCACAGCCAGCCCAAGGGCAAGGTTCAGTGGTGGATTGGTGTGTGTGTGTGTGTGTGTGTATGTGTGTATGTGTGTGTTGGGGAGGTGTGGCTGCCTGCACCATACTCACGGGTGCAATTCACCTCTGTGCGTATGGGCACAAGCACTGAAGTGATCCTTAGATCTTCTGCTAGTCCACTTCATGGGGGTGAATTTCATCTCATGGGGATAGGAGATCCAAGTCCCCAGGGCAGTCAGTTCAGTGTCTGACACCAGAACTCAAATAACTGAAGATTTTACAAAGCCAGAGCTGTGATCTGTGCAATGTTTGAATGACAACAGCTCAGGCAAGAACCAATTAGCACTGTTACCCTCCCACAAGCCAATACACTGGGGACGGGTCGAAAAGAGGAAGAGATGGGGGAGAAATGAATACCACTAAGGAATGACACATCTCAGAGCTTCCTGTTCCTCTGAGATAGCCTCACCTTGCCTCAGGTATCTCATGAGTCACAAGGTTGATAGCTAACGTGTACCAGCACCCTGAGAAGTCAGATTATTGGTAGTGTGAACAGTAGCCCCATGCCTGGGGCTGCTCGATTCCACTCCTACAATGGTGATTGTCATCTCATATTAAAACAAATAAATACACCAACAGAAGCAATTTCCAGGAACTGTGTTGAAAGGCATTTGCCTAGAGGTTTACAAATAGGGTATGCAAACATATTGTTTTAGACAGTTCCGGGTCGTGGTTAAAGCAGGAGAGGATGAGTCAGAATTCCCGTGTTCTGGTTCTGCCAATGATTCACTACATGACCTTGGACAAATCACTTAGTCTCCCTGGCCCCTATTCTGCAAAGCCCTTGAAGTCCGTAGGACCTAATCACCATATTATTATTTCAATTTCGGTGGTTTCTAGAGACCCAGTGCTACGTAGGCAGTATATGTCCCAAAGATCGTACAGGGTAAAGGGTAGGTGAGGACACAGAGGCATGGGAAGGTCAAAGACTTGTCCAAAGCCAGTGGCAGAATTGGGAGTAGGACCTCTGAGTCCCCAGCCATTGTACCAACCACTGGCCTGCTGCCTCTCACAAGCTTAAGTACTTTGCTCAAGAGGGATGGAATGCTGAATAAAGTGACTCCATGTCTCCGTTTCCCCCTCTACTTATCTATCTTTCAGGGATGCTGTAAGCCTTGATTTAAGTTTTGAAAGCACTTTGAGATCCTGGGGTTGAAAGTATTATACAAGGGTTAATTATTGTTATTTTCATGTTAGATATGATTTAGACATGACCTTTTAAAAAATCTTTTCTTTTCTTTTCTTTTTTTTTTTTTTTTAGATAAAACTATTCTGTTTTTCACTGAAAAACTTTCCTGGCCAGTTCTATAGCTGATGATAAATAGAAAAAAATGGTGGTACTTTTCATCCAAAACTCTCCCTTTTTTCATCAGAAGAAAATAATAATCGTCAAATATGTTTACAGCCATCTCTGTTATGCTTTAAATGTCTTCATGATGAGAGAGGAGGGGTGATCTGGTGTGGATGGGCACTCGGGAGATATAGAGTCAATAACTAGCTCCACCACAGAATTCCCATGTGACCTTGGGAAAGTCACTTAATCTCTCTATGCCTTGGTTCCACCCAAAGGGGTCATAACTCTGTATCACCTATGTTGATTGCAAACCTATTGAGTCAAGGACTTGTGAGACCCAGAGAGTCATATTAGACATAACACACATCAGACCTGACATTCTCATTGCCCCAATCCTCTGCTGTCATAATCTATAACTAAAAGGTGTCATGTAAGGTACCATATGTAAACCAGTAACTTACTGGTCATTAATATTATTGCATGATATACGTGCATAAAGAATTACAGATGTGTGCTGAAAATATGTTCTGAAAAGGAGTTTTGCAAGCAGTGCCTAAGCCCAGCCTGTCCTAGATAAAGGAATGTTGTTTTGCCGTTTTTTTCTGTGTCTCCAATGTAAATGAGACAGGTGATACCTCAGGGGACTATAACAAGTACATCTACATATAAGGTAAACAAAGCCCTCAAGCTAAACTAATAGGGGGAAGGCAATTTAAGGATCTCAATGGGGGATGGAGCCTTCATCCCCAAGAAGACTTGTTGGGTCTTGAAACAGAGACAACAGACTTTGGAAAATATAAGTAGAAACAGAAAGTCATTTTGGCATTCATAATTTAGGGGACAAAGGGGGAGCAAAACCCTTAGAGCTTATGAAAAGTGGATGCTCTTGTCCTGAAAACCAAGAGCAGCTGTAACTGACGCTAGGTGATAAAACTGCTTAGACAAAGATTGTAACTTGCTGAAGTTAAGTTTTAGTCACTGGAAAGTCACCCTAATCTTAACCCTAAACCTAACCCTTTGGTTTTGTTTCACTTGTAACCAGATCTGTGTCTTCCCGTCTCACTTATTATCACTTACTCCTCAGTGCTTTGTAATAAACAAGGATGGGGGAAGTCCTTGGGTACAACTAGGCTGGGGTGCACTATCTTTCTGTGGGGCAATGCACAGAATCACTGCTCTTAGCATCCAGTGAGGGGAACTGGACACTGCAGAGGAGATTGTTTGGGGGAGATTCCGGACTGAAAGGGTAGTTGGTGTCCACCTACAAGGAGTAACCAGGCAAGAGGAAGCCAGGGTGGGTCCCCTGTGCTGTGAGCATGTTGCTGGCGCAAGGGTTTTGAGCCACATTTTCACAGCCGAGACACACCCAGGGTTACTGGTCAGGCAGCGGCAGATCTCCTTACTGGTCTGGGTGAGCCCCAGAGTGTCCCAACCTGTCTCACACAGTGGACCTGCACAGCCCCTACTGCAATGGGGCCTTGAGCTTAGTGGGCACCTCTCGGTGGTCTAGTCATACAGAAGATAATAATGATTTAACATTGCCTACCTGCTTCCTTCTCTCCTGCCACTCAGTTGCTGCAGTGCTGAGGGAGGTGGGTGGGCCCCTGGACAGCACTTTCATTGACAGGGCTTTGTCATACTTCATTTCCTATCCCCGCTCCTCCTGTCCTTGCATCTCTTTGCTGCCAGGGCAGCTTGGGCCTGTTCTCCATAGAGGCTTCCAAGCCAACCCCTCGCTATCTCATCGAGCACTGTCATTTTCAATATTCTCTTGCTTCCGTGCCAGACTCACACCTTGTGTTCAATCTTTGGAACTGACAGAGCTTGGCAGTAGCTATGCACACATACACTGGAGGCAACTTAAAAGGTTGCTGCTGTCAAATGCTTCTTTATGTAGTTTTCAATTCTTGTTTTCACCCTTTTCTTTGGCTTGCAACACCTTCTCCAGAAATGGGAAAAGAAACATTTCTTTTTATTCCCTGCCATTTAAGATCCTTTCCCCCAGATGCCCAGCATTTAACTTTTGCTGCATTTCTGGAGGAGAATAAGCCAGCACAGCTCTGGTGGGAGTGTTCTCTAGTAGCTAGAGTACAGGGCAGAGAGCCAGGATATCTGAATTCTATTCTTGGCTCTGCTTCTGAATTGTCATGTGAACCCAGGTAGGTCACTTTGTTTCCATTTTTCTTCAGATGTAAAATAAAAATAAGAATACTGACCTCCTGCTCAGGGCTACTAGGATACTCAACAAATCACATTGATCCATGTGTCAGTGTTGCTGGACTATTGGTGCAGAACCAAAGAACTGTTAGTCATTAAAGTTGTGCATACAGATCTGGAGGGTTAATCTGGAGTTTGGTTCTGGAATAGGAGGGGAAAATCACACCTTGTAGGTCCTACATAAATAATAGCCATGGGGCGGGTGCATCCTTGATTTCATTTTTCATAAATGGCATGATACATCAGTTTGATTTTCCATAGATATTTTGCATCAAGAGGACACTCTTCACTAAATTGTAGCAATTTTAAGATCGCTCCTGATTCAGAGAATGAACTAACCAATGTGCTCCTTTAAATACCTGGCTTATTGTATACTCAGTGTATTCCTTTAACAGGCTTATGCCATCATTAAGGATTGACTGAAGAAAGGGAACTCATTGTGCTGGTATTACACTGACCTAATTAGCTTAGCTGCAGATTTATTTAACAGGTTTATTCTAACAGGTTTATTCTTTAAACGACTGATAACTGATTTGTTATAACTCTTTTTAATGAGTCTCTATCTTCCTCTAGTGGGTTTAATTCTCTTCTCAGCTGCACAGGAAAGTTTTGCTGCTGCATAGAAAGCTAATTGTAGTGTGTTTAGTCTTTTGATAAGATTTATTCTTATACCAGATATTCATTTCAGTGGACTGCAGTGGGTGGATATACCTATATGCTGTAGGATTTCTATTCATCTCTATCTTGCTCTGAATGGGGTATGTGGATAAGGAAAATATAATACTAATGAAAAATAAAGCTCACGTTTCTATATGGTATATTCATCCCCATGAGACCCAAGGTTCCATACGCACTAGTGTATTAAGTTCCCACTCATTCAGAGGATAGACTCCTAATGATTTCAGTGGGCTTTGGATCAGGTCCATATATAGGATCAAGGGCTCACAGCAGCCATGCAAGAAATAATAGAGGGTGTAGTAGAAGAACAGTGAATAAAGTGCTTCCTCCTCACGGCTCTTGTGCAGGGGTGAAAGTAGAAATGGGGACTTACCAGTATGGGGCTGGGTTGGGGCCGGCTCTGGCCCCCGGAAGGGGCGGGGACTTGGGAAGAAGGGGCGGGGTTGGGGAGCAGAGCCAGCCTGTAAGTGCCCTCCCCGTCCTCCCCCCCCCACCACCACCGAGCCTTTTAAACTGCTGCCAGAGCCCCCTGCTACCTCAGAGCTCTGGCAGGCTCAAGGGGTTATTTAAAGGGCCTGAGGTGAAAGAAACAGGGGAGCCCCGGGCCCTTTAAATAGCTCCTGGAGCAGTGATGGGGCTATTTAAAGGACATGGGGCTCCTGCTGCCTCTACAGCCCAGACCCTTTAAGGAGCCGCCGGAGCCCTGGGGTAGTGTGTGTATGTACAGTACTTCTGCACGCTATCGCACATTCTACCTGAGCACCCAAAGGCACTTAGGAAACATTAATTTAGCCTCAAAGCACTCCTGAGAGATAATGTTGTTCGCCTCATTTTACAGGTAGGGAGACTGAGGCACAGGCTGGTCAAGGGATTTATACAAAGTCATGCAGCCAATCAGCAGCAGAGCCAGGAGTAGAATCGGGATCTCTCAGTCTGGTGCTACAATCCCTAAGCTAAGCACCCTCCAGCTAGAAGAAAAGAATAGATGCTTATATTTTGAGAAAAGTGATGTACAGTACCACAAATATTACGGTGATACACACACAATAAACACCAAGAATAATAATGAATAAGACATTACTACATTCATATATTTTTACTTATGTATTAATAAATGTATATAATGATGGAAATGGGTTTGTACCTAAATCAGTATTTTAGGTACCTGTTTCACTCACATCCCAGCAGAGGATTAAATTCCAACTTTGCCAGCCCATTCAAAAATGCACATAGCTAAGATCTGATTACTCCCCTATTCCCCAGCTGTGGAGAGCACCATGAAATTGATGTCTGGCTGGAGTATCCTGTGTCAGTTTCAAAATTCTGTAGTTAGCAGAACCAGGAGGATGTGGAGACAACAAACACCTACTATTACCTTCACCCCATAGGAGACTTGGATCCTATGTAGGAGGGACTGGATCTATGTAAGGTACATACAAGGGGGCCATTATGATCTGAGCACCTCACAGTCTTTTAATACTTTTATCCTTGTAACACCACTGCAATGTAGGACAGCACTATTACTACTGCTTTGCACTAGGGGAAACTTATGTGTCAGAGCATGGAACTGACCCAAGGCCTCCCAGTAGAAGAATCAGGTCCTAACCACTAGACCATCCTTCCTTCCCTGCATCTCCCCATCTTGCCTCAGAACCGACAATTTCATACCATAAACTCCAACAGAATCTGTAACAAAACATGTGCCTTTGCATACCAAAGATTTCTATAGGCCCTACGGAAAACTGGGCAGTCCCGCTTTTATTGTTAAGGGTCTGTCAGCATTTTTGTGTAAAGTTCTGTTTTCAGAAGATTCATACATTAAAAGTAGAGGGGAAAAAATCCCCCAAAGGCATCCTGGTCTGAAATTTTTGCAAATAAGCCCTTAGACTGGAAAGAGATTTATTCTCCACACAGGCTAATCTATCTGTTTCTGACTATTAAGAATAAACTTTCCCCCCACTTAGAGTCTAAACTGAGAAATATCTCTAATAAGAAAGGAGTCAGAGAATGATCCATCAAAAGCATGGATTCCCCAATCAGATAATATTCACTGTATACAATATGCTCCCTCAAGACAATTGTCATCAAAATAAACACTCACTTAAGCCTACAGAATGCTCAACAATGGCTAGACAGCAGGCAGGAGACTGCTGCTTATTAAACTAATCACGATTGCTTCACTGGTATTGTGTCCTCCTACAATTCATTTGTTGTATCCACTCATTCCTCTCTTCATACACTAAGATTTTCAGCTCTTTATTTTTACATGTGTTTACAACACCTTGCCCAATGGAACTTTGATCCTTTCTGAGGCTTCTACATGCTAATGTAACCCAGATAATAAAATAAAGGAAACCAGCATTCTTGACTGTTCAGTGGTATAATCCCTCAAGACACACTCTTTGATTAGGTGTCTCCCCTGAGACTGTAACCTAATAGAGATCCCAACACTTTGGAAACAGTCTTAGGGTAGGGCTACACTACCCGCCGGATCAGTGGGTAGTGCTCAATGTATGGGGGATCGATTTATCATGTCTCACCTAGACGTGATAAATCGATCCCCGAAAACACTCCTGTTGGCTCTGGAACTCTAGCTCTGCGAATAGCGTAGCTGAAGTTGAGTGCCTTAGTTCGAACCCCGCCACTCGTGTAGCCCAGGCCTTAGGTTTATTCACTTTTCAGACCTTATGACTTCAGTGGGAGTCTTGCTTGAGTGGAGTCAAGGTGATTGCAAACAGAGTTGGGGCCTCAATATGCAGGTTCCATCCTACATGCTCCTGCCCTTCTAGGCACCCTTTGGGACAGCAGCAGTCCCCTGGGCAACAGAGACAAAGCTAGCCCTGTGCTCCGCTCAGCGCAGAGTGCAATTCTACCTGATCCTTTTGTCAGCTGTGCAAGGTGTGCTGTGGTAGACTTCCCCACGCTGTGTACCAGCACGAGACCTATGGCAGAATCTGACCCTGAGTAAGGACCTCACAGTTGACCTCTAGAGTAGCTAAAAGCCCCTCTGGGACAAACACAAGCACTTCCCTTCTCCTAGACTGTGTGTTACTGGAGTAATATATTGGTCTACCAGGTCACCCAATGAAATTATTTGCCACCGGGTTTAAGAGAAATGTGAGGAAATATTTCTTCACAATCAACCTGTGGAACTCATTGCCAGGGGAAGCTGTGAAGGCCAAAAGTATAAATGGGTTCACAAAAGAATTAGATACGTTCATGGAGGATGGGTCCAGCAATAGCTATTAGCCAAGGTGGTCAGGGATGCAACCCCAACCTCTAGGAGTCCCTAAAGCTCTGGCTGCCAGAAGCTATGTCTGGAAGACAGGGGATAGATCACTCAATAATTGCACTGTTCTGCTTATTCCCCCTAGGGCACCTGGCATTGTCCCCTGTCGGAAGACAGGATACTGGGCTACATGGACCATTGGTCTGACCCAGTCTGGCTGTTCTTATATTCTAATGGTTCTAAACTGTCCTCTTTTGGTACCTGCAAAATATATCCCAAGAATAATGAATGGTACATGTGGAAATCTGATTGGCTGGCTCTGTAACTGCTTCACTTGTGACCACAGACCCACTGCAGGTGCACTAATGTGGGTGCCCCAGCTTGCGAATGCAAATCTCTCCCACAGAAGGAGTCCCCTTCCTCTTGAAAATCTGGTCCCAAAGGTTCTCGTTTACCCTTCATTTCCTTCTGTTTGCAAGTCTGAAATCAGACCTGAACGGTGTGTGACTGGGGAATGTTGTCCTTTGACTGCATATCTTAGTATGAGGTTGTGACGGTGCTGTTCCTAGTGGGATCCAACTGTGAGTGTCAGATCAGGACAGATTGCTTCCAAAGGGGCAACTACAGCCCAAAGCTGGGGTTTTTCCACACTAAGGCAAACCAAACCAGCCAAACAGAAAAGACTTTGGTTTTGCCCCACTGGCTAACCACAAGTCACACAAGCAATTCCCTTAGACACTCCAGCTTCCCAGTATCACCACCAGCAGCCACCTGTCCTGGGGATCAATGGTTATGAAAACCAATACCCCAAATAAAGAAAACGGTTCTCCCCAATTCCAAAGAATCAGGCCCCAGACCCAGGTCAATATACCAATCAGATCTTACCACAAATCACGCTGTAGCCAATCCTTTAGAATCTAAAATCTAAAGGTTTATTATACAAGGAAAAAGGTATAGACGAGGGTTAAGAATGGTTAAAAGAAATCAATTACATGCAGTAATGGTACATCGCTTGGTTCAGTCTTGCAGCTGTGGTAGAATAAACTGCAGGTTTTAATCAAAGTCTTTGGAGAGCATCTCCTGCAGAGATGGGTCAGTACCTTTGTCCATTGTTCCCTGAGAAGCAAAGTTCCATCCAAAGCTGGAAACAAGGCAGGCTGAAGACTGGAGGTAAAAGACAAAATGGAGGGGCTGTAGCAGCTTCATTTATAGTTTTTTTTTTTCCAGGTGCAAACACCTCTTTCTTCCTGCTGAGAAAAGTCCAGCCCCATGGAGTCCTGGAGTCACATGGGCAGATCACATGTCTATTCATGACTCATCATTTGCAGGCAGAAGCCATTATGCCCAGGCTTTCTCTTGTAGACTTTTTGTCTGGATTTGGTGCCTGTAGTGTGCTCTCAAATCACAGTTTAAAGCTTTTATCCACTGTTACAAAAGCTAGAAACTCATGCTTTTTTAAAAAAGAGATTTCCAGGTAATAACAGGACTCCAGGAGTTGGGGCATTAAGAAAAATATCAAATATAATGAGACCTGTGATAAAAAAGTGAGAATTGGCAACACTCTGCCTCTGAATTGCTATTAAACCAGGCCCCCCCATGGTGTCACTGGGCTATCTTCCCCTCTCCCCCACCTTAAACTCTTCTGTCCCTTTGTACTCATTAAAGATCAGTTGGTACTATGCATGGTTGTCAGAGATCCTTAGTCAAATTCTCTCTCAGGTTATTTGCATTCAGTCTCTTTATATTCCCCCTGAAGTCTCATTTACAGATGTTATCCTTCCCTTTTTCAAATATAGATGTGTACAGTTCTATTGGTCTGTTGAGCTGCTGCCAGGTTCCGCATCAGAGGTGGCTGCATTTCAGTAGTGGGTTCCAGAGACCTTTGATAGATTAAAATATTGCCCAATGTTCCTTCTTGTGGATGAAATTACCAACTGATCCCGAATTCAACTGGGGCTCTAATATTTGTATAGCACCATAGATGTGTACGTGGCTCTTGCCTCAAAGAGCTTCCAGTCTAAACGGACCACAAAAAAACTGGGTGGTCTAATAGATAACAGGCAAGAGGGCCAGTGACAGATTACTTCCCCTCTGGGAGTGAGGGGAGAAGATAGGGATGAATCCTGCCTCAGCGAGCAGCCCTCGACATAGAGCTAGATGCAAAAGGATAACCTAGCCCGGTCTGATTTTCTGCACCATATATTTTCAGAGCATTGATTGGACCCTGCAATCACAGATCAATCGGTAATTTCATAAAACTAAATGTATGGTTGCCAACATTTTAATCAGCACAATACAATGTCTAGCCATTGACCTTCACCCCTCTGCCCGTGAGCATGTGTCAAAGATAAAGTGCCTCTTCTCTGTGCCGGTCCTTCCCACTCTCCTCAGGCTCTTGCTGTTTATGGCTAGAATGAGCCTGTGTTTAATTGCTTATGGTAGGAAGGGAAATAAATAATACTAATGCTTAGCACTTCCATAGCGTAACCCAGATGGCCACTGTGTGAGGCTCAGCTGACTGAGAGATTAGTGAGTCTGCTAGAGCTGCTAGAAGGAGGCCATCACCTTTTTGCACTCGCAGTAGAGGATCGTGTTTTTAGCAACAGGGACTCTGTTCAATTGCTGCTAATGCCTTCGCCCAGGTCCGCAACTTAAAACTCAGGTCCCCCTAGCTATGTTTACATCCCTGAGCAAAGTAGTTAAGCTGACCAAACCCTCAGTGTGGACGCCAATAGGTAGATGGAAGAGCTCTTCTGTTGGTCTAGTAGCAACTTCTCAGAGAGGTGAATTAACTACAGTGACAGGAAAAAAAAACCCTTCCGGTGATGTATGAAGCGTCTACACTATGGTGCTACAGCATCACAGCTGCAGTGTTGTAGCTGTGCCACTGAATCGCCTATAGTGTAGACATAGCCTTGGTGACAGGAGAGGGATGAGAGTCATAGGAACAGTGCTAGCTCTCAATATGCTTTACAATGGTGGGTATAAGGCCTGGTCAACACTTAAAATGTATACCAGCATATCTACACATTGGTCAGGTGCGTTGAAAAAAAACCCACATCCTTGACCAACTTAACTACGTAGACAAAAAAACCCAGTGTAGACACAGCTGTGCTGACACAAGAGGGCTTCTGTCAGTATAGCTAATGTCATTCAGGGAGGTGGTGTCCTCACACTGACAGAAAGGCTCCTTCGGTCCCAGCTGCTCTTCAGTACAAAGTGAGGTCGGCTTCCCAACATCACTCAGAGCTGTGAAAAATTTCACCTAAAGCCATGTCTTCATTACCTCGTATGTCAGCAAAACTTATATTGCTTGGCTACAACTTCTCAGAGAGGTGGATTTATCACAGCAATGGAAAAGCCCCTTCAGTTGCTGTAGTGTCTACACACTATACCACTACAGTGGTGCAGCAGCAGCGCTCCCAGCTGTGTCTTTGTAGCATTTCTAGTGTAGACATAACCTATGTGTATGCTGCATCAACACCAGCCTAGATACGCTGACATAGGCTTTGTCTACACTACTGAGCCTAAGGGTATGCTTACGCTATCCATCGGATCGGTGGGTAGTGAGCGATCCAGCGGGGGTCGATTTATCGTGTCTAGTTTGGACATGACAAATCGACCCCTGAGCATTCTCCCATTGACTCCTGTATTCCACCGCCGCGAGAGGGGCAGGCGGAGTCGATTGCAGAGTAGCAGCAGTGAGTGATGCCGCAGTGAGTAGGTCTAAGTACATCGACTTCAGCTACGTTATTCTCATAGCGGAAGTTGCGTAACTTAGATTGATTCCTTCCCCCGCCCCCCAGTGTAGACCAAGGCTAAGTATTATCTGCAGTTTATATATAGGGAAACCGAGGCACAGCACAACAACTGGCCAAAATTCACCCAGCAAGATTGGAGCCCCAGTTTTCCCTAAAGCATCAGTGTATATGCTATCTGCATTTTCCCCAAAGCTACTCCAGGTAATGGAGTGACTCTTGTTTATTTGTACAGATACCTCTATTTTTTTATCTGGTTATCTTATATGTTTACTACATTTTTTTTCTAACTTTGGTATTCTTAGAGCTCAATGAAACATTTCAAGTGAATTTAACCTCTTTTTCTCAGGGTGGAATAGTCCGTGAGCAGATCCCAATTTCCTCAGATTTCTTCATTATTCAAGATAACCAAACAATTATCTTTTCAGGTGTTTTTATCCCTCTAAACACTACTTGTAAACATTCATAATTTGATCTTGCATTGCTTAGCTGTGATCGGTCAATAAAGTCGCATGACTCAATATCAATTCTGCTTCCCTATTGAATGAGTGTTCCAATGCTTCCAGGACAAATGCCTGCAACTACGGATTCAAAATTTGGTTCCCGTGTGACCTCACGTAACGGTGAGAGTTGCTCCCTAAGCCTTCCTGACAACTGATTGCTTAAATTCTTACAGTCAGAAAGTGAACAAAAAAAGAGAGCTAATTAAATTAGAAAGTCAAACAAAAGTTCACAGGAATTTGTTTGCCTTATCCACCGGGCACTAGTCATTACGCAGTCAGCTCTCTATGTTGTTTTCTTGTCCATCATAATAAATAAATACGTCTTTTGGCTTTGTTGTAAACATGGCATGAAATGTGGAATCAACCCCTGTTGTGCCTCACTTGGATGCGCCAGCTGTGTTCAGGTGCCTGTAGGAATTAAATGCCATGCTAACCAGATCAAGCAGTTAGGACAGAGAATTAGGTTATGGACCAGAACCAGAACTCTGTACTCGTATGCTCCTTCAGTATGGGGCATTCCAATTAACTGATGATGATAATAATACTAATAATCAATTATTTGTGTTAGCGTAGCTCACACAACTCCCAGTAATGGAGCAGGATCCCATTGTGCTGGGTGCTGTACAAACACAGAACAAAAAAAAAGACAGTTTCTGCCCCAAACAGCTGACAGATCTGGATCCAAACTATGCCTTGGGCCCACCTCTGTGCAATCAGGATCACTTGGTTTGTAGCAAGGATATAGTCACCTTATTCAATAAAGGTGTGTCTCATTCTCCCTTCCTATCATCCCCTTGTGTCTAAAGGGAAGGGAAACTCCGCCAAGTTCCCATTGTCAAGCTTTCCCTGGCTGTTCCTTCATGGGTGACAGGGTTTGTCCTGATGTGTCTCTCTGCTCTGGGTCAACCCCCCAGACCTCAGCCGATGGAGCCTAAGGCCATCCATACAGATGCTCTGGGCCTCCATGTTCAGTGCAGGAGTATAACAGCTGAGGCCTGTGTTACATTTCCATAGCACTCTCTCCTCAGCCAAAGTCTAAAGTAAAGTCTATGACAACTGCTAGCAATGCAAGTACTAAACTCCAGGGGGCAGGTGAGGGGAAAACGCACCCACTCCTCTCTCGGTCTGCCCACCCCCTCCACGCAAGAGGATACCCCAATCTCCAGAGCATTGTCAGGGCTGGGCCCCCTCTCCATGCCCGGAGGGTCGTTTCTCTGTGTGTGTATCGCGAAGGAGCAGCCAGACCCTCAGCCTTTACTCAAACTAACACCCTGAATAGGTGCTGCGGGTTCTGCCCCACAAGAACCCAGCCATGGTTAGACCTGGTCTTCCTTAGCTAAGTTGTCTCGCTTTAGACCTTTTGTCACACAGACCAGTTGCAGGGGTAATAGTCTGGTCTCTCTTCACAGTTACTAGGGTCTGTTGAGGCCTGGCAAGTTGGGGGTTTTCTCAGAACAGAGGTGTCTCCTAAAAGAAACAGATTCCTGGGCCTGCTTCCCTCCGGTGCCTCTCCCACGAACTGGGCCAAGAAAGGTGTTTATCACCTGGGGATTTTCCAGCACTGGAACCAACACCAGCACTGATAGCTCTGCGTGATAAGATCAGAGGAATTGAAGGACACGCTCCAGCAGGATTTCAACTGATTGCCCCCCAGGGGCAGAAAGATATTTCTCCATGCACCTCCTTACCTCCATACATTGTATTGCACAACTCAGTGCATTGTGGTAGTTTTTGTTGCCTTCTGAAGAAGTATCCATCACTGGAGGCAGGAAGCCAGACAAGACGGCGGAGTGGTGTGAGAGGCAGACCTCCCTCTAGGAAGGTGTGTTTTCTTCTGTTGTTGTTTTTTTCAGAGACAGCACACAGTTCTCCTCCTGCCGTTGCACTGAGCCAGGCCTCTTCTGGGGTGGAGGGTGGGGGTTGGGAAGAAACCGCGATTGCATTTTTCCCCCTGGGGCTGGTGCGATATATTAGATGGAGGTGACACTTGGGTCAAGTAAGCACCTGTTCTCCCAGGGCCTCGGGGAGCCTTACTAATGTGGGAAGAATTCATTTTAACGGCTAGAAAGTGGGGGGTGGGGGGAGATTACGGCAGCTCACTGTCTCCTGTGGAATAGTAAAGGGCTGGAATTCACGTCTCCCCTGGGGGATGCTGGGAAAAGAGGAAGTGCCTCTCTGCACAAGCAAGAGGAGGGGCCTTCACATTATACCTCTGTGCCGTGTGCTCACGCAACACGTGTTTTGCAAAGGTGGGTGAGGAATCCAGGCTACAGGTAACAATCCCACTGCCCCAGAAGGGGATCCAGGAGCACAGTGCTAAGCGACAGGACAGCTGAGGGGGCCGATGATAAACGTGGGATGACTTACCTGTTAGGCCCCCGGTTTGAATCCATGACAGTAAGGGTCAAAACGTACATGCATATACATACGTATTTTGCATCCAAGTCCTTAGTGTCTGGACACGCTGCAAAACTTAGAGCCAAGCAAAGGAATTGCTGCCCATTGTAGGTAACTTAAAATATGCATCCTCTCGCCCATCGCCATCTGCAACAGCTGGCGCCAGATCACACCTTGCTGCATGCCCAACGAGTCAGGAAAATGCCAGATGAAATGAATGGACCTGGGAACACAACCTGTAGATCTCCAAGCCAAGTCCATTGGACCAAGTGACTTACAGTTTGTTCCTGTCCAGTGGTGGCCTATGGGCTAGTTTCAGTCAACTCCCCAGTCGCCGAGCATCTAACACACACAAACCCAGCATGATGTTTGGCCCTTATTAGCATCATTATGAGATGTCTCAGAAGAGACACAATGGGCCTGGAAACTCTACTCCTCTCTTATGCTGAGTGTTGGTGCTGCGGGCAGCAGGTCTGTAGATGAAGGGAGGATTTCGTTCTTCACGGCTGTCATTCTTCAGAACTTGCACAAGTGCTTAGTAAACTTTCTACTCTAGCAACAGGCACTGTGGCTTGGCCAGTGAGTCTGGGGGTGAGACCAGGAGCAGAATCCAGCGTGTGAAGCCCAAACCAGCTCTGCTAAAGTCAGTTGGCTCCATCCCGATGTATGCTGTGGTCACAAAGCAGAATTTGGCCCATTCTCGCCTGGTTTCCACTCCTAAGCCTTAACCACAGAACAGCCACCTCCCTAAGCAGAGAGTTCACGATTCGCCCCCCAAGGACTTTGCTAAACAGGAGATTGGCTCATGCAGCTATTAGAGGAAGGACAACCTGTTGCAAATTTTCTCAAAGTGCACAAACACAAAGGTGGGGGAAAGGGGGTGAACTGTCGCTGACAGGGTGACTTCCACCGGAGAGGTCCTCTGCTTGTCCTTCCCAACATCTCTGGTGCAGAGGAAAGCTGCTGCTGCTGACCTCATTCCCTTGTGATCTCCATTTCTGCTGCAAAGTACAATGCCACTCCCTTGCGAAGGGGCCACGCCCACCCTGCTGAATAACCCCGCCCCTAAAGGAGACGATAGACCCTTTGGTCATTGAACATGTCGAGAAGGTTGAAAACCTAGCAGCAGCCAGACCATCCAGTGCACCATCTGCAGTTGGGAGGAGACATCCCCACCGTGGGATTCACACCCCAGCAAAACAAAACATCACCTCCAGTGCCATGGGACAGGGAGAGCTCCATAGACCCGAAATCCATTGCGGCAAGGCCAGCTGATCATTCTTTGCATTCGCCTAGCGGTCCCATTGCTACCGAGAAGGATAGCCGTGGTAATTAAAAGGTAGCAAAGCTCCTTGTCTGCATGAATAGAGGCCAAGTCAATACAGTTCAATCTGCTGCTGAATTGACTGCAATCAATTTCTCTTGCTGCCTGTCCAAGGCTGCAGCTGTAAAGCACTCGGAAGCTGATCAATGGTGACCTTGAGAGTAATGAAGGGAGAGACAAAGCGGCGCTGGGAGCAGAGGGACGGAGGGGAGAATCAGTAGCAAAATAAAATGAAATACAGTGGGAGCTGAAAGGCAGAGGTTAACCCTTCCCTCCGCCAGCGCTGAGGATATGACGCACCAGGGTCATTTCTGCCAGCCAGATCCCAAATCCCAGGCAGCTCCTCCTCCATCCAAGATAATGATGGTGATAGTTCTACTGACAGGATGAACTGTGGGGTAAAGGATGCTCCACAGGGGTCCACACTGATCGTGCTCAGCCCTTTACCCAGAATCCCTCTGGGAGAGCGCATGTCTTATTACGTCTGTTACAGCAGAACCCGGAGGCGCCAGGGTGCCAGACCCTGGCATGCACACATAGTAAGAGACAGTCCCTGTCCTGGCGCATTGACAAACTAAATAGCCAATCACTACCCCATTCTATAGATGGGAAACTGAGACACAGGGTCCGGTAAGTGACTAGCCAGAAGTCACACTTGGAGTCCGCGGTATAGCAGGGGAAGGAGCCCAGGTCTCCTGCGTGCCAGGCCAGCACCTTAAACACAAGCTCTGCCTTCCTTCCCCGCGGCCTGGTTTGGATTGGCATCAGCCTGTCTGCCCTCTCCCGGCTGAATGGCAACAAGTGGGGCAAGGGATATCTGCAGAGAGAGCAGTGCCGGCTGCGTGGCCAGCCTGACATGGAGACTTCACACCCTTCCTGACGCTTCCCAGTTCAGCTGCAGGCGGGCTCCTGCAACGACGCTCAAAAGAGACGGGCAAAGGCTCCGTAGTCGCCCCTTCCCCCACTCCCTTGTGATCCGGCCAAGTGACAACCCAGCCTAATGAGGGGTAGTTAATTAATAAGCTCAGCCGCCACCCGATGTCATCTGCAGCTCACAACATGCAACCCCCCACCCTACCGCCACGTCTTAAAATAATACGCTTCCGAAAGGCCGTGTCTCTCTCTCCCTGGCACATGCAATTCACCGGCCTTAATGAAACACTAATTGGGAGAAAAAAATTGAAAACCTCCTGAATACAATTCTAATTAAATTTCCCTTTTTCTAGCCCTTCAAGGTGAGAGCTCCAGTGCGGAGAGAAGAGCAGGTGAGGGCAGGTGGGGGGGGGGCATATTCCCACCCCGAGGTTTTATGTGTGGGGTCAAGTCAATAAACGATAATCGTGTTTACAAAGGCCCCGCCCGCTCCTGCGCTTCAGGCCCTTCTCTGGCAATTAAAGAATTATCACAGGAGCAGCGATAAATAAGCAGCTGTCATCATTAGAACCGCGTCAGGACGAAGACGGTATTACAGACCAGGCAAAAGAATGGGCCAGGCCGGATGGGCAGAGGAACTGGGCAGGCGGCAGTCCCCCCCTCTAGGCCTCAAGTGGAGGGGGAGGGCAGGAGGATGGGCACCTCTGAAATTCAGGCACCCCAGATTCAGCCGAGTTCTCAGAACGATGTGAGGGGGACAGGGAGCCACAGGGGTGTAAGAAGAAGGCGGAGGGGGCTGAGGGGGCTCTGCCCCATTGGCAGCAAGGTGCATATCCCAGGGCCCATCAGCCACAGGCAGAGTGGTGAAACCCCTAGAAGGGAAAGGATACAAGGTGAAGGCTGCAGAAGCAGCCATGAGCCATGAAGACAGGGAAACGGGGCCTGCAATGGGAGATTCAGGGGGGGGGGGACATGGGTTGGGGGGGTCATTTTATCCTGACTGCACCTTGTCTGCACAGAACCTTGTCGGAGACTTGAACCATCTTTGCAAATAGCCCGTCTAGTTGGGTATAATTACCTCACTTAAAAACCCCACCTCGCCTCTCCAACTAGCCTCACGGTGCTTGGTTTATCAATCTGGTTCACAGCAGAATCAGGGAGTCCTTCCGCCTCCACTGCTGACTGGCCAGAGCCTCAGGTACACAGTGCAGGGAGGCAAGGAGCCTCCTGTCCTCCAGCCGCCTCTCTGTGAGCCAGTCGCTGTGCTGAACCTCCCCACAAAGAGGCCGGAAAGAGAAGCTTCCCCCTTCTATTCTCGTCCTCACCCCGGGCTGTGTACGTGCCCTCAGCTCCCTGTGGCTTCAGGGACTTAGGAATTTTCACTGGGTTGGCTCCCTCCTAATGCCATTTGTGGCGTTCTAATGCACCGTGGTTACCCAGACCTGGCCTGTCTGTGGTGCCGTGTTGCTTAACAACAAGATAGTGCCTAATGCCAACAGTCAGAGGCTTTGATTCTCAGGTGTTCCCTCTCTGTAGCTGAAGCAGGAACAGAGAGTGGGGCAGAGGTGGCTTTAAGTGGTGGTGTTCAGTGATGGCTCAGCACCTGAGGTATTTGCAAAAGATATGCTTTATTCTGTGTCCCCTTCCAACTGGCTGTGCAGGAGCTGCTTCACCAAGAGCTGCTTCAACCTGCCCTGCCCAGACTCTCTGTCTGGGGAGCTCAGCCCTTAGAGTCACAGGGCCCAATACTACTTGAAGCTCCTTGGTACTCATCAAAATCTGGGGCAGCCAGGAGTCTTCCTGATCCTGACTTCTGGTGTAAGTGAGAGCAGCCTTAGGGATGCTCTAACCTTTCCTCTGCTTCCCTTAAACCTCCTTGTGGTCCCAAGGAAACAGAGAAGAGCCACAATACTCAGCACTCTGGCAAGACCCCCTACTTTCCCCTGGCTTGTCCCCTCCCTCCCTGACACACACCTAACCATGGTGGGGTCCAGGGAGTCCGTCTGTCAGAGTCTCCATACCCTAGCTGTATGCTAGCCGTGGTGGCTCCCTGGGCAGGAGATATTCACTCAGGGTCATTTCTGCCCTGTAGGTTCCCCTTACATTGCCAGGACAGCATAAAGGAGCTTTGATGTAAGTGAGAACCAGGCCTGCTGTGTTAGGTTTGAATAGAAGGTAGGAGGAGCTGGACTGAAGCAGTAACATGGCTAGGTTCAAACGGGTGTAGAAGATGTGAGCCTGTCTTCCTCCTCCGTACGGGATGTTCAGACACCAGCCCTGCTCCTTTCTCCTGCTCCATGAAAATTGCCTTATTGAATTTTTAAACAAATTGCGTTGGCCGGGATATCTGAAGAGTCTTTGCACGGGGAGGCTTTTTAAATTAAAAATCTTGGCCTTGGGCTAAATGGAAATGTCTGCAGATTTGCAATCAGTGCTCATGTTACACATCTGACATGCCGTTTATAAACTGGGGGACTCGACGGGAGTTGATCCCCGGGGGGGAAAGGGGGAGCAGCAAATGGATTTGTGGATTCCCAGAGCCCAGGGCAGCATGACACCAATTGCGACCAATGACCATTACTGAAGAGAAAAAGCACCATCCAGTTATAATGGCAGTCACATCACCCTCTCATTCCATCCTCCTCCTCCTCCTCCACTCCTCCTTCTTCTCTTCTGCAACATTTTGACCTCCCAGAGGATGCTGCTTGCACCAGGCTCGTGCAATCCATTAAAAAGATTTAAGCCAAAGCTGAAAACTTCTCCCAGCTCCCAGGCCAATGAGTCACCCACACCACCAACCAGCAGAGATGGAAAATTAATAACTGTTTGCTGTTAAATCCTGCACAGGAGCTGGCAGAGGCAAGGAGACAAGGCAGAAACGGCTTGAACTTTGCTCCCAAGTATCTCTTCCCAATCATTGCACTGGTCCTTCTGATTGGTTGAGGTCAAAGGGAGATCCTCCTTGGGGAAAGCCTGGGAAAGAAGGAAAATTGGCATTCAAAAAATCTTGTACCCTCTCCTCGCCATAGGATAAAATGGTGATGTAGTTATCAGAGGAGGAAATATGTCACCTAGTCACTAATGCGCTTATAGCGAACAGGTAAAGGGCATAAGGAGGGGGTGAGTCGAAAAGTGCCGCCATGAGCAACATGGTGAGCAGAAGACACTTGCAGGGCAGACTGGTGGATAGAAGGATGGACAGTCAGTAAAGCCGGGGGGGGGGGGAGTTAATTTAGAAGAGGGGAGAAGTAAGTGGAGAGGGTAACTGCAGCAGGGTAGTGTAGATGAGGCCTGAGTTAAAGTTTCTTTTCTTCCATTTCTTTTCTTCCCCTTAGAAAGCTGAGAACAAATCTAATGCAATGGTGTCTAGCAAAGCTAAATATTGTGTCAGTCCAAACTGCTCCAGCCTGAACTGGTTTCGCGCCCATGTGTTCTACTCCTCCCAATACTGTCCCAACCCATGTCCCGGTGGTGTTCTAAAATCTCCCAGAATCCACTGTTTCTAGAAGCTGTGCTAGGAACCAAGTGAAAGGTGCCCACAAGGAAATTTAGAAGAGCCCTGGTGTGGAAGCCGGGTAAAAGGGCCGGGATTCACCACACAGCGGTCTGTGTGCACACTGAACGGCTTGTGTCAACCCGGTGCCGTCTCCTTGGTTGCTTAAGGGGTAATTTGCTTCTCCTCTGCAGACACGGCAGCAGTGTCTTTTTCTGGAACTAGGAGCGGGTTAGTTGGCAAATTGTGGACCGTCTGTGAGGTCAAACAAATGAGAGTCCGTCTGGTATCCGAGCGAAACTGGAGGGCAGAGAGAAAAATGCGCTCCGGGGTTGCAAATTTGCATGCTGCTCTGGAAAAGGGGGCAGGTCGGTACAGTTTGGGGCAGGCCCGTGAAACAATGTTTTGCTCTCCCTCTTCCCCCCAAGTGTAAATGATTCCCATCCATCATTATTATGTCACTATGCACAGGCTGACCCAGGATTCTGGGGAGGTCACGGAGGTGATCCTTAAGGAGCTAACCTAAGCTTGCCTGACTCGCGTCACCAATAAAGTGTTTGTGTGTGGGAGTGAGCAAGAGACCTTTAAATCTCTGCACTACACTACAGAGGAGTGTAAAGGTAGCTTAAAATTCCCTTTTTGCAGCACAGTGCTGAGTTCTCCTCAGGGACTAGCCGATAGGTCTGGTCTGGATTTTTTGGACCCCCAAAATGTTTTGTTGTCAAAAAACGCCAGTTAATGGAAACCAAAACTTCACAAGAAACAGTCAGTTTCAACAAATTTCTCGGCTCGAAAAACATATGGAAAGAAAGCTTCAATAATTTGCAAATGTTTCATTTTAGTGTTTTCCAAACAAAACAAAACAAAAATACTCCACTTTGAAATGACCATTGGTTTTGAAAAGTCAGCTCATTTGAATTAAAAAAATGAGCAGCATTAAAACAAAATGTTTAAATTGACTCAAACCATTTCTTTTAGGATATTTTCGTTGAGATTGTGGCACCTTAGAGCTGTTTTCTGGTCTCCTGAGAGTTCCTGATTGCAGACTGCCCCATCTCAGACACTGGGCCTCAGGCTTTCTCATGATAGCATCGCTCTGGCGATAAAGCTGATGCTGACAGGTTTCGGTGGCGGGACAGGCTCTCTTGTTTCACTGCACATGGTCAGCGGGTGTTTCAGGGCAGTTTGGTGCCAGTCCCACTCAGGCTGAGGCTGCAAATTGGCTGTCTGGGAATCAACACCTCCCCCTCCTGGCTTCTTGGAGAAGCCCCTGAATTATCTGCCTTTAGCCCACAGGGCTCAGGATGAAAAGAGGTGCTGAGAGCAAGTGTCTTTAAAACAGAGAACATCCCGGGTGCTAGACCAGCCGGAAGCTCTGTCCTGTGAGGGACTGCGTGCCCTTCATCTGTCATTGATTCTAACAGGGATGGAAGGCACTTAGCCCCTAACAGGATTAGGCCTCTATAGGAGGAAGAGAGAGAAGGAAGGAATGTGTGGAGGGGGAGAGAGAGAGAGAGATTGTTGGAGGGTTTCATCATTCCCCTCTTGAAGATATTTCTCCATTGACTCTATTTAAAGTCACCCCCAGGCTTGTGGACTTGGAGAGCTTTCAGCAGATGAAAGAACTCGCTCATCAGACAGGCTTTCTCCCCGGCTCTCACAGGTCTGTTCTAAAAGCCATTCCAGCAATTGTTGGGAACTGTCAGATGTCTTTGACAGATCAATACGTTACCGTGGAACGTGTGTGGCCCGTTAGCCGATCAAAATGCAAATTGGGGATACATTGAATACAGAAGCCCCCGGTGTGTCTTCCTAATGGCGTTGGAAAGTCGTGAAAAGAATTCGGCTCTTCCCCAAAACTGCATCTTTCCTGGGACTCGCAGCTCCAGCTCTGCCTGTGTTTTCACCGGCCGGGAACGTATCGGTGCGTATGGCTGTATTGTGCTGGTGAATGCTACAGGCATCATTCCCAAGCCACGAGCATAAATCTTCCCCTCTGACTGAGTGAGATTTATAGTTCCGCCACAGGGTCTCCCGGCGCCTCCCTGTGCAGCTTCGCCTTTTGCTTTTCAGATCGAGACAGGCTCTGGTGGGACGGGGTGTGTGTGAAAAGGTAAACCAGGCCTTCGCGTCTTTCACACACCCTCAGCCTCGGATCCCCTCCTCCCTTTCGTTTCCAGATGGCACTAGGCTTCAGTGGCAGAGCTGTGTTTTGTGCCAGCGGCTCACACTGCGGCAGTAATGAGAACCGTTTAATGAAGGTTGAGTCAACAAAAACACGCTTCCTCTTCAACACATAAACACTTTTATCCCGGCTCAATGTTTTTCCCACTATGAGTTTTGTGTGGTTGGAAGGTGCCAGCTTGGCATCCCAGTGGGCAGAGTGCCGCTACAAAGCGCACATCATTCACACGCCTCGCAACCTTGGCTTGGCAGGATCACATCTAGGGCCGGGGAGTTTGTTTGATATCAACGGTCCATGCTGGTTTTCACCGCTGGATGGATGATGGCAACACACCAGCCTACTAGTGGTGTCGGGGAGTTGTGTGATTTGTGGGCCCATTAGCGGTTTTGGGGAGTTGTGTGATTTGTGGGCCCACTAGCGGTGTTGGGGAGTTGTGTGATTTGTGGGCCCACTAGCGGTGTTGGGGAGTTGTGTGATTTGTGGGCCCACTAGCGGTGTTAGGGAGTTGTGTGATTTGTGGGCCCACTAGCAGTGTTGGGGAGTTGTGTGATTTTGGGGCCCACTAGTGGTGTTGGGATAACTGTGTGATTGTGGAAAGAGCTGGTTGACAACTTTCCATTGAGACACAGTGGAAAATTGGGTTTTTGGCTGCATGAAGGGTTTTGAAATTAAGGCTCCGCATTCCTTTCACATGCTCACTTTTCATCAGACAACTGACAACCTGTAAAATGAAATGCTTTTGGGTTTGGGCCAATTTTTTTTCAGTTTTCAGCAACTGAAAAGGGGAGGAGGAAGTGGGTTTTGGCCTTTTGACAAAACATTGATATGTCGGCGGAAAAGGGAAATTGACAACCTGCTCTCATTGTGAACACCTGTCCACCAGGACTTTTACTAAAGCCACCAGGATTATTTCACATAGGCCACTGCACAGCTGTGTTAACAAGTTTACCTAGGCTTATCTCATTGAACCGTCTAGTCCCAGGGTATATGCTGTTTTAGAATGATGCAGATGGTTTCTATTGGCTCCAAACAATCACCCATATTCCTCTTATAGAGTCACATCTTAAACCTGTAGACATCAGTTTCACCATGGGGCGTAAGTTACTTTGATGATTAGCAAAGCATCCTGATCGGTTTCCATCCTGGAACAGTGCAAAGGGAGACGTTGAAACTGGAGATGACCTTTTGCGGGATGAAGAGTGTACTGATTCTGCCCCAAAATAGCTCACATGGTGGTCTTCACCCTTCTGAGGCTGGTTTCATGAGAACTGATCTGTTATGGAGCAAAATGTGGGGGCTTCTTTGTGCCTTCATATGAAATGGACGTGTACTTCCCATGTGGTCAGCTGGGGATACTTGATTCTCTCCCTGTGCATCCAGTATGGTTTTACCTCTCGCTCCCTTCCTAACGCCTTGATTCCTCTTCTCCCTGCTGGAGTCTGCCCTCTTGTCTGACTCACCAAGGCAACCAGATGGTGCAATTTGTAGGTACCGCCACAGTATTTACTTGTCTGAACTGACTGAAGTCTGCCCAGAAGCACTGAAGGGGTCTGGGCAAAGCCACGGAATTTGATCATTGTGGGAGATCACAATGCTACATACAGCCACCAGCTACATACAGATCAAAGAGCACAAAAATCCAGGAGCGAGACTGTGTGTGTGTGTGTGTGTGCGCGTGTGTATGTGAATGAGGTTTTAAGTATGGGTTTTATTGTGCAGCGGTGTTCACAGCTGTTTGTGTATTTGGTCCCTTGTGTGTTTGTGCCAGTGTCGATGACTGCAGGTGTATTTGCCTAGATGGGTATGTGTGTGTATAGGTCAGTGAATACATGACTGCCTCTGTAGTTGCATGTAGTCACGCTTGCGCATCTGTTTGTTTCACTATATGTTTGAATGTATATAGCCATGGGCCTATGTGTGTAGGAGTATGGTGTTGGAGGAATCTGCGTGCGTAGGTGTATGACTTTGTATATATTTGTCCATGTGCATGACAGGAGCTACAAATATATGACTAGGCATGCAGCTGGTGTTTGGCACAGTGCACAATAATAGTAATTTCTTGTATAGCAACTAGGCCTCAACGTGCTTCATAGTCCTCAAACATTTTTAGCCCTACAACCCCCTGTGAGGAATGGAAGCATTATTCCCATTTTACAGATGAGCAACAGAGAGGCTAAGGAAGTGGTCCAATATCACACAGGAACTTTATTGTAGTGAAGGGAATTGAACCCAGCTAAGTTCTAGGCTAAAACCCTAACCCCAGGCTGACTCTTCCTTGAAGGACTTGTGGGGATGCGTAAGGGTGTCTGCATGCCACTGGGTGTCTCATAACTGTAGCTAGGTGACCAGTCAGCTCGAATGCTGAATACTTCCTAAGTCACATGGTATTGTTTCTTTTCTTTAATTGGGTGACCTAGCCTCTATAAAGGGGAGTGCGTGAACAAACCACGGAGGCTTTGAGCAAGTCTCCTTCAGGGACAGGCATTCTGCATATGCTCCATTCCCAGAGGATGGAGCAAAGCATCTCTAAAGTACGGGGACTTTCTGTTGCACTATTCCCGATTCCCAAGTATTCAAAGAGCAACTCCAAAAAGTATGAGATTGGCTTAGAAATCATGAGGTTTGCAAAATGTATTTGGAGTTCTTTTTACCTTCTGGCATTTGGTGTTCATGTTCTCCATCTTTTCTCTGCCTCTGGAAGCGTGTAGAAGCTTTTAATTGAAAGATGAGAGATTCTCATGTAATCACTTGCTTCCAGGAGCCCTTTACAGATGACACCAAATGTCTCAAAGCTTACTATAGCACTCTCTACCGCTTCCCCACCCCTCACCGCTAACCCCAAAAGGACGATATATCTTAGGTATCCAGATCAACATTTTTGGGGTGAAGATTTTTCTCCGCACGTGAATAAAATCTCCCCTCCAAACACTTGTGGGAACAAAAAATCTCACATATAAAGGGTCAGGGAACATTGAACGTACACCTGTGGGTAACATGGTTGAGTCGAAGCTTGATTCAGAATTCAACAAACATTGGAAATGTGGCAGGAAATAGGTTGTGATATGTTGCTCCGCCTTCCCCTGGCTTTGGGACAGGGGGACTGTGGAGGGGTTTACAACGAACCAGGTTCCCTTAGGGGTAAACGAATATGCCCATTTTGGCACAGTACCCTTTCATTGCACTGATGCACGGCAGTTTACTGTCAACACCATGACAGCAGGGGCGCCATCATGTTCCTACGTGCACTGGCCGTGCTGAGAAGAGATGTCTAGAGGGAGGGATCAGAATGTCAGTCATTGCAGGCCACGATGATAGATAGAAACGAGGCACGTTGAACGTTCCTGCTGAGACCCTTCGTGCTTACTGGAGTACATGCCACAGCTTCTGCAGGGTTCTGCCAGCACATGGTTGTAGGGCTATAAGCTACATCCAGAGTTTAACGGTGCCTGGAGCACCAGCCCCATCACCGGGAGTACAAGGAGCATTTGGAGAGCAGCCGGGAAAGTATGTAATGCCCTGGAAGCAGGTGGAAGAGGGATGGTGCAAAGGGTTTAGGTGGGTGTGGCTTTGAGAAGAGAGGGTGTGGCTGGGACATAGCCAGCTGGAGAGGGCAGGGTTTGTGAAGTGCAAAGGTGGTAAAATCTAGAGTTTGGACTGATGGCTTTAAGGGAGCATAAGGAGCAACAAAGAACGCATCCCCAGCACCACACAGCAAGCCCCTTCAGTATAGCCCCATTAGACACTTCATTGTCACAGGCGCCGAGGCGCATGTCTGTAACGCAAGTACTGCTGCGTTGGCATGGAGCTGTGTATGACAATTAACGGAGCACAGCCTCCGTGCAAAGCCTTGTTACGTTATCAAAGGCACGTGGAATAACACGCTTTCAGAACTAGCTGCGGTTGCCAGACAACAATCATCGGAGGTCTCTGGCATGCAGCCTCACCATGTTATTTTGCTGGTCTTACTGAAGCATACCACCCAGTATGCCATTTAGACAGCAGATTGCAACGCAGACCCCTATGTACACACTGGGACTCCACAGGCAACCACCTGTGGTGCAAATTGAGCCTCCGTCTGAATTTCATTGCCTTCTTGATCCACTCAAGTTATAGGTCTAATCAGACTTTACACTTCCCGGCCTAGGGATGACGTTGAGAGTTCATAAGGATTCTGGGTTTGGAATATAAACAAGATCCCAGAAGAAGTGCTCAGATGTCACAAAGTGCATGCAGTGCTTTCCCACTGTCATTCAGAACCAGCTGAAAAAACTTAGCATCATTCCCTCCTCCAGCACCAAAAAAACCAAACAAACCATAGCTGAAATGCTCTTTCATTCCTAGATCAGTTTTGACATGGCCATTTGCAAAGCAAAAAACAAAACAAAAAAGTGAATGTTCACATATCTCAATGTGGAAATCACACCCTGGGATACTTTGCCAGAAAATGTCACTTTACTAGTGCAAAACAAAAGAGCAGAGATTCTTGTGAAAAGTTTCCACTGAATAACATCCTGGTTTTCTGTGGCCCAGGGGAATACATAGAATCATAGAATATCAGGTCTGGAAGGAACCCCAGGAAGTCATCTAGTCCAACTCCCTGCTCAAAGCAGGACCAACCCCAACTAAATCATCCCAGCCAGGGCTTTGTCAAGCCTGATCTTAAAAACCTCTAAGGAAGGAGATTCTGAGGAAATCGATAAGCCTCTTTTAAATTACTTCAGTGGGGGTTGGATCGGGCCCCAAAGCGTCTCACGGATATTCCTAGAGCATGCCCCAGTACACATGAGAATGGAATCCCTTAACCCAGCCTTGCAGCGTAGCCATCACCGGGGCAAGACACGCTTTGTGTTTAACAGTCCACAGCCCTAGGTAACCATTTCCAGTGCTTCACCACCATCCTAGTGATTTTTCCCCCTAATACCCAACCTAAACCTTCCCCACTGCAACTTGAGACCATTACTCCTTGTTCTCTTATCTGCCACCACTGAGAACAGTCTAGATCCGCATCTTCCACAACCTCACCTACACCCCCTCTCAGCATGTAGTCAGGTGCTCACCCGATTACAGTAGCATCAGATCTGATACCAAGACTTGTCCTGATGACTGTAAGTAGAACATCACTGGACTGTGACCAGGGAAATAATTCTTCACAAATAATTGGAAACAAACCTAATCACCTTTGTCACATGAATCATAATTTCACAGGCAACCTTCACCGGGTTAAAAAAGAGATCTGAGCCTGTTAGCTCGTTATCCATGATTCTACAGTGGCCAGAGGCAGACATTCTCCCCCGAGAAAAAAATTCACCTCTGTGCAAAGAACCAGTGCAAATTCTATGCATCACTTAAATGCCACTTAACTAGACCCAGGTGCTGACTTTCTGCATGCAACCCTTTGTGAATTAAGTGCCTGGTTCAAAGTCTGCCGAAGTGATGGGGAGTCTTTCCATTTTCTGTAATGGCTTTTGGTGTAGGCCCTAAATAAAACAGAAATCCATCCTGGATCTCATCAAGACATCTCCGAGGAAGCACGGTTATCTGCACAGGCATTTCGTTGTATCGTAGTGGTATTGACATAATTCACTTCTTTCGTCCGGCTTGAGGAATAATAGTTTGTGCGCAACTCGGTTAGGGCTTGTCAAGACATAAACGGCCTGACCCAAAGGCCGTTGAAATCGATAAGCCTCTTTTAAATTACTTCAGTGGGGGTTGGATCGGGCCCCAAAGCGTCTCACGGATATTCCTAGAGCATGCCCCAGTACACATGAGAATGGAATCCCTTAACCCAGCCTTGCAGCGTAGCCATCACCGGGGCAAGACACGCTTTGTGTTTAACAGTCCACAGCAACGCTGCACACTGGTTTAGGAGAGACAGCGAAGAAGAGTGCTGTCTCCAGCCACAGGGGAAATTAGGGAAGCAAGATGTAATTGTTCACATTGGAACTGGGCCAGAACACTGGAGCTGACTTTAAGGCCCAATTGTTTCACTGGATGCATGTACAATAGGGCTGATTTTCGGTTACCCTAAGCCCCCACTCTGACATTCTGGCAGTCTAAAGGGGTCTTAAAGTGAATAGATGCAGTCCCCCCATAAAAGACCCTTTGCAGTGGGCATTTGCTGCAAAGGCTGTCTTCCGGCCCCATTAACAGCCACCAGTGTTGGGGGCACGTCACAGTGTGTACAGAGCACACTGCATTTATGGCTATTCTCTGCTTCTCAGAGGGCATAGGGGACTATGGAATGTAAAGCGTATGTCAGAGCGACCCTGAGGTTGCTCTAACTCAGTGGTTTTCCACCTTTTCACATTGAGATCGGCATTTCCATACCAGGACTTCTCCAGGAATCCTCTCTTATCAAGCTGGGAACTGTCTAATACCCCCCTTCTCATCTAGCATTACAGGGAAAGCAGGGTGATCACAGCCCCTCCTCTGCTCACAACATCCAGCCTGAGGCCCCATATTCTAACTTACACCCCCCCACACACTCCAACCCTGCCCCAAGCACAGGGAAAGAGTAATGGAGAAGCAGGCCCACTGATTTCACACCTGCGTCTTGAGGGAAGATTAGGTGCAGGGCTCATGGGAAAATCACCACGGGATCTTTAACGCACACAAGAGGTCAGACCTTCAACTGTTAGGTCTCCTCTATCCCCTCCTCTGCTCACATCGCCCGCTCACTTGCATGGGAGTTTTCAGGGCCTCTAAACTTGTACTCTGAATTTCTTTTGAAAATTAAACCTTTTCCCATTCTTTCTGGGTCAGATCCCGGTCCTTTTGCGCCTGGACCACTACCGGTTGGACCCCTTCCCAGATGATGAAACGACTGTCAGTCCTCCATTCCAAGCCAGCTGCATCTCAGATGCACGTACACTGGGCTTTTGTATGTACAGCCGAAAGCTTTGGAGCTTCTGCTTTGCCTAGATGAGACAGCGGGCGGCTCTGTCAGGCAGAGAGCAAAGGGACCATCCGATGCTGTGACGGCAGTGCCGTAAAATTCCCTGGGAATTAAATATTTTATCTTCATAAAACAAACATAGATCTTCCCATCATGAAATATACATAAAAATGTTTAAACATGTTAATTATTAAACTAATATTGATTCATATTGGATGAAGCATTAATGGGTGGGGCTGGGAGAGGGGTGGAAGATTGGCTAATGTATTTAATATCTACTGCACAGTTGCAGTGTATCAATATTCATCAGCTCTAACCACCAATAATCATAAAAACGACAGACGGTATTTATGGCCTTTGGTGAAGGAGTGCAAGTCAGCACGAAGGGACAAACTACAGAATAATGAAGATGTGAGCAGCAGAATCTCTCCTGTTTTCGAAGCTAATCACTGTCGTTTTGGAGATGAGTCCTAAAATGTGGTCATTGATGTTTGATTTTAAAAAACTCATGACTTTGGATGGGGACTGCAGAGCTCCTACATGTGATATTAAGCAGAGAATGGGTTAGAGGGTGGATTGGGAGGACTATCAGTGATAGAGATTTAATAGGATGTAAGTGGCATTCTTTTGTCCCCAGTGAACAAGGGGTTAACCTCCCCAGCCCTTTCCTTGAACAGAGGAAGGAAAGTGAATTGGCTCCCTAAGAGCCAGGGAAAGGTAGAATGCCTTTGAGCACTGTCATTCTCCATACCTTAGGGTTAAAGGTGACACACCAGCTGGAGGAGTTTCATGGTGTACACTTGTTCTCGGTTTCTGGTTATAAACATTACCCCAGAGGAGAATTCCTTGCTGATTGCACCTGTGGAGTATTTCTACTGAGTCGGTCCACCAGCGTGGACCCTGAAAATGCAGCTGGGAAAATACCAGCGGAACTTAGAACTGAAAACTCCGAGATACTAAAAAGACCCTGGAAACTGACCAGTAAGCATGAGTGGGAGCTTTCAATGGCTCTGAATTTGGGTCTGCGAGAGCATCCAGCAATGCAAATGATCATCCAAGCCACCTGGACTTGAAAAATGTAGGTGGAACCCTTGTGAAAATACAGACTCTTACTGGCACTTTGGCTCTTGGGCCTTATCAAAATTACACCACTTCAGGATTACTATAGTAATTCCTCAGTATACCTATATGTAAAATGGGTATATTTACTCAGGGGTCTGTAGTGTCTTGAATGGAAATACTACAAAGCTAATTCATCTTACTAATATTAGTACTATGCTTTTTAGTTGTAAAGAACTCTTCAAGTGCTAAATATTAACTAACATGGTATTATACAGAAGAGTGAGTGTTTCTTTTACCCGTCTTGTGAGGTTTAAAGATTACCTTTCAGTAACTCCAGATCAAATTTGTTCAGTTTACAAGGCAAAAGAAGACTGTTACCACACTGTTTGCAGAGGCAACAGCGAAGAAAAACAGACAGCTAAACTGGGTTCTCTTTGTTAATGATTTTCCTTATTGTGTTATTCTGAAGCTCTAACATGAGTAAAAGTAGTGAAACCATATTTCTGTGAGACGAGGAAACAGCAGATCTGACTCTGAATAGACAGGTCCTGATGGTTTGTTGGTGAAGGCTTTAGACCAGAAGTCTAAAGGAGGGCACAGAAATTACTGGGTTAAATTCTTTGGCCTGGGTTGTGCAGGAGGTCAAAGTAGATGCTCATAATGGCACCTTCTGGCCATAAAATCTATGCATGTAGACCAAGGGGGTTCCGTTTCCAGCACTGCCATGGACTGCCATGGACCTCATTTAATCTCTCTATTCTTCAAAGCCCCATCCAGAAGATGGGGAGAATACAAATTCTATCTCCTGTCTTGTCTGTTTCGATTGTAAGCTCAGAGCAGGTGTTGACTCCTACTAGGTATATGTCTTGGGACCTGAACTCGGCTGAGATCTCTAGCTGCTACTGTAATTAAGAATAGATGAGTACTGTTGTCTTCTGACCTTAATAACACTTAAATATTTATAAAGCGCTTTGGGATCATGCACAAAATGCAGTCTATAAGTACAAAGTAATATTAATGGCATTTACTTTTCCTATAAAGTTAGAAACAAACCACTATTATTCATATTCTAATAACACCTACAGGCCCCAGCAGAGCTCAAGGCCTATCGTGCCGGGGGCAGCACAAACACACAGTGAGACGGTGTATTGAATAGACAAGTCAAAGGGTGTGCAGGAAACAGAAGGGAGATGATTTGCCCAAGGTCAGAGTCTCCCAAGTCCAATGGGAGTCTATTGCTCTATCTGCTAGGGTAGACTGCCTCCAAAATATGACCAGGAATTCTGTCAAAATACCCTGGTGTCATGGGAGAGATCGACAGCAAACAACAACAACCTTTTTGATGAGGACAACACATCTAACTGCCCAAGGCGCCAACAACTGGTGGCTGTAGAATTCTGCTGACCAATAGCTGTATTGTCAATGTTTATACACTGGAGAAAGATGCTTTTGAGCCCATGAGAAGAGATGATACACTAAACCATGCATTTAATTTCCATTTAATGTGATATTCCGAGTACATTAAGTAATATTTGATCATTAAAAACCTATTTATGGAAGTCTAACATCTATGTCAGTGATACGTGACTAATACATGACTGTTAACTGTGTTTGTCAGAATCAGCTGGGTTTTGGTTAATTTGTTAGTGACGATTGTTAAATGGAATTAGTTTTCTGGTGGGTGTGCTCTTCAACTTATCCCTCCAACTGCAGCCATGTAAACCCAGGGCCTGGTCCTGCAGTGGACTGGGTTTAGGCACAGTTTACTGCTGTGTCTACACAGAGATCTCATGGTATCCTCTAATCACACACAAGAGAAGGGAAAAGAGTGCCTCTAGAAACAAAATTAAGCAGTTAAATCAAGCGATCAAGGCAGGGTCAGCGTCAGATATCTTACTTACCTTACCCCACCAAGAGTCCTGTTAACTTCAGTGGAATTGGTGCTGGAATAAGGCAATTTTTAAGACATGTCTACATGGGGAAATTATTCTGGAATAAGGGAGAGTGTGAATTTAATGTGGATTAACTATTTCAGAATAGCCCTCCAGGTTGGCACTCTTATTTCAGAAACAGAGTATCTTTTTTCCCGTTCAGCTAAATCCACCTGGAGTAAAAAGGGCCAGAAAGGGGAGCTATTCCAGAATAGCTCTTCCAGTCAATATCCCCATGTAGACAAACTTTATTGGGAGAAACAAACGGTATCAGAAATTAGCCCTCAATGTCTGTTTCAGAAACCTGGCAACGTTTCCCGTGCAAGGAAAAATTTAAGCTTAACTGTAGTCTTCAGAACTGCCAGTTACCAAAATAACTCAGAAATTACTTAATATAGTATCTAGAGCAGCTAGCCATTAATGCAACCCTAAAACTACTTAACTATAGGATACAGAACAGCTAGCCGCTGAGACTTCATCAATTATTTAGCCACATCAGCCAGATTACATAGGAGGTAATATTAATGTAAGTAGTTAGAATGTCTGGCATTCAAGCAAATAGCCAGATAGTATCTTTGCCCTTTCATTTTGCTATCCAGAATCTGCATGTCCCGCTGCCAGGCTGAGAGCATCTTTGGGTACTGCAGGGACAGTCCATTGTCTCACCAAGGTGACTGATGGTAAAGGAGCCCCGATCCCGCCTGCTCTTCTGTCTCCTTCCTTCCCCTTAAATTCTTAGTCATTGTTTTGAAATTTCTTTCCCTCTCTCTCTCTTCCTCCCAAATTAGACCCTCCCCAGTCCAAGAAAAGTAAAGGGGTGACCAGTTTGTCCCTGTCCATTGAGAAATCCCCATCCGGCAGAGAGGCAGCATTCAAAAGAGAGGACTCAGCAGTAGCAGGGGAGGGCTGTCACCCACTGCGGTCTGTCATTGAGGCGCTCTTGGGATGATGGTTGGGCTTGTGGTTAAGGCATTGGCCTGCGAGTCAAGATCTGGTTTTGATTCCCAGTTCTTCCGTTGCTCTTATGTGAGTTTAGGCAAGCCGCTTCGTCTGTCTGGCCCCAATTTGGCAAAGTTTTTCATCGATCTTAAGGCCAGGATCATCTCGTCTGACCTCCTGCGTAACACAGGTCAATGGGACATAAGCACCCGATTAAAATTGAGCCTGGAGTTAAGTGCTTTGCTGAATTGGGATCCCCGTGCCTCAGTTTCCCCTGGTGCACAATAGAGTAATGATATCTCCTTTCTCTCACCCATTGGCTGTCTTGCATGTTTAGGCCATATGATCTTTGGGGAAAGTACTAAGTATATGGGCTCGTCTTCATTACGGCAGGGAAGGATCGATCTTTTGGCGATCGATTTATCGCGTCTCGTCAAGACGCAATAAATTGATCGCCAGCGGCTCCCCCGTCGACTCCGGAAGTCCAGCTCACCAAAAGGCGCAAGCTGGAGTCGACGGGGGACCGCGCCGCCGACCGCCGCCGCCATGAGGACAGCAGGTAAGTCGGCTGTAGAGACGCCGATTTCAGCTATGTTATTAACATAGCTGAAATTGTATATTGTGGCAAGGGGGCCCCCCAGGCACCCCAGGCTCCAGTCCTCTGGGCAGTCCCCCCTTGTTGGGTTTGGCTTCCCGCCGGTTAGGGAGGGCTAGCTCCCTCCTGGGAGGGGCTCTTTCCTGCCTCCCTGCCTGCTGGCAGCCTCTCTGTATCTGCCTCTCGCTCACCTTTACCTCCTTCTGCTGTCACAAACTCACTCTTCTAACTCCTACTGCCTCCAACCGCACTCCTCACTCCCACACCCCTCTCTGGGGAAGAGTCTCTTTAAAGGGCTCTGGCTGCCTCCTTAACCGGTCCCAGCTGGCCCTGCTTCTGGCTGCGGTAGCCTTCCTCAGCTGGACCTAATTTAACCTGCAGTTTCCCCTCTCACCACAGCCTTCCAGACCTGGGTTTACCACAATATCTACAGTCGATCTCCCCCCCTAGTGGAGACCAGCCCTATGTGTGGATAGCAGTCAGCCCAACAGGGCCTAGATCTTGGTTGGAGCATCTAGGTGCTACCGTAATACAAATAATGAATCGTACTAAACAATACACAGCAGGATGGGCTCCTTCTTGCACTGGGTGCTGATGACATGGGATGCTCTATCCAAATGCATCTGTCATACGAGCCAAAGAGCAGCTACGCTGTATGGGGTACAATTAGGGAGGCCATAGAAAATCTGGCATTGATGGCTTCCTGGCTGCCTTTAGAAATTGTTCTAAACAGGCAGCTAATAGGTAGGTTTCTTTGCTGCCTCTTTGATCATTAGGGACAGCGGGAGGAAAATCAAGCGGAAGACCCAGCTTGGCATTATTATTCTGTTTCACTTTGTTTAGCAAATGATGCTGAAATGCAGAGTACAATAGCAGCCCCCCTTTTAAGCATAGGTTTTCCATGCCTCTTCTCTTGCTAGGGTCTAATTTTCAGGGAACACTTCAGGATTTTAATAACGGAATTATACATTCCCCCCGCAGGTCTTTAATCTCTTGGTGTTTATCCCATCAGCCGCGTCTCTGGTGAGCCTTTATCCTGGGATGTTTGTCTATTAAATTAAGAGCATTTCAGAAGAGGGGAAGGCATTTACAAGCAGTAAATCACAAGGCAGTGGCATTCACTTAGCTCTCTTACTGTTACATCACTCAGTGTATTATACACTGTTATATATACTCAGTATATCGCCGAGTTCTTCATCTTCCCCGCCACCCCCGCCCGCCGCCTTCCTGCTGTCTGCAAAAGCGCAGACCTCTCAGAGGCTGGCGAATCGAAAGAGAAAGAGACAGACGGAGCCGCGCAAAGCAGATCACGGGGAAATTCGGGAGCCTTCGGATGGCGCGACTGCTCGATTTCCGCCGGCGCGTGGTTGTAAAAAAAAAGCCTCATATGGCTCGGCATTGCGGTAGGGCCCTTTCCTCCGAGGATTTCAAAGCGCTTTGCCAACAGTGACTAATTACGCCCCACTCTCAACCCCCGGGTTGGCAGGAAGGGCGAGCTGAAGTTCAACCCGCCCACCGCTGAAATGAAAATGAAATCATCTGTGGGGTGGGACGCAACAGATGCTTCACCGTGCACAACACGAGGCGGTGGCTGAGGAAGAGAAGGGGATGAGAATGTTCTGCTCGTTTGAAGCTGTGTGGGGCTGTGAGGGAGGTGGAATATAATTAGTCGGGATGTTGCCAGGAGATGGGGAATGACAATCCGACTCTTGCAGAAAGGGCCATGGGGTCTTTAATGACTTCAGATGCCCTGGATCTTGGTTTCACGTCTTGTCCAAAAAAGGCAGCTCCGTCAGAACGATTCCTCTTGGCACCAAGCTGAGGTTTGGTTCAAAGGAAAGCACTCCCCCCTGCTGTATACCCAACACTGCTCTATGTGAAACTTGTTATCTTTCCCCCCTGATCTCTCCCCTTCAAGCATTATATGAATTCAGTCTTGTTTATTATTGGAGATCTGATGAGACCACCACACAAAAAGGGGACCTGGCTGCACAGTGCTTCTGTGACGCTTATGGCTTTAGCATATGAACTCTTCCCTGCCATAAGGAGGAGTGGGCTCGGAATAAACAGCGTCAGATTCCCAAACTCCTCATGTCCTGGCAATTTAGGATTCCCCTCCAGCAGGGGATGTGTCTGATATAAAGGGACAGATTTTCGAAGAGCGGCCTCGAGTTTTTGCAGCTGTGAGTAACCATGGGCAAAATGCTGGGCTTGCATTTATTTGCAACAATGTGGGCAGTGTTGATTTTTAAGCCCCTGATTTGCCAGCCGAATCGGGGGTTTGAACAATGGTGTAAACTACATTGTAGGCACAAACACAGAAAGTTTAAAATTTTACTCCCCATTACTGATCCCCGCAGTTCTGTACCCACCAAAATGAAGGTCCTGCTAACACTGAAAACTTGGAGCTACATGAGCATCAATGAAAGGGTCATCTGTTGCTTAGCCCACATGGCTGAGAGGCAGGGTGGCCACATTTTATTCCTGGCTTTACCAATGAACCAGTGCATAGCTGATCTTGGGCTTACTGTCTTTGTGACTCAGTTTACCCATCTTCAGAATGGGGATAATAATTCTTATCTATCTCACAGCAAAACATAACTAATTCCTGTTTGCAAAGATCTCAGCCTCAGATGCTATAGCTTTGTCAAGTGTTATCATAGCAGACACTTTCCCAGGGGCCTCAATGCTATTCCAAAATCCTACAAAAAGAATGCCCCAGGAAACTTAAACTAGCACTTTTCTGTGTGCTGCCATCTGTGCTTCTTGGAGGCTGGTTCAGCTATTGCCATCACACTAATCTATCAGGAGAAGGAAAAGTGGTTAGGAAAACAGCAGAGATCACTTTAAACTGCAAACCATGCAGAAAAGCTAGACAGATAGGGCAGATCTTACTCCATGAACTTCAGCTGAAGTATGCCAATTTATTCCATCTGAAGCCTGGTTCCTTATCAACTTCTCTCACAAGCAACAGGCAGGTTTCTCATGTTTTGAGTGAGTCCCACTTTGACTTGCAGCTATTTCAATAAGGCTTTTAGTTTAACCCATTAATATATCATTAGTCAGTACACTCAGAAAGAATATTACAAAAGTGTCTGTATAAAAAATATAGATGCATTTATTCTTCTACTGCTTCAGCCGAAAGATATGGGGAGAGAGAGAGACTGCTAAAGTAAAATCCTATTTCATAGGTAGGAAAAAAATACTGGTTAGGATCTAAGGGGGTGGTAAACTCCCGTTCAGATTAATGAAAGAACCAAAATGAACCCACAATGCCAAACCAATAACTTTTTATGAATTGTAAAACATTTGGGTTTTCAACTCTACACTCCTCTATGGTTGCTGGTTCTACCTGGAATCAGCTGCAGATAGCCCGAAATACCTGGGAGGAAATTTTTTCTGACTCAGAAGGAAGCAGAAAACAGCAGAAATGTGATGAAAAAAACCTGGTGTCTTCAAATTTTCAGTCCTTCTTGGTAAGTGTAAGAGGGCTAGATAGTTCAGATCAACCTGGGATAACCGACATTTTGAAGTCCTCATCTGACTTGAACCTCCAAACCTTTTGATCTTATCTCACCTCTATCATTATTTATTTATTTTGTTTACTTTAGCACATAGAGATCTCAATTGAGGTTGAGTTGAATTGAGCTAGGCACTGTACTTGAATACAGTAGCTTGTCAGAATTCAATTTCTAGTTTTTCTAATAATTTTTGACAGATAATATTAATGTTTTTTAAAACATTTTCAACAAAACTACTCAAGATAGTTACGTCCCAGGCCAAATGCAAAGAGCTACAAAAGGATCTCTCAAAACTGGGTGAATGGACAACAGAATGGCAAATGAAATTCAATGTTGATCAATGCAAAGTAATGCACATTGGAAAACATAATTCCAACTACACATATACAATGATGGGGTCTAAATTAGCAGTTACCATTTAAGAAAGAGATCTTGGAGTCATTGTGGATAGTTCTCTGAAAACATCCACTCAATGTGCAGCAGCAGTCAAAAAAGCAAACAGAATGTTGGTAATCATTAAGAAAGGGATAGATAATAAGACAGAAAATAGCATATTGCCTCTATATAAATCCATGTTACGCCCACGTCTTGAATACTGCTTGCAGATGTGGCCACCTTGTCTCAAAAAAAGGTATATTGGAATTGGAAAAGGTTGAGAAAAGGGCAACAGAAATGATTAGGGGTATGGAGCATCTGCCACATGAGGAGAGATTAATAAGACTGGGACTTTTCAGCTTGAAAAAAAGACGACTAGGGAGGGATATGACAGAGGTCTATAAAATCATGACCGGTGTGGAGAAAGTAAATAAGGACGTGTTATTTACCGTATTTTTCGGCGTATAAGACGCCTTTTTAACCCCCAAAAATAGCTTCAAAATTAGGGGGGCGTCTTATACGCCGAATATCGACTGGAGCTGGGGCGGCTGCAGGTGGCTCGGCGGGCGGGGCGGGGCGGCGCTTCCCCCCCGAGCCCACCCGCATGTGTTGGGGCCGGCGGGGAACGGGAGCAGCTTGGGCCCCGGGGCCCCTGGGAGCGCCCGCCCGCGCGGCGGGGACGGGAGAGTGGCGTGCTCCCAGCAGCCCGCCGCGCGGCGGGGATGGGAGAGCGGTGCGAAAAAAGCGGCGCTTTTTGTGTGGTGGTGGTTTGTTTTGTTTTGTTTTGTTTTTTGTTTTTTTTCCCGGCTTTTTTATTTAAAAACTCGGGGGCGTCTTATACGCCGGAGCGTCCTATAGGACAAAAAATACGGTACTCCTTCTCGTAACACAAGAACTAGGGGTCACCAAATGAAATGAATAGGCAGCAGGTTTAAAACAAACAAAAGGAAATACCCCATCCCATTTTCTCTTCGGATGGAGCTCTGAGATACACAGGGTAACATTTTTTAAATCACCTACATGATGTACAGGCATAAGTCCCATTTTCAAAAATGACTTAGGGTCAGATTTTCAAGGTATTTAGGTAGCTAAAGATGGAGATAGGCTTCCAGTGAGATTTTCATAGGCTCCTGAGCAGGGTAGGTGCCTAACTTGATTTCCATGAGAGTTAGGAGCCTAACCTGCTTCTGTGTTTCTGAAAATATTACTAGGAGCTTTGCTGCACCTTTATGCTCCTAAACACTTTTGAAAGTCTGACACTTAAGAAACAAGGGAGGAACAGACAGCGGCGTAAAAATGCTCCAGTGATGTTACCTTGAGAATGTTTATTTTCAGTGGCTGGAGCAGCCGAAGATATAAAGCAAAAAGAGCAGAGCCAAAGGCAAATTCCTTGTTTTCTCCAAGGGTGCCTTGAGATTACTCCACCTGGGGGGAATGCACTGGCCAGGACCGCTTCTCTAGTTCTGCTCCAGATGAGCAGGCAAGCCGGGAGTAACAGCCCTTGAGCCTGTACGCTAACGGTGAGTGGGTGCCCTTATTGTCTGCAACAGACCTAATATTGTTTTGACTTAATCAACTCACTGAGACGTTAGCGTCAGAACCGGGGCCGTGTCTGGAAGGAACGTGTACTAGAGGCATCATCGGGGTTTAGATTATCAAAGCCATCCATCACAGATGTGTATGGTAATTCAGCTCCTTGGCGCTCGCTGGCGGAAAGAGTTCACACGCACACGTCCCTAGCCCGAGTTGGTTTTTTATTGATATTTGTATGTCTGGAATGCTCCAGCTCTGCTAACTCACCCGTTTTGTAATCGGGGGGGACAATGAAAGAATAATCAGAGAGGTAGCCGTGTTAGTCTGGAATAGCAGAGGTAACAAAGTCCTGTGGCACCTTAAAGACTAACTATAAAGTTTTGAAGCATAAGCTTTCGTGGGCTAATACCCACTTCGTCGGAACAATAGATGGGGTCGTTTCCGGGATTGTGTTTGCAATGATCTATCTTAACGTGGGCTGCGGTTTCCAAACCTACACTTTGCAGTCCAGGAAGGAGGGGCTTTTTGGGTGGGTTGGTTTTTGTTCTCAATTGTTTGGACACCTGTGGCTTTTGCGACTGGGAAAGCGATGACTAGGCGGGTGCAGTAGCTCTTTCCAGAATTCCATGTGGTCTAATGCCAGCATCCAGAAATCAGAGCTTCTGGGCCTCCATTCTCCGTCCTGCAGAATGGGTACAATTCACCTTTATGATGAGGATCCAGCACAAAGACCATGCACCGCTTAAGTCCTATTTTGGACTCAAATGTATAGATCCAGAGCTGGTATAGCCAATCCTGCGTGGGCTGACAGCTGGGTTTGAAAACCGACGCTTCAGTGCTAAAACAATCACATGAGCTGTAGCATTTAGGGTTTGAGCTAAATCCCTCTGGAATCAGTGAAAAGACTCCCATTGACGTCAGTGTGCTTTGGATCGGGTCCTGAGTCCTCTAACTGGGAGCAGTAGCAGATTCGTCAATGTCCTGTGTGGACCAGCTACCAGGGGGGAAAAAAAGTTCTGCCCTCTCCTAGTGCGGCTTACATTGGCTCACAGCACAGGGGTGAATTTCACCAGCCATGTGTAATCCCCCCCACATTGTTGGTGTAAGACCTTGGGCAAGACACTTAACAGAAACACAGAGTGCTGTAATAATACTTACTTTGCCTCACAAGGGTGCTGTGTGGTGGAATAGAGTGTTCTCGCCCTTGAACTGTTCACTAATCAGATACAGCCCAGGAGGAGACCAATCTTCCCTATAAAGAGCTGCAGGGAAGGGAACATAAGGGAAGGATGCACTGGAATGGGTTACTAGGAAGGTGGTGGAATTTCCTTCCTTAGAGGTTTTTAAGGTCTGGCTTGACAGAACCCTGGCTGGGATGACTTAGTTTGGGATTGGTCCTGTTTTGAGCAGGGGGGTTGGACTAGATACCTCCTGAGGTCCCTTCCAACCCTGACATTCAATGATTCTATGACAGAAAGAGGATGCAGGAAGGGTCAGGTGCCTGTTGTAGTCCCCGAAGAAAGGACACTCCAGGAGAGAAGCCTGGGAATGGTGGCTGAGTAGAAAACCGCAGCTGGAATGTTGTTTTGCTTCTGTGAGTTCTGTTAGTTGTTTGGACAATCAATGGAGCTCAAATGCCATTGGCTAAAGACTGATTTGGGTACGGCTGATAATCCCCCAGGCTAGTGAGGAAGGTTGCTACCTTACAGGTAGCTTCACTAACTGTGCTCAGAAAAGGCTTTGAGATAAGTGAAAAGCATTATTATTTTTATTATTTTCATAAATATTTCTATATCTATATAGATCAGGGGTAGGCAACCTATGGCACGAGCTGATTTTCAGTGTCACTCACACTTCCCAGGTCCTGGCCACTAGTCTGGGGGGTTCCGCATAGAATCATAGAATGCATTTTAATTTAATTTTAAATGAAGCTTCTTGAACACTTTAAAACCCTTATTTACTTTACATACAACAATAGTTTAGATCTATATTGTAGACTTATAGAAAGAGACCTTCTAAAAACATTAAAATGTATTGCTGGCATGCGAATCCTTAAATTAGAGTCAATAAATGAAGACTCGGCACACCACTTCTGAAAGATTGCCGACTTCTGATATAGATATAGCATTATATCTATAGATCTCCCTCTCTTTCTATACACACACACTCACACACATATTTATATATTATGGTCATGCTACATGTTATATGTCCAGTCTGGATGATACCCACCATCTCATTCATTCCAGTGGGAGTTTGCTTCCTAACCTTTGCATTGTGATGGCTCCTTTGGAGCCATTCTGTCAGCCCGCCGGCAGAAGTTGGCAGTGGAAAAGCTACTTCAATGCACAAGATTCTCCTTGTGCTAAAATTCAAAAAGTAGCTTTATTCCAAAACCATCAGTGTTTTATTTCCCTTACCCAGACTTAAGGCCGCCTCCTCAGAAGCATCAGGCTTTCCATTTCATATCAGAGCCAAGTCCTGTCGTTCACATGCCATACTCCCTGCCTGACAAAGTCACTGTTTGTCATACTGCCACAATCCATTCAGAAAGGAATTCAGGTTCTTCCCTCCTCCTGGTCTATATTTCTTCCCAGATGAGTGTTTTCCAAGCACGGCATTAAAGGATCGGTTCTTTCAGTGTCATTGTCACACAACTAACTTGGTGACTGATACTAACTGTGATACTGCAGGACCCATCAAGGCCTCCCATTCAGCCTTTCATATGAGCATGATGCTCAGCAGCACAGAGATTTCTACCTGGATATCTGTGATACTGTCTCTGATGCTATAGTGTGCCCATAGACTTCCTGAAAAAGACTATAACACTAGTTGTAATGCTTCAGAACCTAGAGAGACCTGGCTGGATGGTCAGAGTATTGAATGCAATAGGGTCAACGTTAGTGGGTCCAACACCCCTGCATTTACGCAGGCAAGTCTTGTTGTCAGCAAGTGTCACCAGAATGCCACTGGCATGGACTTATTTATAAAGACAAATAAAATGGCCCAGGGTTTTCTGCTCCCAGTCATTCCCTGAGGAGATACAGGCTCTCCCCGGACATTTGGAAGTCGAAAGCTGAAGTCAAGGAAGCTGAAAGCCCTGGAGGAAGATTCAAACTGTCAAAAGAATAAACCAGAAGTTTGGGGGAGGATATTAAACCTCCTGCTTCACAGCTGGAGCCAACCTCTCATAACTGGGGTTAGGAGGAGGCCTTTTCTTGATCTTGCAACTTCCTCTGAAGCGTCTGGTGTTGGTCCCGAACAGAGACAAATAGTCGACTAGATAGATGGGCCTTGTCTCTGATCCAGGCTGGCGATTTCTATGTTCTCCTGGGTTTCTTCCTCTCAAGTGTTCCTGCTGGGAATTCCGATTCTCCCAAGAGATTGGTCAGTCATAGCCCAAAATAGTTGACCAGACATCTCTCTGCCACACACCAGCAAGTGTTCTGCTGACCAGTGGCAGCTCTATGCGTGGCACAGAACCTTGTGCATTTAGCTTTGATCTGTGCATCACTGAATCATATTTTGTTGCAACACTGCTATAAACCATGGTGGTGCGTCAGTGGAGACTGGGGGATTCTGCCAGGTTTATCGGTGGCTCCCACCACTAACTTGAGACCTGAAAGGAGAGGTGAATTCAGTCCCTATGTTTTGTTCAGTGGTGGAGTTTCACCGCCAGTCAGCTCCACCAAAGGACTCCAATCCGGGATGGTTGTGGGCACCATTTCTAGGTGTCAGGGAGAAAAATTGGTCTCTGTGTTCACTGAATCCTGACCCTCCTCCCTGCTGCTCTGCTGATAGACCTCAGTCAGGACCCACTGTCTCCTGCAATGAAGGGGAAGCTCAGAACTGATGTTCATTCAGTCCTTGGAATCCCAGTGCCACTCACCTAAGATGAAATCCAGCCTTGTGCAATGGGCCAGGATAAAGCCTAAGCCCTTCCTATGTTTCCATTAAGAACTATGCACCACTTAAAATGGTGGCTGACCCATGTGCTAGGCCATCTGCCCAGGCGTTGATATCACCTCTAATGTCTTTTGCTACTGACTTGGAGAAGCTATCCTCTTTGGGGTGGAATTATGGCCAAATCAAATCAAAGAGCCTAATCATCACATTATTTCTTACACCCAGGGAGTTTTGAACCTTATGCTGTCGTCTCCGGTGGACTAACAAGATGATAATAAATAGCTTAAAGAGTTGATGATTTACAGTGATCCCAAGTTAAGCGATACCGGAGATGGAAGCAGGTCAATATTTGAGATGGAAAACACTGTACAATTTCACTGAATTCATTTTGGAGAGGCACCAGGGTATGTGTCCTGAGCCTCAACTCAAGATCCAAACTTCTTGTGTCTGAAAAATTGTCCTGGAAAACTCATAAAAATAGGCTTCACTTATGGGATTTCCATATTTCCAGTTGTCAAATGGATCCAAAATATGAGAACAACAGACTCTCCCCTGGTATTCTGACTTCTACTCTTTAGGCTCATGACAGAAGCTACAAGGTGCATGAAAATATAAAACTAAACAAATAAACAAAAATAGCCAACCTTTTTAATCCTCCCTATTAACTTTGTTTCAGGTGGGAAAACCCTTTTCTGTCGGCACCGATTTCCTGATCCCTTGTTAGTAGCAGTTGTCAAAGTTTCTTTTCAGTTCTGCACATGATCATCTCTAGCCCTCTAGAGAATTTGGACCAGATGTTCAGCCGTTGTAAATCAATGTCGCTCAAATTAAATCTAAATGACTTTGCCTGCGTGCCACCAATTTTCATCAGCTGAGGATCTGACCCATGTGGGCCAATGGAGTTGGCCTGGGGAGGGTTGTGAATTTAATCAGTTCTTGCAGCAATCAAACCTAGCAGGGCGCGCGGAGCAGAGATCGGCATTTCCCACTGATGGAGACAGCCTGCACGGTGATTTGTCATTTCTCCTCTTGTACATGGACTGTCTCAGCTGCCTCACTCATCCCTTTTTAAGTCCTGTGGTTTTTGAGATCGAGGGCTTTATTTTATTTTTTATATTTTTTCCCCTGTACACTAGGTAACGTTCAGCTGAAATTCACAATGGTGCCGGACTCGGGCAGGACTCTGTGTGTGACCTTTCCTGAGTATAAGCTGCATGTTCGGTGTGTGCTCATGCGGAGTCATGGCCAGATGCCTGTGTGCGCCTCTGTTTGTGTGCACACTGGCCCATCATAATGAATGTGTGTGTAGACATGTTGTGTATGCATATGCATGTGTGAATGTATATATGTTTCCACATGTTTGAAGATATGTACTCGTGTGTGTATGTGTGCAGAAGCATATGTGCCTACACTTGTCTATCCACCTATGTGTGGCATATATATATATATATATATATATATATATATATATATATATATATATATATATATATATATATATATATATATATATATATATGTAATTCATGTAGCATAAAATGTGCTTGCAAGGTACTTGTGCACATGGCTGTATATATGTGTGTTAGAGTGGGGTACCCTAGCCTCTGTGCTCTTGAGTACAAAGACTGGGACTCTTTTTTAGCCCAAACCACTCAACTTAGCTGCTTCCCAGCCAAATTAAGTCCCTATACCCCCAAGAAACTCCCCCTTTACCAGTGGGGTTCTTGGGGTACCACGGCTGCCACCATCCGGGTGTACTTCCAAAACCTTGGAGGGGCCCCCGGACTTCCCCAAAACCCTAACTCTGTCCCTCTCCCTGAGAGCCAGAGTCAGACACCTGGAGGCTGCTTCCCCTCCCCCAAAACCCTTCCCGGCTGAAGGCGGAGACAGGCTCCGTTCCTCAGCTGATAACCTGAGCTGATTCCTTTACCTACCCCCCTACCTCCTCTCTTCCCAGTGAAGAGAGAAAGAGCTTAAGGGAATTAAACCAAACGTTTTATAACTAAAAGATTTAATACAGAAAGAGAATAAAACAGAGATACAGTACACTTCACAATCTGGGGTTCCCTAACTCCCCTCTAAAAAGGACCGAGACACCCCAAAAAGGCACAGGCTTATAATATTAAAAGATCACTTACAATCAGCTAAGTAGAAATATAAGAGAAGAGTAAAGTCATCTTAATAGCCAAAGATGCTCCAAGACCCGTTTCCAGCTACATGGCCAGCAAAACGAAACTGAACTAAAAACTCCTCCCTCCCTCATGGCAGGGAGCTCTTACGTCTCTTGTTCTCAGATAACATTAACCCTCTCCAGCCCTTTACACTTATGACAATGTGTTTACATTTGTATATGCATGTGAGCTGCATAGTACAAATCTATATCCTATGGTGGAAGACACAATAGAAATAAGTTATAGATAGATATTTGGGCATGCATTTGTGATCTGTGCATGTCTTTGCAGCCAGCATTTGGTTGCCTCTGAATGCGTATGGTAGCTAGGGGAATTTGCACATCTGCATTTTTCCCCTGTAGATTTTGTAAGTGCTTTGCATCTGTACATGTAGTATTAAGAAATATTTACAGAGTATTATAAACGTACATGGCACTTTACAGTCATGGAGCACCATGGACTTCAATGGAGTGAATTCCACCACCTCACTGTCTATCTCATGCTCTCTGCTCTAAAGAACTCTCAGCCTACTACCATGTGTACATCTACCTGGGACATCTCCAGTCACATATACTTGCTACAATAGTGTTGACAATTGATAGGACGTGGTGGCCTCCATTATCCCTTTGGTCAGAGCAACACTAGTCACTCTCAATTTCCTTGGAAATCCAGCTACCCCAAACAGATGTGGCTCACAATACTACCTGCATTTACCAGGTCATCAAAGTAGCTGGGGGCGGGGAGGAATATGTGGCTTCATTACATATGTACTATAAAACACTGGCCTCCAGTGTGTGAGAACATGACTCCTTCTGGTGATGGGCCCATGGGACTCCACATCCTCCTCCTTTGGCATAGCTGGCAAAGGTCTTGTTTAGAACAAGAGGCGGAGGCCTGTGTTTTTAGAGCTGCAGATCCCAGGTTGGATCCCAGCTGATGACTTCAATGTGTGCATGGTTTATATCAGAGGCTTTGGTTAGTTTCATATGCAGTGCAACCATTGAGGGGACTGTAGGTGGCTGTGTCTCGCTAAATTGTTGCCTCCATGGGTGATATCCTTCTCAATGAACTTGCTCTCAGGCTGGTTGGAATACAGCATTTCTGTACCATGGGAAATCCCAACCCTTTGAAATTTCCTTTTGTTCTAAATCAGGATGAAAAGGCAAAATATTTTGCAGAGCAGAAATTCTGAAATATTTCTATATGGGAACATTGATGTGACCATACAGAAATATTTTGTTTGGCTAATGTCTAACCCTTTCATCTCAATAATACTGAAACATTGTCATATAATATAAACTATGACATGATATATTTAAAAGAAATATAATATCATCTTAATATTAATTAAAAGATAAAAAAGGTCAAATGAAACCGTTAGAATAAAATGATATAAGAAAGTCAAGATCAAATGCTCCATTTTCATTCTGAACTGAACATTCCCATGAAATATTTTCATAGAGACAACACAGCATTTTCTAAAGGAAAACTGTTCCTTCATTATTATTTTTTACTGGCTCTATTTGCTGTACTGTTCAGCTACTCTTCTCAGCTAATTTTACTCGTTGCACTTTTGTATTGTGTAAAGTAAAAAGAGCATTTAACATGGAGTGTGAAGCCAGGGCAAGAATTAAAACCTCATCTTTCCAGGCTCCCAAACTGCAAACGTGATAGGCCATCATACTTGGAAGATTTAATCAGAAGGCCAAGAGTCCTTCTTCACCACCCATTTCCACTGCAGCCTCAGTTCAAGGGTGGTGGGAATAATGAATGTTGATTGAACCGCGCTCTTGAAATGAATAGAAAAGAAAAAAAAGCCATCGCTCTTGTGTGATTAAATTACCTGGCAATACTTTTACTCTCGTGGGGATTTATTCATAGGTTCATAATGAATTCAATTTTGGGGGAATGTAATGGGCACTGACAGTGTTCAACGAATGCTGATTTGACTCCAGAACATGGGTTGTGGAAGGAGGCTGGGCAGGAGAAGGCAGTAGATGAAGGAGTTCTACGTAGCCATGGTGACATGTACGAGTCAAGCAGTGGGAATGAATTGAAAAAAGGTTTTCTGGGGTTTGGGCAAGGATAGGAGACGGTAGAAGGCAGTGGGCCGGGGACCAGTGCTGGGACTGGGGATGGTTGTATATGACAAGTCAGATAGGAACAGAGAACAGAGGCGGGCTGGTCTCCACTGAAATGAGAACTTCCATTTAGTAGCAGCCATTTTATGTATCCTAGAGCATTGGCGACAGCCCTTTGTCAGGTGGCATTCGGGAACTCTGAAGGGAACACCACAGCCCCATCCACAGGGTCAGGCATAAACCATCTGGGGCTGTCTGCAGGAAGGCGTGAGGAACTCATTCCCCTCAGAGAAGCGCACTTCCAGGGCCTGCACTTCAGTGGCCAGCTCAAAGCCAAAATGAAAGAGGCAAAGATGGCAGGCAGAGGCTAATGGGGAAACAACAAAGGAGCCCGCATGAAAGACAGCAAAGAGATTCCTAAAGAGGGCAATAAAGAGTTGAAAGGCAGATCAGAACCAGTGTGAGGGAGAAAAAGCTCCCGCCTTTCATGGCTGATGCCCTGATAACTCAAATGCCAGGAGATTGGTCCTGCCGCGTTCACAGCCCTGCCACAGCAGGCTGCGCTGATGTGGGCTGAGCTGTGTGGACCTTGGACCCCCGTCTCCAGAAAGAAAGGAGCCTGCACTCATTAGACTTTCAAATGGCAGAGGGGTTTGATAGTGGCAAAAGTCTTTGCAGTTTTTCACATGGCGGAAACTTCTATAAAAGGCAAAACTTTGAAAGGATTCAGGGTTTGCTGTTTTCCATGGATTTTTTTTTTAGTATTTTTCTTATGTGCAAACAGAACTGCCAAGGGAGCACCCAAACAGTTCTCTCAGAAGAGCAGATGAAAGTACTGGACTTCTTAAAGACTTTCTTTACATTATTGATCCGAGAGTGGGAGGGGGAAGAGAGAGAGAGAGATGTGCTCACCTAGTCAATGAACAGTCCACTTCTCCCCTCACTACTAGTCAATGGACTGCCAGAACATTTGCAGGTTTTCCCCAGGTGTCTCCTCCACCTAGATCCCCCTGCAAGTTTTAACAGCAGGACAGAGGTCAGCTTCGGCTTAGCCAGGGGATATGGAGCTGATCTCAGTGTAATGGGCCCAGAGGACACTTCCTATAGATGTTCAGTGGCCTGGTTTTCAAAGCATCCATGGCTCCAGAGGAAATCAGAAGGAGGATATAACACTTCTCTTTTCTTCCCAGCATTTTGGCTTTCTTCCTCTTGGGGCTAATGTGCAATGTCACTGAAATAAAAATATTTTATCCAAATATGAAATAAGGGTGACATTTTTTGTGGAAATTTTAAAAATGTTGACCAGCTCTCTGAATTATACTTTGCCTCTTCCCTGTGGGTATCTCATAACCCTTCAGGAACAGTAATGAAGCATGCCACCCTGCAGCTGTGTCAGGTAATTCAATGTTAGCACGCCCATTTTACAGAAAGGAAAACCTAGGTCCAATGAGGTCAAGTGACTTCCTCAAAGATAGTTGTTTGCAGCATTGTTGTAGCTGTGTTGGTCCCAGGATATTAGAGAGATGAGATGGGTGACATAATATCTTCTGTTGGTGAAAGAGACAAGCTTTCAAGCTTGCAGAGAGCTCTTCTTCAAGTCTTCCAGTTTGGGATTTGTGTCCTTAGTCTCTGTGTGTCACACACTGGGAATGGGCAACAGGGGATGGATCATTTGATGGCTGCCTGTTCTGTTCATTCCCTCTGGAGCACCTGGCACTGGCCAACGTCAGAAGACAGGATAATGGGTTAGATGAATCATTGATCTGACCCAGTTTGGCTGCTCTTATGTGGGTTAAAATGGGAGGCAGGACCATTTTGTTGTGTTTCTGTCAAGCATGACTCTATGGTGACATGAATAAGGATTGAACCTGGGACCCGGTAGCACTTCCTAAGCTAATTCTGCTCTCTCATGATTAGGCCGAATGATTGTACCGAAAACTGAGTTCCTGCTATGGTGCCAGGGCTCAGCCTGGCTCTCTACTGCCATGATTTGGAAACTGAAAGCCAATCGCTCTGGTCACTCAGTAACTGGCCTAAAAGTGGCCATTCTTCAACAAAAAAACCCTTCAAAAACAGACTCCAAGGAGAAACTGCTGAACTGGAATTAATCGGCAAACTGGATACCATTAAATTAGGCTTGAATAAAGACTTGGAGTGGCTGGGTCATTACACACACTGAAATCTATTTCCCCGTGTTAATTTTCCCCTACTGTTATTCACACCTTCTTGTCACCTGTTTGAAATGGGCCATCCTGATTATCACTACAAAAAGTTTTTTTTCTCCTGCTGATAATAGCTCACTTTAATAAATTGGCCTTTTAGAGTTGGTATGGCAACTCCCATCTTTTCATGTTCTCTATAATCTTCCTGCTGTATGATCCACTCTATACATCTGATGAAGTGGGTTTTCGCCCATGAAACCTTATGCCCAAATAAATGTGTTAGTCTCTAACGTGCCACAAGTACTCCTCATTCTTTTCTCGGGAGAAAGGAAGGCAGATATGCATAGGTGCTTGTGAATGGAAACTGACCCAGACCTGAAGAAGAGCTCTGTAACTCAAAAACTTGTTTCTTTCACCAACAGAAGGTTGTGCAAGCGAAGATGCTACCTCATCCACTTTGTTTCTCCAAAGCTCTGCAGCAAATCTGTGTCAGAGCGGGGAATAGAATGCAGTTTCCCTGTCTCCAGACCTGCCCTTTAACTACCAGATCATCTTTCCTTCTCATTCAGAGTCAAAAGTGTTCCTGGATGAGGGACAATTATTATACAGTTATGTAAAATTCATTTGTCTTTTTACACCTTTAGTTTCCCCTCTCAGATTGCACTGACCACCAGTTGCATTTCCTCCAGGTATAGCAAACACCTGCCTGTGGGCACAGCATCTGCAGCTGCGGCAAGACATAAAGGCTCAAAAGTCACGGTTCACTAATATGCACTGAGGTTCTAAAATATGTCCTGGCTCCTTAGGACACAGGCCGCCATGCTGACAATTCATGGGCCAGCTGAAGATTACAAAACCACGGGAAGTCCACTGGAGAGTCACTCAGACACCTGCCTTATGCTGGGGTTAAAGCAGAATTTGGCTTCCGTCCATACTGCTGTTGCTGCCTCCACCCGGGAATGGTGTTGCCAGATGGCCCTGCTCTTCCAGGTGCTCTCAGTAGGCAGAGGTGTTGGAGAGCTCAGCACACGCCTGACAGACGGGTAGATGGGTGTGCAGGCAGGAGAGGACATGCAGGTGCAAAGCGGTGACTCACCGGGCTGACGGCAGCAGAGTTACAGTTTGGATGCATGTGGGACTGTGATTTGGTATGTGTTTGTGTTGTGGGAGCAGCATCATGGCGGATCTGGTCGCAGTAACCAGTCAGACACGGCCCTGCCTGGAGGAGTTCCCAATCTAAGACCAGTTTTCCAGTGTGTGTGCATGGGCCGGGGGGGTCAGTACGGATTAGGGTGCTCAGGTTATCTCAGAGGCCTAAAAGATAGAGCACTAGGCGGGGACTCAGGAGATCTGAGCTCTGTTCCCAGCTCTGCCACTGGCCTTCTGGGTGGGATTGGGCAAGACACGTCCCCTCTCCGTGCCTCAGTTTCCTCATCTGTAAAATGACTCTGTCCTCCTTTGCAAACCACTTGGAGATCCACTGACGACAAGTACTCAATGAGAGCTAGGTGTTGGTATTCCTCTACGGGCCTAGCTGATCACCCACAAGCGAGACGTGAGTGATGGCATCTCTCATCTTTCCAGCACGGGGCACGTGGTTATGCGGGGGTGCCAGGCCATGGGCTGGCTCTGAGCTGCCACTATTGGGGCACGTGGTAAGAAGGGACTGTGGGGCCCTGCAGCACTTCTGCTTCGTAAGCTAATTTTGCACTGTCATGATTGGGACGTCGGATTGTACTGAACCCTGGGATCCTGCTATGGTGCCGGGGCTCAGCCTGGCATTGCCCTGCCATGATCTGGAAACCGAAAATCAACCTCCAGATGGAGGAAGCCGCGCCAAAACTGTGTATGAGCATCACTTCTGTCCAGCAAAGATCTCCCTCCCTTCGTTAAGTCCTGGCCTCTCTGCAGCTCTTTGGCACTCACAGCCTCTTACTCAACCGCTCGATGGTTTTATTCCTCCCCCCTCCACAACCTACCAAACAGAGTTGCCTTCTCAGCCAGAACAGGAGACAGCCATGTCGAAATCAAAATGTGTGGGCTTGTTAAGCCCCAGCAATAACCTTGCAATTCATTCTGCAGCGTGGGGCCGAGCAGGGGGGGTGTCTGAGTGCTGGCTGCTGACCCCCCTCCAATGAAATGCTCATTTAGTCTGTAAATGTACCAGAAAACAATTTACAGTATTCTGGAGCCTCCAGCCTGGTGTGCAGCTGAAACGGTCCATCCACAGAATGCATTAGTTCCATATAGGGCTGATTTCAGTTACAGTTTGGGACGCTAGGAAGGACAGAACATTTAACAGACCCATGCCTGTCAGTCAGCCTCACAGCGTGAGCTTCCTCGTAACAGTGCCCTCAAGACCGCAGTGGGGGCCAAGCTCTTCTCTTACTCGTGCTGTTAACTCCATCGTGTCATTGGATTTACACCCGTGTGAGCAGGACGAGAACGGACACAGCTCCCGAGTGTGAATTTCCTCACTTCGGTGCCCTTCCAGTACCAGTCGGCCTGGGAGGTAATTCCCAGCAATGCTCCAGTGGTGCAGGTTACAGCCGTGGCAATTGGCGTCTCCTTTGCTTGGTTAGGTACTTGCCTTGCCATCCTGCTTGGCCTTGAAAGTAGCTTAGCGAGTGAAGCCTAGTTACTTGTGCATAGACTTGCAGAGTCTTGGCCTAAGTGGGTGCAGTTCCCATTGTAATCGGCAGGGGAGGGTGTTGTAGGGTGTTGTAATTGCTGCAACTGGCCCATTAAATCTGGATCTTGCACCATAGGATTGCACGGAACACAATGCAGATCTCTTTACTCCCCCAGTCTAGCGCGGTGTCCACCGGACCGTCCTGTCTTCCAATCCGTATTGCCCCTGAAAGGGACTAATTCAGATCAGGGTGCCATTGACTGTCTTTTATCTCAGCTAGATCCAAGCCTAGGGAAAAAGCAAAGCCCCTGGAAAGATCACGAAATTAGATTCCCGCACCTCGCTTCACCCCCCCGAGAAGGAAACACTCGCTGGCATGAGCCACAGCCTTGTGCTCCGAGACTGTTAATGAACATGTTTCCTGCAGATAATGATAGGGCCTGGGATATTGAAAGCACTTAAAACATCTCCTTCTTTTAATTCATTAATTATATTGCAATTACACCATTCTCAGGCACTCTCCAGCATGCTGGAAATCAGCCATTCCTAGGAGACTCAGTGGAGATGGGGGCAGGGAAGTGGAGCAGGGGCCCTGGAGAAAGACGGGGTTTGAAAAGATGAAATGAGCTCATACAACTATCTAATTAGAAACCTCTCAAGTGAAATCAGGGTCCAGTAGGTTGGGGAGAACTCGTGGGGCTGCACTGATGTATTATGTATTATTCTTCACGATCAGGATATAGTCTCACCCTGCCTGAAGTCTCCAAACACTTGGATAAATGAACCAAAAGTTTGTCCGGTTTTGCTGTAAGTTTGGCATCCCATCTCCCTTACACTCGCTCCCGGTAATACAGTGAAGCTCTCCTCTCTAGAGAGCCCTACACCATCTCCAGCAATGGTATGCCAGTCAGGAGGGGATTATTGTCCTGCTCCAGCTTTACATCTATGTCCCTTCCACTCTGCTTCCAAGAAATGACAGATGATATGGACTAGCACCGACGGGCCAGGTTCTTGGCCCCAGTAGGAATCTGTCTCACCAGCAGTAGAAAGGGTCAAGAACTCTATTTATCTGGCCCTTTCTGGTTCTGAGCCCAGACTGCATAGCCTGGGAAAGGGGGCATTTTTTCAAAATGTAACTAACCATAACCCACCCACTGAGGTGGGCCGGGGGTGTCTTTCAAGCCCCATCTCAGAGCTGGAGAGAGGTTTAGTGATGTACCTAAGGTCACGCAGCGCAGTCAGCGTCCAAGGCCAGATTAGAACTCAGGAGTTCCTGGCAGCCAGGTGTGAGCTCAGACTAACAGGCCCCACTTGACCAGTGCAGGTACAAAACAGAAAAGCAAAGCGCCACCGCCCGGTTGCCAGGGCATGGTCTTGGGTTTGACTGTCCAGGAGAAAGATTTGCCAGTTTAGTTTGGTCCTGCAGGGGATCTGAGCTTCGATCAAACGTCCTGATTTGTACAGCGATGGTGAAAAGGGACCCTTCTGTTCGCCTGCGTTTCATGGTAACTAGCAGCAAACAGAACACTCCTGTGGATGTAAATGCTCCCTATCACTACAGTGCAGGGACCGAGCAACAGGAGGGGTCATCAGAGGACAAATCAGCCTGAAGATTCGGGAGCTTCTTTCTCCATGGTCCTGATTTGGTTTTTTTTTATTATTGTTATTTAGTTAGCTTAGAGAAGGAGAGAAAATGTGCCGTGGAGTCGAAATGTTGTGTTCTGCCTGGGCTGAGGATGTCTCATTCTTTCTCTCCTGCTCTCTCATTCTCCCAGGGTGCTCGGCCTCTGCCTGAGTTGGCTGATTTTGTATTCACCAAGTATGTGTTGGCTGTTGGAGAATAAAAAAAAGAAAAGAAAGAAAATGAGAAAATCCCTGGTAGGGAAAACCTGCATGCGGCAAGCGAGAAAACCATCCCTGCTCCTACATCATCTTCGAGAGGAGAATAACAAAACCAGGCAACACAAAACAAAAAACCAGCCACATACTCAGAGCCCCGGGATTTGCCAGCAATAAAGGTTTGGAACTCTCCGGCTACAAAGACAGCAGCTTTCCCCTGCACACCTGTGTGAGTTTGTGTGTGAAATACTAAGATATGGACACAGTTGTGGTATTTGACATACAGGTCGACACAAGAAGGCTTCTGCATTTGAAGCCAGAAGGGAAGACCATTAAGGATAACACACATACACACACACACACACACACACACTATAACATTAAGGCTCATGTTAATTGCTATTTTGGTCTCCGTGGAGAAGGAAACATTCACTAAGCATATTCACACTGCAAATGGGATTCATAACAATTTGTCTGAGTCTGAAACCACTTGTACCTCCTCCTGGAGTCAAGCCAACACCGATATTTAAACAAACTTGCTGAATAAAGATGACACTTGGAATGGTGGTGCATTGGTATGTTTATTTATAAATGCATATAGTTTGCATGCACAGACGCAGTAGGGGCATTGTCAAGGAAGGGAAATTTCAAAGTGTGTGTGTGTATTTGTCAATATTTGTGTGTGTGTGCTTGTATGCACGTGGGCAAGCATATGTGTATCGATGAATATATTTGTCTGAGAATCTGGATTTAAATCTGAGCCGTGTGTATTTCTGAGTGTGTATCTGTCTGTTGGTTTATATTTATCCATGTCTGAGAATCTGTATCTATGTGTATGTGTTTCTCTGAGAGTTGTGTTTCTGTGTGTGGCAGGGGAAGGAAATGCAAAGGGCAGATATGTATCCAGTGTATCACTTTGTGGATGTTTTGGTCATGCCTATTTCTCTGCCTGATTTTTTGCATCACATCCTATCTCACATCCAGCGATTTTTGCATCACATCCAGTATCACATGCTGGTCTGTAGCCATGGAATTAGCAACTGGAAATCCTATCCCATATCATGCAATACAGGGGATGGTGTGCCATGGATCAAAGGACACCAGCAAAGCATCACAGTATGGGGAATGTAGCAACAGGGGGGGAAACAGCACAGAAAACAGCCCCAAAGAATATCTGAGTTCTTAAAAGAAATCTGTATAATGAGAGACGTAAGGATTGAAATCTGTTTAGTTCATAAAAAACAAGATCAAGAGGTGACTTGATGATGGCATCTTAATGGGGAGAAAATCCCGGGTACTAATGAGCTTTTTAACCTAGCAGAGAAGGGCATAACAAAAACCATGGCTGGAAGCTAAAGCCAGACAAATTCAAATTGGACATGTGACATGGATTTTTTAATTGTGCGGGAGATTAACCATTGGAGAAAATGACCAACGGCAGTGGTGGAGGCTCCATCCCTTGATGTCTTCATTGCCAGATTGGCTGCTTTTCCGGGAGATGTGCTTTAGTCAAGCCCAAGTTTGGGCTCAGTACGGGGATAACTGTGAAATTCTATGGCCTGCTTCCCATTGTCCCTTCTTGCCTTTAAATACGTGAATCTGTTTAGTTTATTTTTTTGACCAAAGTCTTTTGGATGTTGGCACCTTTTTGCACAGAATTTTCAGTTTTATAAAACTAATTTCCATGAAAATTTTCAGCAATTTGATCTTTAGCTGGGTTTTTGACAAAAAAAAATAATCCCAAAACAAAACAATTTTCTGCAGAAAACTTGGATGAAAAAGGAATTATCGTTATCAAAAGAGGGATTTTCTGACCAGCTTTTTTGGTTAAGGTACAAAGTACTTTCAGATCCAGGGGATGTCTAAGTGAATGCAAATTTATGGGAGCCTGTAACGAGTGCTCCAGCCTCATTTTGGAGTGAGTCAAAATGTTTCGAAATTTCACTGATTTGTCAAATTTGGATGCATAAGAAATTGAGACTAGCCATGTGAAAATGTTGTTCCATATTTCAGCCACCCTAAAAGTGCTCCAGCCAATTCAAATTCTGCTCTACTTCAGGACTTACCTGGAACACAGGTCTCTGGGTTCTGTTCCCAGAGACGAATATACCGTAATGGCTGTATGTGTAGCAAGTGAATTTGTTACGATAACAGTAGGGATGTGATACACAAAGCCCTTGAAAGTTTTGTGGTGTTTCCCTAGTAACCCTACTGGCTAGGCAAGGAAACTGGGGCTAGGCCTGTGTCATCCTAGATGAGTTTATTGTGGGCATGGAGGGAAGACATGTCAGTGTAGGATACAATAATAGGAAGCATTTGAAGCTTCAAGGAGGAAGAGGCCACAGCATGGAGGAACTCTGCAATTCCAGGCAATTTACACACAAAGAAACATTGCAGGGAAGCCCCGAGTCGGTTCATTAAATCTGCCCTCTCTGCCCACCCGTAGGGACACATGGGGCAATGCAAGCCTGGGGCATGCAGCATTGGCCGTGGTTGCCGAGCTGTCTGCTGCCTGTGGGTTTGCTTGAGGACTTCAAGGAGTCAGGTTCCACAGCCAGAGGCAGTGCTGGAAACATCAAGCGGTCACATGGCAGCTGATAACAGAGAAGCAGGAGAGACTAGTGCTTCCCAATAACTTTTTCTGGTTGACCCCCCCCTCCACCACCACTCTCAATGGATAGACAGATGAGGGCCTCTTTGTTCTTAGCCCTTACAGGCATCACCAGCCTTCTCATTCTCTTTTTCCCCTTATTGTGTTTGCTCTAGTTCTTTCCATCTCTTTTTTTAAAAATGTGGAGGTTTTTTACATCTTTTTCCTGCTTGTTCTGCCTTCTGATTAATCCTCCCCTGGCCATTCCCCTCTTCACGGGGGTGGTGAGGGGAAGGACGTGTACACTACTGAACGGGGGGAGGTGGTCTCCACTGTGGTCTCGGAGGGGACACGTGGCATTCCTGCTTTCATAGTTGAGCTAGCTGCTGCAGAAGTGGAGAAAGACGGCTCAAGGTCAGCTGCATGAAGAGCTACTGGAAAAGCTGATGGATGGCTTTCAAGGAGCAGCTGATCTGCAGCGGCTGGTTTTGCAGTGGGTAAGGGGCAAACACAAGGTCCTGAAGCATTCCCCACCACCCATGCTCCTTTCCTTGCGCTCCTTACCCTCCCAAAGGAGCGTGGCTCCCACCTGCAGGCTGGGACTGATTCATATCCATGGAAATTTCCACCTGGTGCCAGGAAATTATCGCAAGAATCCATGTTTGACATAGCTAAGTTTTGCCCATGCCCTTGAGTGATCTCTTTGGTACGTGCACTTGAGGAACAGAGGCCTGATTCTCCTCTCACTTACACCAGACTTACACTGGTGTAACTGGTTTCAGTGGAGCTGCTCTGGGTTATCACTGTTGCTAGTGAGACGAGAATCAGCACCATAGAGATATAGGGGAGTGACCGATGCCTGACATACGTGTTCAGCAGGTAGGCCTGCTTGAAAAGATAGGGACTTATAAGTTATTCAGTACTGAAGCCTGAGGTACTTACATCTTGCCAAATTCTATGGTCTTAGCTCAGAGCTCACTCAGAACTTTCTCAGGCAAAACAGTTACTGATGTTAATTGGAGACTGCCTAAGGAAGGAGCTCAGGAGCCAGCCCTGAACGATAGATCCTTTCCATGCATGTGTCTTTGAAGCCATCTTCTTTCAGAAGGTTTCAAGCAGGGAAATATTGACTTCTCATCGGGACTGAGGAGGATACACACCAACAGGCCACATACTGGGGACTCATGGTCTAGTAGCTTGATCTTTGGTAACTAGGAACTCTGATGGTCTAATGCCAGCTCTCACATTGACTGCCTGGGTGACTGTGGGCAAGTCTCTTAGACTGAGAGTTTCAAAGTGGCCTAATGGAGTTGTGTGTCAGAGGCAGGGAAGAGGCAAGATGGAGTTGCCACCAATGCCCGAGGCCCCTGCAATGGCAGGGAACTGATTCAATGAAACATCTCCAGATGATCCATTGCATTTGGACGCCTATCAGTTTAGTCTCTTGAGGACTAACATGCTTTGTTATAACCAGGACACTGGGCTCGACATAGAGGTGTTTGGGTGGAATTTAATGTTCTGTGGGCAAACTAGATGATCTAATAGTCTTTTCTGACCTTAAATTCTATGAAATGAGCTAAAAATTGAAAATCCCACTTTCTGACTGAATTTCCTCAGGTGTGAATACGTGACAACAATCATTTCTCATCTCAGTACAGAGATGGGTGAAGAATAATTACATATTACAAGTACAGAACTTGGAACATGAATTAACATTATTGTAATTACTCATGTACATATTTGCTGTTTCTTTAAACAAACAAAATAAAATAAAATAAAACATGCAACCACTCGGTCAAAAATATATCACATTCAATATGAGGAAGCAAAACTTCAAAACGGGTAATTCAGCACCTCTAGAGTTATAATTATTTCCTAATGCAATGTCTTTATTCTATAGCACAAATAAACACTTTCTTTTAATGGTGAGCTTTGTTAATTACAATGAGTCTTAAAATGTGCCCTAAGTATGCATTATATTACAATGACAACATTATAAATGAATACCAAGTGACATTAATATTGCCTATTAATAGCTGGAGGTTTTCGCAGGTGGGATTCTGGGATTTATGCAAATGAAGAATGTGTTCCTCAATTATAATTTCAGTGGATTTCTGTAAACTTCTGGTATGCTGAATTAATGTCTACAGTGCACTTTTTTAAAAAAAGAGGAAACCACTTACATATACTATAGGGAGATAATGAATTATTATGATTCAAAAAAGGTTTGTTGCACTCATTTGCATATAATGTTTAATTTTTTACAGAATGTTTCATTATAATGCATGCAAAAATGATCAAGAACTATCAAAATATGCTAATGCACATTCTACTGCAACTAAAGTGTAGCCTTGTTTCTGGGCTTTTATTATAAAACATTAAAATAATTTTCAATGGCAAAGAAAATCTTTGTAAAAAAATATTGAGATTCTTCTGATGAAAGCACAGGATGGAATTCCTGACAACTCCCCCATCACTTGGAAGTCTTGGGCTCAAATACTTTTAGGAGGACCTGATTAAAGCTCATTGAAATCAATGGAAAGATTCCCACTGATTTCAGTGAGCTTTGGACCAGAGCTGTATTCCAGGGGTGCTCACAAGCAACTGACATTGGCCTAATATTAAAGTCAACAGGGGAATTCAATGATGCCCATACTAAGCACTTTAGAAATCCCAGCTAGAATGAGTGTCAGTGGTCTAATCTAGAACGCAGAGTGCTATGTGTTCCATGATGCTTCAATGGGGAAGGTTCTCTTACGACATTGGTTATGGTTTCTCAGGACTAGATCATCCTCCCTGTGACATCAATGGGACCTTCTGCCCTTGACTTCAGTGTAGGCCAATCAATTCTTTGGGACGCACTTATGATCTAACTGTAGCCGTACATGTCCCAGCTTCATGGATAGAACATAATTAAAATCCACCAAGAACAGTGATTATAATGGCATGTCAGTATTCAGTCCTTCCCTTCTTTCTAATCTTATCTATCTCACCTTCACTTCAAATGTGCCTATCACCATGATATGTAGGTGCCATGTTCGAGGATGACAGAGAGAGAGAGAACCAAAGTAGACTCCTAAATCCTTTTTTAGACATCAGTCCTGATTTCCCAATGGGAGCTGCTGATGCTCAGAACTTTTGGAGCCTGTCGTTGAAAGCCTTGGTTCGGCTATATAATCAAACATATTATTTTACCGAACTCATATTTTTTGCTTCACAAACTGGCATCATGTCTGTCCATAAAAGAACCAATAGTTCCACCTCCCCCTTACTTCATGACACTTCTTTATGTTCAATCATTCTTACTCTAGACAAAAAATACTGCCAGTTATTCTAAGGCCACAGTTTTTGAGTAAAGGCCTGTAGAAAGAGATGAGTCGTGTATTCCCCTATAGATGATGAGATAGGATTTTTCCTCTTCCCCAGTGGCTGTGAATTCTACAGTGGCGGGCCTCCTACAGAGTGACTGGTATGAGTCACCAGAGATTTTGATTCTAAAGACCAGCCGGTATAGTGGCTACCCCTCTACCACAGTGGTCATGGCTGGGTGTGGAGACAGAGGCCACACGAACCTGTCTGTTTGACGAACATGGATGGGTTTGATAAACTTTGCTCGGGAAAGTAACGGATAACCAGGGTCTGAAACAGCCAGCCCATAGAACACTGCCATGTTGGACCTGTATGCTATGGTATGCAGTGTTGTTGGTCCCAGGATACTAGAGTGACAAGGTGGGTGAGGTAATATATTGTACTGGGCCAACCTCTGTTAGTGAGAGAGACAAGCTCGAATGTTTGACGTTGGGGTAACTAATACGAATCAGCATTTGGGTAACACTGTTTATCTTCAAACCCCAATAACCCTGAATGAAGTAGATGACTATTACTAGCCGTACGGCTCAGGGGAGGGAACTGAGATGTGAAGTGGATTATCCGAGGCTGGAAAGGGAATGAACTTCAGTCTTGGGAGGCAGGGTGGTGTGCTAGATCAAGAAAGGAGCAGAGGCTTAGCAGCTGGCTTTGCTTCCCAGCTCTTCTGCTGTGTGTCCTTGCACAAGTCACTTCACTTCTCTGCATCCCCATTTCCTCCACATTTTGTCAGTCCTGTCTATTTTGACTGCAAGCAAATGAAACACTGACAGACCCCCGTCAGCAGGATCAAACCAGGGACCTTGGGAGCTTAGTGCATGAGCTTCTACTGCATAAGCTAAAAGCCTGCTTGCTGCTGGCTAAGGCTGTAGAGAAGACTCATTTCACTCTCTCTTTAAGTGGTCTCAGTGCCACCAGATGGGACAGAACACCACACCCAGAAGATGTGTGGGTCACACCAGCTCTTCAATACAAGGACAAGCTCTTGCTATACTGCAGTGCAGGATCTATCACAACTGGGGCCCACTGTCAGCAGGGTCCTCTAGGCATCACTGCAATAATAATAATTAATTATAATAGTACCGGTTGAGATTAACCGTATGGTGCAGACCAGAGCTCTCATACACTTCCCAACGTCTCCATTTCACTCCCCTCTCAGGAATACGGCTAAACCATGCCGAAATACCTCCCGGAGCAGTAAAACACCCACCGCCCGGTTCACTGGCCTTTTTTGTACCAGGTGTGATTTAAGTGCTTAGCAGTGTGGAATTTTGTAACTGATGTGACGGTGCCCAGGGCTATGCCAATAGGGGCTTTTGGTTTGTACCTAGCAATTGGAAGAAGAAATAAAGAAGCAATCACCAAACAGAGCCGGCTTCTCTGCTGCTGTATACGGGCCTAGCTCCAATGGAGCCCCACGATGAGCCCATTCCTAGTTAGCCCAGCGCTAAGCCGACATCACATTCTGCAGCCCGAGGCTCTTTCACGGGAGTTAAACACCGGCCCGGTTTTGAAGGAGAGGGCTATTGTGGTGCATGTGATTTCTGCAGCCCGGCAGTATTCCCTCAATAAATCATTAATAAAACAATAACCTGGTGTCATGACACTCCTGGGCTCGGCGGAGAACAGATCTGGGAGGCGTAGGGCAGGGCTCCATTCCGATTGCTGTCTCTGTCCTTTGTTTCAGAAGCATGAGCACTCTCAGGTGCTTCCAGTAGATAATCCTGCTTGCTTTCACCTTGCTGTAAGTGTGCCGTAGCTGCCTGGCCGTTTTTTTTCGGCGCTGACAGCTCCTGGCCTGTTTTTCCAGGCCTGTGATTGTAACACTGAGCTCTCCGCTCCGGGGCGCAGAGGCACGGAAACAGGGAGGGGGTTCAGAGCTGACAGGTGGGTGGGATGAGTAGTAGACTTACCGTGCCAGGGAGCATCAGTGTTAAAGTGATTAATTTCTCTTCTCCATTACTCTAAATTAGCTAAACAAATCCCTTGCTAGGGCTGTCATCCTGATGTTCAGCATGCAAATTGTTTCTAATGAGCAGGGCACTGCGGCGGGTGGCTAGCTTGTAAATCGATTGGTTCTGACACTTGGTTCCCTCACTGAGTGGACATTATTTGTGAGGAGATGGGGAGCCACGCAGTAAATGATAGCAGCTCCCTGAGTTCCAGTAGTCGGAGGAAGCTGGCTGGATTTATGAAGCCTTTGGAGCGGGGAGCAGTGGAGACCAGGTGGTATATAAGGAGGACTCAGACTGTGCCGCTCCTGCTTACAGAGGGGAAAGGCGTCCTGCAGGCAGTGGAGTGAAAGAAGTTGCAGAGAAAAGGAGGGGGGTTGTTTTCCAAAGGGGAATATTTCCACTCTGATATTGCCACTAACTTCGATATTTGATAGCTAACTCCGGAGAGAAATACCTTCAGCTCAGCTTCACTTCAGAGCATTCCACCCAAAACCCTGCAGCTAAATTCCACCCAACACTGGGCAAACATTTCCCCTCAACAATGGTTTCTCAAGAGAAAATTGAGTTTTCAACTAATCAAAACATGTTCACATGCCCCCAAATTTTGTTTTTCGGGTGGCAGCTTTTTTGCTTGAAAGTCAATATTTTCCAGGGGGGGGGGGGAAATCTATTTTCTGACCAACTCTAATCTCACTCCCATTGACTTTTGAAAGATGCTTATCAAAGGGCAGAACTTGTCCTATAGAAATTGAGGTGGAAAAGATCTCTTAGAGTCAGACCATCCAGTCCATCCCCAAAGTTCCCAGCACGAAATGAAGGATAATTTCTTTTAACCTTCAGATCACTGAACAGAGACCACAACTGGCCACTTCTTGTTCCTCGCATTTTTATTCTGCAGTGGGATTACAGACACTTTGTTATTATAACTTGTTGGTATGCCATGGGGCCCAGCCCCACTGTGCTACTTGTTGTAAAACCACATAACTAAAGAGACTGTCCTTGCTTTGAAGAGCTCAGTATCTAAGCATAAAACACGAGACAACCGGTGGCAGATGGAAGGCAGTACAATGTGACAATGGGATGATGCAGAGGAGCATGATAAACAATGGCCACAGCACACCAGCTGCCTAACCATTCTCAGGGGATTTCTGTGGACATTCTAACAGAGGAGCATTTTAAGACATTCATGCATTAATTAGTGTGTCTCTGAAACTACTTCATGGGATGGAGGATAGTTCAGTGGTTTGAGTATTGGCCTGCTAAACCTACAGTTGTGAGTTCAATTCTTGAGGGGGCCATTTGGGGCAGAAATCTGTGGGTGAGATGTTGGTCTTTATTGTGCAAGAGGTCAGACTAGATGATCATAATGGTCCTTTCTGACCTTAAAGTCTATGAGGTATCTTTCTTCATTCATTACTTTTGATGGTTCCTCTACTGAACCAAGCTCACTAGGCTAATGAGTGCCCCCCCCCCTCAACTTGCTTTTTTCCCCAAATGAAATGCAAATAAGAGTCTAAGGCTAGCTTTACATTATGAGCTAGAAGTGAGGTTCCACCTCACGTTGACATACGTGTATTAGCTCTTATCTGAGCTAGCATGCTAAATATAGTAGTGTAGCTGGAGTAGCACGGTCAGCAGCACTAAATAGCCTCGAGTACGTAGCCACGGGGTTGAGGCTAATTTGTAGGGAGGTCAGCTATCAAAGTGTAGCCATAGCTACCCCGCTAACTCACATGAGAACTAACACAAGTCTGGCTGCATGTGTTGGAAACCACAGCCCTCACTCATAGTGGAGATGTAGCCCAAAATTCTGCCTCCTCTTTCCCATGTGAGTTCATAAATGCCACAAGGATGGCTATGAAACTCGAGATTAAAATGGTTCTTTAGTCCAAAGGATCTCAACAGTCTATAAGAAAACGATCCACTCTATAAGGCAGAGTTGGGCGAAGAGTGGGGAAAAAAACTTTGATTTTTAAATCTGACAGGCCATTTTGAGCACATGCTTAACTTGGAATATCAGTGGGGTTCCCAAATGTGGGCCCCTTCACTATTTGGGGTCAGTGATTTTTATAGCCTTCTTTCAAAATTCATGATCCCTACACTGGGCTCTCATGCAGATTGGTCTCTGTGAGGTCCATTGGTATCTGGACCAAGTACAGAGTCCTAGGTCTCCCCCTTGTTCATCTTCCATCCATAATCATTGCAAGAGCCATCCTGCTTATATAGCGCTCAGGTTTCCTTGGGATATGCCCAAACTAACATAGTCTCACCTCCCTCAACTTATCTTCAGTTGTAGCAACCCACATTAGGCCCCTTACAACCTTATCTCATCTTCTGTCATGGGGTGTCCAATGACCGGGCATCTCAACATCTTCACTTCCATGGTGGAGTGCATACCCATTTCTTTCCTTGTGACTGGCCAAGTCTCTGTACTGTACATTAAGATGGGTTCAATGGCAGTTTTATACACTAAAACTTGTGTTTACATGCTTTGCTGCATTGGTGGCTGGAGACCAGATTTTCAAAGGTATTTAGGCACCTAAAGACACAGCTAGGTGCTAAATGGCATTTTCAAAAGCTCCTAAGCACTTTGATTTCAGTGGGAGTTTGCCACCTCCCTTGCTTAAGCGCTTTTGAAAATCCCACTAGGCACCTGTCTTCCTTTTTAAACACCTAAATAGCTTTGAAAATCTGGCCCATAGTGAATCAAAGCAATCTGTTTAATGAAGTATGATTCACAGAGTGACATTATTCATGATACTTTAGTATTTGGACAGCTGCAGAGAATGTATTAAAATATTTGCAAATATTTAATGTTTCACCCATGTTAGTATGAAGATTTGTGTAAGAAAGTATGTTATCCATTTTTTGTGAATCATTTTTAACTCCTGTTTAAAAAGCTTCGGGGAGCAAAAACAATACCATGTGATGTGCTTGACCAATCAGACAAAATTAATAATGAATGAGTAGCAAGTAGTGTAAAGCAAAGAGCAAGAGCCCATAGGCTGACATAATAATTAGCCCAACAAAGGGTGACCAGATGTCCTGATTTTATAGGGACAGTCCTGATTTTTGGGTCTTTTTCTTATAAAGGCTCCTATTACCCCCCTCCCCCTCCGTCCCAATTTTTCACATTTGCTATCTGGTCACCCTAGCCCAACCTGTTTGGTGATTACTTCCAGATAATACATCCATTCGTATAAAAGCAGGATGAGTTCATGAACAATTTATTAATCAGACTAAGGTCCTGATTCAGGAAAGTTGCAGCTCTGTTGAAGCCAATAGGATTGAAGCATGGGCTTATAGTTAAGTGATTAAAAAGTTAAGTGATTCCCTGAAACAGAGCCTAAATTCTTCATGAAAATTATTCATAACCAGTAGTTCCACAAGTCCTAGTAAGGACGACCAGCAATATTTCTCCTCTGACATCAAAGGAAGGAGAATAACAGAAAAAGAATGTAAGGTTTGTACTTTTTTTTTTCTCTACAATAAGACAAGGGATACAACAGCTGCTCAGGAATGCACTATCATCCTGCCCTGAAATTGTGCATGTCAATAACAGAGGTAGGCGGAATTGTGTTTCCACCCTGTTCATTTTGTAACACAGGTTGAAACTCATTGAGCATCTCTTTGGGCTGGTTAAACATGGAAGTGGTCTTGTTTCGCCCAAGGGCTCAGAAACCATGCTCCGGGATTACAATGCTTGAGTTCTGTAGGGTGGTTGCCCTGGGAAAGTGGGCTGAATACTGAATAGATGAATCCATTGACTCTGCTGGAGCTGGTGAGTCAAAGGAAACCCTCTAGATGCTTAGTTAATCCATTCTGGACTCAGCCCTGGAATAATACTGAGAACTCTGGCCCTGAGCCAGCACTTAAAAACATCTCTGAGTAGCCCTAAACTGTCTGAAGTCTTTTCCTGATTTTTCATTCTGCAGATTTTCCACAATTTTTTTTAATGTCACTTTTGACATTGGAAAACATTGAAAAGGATTTTTTTTTCCTTAAAAAAAATAATCATCCTACCATGTGGCTAAACTGGTATCAGACAGACAGATAGACAGAATGGCAACAGTGCTAAATGTTTCATCATACATTATGACTTTTTTTAAATGAAATGTTTTTGCAAAATATCCATTTTTGAAAAAATAGTCAAATTGCCAATACTTTTAAAAAGAAAAATGTCGACCAGCTTTGTTCATTAACTATGATGTACAGATTCCTCTGTGAATCTATGTACTTAAGAATATTTGAATTTGATGTATTCCTCTGTCAGAAACCAGTTTTCCCAAAAAGGCCAGACAGGCTCCAGGTAGAGTTACTCCATTTTCTGAACTGTGGACATTTAGATCTTTGCTTTCCAAATTCTGGAAAAAAAGAGTCAATCATCTGGAACAAATGTAATAACGTCAAGTCCTGCATTTGATATCAGGACCCCTACAGAAAGACCTAAACAGCTTCTTTGTATGCCAATCTGGAATTATCTTGAGATCCTGGGTATAACAATGTGCCAGAAATTCCTAATGCAGCTCTAGATATTCGTCTACACCAAGGGAACCTGTGTCCCTGCCAACAGAAGAAAACACATATTTTATTAAAATTTCTCTCCAATAAGAAATTTACATTACAAAAGCACTGTTGTAAAACCCTGCATAAAACCACCAAAACATCTCTCCCACTGCTCCTGAAGGCCTTTCAACAAACTAGCGATAACAGACAAGTCCAGACAAATCAAGAGAGTCCATTGAGACCAGTCTGAGGTGTGTGACCAAGCCAGGGCGAGCCACTGAAGCACAGGGAGCAATCCAAAGAGAAACGTGCGCCCTTGTGAAGCAGTTATTAAACATTCAACATCATTGAATGGAAAATATTAATAAGCCCTCTTCCTCTTGCTTTCTGTTGATGCTCAAAGATAAAACCCTTTGATGGCAACTAGAATACTTCATTAGTCCTTTGGCAATAAGCCATCTTCTCAAATTAGAGGCAAATATGAGAGAGGTTTTGTTTATAATTAAAAAAAAAGGTTTTACACGCGGCTAGAGCAAAGAGAGAGAGCTAAGCAGGCTTCTGAAGGCCCCTCTCAAGACGAACTGGTCTTCGTGGTCCTGCTGATCATAAAAGAAATAAGTCTACCCACCTTGTGCCCCATGGGACATTCTGTTTAAATGCTAGGAATGTAACACCAGTACCAAATGGCTGGCAGCCTGAGAAATCCTGTGCCAATGTGGCAGCATGAAATCTCCTGCCCCTGCTGTCTGCTAGCCAAACACTGAGATAAGAACATAAGGATGGCTATACTGGGTCAGACCAAAGGCCCATCTAGCCCAGTATCCTGTCCTCTGACAGTGGCCAATATCAGATGCCCCAGAGGGAATGAATCGACCAGGTAATCATTAAGTGATCCATCCCAGGTCACCCATTTCCAGCTTCTAGAAAACACAGGCTAGGGACACCATCCCTGTCCATCCTGGCTAATAGACATTGATGGACCTATCTGCCATGAATAGCACTCCATGCCCCCTCCACTAAAAAACAGCTGTTTTCAGGCATAAGCAAGATGCTCACCTGCTGAAATGAAATGTCATCCCCCTGGTTGTAAATATAGGCTCTGGGGGTTCTGTTGCAGGGAAGGGGGTACAATGGCCGAAGCCTCTTTCTGGAAATAGATCTGCCCATGGAGGAAATCTCTTTGTAGCAGCTTGAGCAATTCTCCTGCCTTTGGGGGTGTTCTGGGGCACACAAAGGGTTAAAGATTTAAGGAACGGTCTGAGGCAGCCAAGCCATTCCCTGATCAATGGAATCACAGAGCTGATGATGAAGACCACCTGAAACTCATTAGGGCATGCATTGGCTCAAGGCTGGGCCCTAAATGCAGACAGCTGAAAGAAGGGAGGGGCTTGACCAGTATGTAAGCTCCCTGTAGGCACTTCTCTTCTTTCTTTGGGGGAAGTAAGCTGGGGTTATGTTGTAGAAGTTTTGGTAGGGAGATGAACTAGGATAGTGGCTGAGGAAAAATAGGGATTTGCCTTTAGGCTCATTTGGGATAAGAGAGTTTTGGGAAGGGATAAAAAAGAAAAGTTCCAAAATTCTAGGGCTTTCTCCTCAACAGGAACAGCAAGGCTGTGTTCCTGGGGGGTGTCAATAGGGCTAAAGCAGCTGGCTGCCTGTTTTGCTAGTGAAAACAGTTCTGCATAGGGACTGGAAAGATACTAAGTCATGAACTCTGTCTTTGAGTATCCAGTACAATGGGATTCTGACTGGGGTCTCTGGCTGCTACTGGAACCAGATAATGGAGGGGAAAAAATCCTTTATTTTGTTTATTTCAGTATTATTATTTTTTAACAAGTACACTTGCATTTGATTTGTTTTAAGCACCACAGACCAAATTAGCATCTTCCTCTTACAATAATGAAGAACCTGTAGCTCCACTAAAAAGAAAAAAATTAACCTTGCTTTATTAGGTCAATTAGGTCAGAATCTTCTTTTCTGATGTGCTAAAAATGAGGTTACAGGGGGATGACTCCAGGATACTGCTGAAAGCACTGTCACTCAAGTGAGTCACCACAGATCAATTGCCATGGTCCTATGTTTAACCCTTTGTGTTTGATCAGAGGGAACTACTAAAAGCATTTTTGCTTGAGATGGCCAGTTTTGAACCTTTTTTTGTTCCATTTTTTTTAACTTTTTAAAAACCAAGAAGAGGTAAAGCTGCCGGGTGGTCTAACAGAAATTTGTGGTATTTCTGTTAAATGAGGTGAATGAACATAACAGTAAATGGAACTCCTCCTCTCCTACTGAAAAGCAAACCAAATGCCAAGGATGATCATTTTGACACCACCTGCTAGGAGTGAAACACATCCATTGAATACTGATATGATCTAACAATAAAGGGAAGTTTATTTAGATGTACAATATGAAAAAATGCCTATCCGTGGCTCTAGGAACACTAGACACCAAGTCCCCGCAGCATTGAAGTAACCACTTCATAGGGTCTCAGCCCAGACTTTGCCCACAGAGCCTCCTTTCTGCCCCTTTCTTGGTGCATGGTAGTGTAATGTTGGCAGTCCAAATTTCAGCTTCGAACAGGGACTGAAAGCAAAAGATATGGAGCAGGTTGGGCTTGGAGGCAGGGAAGTGTGTTGCTCTCCAGTGCCCCATTCTGGTCTACATGTAGAGAGAGCTAAGTAACAAATGGAGGTAGGGATCTATATACAACAGTGGGCAAAGCATCTGCAGAATGAGGGGAACGTACCAAAAAATGGTGAGCGTTCCCATGATCCTGTGGATTTTATAGGGGAGATCCTGGTACAACAAAGACCCCCTCCCTTTTAGCAAAAATGAGGCAGAATCATCTGTGTGTCCATGCTCCATGCCCTGAGCTCAACCATGAGGGCAGGGCTGGCCTTACCAGGAGGGGAACTGAGGTAGCCACCTCAGGTGCCAGACTGGGGAGGCACCACTAGGACCCAGAGTGTAGACAAGTGTCTGCTGCTGGTGGATATGTTTTCTCTCTGCCCTAGCTGCACAGAGAGGGTGGAGTGCTGGGCTGGAGGAAGAAGGGCACAAGAGACCTTTCAAAGTTTTTGCCCAAGTGAGGGAACATGGTGGGCATCGTTTGAGCTCCCTGCCTCGGGTGCCGAAATGTTGTGGGCCAGCTTTGCACTATCACCACCTGATAGCGTTCTGTGCAAATTGGGGGGAGCAGGAAGGGCAAGCAGTAATCCCAGACATGGCTGTACATTCCTCAGCTGGGAAAAACTCGCATGTTTGGTGGGTTGGGCAGAGGAAAGGGTGGCCCATGCAGGGACTTGTGTTGAAGCTGTGACACCCCAATCCTATCCCAGCCTTCTCCCGGATAGTCACTGCCTCCAATTAACTTTCCGCATGTGAGCAGAAGGGTTGAATAATTTGTCTGGTGGGGAAGCACAGGCCCTGGATGTTCGTAGGACTTGTCAGCATGTCACTTTGCCTCTCGCACGCTTTGTTAGGGGCCTTGACAGCCAACTCGCCTGTACTGTTGGAGGGCCAATTATCTTAATCACAGAAACAAGGCCCTCCTCCCCTTCGCCCTTCCGCTGTGGATCATAAAAACAATTTTACACACGTGCACGCCGTCGGCACGGTGCAATGGATTGTACGAGCCTCGGCCTTCAGGTACCTCAGCGGCCGCCTAAGCGTGGCAGGGAGAAGATTGAATGTTCTCTTTGTAACTCCTGAGAGATGAAAGGCGCGGGCCTTCACCTGGGCTTAATCCTGTCTAAGGAATTCAAATCAGTGCTATTATTCAGCAAGGCTCTGAAGTGATACAAAAGGGAAGGCAGCTCCAGGCAGGAGGGAGAGGCTGTTTTACGCTTCCCAAACCTCCCTGTGTCCGATACTGGGAAGGGGCTGTCTCTATACCCACTATAACAGTCCCAGAGTTTCATGGGGTTTCAGAAAGATCAAGGTTATCTAGTCTTTCCTGTATATCACAACTCATTACAGTTCACTCAGATATCCCCTACTGAGCCCATGTCAGGGTTCTCAGAAGAACATAAGAATGGTCATACCAAGTCAGACCAATGGTCCATCTAGCCCAGTATCCTGTCATAGAATCACAGAAGATTAGGATTGGAAGAGACCACAGGAGGTCATCTAGTCCAACCGCCTACTCAAAGCTGAACCAACCCCAACTAAAGCATCCCATCCAGGGCTTTGTCAAGCCTGACCTTAAAAATCTCTAAGGAAGGAGATTCCACCACAACCCTAGGTAACCCATTCCAGTGCTTCACCACCCTCCTAGTGAAAGTGTTTCCTAATATCCAACCTAGACTTCCCCACTGTAACTTGGGACCATTGCTCCTTGTTCTGTCATCTGCCACCACTGAGAACAGCCGAGCTCCATCCTTTTTAGAAACCCCCTTCAGATAGTTGAAGGCTGCTATCAAATCCCCCCCCTCACTCTTCTCTTCTGCTGACTAAATAAGCCCAGTTCCCTCAGCCTCTCCTCATAAGTCATGTGCCCCATCCTCCTAATCATTTTCATTGCCCTCCACTGAACTCCAGTTTGCCCAAATCCTTTCTGTAATGGGGTCCCCAAAACTGGACACAGTACTCCAGATGTGGCCTCACCAGTGTGGAATAGAGGGTAATAATCACTTCCCTCCATCTGTTGCCAATGCTCCTACTAACGCAACCCAGTATGTCATTAGCCTTCTTGCCAACAAGGGCAGACTATTGACTCATATCCAGCTTCTCATCCACTGTAACCTCTAGGTCCTTTTCTGTAGAACTGCTGCCTAGCTATTCGGTCCTTAGTCTGTAACAGTGCATGGGATTCTTCCATCCTAAGTGCAGGACCCTGAACTTGTCCTTGTTCAACCTCGTCAGATTTCTTTTGGCTCAATCCTCCAATTTGTCTAGGTCACCTTCCAATTAAATCAGGGAGGGAAATGAGATTTAAAAAAAATATATTTTCCCTTCCTGCATTGAGATGAAAAGTCAAAATCTCAAATTGTTGCCAACACCTCAAATTTTAGTCAACTAATAATCCCCCCCCCAAAAAAGTGGGGTGGAAATCCGGTCAAACACTATTTTGTTACAATGTTGACCTTTGAAACAAAGACGTTTAGTATAAATAAACTAATCTTTTGAAACACTTTTGTTTCAAGAATGTCAACAGGCTGTTTTTACAACTTCTTTTTTCCAGCTGCCATAACCAACCATTTCCTGCCAACAGTTTTTGGTTTAATGAATTGGCATTTGCCATTTTGTAACGCTTTAGTTGGAAAATTCCCAACCAGGTCTACTTTGAAGGCCTTCCACTAGGGTAGGGTTCCTAGCCAAACCATGCAAATCTGCCAGGTTTTTACCAAGGCCCAGGGGGGGAAATAAAGTGGTGTCAGGTTACTTTGCAGCCAGAGGCGTTGCATGGGTGGGGGGGGCAATACAGGGTCATATGCCCCGCAGTGTTGCCGCTTGGCCTGTACTGGGCATGCTCAATAACACTGCTGATGCCATCTGCCCCCGCTATCAGCAGGCCCAGGTCGTCTCTGCTTTACAGCCCCCTCAGGGTGTTTGCCTTTTTTTCCTCACAATATCTACCAAAGTGTGTGTATGTGGCAGGGACCTGGATGTTGCAAGCCCGGACTTGGGAAGAGTTCTGCATCCCACCTGCAAAAATTTCACGCCCCTCTGGCGTTTGCGGTTATGGCTTCCTCACGGTGGGAGCCTGGGTTTGCTTTTCATTCCTCCATTTCTTCTCATTTGTGGGTGATAGCGCAACATCAAGGCTAAATAACATTCAGTGTTTGCCCTTTCCTTGGGAAGGATGGGCTTCTGCCTGTGATTGATGGCATCCAACATGGTTCGTTGGGTCCTGTCCAAGTTACTCAGCAGGCTGCACCTACTACTCAGCTTATCAGGGTTGTCCATAACTATCTTTCAGCGTGTGCTCGTATTGCTAGTGGACCTGAGGGAAACCCCATTTAAAAAAAAAAAGCAGAACATTACCAGAGGGATTCTATAACCCAGCTCCAGGAGCACTGCGAACAGCAGGGGTGAATCTCTTTGACTGATTGGTGAGGGACTGGCTTGATAAGCGAGAAAAATTATGGCTTGTCCTTCAAATCAGCTGCCTTCTGACAGCCCCCTTTGCCTTATCCCAGCCCCTGCCCTTTCCTTGTGATGACAGGTTTGATTTTTTGCAATGGTGCTCGTTCAATAAGCCCTCCCTACGCTCCGCCATTAGGGGTCCCCTCGAAATGTGAGGGACACGTCCTCCCCTGAGCACACAGAGAGCCACGCACCTGGGTGCTAGTGCCAGGATTTCATAGAGTTTAAGGCCAGAAGCGCCCATTAGGTCATGTAGTCAGACCTCCTGTATATCACAGGCCTCTAATTTTCACCCAGATACCCCCTATATCAACCCCAAAGACTTTAGCCAGCCCAAAGCATTTCAGTCTTTAGGAGGGTGAACGGGGATGCTGCAGGGTTGAGAACAGGAGGGACCGAGGTACCACCAATGCCCAAAGCTGCAGATGAAGGTAAAACAACCAGGTTCCAGCCGGGGGGGAGGGGAGGGAATTTCTCCCCAACCCAAATCTGGCAACTCCGTGAAGAGACACCAGCCAGGCATCTAGAAAGAGGATTCTCTAGGTCTGCTCTGTGCGGAGCTCCATCTCCAGCTATGGCCAAAACCGGCTGGGTTCCGACTCCCGGGTTCTGTGTGAGCCCAGGGTCTGCTCACCTGAACGCTAGGGCCAAGGCTCTGACTCCAACATCACTGAGCACAGCGGGACCCACTCCACTGGGCATTGGTACCACGGATCCAATTCCCACCCGCCGAGCACACCCTGCTCTGATGTAACAGTTCAGGACCTTGCCTCCCCCCTCATCCCTTGTAGCCCTTTTCCCCCACCCACCCAGGGTGGCCATTCAGCTAGCTAGCCCCCTGGGAACCTGAGCCGGTCTACCTCTCCTTCGCCCCTCTGCAGCAGTGGGTCTTTCTCTCTCTCTCTCCCCCCTTCTCTCTCTCTCCCTGTCTTTTTTTCCCCTTGCCACTTTTGTAAAACAACTTAAATGTCATCTTCCTGCAATTACCCACAGAAGAGGGAAATGAATAGGAACATTCCCACAGGGGTCCCTGTCTTAAATGAGGCTTTTGTTGTTATAAATTGTTACTCAAAGCAGTACAAGCCTTTGGAATCGCTCACATGTTCCCGGTGACTTGATTCATGGGGCTTTGAATTCTGAGAGCTTGTTTGGAGTCTGCCAGTCTTCTGGAGGTGTGAAATCTGAACGCATAATTCCTAGCTGCAGCCACATCCCCCGCCCGCCTAACACTATCTGCCACCTTGCAAGGCACAGACCACGTAGGGTAGGGCCTGCTGGGTCCTTTTGCCTTGTCCTCCCACAGACTCCAATCAGGGCACCTTCCACCCTGCTCCCCGGGGCTTGCCTGTGAGCCATAGAGTTGCAGGAAGAGATGGAATTGCCACATCCTTCATTTTTTGCTGCTGATGCCTTTAATCCCCCCTCCTTCCTTCTCCCCCCGCCCCCCGGACCAGAATCTGATGGCTGCAGGTGCTAGGACAAAGCTGGAAAGAGACACGCAGAAGCTACAACTTGGTTCCCCCAAGAAGGTGAGATGATGCTGCCTAGTGGTTAGGACATGGGACCCTGGGATTGGTTCATTCTCAGCTCTGCTAATGATTCTCCATGGGACCTTGAGCGAGTCATTTCATCGCCTTGTGTCTCAGCTTTCCCCCCCCTCTGTATGTGAAGATAGTGCTCTCGGCCCCATGCATGGGAGCATTGGGAGGCTTAACGTAGTGACTGAAATGCACCCCTGTGCAAACACCCAGCCGGGGGCCTGGGCATCACATCAACACGATGGGCTGTGACTATCCCGGTGGAGTCCTTGGATGGAAAATGCTGCAGAAGGCCGTCTTTTTTTCTTTTATGTCTGCAGACAGGGGCTTCTTCTGCAAGATTTAGAGGCTGGTTGCCAGGGGGCAAGGCAGGTCGGGGGCAGGCTGTGCCAACACGGAGCTCTGCTTCCCTCTGCCCCTCACTGACTCTTGGGCCTGCAGGCTGCCATCGTGGGGAAGGGAGCCTGGCTGAGCTCATTTCTTCACCGCGCGGGCTCGAGATGCCCCTGGAAACCAGGGAGGGCAAAGCTTCCCACCCCCGCCTTGTCCTCCTCCTCCTCCGGAGGAAGGAGCGGGATGGGGCCCGGGTGCAAAGTGCCGAGACAGCCGGCGTCACGGTGGCAGAGCTAAGCTACCAGGCTGAAATTGAACCCCATGATGAGGGTGTCAGTCATTTTACAAGCTTAGGGTGGCTAGAGAGAGGGAACGCAGCCTGATTTCATCATGAGCTGCCACCACGACCCATTCCACCCCCACCCCTCCGCCGCCCGCCCCACCCCCGCCTCACCCCACCGCAGAGCGAAAGCACGTTGCGTTTTCCCGACACCGATCACCCCATCCACGTTCTTTGAAAAGGGGCTAAAAAAAGATATTAAACTTTAAATACCATTTCTCTCCATGCTGCTAAGCAGCTTATTTATCACAGCGTGAGCCCACCTTAAGAGCTGTGACGAGAGAAAGCTCCGCTGGTATTTACCGCAGGGAGCCAGCGGGCGTGAGTGAGTCACTGCGGTGCCGCTGCACTGCAGTCTAGGTAGGGAGAGACAGGCGGACAGAGGGAGGTTGGCGAGGGCCGGGGGAACCAAGAGGGGGACTGGAAAACAAGGACCCACGTTTGGAGGGACTACGAGTTAGCGAATCCTCTTTGTCCCTTCAGAGGACAAAGGAAGCTGGGACTGTCTCTCCAGACAGTGGTCACCAATGGATAGAGCTGGGTGGGGTGCTCCAGACACAGGGCCCTGACCTTGCCTTTTCTGAAGGGTGAGGCCCAAACAGACATCGCCAGGGCCTTTCCGCTCCAGGATCCTGGCACAGACAGGCAGACACGCAAAGCCGGGCCTCTCTGAGGAGTGACAGAACCGGAGCTGCGTGAAGATACCCTTGGTTCTTGCTGGCTGTCCTTCCTGTGCTGTCTCTGGTGAGAAACGTTGGCCTCCTCCGCGAGCTCCCCTCTCCCCGTCCTGCACGTCAGGAGGAATTCAGCCCCTTCAGTTCAGTGAGTGACAACAGAGAGAATCTAAGATGACAAGCTGGAGTCTACCAGGAATGGGCCGGCAGCGTAGCACGGAGGAACCCTGACACATCCTACCCAGGCTTCAGAACCTATCTACGGCTGTCTGCAGGGCTGGAGCTGAGAGCAGAGTCAACACTTGCTCCAGGAGGCAGAGAGGTCATCTTGCAGGGATCCTGAGAGATGCTGGCTGTCTGCTACAGTCTTTCCATCGCCCCCCCCGGCTGGAAATAAATGTCAATGTCTTCTTTAAATGAAAACCCATTGTTACCCCTAACTCAGAGGTGACTGGCATTTTAACCCTCCTGTTGTTAGGATGTGGATTATCACACCTCGGGACGTCAACAGGGCCCATTGCAGTAGGTACTGTACAGACACACAGAGAGAGGGCCCCTGTCCCCCACAGCTTATAATTCAAATAGAAATGACAAATAAGGGGTGAGAGGGGAAATCGAGCAAATGATGTGCCCAAGGTCAAGAAGTAGGTCAGTGGCAGAGCTGGACATAGAACCCAGGTGTCCTGCTATAATGCCCTATCCACTAGGTTTCCTGGATTGGGGTCCACCAAAGGCAATGGGAGACTTGTCTTCGATTTCAAAGGGAGCAGGCTCAGAGCTTTGTCTGATTTAGCATCATACCACAGCTGAGTCTCATCTGCCCAAGAACGTTTCCTGTTACCTGCACTCTGATTCACCAAATGCCTTCTTCATGTCGTAGTGAGCTTCTGATCCACTTCCTCTGGCGTTTCCCTGTAGAGACCCTTTCCTTCTAATCACCGCTAAATAACCATGTTGTTCTGGGACTTGACCCTGTACAGACATTCATTTCTCATAAGAACAGCCATACTGAGTCAGACCAATGGTCCATCGAGCCCAGTGTCCTGTCTTCCGACGGTGGCCAATGCCTGGTGTTACTCAGGGAATGAACAGAACAGATAACTACTGAGCGACCCTTCCCCTGTCGTCCACTCCCAGGTTCTGGCAGTCAGTGTTTTAGGGGCACCCAGAGCATGGGGTTGCATCCCTGACCATCTTGACTAGTCATTGATGAACCTATTCTCCGTGAACTTCTCTAAATCCTTTTTGAACCCCCATTATAGTACAGGCCTTCAGAACATCCCCTAGCAAGGAGTTCCACAGGTTGACTGTACGTTGTGTGAAAAAATACTACCCTTCATTTGTTTTAAACTGCTGCCTATTAATTTCATTGGGTGGTCCCTAGTTCTCGTGCTATGTGAGGGATTAAATAACACATCCTTATTCACTTTCTCCACACCGGTCACGATTTTATAAACCTCTGTCATATTCCCCCGTTAGTCGTCTCTTTTTCAAGCTGAAAAGTCCCACTCTTCTTAATCTGTCCTCATACAGAAGCAGTTCCATTCCCATAATTATTTCTGTTGCCCTTCTCTGTACCTTTTCCAATTCTAATATATCTTTTTTGAGATGGGGTGACCAGAACTGCATGCAGTATTCAAGTGGTGGGCGTACCATGGATTTATATAGTGACATTATGATATTTTCTGTCTTATTATCTATCCGTTTCTAATGGTTCCTTACATTGTTAGCTTTTTTTCCCCACACTACTGCTGCACATTGAGCAGATGCTTTCAGAAAACTATCCACAATGACTCCAAGATCTCTTTCTTGGGTGGCAACAGCTCATTTAGTCCTCATCATTTTGTGTATTTGGAGTTGGGATTCTATGTTCCGATATGCATTGCTTTACATTTACCAACACTGGATTTTATCGGCCACTTTGTAGCTCAGTTTAGTGAGATCCCCTTGCAGCTCTTCACGGTTGGTTTTGGATTTAACGATCTTGAGTAATTTTGCATCGTCTGCAGATTTTGCCACCTCCCTGTTTACCCCTTTCTCCAGCTCATTTATGAATCTGTTGAATAGCACTGGTCCTGTAAACCTGTCACTGTAATGCTGTATCCCTTCTCTTCCCACTGCCCCAAACCCCTTTTCCAGTCACCTCTTTTCGTTTCAGGACTTGCCTTGCAACCAGACGAGTCTGTTTCTGCCATGCATGGAGCAGGTTCCTGGGGTGTGGGACTGAAGATCATGGCCACCTCCATATAGCCTGCAACAGGATGGGCAGTGGCTAAGTAAGAGGAGAGAGGAAGATAGTTAAAGGTAGAAGGAAGCCTATGAGCTGGCTGCCCAGTGAGAAAGCAAAAACATATTGTCCTTACATGTCCCATTCTGTTTCATACTGGGCTCTGGCTATTGCTTCCTGGGCTGCTGTTTAAGATCATGTTATGCAAGAAACATGTTCAATAGACAGGCCTCTCCCTGCGTTTGGTATCCCTCCTTCCCAAAGTGACCAGAACCCTGCCACATAAACCCAAACCTATTCAAGAAAGGAACACCAGGGCGTGTATCCGTACGCAGCAGGTTTGAGCGAGAGATCTGTGAACTTGACACAGAACAATAGAGAGAGACACCAGATCCATCAAGGTGATGCTCAGAAGCCTGAGCCGACCAGCACAAGACCAAAACAGCCAGCAGAACCTGGCGGATGCCCACGCACATGCGGGTGTGGGAGGACGATGCAGGAGAAAGGTGACCAGACCATTGCGGTGTATTATCCTGAGCAGCTGGTGGAGCTGCCAAGTGCATCCCTTTTTAGTCTGCTCTCCAGAGTCTCTTAGTCTAGGAAACAGCTGTGTCCTTCACTGAGGAACGGCTTTCAAGAGGTTGACATGCTCAGCTAACTCAGTAGAGACGCTCCTTTTTTTAGATAGAGATGCCTGGGGCAGGGGAGTCAACTCTCCTGCAGCAGGGAGAGGACTATAGCCAGAGAAAGTCAGCTATCAAGACCATGGGGCCTTGCCGGCCAGCAACATGGCCATCCAGTTGCCCCTGCAAGGAGGATTAGGACTGGCAGCTCAATCAGTCACCTGCAGAGGGGTCCTCAGCAAACAGTTCTTTGATCGGAGCCCCGGCTACCTCCAGCGCTGATCCCTGTTGGTCTGGATGGGTTGACAGCTACGACATCCCAAGCAAGGAGGAAAGAATGGCTTATGGGATGGGCCAAGGAAGAGGCTCCATGAGATATCTGAAGGGTGGAGAGTAGATATTTCTGCTGAGCTTGATCTGTGAGGGTAGGGCTGCTTCACATTGCTGCTGGAGGAAAGGAAGGTCTTGTGGCTATGATATTATGCTGGGACAAGGGAGAACCATGTTTAGTTCCTGGCTTCACCACAGACTGCCTGGGTGACCTTGGAAACATCGCTTATGGTCCTCTGGACCTCAGTTCCCCCTCTGTAAAATGGGGATAATAATACTTGCCTGTTCCCCCAGCCTTTGGCTGTTTACACTGAAAGCTCTCTGGCTGAGGGACTCTCATACTCTGTGTTTGTCCAGTGACTGGCAAACTGAGGCCTGATCTGCACTGGGGCCTCTAGGAGCTACTGTGGGAAAACATAATGATGATGCCCACATTCTCCACGGGTAGATAAACTGGGTCAGAGCGCCGGGAGAAGTGATCCTGGTTAGAGTGCCCCCTGCTGGCCAACACATGGAGGGGAATTAAGCAAAGCCCTGGAAGGAGTAATAGTGATGGGTGGGAGCAGGCCACTGAGCCCAATTGGGTTTGAAAGGTGAGCGGAAGACGGGATCTCTCTCTAGAGAGTCTGCTGGGGAGAGGGACTGATATGGCTGGCAAAAAAAACACCCCAAACATTTACCCACAAATGAGCAAGAACATAAAAAGTGACTCCCAGCTAGCGTGGGAGAGGACACTTGCTTGAAGCCATGAACATGACCTGTCCTGGTGGGGGAGAGTAGGGAGGAGGGATCCTACACCTCCCACATCTTATGCTCCAGAGGGTGTCTACAGTGATGCAGGGACTGCACTTTTCCACCATTCCCAAAACGGGGCAGCCTAGAGGGAGCAAGCCACCTCGGAAAGTCTTCATGAAAGAGGGATGACGTGGGGCACGGCAGGGCAGGGCGTCGTGCAGAGCTGGGGTCCCATTTCGTGTAAGGTCAGGAGCGGAATGGGAGTCACTAGAACAACTGGAGGAGGCCCAGGGATGGAGCTAGAAGTCTGCAGCCTGAAAAGACTCGGATTGCTATCGGCAAATGGAATGTATTTATGTGCAACAAGGAAAACAATGAGAATCCTGATTTAATCAGTCCGTTTTAGTGAGAGCAATAACCGCTAGATGTGGCCTCAATAAAGAGCCAGACAAGCTTCAGTGGAGTCCAAAGTTTTAAAGCCGCTTCCTAAATAAACAGTATTAGGAGCCACTAGCCAGGCTGGGGTCAACGTGCCGACAGTGCAGTTGGCTACTGCTGCAGCAAGTTGGCTTTGCAGAGGCTGAGTGACTCTGCCATCCAGCACGCTTAAAAGCCACGGGCCGAGTCCTGGCCCCATTGAAGTCAAGAGGATTTTTAGTATGGACTTGAACGAAGGCCAGGATTTCATGCTGGGAATGGAGTGAGGGTGACCTGCTCCTCTCTCTTGTGGAATCTCCATCATTGGAGATTTTTAAGAGCAAGTTAGACAAACACCCCTCAGGGATGGTCTAGATAATACTTAGTCCTGCTGGAGTGCAGGGGACTGGACTAGATGACCTCCCGAGGTCCCTTCCAGTCCGAGGACTCCATGATTCCCTTTCCCAGTCAGGACTGAACTAATGACACATTATGGACTTTGGTAAAAGGTTTTAAAGTGAGATGAAAAACAGGCCCAAATCACTTGGGGTCATTCTAAAATTTCATAGCACTTTTTTTTCTATGAGTAGAGGTATTAAGGCCAGTGTCTGCTGTGGGTTGCATTTCCCCCCGCTTCAATCCTCCCCACCCTTCAGTTTCACTCAGAAGTGATTCCTTTCCACCCACCCAAAAATCTCAGCGGTGTAGGTGCAAACGGTCTGCTGCCTCTCACCCCAGAGGATGCTGCATTTCGGAGCAGGTTGGAAGTGATCCTTTCGTATGCCATCTGCAAAGTGCTGGGGGATCTGGCAGCAGGAAAGGCGCTACGTGAAAGTAAAGTAGTATGGCGTAAATAGAAACAAGAGCGCTTTGTGGTTTGGACAGAGTCCGAGGTGACACTTTCTTCCTGGGAGAATCTGTCTGTCTCTCTGAGTTTAACTATTGCAGGGAGAAGAGCCGTATTTCACTGTGGCATGAAGAGCAAAATGTCATTTGCCTGCAGTGATATCTTCATGGAGAGACTTTTACTGAAATGTGCCAGGGTGCCTAGGAAAGAGAGACTGGAAGTAGCCAAATAAAAAGATACATGACTGTTGTCCCAGAGGTAGGTTCAGTGGTTAAGGTGCCAGCATGGGATGTAGGAGACTCTGGTTTAATTCTGTGATCTGGTCTCTCTGTGCCTCAGTCTCTAGCTGCAACCCCCTTTGCGCCTAACCTCGTCCACTCAATCGATTCCCACTTCAGATTCTGCTCCCTGGACATCCAAGTCCGTCCTTGTCAGCAATCACCTAACAGTACCCAAATTCCCTTGAATTGATGGGCAGATTGTCAGTGCATCAGGAAACATCCCAAAATAAAAGATCATTGGAAATAAGTCTGCCTAGTTGAGTAGCATCCAAACCACTGCTTGGCTGACACAAAACTTGCATTGGGAAATAAGTGGATATTTCCTACATCATGGCAAAACAAAAGGTCTTGTAGCCTCAAGGTTGTTTCCCAGTGCTCCTGCTTGCCACATGTCCCAAGAAAAACGTCTCTCCCTGTTTCTGCCTTTGGGCACTCAAATTTACAGGGTCCACCACCTTTCATGAGCAGAGCAGAGTAGTAAAGCTGAATCCAGGTCTGATACCAGCTTATTCTAATCAGGGGTAACTGACGGGGGGCCTGTGTGATTCACGAAGTCAGACTGGCTGTTTTAATTGTTCCCTCTGGCCTTAATCTATCCTCTCATGAACATCTCCAAGCAATATAGTATCAAATTCATCCTTTGGTGTGACTCTGGCAGCATCAATGGACTTTCGCCTGAGAGAAATTTGGCCCATTCTCTTTTAGCATCTGCTTCCAATGTCACTATGCTTTGTCCTATCAATCTTGGTTCAACGTAACTCTTGGTAACTCTCTCTGAAGGATGTTGGGGCAAATTCCTAGCCGGTGTGGGACTCCCAGAGAAGTAATACACTGTCTTCCAAAAAGACAACTCTGGCATACTTTCCGATCCCAATGTCTCATAACATCATAAACCAGGCACCCCAGTATTGCTGTATGTCATACTCGTATGAACAGATTCTGCTGTCGGCTCTGCCTGCCAACCACACCTTCCAACACAGCCCCAGTTCTGTTCCCTTTCTGGACATGTTGGCGAAATCCCTACCTCTTTTTCTCTGGTGCTTTGGAAAGGAGCAGACTAAAGGCTATAGGGCAGAGATCTAATGCTTGCTACGGCCAATAGAGCCCTGTGCAATGTAAGGATTTAGCTCCTTATAGGCAGAATAAGTCCCATACCAATACATCAGAAGCAGAGAACAATATAGCAGCCATGTCCTACGTGCTCACAAGCCAAATGCAAACATGGTAAAGAACAAAGCCCATCTGTTTGTCCAGCTCTTGAAAGGACATGGCCCAGGGGCAGGTCAGCGCAAGCTGTTGGAACAGCTCCAGGAGGTGGTGGTGGCAGGAAGGGGATTTCAAAGGGGGTGAGCAGAGATCCCTGATTGTGGAGGGTGCATTTTTCAGCGGCTGATTCAGCACCTTCCTGGCTTGCCTGCCCTTCAGTCTTTCAAGCAATTTACATCCAAATGCAAGTGGAGAAATCATTTGACAAGCTTCATCCCTAGATGTTGGCAGATTCCCAAGAATGACTTTGCTACTCAAAGATTATGTTTACAGTGAAATGATTTAGGGATTGAGGGATTATCCACCATGGGCCCACAGCCCAACACCTCCATAAGTACCAAATGCCTAATGATTCCTGACAGCAGGAATCAATCACCAGAGCTGGAGGGTTTTTGATGTTTTTTTTTCTCCCCTCTCTCTCTCTCTGTCATTTTTTCTTGGGTGAAACAAAACTGTTCTGGTTCCACTGCTCAGGCTCAAATAATACTGTCTACAAATCATTAATAAAAGCAATTGGATGATTTACATTCAGTATTATAAGGGCCAGAGCAATAAAACAAGGCGTTATTTTGTGAATAACACACACACTACACTATCTTTTACAGATACCGTGTCTATGGTAATTTGTCTACACACAAGCCCTACAAATTGCGGCTGGGCGCACTTCAATGTACTGTTACAAAATTCAATCCCTCTGCCCTGTCACCCCATCCAGAACCACTGTCCGCTGGGTCGTTTCACCAGTAAGACCAGAGCCTGGGGCCTGGGGAGTGGTCCAAATGCTCAGGGTCTGAATCAGGGGCAGAATCTCAAAGGACCTCTGCATGTACCATGCCGGGCGTGTTTGAAAATCTGGCACTCAATAGCCACTCTCAAGCCAAGAGCTTTGAAGGATGGGAACTAAACGATGGCGAAGGCCCCAGCCCTTGTAAGCCATTCTACACCCCCAGCACCCCCACTGATTTCAAAAGAAAGCAAAGTCCCTGTGCTAATTATTGTCTTGGATTGATAGGCACACAGAGTCTCCAATCCATAGATTGCAAGACCAGAAGGGACCGCTGTGATCACTGACCTCCAGAGCAGCCAGTTGGTTATTTAAAATGACAGTTCATAAATGCGCACACGAGCGCCATGGTTATGAAATCACATACGAAACACCCCAGACCACACCCCTCCCCGCTAACTCTCTTCAAAGTCTCCCCTTTCCCCCCCGAAAATGTGCGTCAAAGATTTTGCCGTGACAGGTGGGGTAAAGAAAAGGTATAGAAGAAGAGGTGGGAAGTGGAGCTTTCAACATACAGGGGTTGAGAAGCAGAGTCAAGATTGGAAAGGGGGAAGAGATCTGCTTAGGGAGGTAATTTGTGAGCCGTTAGCTAATAAAAGCATGGGAACTGCTGAGGTCACCTTAGTGAAGAAGAAGGCAAGGACAGACTGCTCAGGAGCATCAAGAGGGGAGGCAAAGAGCCTGCTGAAGATTAAGTTGAAGCAAAATAGCAAGAGACCCAGGAAAGTCTACATGCTTTATTGGGTCTCTAATTTCTACAATTACGGAAAAACACAAAGTATGTCAAGATGGAAGCCCTCAGGCACGAATCTGGAAGATGTATTTGAGAGCACCGGGTTTAACACCGTTTTGCACAAATGTGGCAGAGAGATGTGACTTAGGCAAATGTGACTTTTCCGAATATTAACCAATCAGGCCCAATTTAAAATCCCACAGCTAACCAGGACACACAAAGAGAGATTTTGTCCTTCTGAGCAGCTTATTACTCTAAGGCACAGAAACATCTCCACTAATGAAGGACAAATTGCCCAGATAAGCTCATTCTTGGCTGACTAACACCAAGGACATACAGAATCTATTAAGTACAAGACTTGGGAACAAGAAACACAACAGGGAATCGCTGGAAAGATGCACAAAAATTGATACAAACTATAACTTCACTGTCTTGGCAAGAATTTTCAGTGGCAAACTACAACTGGATCCTTCTAGAGCCCTTTAATCAGGCAGAGAGTGTTAATCAGACATCGTGAAGGTATCAATGGTCAGCAAGATTTGAACTCCTTGCTGACTGATGGGATGTGGAATTCATGACCAGGGTCATTTGCAAGATAATTTCCCCGAGCTTTGCAATAAACTCTCACCTTTGGCCTACGACCTCAATTCTGCAAGTGGTTAATAGTGTCCATAAAAAGTAATATGAGGGTAAAAATTCGTATCTGAATTTGAGTAGATTTACTGGAATTTTATTAATTTATAAATGTTGAAGGTTATACCATATGTCACTGGAAAGTAATTTCCTCTGGATGTGCAATAAGAGCTCAGATTTGATTTATGACCTAAATATTGCAAGATATTAATAAAATCTCCATACCAGCTGGCAATATACTGGCGAACAAATGTACCTTTTTCATGGCAGCTTTGCTAGAATTTTCTTTTAATTTACATGGATAAAGTCAATCAGTGGCACCCATTAATTTTAAAACTGTAAGTTTTAATTTAAACTGTAAATTTAAACTGTAAATGTAACTGTAAGTTACTTATATGGACTATACCCTGTCCCCACACAGCAAACTGTGTTTTTTCCATATCAAATGGATTTGAAATGTGACCGAAACTTGTTGGGGAGATTGAAAGTGATGTGATGCTTATACCCATCTCAGTTAGGGATGTCCAGAGATGACATGTTTGTAGAAGCAGATGCTGTTTGGGATCCCATGGGATCCAATTTATATGTTGGGAAAATGCCTGAGATCTGCAAATAAGGGGAAAATGTATATTCTGAATGCTAGTTATTGAAGCTAACAAATGCATCCTATCACGCTGGCTGGAGAAAGGACTCTTTTACAATTGCAGGGAGGAAATGCAAAAGGAATGGCAACGAGCAACCTCTGCATTAAAATTTTATCTGAAACGTAGCAGTCCCCAAAACTTTTTCTGGAGTTGGCGCATTCGGTTGGAGTTGCCGATTCCCCTGTGACTACACTCAGTGTAATGACTCCCCAGACGTCCTGACGATTCCTTCAGAGAGGCGATATACTGGATAAAATAACACCTGCATTCTCACCTCTGATACGAGTTATACACAAAACATATGCCTGGCTATCAGCGCATCAAATCTTGACTCCCACTACTGTTGGAGCTATCGGTACGTACCAAGTACGAGAGCGGGTCACAAATCAGAATTTCTATCCTGCAGGAAATTCCAGTATTTCAAAGGGTTTTTTCACCCTGAATCAAGAGACACCACAGTGTCTCCCCAATGCACCCCATCAGTTCAACCACAGGGGAGACCGTAGTGCATCACGGAAGATAAAGTCCAGCAAGAGAGTCCAGCCCATAAAGAAAGACAGGGGCATATGTGGTACCCGAACCGCCACTCCCAGGTGACCCTGCAGCAACTCCGGCAGATTAACATTGATCTGACACAGCACAGAATATACTATTTTGATTGTCCTATGGGGGGAGGTGGTCAATTTAAGGGTCCTTTACACAGCCAGTGCAGTATAAAGTGGTCTCAATGTAAATGAGACTCAAGGCCCCAGGTGCCCATTGTAGAAGTACACTATAGTAGTCAGGCAGGTAAGCAGCTTTTAAAGGCACAGTAACATACACTTTGCTTCATTGTTCCGTAATGTTCTCGGCTTTCTGCTGGCGCTAGAGAAAATCAGGACTCCACACCAGGCCCAAGGCTGTGTTCGGAATATATTCTGGTTGCTTTGAATCACTACTTACACCAATCTGACCTTTGGGTCAGTCAGGCCTTGGCATTTCGACAGGCCCTTTCCCCCTAGAATGGGTGTAGAAAGCCATGCAGGGGTACATTCACCTTTCTGAGTTTTGAGAACATGTTGTGCAGGAGTGGTTGACACCGTAGCCTTGGGAGACTGAATCAAATATCTACCCACCCAGTGCATGACCCCCCAATGGTCTTATGTTAGCCTAGCTGGAAAGGGAATGGATGTAGGAGTAGCAGTGTAGGGTCAGAAAGACCGATTAGCACTGGTTCCACCTTTCCCTGCCCTCCCACGGTAAAGCAGCAAACAAAGGAAACATAGCCTGACTCTCTGGGTCTCTTACCATCTCAGAAACAAGAGCCCAAGCTGTTGGACTGACAGAAAGCTGTCATGAGCGGAAATGTTTGCTGTCTTGGATGAGAAATAACAGACCAGTAAAAGTCTTCTCTGGAAGAGTCTGTCTCCGGCCATTTAGGGGAGTCTGATATGGATTGGCAGTGGAATTCATTCGTCAGTCACAAATCATCTTTCCAGCTGTGCTAAGGACAGGAGCATACAGCACAGGACAGGGCCTGAGAGCCCAGCACGAAATGCTGTCCAGCTAACATCCAGTGCAGAAATAGGAACAGGATGAAGGTGATTAATGGCCAGGCAGATTGCTCTGAATGCAGAGATCCCTACAAATTCTTTCCTCCTTCCCTCATTCTTGCTCTATTGTGAGTGAAACTGGTCACTCAGCCAATAGGTTGTCAGCATTCTTGTCAGCTGACAAAGTCATGAAAGTTGGAAGGGAAAAAAAAGCAATTGCATTGGGGAGCAGGAGTCTGTGCACATGAGGAATCCAAGAGGGGATTCTTTCTGGGTACCCCACAAGGAGGATCCTGTGTATCCCAGAGGAAGAAACCCAATTGCTCACCTTGTTGGGCTTTGGGATTTAAGGATGTGTTCTGTCACCTGGTACCACTGAGAACAGCCTAGATCCAACTGGGGGTCACTGAATGTCAGGGGTCTCAAACTCAAATGACCACGAGGGCCGCATGAGGACTAGTGCACTGGCTCGAGGGCCGCACCACTGACACACACACACACATACCCTCGCTGCCCCGGCTGTGCCACCACTCCACCCCTTCCATGAGGACTAGTGCACTGGCCCGAGGGCCACACCACTGACACACACCCCACCCTTGCTGCCCCGGCTCCGCCCCCACTCCACCCCTTCCAAGAGGTCCCACCCCTGCCCCACCTCCTCCTCTGAGCACGCAGCTCCCCATTCCCTCCTGGGAAGCACTAGGCACCACCAACAGCTGTTTGGCAAACAAAGCAAGAGCAATCTAGGAAGTCCAGAGCTAGAAACACACGTGGCCCAGCCAGGCAGCAGAGAAGCCTCCACTTCTGGCCCCTCCGTCCTGCAAACTGTTATGGGGGGACCGGGGAGGGGGGTGCCAGGAAGCTTGGCGGGCCGCAGGGAAGGGCTTTGCGGGCCGCATGTGGCCCCCGGGCCGCATGTTTGAGACCCCTGCTGAATGTTATCTGCACATGTTACCTGGGCTCCCTGCACAGAGCATCACAGAGGGATTCAGGATTTTTTAAAAAAACTTTTGGCAGTAGGTCAGGGGCTTTTGGCACTAGGCCAGGTAAGTATATAATGCACACACAATCCACACACATAGCTATACATCTTACAGGTGTAGTGTTATAATATTCAGGGAAATTAGAATACAGGTCCCCAGGAATGTAAGGCAGTGTTGTTCCAGATAAGAATCTAGCTATTATTTGGTGGAACCTTGCACAGAGTATGTGCAGGAGTATCTGATGTATTCTATGCACAGACCCATAAATAGTTGGTGTAGAATTTTTACAAACCGGTAGGAACAGAGTATTTTGTGCAGAATTGTTATACCAAGGTAAGAAGGCAGGTGTTACTTATCCAGTGTCCAAATGAAAGACTGACATTTTTCTAGATACAGAACAGTGTCAATTTCTCTTGGTATTAAAACCCTTTCTTGTGTATTACAAGTTGCTCATTGGCTAAATCCCAGGGCTCCTCACACTAGTTTTGGCATGGTTCATCCGAGCTGTGATCCTTTCCATATTTTCTGTGTCCCGTGTTTCATTCAGACACATGGTGAGTGTAGGTTTTGTTTTGCGAGCCAATAGTGTATTTGTAGTAAGGTGGGACACACGGGAGTGTTTTTAGAGGCTTTGCTCCCTAGCCCCAGCCACATAACCTGGAACAGGGATCCAGAAGTGGATCCCTCTGTCCCACAGGAGGAGTTGCTGTCTACTGACTCTAGTAATTATGGTTAGGGCTCCATAGCGAGGTCACAGATTCTGTGACTTTCTGCGATCTCCGTGACTTCTGCAGGGGCCAGTGTGGCTGACCCAAGGGGCGCCCAAGCAGCTGGCTCCGGGACCAGGTGGTCCCAGGGACAGTCACCCCGGTCGCTGCTGGAGAGGCCCTATAGCTAGCCGCATGAACCACTGTGGCACCAGCCACTGCTCGGGCAACCCTGGGTAGCTGGCAGCAGTCCCTGGGAGGCTGGTGCACTCGCTGCCAGCGACCCCCGATAGTGGCGCACAGGCAACTGGAGTAGCCGCTTCCCTGGTGCTCCCCGATAGTGGTCCCCGGGCAGCAGGTGCAGTCGCTTCCAGTGGCCCCCGGAAGCTGGTGCCATGGCTGGCCCTGCCCCCCCAGCAGTGAACCTAGCATCCCCCAGCAGTGACCCCCTTAAGATTCCGTCATGGGTATTTATAGTATAAGTCATGGACGGGTCACAGGTCATTAATTTTTGTGTATTGACTGTGACTGTCCATAACTTTTACTATAAATACACATAACTAAATCGTAGCCATAATTATGATGACAGGAGGTTTTTGCAGTGTTTGTTTATCTTTCCCCCCCCCCATCTTTTCTTTGGGGTACAATGGGAGTGGAATGAATCATCATCCAAATCCTAGGAAACATGGCAGGCGATCTATTCATGGCACTTATTCTGACCACCTCATAATCTCTAATTGATGTCTCCTCATCAAAAGCCTGGGAGGTAGGCCAGTGCTATTATCCCCATGTTATCCATGGGGCACAATGAGACTAAGACCTGGTCTACAGCTAAAACTTAGGTCACCTAGCTATGTTGCTCAGGACTGTGACAAATGTTATATCCTGTGCATCGCTGGTAGGTTGGTCTAATAGCAGACGCAGCTAGATCAACGGAAGAATTCTAGCTACTGCCCCATAGAGAGGTGGATTACCTACATTAACAGAAAACCCCTTCCGTCGATATAGGAAGTGTCTCCACTACCGAGTTACAGAGGCAGGGATGTATTTGCTATAGCTATGACCCCGCAGTGTAGACATACCCTCTAAGTTACCTGTGGTGAGGCAGAAAGATGACCTTGAGTCTCCCGAGGGTTAAGATAGTGCCCTAACAACTAAGCCATCTTTCTTGGGGATTATGTCAGTGGTATTCTCTATGCTTTTATTGATGTGGTGAAGAGACTGAGCTTAACCTCCCCCACCCAGGGAACTCTCATGGCTCCCTCTCTTTCAACCCCTCATCCCGCTCAGTCCCAAAAGAGGATCTGCAAAGACTACCCAGAAACAAGCAAGGGGAAAGGAGGCCTCCAGAGAAGAAGTTTGTTGAGTTCAGTGGAGGTAAAGTTTGAGTAAAAACTTCAAGATGTAGCCGCTTATCTGGAATGCTCCACATTCATTAACTCCTACCCTACCCCCATGTTGAGGAGCACTTGTCTTCAGGGCCACCAGCCCAACAACTGTACAGCTAGTACACGGGTCCTCAACATGTGGGTTTTGGCCTCCTAGGGTTTGTGACATTTCTTTATAGATAGAGAGGAAAGGGGATCTTGAAGTATGTTTTTAGTTGCAACATGGGGTCACAATACGGAATAGGCTGAAAACAGAACTGGTAGGAAAATACAGAGGGGTTGGTTGGGGGGGGGGGGTATGGAAAATTTGAACTTTTGTCAAGAAACCAAAAAGCTCATCGGTGTTTGGCAACCACAAGCCAAATATGCCTAACCGAAACCGAGAAAATTTTCACTAAAACCTGATAATATTTTGGCCAAGAGCAGCCAGAAAACTCAAACATTTTCTGACTTGTGGATTTCCATTGACAACCAAAAAGAGTGAGGAAATCAGACACCTTCTGTGAACATTTTTTTTTTCATCAAAAAACCAATTTTCCACTTGAAAAATCTGACAGAACAGTTTTGACCAGCTCTGGTTAGGAACCAATGAACTAGTGAGCATCACTGACCACGCAGCTACCGGGGGCCGAGTCCCCCAGGCGTCCCACTCCATAGATACTGAGTCACTAAATCACACTGAGCCTTCCAAGTGGCACCATAAAACTCCTCCTCTTTGTGTCAGCAGCTGAGATCCAAAAGGCGCTATCAGTAGCGGCAACTTCGGTGTTGCAATTTAACAGCGCTGCCTTTTGGAGTGCTCGGATACAGATGAATGACTCCTTGATTTTAGGGGTGAGCAGGAGGATTAGAAAGGGTAAAATCCTCCAGCGTTTCAGACTTGGTCTCTTTGATGGTAGGGGATGCCGTTGACCTGTGATTACTGTGGGGGAGAGGGAGTGAGTGTGTTCTCACCGTAATTCTTCTTCACGCTTGAATCAATCATGCCAGTGAAATTGGCACCTCTTTGATCAGCACGGCTCCATGTCCCGCATGGCTGGAGGTATAAAATCACCAGCCCTCCAGTTTGAAGCAGAATGGGCATTCATAAATCAGCCTGTCAGACCATAAATTGGTGACACGGTCAAAAATAACTTGATGGGCTTTTAAAGGTCCATGTATGATGCTGGGAATAAACTGGGAGGGGTGGGGTGCATTTTCTCCTCCACTTGGTTCCAGAGGCTGAGAGAGAGGTAGCTGGAGGTTATGGATGGGGTGTTCAAAGCCACCTAATGGATGTGGCGGCTCAGTTCCCATTCATTTCACTCTATTTCTGTCTTAGGACACTTGAACCCTGGTGCATATTCCGTAATGAAGGCGATCACGGGGATGGTCATGCCCGGGGAAAGCTGAGCTGTAGGCAACGATGCCCAAAGAAACCGGTACAAAAATATAAAAACTGTGCTCGAAAGCTCAGGAGGAAGCCTGTCCAGCCTCGGTGAAAGATCAGCCTGAGACCCGGGAACACACAAGGGGACTGGTTGTCAGAAGTTCTGAACACCTGCACCCTGGATAACGTCAAAGTCGAGTACTCATTGCCTCTGAAAATGATGCCTCCCTATGCCTATCTTGTGACCCGTGCATGTAGCTTCACCAGTGCCCCTTCGTCTGTCTGTGTTTACATCTGCTGTGCCCCACTCCCTTGCTAGATGGAAGTGAATGTGCTCTGTGGCACTAGGAACTGTTTTGTGGCGATGGTTTCCACCATGTAGCTCTGGTTCCTGGTTAGAACCGAACCCTAAGATATGTACAACCATGACTTGCAGCATGATTATTTTTTTTAGCCGCGAACTCAAGCTGTAGAGTTTACAATGGAGTCTTCACCCACTATAGAAACAGGCTCAATGCCAGGTTTAGATCATGCATTTGGGGTCAGGCCCATTTCTAGTTACAGCACTAAGATAACTCTCTACTGGATTGACACTGCCTGGTGTAGAAACTACTGGGATACCTGCCTTCGGGGGGTTGAATTAATTCCTAGCTTTGCAGATCTCAAGCCTCGTGGTATGACACCTGGAGAGGGGGCAGAGTGCAACAGTGCCCCCTGCTGGACAGTGGTGGTGCTGGAATCACCTACCCTGAGATATCCAATCTTCCAGGAGTGTTTCAAAGCATACACACGAGGTCAGGATCATGCAAGAAACCCCCCTTTTCAACTCTGGATGTATTAACTGAATATATTAAAACACAGGGAGAAACTCAGTCCTCTCCCAGGGTATTTTTGACCTCTCTTCCCTGAGGTCTTCATAAAGCCCCTTGTGTTGGGCTTTAGACTAACAAACGCAAAGTCCAGCCATCCTGGCCCATGGTTCCAGGTCAATTTTCATGAGGCTTGCCAGCCTGGTCCCCTTCTACTGACAGGATACCCCACGATTCCCTCAGCCCTCTCCCCCACATGCCCCTGGCCTGCTCCCTGTGGGTCCCTTCCCACTGGAGAGCGCTTCCTTGTCTGCCTTGCCCATCCTGGGCTCCGCTAGTTCTCTTAGTTCCTTCTGCCCGTGCCATCTCCCAGCTTGGATTCATCACCAAAATTAAGCTCCCTCGCTAGGAAGATATTCAGATCAGTTACCCATGCACTAGGGCATAACTCGTTAACTAACTTGAGGGGTTTTGCTGATCAGACAGGGGTGCACTGACCCTACCTTACTGTCAAGAGCCGGTCTCCCTGGGACAGGCCGTCTCAGGTCAGAAGGAGGCACCCAGTTATTATGGTGAGGTGGGGGCACCCAGACAGGGTGAGCAAACCAGGAGAAGCAGTGCAAGGCTATGAAATAGCCCGTGGCTCAATCGGGGCCTCCAAAGAGCTTTCTCGTGTTCATCTCTTCTCCTTGCCCGGGCAGGAGAGTACCTGCTTGATTGCCCCAGCTGAAGCAGTGAGCAAGATGTCCAAGTGACTGCTGCATCACCTGCCAAGTAGCAGCTGCTCTCCCGTCTGCCTCCGCTGGCCACTGGCAGAACCAGCCTCTGCGATAAGCTCAGAGCAGTGGCTTAGCACAGCCCCAATGTTTCTCGTCCTTGTGCTCACTGCAGCGAGAGGGAAGGGGCAAGCAGACATCAGGGACTGCCCAGGCCGAGCCGGGATTGCGAACTCTTCCAGACACTGCTCCCTTGCTGCGCCTGCCAGGCAGCGACAGATGTTCACAGCTGCACACGCTGCGGTCAGTGTGCGTCTGCAGACGGGGAGGTTGTTAAACATCCAAGCTCCAGCTCGAGCCGAGTCCATAAAAACAGCGTCCTTTAAAAAGCTCGCATCCAGTCAGGCGAGACCCAGCAAATGAAACCTTTCCGGTGCATCGGAGCAAATTCTGGACCTGATGCTAGCTAGGTTGTTTCCCCTTCACTGCCATTGGATTTTTGTCTGCTCTGAGATATTATCAACAAAATCCCAACAACCCTGCCAGTTTCTCCTAATAAAACAGTTCTGGTGGAATAATGCAGTGTCTGAGAGATTGGGTGTAATATGGTTAAATGCTTTTACAATCCCCTATTAAAGTAAGTGGATGAAAATTCATAAAATATTTATAGCGTTTGAAAAGTGTTCGTTCCCCGAGTCGTCCAGAATGCCAAGCAGGAGGAGGGCAGCTCGCAGGCAAGAGAGATTTGATATCCAGTCCTTCTCTTCGTCGGGAGGGAGAGAATGGGCTTGTGGCTAAGACTCAGGCCTACAGAGGAGGAGCCCCCTGGATTCTGTTCCTGGGTTTGCTTTGACTTTTAGAGCAATGACTTAACCTCTTTGTGATTTGGTTTCCCGATTAATAAAAAGTGGATAATTTATTCCATCTTCGCAGAAACGTTTGAGGCTAAATTCAGTGATCCCTGGATGCTGTGAGGACGCATGCCCTGGGGACAGACAGGGAAGTTCAAACAGAGCTGGCTTTAAACCCAAGCGATGCATGAAGCCCCAGGCTTTTGGTCAACATATGGGCTGGTCTGATCTCTGGCTCTGCCCTTGCGCCAGAGGAGAGGGGAAAGGCAGCTGGCTGCAAAGATTCCCTTTCTGAGAGTGGGACCACAGGTTAACGCAAACCTAGCTAGAGCTTCCCCTTCTGCAGGCTCCTGTGTGCTTTAAGTACAGCTACTCCAAAGCAGGGCTTTTAAAGCAAAAATAGTCCCTGTGACCCTAAGAGTCTTTTGCACCAACTTGCAAAGGGCCCAGTCAATACGCTGTTCCGTCTTACTCAAAAGGCGGCGCCTCGATCCGCGCAAGCTGCTGTTTCAAGGTGACCTTTGTGGCTAGAGGGTGTTGCAGAAATTGCATGTTATGAGTGGCCTTCCAGGTGCAACACATGGCAAAAATGCAAGTCAACTGACAAGATAGTGAGGTCAGTGTCAGATGAGCTGAGATGCACCTCGTGGAAGTGAACATCTTGGCCAGTGGGTGGGCAGATGTCTTCAACTGAGGGAGCGATCCCTCTTCAGAGACACCCTGAGAACAGCACCCAGCACACCCAATCTCAGAGAAGTCCTCTGTGCCCCATCTTCATAGGCAGTATGAACACAATAAAAATCTGTCCTCTTCAAGAAAGTCCTGGGAGTCCTAAACCTCCCTGTTGCTTATCTGTTTTGTTCTCCTTTTAATAAAGGAAGCCTTTATTTAAGAGCACTTACTGCATTTGCTCACAGCCATTGCTGGACAGTTTGGGGAAGTATACTAAAAACAAGAATTGTAACAGGTCAACTATGGTATATTCACAGCACAGGCTCTAGAATATTCTGAAGCCACAGTGCAGAAAGATTGAATTGGTGACTTTTTTGGTGGTAAAATTGGCAAAAATAGAGCGGCAGGAAGAGGGGTGCTGTGACTTAGGGATATTCTTGGCCCTTCCTGGCTTCTGTAGTGAAACTTTAGTTGGCTTAGTTCTGAGCACGGTCCACAGACCTGTGACAGCTTCTTAGCAAAGATCTTCGAGCAGCATGCATGAACTGGGCTTCCAACCCCCCCCCCCCCCCCCCGAATGGAGAATGTTCATCCCCGTTTTACAGGCACAGATTGGTCCTAGCTTGACCCAAATCACACAGTAAAACAGAATCAGGAACTAGAACCCAGGAGTCCTGACCTTCCCACTCCTAATGCCTAATCCCGTCTACACTCCACCACGGGGCCCAACCTCATGTGATGAGCCATCCTGCATTCCAGGGAAAGGGGAAGTTTACAGACAGATTTGCCCTAACACTGAGAAAAGGTGCATGGGAGCCAGTCATTTGAAGGAGGAAGGAGGAAGGTGGCGGGCCGATGCGGGTGATTATAATTCCCAGGTTTGATAAATTGCCTTTTGAAGAGCCCAATATGCATTTCCTTCCCCAGCAAACGCAGGATCATCATTCCCCCCCCCCCTCCTCCTTACGAATGCTGGATGCGCAACTGGTAAAATAGATAGTTCTTTCTAACCCTCTTGTGCGTGCTCCGTGAGTCCAGGTAGTTTTATAAATATGGTAATGGCTTCCAGAGCATGTCTGGACTGGATATAAGTCTGCGACTTGCAGGCTGGACTTAGAGAGATAACTGTGGAAACAGCCCTGCTGTGGGAGACACTAAATCTGCACTCCAGGTCAAATTAACTCCCTCCACCGCTGCCATTAGTATGAGCGACGCTCCTTTGCTCACCTGTTTGCTGATTACATCCATGTAGAAAGCAGCCACTCTTGTTTCGTTTATTACCAGAAGCGCCAGGCTTGTGATAAAACCCATTGATTTATACAATAGGGAATCCTGCCTAGGACTTCAAATCCATTTGTCCTGCTGAGAAAATTACAGATAAACTCTTAATTTATTCTCCCTTCTTTAAAAAAAAAATACACAAAATGTGCTTTGGAAGAAGGTTCGTCTTCTGTGCTGCTTCCCCAGGCCGCCGGACAGTACTGATGCCACAGAGACTGCGCATAGGCCCACTTGCTGCATACAGACTGGTGGGGGTCACCCCTGGGGGCTGCTTGCTGTGCTTCCTCTGGTGGGGGTTACACCTGGGGACTGCTTGCTGCATTCCCTCTGGTCGGGGTCATGCCTGAGACCCGTTCTCTGCACTCCTTCTGGCAGGAGGTATTGTCCATGGGGCGTACCCAGAACTTTTCAGGTGGAATCCCTGGAAGGTAGTGCTCCCTCTGGCAGGAACCGATCCAGGGGCCACTTCCAGGACTCCCTCTGCTGTTGCTGTCTCCAGGAGGGCCATTCATAATGCTGTCTCCCTTTATGCATTCAGAACCACGGCTGGGAACTGGGAGTTAAGCCCCGTGACAAGGCAGAGAGGACAGAGTGGTGCTATGGGAAGGGATGGTACCAACATTGGCGTAGGAGATTTCTGGGCCACAAGATGGGGAGGAAAAGAGAGGCCAATAGGCAGGGGCACATGCCCAGCAGGAGGAAGGGGTTAAATCTGTCCTCTGGCACTGACGTCTGACAGCTGTTTTCAGAGTCTTGCCATCACCTTAAAATATTAATACTGCCCCGGGCCCATGAGTAAAGCCAGAAATTCATCTAGCCTGCCAACAGCACAGCAGGTGTGTTGCACGCTCCTCCCGTGCAGTGCCCTGCTTGTGCTGGGAGTTGGCAGCAGAGAGCCCATGGGGGATGATTGGCAAAGTGAGAATCTCACGCGATAAAGGAGACTTCAACCGACCCGGGTTCCCGTTCAGCTTCTGGTGCCACCTCAGCCTATGTCTAGTGTAGCCAGAGAGCCGAAGAAGGCCTCCCAGTTCATCTAGACTCTGCTAATGAGCAGTGGTGAGGACTGAGGAGGGGCTAAAGCAACAGGTCACAAATGGGCCAGATGTGGGTAAGCCCTCCTGCTACTGAGAGAAGAGGCAAAGAGGCCCACACATCAACAGGGGACCAGCGGCGCATGGATGCAGACTGCACTTTGCATTCCTGCCAGTGAGCGCTTGGGGACTGAACATCGTTCTATATAGTAATGTTCTGGACTAGGGTTAGTATGTTAATTAAGTAAGGTCAAAGGGGTGTCCATTCTCTCCCCATTCTCATGACTTTGTGAATACCGATATATCCCTGTCAGTGCAGCTGCAGCTGCATTTATATTCTGTTGGCTGATTGTTAATGGCCAATAAATACAGATGCATGTTTGTTTAAAAATACTTAGTGTGCGATAAAGGCTTCTTCACTGGGATAAGAGTTCATTGACCCAGAGAGGCCCTGGGCCCTGGGGAGGGGGTAGGAGCCCCAAACTGTGCAGGTAGCACAAAAAACAGGTGACGTTTCATAAGAGAATGGGAGAGTGTAGGACAAAAAGGACCTGATCCTAGAGCCTCTCCTCATGTAGAAGTGACACTGAATTAAGTGGGAATTCCACACGTCAGCTCTGGACACGTAGATGCTTTCAGGAGTTTTAGAATCCATCCCCTCTTCTGGAATCCCCCAATCCTGTTTTCCCCCTCATGGCCTTCTCGCTATTGCAGAATTTGCCTCTCAGCAGCACACAGAAGAACTTCACCCTAAAACTCTCCTCTCCCATTGATGTCAGGGCTGTGTGGATTCGAGAGAAGAGTCCTGATCTTGGAGAGGAGCCAAAGTTCAGACGACCTGCTGGCCTGAATCAGAGCCTCCCACCTAAATGCAAAAACCTCCCACCACAGTCCAGGGGCCGTCAGCCCAGTTTGAACCCGGAGATTCCAGGACTATGGCAGTAAGCTGTACCGCCTAGCTCTGCTCTATGGATTGGCCAGCGGGGAGGATGGGTCTCAAATACGCTCTCGTGCAAGGATTTTACACAGATTTCCCTCTAAACCTTTGGGTTTGGTTCTGAGCTCTGCAGCCCAGGAACCTCTCCAGTTTAAATCTAATCATTTGCTGAACCTGTTTCTTGCACTATTTTCTTCTTGGGTACAGTCAGATATTCCCCTAGCGTCTCTCCTCTGGCTTCTCCGTCCAGAATTTCTCAGACTTCAAATAACTTCCCTCTCTGTCTCCCCTTTTCCAGAGAAACAGGCCTTGTTTCTCTGACCTCTCTGAAAAGCTAAGATCTCCATGTCCCTGTGTCGTGCTCTTTGTCCTCACCCTCTGCTGGGCTCTCTCAATGTCCATTGCATCTTTGGTGTGCTAAGGTGACCAGACTTGGAAATATTATTTCTGTTCCGCCAACAGCTACAATTGGAAAGCAAAAACCTGGGATGTCTGGCTTTCTACGAGGCATGCCAAAAGCAGTTCACATGTTTGCCATAGGTGCATGGAGTCTCTTGCCCTGAGTCCCTGCCCCCTGATAGGTGTTAAAGAGGCAGCAGAATATTTAGCTTGCTGTAGGAAATGCACACAATTGTGTTTCCCGGCTCCCTGCATTCATGGCGTAAAGTGTGTTGGGGGGGAGGGATGCAGGGGGAATTGTGCAGTCCCCCAGATAAGAAAGGATATATTGGAGAATAAAGCCACTGCTCATCTTCCAGGAATATTCCCCTCAAAGCACAAGGAGGGGGGAGGGAGCAGTGCAGTCTCTCTGGTTTTAGACTCATTCCCGGAGAGGACTGCTGGGCAGTCTGTTGTTTAGCATTCCTCCATCCCCTCAGTGCTTTGTGACCTTTCATGTTGCCTAAATCTTGTCCTCCTGGCCTACTCTGGCTAAGGGCAGGGAGAAAAACAAGCCAACAAACTTTGCCCACCGTCATCTGTATCTCTTGAACATTTCCTTGGCATCAGACCCTTTTGTACAGGAAAAAAACATCCATCCATAGCCCCCTTTCGGTTTTTAACATGCCCACTTATAGCTCTTGTTTAATGACATTGTCATATTGGGGCCATGTTAAGGAGACAAGCCGAACACCAACGAAGGTGAGCGGGTGAGTTATATCCCCTCCCCACAGGCTGCATTTGGGCGGTTTCTTTCCTCACCTCATTAGCACTGAATCTCAACTCACTTCACTAATGATAGCTTGCTCCCCTCTGATGGGTCCTATTTTGGGGATGCCAGCAAATTCCTGTGTGCCTGAATTTGCACCAGAGAAACATCCAGCCAGGAGTCTCATTTCACTGTGTTCTGGCCTTTTGAGGGGACCATTCTCACTGCTCCCTGGGCAAGTTCTTACCCTGGAAACTATCCCCAGTGCTCCCTCCGCAGGAATCACCCCCTTGGGGGCGGGTGACGTTCCCAGTCTTCCCTGTGCAGGGATCTTACCTGGGGACCCTTAACTATTTAGCAGGACATGTCAGTGCTTGAAAAGTGACAGATCTTCTGCGCCACTGATGGAAGCAGCTCAGTGGATCATCTGGACACGCCCCATACCCCACAGTGGGAGAACCAATGGGTTCAGAGAGCAGAGAGCCGTTTATTCAACACGCAGCAGCACCACGGACAAATAAAGGCCAATTTTCCTGGAGGCACGAAGAGGGTATCCTGGCCAGCCCTTGTTCAGGGATGCAAGAGCCGGGTGCCTTCCCGTCACCTCGCACTGCCCCGCAGAAGCCGACCCTGCCCCGGTTCCTCTCGTTGTCTCGCTCCCAAGACTGTACTCGCCGATCTGGGAGAGATCACCCAGCTGTGAGCACGGGGCCTAGTCACAGCTTGCCTAATGCCGACGTTAACGATGTTCCCTTCCTCGGCTCCTTTTGTGGCTCCCTCAAACAATTTGCTACGATTTGTTCGGCCTGGTTCCCCTTTATGAATCCATGCTGAGTATCTTGAATTAAATCGCAGTCCCTCGGTGCTCCCATGTTCTGTTTGAAACCAGGCTTTCCGGAGCTCACATTTCCCAGATCTTCCCATGATCTCTCACTAAACACAAGTGTTCCCATTAAAAAGGAGAATAACATCTTCTGGAGCCTTTCAGCCCAAAGGAACCTAAGGGTCTTTGAAAGCCATCGAGTAAGATAACACTCTGAGCTCATCCCCTTCTGAAAGGCAGCAGCCGCGAGGCAGAAATGGGGCATTCGTCCTGTGTTATCAACACTATCCAATGGTTGGCCTGGCCAGCAAGGGTGATGGCAGGTGGAAGTGCCAACTTCCCAGCCCAGGTAAAGATCATGATGTGTGTGAACATTAAGAAGAGACGCTCTGGGCACTCTGTCTGCTGCACCTTCCTTAGCTGGAAGCGCAGGAGCAATGACTCAAGAGGGGATTGGCCGGGGGCCCCGGGCTAACACAACCACAAGCAGTCCTCATGCGAAAAGCGCCCTAGGGTTTTGATTGACCATAACCTTGAGTGTAGATTTCCCCTGCCAGGGAGCTGGTTTTCCAACTCAGCCTCTTAACCCACTGCATGTATTTGCTCTAGGCTGCTTCCAAGGGAAGAGCACCAATGACTGAATCTCTAACCCCGCTTCCTACAGTACCTAGGGCTTTCTGGGTGGCCTCCCATCCAAGTGCCAACTAGGATCAATGCTGCTTTGAATAGGATCCCTGACAAGGTTATAGTGCAAGGCATCATAGGAGGAGGCCATCAGTATGTCTCATCATAGGGAGAACAATTTTCTCTTCCTCTTCTTCCGTCCTTCTCTATCTCAGACTCATCTCATGTGACCCAAGAGTTTTTTTCATCTTCAGCCACCTGGCACTGCTTTGCCATAATCCTATTGTCCTTCAGAATTATTTTCCATGGCCATCACTTAAAAAAATAACCCACACCGACTAACTTCAAAAAACCCATTAACATGACCATAACAAGGCTTTTGTGCCAAAATAAGCAAATGCATTCCTGATGTTTTTGCTCGAAGAACTTCATTCATTGATCCCTATTATACAACGTGAGCACCTCGGGGCCCTGTTGTCCTTAACACTGCACCACACATATTAACCGGCATCCTATGCACCGCAGAGCTTAGTCTCCATAGACAAGACTGACAAATGGAGGGAGAAAGGAAATGTTGTCCTTTATTTTCTAGGTGGGGAACAGAGACGAGGTGACTCGTCCTAATTCAGTTAGTAGAGCTGAGAACTGACCCCAGATTTCTTGAGGTCAAAATTACTGTCATGGTCTTCCTTCCCCATCTATTTGTTTCTGGCTTACCTATACCTCATGTAAGTTGCTGTACCTCAGTTTCTCTGTGTAAAATGGAGGTAAGGTGGCCCTGCCGCCCTTTGAAATGACTCAGATCTGTGGCTGAAAATTGCTCTACAAAAGGATCTATTTATTTTATTTCAAAGGCAGATCTCACCATGGTAATAGTGTCAACGGAGCCCAGCGGCTCTTGGCTATTAGCATACATCCCCTTTGGCCTCCATGTCCTTCCTTCCTCTATAGAGACGGAGGGCCTGAATTTACAGATCACTCTGCATCAATGTTTACAACATCACTTGTGTAAACAGTTTCCTCCTGTGGTATCCTGGAGGCCTGGCTAACTCCTTCACTGACATCTTGATCTTTGTGTGCTTGAAACATTTCGTGTCATTTTAGCTTAACATTTTACAGTCTTTTCCTTCTCTGCCTGTGCTTCTCCTGCCCCTTATGTTTCATGTTCTTTATTTCATTGTAATTTTTCCAGTTCTCCTGTTCAACTCAAGATTTAATATCTTACCCCAGGACTCCCATTCATCTGTCCTTGGCTCTTCCTTGTTTGTTAATGTGGAGGAACACCATCCATGTATGGTCGGAGGTTTCATCCAGAATGACCCCACGGTTCTTTGTGATCTGTCATGGGGTTTTTGCCTTGGTTTTCCGCCGTTTTTTTCTTAGCCCGGTGAATATACATTTTCAGGGTGACCTTGAAATGGAGGCTGGGCAATCTGAGCTCCAGATCTGTTTGGATGCTGATTGACTAATGCAAAGCTTCTTTGAAAACAAGCCCAACTCTATTTATGAGGATCCCAGCACATCTTATTTTGGATCCCACCTGGAAACTAAGTGGGAGATAAAAACAGAACTTTCAGAAACTCCAAAACCCATCCAAAATTCTCGTTCTAGAAAGGCGCTACGGTTTGCCATTTTAAACACCACAGCAGTAGCCACCTTAGAAATGCCAGCGATCAGCACAAGCTGCAGAATTCAGAACCACCGCATGAACGTCAACTGAAGTTCTGATCTGACCCAGGGTTTGGATTCAGGTCGATCCCTAGGTCTTGGTCTCTTCCTCCATGCTCCTTGTTTTTTCCTGAGTTCCCCTGGGTTTAACAATGAATGTTAATTAAGTGGTTTCACCCACAGGAGGAGGGATCCTAGGGGAAAGTGAGGTAACCCAGATAAATGTTTGACAGTTGTGCCCTGGGGAGAATGGAATTCCTAAAGAAAGCTCACAGTGACTTCTTCAATTTGTCTTCTCTCCTCACTTCAACGGGAGTGTTGTCAACAGCCCTTTCTGTGAAAGGCCAGGGCTTAAAGCGTCCCTGTGCGGTGGGACTGTATTAGTCTGGGAGCTAAAGAGTCAGAAGGGCTGTCTGTGTCCAGCTGCCTCAGTAAAAAATCCTCTTTATTTACATTACAACTGAGTCTTGCCTATTTTCCACCCGCAGGGGATGCTGTGCATCTTTCGGGCTCTCTCGCTCTGGGTACATATCTCTCACCTCAGTGGACCCCCTTACATCCTGCTTGCTTTTCCCTCCTATAATTTCATGGACCATGACTGCTCCCCAAGTCCCTGATAGGAGGTGCTCCCCTCGGCTGGCTCTGTGGGACTGCTCTCCGCCACCCATCCCATTTCCCTCCCTCTCGAGTACCATGGCCTCCTGGGATTTGCCGTCACCTCAAGGCATGTCAGGGCGGTGGGAAGGGTGAAGGCGTGTGGCTGCACAGTTGCGTGATTTATGGCAGCGGGTGGATGCTCCTCGGCAGAAGGGAGAAGGATATCAATCCCGGGAAGTGAGCTGTACGTGAAAATTGAAACTGTCAGACTGTGTGCGCTCCCTGCTCTGTCTCTAGCTTTTTTCCCCCTGGTTTTAATTAAAAGTTTTTTTGTCTGTAGATGGAGAAGTTGAATAAATCACTAGTGACCTGAAAACACGCAGCCTTCGATCAGCCTGCTCCAACTCTCCTCTCCACACTGCAGGGCTATCGAGACCCTGTTTCCTTGGGAGCTTGTTGAATTTTTGACCTGCCCTCTCGGGAAGGGTTCTGTCCCAACAACTGGCAGTGACCGGTGAGGCTGAACCATGTTTGCACAACTTCGGACATAGCTTTTCCCCCCGATCTTGAAGTCTGAGCACGGATCCTGCTCCTGCAGGGGCACACGACAGTCGGGGATTGTGAGAGGGAAGGGCGGGGTTTGACTCAGGGCTTCGCGGTCTTGAGCCCCACAAATGCCCCCTACCCAGGCCCATTGTTCCAGGTCTCCACCAGTGGAGTTGAGCTGTGATGTCTCTCAGAACCGGGAGTCCTGGTGCTTCTCTTGCAATGCAGCGGCGCATGATGCCCGGGGGTACCAGCCAGGGCTGACCTGATAGCTGAAAGCCATGTGAATGGGCCAGCCTTGCTGTGCTGTCTGTTCTGTTGTGTAAGCACTTGCCTATATATCCTGCCCCCAGGAGTCCTAATTTGTCAGGCAAATTGGAACACAGGCAGTCTGACCTCTCCAGGACCTTTGGCAGATACTACCATCCCTGTCTAACAGGGAGACTTCAATCTTCCTTTGATGGGGTACCACAGGGGCACAGCGCATTACCCAAAACTTGCAAAGCTGTTTGTATCCGACAACCAGAGTCCCAGCCGCAGTAGTTTCACCCTCTGGCTGATTACTTTTGCTCTGTGCTGTCATGATGGATAGATAGTTGGGTCTGGCAGGGAAGATGCACTGTTTATTTAAGTATTTTCTTTGTTTTAAAAGTAATATGCATTTTATGGAATGCCTCTGACTTGGGGTTTTTATGTATATATTTTATGTCCACGCATTTTATGGAGTGATTTGACAAAACAGGTGAATAAATTCTGCCAAGAATAAGAAACTGGGGAATGAGACAAAACAGAGAGCACAAGAAGCAACTGCCACTGGGTTATGCTATAGATCTTCTTACAGGAAGGTGAGGGGGAAATGAAATGATTGTGATGACCTCTGAAATTATTTGTAATGGAGCCAGAGTTGCTGGAATAAAATAATTATAAAGGGAGACGCCTCACCAGAGTTTGGGGAATTTGGAATGGCTTTGTATGATTATTATTTCTAGAGCTAGTGCCATTAGTAAGTACCCATCTTTTGCATTAAAGGATCTTCTTGTCTCTAGATAGGTTTAATATATAAAAGCTGCAGGACTTCGCTGCAGCGGATAATATCTAGCTTTTGTATGGCACTTTTCATCCATCCATCTTGAACCACGTTTTATGGCAAGAACTGTGGATGGCACTGCTGTTGAAGTGGGAAGAAGAGACAAATGACAAATCAGGTCAATATTATTATCATCGTCCCTATTTTACAGATGGGAAAACTGAGGCATAGTGCAATGAAGCAACGTGCTTAAGGCTACCCAGCAGGCAAGCCAGGACTAAAACTCAGATCTCCTGAAACCCAGTCCAGTATTCTGGCCACTAAGCCACACTGCCTAGTGTGAACCATTTTATCTAGCTGCCCAGGGCCTAAAATCTCATGCTACAGGCTTCTCCCTTGTTCTAACAATGTAAGGTGTGCAGTGTCATCATACAGAGGCTTGTCTGGAGTATGCCACACATTCTAGGCCTGCCCGCTCCACCAGAAGTCCCCTGAGTGCGCAAGACAGAGAAAGATCTAGAGAAAGACAAAATTAGAAACCTCTCTGAAGTCCCCTTGCCTTTCCGTGGAGCGAGTCATCCTACTTTTGCATTTTCACTACCCATTAAACCTCCACAGCCTTTTATTAGAGTTTATTTTTACCTCAGTGCAAGAGGTTAGGCGCACGTTGCTCTTGTCTTGACTGCTTGGCATTTCCTGAAGACTGTGTCACATGGTGTTTCATACCTGGCCAAAAATAACCTCTGAAAGCTGAGGACTGGTTACCTCCCCGTGGTGGCCATTTATTCCCAGGCTGTTTTATTCCTGGGCTTGGCGTCTGATGAAAGGCAAAACCTGTTTGACAGCCTTGTGCTAGTTTGGTCAGAAGAAGCTGGTATTTTCCTTCCCCCTCCCAATGGGACAGATGTAGGAGGGAAAAAATCAGCACCAGACGGCCTCCCATTGGCTGCTGGCTGCAGCTTGTTAAAAAAAAGGACCTCACTCAGCGATCATTCATCGCCGTAGCATGTCGGGAGCGCCCTACTTAAAAGCAAACCTCTGCTTTCTCCTTGCTGGCCCGGGAAGCCCCTCGATAGCCACCACCGTGTCGTCTGCAGGAAGGAAGGATGGGATTGATGGCTCCCAGCAGTGGCCTTGCTGCTGCTTTTCTTCCATTTGGAAATGGTGCAAGAATAGGCAAGGAGGAGGAAATATAGGTGCCGTGTTGTGTCTGCCGCCTATGCGGCTATAGAGTGGGACTGACAGCCCCAGAGCCCGCAATCCCGTCTTTATCTTCACAGAAGACACCATACAGGGAGCTGTAATCCCAACACTGCTATTCCCATGTCCTTCCACCCTACCTAGAGGTCATCATCCTGGCAAAAGAGGTCAGACCTTGGCCTTCCTGCTCTGACCGAGAACTAAGTTGCTAACTAGAGCTGATTGTGATGTTGGGGTCAGCAGTGTGGACACTTAGAAATGGACTGGTAATCCTCAGGCCAACAAAGCTCTGTGAGGACATAACGACTCTTAGCAGCCATTGTCCTGCTCTCGCTTGGAGCCAGTGATCTAAAGGCGAAAGACGTTCCCTTGTGTTTTATTCCATACTGGTTTAACGTCATCTCCGCAGATATAACACGGAGATCTGTGAAGCTGCAGGGCTCTACCAGGAACTGCAGTGGGGAAAGCAGCAGCAAGGCAGGTCCCCGCTCCCAGGAACCAGTGCCCAACCCGGGTGGTTCCTCTGGCGCGGCTGTTCTGCCCCCAGTCGCACTCGTGTGTGCAAATCTGGTCACACTAGTGGCTGGGAGCATGCACACAGGAGCATGACCAGGGACAGGTGCCTGTGACCCTGGTGCCTGCCCTGATGGGCAGGGCTGGGGGTGGCACAGCTACACCGAAGGAACTGCCCAGGTTGGGTGCTGGCTCCTGTGGGCAGCAGCCTGACATGCTGATGCTTTGGCTGCTGAGGTTCCTGGTAGAGTGCTGCTGATTGGTGGATATCTGCTTTATATCTGTGGATATACATTGTGTATCCATGCAGCGCTCTCTGGGTCTTCTGTAGATCAACCCTCTGGCTGGGTCTCACAGTTCAAGCCCCCTTCCAGGTACAACAAACTCAAATAGAAGCTCCTTGACCTTCAGGGCCAGTTATAAATGAAATGGTTTCTTAGTCATCTGGGGCTTGATTCCTGTGGCCGGCAATAGGCCCTGACCTTACTGTTCCATTGGCTGTAGCCTAGGGGACATCTGGCCTCACTCCACGGGGTCCTGCCAGGGATTGTCTTGCTAGCAGCAGGTACCTCCTTTTATTTCAGCCTTGAGGGCCTTGATTAGTTGTTGCTGATCCCCAGTCCTTCTAGTTGCTGGAGGACCAGATCTCAATGGTTCCCAAAATGGCTGCTCCCGGGATGCTTCTCTAGGCAAGCCCAGAGGTGTAATACTCTTATTTTTCCCTCTCAGAAAGCTGTTTCCTGGGACGGGATGCAGCAGATCCGTGGGCTGCAAGGCCTGGTACACACAGATTACCCCATCACACAGATTATTTTAAAACTTTTCTCCATTTTTTTTTCTTTTTTCATATCAGGAGACTCATCTAAACTGGCACTTTCTCAGAACCCCAGTTTCAAGTGTGACAAACTGGCGTTTTCCAATTAAAAACTAAAAACAGTGTTGGAAAATTCCCGACCGGCTCTGGTCCTGAGGCAGGACACTGTATCTGCACTGGTTTCTCTGTTGGTGTTTCATCAGAATCCCATTTCTCCTCAGTCTCCAGGAAGGACTGAACGGCACGGTGCCTCGGATGTGATAACCTCATCGTGTGACCTCTCGTAAGCGGGTCTCATCATGGCTGAATGAGGGGCTCTGGGGGCACTGGCTGGCATGTGTCAGTATCTCTGAGCGCATTCACTGGAACAGCGAGGGCGGTGGCACTGGAGGTAATACGGCTCTAAATAGATAGCCAGGGGATTCTTTTTCTATATTAAACTATTGATTTTTCATAAACTAAGAGCACGAAAGGCCATGGAAAACAATCGAATCCCAGTGCAGGAAGCTGAAAAATTAGACATTGCTTTGTGCCCTGGGGGCTGTGCTTCGTGCAGAGACTTTCAGTTACAAAAAGCTTAATTTATGGGTCGTGGACCTCAAAAGGTTGAGAGGTGCCGGTCAGAGAAGCACTGAAAAGTTGGCTTCTCCTTAATTCAGGCACATCTGCAAGGCCCAGTAGGGAAGAGCAAGAGGATGGGCCTGGCTCCTGAAATTTCCAGTACATTTTGCTTACGGCTCTGCCAAACGGACCCCGAGAACAGTCATTTGTGGGGTATTTCTGCTGCTGTGCTGCCCGGCCTGACCTTGGCCCAGGGCGTGCAGAGAGCCACCGAAATGAGAAACCCTTAAACAGCTATAGCCAAATGGGTTTCCATGTCTCAGGTGGAAACTGGAGGTGGAAAAAAATCAAACTGGAAACCAGGCCCATGTTTTTAACAACGAAGGCAAATAACCATTGGAACAGCTTCCTATGGAGTATGGTTGTGTTATCTGAATTGTTTAAAGTAAGCCTTGGCGTCTTTCTGAAAGAGAAATGGTTTTGTTCAAACATAAGCTGTTAGGCAGAATGGAGGATTCTCCAGGTGAAATTCTCTGTCCTGTGTTTTGCAGGAGGTCAGACTACAGGATACAGATGGTCTTTTCTGCCCTTGGTATCAAGTATCAGAGGGGATAGCTGTGTTAGTCTGTGTCCGCAAAGCCAACGAGAATTCTGGTGGCACCTTAAAGACTAACAAATTTATTCGGGCAAAAGCTTTCGTGGGTTAAAAACCCCACTTCTTCAGATGCATGGAAGAAGTGGGTCCATGCATCTGAAGAAATAGGGTTTTTTTTCACCCATGGAAGCTTATGCTGTTAGTCTTTAAGGTGCCACCGGACTCAGCATTGTTCTGCTGCCCTAGAACTCCATGACTTATGTACAGGTTGCATTTGAGTTTTGGACTAAGAGTCTGCTCATTTCTTATTTTCTATCAAGTAAAAATGGGCCAGCCCCCCAAACCAGCATCTAAACACATTCCCCAACTGTGGTGGAGTTCAGATCTGGACCTGAACTTCCTGGCTGGCCCCATTTCAATAACAAACCTGAACATAAAGCCTGGATTCACACGCACGAGAATGTAGGCGATATTGGCATAGGAATCTGAATCCCACGTCTTGTTCTTAGAACCGTCCCCCAAACTGAGTTGCAAAGAGAGGGACAGAGAGGGGCAGCAGGGCCTGCAGCGAGCAGCAGAAAGGGAGCATTGGAAGGAGTTAGTCGCCAGAGGAGCCAGGAGAAGGTGTCCCAGCGCTGAGTGGATTCAGGGCCATCACAGTGTTGTACGTAGAATACAAAGGCGTAACTGTTCCACAGCTAAATACACCATGTAGCCAGTTCTGGAGGCAGAATATCAGCCTCTGATGGCACTTATATCATCAGCAAAACGTATGTGGCTACAGCAAATCTCCCATTCGTATGGAGATGTTTTGCTCAGCTGAGGAAACCTGAGGCACATCTGAGACCAAAGACAGAAGGTGCAGGTAAAACCCTGCGCACGTTCACTGGCAGGCCTTGCGGCCATGTCTTCTTCCATTAGTTGTGATTTTAAATAAACATGAAGGGACCAGACAGTCCCCAGATGCAGGTTTCCCAGCAACACAAATAAATGCATGGCCGCAGTCGGCGGGGCCGGCAGGAGTCTGGATGCTCAGTGCTTTGCTGCCAGGGAGGTATTTTTAAACATGTGCCACCAGAAATATTTAAAAATAGCTCCCATGTTGAAAAATGAATATTGCAGGAGGTGTGGTGTATGTCAGCCGTCAACACAGCCATCTGGTGCTGCCATGCGTGTGAGGAAGGAGCTCCGTCCTACCCCAGCATGCCCTCCCTCCCATCCGTTCCCAGCCGTGGCCATGACCTGACTTAATTGCACATCTCCCTTACTCTTGTTGCTGAGCGTGTTTTCAACTGGCGTTGCTTCCACAGGCAGAGTCGTGGCGAAACATGGAAAAGCCAGAGCTGCCACAGTGCTCCAGGGGAAAGAGATGGGCCTAAAACAGGCCCGGGGCAACCTACCTGAGCCTAAGCAAGCATGACCACAAAGATCAGGAAGGGGAAGAGATACGCAGAAGTATAGGGGACACGTGAAGTAGATAGTTGGCCTCTGTGGTCATGGATGCTACACACGCTTCCTTAGGGAGTCTACTGCAGTTCAGGCTTCGTACTCAGCACTGGTTTGAACCCTTGGACAGAGAGAAAGGAAAAGGAGAAACACATCCAGAGGAAAGACGGGATCTCAGGCTTCCAGCCTAACCCGCGGACCTCTGGCGCGTCTATAGGTGGTAAGGATCAGAGATGTTCTCTAATCCTGGGGCTGCATGAAGCTGATTAGGTTTGATTGCATGTTGCATGGGTATTATTGATCTCCTCGATGACTGATGCGCCGGTCGCTGTCAGCACCTCATCTTTGCTGTAATTGCATGACTTATTTGCCAGGACGTGCACTACATTCTCAAGTGCATTAACAATATTTTTTTTTAAAGTATGCCGGCTTGGCAGAGATTGAATCATTTCGAAAGGTTCTCTACGTCTCACTCAAAATGCAGGGAAATGCGAGTCTATAAATCAATGAACTGACGCAGATGAAAACCCGAACAGTGGAATGGCAAGCCATGAATCCTGTTTCCCTTGACAAGTCTCTCTCGACGTTGGGACTGGCAGAAGCTATGGTGGTGATGAATCGGTCAGCCACCAACATGGTAGATCTTGGTCTTGGGAGGCAAAGGAACTGCAAACATAGCCCTTGTGTGTCTTTTTTGAGATGCTCCATTGTAATGTCTAACCATGTACATTGCAGCAGTAGTGTGTGTGTGTATATATATATATATATATATATAATACCAAAAAAAAAATTGAAGAGGCACCAGATGGATAATTGCAGCCCCTGAGTGTCTAATCTGCTCTCCAGGACACGGGCAGATTTCTGAGCCAACAAAACTTAATTGAACTTTCCGTTCCAGCTGGAAAAGGTTATGGATCTAGCGAGTGCAAACGGGGAGGCAGGCTGAAAAGGTCAGCTGTTCTGTTCTTTCTGTAATGGATTGACCAGGGGCATGTTTTTATCTTTCTCACAACCACTGGATTGTAAAACTTAATTAGCAAAGTCACTTCTCTCCCCTCTCTGAAGGCATGTGTGTGATGATTACACATAGATCACATTTTATGGACATGTCATGTTTTCATTTGAGACCAGTCGCCAACCCAAGGGACTTCTCTGACACCTGTTTACAGCATGGCTCTTGAGAAGGCCAGTAGAAAAAAAAACGGAAGGGCCAGATTCATTCCTGGAAGACTTTAGTCTAGCTCCTAATGAAATCAATTGTGCTTCAGCTGCTTATACTGGAGCTGAATTTGTCCATGGACCCTGACCTCTGCGAAAAGAGTGAGAAAAGAGAATAGCAGATGCAGAGAGACATGCATGTAGATCTGCAAATGGGAAAGAATAGAGAAAGGGGAAGAGAAATGAACACACACACACACACACCCCTACGCCTGAATTCAGAGTGCAGGACCACTTCCAACAGGCCTTGAGCGGAATAATAATACCTTCCCTCCTGAAAAGTGAACTCTGGTCCTCTGAAACCACGGCTAGAATGAAAGAAAATGCAGAGATCTGTTCACCTCCCCTTCCTGTGGGCCCTTTCTTCACTCAAACCATGACAGTTCGGAGAGAATTGCTGTAAATTGAAATTAGGGCTGGCTGGAAAATGCCCACATTCAAATGATGGATGAAATTATTTCTCAACTATCTGAAATTTTGATACCAAAAAATATCACTTGTTTGTCTGTAAATATTTCATGTCATTTTTTTTTTGACCAACGTCGTTTGGATCATAGAGCAACTTTTCATTGGTTTTGCCATCACTCTGTCCACTGGTGTATTCCGGGCTACTGAAGGCCTGGAATTCCAGGTCCCTGAATGACCTGCAAGAAACTCTGGCGTTCTCCTGGGAGATGCTGGTAACTGAGTTGAGGGCTGAGGAGGGAGCTGTTTGTTACATTTTAAAGGATAGCAAAGAAGAAAGTGGTGTTGGGAAAAATCACTTTGAGTCTGTCCAGTAATGGGAGCCGGGGACTCTAGCTCTCTTTGATGCTCCTCCACACACCATCTAGATCTTCAGTTTTTTAGGTCAGAATGAGGCCAAATTCTTCTCTCTTTTCTATTGCTCTAATGCCCTCCCAGTCCCCAAATATCATTGCAGAGATGGGCTTTGGTTTCAGAATTCATATATGGACTGAGATTTCCAGCATTCCAGATTTTGGGATTCTTCAGAGCCGAGGTGATAGATCCAGAGCTAGGGACAAGGTTTTGACAACCCCAAAGTTCAGAGAGTTGAGGATCTAGGCCTTTTTATTTGAGCCTGTCCCTTAAACTACATCTACACTAGGCGCTAGGGGTGCGGTTTCCAGTTTGAGCAGATATATTCACACTGGCTCTCCTCAAGCGAGGGCACTAAAAATAGTAGTGTAGCCATAGTAGCATGGGTAACACTGAGTGGCAGCATGGGCTAGCCACCCCGCTTAGAAACCCGCCCAGATCCCATAGATACATGCTCGGGACAGCTAGCCTGGGCCGCTGCTTGCGGTTACTGTGGCTACACAGCTAGCGTGAGTCAGTCTCTTCAAGCTTGGAATTGCATTCCCAACACAGGTAACTCAGTCACAAGGGGGAGCAAGGTAACAGTTGCAGGCAGAGGTGGATTTTCAGGGTTAAGAGCAGCACACAAGCCCGCACCTAAGCAAAGGGAAAGGGCTGTTTCTTAGGAGGCTGAGAGAATCCAGGAAAGACACGTCCCTTGCCAGAAACGTGCTGTGTAACACCACACCTGCGTGTGTCTGATACTGTTAAGGAAAGAATGTGAGGCCGTCAGCGTAACTGTCCATGAGAGAGAAAGAGAGAGGAGACCTGGAGTGAACGTACCTACTGCACATCAAACACCCAGTCAATCAGTCATTAATCATTAATAGTCATGAACCTACTGTGGAAATAGGAAGAGGGGGAAAGAGGATTTGAGCGCAGCCATTTTAGTTTATTAGAGACAGAGCAGCAGTCAGGCTAACACAGAACGATAATAACGCGAGATTTGTAGAGGCAGGATTGGAGAAGCGTAAGGAAACGGCAAGCCAAGCTGGTTTTGACCTTGCCTTGAGAGAAGATGGAATGTAATTGTAGCAGGAAAAATGTGAAAAACAAGTAAAAGATCAGAAAGAAAAATGTATAAACAATACACAGCGTTAGGTAACCCAAAGGTATAAATATTGCTTTACATTGTTTGTACAGATACACCATTACACAGACAGGCATCATTTCCGCTCAACTATTCACTATTTGGAAGCAAACTGCGTTGTGTGGGGCTTTTTCCCAGTGTTTTTGGTTTGGCCATGTAGTACACGGAAGATTACTGTGACGGCAATCATTAGGGGGGCGCAGTTACGCTTCTGAGTCGTCTCCAGGGTAATGCATAATTAAGGTTATCAGCCTGGGAATGGCCTTGTGTTCCTGTTATCTCGTGTGTGTGTCTGAGAAGAGCTTCTCAGCTGTGTAAGCTGTTTATTGGTCTGTGTGAACTCGGTTTGTGTGAAACCAGACAGGGAAACTGAGGCAGGATTGCAAAACGTGATTAGCTGTTCATGAGCTATGCATGAGATGCAAATGAGCATGAGTATTTCTGTGTCTGTGTGCCCTTGTGTGTCGGGCTTCTTCCCTAGGCATTGCTCCTATGTGCCAGGTCCTCCATTTGCAGCTACACTGTGAATGGGGCCCCCAGCGCCAGATGGCCGCGACCTTCAATAAACTCACTACTTTCCATCTAGCCACTGTGTGTGAGCCTCATTTCTACGGGACTTTTAAAGTACCCTGCAACAGGCCACCAAACTGAAAAATCAGCTATTTGCCCAGCTCTAGAAATTACTGGGTTATGTGCTATTTCCAGTGTCACACAGGCGGTCAGACTCGATGATCCAGCTTGCCTTGAAATCTATGAATACAATCCCATGTTAAACACTGGGTTATCTGGAGATTATGTGGCCTGGTAAATGTCCCTGCTTCCCTGTTGGGAAGAAAGTGTGTCTCCTTCTAGAGTCTGATCTTTTCTACCAGACACAGGTGCTCAGACACCAGGGTGTGCGGAGACACCGACACGCTGTTAAGGGCCATAACAAATTTATCCAAAGCCATGAGACAAGTTCTTGTTTTCCAATTTCTAATAAACAAAGCGTATTTCACCCGTACAATATTTCTGGTACTAATCACTTTGATGCTGTCTAGTGGCTAGACCCGGGCCCATGGGTGTCAAAACTCCTGAGTTCTATTTACAGAGCAGTGTGAGTCAAGAGGACTCCTAGGTTTAATCCCTATCTCTTTTGGCCTTGGCCAAATCATTTCATCTTTGTGCCTGCCGTTTCTTGTGATTTCTTGTGTTGTAAGATGTGGCTAATGATTCTTAACCTGCCTGCAGAGGGGTGTCGTGAGGTTTAATCAACTAATGTTGGTAATGTGCTTTGAGATCCTTGAAAGCCACTGCGTAAGTGAAGAGTGTTATTGTTGGCGAGCCAGGTGTTACTATTGTTATAGAAAATCAGGTACTCAGGTAGAAAATAGCCCATTTCCATATTTATAAAATGCTGGTTCTCCCTAAATACAGATGTTCCATAATCCTCACTGGAGCTGTTGGTTATTTATCTACATTTGAATTTGAATTATTTAAAAAAATGTACAATTCCTACAGCCCTGTCTCCCTACAGATTCCTCTTTTCCATTTAAAAGTGTTTATTTTGATGACTTTATCTCTGCGGCTGCATTGACAGCCCTGCAGACTGAAAACCTCTGTTTATCCACAGAACAAGAACTACCTAGATGGGAGCAGGGCAAACTAACCTTCCCTCTCTCCCACCAATGTCCCTCATCCCTCACCTGGAGGAAAGAGAGTCTCTGTAACTCATTTGAGCTTTGGCATCTCTGATAAGACACTCGTTGCGAGAGCCAGTCAGGTCTGAGAGTTGTATTATGGCACTGATACTTGTCCGCTAGGATGTGGACTGAGACCACCTTCTCTGAAGAAGGGTAGATAGGGCACTCTACTGTACCTCATGAGACCTGGGTTCACATCTTGGTTCTGCCACAGGCTTCCTGTCTGACCTTGGGCAAGTCACTTGATGCTCTGCTTGGCCTGACGTCCCCATCTGTCAAAATGAGACTAATACTTCCCTGCCTCACAGTGGGTGTTGTGGCCTAAAATCCATTGTCTATAAGAGGCTCAGACATCACAACAAAGAGGGGCATGTCAGTACTTAGATCATACTAAGTCGACATCATGTACTAAGAATCAGAGCTGGAAAAGAATTTCATGTGGCTGGAATATGGGTAAACTTTTGCCATCTAGCTGTGTAACGTATGTGGTATAACTGCTAAGACCTGGGAGCTCATTCTCCACGACCTTGCTCCATGAATGGTCATTTCTGTCTGCTCAAAGTGGGTGTCAAAGGCCTTAACAGATCAGAACTGTAGCATTTTGAAGTTACTTTTCCCTGTGCTAAAGGACCGTATGAAGTGAAAGGTGGTGTAGAATTAGGCTCAAACAGTCTAGATAGCTGCATTTTGAGGACCAGATCTTTCACCGCGTAAACAGGTGTTGTGACAGATTGAAGACTTCGGAAGCGCGGGGAACTCTTCAAAAAGACTATTGTATTGAGATGTGCCAGGTGCTGTCGTCCTAGGGATTAGTCATAAACGTATGTATCAATGAATGTATATTTGTGAGCAAGGGATTCTCTTCTAGCTCCATGGGGGAGAGTTACTGAGCTTCCTCCAGGGACTAAAATCAATGTGGGGGCAATTACTGCAGACTGTGGGACAGACAAACAACCCCAGAGAAGTGCCACTCGGGGGGGAGGAACTGCATAGACTGGTTCAGACCATGTTCAAGAGGCCCAGCGGATAAAGAAAGTGTTTATGGTATAAAGTCTCAGCTTGAACGATCCTCATTTTGATCCAATATCTTGAGATGGTAACCAAGAGGGGTGGAAGGGTACGTAGGGCTGGAGCCTGCCTGGGATTCCCAGGTAGAAGATGGGTGAAGCCTAGCATGCACGTAGACTGTTCATTGTATTCTCTATGCTCTGTGAAAGCTGGTGAGGTGCTGGTGACCCATATCTAACACCTGGGAGAGAGCCAACTACCGGTGCTGCACTAAGGTCAGACTTGCTGGGATAAGCACAGCGAACTGAAGGAAAACTCAAAGCCTAAATCCATGGGCTGGAGGGGGAGGGTTGCCTGTTTGTGTCCATAGAGAGGCGATGGGTGGAGGTCTGAGAACAAAAAGGATGCCCTTGTGTAGACCACGGGGAAGGGAGAGGGGCAGAGATGCAGTTAACCCTGAAACTGTTCCGGGGCTAACAACCTCAAAGACACTGGAACCACGGCGATTTACACCACCTGAGGATTTGCCCCAGCAACTTGTAAATGGGGACAAGCACAATTAAAATGTTACATAACATTCTGCCCTCTTCATCGGCTCTAGTCATATTCTTTAGCACGGCAGATCCATAACTGCTCCAGCAACATTCCCCTCTGAAGCTTTACAATGCCCCTGTGGAACAGGAATATTATCCCCATTATACAGGTGAGGGAGACAAGTACAGGGAGGTGAAATGATGTGACCTAAATCCTACAGAGAGTCACTGTCAAAATCGGGATTAGAATCCAGGTCTCCTGACTCCCAGTGCTGTGTTCTAACAAAGCATTCCATTGGTTACACCAGTCAATTGCAACCCAGTTACTGGTTCAAATGTTGCCACTGAGATGAGAGAGAGATTATATCAATGAACAATTCACTGAGCCACCTAGCCCCTTTCCATGTGCTTTCTTTGAGTCCAGTGCTATAGAATCAACATACACCAAGCTGGTGAGGTCTGGATAAACAAGGCACCCTCCGTGCGCTGTCAGATGTTTATTTTCTCAAGGGGCTGTGTTGCTCGCGTCCTTTCTCAAGATCTTTACAGATTCAGTGCCAGGCAGGTTTGCTTTTCCTCCTTGTTTCTGTTCAAGCTACAATGCAGTTTGACTGGCAATGCTACAGGTTTATTAGAAAATGCTCCTCAAACCCAGAGCAACGCAGCGAGAGAAAGTTGCTGGGTTTTTTTCAGATTTTGCCGATGACTGAACACAGGTTTAATATGTGACAGTTCTACTTACGCAGCAGCTCTGCCAGGAGCAAGGAGGGATTCTCTGCAATTGATTTTTTTTTCCCTAATGAAAAAAACAAACATTACACAGAGGGGAAAAAAATGTGGTGAACATTCAGACTTATGGTGCAGAAATTGAGGCTGGAATTAACCCTGGAGGAATGGCGTGGCTGCAAGCTCTCAGGCACTGCAAACTAAAATGCCATCTGGCGTTGAAAAAGCTCAGTGCATCTTCTTTTGGGTCCTTCATCCTGTGGCTCTGTTGGATTCAAAGGGCCTTGCAGGGGCCTTTATTGATTTGAACAGTAGCGCCTTGAGGCCCCTGTTGAAGATTATGACCCCATTATGCTAGTGTTGTACATAAACAGTAAAAAACTGGTCTCTTCCCCCATAGAGTCTACAGACATGATACATCTAAGCTACAGGTGTATCAATCAATCAATGTGGGGGAAGGACACTGTATAGTGAAACTACCCTGATTAGATTAATAGGTAGCCATGTCTGTAAATTCAATGTGGTGGGTATGATGCAGATCTGAATTTCAAACACAGGGGTCCTACTTGGACATTCCCATCTTGTCATCCAGGATGTGAGTACTCAGTGATCAGAGCTGCCAATGATGGCAACTGGAAACAGTGAAGATCTGGTCTGAGCATCCATGCCCTTTCTGAAAACCGCTCGCTCTTTTCTGAGCATGCTAACCACTGCCTCTGAAATACGCTGGGCTGGGATCTTCCCCAATACTTTACTTGACACAGAGAAAAGTGTGAGACCACGCTGGTTATGAGAATCACCGAGAGTTCCTTTCTTTGGTATCTTCACTTTAAACCCATCGGTCCACTCATCCGGCACTTTTTCCCTTCCCAGACTGATGAAAATAGAGAGGACAGGATTTGCTGCTAATTCAGGATTTGCCTTATGACACCTACTCTGGGATTCATCCTCAGCCCAGCACACAACTGAAATAGCATGGCCATGCACGGAGGAATTCTTGGGGGAAATCACCCTTGTCCCAGACTGCAGAATACCAGCAGAGCTATTCCAAGGCTGCTGTTGCAATTACAAAGCTGCTGCAGCCCCCGGGGCTCCCGCACACCTGCTGCTCAGGAGAAATGGCCAGTGAATCCCCACAGTGAAGGATTTATTGATCCCATCCCGGTTTCAGTCCCCAGTTTGCCCCACACGAAGCCAGCCCAGGGCACAGTTTTATGGTGATGGTGGTGCAGTCCCTCTGCATGACCCGGCCAGGACTCCCTCTGCAGCAAAAGTGCTGCAGTTCTGCAGGGTCACGTCCATCTGCAGCAGAGGAGAGGGGAGGGAGTGGGGCAGGATCTGCTCCAAACTATTTTTGTCCTCGCCCCACCATTGGAAGAATGTGATGCAGGATGTGCTTCTCTGCCTGCCCAGCTGCCTCAACGCCTGGACTCTCACTCTTGTGTAGTGATGCTCATTCAAATCTAGGCCCCTCCACCATGGGGGAGGGCTCAAGGGAGACAGCATGGTCCCACAGATAGTGCACTGGACTGGGATTCAGGTGAGCTGGATTCTATTCATAGTTTTATCACAGACCGGCTGTGTGTGACCTTTGGCAAGTCCCCTCTGTGTCCCTTAGTTTCCCTTTCCATCTTTTGAGTTTAGATTGCTAGTTGTTTGGGGCAGGGACTGTATCATACAAATTGTTTGTCCATCACCTCATACAAAGGGGGACTTGATACAAAGGGGGCTTGTAGGTACTACCATAATTTAAGAATAACTTTCTAACTCTAGAGGTAACAAAGTCCTGTGGCCTTAAAGACTAACTATAAAGTTTTGAAGCATAAGCTTTCGTGGGCTAATACCCACTTCGTTGGATGCAAGCAGTGGTTGCTTCAAAACTTTATAGTTAGTCTTTAAGGTGCCACAGGACTTTGTTACCTCTGCTATTCCAGACTAACACGGCTACCTCTCTGATTCTTTCTAACTCTAAGGATAGTTAAGCACTGGAACGGGTTGCATAGGGAGGTTGTGGAATCTCCATCTTTGTTAAGAACTGGTTAGACAAACACCTTCTCAGGCATACTCTAGGTATACTTACACCTGCCTCAGCATGGCTAGCTAGACTAGCTCAGTGTTTCTCAACCTTTTTGATACAGGGACCGGCTTGCTGTCTTCTTAAATCATGTTCGGGAGATCACAGGGACCAGCACTAGTCCACGGACTGGTCATTGAGAAAGGCTAGACTAGATGACCTCCTGACCTGAGACCTCCTGACCTGAGATCCCCTCCATGATCCCTCCTATGATTCTGTGATACTATTAATAATAATAATAACAAAAGGTGCCCTTCAAGATCCCAGAGTTTTGCAATAGCTACTGCAGCCAGACTTTCAGACACTTCTGATGAATAACAGGTGATTACTCTCTTGGAAAGGCTGGGCTTGCTTTGGGTTTAATCAGTAAACAGCTTTTGACTGTATAATGTCATTTCTCTCTTAAATAAGCCCAGTAACATTGAGGTGACCGTGGCCTCCTGCCTCTTTCGCGCCAGAGACTCTGCCAAATGCATAACATACACCCCACTGCACACGCCCACTCGATTACTCCGCAGAATAAATGCAACAAACATTACCTGGCAATTCAGGAGCTATCAAGTGCAAGTGACCAACGGCTCCTTGAATGTGCTGGGCAGAGGCGGAATTTGTCCTTCAGGGATTGACCTTTCTGTCCCATGTGAAGAATTGATAATATATGTAGAAGACTGTTGGTTTGCAGAGCCATGATGACCAGACATCATGCCCACACAAACTGATAAACCCTGATATTTAGAAGCACGCACATACTCACAATTTTGTGGTTTAGCTTGGATAAATACCCACAAATTTAGCGACTAATCTGAACCCTTTAAGATCCCTAACTGTGCAAAATTGAGCCAAAATATTTCAGACAGAGCTGGGCATTTCCAGTCCTGGCTGGTCCCAGGAACCCAAGAGAGATGTAAAACTGCAAAATATTTACTGGTATCTAATTTTGTTCATCCCTCCAAAAAGTGAATGAAGTTTAGTCCTAGTTTTGAGGGATGTTTCATGGCAATTCTTATTAGATTAGAGTCAGTTTACACATTCCTACTGTGAGCCATAGAACATGTGACAACATGCAAATTTTGCCGACTCACCTAGGTGCTCAGACACTTTGGTGATGGGCAGCATATAAAAACTGAAATAGACTAGAACATAAGCATTGGCATGCACAGACACACACAACTCCTTTGTATGCACACATCACAGTCCACATATGCTATTCCAGATATAGCCCAGAAAGAATAAAGCCTGTAAAACCAAGGTGCACTCCTCTGAAAAGTCACCATCTGACTCTGTGCACACACACACACACACGTTACACAAATACTCCCAGATTTCACAGATCAAAGGGATAAGAGTGGCCACACTAGGTCAGACCAATGGTTCCTATTCCCCAGTATCATCTCTTCTGACAGTGGCCAATGCCAGATGCCTCAGCAGGAATGAACAGGCCAGGGCAATTTCAAGTGATCTATCCCCTGTTGTCCATTCCTGGCTTCTGGGTTGTTCATTCCTGGCTTCTGGCAGTTGAAGGTTCAAGGACACTCAGAGCATGGTCTTACATCACTGACCATCTTGACTAATAGCCACTGATGGACCTATCCTCCATGGCCTTTTCTAACTGTTTTGTTCACCCAGATATGCTTCTGGGCTTCACAGCATTCCCCAGCAATGAGTTCTGCAGGTTGACTGTGCAGTGTATAAAGAAATACTCTCTTTTGTTTGTTTGTTTTAAATCTGCCACCTACGATGCCTTTACCGGGTCCCACGTCCATGTTTTCAGAGTCTCTTCTTCATCTGAAGTCCTTTTCCCCCTTTGGGAATGTTACTCAAGTCTTTCCAGATTCATATGTAGGTGGAATGTCCAATTTAAGGGGACTTTCAGTCTCAGCATTTTCCTTTTAAGAATCTAGAGTGATCTGGCTTATTTATGGTGGCCGGGTACCACAAAACCCAGGGTCAGAGTTTATCATCAACCCCCCCCTCTACGGCAATCGACCTGGGCCTGGTCTGATCAATGCTTATAGGAGGCAGAGGTTTATAAGCTGTCATTCTCCTGGTGAGTGCTTCTAGAGTCAGCTAACAGTGAGGCCCAGTATCTGTCGTCCTGATGCTCCTTTCTGTGACCAGTTCTTCCTTTGAAGTTCACTCCTTCCAAGTGGAGCAGGCACCGTGGGTGGGCCTATAATTGAGTCCAGAGGAGCTCGTTAACCTTCTCCTGATTGGCACAGGGCATGCCCTGCCACAATGGGATAAAAGCATATGAAGGTCGGTCCTTTCTTGCAATGAGCCCATGCCACATGTTTGCGGATAATCCCTCGATGGCCGCTCCTGTGGATTTGGTGGCAGGATCCCAGCTGTGGAACTTGCTCTCCGTGGTGATCCACCAGTGTTTGACTCTACCAGCCTTCCGAGCGCAGTGCAAGATGCATCATTTTGGCCAAGGCTTTGCATGAATCTGAACCATTTGTGGGTTATTTATGGGTGTCTCCTATGCACAGTTTGATTTAGTGTCTGATTGCATTTCATCTTTGGCATGAGCCCAGATGATATGACCATGGATGCCTAGAAAAGTATTTTTTTAAACGCAGTAATAGACACACAGAGACCTACCTTTGAATCTGAGACATTATCTCTAGCTCCAGGGCACCTGTGTCCTGAGGTTTCTATAGTGTAGCCCTGGGGTACCTGAATGCTACGTCTTTATTCCATGATCATGAACTTTTAACAAACAGTCAGAGAGAGCCCAGCCATTTGCAGAAGGAACACACGCTCGCTCTCTATCTAGGAAATTGACCTATTTTTATGCTAGGACCTCACTTCTTCCCTGAGTCAAGGCATACGTTGTGTGTTTTTTATCCAGCTATGCCAGCTATGAGGTGACTGCGTTTACCCTACAGAGAAAGATTAGCACCCTGAAAGCTGGGCTTTCCAGGAAGTGCAGGTGGAATTGACCTACAGCTTCAGAGCCAAGTGCTAACACTCTTAAATAGGTTGAACAGCATCTTAGCCCATGGAGGTTCCCACTGATTTTCTTACTTTCTTCTTTACTTACAGGATAGGACACTACTCAGTGTGAATAATGGTGGCACAATCAGGGACCTACCAGATATAGTCACAAAGATCCATTCTTCTTACTATGAAGTACCCACACCAGGGCACCCATTTAAGGCCTGCTTGGAACTAGAGGCACTGGGCCTTTTGTGTCCTAGTCTTATGTCAACAGTCTCCAACTCCAGGGAGCCTTCATCCTTTGGATGGTTCTCTCTTTCTTATAGGAGTGGGAAACTGAAGTGTTAATAAGGGTCATTTCTTGTAGATAAGATGGTGGAGTAGAATGGGACGGACCTCTAAAATGAAGCAAAGAAAGGATCTTCATACACAGATTATTGTGTTGGCTCTGTGCCTAGAACTCACCTGGTCCCATGGGCAGCTATCAGTGCTGCTTGTGCGTGGCCTCTTCTCTCCTCAGGTGTTAGTGATCCACAGCTAGCCCTAAACACCAAGGCCTTGAAGGGATACCCAATATCCCTTGTTTGCTCAATCTTATTTCAGGGCATTACAGGGCCGCGGAGTGAAAACAATTTTGATGAGAGACTCTCCAGGTTTTTGCAGGCCCTCACCATTTGGGTCGGCAAACGTAGTCTAGAAATCGCCCAAAACCAGCTTCTCTCCTGGTATTGTCACTTCTGCTTCTAGTCCGGCCTACAACCCAAAGCACCAGCCCGGAACTGAAAAATAATGTGAAGTTAACCCAACTCTTTCAGAAGTGTCGTTTCCAGTTGGGAAGGCTCATTTGGATGAAGCGAGAAAACCTTGCAAATCTTCATTCCCATCTCTAGAAACAAATAATTGGGCCTTTATCAATTAGAGAGACGCAGGAGTCAAGGGGAGAGAGAAACCATAGATTTCCATTTTAATTCATTAATGCTCCATTTGTTCTCAATGTGTTTAGCCCAGCTGCCTTCAGGGTATCTCAGAAACGCACATGTCCCCAAAATAATTACTCTCGTATGCATGGGAGTCATGCATGACAGCATGCGCAGCTCACAGACCAAGCTAGTCAGGGCAGTGACAGGATAATTCCACCCCACTGGCAGACTTCCATTCCGCATACTGCGTGGGGCCCATGCTGCATGCTGTGTTGCAAACCCACGTGAAGTTTGAAACAAGTAAAAACAGGGCTGTACATGGACAAATCTACATGGACATATGAGAGGATATGATCCATGATGGCAAATTGCATGTTCCAGCATGTGCTCTTTGGGTGTCCTGCATAGACACAGGCAGGAGGATACATGGAAACCCCCCTGCACACTCGTTGACAAAGCATCACTGAGGCACACAGATGGGGTGATGGGCAGCTTTGTTTCAAAGGATCTTACACTGCTTGGAATAAACCCATTCCTGCTGTCAAGGTACATACATCAATAACATACTCCCTGCTACTCGTTTAAGGTCTAAAGAGCAATTGCTACCCCGTGTGTGATATTCCTGGCTTGCATTATAAGCTGCCACATGCGTTCTACCCTGTTGGATAAAGAGCAAGACAGGCCATGGCAGCGAAAGGGTTAAAATTGTTGGGCTGGCATTGTCAGCAGTAGCAGAGCTGGAGTTAAATCTCTCTGCTTAGAGAAGAGCATTAGGAACTGCTGGAGGGACAGTATAACAGCTCCTGTTGTCCATTCTCAATCTCTCTTTAATGTAACCAGAGACTTAAATACGATTAACTCAAATCTTTGAAGAAACCAGAAAATACTGTAACAATAAAGGCCACAGCACGGTTACAAATGAGAGCTACTGCTCCCCTCTGCATTCTAAATTCCAAGGATAATTCTACGGAGCTTCATTACCGGAGTATAATTGTGTTATAGAACTCTAAATCACCCTGCTACACTTAACTGGCAATAACATTAAGATAGCACAGATATTCATTTTAATTAAAACATAGCCTCAAACTATTTCCCCGCTTTAGAAGCCAAAACTTTTTCTTTCTTTTCTTTCGTTACACCAGGGAACATTCATTTGTTCCTGGTGTGTCGCTGGTCACCAGAGAGCCCAGGGCTCAAAAACAATGAGAAGCTACCTTGCCACAAGCGGATCCCTTCCCCCTAAGAGGTTCGCTTTATGTGGCTGAATGGCTAAGCTGAAAGGCAGGTGGGCTGGCTTCATTAGCTCTCCTTGGGGACCCACCTCTGGGGAATTCTATCAGGATGGGACAATGCACGTGGAAATCCCAGTTAGATATTTGCTACTTGTTCTTACTGGTTCCAGTTAGTCACTAGGTTTTGGACCAGAGCAATGGGTCCTTCAAATTAAGCCAACAGAACCCAGTCTAAAACTGGATACTAATAGAGTCTATTGGAATATAGGATAGGACCTGTATCCTCCTTGTGGCAGATCTTCTCCTGGAGATGTGTCCTAACAACTCTGTTAGCACATATGGGACCCCACAACCATATTAACCAATGGGACACCTTGAAACCTGGGCTTAGGAAGTAGCAATTTTGAGGGGTCCTTTTGGAAGATATATCCAGGTGGGCAGGTGCAGCAAGAAGAGTTGAACTGGTAAAATGAGCTTGAGGAGCAGTGTGATTAGATACCACACTGGCAGACACGCTTGGAATACGTAGGCAGAGCCAGCCAGTGTTTGCATGCTTAGCAGAACTACAGAAGCCCCCACCAGATCTGTAGCTCTCCTCATCCGCACAAACATCCTTCCCGGGCAGGCTCCAGTAAGGGCCCTCCAATCCTTCCTTCTAATGCAGTGTGGTAGACCCAGGGCAGGCAGCTGCCAGAAGGACCTGTAATTAGAAGGGTTACTACAGGGAAATTGGGTCCAGCTGAGCAAGGCTGCCACAGCCAGAAGCAGGGCCAGCTGAGGCCAGTTAAGGAGGCTGTCAGAGCCCTTTAAAGAGACTCCTCCCCAGGGAGGAGTGTGGGAGTTTGAGGAGTGAGTCTGGAGGCAGTAGGAGTTAGAGGAGTGAATTTGGTGAAAGCAGATGAGTGTGCGGAGTGAGTTGGGGGAAGCAGGGACGGAGAGGCTGCTGGCAGGCAGGGGAAGAGAACAAAGGGTCCCTCCCAGGGGGAACCTAGCTTCCTAGCCTGCAGGAGCCTGACCCTGAGAGAGAGAGACAGAGAGTGGGCTGCTAAGAAGCAGCGGAAAAACGGGGTCTGGTGCAGCCTGGTCAGGGCGCCAGTGCCGTGCCAGAACCCCAAAGGACTTGAGTCAGGGGAGCCGAGGAGCCACCTTGTCACAGCAGCTTCTCTCGGGGTAGATGCAACCCAACGCTGGCCCTTGTGCATGAGATGCTGGGGTAAAGTGCAACCAGATACTATTTAGCTGCAACTTCTCCCAGCACGTAACCCCATACATGACCCAGAGCTGGCTCAACCAGGGTGCACCCGTTAAAGTAATCAAGGACTCGGTGAAGGTCCTCAAAGGCTGTGGACACACCTGTAAGCGACTCCCCCATAGCCACCATCACTGCCAAGATGGGAGCTGCCACAGTACCCCCGTGGAGCAATAGCAGCCTGTCACCCCCAAAGCCTTGACGGCATGTTGTCTTCTCTGGCGGAACAAGGCAGCTTCCTCCCTGGCTCTGGCAGCTGCTGCTGCTCTTTGTGCCGCAGGCTGGCTGCAGACTCAGGCAGACGTTTTATGCTTTACTTCACATCTACATGGGTTGGATATGTATTTTTTTAAGCAAAAACTTAGACTCTGCCATTGCCATGTGCCTCTGGGAGAAGAGGCCCCGGACACTGGTCTGTTCCTTCATCCAGCCCTGTGTGAAGAGTCTCTGTCGATACCAAACAGAAGACATGGAGATGACGATCAGACGCTTTGGCCACCAGTGGAAATACATTTTAATTAGCTCCATCGAGAGGCCTTTAAGGCAGCTTTGAAATGTACAGAAAATGAAACACTTGGCGAGAGACTTGGGTTGTGTTCTCACTCCCAGAATGAACGAGATTGGGCATGAGAAATGACAGTAAGGATGTCTCAAGGCTTCTAAGCAAGGACTTCAACTATTTTTAATTTCTCCAAATTTAACTTAATTTGAATTTTCCTTAGAGGTAATTTGAATGAATTAATATCGTTACAGTTATATGAAAATCAATCCATTAATGTCTGGCTTGTTAATATGGCAGCAATGTCATGGCTACAAAACAAAAATCTACCCTCTTAGATGGAGCTTGGTTTAAGATAATAATAATTTAAGAAACTCTTCATTTATAGGATGTATCAATATATGACACCTTTTATCCAGGAATTTAATTAATCCCTAGAGCAGCCCCTGAGGTAGTTCTTATTGTTTATTAACATTTGCATTACAATATCTTCTAACGTTCTCACTAAGCTTTTGGTGCCAGAACTTTGTGTTTGGTGTTCGTACTGGGCCTAGCACAGTAGGGGCCTAGAGTTCCTCCTCATCGCTTCCACCATATAACGAACAATAGCACTCAGGGCCCCATTGTGCTAGACACTCGCAATGCATTTGTCTAGAGACAACCTCCATTTTATTTTATTCATTTTACAGATGATAGAGAGGACCAAATTCCTCACTGGTCTATGTTGAGAATCAGAGAGGTAGCCATGTTAGTCTGGAATAGCAGAGGTAACAAAGTCCTGTGGCACCTTAAAGACTAACTATAAAGTTTTGAAGCATAAGCTTTCGTGGGCTAATACCCACTTCGTTGGATGCAAGCAGTGGAAGTGTCCAGAGGCAGGTATAGAAAAGTAGGCAAGAACCAGGTGGGAGGTAACAAGGTTAGTCCAATTAGGCTGGTTTTCTTCCTTTGAAGTGATGGGAGTTATGCCCGTTTGGCTCAGGTCTAGGTTTTTCTCCTCAACTGCCTCTCATAATGCCTGTGAAGAAGTTAGTACATCTCAGGTCACAGATGGTTGCAGTTTGGGAATAACTTTACTGGCAAATAAGCCTCCAAAATATATTATGCTGGTTGTTAAAGAAATTGCAAAATGGAAAGTAGAGAGGGAAAATTTACCTTATGGACTGGAAGTGATTGGATTGTCTGCCTTTGAGCACGCCATTTTATGAAGATGAAAACTCGGTTGACCGCCCAAGGGTGAAGATGCAGTAATGTGTTAAAAAATATTAATGAAAATCTTAGCATATATGTTGGGTCCAATTAGGTTAATAATGCATGGAAAGTTATCAGAAAAGCAAGTCTTAACTAGAGGGCTGGCAAGTGAGAAATTTTGACTCCAAAGAAACTTCTAAAGAAGGGCTGGAAACGGTAACCTGGGTTTGTTTGAAAGGCCAATGAAATGGATTGCAATGGCAAGATGTAAAAATGGTTTTGTGAAATGTCAGCTGTCTCCATCCGAATCAGGCCTGGCTAGGGTGATCAGACAGCAAGTGTGAAAAATCAGGACAAGGGTAGGGGGTAATAGGAGTCTATATAAGAAAAAGACCCCAAACTCAAAACTGTCCCTATAAAATCAGGACATCTGATCACCCTAGGCCTGGCACTTTTCACATTTGAAAAGCAATACCCGGGAAGCCTGATTAAATGGATGACTATCTGAAATGTATCCAAACTATCCGAACCTCTTAGACCGGGGATTGGCAATCTTTCAGAAGTGGTGTGCTGAGTCTTCATTTATTCACTCTAATTTAAAGTGTCATGTGCCAGTAATACATTTTAACGTTTTTAGAAGGTTTCTTTCTATAAGTCTATAATATAGAACTAAACTATTGTTGTATGCAAAGTAAATAAAATGTTTAAGAAGCTTTATTTAAAATTAAATTAAAATTAAATTAAAATGCAAAGCCCCCCAGATCGGTGGCCAGGACCTGAGCAGTTTGAGTGCCGCTGAAAATCAACTCGCATGCCACCTTTGGCACCCGTGCCATAGATTGCCTACCCCTGTCTTAGACGTAACAATGGGCTGGGGATCTTTTAAGAGCAACATTTCTTGCATGATATCTGATGCTTTCAGCCAAGATGGGAAGAGTACAACAAATAACCTTTCTTGTAACAATGTTTCAGCATTTCTGTTCCATAACAGGAAGCACTCAGGTGTGCAGAAAGGAAACACAATAGGGAAGAGTGATCTTAACTTTTCCAAACTTCTGTTCAAATTTAAGGTGAAGATTTGGATCAGTTATGCAAAGTGGTTCTCAAATTTCTGAAGAAAAGACAAGGTTCCCAAACCCTGGATGGGCACCCATCAGCACTCCCATAATCCCATCCAGAAATGACACTTGGAGAAGTGCCTGGAATTATTTGGGATCCTGGACTGTGACATTTGTGGGCAAGAGATAGGGGAAATGCAATATGGTTTTGAAATGTATACAAGTAGGAAACTGAGCTTGACCACAAATTTTCATTTATTAAAAACAAAACACCTTTGCCATTTCATAACCACGTAGGAGACTCACGGTTTGCATAAAACCACATGGGATGGACTTTCTGTTCAATGTCACAATTCTTAGTATTTTGCATAAATGTTGTCATTTAAACAGCTCTCTCCCTCACTCGGAGACTGGTGGATCATTGCGAGTGAATAGGCTGAACCTCCAACTCACTACTCTAAACCTACTGGGAGGGATCACAGCAACCATGGTCCCTCTGAATTTGTGGAGGATGCTCTTGGAGTGTTATCTCCTCCCTAATCCTATTGTACTGGCTCCTAATGCAGCCATTGGTTCAACCACTCTCTGCTTCCTCCAATGGCATGAGCCCTTCCAGCTGCCTGTCTTAGCTGCTCTCCACTGCTTCGAAACCTTGGAGCTGATCAAGTTCTCTGATGAATCAGAGGACAGATGGCATTTCAGCTCTACTTGCTCTTTCTAAGTTCAATGTCCCAGTAGAGACTGAGACAAAACACATGTAGGCGTGTGTTTGTTTTTGTGTGCACCGCTGTAAGTGTTCACCATTCTGGACCCAAAAGCGCATGATATCAATAGTTTGTCCCTTCCCGCCGCCTGCATGCACGGTGAAATATGAACATTTGAGATTTGTTTCTCTTTTCTTTTAGAAAGAACAATATGCCTCTTTGGATGCACTATTAATCAATAACTAATTTCATAGTCCGACAACTGTTTCTAATGACTTTGTGCTTTTGATGCATTGTTACAATAGGCTTCGGATAGTTCCCATAAGAACTTGTCAGGAAAAGGGCAAATTCATTCACTTGTCATCATGTGGGAGCCAAAAGGCTCATTAGGCTAATTAGGGAGAGAGTCATCTGGGTTTTTCCTCATTCAGACGCCACAAACACCTCTTGCTTCGGAGTCCAGAAATGGAATGTGCCTAGCGATCAAACTAAGGCTGCTATGAATGGCGCTAAGGCAGGTCTCAGCTGTCAGAGACAGTGGTCCCCAGATCTTGTGTTTGAGACTGCTTGCTTATATACTCCCAGTGAGTCTAAGCAGGGCCGGCGACAGGGGGGTACTACGGGTAAAACTGTACTGGGCCCCGGACTTTAGGGGGGCCCCGGTACACAGCAGTACCTGTAGTCATCCCCCCTTGTCGCCGGGCCTGGAGAGCAGGGAAGGGGCGGGGAGGCAGTGCAACTCTCCTCCGGAGCAGACAAGCGCGCGTCCACGGCAGGAGCGGTGAGCCCGGCCGGCGGCAGCGGCGCAGTCCAGGGGAGAAAGTGTGCCGGGGGGGGGGGGGAAGCAGCAAGGGTGGCTCGCGCCGCTCTTGGGCTCGCGCTGCCGCCAGCCGCTGTCAGCTGGGGGGGGAGCGCCGGCTGGGCTGGGGGGGGCCGCCTGGGCTGGGGGGTGGCAGCTGCTGTCAGCTGGGGGGGGGGAAGTGCCAGCTGGGCTGGGGGGCCCCAAACAATCAGAGTAGGGGCCCCCCAAATTTCTGTCGCCGGCCCTGAGTCTAAGGGACCTAATGCTCCCTAGGAAATCCTCAGACTCTGGGTAGAATTCACCTGCTTTTGAACTCATGCTCCCTCTGGGAAATCAGCAAACCTTTTCCTGGATAGCTGTGACCCTACTTGATGGGAGCTAAATACCAACTTCTCATCCCCTGAGCACAGCTGCTGCTCAGGACGAGCCGCTCAGTATTCAACCCTGAGCAAGAACCCAGGGGTGGATCGGGGAGCACTTCAGGATGGGCAGCCAGTTAGGATGTCTAGCTGTGAACATGGGGAACTTTATTAATCTAAAGGGGGGGAGGGTTCTTTGTGGAAAGAAAGTGCACCTCAGTGCATGTGTCCACCCAATTGCAACTGCACCTGCCACTCAGCTGAGCAAGGGTAGGACTAGATCAGCTGCTCTTTGGAAGTCTCCCAGCCAGATGCTGCAAGAAACGATGATGCTTTCTCTGCCCAGCTCTAGTTCTTAGTTCAATCTCTGCAACAGATCTCATCAAGGGCAGAATAATAATATAATGTACTGCCTAGAGAGTACACTTCTAAAGTTAGTGGATGATACCAAGCTGGGAAGGGTTGCAATTCAATAAGGACAAATGCAAAGTATTCCAGTTAGGAAGGAACAATCAGTTGCACACACACAAGGTGGAAAATGACTACCTAGGTAGAAGTACTGTGGAAAGGGATCTGGGGATCATAATGGATCGTAAGCTAAATAGGAGTCAACAGTGTAACACTGTTGAAAAAAAAAAGCAAACATAATTCTGGGATGTATTAGCAGGAGTGTTGTAAGCAAGACATGAGAAGCAATTCTTCCACTCTAATCGGTGCTGATTAGGCCTCAACTAGAGTATTGTGTCCAGTTCTGGGTGCCACATTTCAGGAAAGATGTGGACAAATTGGAGAGAGTCCAGAGAAGAGCAACAAAAATTATTAAAAGTCTAGAAAATGTGAGCTGTGAGGGAAGATTGAAAAAATGGGGTTTGTTTTGTCTGGACAAGAGAAGACTGAGAGGGGACATGATCACTTTCAAGTACATAAAAGATTGTTACTAGGCAGAGGGAGAAAAATGGTTTTTCTTAACCTCTGAGGATAGGACAAGAACAATGGCCTTAAATTTCAGCAAGGGTGGTTTAAGTTGGACATTAGGAAAAACTTCCTGTCGGGGTAGTTAAGCACTGGAATAAATTGCCTAAGAAGGTTGTGGAGTCTCCATCATTGGGGATTTTTAAGAACAGGTTGGACAAACACCTGTTAGGGATGGTCTAGATAATACTTAGTCCTGCCTTCGGTGCAGGGGACTGGACTAGATGACCTCTCAAGGTCCTTTCCTGTCCTATGATTCTGTGATCCGGTACTAAAAGCCATGAGCACTGTCACACTTGTTTATTGGTAGCTGATATGGGAAGCTTGGGACTAGAAAGAACCCCAATCCTTCCATCACGCCCTAACTACCCTCAGTGCACTGACTGCTGTTACTGGAACCGCCAGGGGTGCAGGAATCGTGAAGAGCTGATAGAAATTTACAAAAGCCCAGCATTAGCAAATTGGAGCAGGGAGGCTCAGCTGGTCCCAGGACTTCTTTGTCTATAAGGAATCTGCTTGTGTCCCTCACATCCAGCTGTGACTGGTACAACGCCAGCAAGAACTGACGTTGCTTATCGTATCAGGGACACCATTATCCATCAGATTCTTTTTTTTTAAAAAAAAAAAGGCTTTCTCTCCTATTTTTACCCCTCCCTCCCCATTGTCTAAATGAATGAAATTGACTACACAGCTTTTCTGTCTGAGGCCAAGAAAAGTTAATGTACGCACAAGAGCTGAGACTGATAAATGCCTTGGCAATGCTTCGGAGGGAAACCCAGCAACAAAGGCAAGCGCCGAGAGCTGAACTCAGCAAAATGCCAGGCTGGGAGGGGGCCGCCAGCTGACCCTTCCAAACGCAGCAGCTTCCATTGAGGCTGTGCCACTCGCCGCCTTATCAGCCCCCCACAGCAGCAGCGCTGTCCTTCGAAAACCTCCACTTTTCCCCCATCCCAGAACGGTGTCAGCCGACTGTCTAAAATCCTTCCTCACTCTGGCCCCACTTCTTTGTTCCTCTCTAGGTGGGGATAGTGACAGCACTTCCGAAATGGCTTGGTGGGTCCCAGTCCAGGTGCTAGTGGACAGGTGTGACCCTCCTTACAAACCCTGCATCATGACTATTAACTGGCCTCCTGTGGCTTGTAATCTTAGCCGTGGCTAAAGGATAGGATGTGCCAGGGTGGTTAAACATTGGCCTCACCCCTGTAGGGTCCTGCACCGGTTTGAGTCACACTGATGAGGCAATGTTGGGCCAGTTATACAGCAATGTCCAAACATCACTCGTTCTGTGGACAGAGGAGGTCAGGCACCAAGACTATCAGTCTGGCACTGATCTCCAGCACTACATTTTCCTACATTTCTTTCTTGTATTTAAATGGCGAGAAATGCTCCTGTCTCTGCTTTCCACATGCAAATTCTGCTTCTTTTGACGTTTTGTTGTTCTTCTTGCGAGTGCATGTGTATTAAGAAAACGTTAGAAAGATCAGACAAAAAATAAACTCAATTTTTGCAAGGGTTTATAACATGATCATAAAAATTGCCTGCTGGCTGAAATGTGACTGTGGGAAGCCTGGGTAGATAGAGAAGTAAAACTCTACCCACTACATCTTGTCTCTCCTGTTTTTTTATAAACTGTTGTAATGGTGATGCACTGAACATTAAAGCTCATAACGAAGTGATCAATAGGCATTATTCAGTGTGAGTTAGACATCCTATTGGAGATGCAGTGGTGTAGCCATCTCAGTCCCAAGATATTAGAGGTACAAGCTTTCAAGCTACACAAAACTCTTCTGCCGGTCTGGGAAGGGTACTCAGAGTATCGCAGCTACATAAGTATGCTGAACGATCTGTTTGATTTTTAGTTTTAGCTCTGACATTCTTTGTACCTTTCCCAGACCTGAAGATCTCTGTGTAGCTCGAAAAGCTTGTCTCTCTCACCAACAGGAGGGGACAAAAAATGTACCAATAAAAGATATTACCTCACCCACCTTGTCTCTCATCATGTTGGAGAATCCACACTCAGGTCAGGCAGAGAATAGTTTTGTTCCTTTTCTTTTTGTTGGGGGGGGGGGTGGAATTCAAAACCGAAATCCATATCCTCTTCTTTTTCTCTGTGTGTTTTACTTTCAGCAATTTTCTAGGATCCAGAATTTCCTCCTGGGAGTATGCTGTGCAGGACTAGGGTCCTTTCCCTTTCAAAAGTGTGTGATCCCTGCATTGGTGCTTACTGTGTTCTATGTTTTAGAAGCCGCCAGAAACCAGTCCAGCATCTGGCTGGGAGACTTCCAAAGAGCAGCTGATCTGGTCCTACCCTTGCTCAGCTGAGTGGCAGGTGCAGTTGCAATTGGGTGGACACATGCACTGAGGTGTGTTTGAGTATAAACAGTTAACATGGTGTGGCAGAGCTTTGGCCTTCTCCCTGTGGGTACTGCACTTCCAGGTGGTTTGTGCTAGCTTCAGAGGCTCACTGTGATTAGTTAGGGGAGGTAGAAAAGGGGGGAGCCCAGGCCCACCCCCTACTCCGGGCTCCAGCCCAGGGACCCTAATAGTATCAGATAAGATGGCTGACCTTTTAGGCACCAAACACAATACAATTCCCTGGGCTACTTCCCCACAGCAGTCCCCCGCTTCTTCCAACTTCTCTTCACCCTTACCTCAGGGCCTCCTTCCAACTGCTCTCTGCTCCAACGCCTCCAAACTGCTCTCTGCTCCAACGCCTCCAAACTCCTGACACCCACACCCACCTGACTAACTAGGAGGGTTTTTAATTGGTTTCAGCCAGTCCCTGATTGGTTCCAGGTGTCCCCAATCAGGCTAGCTGTTTCTACTAGCTTCTAGAACCTTCTTAACTAGCCCCAGGTGTCCTGATTGGCCTGGAGTAGCCTTTGTTTGGCTATCCAGGGAACAGAGACCTGCACATCCTGAGGCTGATATACCTACCTTCCAGCACTCTCCTATACCCTTCTGGTCTGACTCCGTCACAATGGTTATTGGAGACCCAACTGTGCCTGTGGAGTGGCTTCCTACTGCTTTGTAGTGGAAAGAGCCAGAGATGTAACAATGGCCAGAGGAAATGCCATACTGGGTCAGCTCAGTCGTCCGTATAGTCCCCAACAATGGACAGTACCAGATGTGTTGGTGAGCACAGAGTTAAGGCCTAAGCACTTTCCCAGGTCCCAGGTCCTGGAATCGCATAATAAAAAAGTCTCCATTTTTCATTAAAAAAGAAATGTTCCTAGGCCTGGCAATGGTGAAGGAAAGCTTGACAATATGACCCGAGCGTGGTGGCATCTGCCTGAGTCTGCAGAGAGCCTGGAAAACTATCTCCGGGAGGTGGGAACTGCCCCATTCGTCTTATTGCCTGTTACGTCTGAAACCTGATATTCCTGTCATGCCCCCCTCCCGGCACAAATCCATCATAGGCATCTGGGCACAAGAGGTCTTCACTGCAGCCAGACTGTCAATGCCCTGCAGGAGGCCTGTTGACAAGGACTGTGCTTGGTTGAGTGAGGTGACACTTTCCTTCTCTGGATGGACTTCAGCCTACCTGAAGGCAGGGAAGAGTAGTCCAGTGATCCGGGGGGAGGACACCCCAGCAGGTAGCTCTTGTGTGAGTGGCCCCTTCATTGCCACCCCAGGATGGGCAGCAGTATGTGGTTGGATCTATGTGGGATGTGCCTGGGGTACCAGCTCTAGTGGCCAGCATTAAGTGCAATACATGGGTAGGTTGCCTCTGTTTCCCCACCCACCCTGTCTGTCTTGTCTCTTTAGCATCTACTCTCTTTGGGGCAGGGACTGTCTATCACTATGTGTTTGTACAGCCCCTAGCACAATAGGCTTCGATCTCCAGGCAACTGTAGGATTTAGCCCAAATTTAAGACCACAGCTTCACATGTATTAAACTCGGATGATGAGAAGGGATTTAGTTGCCGAAGGGGCTGCATCTTTGGATATTTCTGACATGAAAGCATAGACGAATACCCACCAGAGGGTGATGTTTTGAGCAGGTCTGGTGGTCTGTGGGGTCAGGGGGTGGGGAGGATGCTGCTGCCAATGTAGAATAACCAGAAAATGCTGTTGAGACAAAGATATTTTTAGTTTGCAGATTCAGTGCCTCTGTGGGCTACAGTCAGACTGACACAATAGACTTAATGACTTCTTGGTACCTTTATTGTCTCCTTCTATACCCCACTTATGAATGTGCCCTCTAAGCTACTCATAGATGCGAACGCCTATAATGATTTCAGAGGGGTCATTGTAGTCCAAAGCATCTATATGTAAGAATCAAGAATAAACTGAATAAATACGTCCCAACTAGTGCCTGACACAATAGGTTGTAATCACTTTCGCAGGGTGAGGAGTGTGTATTTTGTAGAGCAGCTTTACATCCACGGCACACTGTAGATGTTAGAAACTGATTATCTTAGATCCAGTTACGATGTTTGGTAGGACAGAGCGGAGCAGAAGGAGAACAGAGCAAATAATTGAGGTTTTGATTTGGTGACTGAACAGAAAAATCGGGGGGGGGTGGGGGGGGAAATCAGGTCAACCTAAAACAGATTTTTTTCTTGCCAAAATGAAACACTGCCCCCTCCTCCCCACCCCCAACAATTTATTTTGAGTGAGACTACCTGTTTCATTCAACCCACAACAATTTTTGGTTAGTGGGTTGGTTTTGTTTCCTTTGGTTTAGTTGCACTTTGAGGTGTTTGTCCCCTTTTATAAATCGAGCTACATTTCGAAACAAAATGTCAGTTTGAAATGAAAAGTTAAAATATTTTATTTCAAAAAGCATCAAAGCAAAACGCTTTGACTTCTTCTTTGGGGAGAAAAAAAAATCTTTTTTCTTTCAGCCAACATGAGTCACCGAATATGACATGAATTCATCAAAGTTTTAGTCACCCCAAAACTGCATTTTTCTGGCAAACTGCTTGTGTCAAAAAATTCCCAAGTGGCTACACCAGTGCTTGCCAGGTGACCAACAGGACAGGCTGAAAGGATCAACCTTTGTTGTTATTTATGTTGTGGTCATACTAGCCTCGGTTTCCTCTGTGGGTGACGTATTCCCCACTCTGGCCTTGGGGAATAACTATACTCTCCAGTGATTGACCGGAACAAGACTTCTGCTGAAGCCAAGCTAGTGGAAGAAGAGCTTGGTGCAACTGGGGACTATCAGATCTGAGTCCAAGGCCTGATTCAGCCTTGAGTGTGAACCCAGAACCCAGGCCTCAGTTGTTGCAATCTGGATCTAACTGTGAATACAGCGAGTGAAATCCCAACCCTACGGAAGTCAAGGGAGCCATGATTCCATTTCATGCGCTTAGCTGACTTTCTCCTATGCCGGTCTCTTCCATCTCCAATTGTATGAATCTCTGAGCGGCATAGGGAAAACCTTCACCCACACCTTTCCTAGGTGAGATCCAGGGTATCCATCCCATCAATACATTCAACTCTCCCTCCATCATCCCCTAGTCTGCTCCATCAATTCCCAGCCTGTGCCATTCCCTTCCTTAAAATGTTTTTTTCCCGAGAAATGGCCAGACCCAATGAGCAAGAGAATGGAGTGTGCAGAAAAGCAAAGCGTGGAGAGTTGGTCTATCGTCCTCTCCTACTGCTCCCCCATACACCCATCAGCAACCCCTCAGCATAACATCCATACTGCATTCGCTTTTGAAAAAATTGCAGACAATCCCGTAAAAATAGAGCAAGTCTCACTCCTGCTGAGTGAATCAGAAGAGACCCCATCACAGAAAGTCAATGTTTTTTTCCCTGGGCGATGGTTTTCTCCAGGCAACTGTACGGCACAAGAGCACAGCAGTGTTCCTGAGCTCTCGTCTTAAATACCATTGCAAATCAATTACCTTTCAGGCCACAAACTTAGCTTAAAGAGACCCAACACAAGGAGCCATCTCCCAGTAACAATAGCAATTATATTGAATGTTGAGCACCTCGAGTACTTGCTTTGTCGGAGTTTGGGGGCGGGCGGGAGAAATTGTCTTAAACTGTAGGGTTTGTAAACAAAACACAAACATATTGATGGCAAAGTTAATCTCCGCAGCCGGCCACAGTAGGGAAAAGGGTGTCTGAAGGACAGGCAGTAAAGTACTGCCACAAAGAAGGCCAGGAGTGAAAAATCAGCAACTTCCCCGCCCTGTAAAAACCAGACATTTTCGACTCCGAGACAATTTGTAGAAACCAAATACAAATCATCCGATTCCGCCTCTCATGCCAATAAATATTTAATGCCCCAATAATGAATCTTGCAATAAATATTTAATGCACAGACACCAAGGTATACGGCAGGAGGAGCAGGGCACTGGTAATTTAAGACAATTGAGTTTGTACAATAGGGGTAACGAGAAGACTGGATGATGGAGATCTAGATAGTTGGGAAGAAACAGACTTCCCCCCAGCACTGATTGTGTGTCAAGTTCTTGTAAGCTTTTTATAAGGCAAGGAACAACTTCCAGGAGAGAGGCACTTAGCACAGCTTCTACCAGCTTAGTGCTTTCTGCTTCGCCTGGTATACTTGCTACCAGCAGACCAGGATTTTGGGAAGAAACATGTGTATCCTGTCCAGCCACCACATGCAAGACTGACTGGCTAAGTCTGCAGCAGTGTCAGGCCGCTAGCTGGCAGACTCAGCATCGAACAACCCCCTTTCTGAACAGAAAGGAAAACTTTGTTGCATTGGTTGCATTTCATGCGCTCCAGTGACCAACATGGTGTTGTTTCCCTAACCTCTCTGCTGCTGCCTCTGTCACTGGAACATAATGACCCAACGAGAGCTTTCCACAGAGTCTCCCCAGGCCTTTTCAGCTAATGCTCTATAAACGTTCTCCTCTGGCACAAGGGCACTGCACTGCGATCAGTTGATATCTGCACTAATGACGGGTGTTCAGAGAACGTTCCTTCATTAAAAACAAATGGAGAAGTCACAGCGTCTGTCATTCTCCCTTTCTTTTGATGGAGCATGCCCCTGGGGGTAGGTTTAGGTTGGATATTAGGAAACACTTTTTCACTAGGATGGTGGTGAAGCACTGGAATGGGTTCCCTAGGGAGGTGGTGGAATCTCCTTCCTTAGATGTTTTTACGGTCAGGCTTGACAAAGCCCTGGCTGGGATGATTTACTTGGGGTTGGTCCTGCTTTGAGCAGGGGGTTGGACTAGATGACCTCCTGCGGTCCCTTCCAACCCTGATATTCTATGATTCATTGCTTACCAAAGAAGCTGGCAATCTTGGGATGCTTTGGGAACCAAATACTCTTGGCTTCCCAAGTAGCAATGCATCTGCCACTGCTCTATTTCCCTCTGTAGATAGCTAAGAAGTGGTATCCCTTCCTTTACGATATAGACCTTGAGGGATATTTAACCATCTCCAGGTTGGAGTCCTGCAATATTGCTTACATGGAGCTACCTCTTGAAGAAGCTTCCTTGAGTTCAGATTGTGGCGGCCAACCTGCTATGCGGGAATAGGTTCAGATGAGTACATAATAAGTGAATTGTTAGTGACTTAGAAGCTCAAGTCCCATTAAAAGTCGTTGCTAAGTCACTTAGTTGCTATTGAAAACTTCCCGTACACATCTGTCCTTTGTGGACAGTTTAATGTAGTGTGTTGTGTTTAAGGAGGGCCATCGGTCCAGAAGGACATCAGACCCAGCCAAAGTTTGGTAAGGAAGGGTTTACCCGCTTTCTCTCTGGCCAGAGGAATTTCTGAGAGCAGACATTTGCAGGCCAGCCAGAGCAATGGGTCATCTGTGGGGAAATAACAACTCCCCCGACCTCTCATAAAAGGGATGTGATGGGAGCAACAAGAGTCAGGAACGAAGGGGCTGAAGATGGGAAGGGAACTGGGGGAGACGCAGCAGCTGGAAGCTCCTTTCCTTCCTCTTGGGCTGAGCTTGTGAGAGATCCCCACGTCTCACATGAGATTTCAGTGCTGTCAAATCTCAGTCCAAATCCGAATCTCCCTAGTGAACCTCCTTAATAGCAGAACATCTCCTCCTTGATCCATTTAGACTTAAATCCTTGAGGTCACAAGTAGCATGTGGGCCCAGGGCTATAGGCTGGCTAGCAGGACCACTTGTCCTAGGGCCATCAGCGAGTTAGCAGCAGGACCACATGACCCTGTTATCCTGTGTCCTGAAAAAGTTGCAGGTTCCTGGAACACAGCACCACACCTCCGACACAGCCAGAGTGACGGATATGTTCCTGTTTTCTAGGAGGCTTTGCGCTGTTTTTCTAATGCCACCCCAGGCAGCCTTACGCTAGTTTCTCCCTGTGGAGAATTTACTTTCCATCCGTTCTTTACTACCCAGAGCATCATATAACGAGATGCTGAGGAAATTGCAAAGAAACACCGTGCCGGGTTGTCTCCCCAGGCGCTGAAGTGGGATCGCTGCCCCTGTTCCCCTTGTTTTAGGGGGCTACACGGAGCGTGACTTTGCCACAAAACAGAGAGGGATTCACCTTCTGAATAAGATAATGCAGGTGATCAGGAGGTTAAATGAAACAAACCAGCTCCGGGCTTTTCAGGGAAGCTGCCCAGAAGATCTGCCCAACTCCTGCTTAAGCAAAGGTCTGCTAGAGGCCTTCGGGTCAACTAAACCAACCCCACAGTGTTCCCAATAGTAGACAACTGCTATCCTCCCAGGGGAGGAACAAGAGGCTCCATTCCTCCAGGCTATTTTTCCCTAATCCTTTTATCAGCCTGGTGTCCGCCTGCACTGTCCCTGTCCTCTGGTCAGACAGGGAGCTTCAGTTTTCAGTGCTGTCAGCTCCCCTCCCCGTTTATTAGCCCTGTATCTGCCTGGACTGCTCTTGTCCATTAGAAACAGAGAGGCACTTGTCTGCTGTCTCTGTGTTGTGCATAAAGAGAAGGTTACAGATGCCCGGCGTGCCATCCATCCCTTCCCTTTTGCACTGGCTCTCTGCCTGCTTCATTGTCCTATGGTCTCCCAGCTGACAGCCCCTCCTCTTTCAGCAGGCAATGGAGGACCCTGCATGCAGTGGCTGTGTCCCGGGGGTATTCTCCAGTAGTCCCTGGAGATGGGTCTGTGATGCAGATGCTCAACTGCTATGAACTGGAGCTTGGAAGGATTATGCTGGTTTCCACCAGCTGAGGATTTAGTCGTGAGTTTGAATCCAGCTACCTAAATCCCTCCAAAAACGAACATCTGCTTAGATCCTGGATTTTGGTTCATCCCATTGCGTGGAGGCCAGATCACAAACTCTGGGTCTAAATCCAGACCCAGGGTTAGAGGGCTCTTTGGACTTCTGTGCACATGTGGCTTAGGCCTGTTTTTGTTTTTTGCATCTAGCCCCTTTTCGACAACTCAGACTGTCACAAGAACTGGAGACATAAATGACTCTATTTTCTGGCTCCCAAAACTCATGTCATGCAACAGCCTCAGTGGGAATTATCTTCAGAGGTAGAAAAGGACAATTACCCAGCTAATGAACCACATTTTCCCTTTCTTCTCCACCATAAACCCGCATGGCTCCTGATTCTCCATCCAGCTGCATACAAAGGAGTATTGAGCAATTCAGAAATGAGCCCCCAATCAGCAGTGGCAATGCACTTAGCGCGCCTGCCGGAAAATGAAATGACTGATACCGTGTAATTAGCCCTTAATTATTTACCATTTTTGTTTAATTACTGCCACTTGCAAGTTAACAGGTTATAAAACTCTTGGGCTGTGTTTATTAAATGTTGGGAGGCCATTAGCAAGTAAGTGCCATCTTTGAATGTTAATGAAATATCCAGAAAAAAGCCCATGGCCAAAGGCATTGCTGCACTATACTGTCAGAGCAGAGGAGAGCTGCAGGAATTTGTGGCTAATTGTACCTCAAAGACGGAGCCACAGATAGCAAGACAAAGGGAGTAGAATCGAAATCTGAACCATACCCTCTAGTCTGCACACAGCTGCTTCTGTGGGATCGTCATTTGCATCAGGGCATAGGGTGGTAAAGGCTAGCAGATCAGAACAGAGGTCCTTGATTCTTGGCTCCGCTGCTGCACTTTCATGCTGACTACCCAGGTAGAGAGGGGCTGTGAAGGTGCCCTATCCGTGAAGGGCTGTGCAATCAAAATAATTTGCCTGGCAAAAAATGCTGAGTTAAAAAAGCTTTGCTCAAAATGCTGTGGATTTTTGCGGGGAAGTTTCCAGCAGAAACGAAGCTTAAACTTTTGGTGGGTTTCTTTTTTTTTTTTTAAACGGATCTGAAGAATGCAATTCCAGACCAAGCAAAACCCAAAAGAATGTTTCTTTTGCTTTGGATTTTCCCATTAAGCAATTTTCATTGAAAACAACATTTTCCGGAGGGGGGAAAAAACCATGTTTGACAAACCCCTGATTTTTGGTAGGGAAAATGTGTTGGTTGAAAAACATCCATTACCTCTAAAAGCTGGCTTCACTAGACACTGGGGAATTCCCCTGATGTAGGGGGATTCCCCCTGGCATAGAGCCAGTGGAATGACCCGTAATCACCTCCCCCAGCATACCCGCTGATCAGAGACACATCTCAGACATGGCCAGGAGAAACAGCTCGCCTAGAAACTCCGCTAAACTATAGCTACTCTCACTACAGCTATGAAAGACATGGCAATTTCCTACCATATCTTTGGGAGATGTTACTGTATGAAGTTGACGTATCACTGTGGGCCAGGGATAGTCTGTAATTACATGGGGGAGGGTGAACACAACCCTCCGGGTACTAAGAATGAAGGGGAGGATCGGCAAATTCACCCAGGTTGTAACACTTCCAGAAAGATGACGCCACCAGGAAAGGCTGGTGCATGTACTGGTTCAAATTGGATTCTCCAGAAACCGACGGACAAAGGAAGGTGTTTTTGGCTAAATAGTCTGCTTTCCGATCCAGCAAATGGGCAGGACCTTCTGTCCAAGGGCTGACCCAAACCTTCCTCCGACACCTGCCTGTGCCCCTCATTAGAACTGGGGGAGATCTCTGGTAAGCTTTTAGTAGACCAGATAGGAATCTTCATTGTTTTTAATGTGGTTTCTCTGTAATGCTTTCACTTTAAGAATACGTGCGCTGGCTTAGAAAGAGCTGTGTGGAAACTTGTCACTGTGGACAACCACAACTGGTCATGGCCTTCTAAGAGAAATCAAAGTGCAGCCTGGTCGCACAACAATAATCCACATGCTTCCGGGAAGGCGGGGGAGAAGAGATGCTCATCTCACTTTGGCTGGCTGCGGGCAAAGCGAGTATTGTATCATTCACAATGAACAGTTTACAGCCTGAGCAACGTGCACATCAATAGATTACAGGGCTAGATGGAAAAAGAAGAACAGGCAGGATTATCCTGTTTGGGGCTAAAACAATGAACCTTTGAAACAATATCTGGGGCACAGATGAATCCCCGGGTATTCTTTCAGTCTGTGAGAACAAGCGAGTCTGATCTTATGAGAAAGGGTATCACAGGATGCCTTGCTTTCTACCCATTGTACCACACTGCCTGGCCAGTTCGTGTGGCCTTACAGACACAACCACACACCAGCCTGGTGCCCTTTCACCGGGTGTATATTTATTCTGTCTATAATAATTACATACCTCCCATTACTTTAACATCTGAGCACCTCACTGTCTTCAATGTATTTACCCTCCCGACACCCCTGTGTGGAAGGGCATTTTATGGATGGGGAATGGAGGCCCAGAGAGGATGAATGTCCATGACGACACAGGAAGTTTCTGGTGGAGCAGAGATTTGAACTTATATTTCCCAGACTAGTGTCCTAAATCCTGGCCCAGCCTGCTTCTCCTCTGCCTCCCTACACATGAGGATGGTGATGATAATACCTAGCTCTTCACATGCGGATCTCCAGGCACTTTACAAAGGAAGTCAGTAGCGTTATGCCCATTTTACAGATGGGGAAACTGAGTCACAGACCAATGAGTAACTTGCCAAAGGTCACCCACCCAGCAGGCTAGTGACAGAGCCAGGGACTGAACCTGTGTCTCCTGAGGCCCAGTCCAGTGCCCTACCCATGAGGCGACAGTGGATGGGCAGCACTGTATTCTCCCTTGATACAGAGGCATGGGCTTGTCATCCATGCCCTGTTTACCTGGTGGCAGGGGGTAACTTGTTCTATGGGGTGAGAGTCACCATCCTTCCTACTGCTGCCCTGGAGGGGGTTTCCCATCCCCATCCTTCAGGGAAATCATATCGCAGGACAGACATGGGGAGGGGTTTCTGTGACTGCTTTTGTCCTCAATTCTTCCTGAGCCATCTCCTCCCCAGACCTGGGAGGACGCTAACCCCAAGCGATCTGCCTGCCGATGCCCGCACTTCACCCGGGCTACCCCTGCCAGCTGCCAGTTCCTAAATTATAAATGGATGGATATTTCATCGGAGCATTAAAGGGCACAAAGTGTCATCTTGCACTCACCGAAACTTTCCAGGGGAAGACAGGCCGTAAATTATTTAGGGGGGAAAGTCACGTTTTATTCAGCTGGAAAGTGTAATGGGGGAGAAATGCACATTTCCTTTCCTCTCTCTGCATGGTGCCAGGGCAGGGATCAAGGCAGATGAGCAAGATTACTTGTTTATAAAAGCAGCTTCCCTCCAAAATCCCTTCTCCCCTCTGGTTCTCTCTTCCCCACGGGCTCTCCCTGAGCTGTGACTCTGGCCCTCGGGTCCCTTGGGCTAGTCACACAGCTTTAAATCCTGCCCTGTGTCACACTGGCACACAAGATGGGGTGGTAAGGAACCTCCGGGGTGCTTCACCCACCACACACCCCTTCTCTTGTGTAAGCAACAGGACAAGGTCTCTCCCTGGTGCCCGAGAGCCTGTTAGGAGAGACATCTAGCTAATAGCTCAGCCTACTCATCACTGCTGTATGGGAAAGGCTCCACCTGTGGGTTCTGGGGCGACTTGGTCTCCCTCAGGCAGCTAGGAGATGCCCTTGTGTCTGAGCAGCCCAGGTGATCTTCAGGGGCACTTCCTGCCAGCTCAGACAGAAGCATCCTACCTGGGTCAGTATCTTTTTTTTTCTGTAGCAGAGGCTGCAACGTCTCTGCTCCCATCTCTACCAGGGCAGAATTTTGCCTTTCACCTCTTTGTGCCTCAGTTTCCCCCAATCTTTTAAGTGGTATAGCTCTTCCCTTCCTCAGAGGAGTGGTGTGAGACTTACTCCATGCCTGTGTGCAAAGCATGGTGAAATCCTTGGCGGGAGGCTGAGAGGGAAATGCTAAAGCTCTACTCTATTCTCCCCCACACCTTTAAATACCTGTTGGAAGCTCTGAGTATTCTTTCTGAAGTCTACAGGGAGATTAGCATCTCAAGTCAACACTTCTGCTCTGTCTGCAAAAGACTTGCTGGGGAAAATGCCACATTCTTTCCCCGTTTCGGTCCCGCATCCGGCTAATTAAGAAGTGGAGGTTAAAAAGCCCGTAATAAACTGAACGAGTTCCAACCCAATGTTATTAGGCTTCCAGGGCTTCATTGACTTAGGCGGGATTAGCACTTGTGCACTGGAAATGATGCCATTAGATGCACACACACACACACCCCGCCTCTTGCTGAGAGTGGCTGCCATGCGGAGGACAGACACAAAGCTGGTTCATTTCATTATGGAGGGTTTCAGCAAACGAGCCAATCAGCTTTTCTCCGTCTGGCTGCAGCTGGAGTTCTCTCGTCAAACAAATTAACAGGATTCTCGTGGAGGGCTTTGGCCAGCATGCCATGTTCTCCTGAAGACGACTGAACAAGCCTTAGCTGTGTGGCGCCAGAGGAGATAGCTGGAGGAGGGGCTGGATGGCTCAGGGGAGTGGTGACAGGGAGGTGAAGCCTGCTGTGTGCCTCTGAGCCCAGGGGAGGGTCGAGGGTCCCCCTACAAATCCATGTAGAGCAGGGGAAGGGTGTTAGGTGCCCCTGCTCTGTTCGTTGGCCAGTTTGGCTGCCAGGGAGGTGAAAGGGAGTGGTTGGCAAGCTTGCCTCCTCCGCCTCAGCAGCAGCCGCCCAAGCATCTCCACATGACAGGGAGGGATCCAGCAATCGGAGCTGGGGCCTGTAAGAACGTCCCTGCACTCACTTTATCCTCCTCTTCCTCCACCCCTCTCCCCAGCTCATCCCTTCCTCTTCCTAGACCTTGGATACATTAGTTTTTATTGGATGTGTTAATCCCACAGCTAGTAAAGGCACCACATACACAGAGAGGCAAACAGAGGCCAACAGCTGAGGAAGACCTTCCCTGTCATTTCTGATAACCTGCGCCCAGTCTGCCAATGGTCTTACTTCCTCATTATTGCTTAGGAAATAACCTAAGACAAGAAGCAGCATATACCAAAAGGAGGAAATAGTGAAGGGCTGAACAATATAAGCAAGGAAGAGTAACCAGGGTATAATTACGCTAAATTCCCTGTTCCTTGTAACTTTCCAACTGCCCCAACACCTTATGGTTAGTCGTTGCTTATTCCTTTTTTTGGACAATATTATTTGTTATTCCCCTTGCACACACATCACTGAAATATCTGTTCCAGCCATTTTAAAATATGCTAAAGATTATTGCCTAGTAAAATTCCACTCCTTGACGTTAGCTTAACTGCAAAGCATCATGGGACTTTTGCTCGCAGGCGCATCTTAGTTTCTTTCTTTGACTGGTTTTAAGTGCAAACACTCCCCCACTTCACTAGTAGATGAGAGAGACAGAGGGAAGATTAAACCCAGGGAATTATCTCCAATCCCCCTCCACCCATGCACACATGAAAGACAAAGCCAGTTCTCTTTATTTTATTGGTCCATGCTGGTGCATGTTCAATCTTTCACTCTCCTTTTCCACTCCCGCACATTCTAAACAAACAAGACTCCTGGAGGGGAATTATCTCCTGGAAATCAAAGCAGAGAGTAACCTGACTATTTCTTGCAGAGAAGTAGTAATTATGGCACTAGAAGGATGCAATCTGCATACATTATTGCAAGTTATGCCAACAGAATGTCAACATTTGTGTCATAAAGTAATCTTGAGTAGCAATTATTCTGGGCACTGGCCCCGAATCCCGAGTGTCAGTGATGCTGACGGTAGGGGAGGTTCTCCCTCAGCACAGGATGGATGGAGGACTACAACGAGGGATCACTGTGCACCACCAAATTTGTAAGGTCAACTCTGACCATGGTTCTATGAGCAAGGGACCGAGGGAGGTCTTAGCATCGCAGAAAGGGTTTCACCAGCTTCTTGCTCCTGGGCTTCAGTAAGCAAGCAAGATGAACTCATTGTTCCTGACTTTGGTCTACAAGGACTTTTTTTCACAAAAGCAACACACAGCTCAGCCATTAGTGGTTTCTGTTTGGGAGGGCACCATGACTGGGTAACCAAGAGGTGGTACCTGTCAGGACCGAGGACCACTACATCCCTACTACTGAAAGAGTCAGGAGTGCTGACGGTCAGGCCATAAGTTGCATTTATAGAACTGTGTCATGCTGAAAGAGCCAAACAGTGTGCTGCGGGGATTTAGATACATTCACAGTGCGGCATGAGGAGCCATTACTGGCATAGCCGATGTCTTTTGTTGAGTGTGAGGCCCTGCCTTGCCCAATCACTCGCCTCACACGCTAGTTACCACAACCGTGGGTGCTGTATAAAGCCCAATAGACTAATTGAAATGGGAAATCACCCCAGAGTTCATGTCTTAGACAGATGGCATCTCTGTAAGCCGTGGCACTATCACGGGTACAAAGTGAACGGCTCCAGACTGTGAGACGCTCAGAAGGTTTAGAGCAGTAATTTCCCTTCCATCATCTCTCCCCCCAAAAGCCCTATTGAAAGGAAGAGAGACAAGGTGGTTGGTCCAATAGAAGATATTACCTCACTCACCTTGTCTCTAATATCCTGGAATGGACACAGCTACCGTCTACTTCAAGGAAGGCTTTTCTATAACCCAGGCAGGAAGAAGAGCTGAAAATTCCATGAAAGTCACTAGCGGCCTTGCTGCGTCTCCCCCAGAAGCTGTATTGATTTACCATGGAAGGTACTACGATGATGGATATCCATTCAAACCCCTAGGTCTTGCCTGCCCTACCCCTGCCTTGTGGCAGAACCAAAGACTTCGGTCATTAGTTGCAGTCACTCCTGTTTCATCAGCCCTGTGTTTGCATTCCTTCCTGTGGAGGAACAGAGAACTCCGCAGCCCCGTGAACACCTCTTCCGGACTGGAGCCATGTTCGTGTCCTAGATTTCTCACAGTCCCTCAACAACGCACCCCCTCACTGTACATCCAGAGCCACAGAGGAGACCCCCTCACTCCTACCAAAGTCAATAACCAAACTCCCCTTCTGTCCCTCACCTGTACCTGTACGCCAGAGCCTGCCCGCCAGGTACAGCCGGGCTCTGAAGCCCACGTGCCTCCAGTCCGCCGGGGGCTCCCCAAAGCTGCCTTTTGTCTTAATACCGTGTCATTAAGTGGAGTTAAAAATAAAGCCTGTCAGAGCCTCACAGCCTGCAGGGAAAAGGATATTAATTATGGCAGGCAGCGAGAGGAGAGGAGCTGCCGCGAGTGAGCGGGCCTCCTGCTGAGCCATAACCTTCTCCATGTCGCTGGAGCTGCCCTGCTCTGGCTCTCACACAGAGGAAGGGGTGGTCCCTGGTACCGGGGGAACTGCGGCACAAGGATGAACCAGCAAAAGGACTTTGGCTCTGACGTAGCTCAGTGGCAGCAGAGTCACTGGCTGCAAAACAACCTGCTCTGCTGCTCAGGAAGGGGATAGCTCAGTGGTTTGAGCATTGGCCTTGTGGGTTCAATCCTTGAGGGGGACACTTAGGGATATGGGGCAAAATAAGGATTGGTCCTGCTTTGAGCAGCGGGTTGGACTAGATGATCTCCTGAGGGTCCCTTCCAACTCTGAGATTCTATGATTCTGTGACTCTAAACCGGGGGGGAGGGGGGAACGATCAATTTGTCTTTGTTTATTTGTCATTTTTGTTTGTTTCTTTGTTGGTGTGATTGCTTTGGGCAGGTTGTATGTTGTGGTAGGTTCATGCTGGAGAAGGGAGGTTGAAGAAATGTGCCTTGCACTTGCACCGGAAAGTTCTGATCCTTGGTTCCCATAAGAGTTCATTCCATACCCTCCAACCACCCCCTAAGAATGCTGTCTCCTGCACAGAAGAGTTTCACCTTTATTAGAGAGTGCCATTGTGTCAGAGGATCAGAGCTGCCAACCAATGCCTTCATTCCACTGTTAGGTGGTCTTTTTAGATCTCCTTGGCTTGTGAATATCTAATGAGCCATGGAGAAGCTAGAAGATAAGGACCAAGGTCTTGACCTTGATTTGTTGGTCTGTGAGAAGACAGTGAAGGACAGGGAGTTGCTGTGGGGTACAGTTAGACCTATGTTGCTGAGGAGACATGTCACTGCTGGAATTTGAGTCCTGGTGTCCTGACCAGTTCACCCACTGGCTGCATGTGGATGTTGAAAAAGAACCAGAGAAATAACTGATCTTTGTGGATCCCACAAGTGAGGTGTCTAGTGGTGGAGGTGCTTTTTTCCCATCACTGCTCACTGAGTGCATCCTTCCAGGAAGGACTCAGACCATTTTAGCATATTAACCTGGACCTCTGCCAGGTCTCTCAAGTATCTCCTGGTTGTAAGTGTCATGCTGCAGAGAGATCCAAGAGGATGAGAATGGATCGTCCTGTTAGTTGACGAGAGGCGATCATCCTTCAGTGCTACTAAACCAGTTTCAATTTAATGTCCTGGCCTGACTCCAGATTGTGATGGGTCTAGAATACTAGCTTCAATTAGATGAGTTGGCCTTGGGCTAGCTTCTCAAAGGGCTTGCTCAGGAATGGGAGGAGTTTGATACTGGGCAACAGTTGACTAGAACCAGCAAATATCCAGAGAGTGTTTCTTCTGCATTGCATGTTTGAAGAAGGGGGAGATTCCTTCTCTGCAAGAAGTGTTTGCGGTTTCAGACAGGAGTGGTACCAGCTCTTCACATCTCTCTTTCACAAGCCAGGAGGGGCATAGGTCAGAGTCACCAGTCTTGGGCGGGGACTCCTTTAGGTTGCCCAGATGTTGACATCTAGGCTGAAGATCAGGTCCAGGGTGTGACAGGGTCTGCCTGGTTTGGAGAAGAGGTGACCTGTGAAAGTCCTAGAAAGGAAAATGAGGTGATGAGTTTGGGGGGTTTTTTGAGTTTGCAGCCTCGTCATTATGCACGGTGAAATCTCCCAGGACATGGGGTATTTCATCTCCATCAATCTGCAACGTATTGGACAAAATGGCGGCCACCACAGCTGCACCCATGTAGACCCTGAAGGCTGTGGGGACTGGTCCTCCAGTCTCCCCCTTCCCTTGCGGCCTAGTTTTGAGTCACACTGAGTAGTATTTTATTCCCATTGGTTGGAATGAGGGCGACTGGGGTAGAGGATGTAAGGACTCCTCCCATTCAATTATTGAGGCTGTGGACCCACAGTGAGCTTTGGGCTGCTCTGACATTTCAGAGAACAGGTATCAGATTCGCTTAAACTTCACAGGAGGTGAAAGTACGTCTGGCTGAATAGGGAGCAGCAAGGAGCAGCCATCCTGCCCACATCTTGGTCTGGTGAATTGGTTCGGGGGGGGGGGGCAGCCTGACAATGGCCCCAGTCTTCCTTACAACGTTGCCTCCATTGTTGAAATTCTCTTGCAAGCGGCATTTAAATCTCTCTCCCCCCTGCCCCCAAATAAAAAGCACACCAAGAGCCAAATATTCCAAACAGCTGCTTGGCTCGTTAGCCAGGGACTCAGTCAAGCTGTCAGCTCGAGCTCTTCTAACAGGAAGGCTCCCAGAGCTCCCAGCTGAAGGGTAGTGGCAGCGGGGAATGCTGTGCGACTGCTCTGGTGCCAGGAGGTAGCAGTGTTTGCCTCTCCTTCCTTGTCAGAGCCTCATGCAGCCCAAGAAATCCACCAATGGAGAACCGCTATGTTGGCTGGCAGCCAAGGGACTCGGCCTGGTTCTCCCCTCTGCCTAATTCTGAGGTTCAGTTGAGGAGCAGGGCGCCATTCTGCTCCCACTCTGCCAAAGAATAAACAGCCTCTTGTTTCATGTGGGAGAAAGGTGACGGAGATGGAAGAGGTGAAGAGAGTAGAGTTGCACTGTCTGGAAACCAGCCAGAAAGAGGCCATGACAGAGCCATAACGAATGGCACATCACCGTCCCCTTAGACATGTGTCTAACGCGGCCTTGGCCTGATACTTTTGCTGTTATGTGTGAGGAGCCCACGCAGGCAAAAGACGAGCAGAAAGATGTATAAGAACCGGAGCCAGTGAGAGCAGATAGGTCTTGATTTAATTCTGTCCTTTGCATGCAAGCTTTCCCTCCCCACTACCCCTTCTCAGGGACACACTGATTTCGACGTGAGACCCAACTGGCCAGTGCGCACGCACGTGTGTGTGTAAAATTCCATTTTATCGCGATCAGCAAGTGAATACAGCAGGGTCAGACTGTTGACTTAGAAAATTACTATGTTCCTGGCGCCTGAATAAATCCAGACGTGGAACCCTGTGCCACTCAGCTTTCACGGAATTTAATTTAGAACAAGTGATTTATTCACTGCAGACAGGTGGACTCTATAAAGAATTTTTAGGGCAGGATTTATGGAGGGTTTTATGGTGCGGTGAGCCAAAGAGCAACAGGAGCTGACAGGCCTTGTCCGATACCCCTTGGATCCATCCCTGATGGGCAACACTAAGGAAAACGGAACATGCAGCCAGCAACCCCTGGCAGTGGTGAGGAAGTAAAAAAATGGCCATGATGAGCCTAGAGCCGCACAGAGGTATTTGAGGGCCTCAGGGTCCCTCATCCTTCCAAAGAAATGACCATGGAGCTGGAAGAGTTGAAGAAGAGGGGAGGAGACAGTAGGCCCCAGGCCTGAGGATGGAGGGATTTGCCCTGCATGCGGGTGAGCAGCCATTCCTGGTCCCACCTGTCCCCCACCTTGAGTCTGCTTCTGGGCTCTTGGCCTGGGAGGGCGCCTCAAGCCCAGTGCAATGATCCCAATGGGCAGACAAGTGACTATCGATGGCGGGCACCAGATCTGAGTGGCGATAAACCATCTCGCCACGCCACATGCTCAAATTGGCCCTCTCAAACGGGTGGCCTTGGCCGAACTGCCCCCTTAGCCTCCCTTGGATGAGGCACCTAGAGAGGTGGGAAGGAGGCTTCACAGGACAGCAGGTCTATCAAGTCTGTGGCTTGCCCAGCAGAACAGGAAGAGATCCCAGGCCATTCTGCCATCCAATAAGCCATGTGGCTCCTAACGCAGACATAGTTGCAGCAATTCAAACCGCTAGCACGACAAGCTGTGAATGTCTCTGTACTGAACAAAATCAGAACTGTTCTACTGTGGGCCATGTGCCCTCTACTGCTAAAGAAGAGTCTCTTCCCACTTCAGGGATAAAGGCCTCTGACCCCCTGCTGGTGTGATGTCCCATGTGACCAAGCATATTGACAACCATAAAGTCCTAAACAACTGCATGTGTCTTGCAATACTTTATAGTGTGCATAGTTTGAAAGGGTCCAGTCCAAGTACTGACCAGGTCCCAGTGTAGCTTAGTTTGGGGGAGAAACACATCTCACTTACTGCCCGAGGTAGTATGGCAATAAGATACCAGCATGTATAAGCCCAGCATGCTAAGATGGGGAAATAGGGTAATGAAGACTCATATAGCAGGCACATGTGAGGCCCTGTGAGTAATCTTTGTTTTTACCACTGCCTTGTGCCAAGCTGCGTTACCATGAGCTTGCCCCAAACCCCAAAACCTTCCTGAATGGGTTGGTGGAGCTGAAGTGGGGAATGGAGTACGAGGGCTACCTGATGTCTGTGGACGGCTACCTCAACATGCAGCTTGCAAAGCCAGAAGAATACATAGATGGTGCATTGTCCGGACACCGTGGTGAAGTTTTGATAAGATGTAACACTGTCCTGCACATCAGAGGAGGAGGAGGAGTAGAAGATGATGACGGAGAAATGAGAGAGTAAGTTTGTATATTTCTGGACAGTAAAGATCAGTTTTTCACAAATAAAAATAAAACAGACTGAGCAGACATAGAAGATGCAAAGTATCTGTGTGAGCGCCTCTAGAAAGTAACAAAGTGAAAACAAGGCATAAATGTGGCCCAAATGCAGATTACTCCTGGGCATTTTTCAATTACAATAGACTCTTATAAAAGGACAATGTTCTCTTATTTATAATAACCCCCATCCATTTATCAATCTTCCCTTGGTTTAAGAAAAACAAACACTAGAATACAAAACCCCATCTGGCTCTGTTTAGTCTCCAGACCTTTGTGTTTGTACAGCCAGAAGCCATCAATTATTGTGTGGAGACCAAGCATTTCAAGACCCTGGACAAAGGAAATAAAAAGGGGGTGAGGAAGGAAGGGATGCAGGGGGACTGGGTCAACAAGAGCCTTGAAAGAGTTGTAATTAGTTGGGCGGTGAATGGCCAACCTGGGGATTATAAAAAGTCACACCCTAGTGCTTTGCTGGCTCACAAAAGTGGGGGCCATGGTGACAGCCAAAGGAAAAGGAAAGACAGGGAGAGTGTTGGGGTGTCATTGGTTTTACCTCTTGCGTTTGGGAGTGTACAGAGTGACCAGATGTCCTGATTTTATAAAGATAGTCCCAATATTTGGGGCTTCTCCTTAGATAGACACCTATTACCTCCCTACCCCCGTCCCGATTTTTCACACTTGCTATCTGGTCACCCTAAGTGTCTACGAAATGTCACCCTTAGGCAGACATATAGAATCATAGAATAGCAGGGTTGGAAGGGACCTGCCGTTGTTCTCTGTCTGACCTTTCCAGTAGCTTCAGAAAGAGCTTTGGTCTTTCTACTCCCCGTCAGGAATCTGGTTGATTTCAATCCGGCTGAGACGTAAACCTTGGAGCAATAGGTACTCAGCTTGTGGTTCTAGAGACACCTCGACTCCATGGGTAAGCGCCTCCCACTTTACCTGGCCTGATATGAGAGCTGCATGAAGACATGGGGAGTATGAAGGAAACTGATTGGGAACTGCCAGGATCTGTCCCCAACTCTGTATGTGGTTGGGAAGAGTAGGGTAAGGCAGAGGAGAAAGGAAAAGCATCTTCTTCCCCTTCCCACCCAGCAACATGGCTACAGCATAGAATGGGACCTAGGAGGGCTCCGTTCCAGTCTTAGCTCTGCTACTGACACAATGTGCCCCCTTCTTTATGTAATTTGACTCCTCTTTGTCTCCATCACCCCACACACACTCCCCCCCACCCACAAAGTGCTTTGTAATCACCAGTGGCAAAGCAGCAGAGCCTTGGTACGATGAGACTCTTTTCCAGAGCAGAGGTGATGATGCAGAGAGCCATTGAGGAATGACGGTGTTACCTCCTGACGTTGCTTGGCAACGTTCTCATTGTGTCTGGACATTGTAACACTGAGTCATGCCATAATGGAACATCTTCCCCAGAGACATCACACTGCAAAGTCAAGGCATCATGTGGCGCTATTGAGTGGTGCTACAAGACACCATTCGGTAGCAAAGTCGCTCTGCAAACATGGGGACCTCTGCTTTGGAGCCTGCTATACTGTAACTAAGTGGAGTTACTGTGAGCCACACGAGTCAAACACACGTTAATATAGGTGATCAAAAGTGATGTGTGCAGTGGTCTATTTGTTATTACTATGAATCCACACGAAGGACTTACCAGGGGAAGCTAGATGCTCTGCTGCTGGCTTGGGGCAGAACCAGGAATAGAGTTGTTTCGGCTGGGTTTTGTTCAGTGGTCTAGGATCTGAATCAGGGGTCCATGGTTTTGTTCCTGTTAGAGTCTACTCCTGATTCATTGGGTGCCCAAGTCAGGCTCAGACTGATAATAAAAGCACTGGGCAAGCATTGCAAAAAGAGAATGAATGGTAACGAGACAGAGTGAGAAAAGGAGGGCATGTTGTTTATACACCGTGCTCTTACAAAACTCCTCAAGTGGTCACTGAATCATAGAATATGAGTATGAATGAAGTCCCCATTCAGAGAGAGCTCCATTTAGGAAAGGCATCTGCGAAGGAAGAAGTCCTTGTTACATCCTTTTGAGGACAAATTCTGCTTTCAGTTACATCCATGTAAGTCCACTGAATTCAGCAAAGTCACATGGGCACAACCGAGAGCAAGAATCTGTCCCTTTGGCTTTTGAGCACGTGCAGACTGGTGAGAGGTGAAACCCACCTGCCACATCTCTGTTACAAATGTTGATCTAAAGTCTGTTTCTATTCAGCATTTGGATTTTGCCGCATTTGCTTCCCCTTGTAGATGAGTTCATAGAGTGTCCTTTAAGTTCTATCTCTGGAGCATTTTCTTTTATTACCTACACTTCAGGAGATCCCCCACTGAGCAGAAATGAATAGTGCAGAATTTGGGACTTCTACATTCAGTGTGTGAAATTCCATGACCTCCCAACACCTCCCTCTCCCTTTGTGCTGTGACCATACTTCTAAGCTTTAGAAATGATCAGTTCCTTAAATTAGTGTTGCTATTTTGGTGGGATGCGGCTAATTACAGTGTACCTCCAAGAAGAGAATTTGGTATGAAAAATATCAGTTCAATCCATTTAGAAACCACGGAGATAATGAATCCCACAAACAAAGGCTTAGAGGCAAAAGCCCAACCCAACTGTAAGCATATATTGCAGGTTTTACTGTAAGGTTACTAGAGGTGGGTGAATACTGCATAAAGATAATGGAAACCCAAGAAATAGTGGTCTGGAAAAGACCTCAAAATGGCATCTAGTCCCCAGTCCCTTGCACTGAGGGAGGGATAAGTCTATCTAGACCTCTCTATGTATATTCATTTGAATTCCTGAACAAACTTTATTTGACTCGCCTGGTCTCTCTTTATGTCTGATCTCCAGGGATGTCAAGAGGGGAGGAGAGGCCACAGTACCAGCTGCCCCACCCCTTAGCTCTAGATTCTGCTGTCCACCAACACAATCAGGGTTCAGGGCAGAGGTTGGAGGATCCAGGGATGAAGGAGACTCAAGAAGATGATGTTCCTTCGAAGGGGAAGTCCAACATACCTCTGCAATGGGGGGAGATTCCACCTGTACCCCTGGGGATGGGGGTACTCCCTACATGCCATTGAGCCCCCATGCCCAGAACAGATGGGAAACAGCCACTGCCACATAGACATGGCACAAAATTAATCTCTGAATGAGAATTTCAGGTGGATCTGACAACCTCAGGAAGACTCTTACCCACTCTGACACCCCCTTCCTGTACTCAGCCCCAGAGAGATTCCCCTCCAAAAAATCAGCACCCCCCTTAGGAAAATTCAGGTTGTGCCCCTGCTGCTTCCCACAAATATTCTAGCAAATGAGCTATATTCATTGAACAAGCATTAAAAGTCAAATTGAAGCTCAACTGTTTTAATATTTTACCCAAGCAAATTTCACACACAAAGATGCAGTCCAAAGTGCACATTGTTGCTGATGTGATTAGTTACATGTCACCCACTCATAAAACATACATTTACACTGCCTCATGTAACTAATCATGCAGCATGGATTTCAACTACTGAAACACTGGATATTTTCAAAGAACTGTTTTTGAACTATCTGTGAACTATCTATGAACTAGACTTTCATTAACTGAAGAGATCTGAAAATCATTTTAAACAATGACTAATATTTTAGAATTAAGAAATTGTCATGTGGACAATATGCAGACTGAAGAAATGATGAAATTCTTCTAACAAACTGTTGGTTATTTAGTCAGCTCTAAACTTTAGGAGATTCAGTGTTTCAGCACCATGGACAGAAAAAACCAGGAGCAAGTCAACGTTTCCACTGAAAGTCGGTGAAATTTTGTGGTCATTTTGAGGTGGTGATTGGTGTGTGAAGTAATTTTCAGGTATTAAATGAGACTTTAAAGCATCCATCTTGCAATGCTTCAGAGATGTGCATAGGTAGAAAAAATTCGGTCTCCTCCTCTTCTCTAGTTGGTCATCTTGGTACCCGAATAGGCAGTACCATTTATGGACCTTTGCAGCATACTCACAACAATTTTCTCTCAACCTTGGGCCATTGTCCTACTGGTACATTAACACCAGAGAACAGTGACAGTAATGAGCAAACAGATCTACCTTAAGGTTCAGTGTCACTGGCACACTTGTCCTGAGGACAAGTTCCCATCAGTGCTCCCCAAGATGTTATTCTTAGTCACATGTGCAGGGCCACATGGCCTCATGCCCACACGTTGCATTGTGTGAAATGAACATGAATTCCAGCCTAGCAGTCAAGTGGCATCACAGTGACACGTTACCATGCAGGATAATGTCAGCTAGGCACGTTGATTTGAGTTTGCATCCTGAGCTCACACCCTCATGGTAGGCTGGCAGGGTGCTAGGGCAGTGCAGAGCTGGGACATTCAGCTCTCACATCATCCCACAGTGACTCCCTGTGGGGCATTAAGGAGCTCCAGACGGTGTCACTCTTGTCTGATGAGGAAAGAGTTGCAGGGTCTTCTAAATGTGGAACTGGTGGAGCCCTAGGCATCCCAAGCTCATAGAGGGTGACTCTAGGAAAGAGCTTTTAAGCCAGGTCAGAAGGCACTTTGCCCCAGAAATCTCAGAGTCTATTTTCTATTAAACCAGCATGGCTTTTCAGGAGCACCAGTGGCAGCCGAACCTGGCCTGCAAGTTCACAGACAAAGATCCACACACAAAGTTGCAGTCCAAAGTGGACAGTGTTGTTGGCCTCGGCTGCTATGTATTAACAATTGTCTGTGTTTCTTTACTAGGCCGAGATGGGTTTAAAACCCTAAAACTTTCCAGGGTTGGCAACTCATATTTACTTCTTTTGAAACAGCCTGACAGAAAACCCGAGCAGCTGAGGTTCCAATTGGATTAAGCTAGTGAGGGAGCAACGATATTAGCAACCATGAATTGGTTTTCCGGGAGGGATCTGACACTGGGCCGCAGCCCCAGCTGCATTAAACACCGTTTTCAGGCTATTAAAATGCAGAATAATTTTTTACATGCAGTTTGTGGTGACAGCACACTCAGTCTCCCCGGTTGATTGCTTAACCAGGTTCTGATTGGTTGGCAGCAGCAGCAGAGAGAAGTTTATGTGCCTCAGTACGAGATGCAGAGACTCCAAAGTTTGTTTCTGGGTTTATTTATTTTGTTTTTCACTAAAATGTTCCTCCAAATTTTTTTGATTGTTATTCTTGATTTATTTCCCCCCCCCCTCCCCAGGGATTTCAAATGATGATAAACACAAGGAGAGGCGCTTCTGGGAGCAGAGTGTTAACACGCTCTGTGAGAGAGAAACCAATGTAACTTTCCTAAACAAACCTGCAGGGAGCATTGGCGTTCACCCAGCAGGGGCTCTGGGCAAAGCAGGTTGGTTATGAAAAAGGCACGCACAATTTTCCCTTCTCTCTCTTGTTCTGAGAAATGTTTGCTGGACTCAGCGAATGGGAATGGGAAAATCAACCTCAACCTTGATTTTGAACAATTTAAACCAAGAGGGGTAGGGCCAAATGTTGCACTCAATCCTAACAACGTACTCTGAGTAATTCAAGAAAACTCAATGTGTAGGGATGTAACTAAAAGTAGAATGTAGAAGTTTGTTGGTTTCTCTTCTCTTTATTCTTACTTCTTCTCTCCCTGTGGCTCAGTCTGGCACTCTCTCTCTCTCTTTTCTTTTTAGCCTTTGCTTCTGTCTTATCCTTTCCTCACATTGTGGATTTGGGGTGCCGTCTTGTCTAACACCAACTTTTCTTAGGAAATAAAAGATTAAAGCATGTGCGGTGATCTGGTGTTTTTACACTTTCTGTCCCAAACTGACTTGACAGAGGCTGAAATCTGCTTATGAATCTGGAACCCAGTCATCCCCTAGTGCTGAGTTATGTCTGTGATAAGTTTTCTCATCTCAAGTGGGGCTGATCCAAAGCCCATTGAAGTCAATGCAGAGACTCCAGGTGGACTTTGGTTCAGGCCTGTGATACTGATGGACACACTACTTGGTGGATAGAATATCCACTGTGATTATCATTATTTCAGTTATAATGTCCCACCTACATCTCACACACTGTCTTGTGCACACAAACTCACAAGCCTCTCACCTGAAAACATTTATTTTCCATCTCCCTGAGTGTGATGAAGGAGGCTATATAAAAATAAAAAGCCCTGTACTACAAACTGTAGGAGGGGAAACCACGAAGCCACCTCTATGACTAGCTCAAGAAAAAGATGATTTTTATTAGAGAACCTAGCGCTGGGACCTACAAGACATGACTTTCTCTCTGAAAATTCAATTTCAAAGCCCCTTACTGCCTCCAATGACCAAGTGGAAAAGGCAGTAATTGCTGAGAGACTTATTGACTTTTCTTTTTTAATTAATCCTAAATGGAAGGAAACCTGCCGTTTTTTGTCCAGACAGATTGTGTGTGTGACAGAGAGAGAAAGGAAAATCATAATTAAAATAACTCAAATTAATCTTAGCCAGCTCTCCCGCCACCAAAGTGCTCTGAGTCTAGGGGGAAAGCACAGCTCTGCCGGTTAAGGCCAACAGCTCCGATGCTCAGGGTCAGATGATGGTTCCCTTCAGTCAATAATGGGTTTGCTTGCTTATAAGATCCTGAATTATAGCCTCACTTACAGATATTGCATGACTCTTTTCCTTTCCCCTGCCATTCTCTGATCTTCTCTTGCCTCAGTCATCATATAACTTGCATGTGTGTCACATTCAGCAGGAGGAAGCAAACAGCAGGGGAGTTGCCAGCAGCAGTTATTTCTAGCACCATGGTAGCACCTCCTGTAGCCTGATGGATAGTCGGAGGGGTTGAGTGCTGGCACTTCTAGTCCCAGGTCTGCCATTAACTTGCTGTGTGATTCTGGGCAAGTGGCTTGACCTTTCTGTGCCAGTCTCTTTAAAATGGGCTGATTGGGTCCCTACTTCTGATGACAGTTTAACTGATGTTTGTAGAGGCCCAGGGTTTTCACAGGGAAGATGCCATCACAGGGCAATATTTCTCCCACCAAAATGAGGGCACAGGTCATAACTCTACTTTCCGTAGGACCTGCTCCATGCGGTTAGGATAAGGCATGTGTGCAGATACGTCAATATACGTATTTGTTACTAGATGCCCACAAGTAAGACCCTGGGAGTCCTAGAAACACCTATAGCAGTTTAGACAGCGAGCTGATATCACGTGAATGGCTGTCAGTAAACTGCAGAAAGCTTCTTCTATTGGAGTAATGGGGAGGGAAGCTGAACTCAAACATAAGTATGCAAAAAAACCCAAGGTTTAAGAGCCAGGGAGAGCCATGTTCCTCACCATAAGGACAGTGGGCCCAATTCCCCCTTGCAGCTCCACTGAAGTCTACAGAGTTGCACCTGCTTTTACCCACACTAAATTCAGCTCAGTAACCGTTTCAGAACCTCAATTTAAAGGACAAATAGCAACTCAATCCATATCTAATCCCTTCTCACAGAGAAGGGGCCTAGTGCTAAGCATAGCCCCATTAGTAGAAAGCACAGAGAAGGGGAACAAACAACCCAGACACTTCATTCTGGAGCCTGCCTCCCCTCTAAGCAGAGTTTGAAAAGCACAGAGCTTGATGGCAACTTACATGCGTTGCATCGCAATTTTGTTTTGCAAAAACCTGGCTTCATCCCCCCGCTCACGGAGCATCCGGAGCCAATTAGATTACATAACCAAATTATGTCAATCGCAGACGAGTGCAAAATGCTTCTGTTTGATCTGGGTTCAGAGAAACACCCGCCATCTAGTAATAGATGCTAATGAAGTCCGACAGCTCAGAAGGCACAAGGAATGCAGCTTTGTAGGACTGAGACTTCAAGACCACCCCCTGCTTTGGCACTGCCATGAACGTGACTGGACCTTGAATCCAGCACTCCAGACATGCTGAGCAGAACAAGCCTTCCGAGGAACCATTCCAAAATATCGCCCTCCCTTGCCCGCCAATGCTACTCAGTTCTCGCCTAGTGTCTTTATTTTGTTTTTTATTTCTTCCTGCTGCAAAATAACTAGCTGCTGGGATTAAGAGGCATCGGGAGAATCATCATCAGTATGAAAGAGACATGCTGAGAAGAGAGCAGATTAACCCACTCTGCAGAGAAAACTCCTCATTTCTGGAGTGTTTGTTTTGAAAATGTCACTTCGCTGGGTCACAGAATTCATGAATAAAATCCTGTCCTTATTTCCATTCAAAAAGGAATAAAGATTTATTACCCACCTGACTAGGAAAGCAGTATTGACCCGCTGGCTATTCAAGGTCCATGGTGTTGTGTGCAGGAATATTTATTGCTTTTAATTACCATAAACTAGCAAGGATCTTGTTTTAATAGATTTTTTTTTACTGTAGTTTTGCAAATCAGAGAAAAGAAAGGGGGCTGAATAGCTGGCAGAGCCTTCTAAACACACGATGGTGGACTGAGAGGGGACATCAGACAGCCTCTAAGGATTCTGGGTAACACTTCAGTGACCCGGTTACTGAGGATCCAGAAAACATACAAAGCGCTCTATAGATTATATCCCAAAGGAGCTCCAGAAAACACATAAGGATCTTCCAGCTAGTACTCTTATGGGATTTAGGAACACACACATTAACATAAGGTGAACATTAAGGATGGTTGAAACATTTTCTGTCAAAACAGGTTTTATGACATAAAATTGGGTTTTGCGATTACTCAACATTTTTTTAATGAAAAATGTCTGGTTTTGATGATTATTTTTTGTGTGAAAGATTGGAATGCCCCAAAACTAAAATAAATTGTCCATTTAACTAATCTGTGTGGCCCAATCCAGCGTCGCAATGACTAAATCCTTCTGCAGATCCAGGCCTAGGTGCTTATCTGCATCTTTAGACACATGGCCCAGACCAAGAAAGGTATTTAGGTGCTTAACTCCCATGGCAGTTAGGCCCCTATATGCCTTTGGGGATGTGAGCCCGTGTGCCTCATTTCCCCTGTCTGTAAAATGGGAATAATACTTCCCTATCTACCAAGGTGTTTGGAAGATTATGATGGCCACTGCTTTCTGGAAGCATCACCTACTGGTTAGGAGGTGAGGCCTCTATTTGCCGCATCTCCACACTTTACCTCAGACCACCTCCTTGCCTGGTGTCAGGCTGTCTTTTTCTTTTTGGGGGTAGAGTCAACTCTCCAGTCAGGTTGTCCACTGAGACTTATCTCTTCCCAGTCTGGAAGTGGTGGAGTGCCTGGGAATGCAGGGGTCAACAACCAAGCCTAAGTTATTAAGCCTTCCCCTTCTTCTCATCAGGGAACACTCTAGAATGTACGGGGGGCGGGGGTTGTGTCCTTCTTAATGAGCGGGAGATTGGTAGGGGAGTCCCAGCCTTCCCACTCCACCGGGCTCTACCTTGTCAGCCCCATCTGAGCTGTCTGGCTCCTGAAGTATGCTCTGCTGGTGCAGCTAGATGGGGTCATCTAGGCCCAGAGCTGCCCTTTAAGTCCTTCAGTTCCAATCCAGGATTAATACACCCCATCTCAAGGATAAATAAATTAAAGATTGGGAGGCGCTGATGCAATGGGGGAGGTAAGCACGTACCAGAGCTGGCTAGCTAGTCTGAGGTCCTGGCCATGGTTCTGTGTATTAGGAAAGGTTTCTCTCCGGCTGACAGGCTGTGTTTGAATTCATGTCTGCTTGCGGGCAGAGGAAGTCAGCAGAACAACACTAGTCCTCATGTTACCCACTCTATCTCCATTCACACTTCACACATCCACCTCTTTCCCTTGGCGATGGCGAGTCGAGCCCTTCAGTCCATGAAAAGTAAGGCAGGCTCAGTGGATGGTGAGTGATTGACAGGCGGTCTATGATAATGAAGTCCAATTTTATTCCCCCCTCCCCTTCTTGTTGAGGTAGAAGGACTCGGCCAGTGTCCCAGGTAATGAGTGTTCCCTCTCTCTCGGATATGAAAGTGTGGGTAGCCATGTGTGGCTGTGTTAACACTACATTACTAAAACCAATCCCGAGAGCCCGTTCCTGCTGCACACCTCACTGACTCCGGCGCATCCTCGTGTTGATTTGCATTCGTGCAGTTTGTGTAAACAACGCTGTTAGTGGAATATAAATAACTGCAGCCGGGAATGCAGTTCAGCTGCTCGGGCCGGGAACTCAGTGCTGTCACCGACTACAAGGCTGGAGCCTTTCTGCTGATGGAAGAATTCTTCCTAAGCTCCATCTCCAAATTCAGAGTACATGATTGATCCCCTGCTCCCACCCAGGGCCAGCCACCCAGGGAGACGACGATGCTTTGTTAGCGTCCCGGCTTCAAAGGAGCATTTCTAAGGTGACATGAAGTGTTTGAAACGGAACGGAGACCATGCTGAAATGTGTTGAGTTTTGTTCCAAATGTAGAGCTCAGACCACATTCCTCAAAAGAAGGGGTCCGGGTCTTGAAACATTGGCCCAAGTCCAAGCAAACCGGGCCCCGATTTATGACTGAATCCTAAAATAATAAATAGTATTAATAATTAATATGTGCCCTTGAATCAGGAGACGCTTTGCTTGTTTAAACTGAGCTTGGAGATTCAAGCTTAGCTGAAGAGTGTGAAACCATGTGAACCAACTCCAAAGAAAATGTTTACACACATGTCTTTGAAGTGAAGGGGCCAGCGGGCCAGCTATCCCAGAGACAACACGCTCTTGCTTGACCAGTGTTGTTTCCTGCTGCTGTATGGGTCTGATCCAAAGCCCTCTGTATTTTGGACACAATAGTTTAGTCTCCCGAGGATTATACTACTTTGGTCTAATTCTAGTTGTTGAGTTTAATGTGCAGGGATGCTGGGTGGTGGTTGAGATATTGGTGGTTGAGAATAAGATGACTGATAGTCCCTTTTGACTTTAAATCATATGACGCTACATAAATGGAAACAACAAGGAGTCCGGTGGCACCTTAAAAACTAACGGATTTGTTTGGGCATAAGCTTTCATTTGTAAAAAAAAACCTCCCACTTTTTCAAACACATCTTCTTCAGATGCATAAATGGGAAGATACCCTTTAACTTCCAGGGCACTGGATGAGGTCCTATGTAAGCACAACTCTTTATTTGGGAGCTTCATTTTAATGAGATATGAGCTTAAATCAAAAATTTGAATGCAAACTACAGAATCAGATCCTGCTCTGTCCTTTGCATCTCTCCGAATTAAAACAACTCCAAGTTCCGATTGTTTAGAGATTTGAAGATATGAAATGCAAACTTTTTGAAAGTTGGAACATTTACACAGAGCATATTTTGGAGCTTCAAATCCAGATGTGGATCCACATACAATGTTTAGAGTTGATCAAAAACAGGAATATTTGCATATTTTTAACTGAAATCAACAGTTCAATAAAAAATTGGCAGAATTAAAAAGCAAAAACTAGCTCTACCAAAGTCTGGATCTTTGGGTCTCTCTCTATTTTGGAATTGAAGTTTAACTCATATTAACAGAACACACTGTGGTTAATTGGTTAATTGAACCTAACAAGGTTCAACAATCTGATGAGGTTCAACAAAGACAAGTGCAGAGTCCTGCACTTAGGATGGAAAAATCCCATGTAGTGCTACTGACCAGGAACCGAGTGGATAGGCAGCAGTTCTGCAGAAAAGGACCTAGGGTTACAGTGGACAAGAAGCTGGATGAGAGTCAAAAGTGTGGCCTTGTTGCCAAGAAGTCTAACAGCATTTGGGGCTGTATAAGTAGGGGCCTTGACAGCAGATCGAGGGACGTGATCGTTCCCCTCTATTCAACATTGGTGAAACCTCATCTGGAGTACTGTGTCTAGTTTTGGTCCCCATGCTACAAGAAGGATGTAGAAAAATTGGAAACAGTCCAGTGGAGGACAACCAAAATGATTAGGGGGTTGGAGCACATGACTTATGAGGAGAGGCTGAGAGAACTGGGATTGTTTAGTCTACAGAAGAGAAGACTGAGGGGAGATTTGATAGCTGCTTTCAACTACCTGAAAAGAGGTTCCAAAGAGGATGGATCTGGACTGTTCTCAGTGGTGGCAGATGACAGAACAAGGAGTAATGGTCTTAAGTTGCAGTGGGGGAAGTTTAGGTTGGATATTGGGGAAAAAAATTCACTAGGAGAGTGGTGAAGCACTGGAATGGGGTCCCTTGGGAAGTGGTGGAATCACTTTCCTTAGAGGTTTTCAAAGTTAGGCTTGACAAAGCCCTGGCTAGGATGATTTAGTTGGGGACTGGTCCTGCTTTGAGCAGGGGGTTGGACTAGATGACCTCCAGAGGTCCCTTCCAACCATGATATTCTATGATTCTATGATGCATTTGGTTCCCTTTTAACATTCTGGTTTGAATCATGTTTCAGAAAATGACAGCTATTATTTCTTTTCTTTTTTAACAGATGGTGGAAGACCCACCAACATAGGACGTGAGTCACAAGTTATACTGTAAATAATAAATAATAATAATAATAGCTCTGCTGACAGCATAACAAGGGCTCCAATTTGCTATCACACACCAGAACTAATAAAGGAGAGTGGAAAACGCCTGAAATCTTTTGTTTTAATTAGTGCTGAACAAACTCATGCTGCCAAATGCTGAGCCCGCTGTAATGTTGGTAGCCTCGTACTCTGCCTGGGAATTGCTAAGAAATAAAGAACAAAGTGGGGGGGATAGACAGAAAAAAAAACTCCAATGAAAAATATAGTCAATATATAAAGATCTTCAGCTGTGCTTCCTTTGATGCGGTTTTGCAAGCAGTGAACCAAAAAAATACTCCACAAAAACAACAATCATTCCTAAATACCGTTCTTGTATTTCCCCAGAGCTCTGGCTTCTGCTCATCACATGTCCCCAGTCCCCTTTCTCTCTAAGACTAGCACCCTTATTTGGGAGGTGTGTTGAGCCTAAATAGGCTCAGCTGTCTCTAATTAACTTCCACTTTTTCAAGCCTCTCTGAGTATGGCTTAGAATTATCACCCAAATCTATTAACTGGCTCAGCAGGACACCATAGCAGTGTGGTGGATCTGGTCTCCAGAGTCGTCTTGATGGGGCACCAAAACATGCTCACCACACAAGGCTTGGAGGAGAGTTCCTGAGCTCCACCTGAGCAGAGCCCTGCTCCCATAAATCACCACTGGATTCAACAAGGCTTGGCCATGTCACTTAGTGTATAATTTAGGTTTAGAGTGTTGCATAGCTCTGGTGGTGTTTAGGAACTGTCATAACAGGTTCCAAGGAAATACAGATGGAGGAATGGATGGTACTTACACAGGACCTTGGTAGGATATGAAGACGGGCAAAGTAGCACCCCTGTTCTGCACGCTACCCTCAGTTCTTCTGTGGCTGCACAATTGTCACCGTAGTGAATGAAATTTGTATGATCAGTGGGATGCACTGGGGGTGGGGAGTAGTTTGAATGCCAGGCACTTTGCTAACAGTGCAGGAACCAGAGATATGTGATGCAATCCACTCTCTTGTTTGCTCATATTGACCCTGCATTCGACAATGGGTTTGCTCTAAGACTGGTTCGGGATAAAATATAAAAGAATCTTTGCTGGCTGGAAATACTGGAGTTGCTTTTTTAAGCTCCCATAGCAGATTGATCCTGCAAGAAATGTTATAGGCCAGAGTTATATCAGCCCCACTGCCAGCTTCTCTCTGCAAAGGAATGCTATTAATTGGTGCTCCTGGCTGCTTTTTCAGCAAGGTGAGTCACTGACATCTTGCATTTGCACGTGTGCATAGAGAAATGTCACCATCAAATTGCTTTCATTGCTTAGACCCCTCTGGGCACATCAGGTACCTGAAGAAACACAGATAACTTCTACCGCATCTGTCCCTGGACAATCAGAGCCCACTCATGCGCTCCGTCGCGCTGAGCACCTCAGGCAGAAAAAAGAGCCCTTCATTGAGAAAAAGAGAAGAAGACTATCTAAGCTCTGAACTAGTGTAACAACCCCTCTGGTCAGGTTATCTACAGGGATTGAGTCCTGATCGCCTGCATCTAAAAACATGACATTTCACTTCATCTAGAGGACCAGACCTGCTACCCTGAAAGCAGGTACAGACGTATAGGCCTCTGTATGTGCTCTGGCCACTAGAGTGGGACAAAGAGCCGCTATATGTTATACTTGAAGAGCCCATAAATGAACGATAGCCGTGCAATAAAGAGCAAAATTTGACCCAAACGCTCTGAGAATTCTCACTAAGCAAGAGATTGCAGAACCTGCTTCTCTCAAGTTAAAAGTCCACCCTATAGCAACACATACTGGCTTGGGGGGTCCTTATGGATTCCATTCCATCCTGGCTGCGGAGCCAGGAATTGAAAGGGGAGAGTTTCTAACAGCCAACCCCACTGATTCTAAATCAGGGACATTGGTTTTCATGATTAAAACAGGCGACCCCAATTTTATCATATCTGTCATGCTTCATCTACTCTAGATCCTGACCTGCTACCACTGAAGGTCATGGGAAAACCCTCCCATGGACTTTAACCTGTGCAAGATCTGAGTTATCAAGAGAGGGGTGTTGTAGTGGGGTGACTGCCCCACTTCAGTGGAGAAGGTTTAAAACAGCCCTGGGAAGAGCTATGGCTGGGGGCAAGCAGCTCCCAGGCTGAGTAGGTAAAGCTGGGCTGATTGGGAAGCAGGCTCAGCTGGGGGGCCACGCCCCAAACAGACCAGGCCCTTATAAAAGGGCTGAGAGGCAGGGGCCTAAGAGAACAGAGTCTCTCCTCTGTCTGCAGAGGTGGACAGGCCTGGCTGCTGGGAGCCCAAGGTACCTAGAGGGAAGCAGGGCTGGGGCAAGGCTAGAGGATCTGGGGAAGCTCTGGCCTGGAAAACCCCCCAGGCTGCAGGGCCTAGGAAAAGGCCCAACAAAGGGGTACTGGGGTTACAGGGGGAAGCCCATGGCTATAGAGACAGAGCAGCAGGCCAAACCCTCCTTGCCGGTGATGAGTGGCAATTATACTGCAGTCTGCCCCAGTGAACGGGGGCAAATGGTGACTGGCAGTTGCCTAGGCTGAGGCAAGGTGGGGATAGAGTGTGGGGGTTCCCCAAGGGGTACTTCAGGGGTGCAGCACCCGTGGTAAGAGGGCACCAGGGTCTGGGAGGGACACGGGGCCAGAGCAGCAAGAGGGACATCGGCCTGCAGAGGGTGCTCCAGATGCTGGTGAGCTAATTCCCGGATGAACCAGCAGGAGGCGCCGCAGGGGTGAGTTGCCGCCCTGCTACAGGTGTGTATCCAGGAACACTTTGGGGGAAAAAATTGAATCGAGCTCCATATCTAAATCTGAGGAAATTCAGACCCAGGTCCGGACTCTGCAGTCTGGAGCATTGATTTTTCCAGCTTAAATGATCATTTTCTGAAAAACCCCTCTGGATGTTTAGGCCAATTTATATCCAAAAGGGATGTGAGCCCAAGATCCAAGCCAGAGACCAACTGAGAAGTTGCATTCTGCCTACCCAAGAATTCACCCTGCCATTTCTAGTGAAGAGAATATTGTGACATTTCAGCATCACGTGCAAGTGACGCTTGCATCCTAGTGGGAAGTTTGTCGAGTGCTTTGGGATTTTGAAGAAGGGGGTTATATGAACACTCATCATTGCTGTGGCTGTTGCATAATCGGAAGCCCACATCACGAGTGTTACTCATCGTTCAGTTTTATTCCCCGGTGATGAAGATTAACTAATTACTATGATTAATCCGGATGTCCATCTTCCCACTCACGGAGAGAGAGAGAGATTTGTGGGTTACCTACAATGGTTTGGTTTACGCTCTAACCCTCCCCACCTTCCACGACCTTCCTTAACAGACACTGCTTTCCCTCACTGCTGGAGTCCAGTTCCACAGCTGGCTCCTGTGCAGGCCCCGTGGGGAGCTGTAAGCCTGAATCATTCCACACCGCCAGGAAAACACTGACCTGCGTGCCACAAATACCCGCAGCCTGCCAAGCTGTGCGGAGGCACAGCAAGCGGTGACTCCGCTCTTGGGAGCTGACAGCCAGCCTCAGAGCACTCGCCGGGTTGCCAGAGCCCAGCGGAGGCCCTTCCCTCAGAGCCACACTGAGTGACATAGACAGTGTCACACCTGCCCCCTCACACAACCTCTCCCAGCCAGAAGAAAGATGAGCGACTTGCTCTGCCTCCCTTTCCTGCATGGAAGCGCCTGGTCGAGTCCATCTCGGTCTACCTTTGGGTTGATACGGCCACCCACCACTGCAGGATTTGAGTCCCTCCCCTGTGAAATCAAGAGCAATTGTGAAATCCCTATTGGACTGCAGAGTTCAAATCCTCCCAGTGGGGAGAGAGCGGCCAGCACCCCAGAGCAGGGAATGTGGAACGAAGCTCGCTGTGGTCCTCCATTTCTCAGGTATGCCAAGCACTCCTCTTGTTTACCAATGGAATCTAGCCCAACAATGCACATCCTGAGGTGATGGGGCATCCTTTGTTATTTGGGCACAGGCCATGATGTTACTTCTATATAGAAGTGAAGCTTAACCATCACCGGCCACCACTCCAAATATTCAGACAGCCAGTTTCAGCCATTGCGTGATAAGTGCCAACTGATCAGGGCTTGGTTGCTGATGTGCTGGAGGCACTGCCTGAAAATCGTGGTGCACCTGTCACCCCGTAGCACCTGGCTGGACCAGTCCCACCTTGATGGAGGTGTAACATCCATGCAGTGAATACACAAGAATCGTATTTGACATGAGGCACACTTAGGGTAGTGCCATGTGGTATAGGGCCAGAGGCCAATTGGCTTTAACCATCCACAAAGGGAAGCAGCTGCCTAGAAAAGCATTGCCAGGAATGTGTATTCCTACCTATCATTAGTCTTGTAATGTAGTATAGTACCAAGGTGCCCGAGCCATGGCCCGGGACCCCACTGAACTAGGTGCTGTACAAACACAGAACAAAATGACCCAAGAGCTTGCATTATGAAATAGAAACCATATATGAACACGAGGCCCAGGGTTTAAAAGTTCAGACGTCACTGGGCTTTGCTGATGGGAGCGTGACAGCCCCAGAAGCCAATCAGAAAGCTCTCAGCTTCTGAAGTCAACTCATAATTAATTCATTGTTAATCTTCAATAGCAATGATTTTAATCATGGTTTGCTAGCTCTAATGCCACAGAATTGCCGCCTCGTTGAAGTTGAAGCAATATGAAATGAGACAGCTATTTAAATAACACACTTTTCTGGGTTTGGGTGGGTGGGTTTTTTTGGGTTTTTTTTTTTTTTTTTTTTTTGCACTGGGAGCAATAAGTGGTTGTGGGAGTATTGGAAAGTCGTTTATACCACCTCAAAGTCAAAGCTATTACTAACTAGCGCATGATGTTCCAGCGTGGCTGAAGGGGCATTTATTCATTTGAAGTTTTACCAACTCCAATGAGAGAGTGCCCCTCTAATGCTCTGAGCACGCTGGGAAATCTTTTTTAAACAACACACAAATGGATAGATGCATCCTTCATCCCGATCATCCCGTGGCTGCATAAACATATCAAGAACTGTCAAGTGACTAAATACCAGATTTAAAATTTCTGGGTGCATTATCTGACGAATGCAAGTCCCAGATGCCTCAGCTTCCCTTTAACTTAACTGAGCATTACTGGCCTCAGGTTGTGGATAATGCACATTTAGTTTGCACTTTGCAGATTGTAGATATTGTGTGAAATATGCTCTGTGTTGCTTCTAGTATTTCACAGCAGCCAAATCTGAAATGAGCCTTCTGCTTTCCCCAAGTCTTTTGAATTTCTTATAATCAGAAGGGGTGGAGAGTAAGTAAGCAGAGATGTGAAACAAATTAAGATTGAGGACAGGTCCTTAAAGTGATGTAATAATTGAGCATATGAGTAATGCCTAGTACATGGTGCATCTGAGAACACAGGGAGATTGAAGTTTCATAGAAGCATCCTAAATTGCAGCTGCAGTATTGGCAAATAAAAGCACACGCATATGCAAAACTTCAGATTTGCACATGCAAATACAGACCTGCACACGCACATTCATATGCATGCCCATTTGTGTGTGCAAATTGGTGCCAGTGCACAACAGAGGCACTCCGGGGCAATTCAAAGGAATCTCCTGCCAGGATTTCAGTTTTATGGATCAAGGGAGAATGAGAAAGATTTAATTTAAAAGCCTCCTATGTTATGGTGATGTGCTTCCTGTAAGGTTATGGTATATCACAGATGTATTTGCTGCAATGCCAGATAGGGGATCCACCTTTCTTATGGCATCAGTGATACAGTCCAGCAGGCTACCTGCATGGATTTGTGTACCATATTGTCAGATTCAGATTCCTCCTGTTTCATTTCCCTTGTCAGGTTGACACCTCTCCTGTCCTCTTCCCCTGGTCTGGGTCCTGCTCAGGGCTGACTGTAGATTTCATGGGTCCCTGTGCATGGTAAGACCATACAGAGTCTCAGAGGGTCATCCCTATCCCACATTACACACATAGGGGTGAGAGGTTTTGGCAGCTGGGTTGGTCAAGTCTGCTTGCCATTAGGGGAATGTTTTAGTAAGTGAGGAAATCGGGTCAAAGTGCTGAAGGTACCAAGGTGTTAATTTGCAGCTAGGAGTGGGGATTTCTTACCAGCCAGGAGATGTGTTGGCCTCATGTAGTTCATCTGTCAAAGCAGCGGGAAGAACGGTCACCATTACAGGTGAAAGGTTTGGGTATGTGCTAGGAACAGGGACAGTGGAAGTACAGGCCCCTGTGCAACCATGTCTGAGTAACAGTGGATTGAAAAAAATCCCAATTTTTAAATAATTGTGCTCTGAACATATTTGCACCCCTCTGTGACGCTAGAAGAGCGGGTGCCAGTTTATGGCAAGATCCCCGTGCGTCCACTGAACACTGGCAAATAGATAGCTGGGACTAGTCTGGGTCCCCTGTGTGTTAATAGTGTTAAAATGGGTATGACAGGTATCAAATGTGCTTAGCATTTAGAGTTTATTGAACGCTTGTAAGCTGCTAACTGCACTAATCTCCCTTGTAACATCTGTATCCCATAGTGTAAGGTCCAATTTGAGCATTTGCACTGTAGGCCTTTGTTACTGCATAAGTCACCAAACGGGGGAGAAACATAAACTAGAATGAAGTACTGGTGTCTAACACAAGGTGTTACATCCGGCCAACTAGGGTGACCAGACAAGAAGTATGAAATATCGGGATGGGGTGGGGAGTGATAGGCGCCTATATAACACATAGCCCCAAATATTTGAACTTTCCCTATAAAATCAGGACATCTGGTCACCCTAACGCCAGTCTCAAGCTGTCCTGCAGTGGAACAAGAGGGTAAGGACCAGCCTCAGGGCAGAGTGCTCAGAATCAGGGCACCGACCCCAAATTGGCGGTAAGTTCTGTATTTAGATTTCACCAACCGAATTTCAAATGTAAACGCCTCAGGTATAGTAACAGGCTAACCATGGAGTCACAGACAGTCCCCTTGGGTACCCTGAGGTTGGTGCAAGCCACTGAAGGACAACTTGACACTCTAGTCTGTGTCACTGGAACTAGCACAAATTCTACAGAAAGTGAACTTTATTCTCACTGGCTAGAATGTAAAATGTTCTCTCTCATCATTAGCAGCTACTAACCTGGTTAAAAGAGATGCTCATCCAGACAAGGAACTGGAAAAAAAAATCATGTGACCTCAGTGACCAATGACAGCTAGGAAACACAACCCAAATAATTGGTTCTTCTAAGCAAATAATAGATTCAATCAACTTTTCAATTTTAAAATAATTTCAAACACCAAGTTAATTAGTGATAATTGGCATCCCTACCCACCTGGTATGCCTTGGCATGTGCTAAGATTGTAACCTCTTTGGATCTATCTGAATTGCAGCTGGGAGCAAGCTTCCCAGCCCACGTAGGCTGATTTGAGCTAGCTCGGCTCAAGCTAGTGCCCGAAAACTAGCAGTGTGGAAGTTGCAGCACTTACAGAGACGTGCACTAGGCCACCTGAGTTCAGCTCCAGATCTGTCTGAGCTCACATGGTTAGCCCGAGACTCTACTGGTACCGCAACGTCCATGAGGCCATGCTAGTTCAAGGCAAGCTAGCACAAGTCACAAGTCCGCCTGCTCAGGCTGGCCCGCTTGCTCCTAGCTACAGCATAGACATACCCTGTAAGGTAGGGACCATCTCTTTATTCTTGCATAATGGAGCCTTGCTCTCTGATTGAGACCAACCACAATACACGTAATACATCATCTGTTTGTGGACGTTCCGTGGCCATGAAAAGAGACAAAATGCATAGAGTCAGTTACTGTTTGCAGTGTCACAGTAGCTGTGTTAGTCTCCAGATATTAGAGAGACAAGAGAGGGGAGGTAATATCTTTTATGGGACCGATTTCTGTTGGTGAAAGAGACAAGCTTTTGAGGGACACAGAGTTCTTCTTGGGTCTGGGAAAGGTACTCCTGGTACCTGAAGAAGTGCTCTGTGTATCTCAACAGCTTGTCTTGTTCAGCAACAGAAATTGGTCCAGTAAATGATGCTGCCTCACCTACCTTCTCTCTCAGGAATCATATTCACATCGAATTATTCACTGACCTCCACTTGGCACATGTGCCATGCGACTCCTGATCTGTTTCATTTCTAGATGAGCTTTAAACGTCTTTAGAAATAATTTAACATGTTCAGAGCCTCATCCAGGGCTTGATCCAAAACTCACTGAAGTCAATGGAAAGACTCCCCTAATGGCTTCTGTGGGCTATTTGGATTAAACCTCTGGTAAACACCTGCTCTCAGGCTCGGCATGGGGGAGCGCAGGCTGTGAAGCCAAGAAGCGATGTCTCATTGCAGCAGGGATTCCATCACCATATGTGGAAAACTCAGAGAAATAGGGGGAAAGTGCCCAGCGCAGAAAAAAAATATCACCAGTGTGTTCCCATCCATGACCCCTTGTACGACAAGCCAAAGGGCTTTTCTGATTCCAAATCTTATTTGATAAGTGGGCATAAGCACTGGTTTTTATGGCCCTGTTGGACATAAACATTGATTTTTAAGGCCTAATCGTCTGCTGCAGCTGAACACCTTCCAAGGATTTCCCCCACACACACACTGAAATTGATCAGCCAGAGGAGGGAAAGACTAAAAAGGAAGCAGCGAAATTACTGTGTCTTGGGCTTCCGAGGTGCAGGTCTCCCTCTGCTTGGACACTGAAAGCAGTTGAGGGCCTGGCATGGACTGGAGCCCTCGTCAGCTGCCATCCTCACTGGCTTGCTCATGAGTAGTTCCCATTTAGCTTCCTCACTGGCTTTTCATAAATATTCACGCCGCACAGTTAGAGGAAAAGACATTGGGTGTTGGGTTTTTTTGCTAATTTCCATATTCAGCATGACATCGAAAATGATCCAGAGGCCAATTCAGCAGGGGCTTTGCATTCAGTGGAGAGGATACAAGAGATGGTGTGTGTGTGTCGGGCGGGAGGTGGTGGGGGTGGACACAGCTAGGCCAGAACGGGAACGAGAGGGAGAGCTTGTCGGAGGTAAAGAGAGAGACAGAGAGATTCACTTGGTTTAACAATCACAATAAAATGAAGCTGTTCCCATTTATAATCTGGGCAACCCATATCCTCATCAGGAGGTTTTCATAAGTGATTAATGGTTAGTTTGTTAAAATTCAATGAAATCTTGTTTCTTCTCTTTAAATTAGAAGCCGGGGAGGGAGGGGAGAGAGAGGGGGAGACAGTCCCAAGCTCTCCTGCTGCTTCTCAACGAAGTATAATTCACCAGCCAGAAGGGGCCATTGCTTGCAGTGGATTACAAATAAAATACAAAAATAGCCTAGGGCAATTGGCATGGAGCTCTGGGAGGCAGAGCTGACTCAAGGGGGCCGAAGTGAATCTTGAACCCGCGAGTTACTTGGCAGCCGCTTACTGGCATGCAGATCTAAGCAGCATGATTTAGTCTGGGGCAGTTCCATCCTATACTGAATCCTGATCTCCTGTCGCCGGACACTTTCCATTGCTTGTGTTTTTTGTGCTGTGGGATGGGTAAGGACAGAATTAACCAGCGGGCGTTGAGTATGGGTGAAAGCTGAAAATATACTGGAGCATATTGTCATCTTTTCCATCTACTAAATGTCTAAATGCTTGGAGTCTTCGCTCTGCTAGAGGCAGCTGCCATTTTGTGCAGCAGAGCTGATGCAGCATGTTGCAGAGGAGACGCACAGGTTGTGCTCTCTCCCCAGTGGATTTTACTTCTTTTGTTGCTTCCTTTTATCTAAAACAAGTGTCCCTGAAATATATATGGTTCTGTATAGCACTGTACATCCTCAGCTATCTCAGAGCACTGACTTAGACCTTGGTAGTTATGCTTCAAACAGCAGTTCTTGATCTTAGTAACACCACCCACCCCACACAGCAGCTGGGGCCAAAATTACTACCAAGTGACCAGATGTTGTAAAGTGCGTCTCTATAGCTTTGAAACAGATAGGAGACGCATCTGCTCAGCTTTGCTGGCAAAATATGAGATTACTGTGGTGGGTCATTTCAGAGTTTTAGGCACCTTTTAATGAACATAAGTATAAAGTTTTATGCCTTTTTTACAATTCAAGAGCTAAGCTTTAATTATGGTGGAGGAGGCATTTGAAGTGCAAGCCCCTAATTTTCGGAGATTCATTTTTTTTCTTCAAAATTCCCCCTCAGAGTGAAATGTGTCAGGATTCTTCTTAGTGAGAGTGGGGAGTTGGGGGATGGATTTTTGTTTTTCTGTAGGGAGAGAAATGTTGGCTAAAAAAAAACAACAACCAAATTTTGGGCCATTTTGGAGCTGCCTGAGCAGGAAATAAAAGATTATTTTTATTCACACGCTGAGAAAATTGTTCTGAGATTTGTGTGTGTTAGCTCCTGTGATAACAAATTCATTTTCCTATGTTCCGAGGTTGGTGATACTGCCTCATTTGCTTTTATGCTTTTTATTAGAAAGGCCTAATGCCTTGAGTCAGTGCAGTGTTTGGACACTGATGTTCTTCCACTGCTAGAGAACGCAGAAATAGTTCCCCTCTTTACTAGCTGTAGAAAGGTTAACGTGAAGTCACTGAATGGTGCTGTATTTGAGGGTATAAATGCCGCGATCTCGCTCATGATGTTGTCCCTGTGATGTTCTGCTGCAAATGTAACCACATTTGCCTCATTATATCATGGATTTACCTTTGTTGGTTTTATTACTGTAACATCTATAGGATCAGGATTCCATAGCTCCAGGTGAAATACAGACCCACAGTCCTTTCTCCAAAGAAATTTCAGTCTAGATAGACAAGACAGACATAGCACTGAGGGAACAAGTGACTCCCCAAGGTCATGCACCAAGCCAGTGGCGGAGCCAGAAATAGAAGTCTCTTGAATCCCAGGCTACTGCACTATCCACTAGGTCACACTGCCTCACTCATATTCTGTTTTATATTCTGTATTACCCTGCAGTGGATTCTTCAAAGAACTTGATCAATCAAACTGAAAAACAATTAGTGGGTGTTCGGCTCATGTGAATATCATGTGTTTAAGTGTCTAAATAGGAAGCTAGGTGCCTAAAGTTAGGCACACAAGTTTGGAAACGTGGGCCCTTAACTAGTCAGTGTTTCTGACTTTTGTGTGCTTAATGTATCAATCCTGACCTTGCATGAAAACAATTTAATTATGTATTTAATTATGTAGCCTTCTCTACAATCTACAGTCATAATACCAAGCTGCAAACTCTCCCTCTGTCCTCTAATATTCATTGCACTTCTACAGCAACATCCATCCAAGGTATTTAACAAAATCTTTAATATTTAATAAACTTCACAACAACCCTGTGAGATATGTAAATATCGGTATCCCCATTTCACTGGTGGGTTAACTGAGGTACAAAGATGCAAACTACGTTCCCAAAGATCCCACAGCCGTGAGCAGTGGAACTGTGAATAGAACTCAATAGTTGTTCCTCTCAGTTCCGTGCAAGACAACACCATCATTCTCCCAAGATGAGAGTCAAATTCTCAGCTGCTTTCAATGGGCAAAGATGCACTGCAGTCAATGAGGCAATGCTGATTTACGCCGGCTGAGGATCTAGCCTATTATACTAATTCAAAGTAAAATATTTGTCCCTACTGTGTCATAATTAGAGAGTCACTTCTTTTCTCTAGCGCCTGTAATGAAATGCTTGAACTATTTATTGTGAATTCTTGTTTTAATCAAGTGATTCTTTAGTGGACCTTGTTTAGCCTTCAAGTAATTTGTTTTACTGGTGCTTCAGCAGAAAGAGATTGGATGGTTCCTGATTAATGACTTACAGGAGACAGGGGCACATTTTATCTGAAATAGGTACATGTTGCCTCCTTCTTTGCAAAACAGCAGCTCCACACAACCATCCCGGCTGCCGAGCTCTGCAAAAGGATTCCAGTGGCGATGATATTAAGGGCTTGATTGTTTTTTCCTTGTCTGGAGTGTGGAGCAGGATCCAGCTGGCACCATAGCTGAGGTGGGCTGTCAGCAAGAATCCTCCTGCTTCCTTTAACGAGCCTTCTCCTCATGAATATTTGCATTATTCAAATGAATGAAAGCAAGGTTAGGAGCTTCCCACTGGTTGTTTCAACAATTTGGACTGATTGACGAGTGTTTGGAGAGGAAAAGGGAAGGAGAGAGCAAGTAAAAAGCAGCGTGGTGGCCTTGGGATGGGCTGGAGAACAATCTGTGAGGGAAGGCAGGGAGCCCGGCTGCCTGGGGAGGGGAGCAACCAGAGAGGGTTTGAACTAAGACGAAGAGCTCGGGAGCTGTGGAATTGCTGTACTCCTCTCTGCTAGGTTTTGCAAATCCCAGGTAATCCAGAGATAAAGCAGGGACACCCACCCCAATGGAGAAAGGAAGTCAGCTGCTGAGACTGTCTATGCTGAGCCAAACGTAGGCCTTAGTCACCTACAGGGATGGTTTCCTAGCGGTTGGGGGAGAGCATTCAAGAAGGCTGCAGGCCTGTCAGCTTTGAGCCTGGTGTCAGGCTGTTGAGCTGAGGACGCTGATGTGGTGCTGTTGACCTCTGCAAAGTTCCCCTCGGCATTGCCCTCCTTTGACACAGGGCTGTTGCAAGCCACCATTCATTGGTAACCACTTGTGAGAGTCTGTTTTTTTCTTCCCGTGGATGGATCTGAAAGTTCTGCTCAGTCCACCCGCACACAGAAGATGTCAGAGAAAAGTAAATTCCCACTGATCCCACCGGAACCGCTGAAGCTGACTCAACCATCCCAGAATGACTCATTAAACGTTTCTTCTCCAGGCTGTTCTGGAAGGAAATCCTGGGCCCTCCCCTGAGATGTGGCTCAACCCACCTCTTTGGTGCTTGCTACTTGTAGTGGTTTCTCCCCTCTCTTTGCATGGGTTGTGTCCTGGGTGCTTTTTGGTGACACATAGTGCCTCCAACCAAGGTGTCTCCTCTCTGTGCCCAAGAAACAAGAGGTGCTGGAAAAATGAACAATGCTACCCCTGCTAGCAAGAGTAGATAAACCCAATCCATAGGAGACAAAGTGCATTAACATAAACCCCAGTAAAGGAACAATACACTCCAAAAATAACCATAAAACAAAGGACAACTTCATTGGCAGCTGGAAAGTAGGGTGTGGGGAAGGAAAGGGTTAGGCTTTACTCATAGGTACTAACACATCAACAAATCGACAGACTTTCCACCTCCCAACACTCATGACCCTTCCCAACCCCCAGCTATCTCCCTAGCCCCTTCCCAGGTAGATGATGCCCTAGGGATGAGCTTGGAAATGAGCCATGTAACCATTGTCTGATGTCAACAATATAAAATAGAAATCCTCTTACAGAATCTTTGCCCCTGGGTTTGGCAGGGTCCTCTCCTAGCTCATATCAGGTTCCTCAGTTTGGAGTCCTGTGGAGATCTCAGCTGGCTTTGGGTAGCTGGCACTGAATTAGATCTATGTGGCTGGTTTCCACAGGGTTTGCACTGCCTGACCTATGCAGTAGGTCCCACCGCGGTTCAGAGTCCCTTTGTGAGACAATCAGGGGCTGCCTGACCTGTTCTGTTTCTCTCCCAGCCTCAAAACTCAAACTCAAGCATTCTGAGAAACAGAGCCAGACTAGCCATTACTGTTGTAATCTATGGGGTAGGATCCCCGAGGGGCTCAGGAACTGGGAAACTGCAAATTGGGGCTACACTTGTTTCATAGATTCATCCGTTCTGATGCATTTGGTCACAAGGACATCTCCAAGAAACCATCCTAACACACTGACACTACAGTATTGCCAAGACCAAGAATTTAAAAAAATGAGTCAAAGCCCCCAAAAACCATGAGATTAAAAAAACACGGAGAGTGGAAATTATTTTTATTTGCCTTCCAATTTCAGATCCTTTAAGGTGCACTTAGGCCACGTTCTTAAGCTTTTCTCTGCAGCCACAACAGCTAAAAACTCCTTTAAAAAGAAAAGGAAATTGAGATTCACACCTAGTCAATTGGGTCCAGAAACTCGGGCTTTCAGAAACACACCACATAACATGGTATAATAAAATCACAAGAATTGGCAACTGAAAGTACCCTTCCCCCCCCCCCCCCACACACACACAGGGTCCTAAGATAGACAAGATATAAGAAAATTTAGCAGAAGTAGTACAGTACTTAACATTAAATTGTAATATCTACAAAAAGGTGAATTCCTACTGGATTAGCCATTTAAACAACGGAATTATTATAATTGTGGAACAGAGAGAGTTCATCTCAATTGTGTCTTTGTGACCATTGCCATTTGCATGGCTATCCTTTTGCTAATTTGTGTCTGGGCGTGCGTGCATAGTAGTCCCACCTGTAGGCACCTGAACCTTTTGCGACATGGATTTGAACACAATTAGATTCAGACAACGCTGATCAGCTTATTCATGCCAAACCACAAGTAGGGCCTGTGACAGATGTGGCAATTTCCTACAATATCCTGGAAAGATCTTATCAAACTAAGTTTATGTGTCATTGTGGGCCAGGGACTGTACCTAATTCCATGGCGGTGGGGAAACAGAGCCCTCCAGGAACTAGGAGAAATGGAGTGGGGGAGAATGATTAGGCAAATTCACACAGGTTATAACATCTCCAAGAGGTACCACCACAAGGGGACACTCGCAAGTAAACAGACAATGAAAGGACTTTTGGATAAATGGTCTGCGTTTTAACTGACTCAGTACATTTGTGTTGTTAGAGTGCTAGATAGCACAGATGAGGCACTTCTGTGTGGAAACTTGCACTATAGAGTCTTAACGGGCATTGATAGGATACAGCTCTGGGGAAGCTGTCCCTGTCCGAGCCCTAGAGAATGTGGGATTTGGCATGGCAATAAAGGGACACCTGTTAGGTAGCACTGAAGATTCAGTGTGCACCAGAAGACATAATAGATGGGGGTTAGGGGGAATAAGCGAGATCATACAAATTAAAAAGCAGCATTTGAAATCTAATCAAATATTCTCTCAATTTACTCACCACCCCTGCGGTGCTGTGTTGCTTTATTAGGTTTTTATTCTGTATTCTCTTTTAAAGTGACATTTACATTAATTTACAGTACTAACATGAAACCCTATTTAAAAGCAGAGCGATTTTTATGACTTGATTTTTTCAAGTGCTGTCACTGGGTTTCCAGCCCACTAATAAGGAATCTTTTGTTTTATTTCATATCTGCAGGAGAGAATCCAAAGTCTCTTCAAGGTTAGTTCCTGATGTATTTGTTAAACACAGTGGGGAGACCATCTTGGTGGGTTCAAACAGTAATTGGCTGTGAAGCAGGAATGTTCCATCCCCAAAGCCCTCCTTACTCCAAAGCGCCTTGTGTGCCTGTAATCATCATCAGAGCCCGTTCCACCTTCAAAACCAGAGACCCGCTGCATTTTCGGGGGGTGCGCTGCTATCAAAGAGTCATACTGGGGGGGCTTCTTCACTTTATAACCTCTGGGATTCTTCTCTGGGCTTCGCAAAGACAAAGCTGGCTACGGGAGGAGGGAGAAGGGAGACTCTACAACAGCACTTGAAAGTTTATTTCCGAACACTTTCTTTTCTCTCCTCCTGACCCCTAAGCCCACTGTCAATGTTAATTACTCCATGGAGCCGTACAGAGACACCTCCATGTTCCCTGGGAGAGTGAAAGCTTCTGGAGCCATTGTTGGCATGGCTGGGATTGAGAGCAAAAGAGGTCTTGATAGATGATCTTTGCTTGGACAGATGTGGAGTCTGCAAATGCAGATTCTCTCTGATTATCCCATTTGTCCCCTCTCCTACTGAATATGTTTTTTTTAAAAAAAAAACACTCTAATTAATGCAGGTAATGAATTGCATATGGCCACGGCATTTTCTTCTCTGTGTGAAATCTGTAGCAGCTGCATTGTTTATCAGTTCAATATGTTTACTGCAGATGCCATTTCTGTCTGACAATTAAGTTGTTTGAAATCTTCTCTTCCCACCCGCTATCTCTGCCCCCTCCTTCCTCCCATCTTCCAGCCCATTCTCGCTCTACCCTAGCTCCATCTGCAATGCTATAACCAGATTCCAGTTACATGACCTGCTTCTCCTTAGCCTCGTGCTGTAAGTGGTCATTTGCTCCCATGCAAAGAGAGTGTAAACTGTTCTCATATCCAAAGATTTATGCATTTAGCCCAGGCATAACTGACCACATAAGGTGGGGAATCAGACCCTCTGCCTTTTGTCTGAGACTAACAGTAAATTATTTACTGCTTTTCGTTTATGATGTGCTGAGTCTATGCATCTCGGCAGAAAAATTGCGCTCTTCAAACCCTTTCCAGTCTAATGACACCTGAAATATACATACTTCCCCCACTGCTATTGAGCTGGACTGTGAAATAATCTTTGAACCATGTCAACATGGCAAAACACATAGAGGATTGATGATTTACCGAGGCCATAATTAAACCTTGAATTTGCCTCTCCTCTCGGCTCAGCTGCCTTCCCGTCAGCAGCCTCTACAGCAAATTGTTGCAACCTAATGTCCTATATGTTTGGGTTTTCTTAATTTATTTCCTGCACCTCATTTTCCTGGAACAAGTGCTGTTATTTATGGCTCACCAGAAAACACTTTACATTTATTGGGGTTATGAATTTCAGTAATGGTTTCTGTGGCAATTTAATCTGTCCTAACTATGCGGCATTTTACAATGACAATTAAATTATTATTAAAAAAATAAACCTCAAATGACATTCTTATCCCTTATCAACATATCAAAAGTTTCACGGTGTTGCATTTTTAGGTTAGGCCATAAATAGCCCACTGTACTTATAAGTGAATCTGAGCTATAAACTCTGAGAGAACTTAATTAACTTCCACAGTATATTTGAAAGGAAAATTCTTTACATATTCCAGTGTCAGTGAATGAAACATTATTTGAAAAGTGGGTTTATTATAGGCAAAGGCTCATGCTCAGACTTAGTACATCAAATTTAAGAGTCTTTAAATATTATGTCGACTCTAGAAATGGAAAGCATTCCCGTGGGGTGGGAGTGGTAAATTTGTGAGTTTTCTTGTCCTAACCTCATGGGGGAGAAAGCTTTTATTTCCATCGGTCAGCACTGTATATAAACATTGATCAAAAAAGTGTCAAGTGTGTTAATTTACATGCCATTAAATTAATTTTAACTCTGGCCTGCTGAGTAGCTGATTTTCAAAGCCTAAATATCTGGGCTCTTTCGAAACATTTAATTCTTTAAAAATTCCCAAAAGACGCAGCCCAGTTTGGGTGGGTGGGGACATAAATTTTCTGCAAGATTTAATCTGTATGTGTGTGTATATGCGGGTGTGAATTTAAGCTGACTTTTCTTCAGAGAGCGACAAATAAGAGCCGTCGCTAGAACCAGCCCCCGAAACTAGGACTGAAAAATAGCTGACAATTTATTGTTGTCATGGTAGCACTTAGAAGGCTCAAATGAGATCAGGCCCCAACTGTGTGAGGCACTGTACACACCTGCAGTAAGAGACAGTCCTTCTCCCAAACTGCTTACAGGCTGAGTAGACAAGACAAAGCAAAGGTAGGGTAAAAGGAATATCATGTCCCCCAGTTTACAAACAGGAAGGGTGATCCAGTGGCTAGGATTGCCTTGGTTGAACTTGGATAAGGCACAAAGCATCTCTATGCCTTGGCTTTCCATCTGTAAAATGGGGCTAATAGCAGTGCCCTACCTCACAGGAATAAAATCCATCAGTGCTTCTTAGACACTCAGATACTGCAGTGATGGGGGCATGAATTACTAGATAAGATGGGGAGTGAAGGTCCGAGGAGGCTAAATGATTTGTCCCTGGTCATACAGGAAGTCCCCTCTCACCCAGCCCTCTGCTCTAACCAGTGGAACACATGTTGCATTTTTGTGTTAACTTAGCATATAAGGAGTTTATGTGAAGGCTCGTACAATCCCATCCCATGAACACTAACATATTGGGATGAATGGGATCAATTGATGACTCCCTGCCACAGCTCTGTAAGAGCCCAGGGCCCTGTCGACTTTCATCCCTGAAGAGAGTGGAGAGGGGCTCAAAGAACCTGTCTTCTATTCCTCAACCTCTATGCAACCCAAACATAAGGGCTAGGCATAATCATGGGCTCTGCATTCTCCTGCATCTCCCGAAAGGGGGGAAAGAGCAGGACTATGGCCCTTTCCATGCCTAGCCACATGTCATAGGTAGGCATGGAAAAGGGTTGTTTGGTGCTCATGAACACCACAGAGCTTGAGGAGGGATTGTGCTTCTGGAAACATTGTCCCTCCTGAAGGGTCCATTGTTATGGCAGAACTACCAGTGTAAGCCAGTGGCTGAATGCTCCAAAATGGGACATAGTAGGAGCTCATCCGTTCAGCACCATGGAGAGCAGCTATAGTAAAAATCAGTGTTCTGGGATCTGCCATTCCCACAGGAGGCCTAGTGCTGGGAGACACATATGACCTCAGGTGATGAGCCACCCTGTACAAATGTGGAAATCTAAGCTGATAGGTTACTTTGGATTTTAGATACTCCAAAATAGGCCTGGATCCAAACAGTTCATCCAGATCCTTCCCCCCTTCACCTGGCTGAACTTGAATGAAATGCAGGCCAGTTCCAAACCAAAGCCCAACACAGTCAACTCATGTCTCTTATAAACAGGGCAGCCTGAAGCTGGTAGCTTACCTGCCACATCAAAAACAGACACCGAAACAATGCCGCCCTCTACAGAGTGCAACTGGGTCCCTTCCTGAAGACTAACCAAATCCAGAGCCCAAAGCCAAAGCGAATCTGTTCATTGACTTTGTTTTGCTCTGGATGAGACCCATGTCCGCCAGGAGCCTTTGATATGTGGCTCTATTTCAGTTTAAACTACCAAACTCCACCTGTGAAAAAAATGAAAACAGATTCCCCAAGGTAAGGTAATCCTCCACCTCGATAAACCGAACTTGCTTTCATAACACTCAAAACTCAGGCTAGTAACACCTAAATCCACTGAAGTTCTGCAGGTCACCCTGACAGAGCTTGCATCCCGGCAGCTGTCATTATGGGAGCTCCTTTCACTGGAGAGCCTTATTTTTCGTACTTAATTAACAGAGCTGTTTTTAAATTCCTTCAACTACTAAAAAGCAAGTAGAAACAGAATCATCCCGCAGAGACCAGAAGGCTCTAATTGTCAGTAAGCAAAACCCCAGGTTAAATTCAGCCATGGAAGACGTCAGCTGGTGGTGAGAGGAGAACGCCTTATGAGGGAATGTAACTCCTATGGTTTAAGCTGATGTCTGTTTTCCATAATGCCTTTGAATCTGACTGGATTTTCTGCATCAGAAACTTTGTAGGAATAATAACTGAAGATCTAAAGGAATAAAGCAAAAATTTATAAATGTTTTGGGTCTGAATGGGAAAGCTGTGGGGCCTACCAGAGCTTTGTTCTCACTTTCATTGCTGTTTTGTTCAACCTTCAGAAGAATAAAATTACCAGGAGAGGGCTTCCCCCCTCAGGCTGCTGAGCGGACGGACTCCTCTTTCAAGAAGCTCCATGCAGCGTGCTAGCGAGAGCTTCTGTGCTTCCAAAACTAAGTGTCACTGCATGAAAATCTGGAAACTTGTAGCAAATCATAATTAAAGCCTATGAAATGGGATTTGAAACAAAAGTTTATTCTTTTCTGGAATAGGGTGGGGAGGTAGGAGTCACCTGCTGTCAGGTTGCTATCCTCAAGGACAATGTGATTCTTTTTTCACCCTCCTAGAGGTTTCCAAATCCCAAATAACCATTCTGTCATTCCAAGAAATTGCTTGGACAAAGTTTCATTCACCCTGATCCCCTCTGGCAGAATGATTAGTCTGGATGAGTATAGCATCTGTCATTCACCATAAATGGAAAACAGGAGAGGTATAAGACAGATATAAGAACTTCTACCCTGGAGGCCACAGTCGTGAGAGGCAACCAATTGGGATTTGTCACTTGAAATGAGAGAGGGAACAAACTCCTCCTGGATACATGTAGTCAGAATTTGATAACGGTCAAATTCTGGGTTGAACTGAATCTCTCCCCCAATCTATCTTTGTCGGGAGGACCAGAACTGTGGCCAATGTATCATCTTTGGGTCAGTCCTGAGTTGAGTTCAGAGTGGGAAATCTCATAGACGATCACGGAGGGGTGTACTGCAAGAGACCCAAGTGTCTCATAAAATCCATTGTTGCTTTTAACTGGCCCCTTTGCACTTGTGAGACCAGATTTTCCAAAGATTTTGCCAGATTTGCAAATACTCAGCACCCACAATTAGGGCCCGTTTTTTTAATTAGCTCAGCTCCCGTTACGTAAGGGCTAGGTTGCCGAAAAGGTTCTGAATCCAGCCACTCACATTGTGACTTTAAATGCCAGGTTTTTGAAAACGCTCAGTCCCCAACGTGCACTCAATACACTCAGTTCTTTGGAAAATCCAGCCAATTATTTAGGTTTATAGATGACAGATGAGCTCTTTGGAAAATCCAGACCATAGGGCACACTGCATGGCTTTGAAAGCATTTTATTGCCATTAATTTATTAAGACCCACAGCAGCCCTGAGAGATAGGGCCGAATATGTACTCTTCTCATTTTACATATGGATAAGCCAAGGCACAGAAAGATGAAGCTAATGTGCCTGAGGTCAGAAGGACTGTCAAATCAGTATCCAGCCTGGAAGTAAAAACCAGAAGTCCCAACTCCCAGTGCCCTACTCCGACCACTGGGCTACTAAATCCTACAAGACCCTTTGCAAAGTGATTAGAAACCAGGTTTTCTTCAATCTCTGTTCTGTGATTCATCTCCCAGACTGCATGACCTCAGAACTCCATTCTGGGTTTGAAAGAGACCGAATGGAACATTTATTAATAAATAAAAAGAGTTTGGAATATTTAACTGGATCAAAGATTACAGATTATAGAGATCTGAGGCTCTTTAATAAATATTAAACATCCATCTTCCCCTCATTTCTGGCCATGCATTAAGCATGGTTGAGAATCACAGGGACAATGAATTCAAAAGTCGGGAGACCTTTGTCTTTGTTACAGGCTCTTCCTAATAAGAAACACTTAAATACCCTTCAGTTGATGCAAATCTGCAGCTACTCTGATTAGCACAAAGAGTACCAAATGGCAATGGAAATCAAGGAACCTAATTATTTCCAGCAGCCTCTTCATTGATGTTCCACAGAAATGAAAGACTTGTCTCCCCTCTCACCTCTTGGGCCCTATTATGTTCTAAACTTTGCCTAGCCCTGCTGACCCACCACCTGCACTTTGTGTGGATTTGATGAGTCATGAAACCAGCATCATTTATAGTTCAAGGCACCAAAGCCATTTCCCCTTGGCACCTGTGATGCCCTTTCTGCTGCAAAACAGAAATTGATGACGTTCTCTGTTAAGGGAAAACTCTGCTGACTTTTAATCAGCCATTTCATAGACAAGTATTTTCTTTAGAAAGAATCTTTAATTGGCATTCTGAAAGAGCAAGGATCGGGTGTGCATGTCTGTACCTGTGTGTATGTAGATTCATGAATGCAACATTGGTCCAGATGTTCTCCTGCACTGAGATCTCAGTGCAAGGAGACTGCTGCCTTGTGTAGAGTTACCTTTCCCTGTCTGAAGCTGTGTGGATAGAGCTGAACCTTTTCCCCGAAAATGTCCAGAAAACACATTCTTAATTATATCCTGGGACATTTCACAGCTAAAATATTGCTTCTTGCAAAACTTTCATGAGATGGTGGTTGGACATCAGTACATATGAACTCCAGGTTTCTATTTAATATGAAAATTGATCTTTGTCCGAACAATCTTTAAAAATCTGAAATTACCAAAATATTTGGGGGGGGGCCCTCAAGACCCATTCTTTAGTTAAAAGCTGTGATATTTCCCAGGGGTTGGGTGTGGGAATTGGATCCTGATCTGATCAGCTACACTCATTCCGAGCACTGATTCCTGAGTATCCCATTCATCAGCTGTTCACTGATTTCAAAACTAAACTAAAGTTCTTCAGTGAGGTGAGTCACAGGCAGATACAAATTGGAGAACTAATGGAGAAAGCTTTACACCTTCTTCTGATAGTTTTAAATCTCCTTTGAACAAGATCCTAGCTAAAGCTGGCTGAAATTCCCCTGATTTAGGGGATTTGATCAATTTTTTACATCTAAGATTTGATTTTTGACAAAAGACCTGTAGTCTATTCCTGCCTCTGCCACACACTTCCTGTATGACCTTGGGCAAGTCACATAGTCTCTTTTTGCACACATCCCCATCTGTACAATGGAATAGTAACACTTTCACCCACATTTTGTCTATCTTGTGCACTTAGACGATATACTCTTTGACACACTATTTGGCTAGAACAATGAGGCCTTTTTTATCTCAGCTGGTATCTTATGGTAATATAAATAATGACAATAAATATGGCCCTATATTTGAGGCCTTTTAACAGGCCCCAAACCAGTGTGATCACACTGCTTTTATGAACTGATTGTGTTATGATGTCTCAGAGCAGTTTTACTCACTTTTCCACTAAAACCAACTTCTTTGCATGTATTCTTAACATTTCAGTTAAAGACACCTCAGCAAAAAAATACTACAGGAGCTAGATTTAACCCTCCAGTGTTGTTCTACTGCTGTAGGCATCTTTGTACAGCACCTAGTGCAATGGGGACCTGCTGCATAACTAGGGCTTCTAGATGCTTCCATAATACAAACAAACATTCTGCTCTAGATCGTATGGTCTTTCTATTACTTGGAAGTTTTAATCCCCATCTTTCCTTTTGGCTTTGGTTCTCCTCTTGATTCATAACCTTTCAAGTCGATATACTTTGGACCCAGAGTCTAGGTTTTGGAATCTCCATTGAATACAGTTTGGGGAGGGATGGGGGATTCACCCTCCCTGTTCAGTTAAAAATAAATGGTATCTTTTCTGTGATTCCAGGCAGAACATGGAGCGTTCTCTCTATTACACCACAGCTGAATTCTAAGTACACAATTATACAGGAAGGATCTTTAGATAAACCAGCTTGAGGACTTTCAAACATTAAACTCCAAATCAGATAACCGCTTTCATCTGGAGCACTGCATTACATGTTATGCTGCAGCTAAGTGGAAAGCTTAACAAAAAAATACCTTCCGTGGGTATAAAGACGTCAGGGTAATAAAATAGGCGGATGCAAAATCCTCCAAATAATAGAGAAAAGGAAAGATGAAACAAACGCAGACTATGCTCTCTGCCATCCCCAGCTTACTGGAGTATCGGAGTCTCGGTCCGGTTTCAGCTTCCCCCAGTTTTTCATCTGCTGCCAAGGGTAAAAAAAAGTTACACATATTCCAAATGAGTGCAGAGTCCCAGATCAAGCCATTAATAGAGTATTATATGTAAAACAAGTAAGGCAATTATCCCACTCTGCTCTGCCCTGGTAAGGCTTTAATTGGAAGACTGTGTTCAGTTCGGAGCCCTGTATTAAGAAAGAAAGAAAGAAAGAAAGAAAGAAAGAAAGAAAGAAAGAAAGAAAGAAAGAAAGAAAGAAAGAAAGAAAGAAAGAAAGAAAGAAAGAAAGAAAGAAAGAAAGGTGAATGGGGAAAAGTTCATTTAAACTCATATAAGAAAAAGACTTGGGCAACTCAGACTGCTGAGAAAAGATTAAGAGAAACTGGACGTGTTTGGTCTGAAGAAATGAAGACCCTGATTACTGTATGCGCACCCAGACACACAATGCAAAGGTGTGAGATAGATGTGCTTGTTCTGATTAGGATGCATTGTATCCCTACACAGGAGCCAGCATAAACCTTATGCATCTCGTAGACTACAGGCTCATTAGGGCTTGACTCACCTGCTCTGTGTTTGTGCAGTGCCTAGCACAACAATGCCCCATCTTCCACTGGCCCACAGGCACAATTCTCAGAAACCTGATTAACAATCCCATCAATTGCCCTTGCATCCAGTTTTGAAAATGTAAATGGCACTTAGAACAAGTCAAAGACAAATCAGGCTAAACTAATCCAGTGTCAACAAGGGCACAACAAGAAATGGTCTTATGTTATCACCAGGAAATGCTGAGTTAAATATTACAACAAACTTGCTCTAAGAACTCTTATGCTGTGGGAAGAGCTGCCAAAGGAGCCTGTGAATTTGCCATCATTACAGACTCTTCAAAGCTCGACTTCCATGGAACTAAGGTGGTCATGGCGGGTAATGAAATCTCCCCCTGTCCAATGCTCAGGGACAGACTAAGGGTGAGACTTAGACTCATAAACTTTAAGGCCAGAAGGGATCATCATGATCATCTAGCCTGACCTCCTACACATTGCAGGCTACAAAACCTTTCCCACTCCTCCTCTGAAAGACCCCTAATCTCTGGCTGAGTTACTGAAGTCCTCAAATCATGATTTAAAGACTTCAGTTACACTGAAGATTTGACCCTAGAGCAATGTAGGGGGTGTAATTCCATAGAGGTGTGAGCTATCTAAAGGTCTTTGCTCCTTTGTAACGCAGAATTAGCATTGCTATAACCAGGATTTCTCTTAGTCCTAACATGCACTTTAAGGAATACATATATTAATAGTGTTGTCTCATTTTAGGAGTTAATATTATTAATTTGTCTTACCCGGTTATGGGCTATAGGCTTGCCAATTAATAGGATCTGAAGATAATAAGGTTCTTGCCCCAGAATCAGGTTACACAGACTTTGCAAAGGACTCTCAGAGATATGACAGGATGCTCACTCTGAAACCAATATAATCAAAGACTTTAATTGAGACTAATGGAACAGCATTCAAATAGTAATCAAATGGTGAAATAATCAGAGTTACAAATTCAATAATATTATTCTAGAGATACATGTCATATTATATACTATAAATCTTTTGATTAATACACTCACACCCTTTCTTGAGAACCTGGTGATAAGAGACAAAGGAGCCCTCCTTCTGTGTCCAAACTTAGTTTCCTCACCCACAAAATGTGAGAGTACACTCACTCCATAGGCTGCTTCGTACGTATCGATGACATATGCACACATATTAATGACATTAGATCATTCTCACATCTGTTCTTTTTGTCCTACCCGGTTATTTCGGTTCTTTTCTTGTGGTGTACCTGTTATGTTTAAGGGTATGAACTTAGGAAGCCCCCTATGCCAATCTGCTTCAACGCATCCTTTATCTAGCTATGTTAAAGGTCACAGCCATATATGGACCTTATGCTTTAACTCAGCATTACCTATCTAGGATTCAGTGATTCCCAAACTTTTGTATCGGTGACACCTTTCACATAGCAGCCTCCAAGTGCGACCCCCCCCCCTATAAATTAAAAAAACACTTTTTTATATATTTACCACCACAGCGGGGTTTGGGGTGGAGGCTGACACCTCGCGACCCCCCATGTAATAACCTTGTGACCCCCTGAGGGTTGCTGACCGCAGTTTGAAAACACCTGATCTAGGTGAAAAGTCCCAAACATGTATGCTAACTTTGCTATCTGGGTGAAAGGCCCCACACATATAGATGCTATCGTTGCCTTGGTTCAACATATAGGATGCATTGCAGCCAAAATACCTTAAATCTATAAACTATTATCAACTACTATAATAAAACAAATAATCAAACCCATAAGAAATGCATAAGGAAAGATATATAGGCAAGCAAGCAGGTTAGCCCTATAGGCTACAATAGCATCATATGGACTGCAGGTTATCCTATAGATAACTAAAGGCTCTGTGTATGTCAGATGTATGAGGATCAGTTCAGATGAAATAAAAACACTTGAACCTGTGCTTAAATCTCTATCCAAACCTGACCTTTTCCTTTGGCTTGATCAGGTCTGGTTCATTCCCACCCACCCTCATTATTTTCCACTTCACTTCCACAGCTGCCTCTGCAGTGCAGTTCATGGCCATGTCGCAGACAATCATGGAAGTGGTCTCTTGAAACAGTCAGTAAAGCTCTACTTGTGGCATTTCTGACCTGGCCAGAAGCAGGAGATCCTGGAAGGAACTGTAAGTTTGGGGAATTTGTGAGCCCAAGGTCTTCTGAAATGATTTGGATAAGCATCTAGATCTGAATATTGGAAATGGCCTATATCTTTGGAAGAGGGCAAACCAAAGCCCTCAATCCAAACAAAATCTAGAAGTAGTTGTCGAAGGACAAGTGCACAGGCCTGGAGCTCAGGACACCTGGGTTTTATTTCTGGCTTTAATATGAAACCTGCTATGTTAACTTAAGCAATTCACGTCACCGTTCTGTACCTCAGTTTCCTCTCCTACCCCTTGCCTTATCTATTGTGATAGGAAGCTCTTTGGGGAAGGGATTGTTTCTTGTGTATGTACAACTGCTAGCACCATGGAGTTCTGATCTTAGTTGCGGCTCGTAGGAAGTACTGGACTACAAATGATATTATTAGATCTCAAGCCCACCTGTGGTGGAGAATTGCCTGACCCAATCTTCTAGAGGAAATGAGTCACTAGTACTTGTCCATCACCAATACTCCAGGGTTAAAGTCTCCGAGAAGTAGAATTTACCAGAGGCTGCACCCATGCTGAGAGTGGAAATTAGCTGGTTTATTGTAACAATAATAAAGTTTCATGTAAGAGTTCCCATTTCACACTATCCTTACAGCATAAGATGATCTCTCTGGGGAAGGTGAAAAAGAATTATAATTACATCTGTAAAAAAAAAAAACCTGGGGAAAAAAACATTTGCCATATGGTATGTGGAAAGTCTTTGGGAACAGAATAAATAATGGGGTTTTCTTTTGTTGCTTGTTGTTGTTTTCATTTTTGCTGTTCCGCTGCATAGGCTGACTGGTGTTCATAGGTATATTTTCCTTTTTTTAAATAGATCGGCTCGGGAAAATTTAATTTCATGACTGCTAATAACACCTGCGGTTGGCAAGCCCAAAACTGACGTATAGGTAATTGAATGTCATGCTATGGGGAATATGTTGATTAGTTCCAGGGTCAGGAGAAACTTATTACTGCATATCCATCATTGCACAATTAGTTGGGTAGATTGTGGGGTTTGGTAAGGAAGTGGTTTACCTTCATCATCAGCTAGAGACCACATCTTGAATCAGCTAGTGACCACAGCTAGCACAATGCCAGATGGCATGGCCCGGCAATCTGATATTGAGAAGTAAAATAACTGCAAGATGCTCCTTAAGGTGACATTTTCCTTGTTGCATAGGATCTGCAAGGATTCCCTCCCTCACCTCTCACCGCTCAGACTCCATCATGGTAGGGCTTCCTGATAAATCACAGATGCAGAAGCCGGGCAGGAAGGTCAAGGTGACAAAAGGAAATCCATACATCACTCCTACTGAGGTGAAGGGCAAAGTGAAGGACAAGTTATGCATAGTCACTGGCCCCCAACACCCTGCACAAGGGACATGCAGGTACTATTCCTACCCATTGGCTGGAATAGTGACAACAAGAGAAGGACATGGCGGGTTGCACTGAAACCCTGACCCCAGATGGGGGGATGTGGACATTGTCTTACAATCCTGGTTGTAACTGATTTCTCAGATATTACGGAAGTGGAGGTTTTGAATATGCATCCCCTGCGTCTGTAGCTTTCTAATACTTAGCTCTTGTATATTCCAGCTCAAAGGACGGTTATTGCTAAGAGGGGGAAATGGAGGCAGAGAGAACAGAAGTGACTTGCCTAAGGTCACACAGCCCATCAGTGGCAGAGCGGAGACCAGAGCTCAACACCCCTGACCTCCCAGTCTGTACCCTATCCCTTAGACCAGCGGTGGCCAATCGAAATTTGATACTAGCCACATTGCTAGCCACACTTGTGGTTTTGAATTTTTCTTCTTAGCCACATTATTTAAAAAAGCCACATGCATTAGCCACAATTCAATAGCCTATTAGCCACGTGTGGCTAGTGGTGAACGTATTTGACACTGCTGCCCTAGACCCTATGGCCTTCATGCTGTTTATAAATGGGTAATGCAGTTCTGCAGTTTCTTCCATGTCAGGCTTTTCCTCTGTCTTTTGCGGCTGGATCTCCCAACCAATTATGGCAGAACAATCACCAGTATGGTCTAATAATGTGTAAGTTTTCATCAAAATTAAAATGTACATAAGAGACCTTCATTTCCCTTGCACTGCATTGCATTAGTGGGGAAGACAGCAGAACAAAAGCTAAGCAAACAGCAGGAGTTGTTTGCAAATGCTTCAACTCAAGTAAAACAGAGATTGTCTTTCTGTAAGTCCCTCCTCTCCCTGTCACAGGATATTTACAAAGCAAACTCAGACATGAGGTGGTGGGGTCCCATTCTGATCTCCAGTAAAAGACTACAAAACAGCAATAATTTAAGTGTCTTCTGGGTCTAAATGAAAACATTAATTAATATCTAACTAAGGAGGTTCTTGTTTCACATCTCTCCTGCAGTGGATAACAGTACAACTTAATTAATACTCAGTATATGCTCCAATGTCTAATGCTGAGGACAAAAGCATGGAGGGTGAATATCAGCCTATATCTATTTCAAGCAAGAATTGGTGTCAGTTGAATAGCCTTGCAAGTAATTTAGACAAAGAAGGACAATTCAACAGGGTCCATAATACATCCCTAAACCAGCTGACTCGACAAATAGTCTCACGTCCAACTTCTTCCAAGTCTGGGTTTTCTATATATCTCTATATAGAGGTGTATTTCTGATCTAATGTATGAAACAGGATTACTATGTGCATATATTTTGCATTAAAGGGATACCGTTGAGGTAAATTTTATGGACAAGATTCATTCCTAGAGCCTAGAGTTATCCCATGGGTAGCCGGAGTCTTGTATATTTAAATTATGTTATGTCTTAACCAGTAACACCTTAGATTATAACCACCAAAAGAAAGGCATGAAAGTAGTTTGCATCTCACCGCTTCTGCAGTATGTCTCATTTTATTCCGTTCATTCAGCTAAACTGGGTCATCTTCACATTCTCTTTATTGTTAGCCTCACTTCCTGGTTCTCATCTCTAAGCACAATGCTGTAAGGTTTACATATCCATTATTGCAGGGGCACATTTATGTTAACAATAATACTAATTAATAGAAATCTGCTTTCACTGTAGACAAGGCCCCGTTTTTTAAAGCTATGTAGGTGTTGCCGCACTCATCATACTAATGCCTAACTGACTTAGGTGCCTAAATCTCCTTTTCAACATGGATTTAGGCACTTCAGAGTCTAAATCCCATTGTCTGTTGGTGGAATTTAGATTTTTAAGTGTCTAATTCCCTTTTGAAGCCAAGATTTAGGCTCTTCGGGCAGTTAGGTGTTGTGACACTGAGTGCAGGAATGTCTTCATATCTTTAAAAAGCTGGGCCCAAATCCAGAGTGGTTCTGAGCACTGGGGACCAGTGAACAAAATCTCTCACTTGACTTTGATGGGCTTTGGATCAGGCTCCAAGTGGCCTCCCACTGTCCCTTCCCTCAAGACCTTACAGTCTAAGTGACAAGCTAGAAATGAAATGACACTCCCAGGTCCCATAGTGGGTCATTGGAAGAGCCAGTATTAGAACCCAAGTTTCCAGAGTGCTGTTCTATCACCAGGGCAATGCTCCAGCTGGTGCCGGCTCCAGGATCTAGCCCACAACTGCTTAAAAACAATTCCATGAGACTATTTCTGTTCACATTATCCCAGCTGAGGTTCAAGCCCCTCAGAAAGTGGCCTCGCTCCATGAACAGCGGTGGAGATGAGCGGAATCGGACAAGCTGGCATCTGACCCAAGCTGTGCCGTCTCCCCTCATGCTCACAAACACCTGCTTTGTCTCATTTTTCTTTTCCTCCCAAACCTAGACTCTAGATTTAAATTACCTGACAGTATCTGTGCTGGCCAATAGCCAAACCATATTACTGCAGTGATTTGATCAAAACACACCAGGGGAGAAAAATCACATTCCGATTAGAAGAGTCAATTAGGGTGTGAATAGGGGTGTGGAAATTTCAATTCTCTCTCGCCAGGCTACCTAATAGAGAAAACACTTTGTTTCTAAAAGCAGTGAAGTGGCTGCATATTTCAATCCTCTATTGTGTAGGAAAACACCAAATATCCTATTAACATTTCCTCAAGTCTGCAGAAAAGTTCTTTTTTTCCACTTTTTAAAAAAAAACATAAGAAAAATGGAAGCAAATTTGGAAGCCAATTGTAAGCCCCATACTCTCACTGTTGGCTAGCTACTCACATTCATTGTTACACTTGTGCGATCAGCAACTCACCAATAAAAGTAATGGGTTTATAGTGTGGCCCTTAATAACTCTGATTTATTATTTCTATCACAGTATTCCCTCGGGGTCCCATCTGCATTGGGCATTCTTCTCAAAGGCGGTCCCTACCCTCCAAAGGTCTTACAGTCTAAATAGACAGTGGAAGGGGAAACAAAGTCACAGAGAGGTGAAGTGAGACGCCCAACATCATACAGCTGGTCTGTGGCCCGGGCTGGAAAGAGAACCCAGATTTTCTGGCCTGCTTCCCTACCCACAAGCCCATACTGCCACTCTGTTCAACTTGGCTACAGCACCACCATTGGCGGGAAGATGGAATAGACTGGATGCTGCAGGCCTGTTTCTGGTCCTACCCATCCCAGTGCTCCATGGAGATGTATGTGAGAGGAGACACAAGCCCACTATAACTGTCTCTCTTTCACTGGGAATATTTATTTTCACATACAGACAATGAGTATTTGCAGCCACGAACAGGAAATATCACCCTGTGTCGATTCACCACTATTTTACCTTTTAGACAACACACGAGGTTGGCAGTGAGAGGTGGGATTTATCCCCGGATCTCAGTGTCACTGGGTAATCGTATTTCACCAGTTCGCTGGGAGTGAACGACGGGATGAATCACTTGATGTTTGATTGCTTGTCCTGTTCATTCCCTCTGAAGCACCTGGCACTGGCCACTGTTGGAAGACGGGATACTGGCCTAGATGGGCCATTGCTCTGACCCAGTATGGCCATTCCTATGTTCTTTTGTTCATTGGAGGAGTATCCAAGCATCCTTCCACAGATGGAGGAGGAGAAGGGAGTCGCTTCAGGGTGTTAGCGTGTGTCTGAAGGAGGCAATGGCTGACGATTTGAAAGAAATATCCAACTGTATCTGATAAATTCACACCTATCTTCATCATACTGGATAAATCATCTTAAACAAGTGTCATGTTACTGAAATAATTTGGGATCCTATAGATCATTGGTGCAACCAGGGTTCTATAGTGGCACCAAATCTTATGTAAAGGAGGTCATAATAGGTGTCTACGACCAGGTTATGGATTGCTGATTATGAATATGCCATTGATATGTGTGTATCAATTTTGTAGTTGAAGTTATGAATATTGGCTCTGGACTGTCTTTCCAAATATTGTGCTCTGCTGGGGGGGACATTCCAGAGTATTGGGCGTCAGCTTTGCTTGAGCTGCCTGATGGCCCATTAAAGGACCATCAACTACACAATTAACTTTGTCCACACCCGAGCTTTGCCAGGAATGTGACATGCCTGGTCAGAAACTGAATCATGGAGAGTCAGGTAATTGGACCATGTGACTATGAACCTCCATTTTGCAATTGGACTCTGCATAAGGAGGAGGGAGGTCTTTGCCCACAACAGGAAGTCTATAAAATCTGGGAGAAACTTCCTCCATTTGGTCTTCTACCTCCAGTCTTCAGCCTGCCTTGTTTCCAGCTCTGGATGGAACTTTGCTACACAGGGGAACTCTGGCCAAAGGGTGATGACCCATCCCTGGAGGGGATGCTTTCCAGAGACTGTGATTTGAATCTGCAGTTATTCTACCTTAGCTGCAAGCCTGAACCAAGAGATTTGCCATTACTGCATGTAATTGATTTCTTTTAACCATTCCTAACCCTCACCTATACCTTTTTCCTTGTACAATAAACCTTTAGATTTTAGATTCTAAAGGATTGGCAACAGCGTGATTTGTGGTAAGATCTGATTTGTATAGGGATCATTTCTATAGTTTGTAACTAGAGAAGTGTCGCCTCTGTTGTATGACCTGGGTCTGGGACCTGATTCTTTGGAATTGGGGAGAACCGTTTTCTTTATTTGGGGTATTGGTTTTCATAACCATTGGTCCCCAGGACAGGTGGCTTCTGGTGGTGATACGGGGAACCTGGAGTGTCTAAGGGAATTGCTTGTGTGACTTGTGGTTAGCCAGTGGGGCGAAACCAAAGTCTTTTCTGTTTGGCTGGTTTGGTTTACCTTAGCGTGGAAAAACTCCAGCTTTGGGCTGTAGTTGCCCCTTTGGAAGCAATCTGTCCTGAACTGACACTCACAGTTGGATCCCACCAGGAACAGCACCATCACAACAAGTCAATGGGCTTGGGTGGGTGTGTCCCACCAGAACCAAGCACTTTGAGGGCAATTTTCTCTCCAGACCACAAAAGAGTGGCAGAGACACGCTGTATCTCCTACTGCAACCTCGGGGTTTGAGAAGCCAACTCTGATGTGAAGACTCAGAGCTGGACTCAGAGTAGGCCTGGATGTTCCAGCTCCACCCCAGTCCTCCCTGATACCAAATCCACCTTCTGCAGTTGTACACAGAGGTTCCTTGGAGCAGTGAGTTGCATATGGCAGATCCCCTGCACAAGCTCCTCAAATCTCCCCCCACCTCACCCCATCAATGTAGTAGGACCACCCCAGTTCCACTATGTCCAAAGCTCTCCACGGATGCAGCAAGGGGCCAGGATATGCTTCCCTCAGAGGACCACGTTCTGATGCCAGTCCCACCCATGCATTCCCACTGGGGCATCTGATGTTACACCATGCAGAAGAGGGAGAGCAGACATGTCCTACATAAGTAACCAGAGCCCCCATTTCCCTATGGAAGAATGACTGCGGCGGCAAGTCATTTCAGTCCCGTGTGGTGACAGCGTGGAATGATGCTAACAAATTCAGTCGCACAAGAGAGCATTTCTGAACTGGTGAAGAGATGGTGTAAAATCCCTTTATATTATCAGCATAGACCAGACAATGGCCTTTGCTTATGTAGATCATAATCATCATAATTATCTTTTATGGTGAAGTACTTCAGTATTATGGGACACCGGTACTTTTTCAAAGTGGTTACTAACACATTAAATAAAGAAGTTTAGAGCTGGGAAGCGTTTGATAAATGGCAGGTCTGGGGAGCACTTAAACACAAAAATCTGCTTGTGATAACAACAAGGCTACCTTTTTAAAGGGACAGTCTCATCCCCTCACTTCAAACCCGGGCTGAATGTGGTCCTACAAACAAGGCAACTTTTTATTCAGCCCTTTCTTGAGGGAATATCCCTTTAGGCCCTGAGCCAGCACAATGCTTAAGCATATGAGTAACATTAAGCCTGACTGGACCTGATTCTCATATACACTAAAACCCCTTCGCATCATGCTAGCAGTGAAAAGGATCCATAATGTGAATGCAAATGTATTATAGGTTTAAGATTAGCAGCCGTGTTAGTCTGTATCTGAAAATAAGACGAGGAAGACTTTGTAGCACCTTAGAGACTAATAAATAATAAATAAACTGGTTAGTTCTAAGGTGCTACAAAGTCTTCCTCGTCTTATTAATGTATTATAGGGCCACTCTAATGCCATAGTGATGTAAACAGTCTTAATGTAAATGTACTTCATTTCTCTGTGCCTCAGTTCTCCAGCTGTAACATGCAGAATAATCTCTCTCCCTTTGTCTGTTTTCTTTATTTATATGATATGCTCATCAGTGCAAGGACCATCTCTTACAATAGGTTTGTATAGCACCTAGCACACTGGGGACCCAATCTTGCTTAAGGCTTCCAGACATTACTGCAATTTAAATTATAATGATGAAAGAAGACTATGTCCCTCAAACCAACCAAATGACCCTTTCTGTTATCAGCACAGTGTCTAGATGGCTGAGTTTGAGGTGGGGCTCTTCAGCCATCCTTTCCCTCTCTCGTCCACTGGGTTTTTAGGACTTTTCTAGGATCCAGAAGAGACAGCTGAAGCTGAGACATGGAAATGGCTGGCTCGCAGGTTGACACCCTGCCAGGCATCATAACAAACCCTGAAATTGGTATTTTCACCCTCATTTGGATGATCAGGTGTAAATATAAATTTTAATTATTTACTTAATTAAGTCAGTAATTTGCTGCCCATCAGAAATACTTGATGATGTTTCGGTGCCATCTGTTTCCTAATTGAACTTAATCTCTAAAACATGTTACAAAAATATCCACAAAATAATAATGATAAAAACAAAACAATCCCCTCCCTTTTCAGTCCATTTTAATCACTGCCATTTTCAGTCATTTTCAGGTGTGTGGGGGGGGGGAAGGCATGCAGATGTGCCATGGTTTCGTAGCGAGATGCACTATGAGGGATGGGAAGATGTGCCTAGAAGGTGTGATGAGAATGACGAGATGCACATGGAATGTTTGAAGCATGTGTGCACATGGGTGAAATTCAGAGGGCCAATCAATAGCTTATATGCCACCCTGTAATGCACATTTCTCTTCTGCCCGGCAAGGAACTATTTTAGGGCAAATTGGAACGGCTGGCACTTTAGTTCGTTGCAGCGAAGTCCTCAGGCATGTGGATGCTTCACCAAAATGCAGGCTGGAACCCTCTCGCAAACAGAGTGTCTCCTGAGATTAGTTTTGACTGATCTGGAAATACCATGAGAACAGCCTTTCGCATGTTATGTCAGCATGTCCCTTTCTAGGCTCATCCTGATCGATCAAGCGATCTAACGTATTTTACCGTGCCCATGACTGTGGTATCTGAGTGCCTGGATGCAAAGCAATCAAAAATGTTTTCTTAAAAATGAATTACTTTATCGAGCTTCATACAAGATTTAGGTTCAGGTTTAGTTCACGTTTGGCACAAAGGTTTGGGTTGGCTGCTCTCTTATCCTTACCCGGTATGAACCTACCTTTCTCACTGATTGAGTTATCAGAAGTAAGGACCATCTGATGGCTCCCAGCAGACCAATATGGAATTGGTGTATTCATGTCCATTGGTTTTGCTGGAAGGGGAAGAATTGGCTGTCAACCACATATGGTGCCCATTTCTTCATGTGGACGGATGCCAGAGCTCACACCAGTGCTGACAAAGGCTGATTTCCTTTTCCTGAATGGACTGAGAATTGCGTGAGAAAGACTCCTTGTTCTTTAATAGCCTCTAATTATCTTTCTTTTTCATTCCTTTCCAAACTCTCTGATGTGTGTGTTAGGCCATATTACTATCAAACCATTACCTGAACTTCTTCCATTATTCAGTAACATTTCCTTGATCTTTAGCTTTACATGACTACTCAGTTTTTCTATTATCTTTTACCTTTAATCCTATTGCTAACACCATTTTGTATCTTTCTTTGTCATGCAGCTCATTAGCCAGTTTATTTGTTAATTTACTTATTAACAAGCTCGCTATAAGAGGGAGTTCTTCTACTGACATAGTGGAAGGGTGGGTGGAACTGGGGGAATATTCCTAATCCAAGACACTTGGAGAAGGAGGAGGAGTACATAAAAGCGGATGTGAGGAGGGGAAGGGAGTGCACTCCTATTGGTATATTCCAAATCTGTAGTGATTTCTTTAAAAGTGTCATTTGATGGTGAAAGATCCAAAGTAAAATGTTGTTCTCTTTGCCACTGGGGATAGGAGACAGGTACTCAGAGAAACTCCAGAATTCAACACTTTCTCTGAAATTAGCTAGACAGGAAGGCATGTTACCATTCACTATACTCAAGGTAATTTTCCAACTTTCTTTTTAATCTCCCTTTTCACTGGTTCAGGATGAAATCTGTCCAATTTACTCTGAATCCAAGACTTTTAAAAAAAACAGTCAGATCAACAGGTCTCTAGTTATCTGAGTTTGGAAATAAATCATTTTTTCATATGTTCAGGTCAGACATTTTGCACATGGACTAGTCAAACTGATGAAGCTACATGTCTTGTTTTGTACATTTGGTTGAGACTTAAAAATCAAACAAGTTTGAAGAAAATTGGATGAGTAGTTGTAAAATTTTAAAAATATATAATTGACAATTTTGAGTGAAAATTATGGGTGTTTTCTGTCTTGATATTTTAATGCACTTTCATGATCTATTTGTTAAGTATCTCCCAGTTAAAGAATTATTTTTACATTTATAATTTTAAACTTATTGTAACATATTTTTCTTCAAACGTGGTTTCATATTTAAGTCTTAGTAAAATCTACTAAACAAGCCAAGTTTGAAATTTCAGGTTTCAACTATTCTAAACTGTAAACTCTGCTAACATGCTAGAAGGGTTTAATATAACTTTAGCACTTACAATGCTGTAAGTCCTTATAGCAGTTTAAGCCACGTCCTGTAAACCTTCTAAAACTGTAGAACCATTTAAGCAGGTAGAGAACTGATGCAGATCCATTAACTTCAATAGAATTACATCAATTTACTTCAGCTGAGAATCTGGTCCTAAAACTTTAAAAGACTTAACTACTCTGAGACCTTGTCTACATTAGCAAATGGGTATTACGACAAGCCATTGCTTGGAACATCATGAGCTTACAGGACCACTACAACATCTTGAATCCACACACAACAGATATCCCAGGAATTTTATATGTGTTGGTTGTATCAGCTACTTACATTGTACAGGAGAAGGAATTTAAAGTAGTGCAATCCACAAGGGGTTCTCTGTAATAGGGCTGGCCATCCATAAGCATGGCGGCTGCACTCATTCAGTTGTTTCTCCTAACACCATCACACTATGAAGTTGTTCATCCTTGGTAATTACCCAAAAGCCTCTACTTCCAGCCCCAGTACTGGGCATGATGGGATAGAAGCTCCAGGAGACCGATCATGCACTGACACAATATGTGGAGACACAATACTGAGTTGCTGTGATGCACACACTATACAAGTGCAAAGAACCAACCATTTTGTGGGATCAATGCCCCTGCGGTGTTTCCCATGGTGTTTGAAGTTTGGTTTCATTGCAATGAAAGTGTTTAATGCAGCAGTTAGGCTGGATGAAGTAAAATAAGAAATTGTGGCTCAGATTAATGACGGGGAAAATATACAGGAATTCCTGCAACTAGAGCCTTCCCCTAATACTATGGGGAGATGGGCAACTATCTCAGTTTAGCCTAGAGTATTTGTCTCTCAGAAACTCTCAGTCCTCCTATTGTCTTAAGATAGAGAAAAGATAATTCATTCAACCTGAGCCCAACCCCATTAGTCTTTCAGATAGTGGGTTCTTTGGGGCCAGGACAGACTTTTACTCTGGGCTCAAAGGGGCTCTGACCAGCTGAGGTCTCCCAGGCACCACTGCCATGTAAATCTTAAATACTAAGGGCCTGCAATTCTCCTTCCTGGGTGCTCACACCACCTAGGTTCCTACAGAGACTTACGCTGCAGAATTCAGAGCCTGAATCTGAACACATGGAACTTCATGGGGGTTCAGATCCAGAGTTTTTCTTCAGCTCATTACACCCCTCTGCAAAATTCTGATCTCGAACCCGGGGTGGATTTTGGAACCACTGCAATTTGGGGTGAGGGGTGATGTTCGGAACAGGAATTTTTGTGGTAGCGAGTCTCCAGTTCACATGTATAGCTGCCCCCTGCCCCTATGCTGTTATTTAGCCAAGCTCTCTATACATATCGTTCTGCTGCTCACAAGAAGACGAAATATTTCCCACCACTTGGGCTTTCTCTTCTCCATTGCCCCTCCACCAGCGCGGTCCTTGGAACACCTATATTAACAGCACGCAATTTCAGAAACTTCTGTACTCAGGGAGAGATAGTCAACTCCCTCCTTGCCAGTATTAGGATGGTGTGAATACACATTGTCTCATCCTACCCAAAGCTACTGGTATTAGAGAACTTTATCAATTAGAGACCGAACTCAATCAGAACACTGGACCCACTCCCCCACCCCCAACTTTGATCTGAACACTGTGATTCTGCAATGAGCCGAACCAGAGCACTGAGTCCTAAACTTTGGAGCTATTTGGATTGAGATGCAGCCGTGGATTTGGGCTTTGACTTGGGCCCGTCTCTAATATAGACTAGAAATGGGGAGCCAAATAAAACCACTGATCCAAACACCCAGGTCGGATCTGGATGTGAAATGAACAGGTACAGGTAGCACATTGACTTACCCAGTACATCACTACATAGTACAGCATGCCTCATCATCTAACTCTGTCAGCCTATCTTTACTTAGGTGGAGTTCCCATTCCATGGCTCACCAGCCCCTCTAATGAAAGATGATTGTGGTGGGCCTAGATAGCTAGGAATGATGTACTTCCTTCATCCATATGCATCATCAGACTGGTTAGTGGGAACCTGTTCTGGTTCTGCTAGAGGGAACCTCCACAGGCATTAGCAAAAGGCCCCATTCAGCACACGCTCAGAGGCTGGGTGCCAATTCAATTTCAGTGGAGACCTAGAGTAGTCAGAATGAAAAATCTTTCCTTAACACTCTTATTAAACCTTAATCTCAGTCTTATTCATCATTATTAGGCCTTGAAATTGGGCTGAATATTTAAATGAGGTGAACTGAAAAGACAGAGAGGTTTTGGGTGTGAGGATAGGGGGAGAAAGATTTAAAGAGACAACTTGAATTTGCTTTAAGAAACTGAAGAGTGAGTAATCCCTCCAGATTCAAAAGCTGATGGAAGCAACCGATTTTTTAAAAAAAGCCAATTAAATTCCAGCCTTATAGTATTAGTCTTTCAAAGGCTTCTCAAAAATGTAGTAGGGGGTGGGAAGGAATAGAGAGATAAAGAAAGGATGAATGAAGGGCTTAAAGGTAGCAAGGTGATTAAGGAGCATTGAAATCTGACTTCACTTAGGCTTGTCTTTGGACCAGGCTAAACATGCTGCTAAAAGAAACCCTGTATCAACCAGATCTGTGAGAGAGGGTAACCTGCTGTCAGCTGCCTCACACTGCAAATCAGCTTTTCTTCTCACACCATTTTTGCGTGGACTCGGATAGAGTTACCCTTGATCTGCCCCAGTGTGTGGCAGAGGAGACTCAGGACTTACATTTCTCTCCTCCCACAGAAGGCTTCTATTAAGAGTCGAATTCTGATCTCTGGTATCCCAGTGTGGTGCCACCAGCATCAGTTTCATTGGTGCAACTGAGGTCAGAATCTGGCTCTAAATATACAGAAACATTTCAAATCATGTTCAATCTATAACACTATTAAAACTGGGACCAAGTGGAGGAGTAACTCCTGCTCTCTCCTTCCCTCCCAACCCCCGTGTGCCTGAAATAACTCATCCAACTCATTGGACGTTTGTGCAGTCCCACTCTCTATATCCTGAAATGCTAAAACAATCTATTTAACCTTTACGCTACTTAATGCATACATTAGACCAAGGACCTATATAGGATCATAAAAATGTGAGAAATTGAAGCACGCTGACATAAAATCAAACAGCTCAGCCATAAAAAGTGTCATTTTTATGTGATTATCTTGCCAATATGTCTGTGTTGCAAAACTAAATCAACCTACAATTTTCCCCACACGTATTGCATTTAATGGAGTCCGTTAATGGCAGCGATTCCTTATAGATCTCGCAGTAATGGAAGAACGGCTACACGTGCCATAGCACTATGGAAGGACAACTCCAGCGCACTGCTGTCTATCTTAGAGCTTTGCCGGATGTGGCTTGCTGTGTCAGGCAGCACCAAGTGCCGCCGAGTGACCTGGGGGTGATCATTCAACGGGACAGACAAGAGCTCTCAGAAACCCGCTGATGGCAGGAACCAGATCAGACTCTCGAGCTCTGTGCACTGTCCGATTCAGGAGGGAAGGCTTCCTTTTGTTGTCTGTGATGGGGGTTGCATCCCACACCTGCTCTTATAGGGCAAAAAAGGGCCTCTGGGACCAGTTAGGTTACCTGGTATGTCACTTGAGAGAAGTTGGGCCAGCGTTAACTGAGAGAGGAATCCCGCTGGGGAAGGGATGGGCTATACTATACAGCCAGGAAGCTGGCAGTCAAAGAAGGCTGCACTCTGAGATACGGGAGGTCATCAGGAACAAAGAAGATGTACAGGAGAAAAGTAAGAATGGGCTCCTGTCCTGGAGTAAGGAGCCTGGAAACATGCTGAGCTGAGTTATGTAGGCATGAGGAGTAGAGGAAGTTGTAAACTCAGAACCAGGAAAGAGAAGGTAGGGAGTGCTGGTAGGAAGAAGTCCATAGAACCAGCAACTGGGAAGGGGACAGAGGACATGGCTTGCTGGTTCTGGCTGGAACCTCGTGTAGCAGCTGGGCCCAGGTTCCCCAGCCAGCCATTGGTATAGCAGCATAGATCCCAATGAGGGGCTGAAACTGTCTGGAGATGGCCTTTGGACAGTTGTCCTGCTGGACTTTTTAACTCCAGCAATGGGGGTTAAATGGTGACCTGTATGGGGGGACAAGTTACCAGAAAAGCGATTATCAAAGAGTGAGCAATGATCATCAAAGGGGCCTCCCATGCAGTGAAAACTACAATTCCAGTCCTAGATGCAAGGCACGCCAGCAGAGACTGGCAACCCAGTTAGAGTGCCCCTCCAACCACTGCTCCAAGAGATGGGAGAAGACTGACAGAGTTAGGATGTTTAAAGCAGTACTCACGGAATTCCGTAGCAGGGAAGTCATTCTCCATCACATTCTACAGGATGGTTTGGAAATGCCATAGACTGATATCCTCGCCATATTCAGTTCAAATAAAACTACCAGGCTCTTTTTTCAGTAGATCTTAAAACACTTTACAAAGGAGGTGGTATCTTTATCCCCATTTTACAGATCTGGAAATGGAGGCACAGAGAGGTGAGATGATTGGCCCAAGGTCATCCCACAGGCCAGTGGCAGAGCCAAGTATAGAAACCAGGTCTCCTTAGTCCTGGTCCAGTGTTCAAGCACTAGGCAATAGTCCCTCTCTGTGCCTACAGCCCTGGTTCTTAGTTCCCCCATCCCTGTGTTTGGAGCAGGAAAGGAGGTCAAGAGGGGGAAGGGGTACAGGTGATTTTAAATTACCTTTATTCTTCCCATATTGTGAGGCAACCAGGATTCCCTGTATTCTGGGAGAATTAGCTCATCAGCACTGCTCTAACTTATGCTCCGCTTCCTATGAACTCTTAAAACCCAGGGAACCCACAAAACAGTGCACTACAGCCATGCCCACTCCTCACCTTGGCACAGTCTCCCACACCTTTGCTGGACTTTTGGGCTGGCATAGAGCCTTTATGTTAATTCCGCAGCAGAGCGGGGCTGCTTCCGCCCCCTGTAAGCCATCAGCTAGGGCATGGATTTATTTGGCACACGCTCTCTCAATGCTTTTCAATTATACTGTTGGTGTTGGGATGAGTATTTTACTTTCCGTTGTTTTTAAACCAAATAGAATTTTAATTTGATTTTCACCTGATCCTCCCATTTTCACTGGCTCTCACCATCTTCATTAGTCACTGGCTGGTTCTTCCCCCCTGTGTTGCTAGGAGAGCCGAAGCCAGTGTAAAAAGCCCTGTTCTTTGTCGGTGCCAGCTGGCACATGTACACCTCTGATCACCGTGTGTGCGGATGCACAGGGCGCATGTCAGCTGCAACACAGCAGCAGAAGGTTCTCACGCATTGTCTTACCGAGGTGTCCAGCCAAATCGTGATTTTTTCTTTATTGCTAGTGTTGTTGTTTTTGCAAATTAATATTTAGTGTGCAGGATTGAGCTGCTTAAAATGCCAATTATTTTGCATGGGAAATGTCAGAAAAAAATATGTGTTTTTTTTCTCTACATTTTATAGGGAGGGAAAAAAATCTGTGAAACTGAGGATCTTGTGGGGGCGGTTCAGTTTTTGAAACCCACTTTTGGTTTTCAGTAAGAAAATTAAAGTTTTGAAAACTTTTGGGGTTTTCAAAAACCCAAACGGAAAGATGTTACAAACACAAATTTACCAAAAATATTGACCAACACCACCCCCGCTCCAAAAAAATCCGTTTTCTACATCCGTTTCTCACTGACCCCCTCATTATGTGGGGCCATGAGGCAGGTTTCAGGGCCTGTTGGAAGGTGAGGAAGAATGTGGGGAGGGAAGGCAGGAGAGTGCCTTGATAGCTGCATGAAGCCCTGTAAATCACTGTGGTGTAGGTGGCTCCTCAGGGCAGGAGTGCGGCCTACCTACATTCTGCAACGCACCACGTAATTTTACAGTGCTGTATACAAGTTTTATTATAACAATAACAGATCATCATTTAAAAGCTTCATGACCCCTTCTGTCACCTGGGCTCAAGTGCAGCTTGGGTGATTTTCATACATGTGGGTTTTGTGATGAAAACGTTGCACCGCTCTATCGGTGACAGAGCCCATTAAATACAAGAGGCCAGATCTCCAGTTGCTGTAACTCAACACAGCTGCGCTGAAGTCAGACGACCTCTTCCAGATCACACCAGCCAAGGACCGAGCCGGGAAATTCAGCAAAACTGCAGACTCCCAGAGCCGAAATGTGAAACACTGACATGATTGACTGGGCCCTGGTAACTCAGACTGTGTCATCCCGGTTTTTATCCTTTGAAATGTCTTTAAAGCCACCCTTGGGTGTTATGAGCTGTTGAACTCGGCAGAGCTATCCAGTAAAAACATATTCAGTAGATAAATAATTTCAGACACCGGCAGTTTGTTGGGTGGTGGTGAAAGATGCAGTGTAGTTAATTGTATGAACCCACATTCTGAGGCTTTATCCAACTTGCAAGAGCTGGTCAGGGAAATTCTTGAGTCACAATAATGTGAAGATTGGAGCACCTTTGCCACAGGGCTTTTATTTTTCCATGCTCTCCTCGGTGCCACTAACGTACCAGGATGACAACACCTGTCCTCAATGTATTACTAGTCTCTGACAGTACACTAGAGAGAGGGCAAGCACCAGCAATGGGCAGCCCTGCGTAGAGGGCCAGCAGAAGGCATTGGCACCAGTAAAGTCCAAGTTATGTCCTATGTTGAGGCGTTAAATGATGCATCGGCCTTTTTGCTGGTCCTCTGCACTGGGGCAAATTTCTCCCATTGTGATAATCGAACATTTGTATATACTCAACCTCTAGTACAGTGACAATGGCTGGATGGGATGGCGACTGGAGAAACGGAGGGTGTGTATTGTGCATGGGGAGGGCATTCGTCCTACTGGGTTCACACCATTGCAAAGAGCTCTATATAACTCTCCACCTCAACTCTGTGAAAGCCTCCAGACTAGGTTAGCACTGCTCTGAGTGAGCCTCTGAAGTAGCTTTGCTTTGTGCAGGTTTGATCCAGTTTTTAGTTCACTTGAAACCTAAATCACATCCCTATGATTTCGTCATGGGTATTTTCACCAGGACACACCCTTGACACCTCCTTCACCTCCAGTTGTATTTGGAGGGAGAAAATCTTGTGGCTCAAGCCCTTTGGTGTCTGAAGCAGATTGCTGGCTGGCCTGCCTCCTCCTGTTGGCTCTTCAAGGCAAAGCTAATTGGTCCACCCCTCCTCTAGTTATTTGGGTCAAGCGGAACCAGAAGGTTGTTTGTACCCTAAACCTCCTACTTTAACCTCTTCAGGGGGTGAGCAGGACCAGCAAGGCTCCTTCAATCCTGCTTCAAACACTTGATCATCCTACTAACTCACGGCCCGAGAGACACCATGCTGGACTTAAAGGAATCCCTGTTCTTCCATGAGAATTGTACATTTTGAAGTGTCCCAGCCCCAGAGGGATTCGAATTACCAATTGAGTGGTAAAGGCTGGACCAGAGGAGAAATTGCTGGCCCTGCTGATGTGCAAAAGGATTGCCTGGCACCTATAGAAAATCCTGAGATCTGCTATATGGATTTAGGTGGAAATGGCTGTGTTTTGCTACCTTCCTGTAGCATCAGGATGTAGGGGAGTAGCCCAGCTGCTCAGCCCTTGACACTTTAAAAGGGTAAAGGAACAATCTGGCTTTCCAGTGACTTCACGAGAGTTAGCTTTGGGTAGAAGGCCTCAGTCTGCCCCCAGAAGAATACTAAAGTAAGGAGGGGGAAGCACTGAGGGAAGCTTATTGTTGAAGCAAAGAGAAGTAAACCCTTCACTTTTCAGGTTTAATGTTTCAAGTCTATCCCGAATTTCCCCAAAGTTGAATAGAAGAGGCACTGAACCTTGAGCTGAACTTCAGGGGCTTTTGGATTCGTGGCAGTTCAAAACTGGGAGCGAGTTAGCTCATTTTGAACATTATTATGAACATTTTGTGGAACTCAAAAGCCACCATGGTACATACAGCAAGTCAGAAGCTGCATGAGCACATATGTGTATTTTGTTAGACGTGTTTAGTGCTGAAGGCTTTGGAGAGCAGAGAAAATGCTGCACTCCACATTCCCATCCCCATCCATTGCACTTGTATTTTCTCTACTGGAGCAATACAAGGAGCAGCCTGATTCTTCGCAGCAGGTGTTAAAGACAGCATGCCGAAAGAGACCTTGCTAGTTGACTCACTAGAAGACCAAGTACACTAGAAGCAGAAGGGCGAAACAGCACCAGAAAGTGAAGTGCACAGGAGAAAGGCATATGGAACTTTGCACTACGGAACAAAGCACACAAAGAAAGAATTATGTACCAAAGTATGTGAGGGTAGGTGATGAAAAAGAGGAAAGAATGCAGAGGGGAAGATTCATAAGATTTTTCTGCCAGAGGATAGACTGCCCCGAGAGAGGATGATACATGAACTGGCGCATCCAAAGGGAGAGCGTATTCAAGTTTGAGAAAGAACAGTGCTTAACAAAGCTAAACTACATTCTAGGAAGTGTGGGTTGCTGTTTCAGCAGCTTCTTTATGGCAAATAAGGGCATAATAGATACAAATGTAAAATCTGCGCACTGTTCCTTTGATGTACAGGCCTGGTATCTTGTGTTACACCAAAGTAAATCCATTTACTTCAGTGGAGGTTATTTACACTGAGGTGAGACCATAATCAGGCCTCATATATCTCTAAAAACTGACTTGCCAAGAGGATGGTTATCAGTGACTTGTGCTGGTACAAGCCTAATCATCTTTACCTCTTAGCGTGAAGAATCCGTGCTCAAAAATAGTCCACTCCAGAATATTTTGATTGTAAAGTGTTTCAAGAGAGGAACCATATGTAAAAAGATGCTAGTAATATGGGGATCACGCAGCATTTGCATTCTCCAGTGAGTTTGTCTCTGTTTTGCATTTACTAAGTATTGTTGCAGTAATTTCCAGAGTGCTGCGTCTCTTACATCAGGCATGATTGACAGTCCTTAAGCACTATGCCTTGTCAAACAAACCGGCCTTCTCGCTGTGGGATGGAGGCATGGGAAGCCAGAGGAGGGGTTTTTCACAGAGGAGCAATTCCAAGGTGCAGTAAACAAGGGCATTTCTCAAGGTTCCTGAGATTGAGGCTAAAGGAGCATGCAGAGGACAAAGTAAATGTTAGTCCAGATTTCAGCAGCTACAAGTGAAATTAAAAAATGAAAGAGGAATAATTAAATGGCATGGGAGCTACTGCTGCTGACTTTAACGACACTGAAGTTGCAGGTCTCTCTCCCTCTGTCTGAGCCTCTCTCTCTGTGGCTCTTCCACAAATAATTCAGAGTATAAATGCATTTCTGGCACAAATCACAGTGTCCTAAGATTCTTGATTATAATCATAATAATGGGTTTCTGAAAGCCTGCAAGTGGTTCCGGGAATTATAATAAGGGTTTAGGACAGACGTGTTGTTTATATGGTGAGTGTTTGTTGCATATTAAACTGAGTTTAGCAGAGTAGCTGGCTTGGTACTTGCAAGAAATTCCAAAACACACAATTAATTGAAACTTCCCCAGAACCATCCTCCTCTCTGTGAGATACAGAGAGGAACACACAGTCATTTCCATCTCTTGAATTAGGGCACAGGTGGTTGGCTAGGAATGAGAAGATGGAATTCCATCCTGTTTTCCTTGCTTGCAAGCTCATTCCTAAATACTTCCTCTAAATTACCAGGAGAAAATATGTGTTTGATCCTTTTTAAATTATCCTCACTCCAGGGATGGAAAAGACCTTGGGTCCCCCTCCCAACCAGTGAAAAATTGTTTCCATCTATACTATCTTCTTTGAATGATGACTTTTAGGGGTCTAATTTTGAAGGGGTCATGTATAAGCCTTCACTTAAGAAACTGAGAGGTAGCCGTGGTAGTCTGGGTTTGCAGAAGCGACGAAGTGGGTATTAGCCCATGAAAGCTTATGCTTCAATACTTTTGTTAGTCTTTAAGGTGCCACAGGACTCTTTGTCACTTAAGAAACTATTTCCCCGTCTAATTGATTTCATTGCTAAGAGGGTATTTCCCCTGATTTGTAGCCTAAGACTCTTGAGTCTGATTCTCCCAACACTAGGCCAGAGTCATTCCTGTTGGCCCCATCCCTGCAAAGAAATCCAACAGCAGGCCCTTAGGGCTGGTTTACACTGGAAATTGTATTTGAATTAAGGTAGGATATGAATTTAAAATGCAACAGGTATTCCTGAGTAATTCCATGTGTGGACACTAGTTCTGGAATAAGAGTGTCTTGTCCCTGTTTAACTCAATCCAGATGGAGACATGTTGACTTTGGATCCTGTGGCGGGACCAGAGCGCCCCCTCCAGAACGAGTGACATCACCTCCTCTTCCTTGCTTTGAACCGCATGATGGTGATGTTGGAATCGAGGGCACAGAACCATGGCTGTGAACAGAATGACTTGATTCTGCACAGAACTAAACTGGAGGAGCGAGATTGTGGCTGGGCCTAAAGGGAGGCGTTTGATGCAGAACCTGCTAGTCTGCGATGCTGGAGCAGAGCACTGGCTGTGCTGCTTGGTCGGGATCACAGGAGGAAGCTGTCTAGCCTGGCTTTGAACTCACCTCCAGTCCCCTGATGGTGGATTCTGTGTGCCTCCAAGCCACGGCATTTCTACATTTTGCATCTGTCTCGTGGCTGCATTTACCAAGGCTGTGCGCCTCAGTGCTCCCATGGCCGGCGGCTGTCAGATCCCTCTCGGAGAGAGCCAGCCACAGATATTGCTGTCTTCCCAGCCGCTGCTGACTGCATGTTGATCATGTTCCTTCCCTTTGTTAACACAATTGCCTTCACCTTTACATAAATCAGATTTTGAGAACACATTGAGTCTCTGAAGCCTTGGGACACCTCCAGGCCTCTCAGTTCAATGGAGCTCATTATGGAAATCAGCTAAATGCTGAGCAGAGAGATAAGTGCTAACTGTTTACCAAACCCCTCCACCAGAGATATACAGGAAAAGCTAATGGGAGCTCATTTGCAGCCTTACTCAGTCATTCAACCCTCTTTATCTGCTACTGTGACTAATCTACAGGGAGAGATGTCCGGGTTTGCATAACAGATCTGTCTGTGGAGATCTTCGGCAGGGAAATGGGGGCTTGAGTGTGAGGGGGTGTGATGGGGGCGGGGGAGACAGGTGTAAGCTAAGCAAAAAAAGCAGACAACTCAAACCAATACCCCACCTCCAAATATCCTTGACGTTTGCAGGTATTCAGACACAGAGCCAAACTTTGGGCTGGGGCCCAACTCAACTAAAGAATAGCATGACTGTGCAACAGCCTGGAGTCACTGCAGAAAGTGTGTGTCTCCCGTGAAGGGTTATTGGTGTGGGGAAGGGGTTTTCAAGTAGGTTCTGAGGAGGGACGTTGCAGCACTGAAGGGGGAGTGGCTGGGGTAGCTGATACTCATTATGGTGAATCCTTGGGCCTCAGGCTTCATGGTCTTGCACATGTGGAGGAACTGGTACCTGTGCAAAGTGAGTAGGAAACACTACCCATCAATAGGAGTGGATGGAGAATGCTGATCTGATAGCATTTTACCCTCCCCCCCTCCCCCCATCCATACATAACCAGGTGGCGGGAATCACAGGAAGTAAGTAGATGAAGAGGAGAATTCCTGTCTCTTGTGGATACTTCCCCTGCATGAAGAGGAACACTACGACCAGCATGCATACTAGCAAACCTGGACACAGCTGGGGAGCATCAAAAAGCCTGAGTTCTAGAGATTGAGAATTTTTCCCTCACACAAAATGTTATGGGAAAAGGTCAGTTTGCCAAACCAAAACATCACGGGAAAAGGTCAGTTTTGACAAATGTATTGACTCCAAAAATGTTGAAAAACAAAGGCTAAATATTTTGCTCTGACCCTTTCTGGATGAAAAATTCCCATTTTCTGATTCAAATTTTACATTCTTGAAACTAAAAGTTGTTGATTGTAGACCTAGCTTGACACTGGAGAGACAAGGTGGGCAAGTTAATATCTTTTAGTGGGCCAACTTCTGCAATGTCGAGTGCAGAAGGTGGGGTCCTGCAAGGATTTTAAATATTAATACTAGTCACTCCAGGCTTCTATTAAACTCCCAAGGTTACAGCTTCTCTCTGACCTTGGATTGGTAGATTCTGCCACCACTCAAGTGCAGAACCCCTTTGAGAGCCCAGGAAGGTGCACCTGGGAATTTTTTTCTTGTGGGGTACCCTCAAGCCCTTTCACACCCACTCTGGAGAAGAGCTGATAAAAGCGGGGGGTGGAGGGGAGGGAGAAAATCAGTGGTTGCCACCAGGTAATTAAATAACATGTGCACAAACCTCTTAAGACACAAAAAATCCAATTCTGGTCTTAAAAAGGGTAAATTTTATTTTAAAAGAAGAAAATACATCTGGGAATTTAGGCTATTGCTAAATTTTAAAAGAGCAACTAGAGGGATTAAGCCCCAAGAATAGTTTTCTTGAGATCCACTTTAAAGATTACAAGCAAAACAAAAACACTGGGTTTAGCACCGAGGAATCCACAAGCCATAAAGAAATAAAAGGGATAAAACTTATTGCGTCTTCCTAGACATTTCCTGATCTACTTACGTATCTGGGGTTTTAAGTGAGTAGTTTCTAGGTATGATACTGATGATTTTTTCATATCTGGCCCAAGCTTCTTACATCATAGCTGCTGTTTTCTCTGCCTCTTCCCGGGAGAACAACAATCCGACAAAAAGGAAGTCGTTTCAATTTTTAAAAGTTTTAGCCTTCCCATTGGTTCTTTTGGTCAGCAGCCCACTCACTTCCTTTTACCTATGCATAGCAGTGACACTTTTTAACCCTTTACAGGTAGAGCAATTAGAGAAGAGCTACTAAGAGGGATTTTATAGCTACTGGCTGGCTGGGTGTCCATAAAAGGAATCTACTCCCCCTTGCCCCCTTCATTTATCATATAAGGAAAAGTTTTTCTGTCTAACTTTGGATTTGTGATGTTCCCTACATCCATCCCCTGTATTTGAGCCTCGCCAGTCTCAGCAAAGCACTGCCCTGTGCCAAATAAAGGTACCCGAGTGATGAACTGTGAACTCAAACAGTTATTGAGAAGAGTCAACCAGCTTCATTCAGAGACATTCATTAACAAGAGTTAATGGGTGTAATAATGTATGTCTGTCTACATTGTGGAGGACTCCGAGAGGGTGTGTGCTACACCCCTGGCCTACCTGCACTTCTGCTAGGCCCCTAGGGTGACCAAATAGCAAGGACAACAATTTGGGGGGCGGGAAGGGAGGGAATAGGTGCCTATATAAGAAAAAGCCCCAAATACTGGGACTGTCTCTAGAAAATCGGGACATCTGGTCTCCATAATTTCTAGGAATAACCTCCCCCATTTATAACGCCAGTAGCCTTTCCTTACCAAGATCATATTTTCTTCCCATTCTTCTCAATTCAAATCCCCTGCCCTTTTCAAGAATTTTTCAAGAGAACAGTTCACTGCGCTGGGGGGTTTGTTTGCAAGCATCTCCTGGAGGTTGCGGTTAGGGTTAGTTCAAAAAGCCCAGCTGGCGCTTTCACTGGTAACCCCAACATTTTGAAATTGAACATCACTTAAAATTCAGGTCGAATAATCTCCTTTCTGCCTAACTAATTTCATCGAGCTAGAGGCAGAGGGGAGAGGACACAGCTTTGCAGCACTGCCTACATTCTCTGAATAGGTTCGCCTGGATAGCCTCATATATTATTAATAAAATGTATCTACATTTTAATAGCCTGAAAGACGAAGAAGTGCTTTAGAGACAGAGTACATGAGTATGTCCACATCACCACTAAAATGCAACTTCTTCTGGGGCGGTGGGGGGATGCAGCAGATGTCGGTGCACATCAGCACTACACGTGAGTTTAGGCTAGGAAGAGATGAAGGATATCAGGTCAAACTGAAACTGCAGAGGGAATTTGAAGAGGCGGAATAAAGCTACATGCACTGGAATTTGACCAGAAACCTGGTTCTAGCATGTCTATTCTTGTGAAAAGTGCCGGAGAGCCTTATTAACCCAAGATGGCCAGGGCAGGGGTACTGGTTTTTTAATCTCAACCTCACCTCCAGCTATACGGTGTCTCCTAATGTCCCTCTGCAGTATTAGTTCAATTCTATTTCAGATAGAATCACACTACTTATTCATTCACCAACATCATTTCCCGCAGTACAGTACATATCCCCTATCACTCTCCCATCCAATTACAGACCCTCCCGATCTTACTTAGCTTGCGAGAACTAACGAGATTCCAAGTCCTGGCAACTGGACTTTCCCACAGTGTTCTGGTTTTGCGCGGGTCTCCAAGCTGATTTTTATTATATAAACCGATGTTTTAATAACCAAAGTTTTAATATAATTGGCCACTTGGCCAACCTCTGCCATCTGCCAGTCCATGTCTCAGTATCAGTCCTCCAGCTACAAGATGAATTTGGGGACCAGCCATGTTGATGCTGGGTTGCTCTGGTTTGCAAGTGAATTCAGGGTGCTCAAATTTCAGCATCAGGCACTCCAGGTTCTCTAAGCCGGCCAGACTCCACTGAGCACAATGGTTCTGTGGGGAGGCTCCAGGTCGGGCCCAGCACGGAGCACAATACAGGATTCTATATAATACAATTCTAGTCCCCTGGAAGCCTATTATGTCTGTAGCATCAGTGTGAAGTGACGGAAGGAGCTGCAAACGTGGTTGAGAGTTCTTTTTGTTCAGAATATCATCAAGTTTAATCATTACTGGCTGTCACGGTCTGTTACTGTCCAATTTTTAAGTTCTCAGCCATGCTTTCTAGAAACTAAACTAAACTTAACGAAAGTAAACTTCACTTAACTAAACTAACTTATCCGAACTAAACTTAGTTAAGTTAGTTTAACTAAAGTAACTTAACTAAAATAAAACAAACTTAACTAAACTTAACAAACAGGCTAACCTCCTCTCTTAAGAAGTTTATTTTACCCCCAAAGTCCTCTGAGGTGTTTTCAGCCAAGGCCAGCTGAGAGCCCATTTTCATGAATGTAAACACACTGCCCATTTACTTCCTAGTTTCAGGATAAGATTGTGTTTTCCTTACCTTCTATTTTACTCACCAAAGTTCATTGTCTATACTCAGAGAGAGGATAACCACCTACCGCTTATTTTTTCCTGTGTGCTGCTTCCCTGTTGACTTCAGATCTCTTTTTTGATTTCTTTTGTAAGCGGGCATCCATTGTGTTAGCTTACAATGCTTAATTTACCTCCTACAGAGAGAGAGAGAGGTGAATAAACATCTCTTGTGCGACAGAACACCTGTGTTTTTCACTTCTGCTTGTGATTCATCCCTTGATACAGACTGTCAGAGAATATTTCCAGTATACATATATAACTCCTTTTATAGTATCTGTACATACATGTCACACCAATAGTAGTGACCAGTGTGACCCTGGCTTTCATTTAAGACCTCACATGACATGCATTGGTGAACCTGAACATACCTACCAGAATTAGGACATTCCTGTAACCCCCTTGCTGGCTTAGGTCACAACTCTCCTGGGTTCCCCCAGTTCAAGTCCCTATTCTTCATCAGGCTGAGGGGGATTCAAACCTGCATCTCCCACCTCCTGAGTGAACGCTCTAAGCACTGGACTAAGGGTTATAGAGGAAGCAATGCCTCCTCTTCCCCCTTTGGGCGGGTTTAGGCATACTCCGAGCACACCGATCAGCTCAGCCCCTTACGGCAGTTTGTGAATTCCTCTGGGGTTTAGGATGCACGCTGCTGGGTGGTGTGAGGTCCTAGGCAGCTCAATGCATGCCCAGCTGCTAACACCGTATGGAAATTTAAGTGCCTATGGGATTACGGCAGGAGGTGAACAGGGGTTTTGTGAATGCCGGTGGCACCTCGATGTTGGACTTGGGCAACCAAAGTGGCAGTCAGGTGCCTATGTCCCCTTGAGTCTGCCAGCCTCAGTGCATGCTGAGGAGAGCAAGGAAGACAATGAGAGGGCTACCCCTCAGTCCACTCCAAATTCCCAGCTCCCTTCCTGCACTGGGATACTGTATACATAAAGGTGTGTCTATTCAACAACCACAGGCTGTTTTAGGTGAGAAAACAACCACACCCTGTTTTAAAAGGGGTGGGCACTGATTGAATGTGGACAGCCCGTCAGAGAGCTTGACCTCCCTACTTCTATTACCCATAAGAGCGCTGCAAAACTTGCATCTCAAAGCACGTTACCAAGCGAACCTCACTTGGATTGATGTTCTCTTACAAACACGAAGATTAATTAGGCCACAGCTGCTAGGATTTGTCACCCTTCCACAAAACCTAGGGCCAAGTCTCAAGTGAGCTCAGGCACACTTGTCTCAAGTGGGCATGGGCTAATTCATGTGTCACTTTCCATACTGAGAGGCACCGCTCTGGGAATCAACATTTTTATTCTATTCCATCCAGCGGCCCACAAGCAGGACAGAATCCTTCCTCTTCACCCCAGCCCACAACGCTAATTAGATCCGGGACCAAAACTCTTGAGAGGTGCAGAAAAGGACAAATAGCCATGATGCCATTTAGGGTCTGGCCAGGCTAGCCTACAAACCACTATCTCTGGCAACAAGACACTGTGGTGAATGCTTTTGATATTAGGAGGGAATGGAGAAACAGGCTGCTTGCAATGAACTACTGCAGGCTAATGAGTCGTCTGGATCTCCAGGGATGCTCATGAACAAATCCAGCTTCCTCTGAGAGGGAATGAATAAAACAGAGCAAAGAGGGTGCTCGGGGAGGGATAGATAGGTCTACTTGCTTTGGCATGGGAGGCCTCTGAATGAAAATCCCCTCCCCCCATATATGATAAACGCCGTTTGTAGTTCAGTGTCTTGGGTAAAGTGGCCTTGGGAAATAAATGCCCCACACCTTTGTTAAAGAAACCACACTTTAACTCTCCCGTAGTCATGCCGGCGCCTCAGTCTTTATGCCCCCCTCTAGCAGCCCCTTCGCCAGCATTGGGAGAGAGTAATGTTGCAATTTCCTCTTCCCAGCCAGGGTGGGGAACCTGGACTCAGTTGTGCCGGGTCAGTAAGTCAAGGGAAGGAGAAGGAATGGCTGTGAAGAAGGAACGGTGCCTTTCAGTAAAGCCCTTTATCTCCAGGCTTTCCTACCTTGGGCAGATGAGCAAAACAGTATCTCTGGGATGCCGAAGGGGAAAACATTCCCACTCCTTAGTAAAGGGGACGATTTCTAGTTCAATGCAGCTGCAATGAACAATTAAAGCCATTTCCTCTGTTAGATACTTCCCAACATTAGGCCCTCCTGACCTAGACATCCTGTAGCCCAGAAAGCCAGGGCTTCTGCCCATTGCCTTCAGGTGCCAGATCCCTTATTTCATCAGCCTTTCCCATTAACTGGAGGGGGGCACTGTTGTCATGCAAAGAGAGGTGTTGTGAGCTAGCCATCCTCCCCTCCCCAGAGCCAAGAGGCGCTGCAGACCCAGGTGGCTCGGATAATTTTAACGTGCTTCTGTCAATGATGCCGAGACTCTGAATTATGTTAAGTTTTGCCCATTGCTGAATTGGAACTACACTGGGCAGCTGGGAGGGGAAAGCAACGTGGACATTGGAGAGGGCCCAGTGAATTTCTCCAATTGGAGTGTGGGGATCAGTACAATGGAAGTGAAGGATACAAAAGGTGATCCGGTGGTCAGCGTGCTAACCAGGCTCTCAGGACAGCTGGGCTAAGTTCCCTGCAATGTCACAGATTTTCTCCGTGACCTTGGGAAAGTCACTTAGTCTCTTTATGCATCTGTTCCCCATCTGTAAAATGGAGGTGACAGCGTGCCCTCCCTCACAGGGGGGTATTGAAGGTTGGGAGGTGCTCAGACTCTATGGGAACAGGAGCCCTCTCCGTACCTCGATAGAATAGATACCGTCAGGGTGCAATCTTTAGCAGGGCCTAGTAGTAAAAATCAAATCCTCACTGACTCACAGCTATTCTCTATGCCAGTGGGCAGCTGGCTACATCTCAAAAACCAACAAGCTCAGAGGGAGATCTGAGACTGCACTGTTTAGACCAGAACTGACAGACTTGTCCTGAACCCGGGCACCGTTGTTGGTGGAGGTTGAGCAGTGCTGCCGAGTGACACAGTGCTCCACATTTTCCAGGCATTTAAGGAAATGTGATGTGCATTCTTATGGCACATAAAACACCAGCGCTTCTGCAATCTATGAGGGAGTTTAGGCCCGTCTGTCCGATGTACCATTGATGTATCAGGTACATCACTGGTTTTGTGGTACTGGTATTTTTGTGGGTTTTTATGGTGTAGACTCCACCACACTTTTTTCATTTAGACAGACCCCTCCCCAAACAAGCCCTCCTGTTTGGACTCCAAGTCACTGCCAGCGTGGGGTGGATTTGAACTGACGACCTAGAGGAGAAAACCTCTATAGCTTATTGCCAGTTCTCTAATATACCCAATCTCACAGGCAGAATATACCGGTATCTTATTTACATTGCATAATACAGTTATGCCCTGGAGACTGAATTCACACCCCAAATGCATGCCACTGACTTTCTGGGCAGCCATTCATCACCAGCTTCTCAGATTTCACTGTGGTAACTTTTGGTGATGTTTACCAAGTCTGACGCATGCATGTCTACAGTGGATTTTCCCTGCTCAGGCACCAGTGTAGCTAAGCCAGTAAAACCCCTCCCACGCACAGGCAAAGTCGCAATTTAAGCCAACACCGCTTACCCTGGTCTCAAACAGGTCCAAATCATGGCTCATTAAGGCTTTGCCTTTCTAGTCTGGAAGGTTGTGTCAGTTGCAGCTACATCTTTCACAGAATAGACAAGGCCTGAGTCTCAATTTACATGCAATTGTTAGAGTCAAAAACAACTTCTTCAGGACTAAATCAGTCACAAATGTTTAGCACTGATCAGCATGGCAATTAGGACAGATGTTTGGGTGAAAGAAATCACTCCATATAAAACACAGCCACAATGTTAGGGCCTGACCCATGCGACAGATGTTAGTCACACTGCTTAACGCACTACGGGGAAGTTCTTAGATACCACTTTGCTGGGTGCACTAGAAGAACTTGCATAGCACAGGCCAGAAGGAGTGCTTCCAAGAATTAAGTTTTCATTTCCAAGGAGCTGCATGATGACCTTTGGTGCATTTCATGATGTGATATCCTCGGAAAGCACTATATTACATCTCAGTCACTCTACAAATAACATCTTGGGATTATAACCTGCTGTTAATAAATGCGGTTAATCATCAATGAGAGAGTCTCAGCTATTATGCACTGACGATGTAATTTTATACCTCGCCAATCCAGAAAAATCGGTTCCATTTGTTTTACATTTGCTGGATAGATCTGGGGCCTTTCAAGGTTAATGTCACTAAATCATCTGCTAATTCTAAAGAATCATTTGAGTACCTTGAAAGAACATGCCCTTTTCATATTTCTAAGAGAGGTTTTAAACAGATATTAATTTCCCCCCTAAACCCAGCCGTTTATATAAAGCCAACTACGTCCCTACGTAAAACAAATATGCAATGACCTTGATAAGTAGTCTACTTTACACGTAAGGTGGATGAGACGCATGAACACCATTAAAGTTGTCCCAGTCAGTTATATCTTTTCTCATTAATTCCCATTTCACTACCAAGCCAATTTATACACTTCTTTTTTTTAAGCTGCTGGATAATTTTGTTTGGGAGAAAGAAACCACTGCTTATAGGAAGAGCCACAGCACTATGGCCTGATCCAAAACCCAGTGCAGACATTGGGAAGCCTGCCATTTACTTCAGTAGACTTTGAATCATGCCTTCAGATGCCTTCATACCTGGCAGTGTCATGTGTCTCTACCTTACTGGACTTCTGGTCCTCAGAGCTGTTGCTGCTGCTTTCATAGGCCAGCTGAAATGCATTGGATGACTAAGGAGCCAGATGTATTCAATATTTCAGCAGTAGAAAAGATGGGAGCCAATATGATTAGATCAAGGCAAGAGGCGCTAGAATCCCATGTCCCTATAGGGACTGCTGTCCAAGCCTAGGAGAAGATCTTGAAATGCTGAGGTGACGATTTGGGGAGTCTATGTACCACTTCTACATTCTGTTAGATATTGAGGACTCCCCCCTACACATACCTCCGTCAGACCTCATATTCCATTTTGAATGCAGGTTGTTATCTTCGTTGTTATCTTTTGCCTCCATATTGAGACAAAACCTACAGGCAGGGCCGGCGACAGGGGGGGACAAGGGGGACAACTGTACCGGGCCCCGGACTTAAGGGGGGCCCCCGATGTAGTGCGGATGCTCGGACCTCTGCAGAGGCGCGGCGCATGCGCTGCGCGGCCACGGCTGACCGCGTGCAATCCCGGGCGCCGCCGGCCACCCCAGCGCTGCGCTGTAGCGCGGCAAGCGCCCGCACGCACCGCGCGGCTGAGGCTGACGGTGGCAGAGCGGAGGCGCCGAAAATTGGTCAAGGGGAGCCGGCCTCGCCAAGGTAAGGGGGCAGGGGGCCCGACCCCACTCGGGGGGCGGTGGCTCCGGGGGGGCCTTTGGGCAGGCGGGTGGGCTATGCGGTGAGTTCACCCCTGCCTTGGGAGGTTCATTCATCGGTGTGGCTGGGGGGACTGGGGGTCAGGCAAGGAGGCGGTGGGGGGGCAGGCTGGGCGGGCGGGGAGGGGGGCAGGAGACTAGGCTGGAATCTGAGTGGGTGAGGTGTGGGTGCGGGAGGGAAGGAGGTTTGGTGGGAGGGAAGGAGGTTTTGGTGGGGGGGAGGCTGGGCTGGGCGGGTGGGTCAGGCATGGGGGCAAGGAGGCTGGGCTGGGAGTGGGAGGGGGGAGGAGGTTAGGTTCGGTGGGATGGGCCGGGTCAGGCAGGGGTGGGGGAGGGAAGGTGGTTAGATGGGGGGAGGCTGGGCAGGGGTAAAGGAAGATCACCCCCAACAGCGGGGTGGGCCAGGCAGGGATGGGTGGGGAGGGGAGGAGGTTAGGCTGGGGGAGGAAATTAGGTTGGGTGGGCCGGGTCGGCAGGGGGGCGGGGGGGGCACAAACGATCAGAGTAGGGGGTCCCAAAATTTCTGTTGCCGGCCCTGCCTACAGGGAGAGACAGGAGACATTCTTGCAGGTCCTGGAGGCCTTGGGCAGCTAGGCCGCGAGTTCCCTGTTGCATGAAGGGGTAACTGACAGCCTGTGCCCGGGAAGTATGCCGGAAAGGCCAAGGAAAGGGAGAGTGCTGCAGCCTTCTCAGACCAAAAGAAGCTCAAAAATACATGGGCACAGTGGACTGGGACCCAAATACAGCAGACTAGTGAATGTCCAGCTACAAGTGGAGCTCTAAGAGGGCTGGGTGACAGTCATCAAAGGAACCGCTCCTTTTACCCCAGTCAATGTTCACTCTTTGTCCGGATGAGACTCTGCACCCCCAAAATTCGGTGGGAGCAGTGTCATTAAAATGTCTGGGCCTTTTTGAAATGGGAAAGGTTCCGATTCTTACAGAGATCACTTGGGACACGCTCTACATTCCATGTCAACCACCACTAATGTATTAGTAGATCTAGATGGCAGAAGACTACCAGAATACCAAAAGAGCTTGAATCAGGTTCCTTTAGGCCCGTTTCCTGAAATAACATTTATCTAAACTGTATACCTTAACTGCTAACATAAGGACCTGGAAAAGATCTAATACATTGTGCTCCGGGGCAGCAGAATACATTCCTGAACAAAGAGACAGGTGCATCCACTTAATCCTTCCAAATAGACCTTACGAGGGATTGAACTAGATAGGTCTAGTACTGGCCTTGGTAGAGAGGTGAATTTCATCCTGGGAGAGGCATGCACCTCTTAAATTATCTGATGGCAGCTGTAGTGAGACTAGGAAGTTCACATTTCCTTGCCCAAGAGCCCAGCTCAGAATTTCCCTTTGATTACTCATCACTCCCAGTTAGTTACTCCAGATGGATAATGCTCTCCCTTCAGGAAGGGGTATGGGCAGAATGTTCATCCACATATCTGTGGTGGCTATGTATTGAACAGTTTGGGGCCAATATTAATACAAATTGATTTCCCTCTAGCACCTCCATTTTCCTTGTAGGGTTTTCAGTCTTAAGAATCCAGTACAAACTTAATTGTGTCCATGAAAAACATCAGTGCAAGGGTCCTACAGATCCCAGATTGGAGAGGGCCAAGCCAAGGAATTTTCCCCCCTGAAATGTCCACGTTTTCCCAATAGAATCATGGAATGACTGATTGGGAGCCAGCAGCCCTTCTGCAGCTCTTTCAAAGACTTCTCACCCTCTTCTTTACAATCAAGGGAATTTTCTGTGGCATAATTACTTCCAGAGTATGTTGTTTCCAAAATAGTGTGATACTGATCCAGTGAATGTATCTGCAAATCATCTAACCAGCTCTGGATAAGTAATGGGGAGGGAGATTTGGTACATCATTTTATAAAAATGTTATGAAATTAACCGAATAAATTATTTGGCAAGTACTATTCCACTGGCGCCAATGTGACTGGCTTACCCAGAGTCTACAATCTCACCCACACAGGAGAACCTATGTGGAGTAGGATTCAAGTCCCATAGGGTTCTGGAGAGCTGAACGGATGTACTCAGATAGATCATCTTGCAGGGTCAGAGCCCATGTGTGGACAGTCATGACGAGGAATATTCAGGCTCCTGCTTCCTGGTGCTGTTGAAATGGAGCATCTGCCTACAGGATTATTAGCATTTGCTGCTGGTGGTGCCCCTACAATGCTAGGTGCTGTTCAAACACAAAAGAAGGCACAATTGCTGGTGTTTCCAAGTCCCTTCTTCACTCTTACCAGTGGAGAACAGCAGGGAGCGTGATATGGTGGCTAAATGCAGTGTGTTTATGTCCAGGCTTTAGCCAGCCCATTCGTCACACACATTAATATCAAGAGAGGGGAGAGTTCACAGAATGAACCATTCATTCTTTCTGTTTATTTGTAATAAACTCTCCCAATTTCAGGGCAGTGTTTTTACAAAGCAAGTAAGAGCCAAGGAAACCTTAGAAAAGACGGTAGTGTGTGTGAGGGGGAGTTTTGAAATGTTTCCTAGCAGATCTCTGTGGCTCAGCCTCGGACTAAATTACATTTTTTCTTTCTCTCTGAGGTGTTGTCTTGGAGTTATTAGTCCGCCAGATGTGTTTATCTCTTGGAAAGATCTTTTAGCTCATATCCAGTATAGTCATTGCAGGAATGGGGCCCAGAGACGTGGCTTATACCTCAGTCCCCACAGGCCTGGAGAAACAATGTGTCTCTTACTGATTAGCAAAACCAAAAAAAAATGGAATGGAAAAAAAACCCAGCCTTACTCTCAGGCACTAGTTAACTCCTACAGCATCTGCCTGCTTTGGAGACTTTGTTTCCCAGCTTTACACAAGACAATAGCCGTCTGTTGTCTCTGGCTCCCACAACCTGCTTGCCTGTGTGAAACCTGCATCTGTTTTAAATGGCCTAAAGGAAGGTACAACAGGGCCCAGACGCAGCTGCACTTCTTCATGTGATATAACGGAGTCAAAGTCCTTGGGTCAGATTCTGATCTCAGCCACACCTGGGCAAATTCAGTCACTTCAGCATGACATCTCTGCTGTGACTCACCCCCGAAAGTCAGCCCTGGTGTGCACCTGAGCCCAGCAGTGTAAAAACACCCATAAACAAGCCCTGAGATAAACTCCTGGCTGCCTGGGCCCACAGAGCAACTGGTAATAATGCTCCAGATTGGCAATCTGGGATGATTTTCACCTCTTTGCTCGGAATGGCATTGTAGTGTTGTGCAGTTTTGCCAGCCAGGACAGCCAGTCTTGAGTCCACAGGCTGAAAGGAATGTAGAAACAACCTCTGCCGCCACCAGGGGCTGAATCGGGTGTGTTATACAGATCAATAACAGCACCCGAGGGCGACTTTAAAGTCTGGTACGGATCATTTCCAAAGAGGAGGTCACTTCCATTCTGCACAGCTGACCAGGGCTCTGAGCCACATAAGGGAAAAGGTCTCCCAGAGAGCTAACAAGGGACAAAGGGGAATCTGAAGAAAAGGAAAAAGCAACTTAAGAAAATCAGAGAGAGACAGAGAGAGAGAAAAAAAGTGTGTGTGTGTGTGTGTGTGTGTGTGTGTGTGTGTGTTAGGATTCATTCCCTTTTTTTCGATAGCTAAGCTTTTATTGCGAGTTGGAAAGGTGTCAGGATCAAGCTCTCGCAGTCTTTGATGATGATGGTGAGGAAGATGATTTTTCCAACACAATCTACAGAGAGGTCAGGCTGTCTTGTTTATTGTCTCTCCCTCCATGCTGGAGACACAAGAAAAGCTTTTCTTCATTGTGTCAGGGGCTTTTTAAAGAGAATTGACCAGTGCTGGAAGCCAGGGCTGAACGGCCAAGATAGTGAAGTCCTCTGTTTCCTCACAGAACCGGTACAGCCTAGGTAACTGCAAGGCAAGCTACCCCACACTCACCTCCACTCGCCTCCACCCCGCACAACTCCCCGGCGGGGAGCGTGTCCTGCGCCTGGACTCGCCTTTCCCCCCCTTGAGGTGCCTATTGTCTGGCACTGCACCGCAGCGAGCCCCGAGGGGCGGGCGAGCTCTGCCCGCGGGGGGCTCGTGGCTGTTCCAGCCAGGGGCACTCCACGGAGAGGAGGAGGAGGCGGTGGCGGGCAGGGCGCGCCTCTTCCTTCTGCAAAGGCCTGGCGTGGCGGGGGTGGGAAAGGGGAGCAGCCGCTGCCGCCTCTCGCATTGGAAATCGCATTTCCTCCACGGGCTTGGCTCGCACCGCCCTGGCACTTCGCTGCTAAGTAACGTCCCGCGGGCCCCTTTTCCCTTAGCCGCCGGGGTAGGGTGCAGCTCGGGACAGCGCGGGGAAGTTGCCGCCTGGGTATCATTCAGGCCCCGTGACAAGGGGGGATGACTACGGGTTGTACCAGGCCCCGGACTTAAGGGGGGCCCCCCTTAAGTCCGGGGCCCGGTACAGCTGTACCCGTAGTACCCCCCTGTCGCCGGCCCTGAGTGTAGGCTGCAATTAGAGCTGACAGGGAATTTTCCAACCAAATGTCTTTTTGGTGAGAAAGGTGATTTCCACAAAACTGATTTTTTGTACAGGAGTCAGGGCTGCGGTGGTGGCTCATGGCATTTACAGTGTAAGTTGCTTATGCCCCCATTTTTCTCTCTGGGCCGAGTTCCCAGATCATCTCCCATAATGCACCATAGTCACGGGAGTCCAGTGTGGCATCATGGCAATTCCACCAGAGGGAGAGATGGTCCATCAAGAGCGCTCAGCCTGTGGGGAAATGAGACAGCCAAACTACAACTCCCATGAGGCATTGCAGCAGCTCAGGCAGATACAGATTGATGTCAACCCAAAATGAAACATGTTGATATTTCTGAATCTAAATGCTATGGAAGTTTCAGTTCCATGAAAAGTTTTGATATTTTGACATTTGTAGATAAAAAGAAATGTCAAGACATCTGAGTTTTCCAAGGGATAGAAACTGCATTTTTGGATCGTCTCTGCTTGCAATGCTGTGGCCTTGGAATAGCCATAAGATGGCAAACTCTTTCAGATACCACTATAGATATGCAAATACTGCAACAGAGAGCTGTAAGCATTCACAGATTCCCCACATTTGCCTTAACAGATCCAGTAACCACCCCAAACATGCCAAGAAAACAATTATCTACAACTAGGCAATCAGATACCACTGAACATGCTCTGAGGAGAAAATCCAGTATACACACCCTTAGCACACTTAAAACTGCCTTCACCAAATAAAGACACACCACTAGAGAAGTAGATCACATCATAGAATGAACCACCCAAATACCCTGAGAGAACCTGCTTCAATATATATATAAAAAACCCTTCATCTGTACACTACTAGTCATCATCTACCATCCCACACTGGAATCCATACAGGGTATCATTAACTAATTATAACTCTTTCTCAATGGAGACCACATCCTGAAGGAAATCTTTCCTGACCCCCCTATTCTGGCCTTCAAATAACTCCCCACCCTGACCAAGCTCGTCATCAGAAGTAAGTCCCCACATAGCAGGATCCAGCAACTCAAAGTGGCACCAGTCTCTGCCATAACAGATGCAAAACCTGCAGACATATTTCCACTGCTACCAAGATCAATACCGCCAACCACAACACACAATATATAACCAACATGGTGTACGAGCTGCCCTAATAAACAATGAGGGGGTGAAACCAAAGACTCACTACACTCTTGAATGAATGGACATGGAAAAATGATAAAGTGAAACACTGTATTACCCACAGGCAAACACTTTTCATGGAGCAATCACTTCATATCTGACCTCTCAGGCCTTGTCCTTAAAAGAAATCTGTATAACATCTTCAATAGATGAGCCTAGAAGCTTCAATTCATAATTTTGCTAGACACCAACAATCATGATATAAAGACACTGGATTTATGGCTCATTACAACAATGTGTACCCCACTATCCCCCCTTTTTTCTGCTATTACTGCGGGATTGACAAGCCATTTCACTGTGAATGGTCCCTCAGAATATGTTAATTTCTTATGCTAAACAACCTGTTTTACCATGTATATTTAGTTCTGACATTCTGAGTACCTTTCTCAGACCTAAAGAACAGCTCAAAATCTTGTCTCTATCACCAACAGAAGTCGATCCAATAAAATATATTCCCTCGGTCACCTTGTGTCTGTAAACATGCAGTTCAATAGCAACCACAACTTCACTTCAACAGCATTCATCACCTTTTGTATTTGCTTTCTGTGAACAGCCAAACAGGCATTAAATAAAGTTTCTGAATGTTGCCTGTCCTTATCTGTGCTTGCCATTCAACCACAGTCAGGACCAGTTCAACTGCACCCATCACCAACACGTGGGCTTTCTCCATGCCTCGCCTGTAAAATTGCGATAACACCCCTTCCCTGTTTCACGGGGCTGCTACGAGGATGGACTGTTTGGTGTCTGAGAGATGCCGTGATCCTGTGCTCAGATAGGTGGATAAACAATATAATTCATGCAAATTGTAAAATTCACAAAGGCTGAGATGTTCTCTCTGTTAGATCTTTTTTCAAAAATCCCAGCCTAAACTGTCGGGATTTCAATTAAGGCTTGAAATTACACAAAGGTGTCTAACTCAGAGGAGTAAAGTTCTGGAACAGATTCCAAGGGGAGTAATGGGGGCAAAAAAACCAACCCTAACTTCGTTCAAGACTGAAATTGATAAGTTTATGGAGGGGTTGGTATGATGAGGTTGCTTACAATGGCACATGGCCCATCCGCGACTGGTATTAGCAAGTATCTGCAATGGCCAGAGATGGGATACTAGAAGGAGAAGGCTCTGAGTCACGACAGAGAATTCTGTCCCAGGTGTCTAGCTGGTGGGTCTCGCCCACACTCTCAGGGTCTGACTGATTGCCATTTTGGGGGTCAAGAGGGAATTTTCCTTTACAGCCCAGCCCAGCATCACTGTTGTTTGTTATTTGAATTGCAGTACCATCTGGGAACCCCAGTAATGTAACAGGATTCATTGCGCCACGCACTGTACAAATACAGAACAAAAACACAGTTCCTGCCCCCATAGAGTTTTGTAGAGGCTTTGTAACAGCACTTCCAGTTTCCTGACCTCCTCAACTCCCTTCCCTCGGTGCCTTTCTGAGGGTCAGTGAGACTGGCTGCACAATTCACTGACTTGTTAGACCGTGTAGTGCTTTCTCCTCTGCAGCAGGGTGCAGAATGCAAATCGTTTCTATAATTTTCAATTTCTCCACTTCCTAGGGGGACCTCCGGTCTTGAAATATTCACCTCATTTAGGAGGCTTTCCTGACAACTCAGCCAGCAGGAATCAAAACTTCACAATTTTGTTAGTATGCTGGAGTGAAGAAAGGGTAAATATTTGAAGCTCTTTAACAATGAGGAAGCAGCAGTTAGAGCAGCTGCAAGGTCCATCATTAATCTACATTAAGGGTGTTATAATGTGGCTGTCCAACAGAAGTGTGGCTCAGTTCATCAGGTTAGCAGCAGCAGAGCTGGTTGGAACCTGGAATTTCCATTTCATGGAAAATTCCAACATTTTTTCTTTACTTTCCTTTTTTTTAACCATTCTGATTCAAAATAAACTTTTGGAATTTCCCATGGAATGGGAATTCTGGATTCTGACCAGCTCTACTGCTAACCTGAGGGACTGAGCTAAACGTCGATCAGACAGCCACATTATAATGCCCCTGATAAAGGTTAATGATGCACCAATCCAAATTTTCATTCTGGAAATCAAAATGACATTTTATTTTGGGGTTATTGAAACAATTAATTTGGATAAGGTCAAAATGTTTTGCTTTGACTTGATTGACTCAACATATATGTTATAATTTATATAATAAAAAGTCCAAGTGTTTTGACTGTTACATTTAGAGTAACATAAAAGTCAAAATGAACTATTTCCACTTTATCAAAACAATTCATTTCCATCATTTCCAGAGTTGGACAAAATTGCTACGTTCCCGCAGGGCATTTCAATTTTGTTGAATCCACATTTTCGGACAGAAAAAAAACGTTATGGAGGAAAGTTCCCCCCCCCCCCCCCCCCCGTCCAGTGAGCAGAGTGGTTTAGTGTACAGGGCACTGGACTGGTAGTCGGTGGCTTGGGTTGCATTTCCAATTCTATCACAGACCTCCTCTGTGGCCTTGGGCAAGTCATCTCTCCTCCCACCTTTTATCTGTTTTGGCCATCCTGGTCTACACACCCAGTTAAAACACATGCTGCACCAGCTCAGGTGCATCTCTAACCAGCACTTATTAGCAAGGGGTTTTGCGTTTCTCTGTGCCTTGGTTTTCCCATCTGTAAAAGGGGGATAATAATTCTACTTTGCTACTTCACTGATGAGGATAAACTCATTAGTCTATGTCAGGGGTGGCCAACCTGCGCCTGAGAAGGAGACAGAATTTACCAATGTACATTGCCAAAGAGTCATAGTAATATGTCAGCAGCCTCCGCATTAGATCCCACCCCCTCTGCTCCCAGCGCCTCCCACCCACTGGCAGCCCCACTGATTAGCCCTTCCCCTTCCTCCCCACACCTCCCAGTCAGCTGTTTCATGGCATGCAGGAGGCTCTGGGAGGGAGGGGGAAGGAGCGAGGGCATGATAGGCCCAGGGGAGGGGACGAGAAGGGGTGGAGTGGGGGTAGGGCTTGGTAATTACCAGAACTTACCCACAGGTATCATCACATCGTGTTGTCAGCCCACAAGAACCTCCTGCTCCAAGATCCTTAACTCAAGAGTTTGGATTGACGTATTCTGAACTTTATGCTTATCATCTGAATTTACACATTAACTCTAATTTGAATGTAGCTTCTCTTAGGCTCAGGTAATAATGGTGCTGGGGAGCATATATGTATAGACAGAGAGTTGGTCTGTGTTCTATACGGTGGTTTCCTCTTTGGTTGCTCATGGTGAAGAGACCTGTTCAAATCATTAACCATGTCGTCAATGAAATAGCTGAGTAAATACAAATGAGCATATCAAGGACACAGCAATCATTATATTACGCTGATCTCTATAATTCAGTGAGAACATTGGTGCTAATGAGCCCCATGCATTTCCATTTGAAGGGAATAGCCATCCATTTTCAGCATGAATGACATTTTGTCTACATTAAGGGAAGCAAAAAGCAAGTGTCCACCAGAGCACACACTGTGCAGCATTGCAATCCTTCAGCATTCAATAACCACGAGGCAAGCCTTCAAAATCATGAGACTGACTTAAAATAATGAGGGGTGGTTTTTTTTTCCAGATAAATGCATTTTTATATACCTGCTCATTTCTGAGCCTTTAGGTGGAATGCACTTCACATCCTCAGGTTTTTCTCTGCAACAAGGCGAGCTAGAAACTTGCTTTTTAAAAAACAACAATGAACGCTAAAATTCTCTCATAACCACTTGACTCCAGGAGCTGGGGCTTTAAGGAAAAAAAACACATGAACTATTGTGAAACACAATGAAATCACAAAAGCTGGCAATGCTGAGCAAATATGTCTGTCCTCCAACATGCCACATCAAGGCTGCATCACAAAATATGCCTTTCCAGATATGAGGCGCCTAGAATTGTAAAGGTGTACTACCGAGAAAACAAGACAATCATGCTTGCTTTGCTACACTGCAGCCATGGACACCATTTCTTCCCACCATGTACCCAGCTAGCTCAATTCAACTAGTCTTCACTCATTTTAGCCTCAGGCTGGCAAAGTTTGTGATGTGTTTGTGTTGACAGGAGGAAGGGATTTATGATTAAATATTGAACAGTAGTGTTGCTAGTAAAGTGCTAATGTCCTATGGCAGGTGAAAGGATGAATGGACAGGGACAAATTCTACCCTACTCGGATTGGGACTGTCTTATCACCTGCCTAATTGGCACAAGAGGGAGATGACACTTTAGCCTGACCTCTTCTGTAGCCCTAGGGCTGGGTTTGCCAGGCCTGCAGGTGAAGGGCCTACAGCTGCCTCCTCTGAACCAGCATGTCCTCCCAGTCTCATTTCCTAAGGGTGTTATTTCACTGCTGCCTCCCAGATAATGTAACCGAATCATTCAATTGAGCATAAAATAGAAATTTGGCTTCTTATCTGCCGGGAAACCAGCTTTACTATTTTCTTCCTGCAAAATACATTTTTCACTATCTTATCTTCTAATAAACAATCCCAGCTCTGCCGGCTGCAGAAATGTTCTGAACACATTTAAGAGACATATTCCTCCCCCTCCCTCTCCCCTTAAAACCTCTGTTTTAAAAGCATATATATATATATATTTTTTTAAAAAAGGATCCAATTTGTATTCCATCTTCCTTTGGTGAAGGTATATATTTTTCATAAGCTGTCTTCTGCTTTTGAGGCAGCTCCCCCTCCATTTCATTTTGATTCTCGTCTCTCTTTTTTCCAGACCAGAATTGAAGTACAAACTTTTTTTCCCCTCTCCCCCACACCCTCTTGTTTTAAGGTAAAGGTATTTCACAATGCAAACCCTTCCCACTCCCTACCTCTTCACCCATCATGTAGAACTTGCCTGACAGAAGCTAAACGTGTCAGGGAAAGGTCAGCTATGAATTTTTAAACCCTCCTATCTCACGCCGGCTGACATCAAAAGCATTAGCTGCAGCACTAAATCACAGAGTGGGAGAATTAGAATATGCAACAAGGTCTTGCTGCAGAATGTTACATCACACAGGATATTCAAGCGGCTGAGCTTCCAGGCTATATCACCCCGGTGAAAGCAGAACAACTGACATGACATGACAAAATTCAGTGGCAGGGGATGGCCATGTCGTCCTTCCTGGATGATCTAGACAGCTATCAAAGCTGTAAGGGGCCAAGGAAGATTACTGGGGATGTGTATGAAATTAAGCGGGCGTTGCCCGATCTATTGATTATATTACTGATTTAGTTTCCTCAATTAGCACTCTGAAATTTAGTGGGTTCTTGTCTCAGTATCAAGCCCAGTATTATTGTTTGGGGGGCCCAATGGGATATGGTAATAGCAGCAACACTCCCACTCTGAGAGGACCTATTTCTATCTCTTTGTCTTATCATCATCCTAACTGCACAGGCTCCACTGGAGCTTAGGGTAAAAACAACATGGAGAAATCTACATATATTATCCCGTTCCCTGATCATTGAGCGACTTGCCCGCTAAAGCCGGACAACCTCACCAGTGCTGATCTGTGTAATGCCAGTTAAACCACTCTCATGGTCCCAACACGTTGCATGCAACTCACAAAGAGTGTTTCCATCAAGTTCAGCATCCTTACAGATGACACCTGACTTGGCCTCTCTGCTAACACTGAGTCAGAGCGGATGGACAAATAATACTCAGGAAGATTGGTTTAGAGTCCTGGCCATGGAACATGTGCTATAGGTCCTCTGAAAGCTTCCCCCTGACCACCACCACACTGGGACAGCCTGAGATGACCTATGGTTTTCTGTTAGATATTTCCAAGTCTGGGAAAAGCCGAGCTGCCCCCATTGAAGTCAGCGAGAGTTTTGCCACCTGCTGTGCTCTGGAGTCCGGATTCTCCACCTCCCTGCACCTACCCTGATAGCCTCCAACTGCCATATACCCTCTGTATTAAACCAACCTTTCAATCCAGACATCAATTTCTGATCCCATCTCTTCATACTTCCTTCATTCTGCATTGCCATTAGAGACAGTTATTATTTTTTCCACAGAACAGATTTTCCATTGGAAAATACGTCAACTAAATCAAAACATTTCACAGGAATTTGTCAGTTTTGATGTATCTCAAAACATTTAGTTTCAACTGCATTGTTTTGAACCACTTTGTTTTGACTTTTATGTAATACAGTATTAATAAATTAATGTCAATATATGCAATATTATTTTTTAAATTATATATAATGTTTTGACACTAACATAAAGTTTAGCAACTATCAACATAAAAGGATTCAACATTCTTGAAACAAAATATTTCAACATTATTGAAACAAAATATTTCAACATTTCCAAATCAGAATTATTTAGCATTTTTGTTTTGTGAAAAATATCAATATTTTGTCTTGTTTTTACTAATTCAGAATGGAAACACATTTTGAAATATCATGATTTCCAGTGGAACAGAAATTTGTCTTTCTGACCAGATCTAGTTTCCATCTGTCCTTTTGGAATCCCTCAGTCAATCCATCCATCAGCCCCCTCCCTCTATGATCACATCTATCCTTCATCCAGCTCTCTTTCTATGCTTATATCTCTCCATCTGGCCATCCATATATTCCTTAATATCTCCATTTGCCATTCCAGCTAATTTTACATCAGCAGAATATCTAACAATGTTTGGAGACTATCAGGGTGTTTCTTTGGGCACAGAGGCGAACAGGCATGGCTAAGGGCCAGATGAAAAATCTTTGCAGCGTAAATGAAAAGGTAACAGGACAATTAAGCAAGATTACGCCTTGAAATATAAAGATACCTGGTTGTGTGCCAGGCACTGCTCAGCAATTCTGTATTGACATCTGGGAGTGGAGGAGACAGATAGAGGTTTTATTGCAGCCAGAATTATGTGACAACTGTCTGTTCCCATCAGCAGAAACACCGGCTTTCTTCACACTGAAAAAGTGTACTTGTTCTTACCTTTGTTTTATCTGGCTCCTGTCCTGCTTGGGTCTGTGGCTCTCCCTTATCAGTAGATTACATTGAGATAATGCAGGAATGGCCATAAAGCTATTAGCTTTCCTCATGGTCATCTGTACATAATGCTTGCATTACATCATTGTAATGGTCCATAAAACCCCCATAAACCAATGTAATGAGCTCCTCTAGAAGGAGACATTAGGACATGATTCTGGCTGCCAGTGTGACAGACCCCTGAAAACACAGTGAGAAAGGTGGCATGTGTCTCCTCCACACCTACATTAGAGTAGAACCATAGAACCATAGGGTTAGAAGGGACTGCCAAGGTCATCTACTCTAGTGCCCCCTACCAAGATTCAGGATTTGTTGTGTCTACACCACCCAAGGCAGATGGCTCTCCAGCCTCCTTTTGAAAACCTCCAGTGAAGGAGCTTCCCTGGGCAGTCTGTTCCATGGTCCTGCTGTTCTTACAGTGGGGAAGTTTTTCCTGAGATTTAATCTAAATCTGCTCTGCTGCAATTTGAACCCGTTGCCTCTTGTTGTGCCCTCTGTGGCAAGAGAGAACAATGTTTCTCCATCATTTTCATGGCAGCATTTGAAATGTTTGAAGACCACTTTCAAGTATTTGAAGTACCCCCCATCTCTGAGCCATGCCTGCCTGGGCAAACAGATCCTCTTCTGGAGCCAGTGTGTTCTTAATGCTTTTGCTGCTGGTGAATTACCAGCTCTATGTGGGAAGAGTCATCTTAGGCAGTTCAAAGCTATAGTGTAGAACTCCCATTTTTATATTTGCCTGGAAAGGAAAGGACAGGCTAGAGGCACAGCGGAGAGTAGTAGAAATCCCAGCTCCAATTAGAACACAATCCCTTCATGGCTGAGGCCTTTCTGTCATCCCTGGAAAGGGGTATGTAGATCCTGCTGTTCTCTCTCACACACAGTTCATGGACGGGCATGTTCCTTTGACATCGGGTCCTTGATCCCCAGAGCTCTGTCGCCATGTGCTGAGGGCAGACATTTTGAAGCGTCTCACGTCTCCAGTGTTATCTCCAGCATCATCATGTTATGCTAGGTCTGGATTCATCCATTCTAAGGCCCCACCTGTAATACTGAAGGATCCCCAGTAAAGTATAGGATGGAAACTAACATGGCCAGATGGGTCCAGCAAGAAATCAGCTGGTGAGATATCCCTGCGCTAAGAGGCAGACACGGAAATATCACGTGAAGAAAAGGAAAAGGCCAACAGGACGGGACACTAAAAGAAAAACAGAAGAGATTTACTCATGATCTAGTGCAGTCATCACTCCATTTCATGGTCGTACAGTTCAGATCAGGATTTAGGGAGACCCTGTGTGTCGTGATGCTAGATGGCACATGCTGTATCCGTTCACTTAGTCACTAGAGAAGCGGGGAGAACCCCAGGCTCCAGCAGCCGCACTAAATAAGCTCCTTTGGAGGCATTACACCTGGGCCCTAACTTGTTTCCAGCATTAGGAACAGGGCTCAAGGGCTAATAAAATGATTCTGCAACAGCAATTAAAAAAACCAACCACCTCAAATCACACAAAAAGTCCATCTCCCCAGTCTGCCAAGCTTCCCTTTGCATTTCTGGTGTGCCCGCGCCAGGATTTCTGGATGCGATATGGGAAGGTTGGCAATGCCCTGGTAAATCCTGGGCATTCTGGGTAACCAGTTCAGCTCTGTCCATTTTTTAAAAATACAGCTAGTATCAAAAGTCATTGTGCCAGCAGTTGTATTATTTATAAAGTGCCGAGTGCGTGCTAGGGGCGTATGTGATTGTACACTGAGTTATGCAGGAGTTTCACAGGCTGCTACTGAATTACAATTTCATATTGTTATCTGCAGCCTTTGCAGGGAAGATATTTTTCATTTACTCAAGGTAGCCAATCTCAAAAGTGCTTGTGCTTTAATTAATTAATCTGTTAAGGCTAATGACACCACTAGCAGGAATTCTATTATCCCATTTTACAGAGGGGGCAACTGAAATACAGAGAGGTGAATAGCTGGCTTCAACAAAGTGCTTAAGCATACGATTAACTTTAAGCCTATGAATATTTTAATTTACTTAAATGGAACTACTCTCTTGATCAGGAGTTGGCAACCTTTGGCACATGGCCTGTCAGGGAAATCCACCTGTGGGCTGGGATGTTCTGTTTACCGGAGCCATTTCCAGGTGAACTGTGACCAGTGGGAGCTGTGATCGGCCGAACCTGCGGACGCTGCAGGTAAACAAACCATCCTGGCTCACCATCAGATTTCCCTGATGGGCCGCGTGCCAAAAGTTGCCGATCTCTGCTTTTGATAATGAGTAGCACAGGCTCATTGTGTGCTGGGTGAAAAAAATATTCCTTTTTATATCACTGCTTAATTTGCCACCTTTTTGTTTCATTGAATGCCCCATAATTCTTGAATTATGAGACGGGGGTATAGATATTCCAAGCTACCCTCTGTATTCCCTTTCTTATGTGCTATCCTTTTACCTTGAGCTCTCTTACACAAGTGCTGTCTAAAGTAAATAATCCCAATTATTTCACAGATTTATTCGTAGATTGTAAAGACAGAAGGGACCATTATGATCATCTAGTCTGACCTCTGGCATAACACAGGCCAGAAGACTTCTTTGAATTAATTCCTGTTTGAAGTAGAGCATATCTTTAGGAAAAACAGCCAATCTTGATTAACTAAGTGGATTTAGCTTCTTGAGTCTTTCTGTAAATCACGTTCTCTGATCCTTTTATGATTCTCATGGCTCTTCTGAAGACCCTCTCCAATTTATGAACATTATCCACATTTTTCAACCTCTGATTACAGGAGTTATTCCAAATTTTGATTCATGCTAAAATTCCTAAAGCTTCGGGTTATTTACAACTGATTTCCTTGCCTAAATGGTCGCAGTGATGGAATACCAGAACTTGATAAATATCAGCAAACTGAAGTAGGTATTTTTATCCACAAAAATATTCATAGAGCATATTTTTTATCATACTCTGATCAGTTGTAATATACACACTGTAGGACAAGGACATAACTGAGTCCATAACTCCATCCACAGTTTTAATCAGACAAGAGGCTGCTACTCTCTGCTTTAATGAAGTAAATGAGACCTCTGGTAATATCGCCTGTGTAATTGACATGGTTCTCTGGGAAACATTACACTTTATAATGAAAATACTGTATATAATTAGGATCTAATAGGAAGAAAATAGTAATTAGAAAGAATTAACTGAACAGACACAATCAAGCAAATAAAGATTATTCTCTGGAGAAAACCCTTCGGGGTTCAAATGTGTACATCCTACGATCGTAAAGGAGCCACAGTAATTAAGGGTTTTTTTCATTGCATAGGAACTGCCTAATCGTGACTAGTGGAAGGACCCCTGTAAAGACAAGAATGGATTATTTAGAGTCGTATGTGGTCATGGGCATTCTAGGGAGAGGGTGGGAGAGGACATATCCTAGCAAAAGTACAATATAATGGAACCTATAATATACCAGGTTAGATTATGGCTTTGAACCTCTTTGGTACTGGTGATAAGGAGACCACAGCCCCAATTCCTGAGTCCCATCCACCTTCCCCAGGGCAGGGGGGGGGGATTTCTAGTTCTGCTGTTTGATGCTAGAATCTTTCAGCCCACTGTGTGTGTCAAATTCACCTCTGCGTGTGCCAGGTAAATTGCATTTAAGGTTTTGAAATAGGGCTTAAGTGTGTAGGGTTTGTGCTGGTCTTCTGTATAGGGGGATTGTCACCCTGCTGGAGCACAAGGATCCCGCTGGGGCCACAAGGAATTTAATCAGGCATGGCTTGGTGCAAGAAGAAGGAAAACGCCCTCTCCACCCTGGCATGCTCATAAAGCGAGGGTGTAACGAACCCATGCAATAGCAGGAAGGCTACCACACAAAGGAACTTTTGCTATCATGGCTTCATGTTTCCAAGCAGTGTTTTCCTGACCAGCGTGGATGCAGATTGTCACCACGCTGAGCCATCTGGGCAATAACCTACTTCCCTACCTCCCCCCCGCCCACAGGTGGACTATATCATGGATTTATAACATGGCCCAAAGAGACCGATCACACCGAAAAGAGAGAGCATGCCAGAGCCCTGTCACTTACGCATGTTTTGTAGCGATCTCAACCCCTCTGCCCAATCAGGCAGGGTTTATGCTCAGGTCACCCCTTCATGCTGAGTCTTGTCCTAAGGGGGACAAAAGTGGGATGAAGAAGCACAAACTGTCCCAAAACTGGCGGGGACACAATGTTTCCTTTATTTTTTTCTCTCCCCCCCCCCTCCCCTCATCAGAGTCATTCTGTGACAAAGGAGAAGTATCTGCTTCTCAGGAAAACACCAGTGGTTGAGGTAGAAATACCTGAAGAACAGAGAGATATCAGCAAAGAGAAGTGAAGAGAAGAGCTTAATAGAACTGGGGAGGCAGCCAGCACCTCTTCTAGGCAGAAATAGTAACACACGAAGCTGATGAACCCCACACTTGCTTCAGAGCTGCTCCTACCGCTTAGCATTACACCCTCCATTCTGCTCTACTTTATTGATCCATCTATTGATCTACCTAGGCAGGGATTCATAGTCCAGCTATCAAGGTGGCATTTAGCATAGATTCATATTGAAAATGGCTGCATGGAATTTTTTGTATAGCCTCACAGATCAAGAGGGATGTTTTCAAAGAGCTCTCAGTGTAGGTGACATTTCTGGAGCTACTCACACAAACGTGTCCGAGTTCACGCCCTTGGCGCGTTGTCTAGGCACGGCACCAGCTGAGACTTCGCCAGCCTCAGAACATCTTTTTTTTCTTCTCCATCCTCGCTGTAGCGGGAAAGTGATGTTGGACTCTTCACTCCACTCCTCATGCCGTATTTCACCCTATGACCCCTCAGGCCCCAGAAATGGGCTTGAGTCTCCATTCACCGTGATTTTACCTTGGTGTGACTCCATTGACCTCAGTGGATCCAAACCCACATAAACCAGCTGAGAGAGAAGGGAGATTAGACCCACTGTTTTTCTCCTTTGCAACTGCCACCTCATTTCATCTTTACCTCTGCCCTTCCTCCTACAGGCCCAAACGGACAGCACTGGCCTGTTCAACAGGCACAAAGGAAAGTGTTTTCCAAGGTTAGGAGGCCATTTCTGCAGCTGAAAGATCCCAGCTGTTTCTGCTCACCTCCCTGCTGCCTTTCTGCACCTCCACCAAAGAGCTGCCTAGACGTTATGTGGTAGGAAGCCACAGCCCCAGCTCTCAGAAGAAGCTATAGCTAACCGGTAGCTGAGAGGGAATTCACAGTCCTGGACTTCATAATTATTCATGCAGGGAAACCCCACAGCCACGTGGTTTCTCATCGCAATCAATAGGACTCTGTACATTCATAGTTAGTGGATCCTATTGCTGGATCGGGGTCTAAAAGATGCTTTGGAAACACTTTGTGGAAGCAATTAATAAGGAAAGATTAAGAAAATGAAATTGATATCTATAGCGCTTAAGCAGCAGTATGGTAACTATCTAAAGTATATTAAAATAGTAAATTACAGGCAGCAGTGGAATTGGCTAGGGTGGTCCAAGTTACTATAGCTAGAAATGCTGAGATGAAGTTGAGTAAATGAATGGATGTCTGGATAGAGGTCCCAGGTCAAAAGGTTACTGAAGCTCAAGTCCAACTTTAGGCATGTAAATAGTATCATTGGTATCGGTGGATTAGCTCACATGCTTAAAACTAGGCACATGCTTAATTCTTCGATTTGTAGATTTTAAGGCCAGAGAAGCCATCAGATCATCTAGTCTGACCTCCTCTGTATCACAGGCCAGAGAATTCCCCCTGTATTGAGCCCCCTTAAAGACATCGAGAGATGCAGAATCCATCAACTCCCTTGATAGTTTGCTCCAATCATTACTTACCCTGTATTTGTCTGTATTTGTCTGGCTTCAGTTTGCAGACATTGACTCTCACCTTTCTCTGCTAGATTAAAGAGACCTTTAGTACCTGGGATTTTCTCCCCATGAAGGTATTTAAGTCTCCTCTCAATTTTCTTTTTGCTAAGTGCTTTGAGAAATCAAGGCCAAAACAGCTATCAGCAAAGGACATTAGTAGAATGGGTTGATATTTGTTTTCTAACTTTGAAATGCTAATGTACAACTTTTTTTCTTTCTTTCTTTCTGTGTGTATAAATGTATCTTACTTCTGTTCCATTCTATGCATCTGATGAAGTCAGCTATAGCCCACGAAAGCTTATGCTGAAATAAACTACAGTAGTTAGTCTCTAAGGTGCTACAAGTATTCCTCGCTTTCTTTAAAGTCAAGGATTATTTTAAAGCTGCTTCATGTCCAGTTTTAACTACTAGCGTATGGATTGTTCCCCAAAGGGAAATATATGCAGCCCCACCCCAACAGGACTAGAGACAGAACGTAAAGACTATAATGCTGGAAACAACCGCATACAGGTAGAACGGGTAACTTATTCAGGATGAAATTGTACGCTGCACCTCTTAGAGTCAGTCCAGAACGCACAGCCCTGCGTGTTCAGGGAAAAGGTGACCTTAAGCTCCATTTTTGCCCTCTCAATCCTGGGTTGCTCACGGGGCTGGAGCAGACCTCAGCATAGCTTTAATGGTCTTCAGGCCCTATGCCTGTAAATAGCCACAGTGCTGCCTGGAAGCCCCATAGCACTGAGTGATACAGACCCATCCCTGATACACCCCTCCAGCCTGCTTCCCTGCCTTCAACAAGCCCTATATGATAAGGCTTGGGAGGGCAGCCTCAGAAGGGAGCCTGACGGCCATCTTCCACATTGTCTGCTTGGGTGGAACCTGAGCTTCTAGGGCCACCTAGCACCTCTCAGGCTCTTTCATTCATGCAAAGGGACCAGAGCAGAACCTCAATCCAATTTCTATGTGACGCACCTGCAGTATAGGTTGTACACCAGTACAACCTGGTGTAGGAGCCATTGAGAAATCCGAGCTACCCAAACCAACTCGGCAACCACCGCTGGTCGCTAATGGCACCAAAATAACGCCACCTACTTCCGTGGGATGAGTCCACAAAGGGTTGCAAAATCCCTTAGAAATGTTTATCCCCTTTGCTGAGCAGTGTACTGTGGGAGTGGGGCTAAAATGCAACGTGTCCCATTTATCTGTAATGAAGTGTCAACAGTCAAAGGTATGTGGCAGCAGCCCACAGCAGCAAAGTGTGACCACAGTCAGTCAGACTCCAGTGTGAGCAGAATTAAAGCCAGATTCAGCTGATGGTCTCACCATGGTTGATGGAAAGAGAGAATGAGAAACTAAACCGACAGGGAGGCAGTGTGGCGTAGAGGACAGAGCTTGGCCTCTACTGGATTCTTTTCCCAGTTTTGCTGATGGGTGACCTTGGGCAAGTCACTTTCACCCCCCTGTGCCTCAGTTTCCCCATTTGTAAAGCAGAGCTAATGATACTGACCTCCTTTGCAAAGAACTTTGAGAGCTACTGACTAAAAGTGAGATACAAGAGCGAGGTATAATTATTATTATCTGGTAGCACAGGGAAAGCACGATCCAGATGAGTACTTAATAGCCACTTGTGTGCACCAAAACTGAGATGAAGAAAAAAACCTCAGCAAGTTCAAAGTTTGTAGTCTAATTATGTTCTGTCCTATGGGTGCTCAATAGGGGGTAAAAGTAATATCCCTCAAACCACTCCAGATAATCTCAATATCTAACAAATCCTATGGCACTCCAGCAAGGAGTTCAAAGAAAAAGCATCATTAGCTCTGCTAATTACTGTCTATATTAAGTTGTCTAATATTGCAGATAGGAGAACAAGTCAAAGGACAATGTTTCAGAAACCAAGGCCCGAGCAAAGTACAATCTGGGGAAGACCACCATGGGTATCCAAAACATTGTCCTTTTCCCTGTGCTGCTTACTACAATATTAAACCACTTAATATGTAATTGCTCAAGCTTATGATGCCTCAGCTTTGAAGTCTTTGCAGGGGTGCCATAGGATTTTGTCAGATGTTTCTTTAACAAAATCTACCAGGAGGCCTCTTAGTATCTATGACAATGGTTTAATGGAACATACTTTCCAATAAAGGGAATTAATTGAATTTTTTCACATATCATATAAGCAAGGCCCCAGCTGAGCAAAAGAAATGAAAATGATAGCAAGAGGCCATCAGGAGGAACATCCCTGTAAAATCATACTTTACCGATACACCGAAGTTGCAATACCTTGCCCGGGTCTTCACTGCTTCTTCAGTAAAAGCAGAGGGGCCTAGTGGAGTGTTTAGAACATAAGAACAGCCATACTGGGTCAGACCTATAGTCCACCTAGTACAATAACCATGGACAATGCTAGGTGCTTCAGAGGGAATGAACAGAACAGGTAATCATCAAGTGATCCATCCTCTGTCACCCACTCCCAGCTTCTGGGAGACCCAGATCACGCCCATCTTGACTAAGAGCTGTTGACGGACCTATCTTCCATGAATTTCTTTAACCCAGTTATACTTCTGGCCTGGACAACATCCCCAGCAGTGAGTGCCACAGGTTGACTGTGTGTTATGTTGAAAAGTACTTCCTTTCGTTTCTTTCAACCTGTTTCTTATTCACTTTCTCTACACTATAGACCGCGCTATCATATCCTCCCAGTTAGTCATCTCTTTTCTAAAATGAATAGTCCTAATCTTTTAAATCTCACCTCAGGTAGAAGCTGTTCCAAGCTCCTAATAATTTTTGTTGCCCTTCTCTGAACCTTTCCCAATTCTAACATATCTGTTTTTGAGATTGGGTGACCAGAACTGCATACAATATTCAAGATGTAGGTGTACCATGGATCTGTAGAGTGGATTATGATATTCTGTGTCTTATTATCCATACCTTGCCCAATAGTTCCTAACAAATTGTTAGCTTTCTTGACTGCCGCTCCACATTGGACAGATGTTTCAAGAGAACTATCCACGATAACGCCACCATTTCTTTTCTGAGTGGTAACAGCTAATTTAGATCCCATCATTTTGTACGTATAGTTGAGATTGGAAAATATAATGTGCATTGCTTTGCATTTATCAACACTGAATTTAATCTGTTATTTTGTTGCCCAGTCATCCAGGTTTGTGAGATCTCTTTGTAACTCAAAGAATTCTAATAGATTGGTGAAGCATGATTTTCCTTTACCAAAGGTGTTTTGATTCTTCTCTAACTAATCATGTTTATTTACGTGTCTGATCATTCTGTTCTTTACTATAGTTTTAACCAGTTTGCCTGGTACTAAAATTGGGATTACCAGCCTGTAATTGCCAGGATTGCTTCTAGAGCCTTTTTTTTAAAAAGCACATATTATTTACTTGCACCCAGCTTACAACAGAACCAGGTCACTTTGTATCAGCAGCCTGTCTTCTTTATTATTTACCACTCCCCCAATTTTTTAGTCATCTGCAGGCTTGAATCTAGAAGGATCAGAAATGAGTCCATCATTACCAGAAGGTCCTTCTTGTTTACACATCACATTCCCAGAGAGCTTTGCCATCTTCCAAATCCATGCCCTAAGGGCTTGATTCTGATCGTATTTACACTGACATAAATCAAGAGCAACCCCAGTGAAGCCAATGGCATTAAACAGATTCAGGTTCAGATTCAGCCCCTAAGGTTCTAATTCTGCTCTCACTGAAGTCCGGGACAAAGCTTCCCTTGGTTTCAATGCAAGCAGGATTAGACCCTAAATTCCCCCAAGGAAATCTTTGTGGTCTCCTTCTGTACAGACTGGAGTAAATTCCTGCAGGCTCCTCCTTCATCCCCTCCTCCCCCTCCCCCTCCCAGAGCTTTCTTCTGTTCACTTACTCTGCCAGATTCTAGGAGAGACCTTCATTTTTAATAGCACATCAGAGTCCCAATTTCCTCCTGTCCTTCTCTATGCATTAAATTCCCAGAGGACTCTTCTGTTATTTAGCCTCTTTCTCTGTGTGCTGTATTCTGCAAGGGCTCTCGCATTCCTCCTGTTGAAAGCTCTGCAGGGCTCATGCAAGGGGAAGCTCAGGCTGCTTCTGAACTCCATGTTTGACAGAATCAAAAGACTCATTTCATCATCCGTTAATCTCCCACAATCCTCTAAAGCTTCCCCTGTTAAGAGTGAAGCAAGCAGGGCATCTTTATTGTACTTTAGACGTGTTATTACTTTTTATAATTTTCTCAAAAGAACATAAGTCTAAATCAATCTCCTGGCCCTTACACATCAAGAATCATTTCAAAATATTTAAAGTCCTCCACTGCGGCTTCCTTTGTGAAAGTTTCGCTCAGTTCTTCTTGGGTTTTTCAGGGGGTTTTCATGCTTGACTTTGTTGTCTCCCTCCTTCCCCCCTGAGATCTTCTCCTGTTGCCTTCTCTTTTCCCTTATCCAGCTTCTTCTTACCCCACCACCACTTCGGGTTCTTAGATTTGGTCTGCAGGTTCATTTCTGCTGTTCCATTTCTCCACCGCCATGTTTACTTTATGTCGGCTGTTGTTCACAATCCACCTACCTCGTGGTCAAGCCATTCTCTGATGTCTTCTAGACACTGACTGCAAGGAGTTGGTTAACTAGCCAGTGCCAATTTCTGACTCTGGAAAAATCCCTCATTTGAAGAGCTAGCTTCTTTCCCGGGGCCAGATCCTCAATTAGCGTAAACAGGCATAACTCCTATGACCTCAAAGAAACTACACCGATTATCACTAGTTGAGGATCTGCCTTCCAAAATTATAGGCTCGTTATCCAGGGCCCACTAAGCCTCCTCTTTCATAACTATTATACAGTCCCCACCTAGAGCAGGCCCCAAAAGACCCAAGCCATGACTAATTTTACTGACTTCAGTGAGGAGTTCAGTCCTAGCCTATAGTAGAAGCGGCAGGTAATAATATCATGAGGTTGATATCATCCGTCAGACAGCAACTCTTCTCACAGATGCCATGAAAATGCACATCTGTATGAAACTATAGAATAGGAATTTTTATGGGGCAGGGTCCTCTGTGTGCAAGAGCACAGGCGGTAAGGTCATGGGGTATCATATCAGCAAGGAGGTAGTTAAGGCATCTGTAACAAGCACACAGCAATGCTTTCAGTAGGGCTTAGCCTAGCAACAAAGAGACACCTAAGGGTTATGAGGAGCTCCCTGAAAGGTTCTGTCTTTCCAAGTTCTACCTGGCATCGGAAGAGGAACTGGCAAAGTGTGATACCAGAAGCTCGGCTGGACGTACCAAGTGTTACACCCTACCAAGAGAATCTGTCTGCTTTCTGTGGAATATATTTTTATTTGGCAATGCTGTCACAGTGCATCATGGGAGTTGTAGTTCTCTTGCCTCATGTCCCCATTCTCCTCTATGAGCCACACTCCCTACCATAATTCATCTCCCGTGATGCAGCATGGCCACGAAGCTCTCATGATGAACAGTCTCATGAGATGGGGAGGTCATGGTCCATCCTGGAGAATATAGCCCAACCAGGGAGCCAGTCTATAGATTACAATGGGAGCAAGGGCTACATTTCCCATGAAATACTGCAGCAGCATTTCTGAATCAAAATACTCCAGGTTTTGGGCAACATATCACGAGGTCTAGAAGAAATAATGAGAATTTTGATTTTTTGCTGAAATGTCAACATTTTCCACGGGGGGGGGGGGGGGGGGGGGCATTCCAACCAATTCTACTTAAGATGCTTGCTTAGCCCAACAGAACTTCTCACCCTTTTTGCCTGTGGCTTTTTCTGCTCCATAGTCCAAAAACACTTTGAATTAGATCAGAATCTTCCTTGCGTTCACAGTTACTTGATTCCTTCCTAATGACTGTCTGTCTCAAATCAAGGACCCAATCAGTCACTGTTGACTTGCACCTTGTGAAGCCATTAAGGTCTTGTCTAGACTAGGCAAAAATGCTTTTCCTCCCCCCAATCCAGTTAGCTCAGTCTAGCTAGATTAACGCAATTGAAAACCCAACCTAACGATCAGTGTTGGCAGGTAGAGTTGTATCTCTTAGGCAACAACTGCTGGAATGGACCTAAATGTGTTAAACTGGTTCTTTCAGCATTAAGTTGGGATGTCAACGGAGTTAAACTGGTTCAATATAGCAGCATTTTACACTCGGTTTGTCCTGATATAAGGCTTTACATTGTTGCAAAATACCAGAATGGTTGCATCTTAACTTACTGTGCACTGGTGCAAATGACTGCACAAGAGGCAGGCAGTGATGAATTGGGTCCCTCTTATCTGTTGGCCTGATCCTGCGAGACACTAATCTCTCCCATACGGTAGCAGGGACTGCAGGATGTCATGCACAGGCCCTAAGCCCCTTTGTAAAGTCCACCTGTCTGTAGAGATCTAGACAAGTAGAAAGCTACAGGCCATTTAACAGGGGACTATCTGCATCCCATCACATACAGATCAGACGCTGGAAATTGATACAATGCGGGGGGAAGGGGAAAACAAAAAATCTCCTGGCAAGACATTGTCACGTTTCAATCTTTCACCTTCACTGGGTAATGGGAAGTGCTGGAACATTAAAGCAAACAAACAGCTTTTGGTGTTTACAACAAATGTTTAAGCAGGAGAGTCCAAGCCAGAGGTGCTCCACTGAACATCTGGAGCTCTGGGAAAGGATGTGATTACACAGACGTGTCACATTCATTAGGCTATAAAATCACCAGTAATGAAGGTGCGAAAGGGACTTTCATGCAAATTGTAAATTATCGCCAAAAAAAATAAAAATGTTAAGCTTGGCAGTTACCGCTTTGCTCCCCACCCCCACTTTGGAATGAGATTCCCAGTGTAATTACGGCATTTCGTGACGGGCGCCCAGAATCCACGTCCCTTGCTCATCTTCAATTGCAGACACATGTATTAGCATTTGCTTCAAAGAGAAGAAAGCTTGGATATGTGTGTGTGACTAGAGCACTGTTTATAGACTCTGGATTAATCAGCCCTGGCAAGGACTTCAGTTATTCCCTCTCCTCAGAAACTGCATGGCAACAGCAGTGTAAACTTCCTCCTGGACCCGCCTCCCCTGAACTGTCTCTTGGCTAACACACCTGACCTGACTTGGTCTGACTGCTTCCAGGGACAAGAGGGGAATGCAATGCCTATCCCCCTTCAGTCTGGTGTTATGACCTACAAGAAGGCCCCAGAGGTGGTGGTTTTTCTATGACATGGACTCCAATCCATATGTGAAAATGGATCCTGCCACAGTCTCATTTCAAACAGGCCCCCAAACAGATAGAAAAATGGTCAGAAGATGGGGCTACCCAGGCTGTTTAATTTTGGCTCCATTCGTAAGAGGTTGCTCCTTCTTTCCATGGCTCTGTTGTTGGAACAGACATCTGGGAAATAGGACTCCTGGGTTTTATTCCCAGCTCTAGAACTGATTTGATGTGTGACATAAAGTCATCTCTCTTCCCAGGGGCTCAGCTTTCTTACCTGCAAAAAAGATCAAACTGACATGTCGTTAACGGTGGTTAGTTAATTTTTACAAAGTGCTCTGCAGTTGACAAGTAAGCACAAAGTCGGATGATAACAGAGAGGAGGTAAATGCCACACATGTGGGAAGATCATGGGTGCTGAGTGGCCCATTGGTGACCAGTCCTGTGAGTTGCCAAAGGCCGTATATGACATGTCTGGCTGAGCAGCGAGGCTGTGGTACAGATGGCTGTATACAGGCTGGGAGTGGGTGGCTGAAACGTCCTGAAAAGCTCCCGATCTTTCATCCAAACCAGAATATTGGAACAAATGAAGTAGAGGAATCTCCTGAGGAACCCATCTCAGTTTTAAATGAGGACACTATCAGCAGGGACGGAGCACTTTTAAAGTTTCAGTTGGCTGTAGGAAGGCAGCCAGCCTGTCAGACTCTTGCCAAACGAAATAAATAAATAAAACACCCAGGAAAATAAACCCCAACTGCCCCGTACATTCATTAATGCAGCAAGACTCCATATCGAAGTTTCCCAGTCGCATGAGACTAGCAGGACCTCCCTCCATAAAGTTTCTTCTTCATGTGTTGTCTCAGAATTTAAGCTTATATGCAGTTTTCTGTTTAGGACACTCAGTCTTCAAATCCATGAACGTCCTTCCCTCCTACCAGGAACTGGCAAGTCAGATCTCCCAGCTTCCCAGGTGCCACCAGCTAATAGACCTGCCAAGAGCCTGGGGGAAGCTGTTTGCTCTGGTTGAACCTGTACTGTTTGAGTTGGACCAGGGCTGGCAAGAGCGGGTATGTTTATATGATGTTCTCATACCTGAGTGGGTTCAAAACAGGGACACGCCAGTCACCAGCATGTGGTTTTGAAGACAGAACATGGGATATTTGTTTCCAGAAGCATGGGCACCCTACTTTTGAGTATAAAGAAGATTCCCCATTAGTAGCAGCTGTAGCTTATCTCTTCTATGACCATTCTAAGGTAACAGAATACATTGAGAAGGTCTGATGTTCCGGCCGCTCGAGGAAAGGAGCTTACATTCACCCACCCACACTAACCACGGACTAACTCTAACAATGTCAGTGTCCACTAGCACAAGGAAAACAGACTTGCTGGATTTCACGGTTTTAGGCTTTTGCTTTGATAGAGCCCCAGCTTTTATCTTTAGCAAAGTACAGGCTTTGTATCCTAAAAATAGCCTGCCCAAGCGCCTTCCATGGAGGCGGCAGAAGATGAGCTGGTGACTCACAGTTTTTGGTGCTTCTCTGTCAGCAAGATGAAACATTTTCCCCGTAATCCACCAAAATGGAACGTTTAGGGATTCAAAGGTCACTGGAAATTTCAGTAGCAGCTGGTCAGGGATATGATCCCATTAGGGCCTCCTGAAGTGGGGGGTGAAGCTGGAAGCCCAGAGAAGCAACAGGGTGGGGAGTGAAAGAGGGAAGGAGGGAAACCCAATAAACCAAGAGCTTTAATCTGTCAAAGTAATTTTCCTGCTTTCAGAGAGAAAGAACGGGAAATTGAATAAAAGGACTTGCATAACTGCCTGAGGTCGGATTAATGCAGGCCCAAAGTGGCCCTGATTTCGTTCTGCAAAGTGAAGGGGGCCGCCTGTATCTGGTCTTAGATAATCTAACAGGAAAGCAATGACAGGGTGCCTTTGTCCCCCCCAGGACATGGTTTGCAGTGGGGCCATTGTGCTGAGCTGAGGGAAAGAAACAGGAGGAAGGACCAGTCCCTGTTCAATTCCAGGATTAATGTTAACTAGACGACTGCTCGCTTGGCGCCACGTAGTCCAAGAATTGCCCCCAGAGTCAGAGTGACTGGCTTTTGTTAGGCAGGAGAAATGGACAAAGAAGCATGTCTTACATGCTCTATTGTGAATTAGCAAAAGGCCTGCGGGACACAATGCACTAAATTGTTAAGGACACCGGAGGCATCCCTGAATCCTGGCTGTACAAGATCTTTGAAATGGCAGCATTGCCCTGTATTGAATGCAAAGGGCAGGTCCTGCAGAGTTGGGCACATTCACCATCCCAGGCACTTGCAGCAGACACGCAAACTTGTACTTAGAACAGGAGACGGATCAGACCATGGTCCCTGCAGGGTGGTGAAATGTCAAGGTTTACAATGTTGGTGACAGCATATCAAAGAGTGAAGACAGCAAGTAACATGTTTGTGTTCCACAACAATTCCTGTATGCCAAAGTAGCAGGGAGTAATTAGGCTTGAAGAGCATTTGGACTTCAGTATCCACCATTTAGCATCAAATTTACCCTGGAGCTAGCAAAACAGTCCTTAGTATTTTAACCCACTTCACAAAGCACCAGGGCTTCTTTTAGGAGCAACTTTTGCACATATACTTCTGCTCTGCGCTTTTCCCACGCTAATGAGAGGTCATCTGCCATTTACCATAACTCAAAACTGAGAACAGGCAAGCTGGGCTCAGATAAAATAAGGATTGGTTTTCTCCATCACCTTCTCTTTTGACAGTCTCTGACAGCCTCTGACAGCATCTTGTCTTTACTACCTTAGAAGAGTTCTTCCAGAGGAAATATTTCCCCACATGTCCTCTGGGATGAAGACTGATGTGAAGACAGTGTAGCTCTACAGTGAAATGGCATTGAGAGGCAGTACTGTCTAATGCAAAAGGCACTGCTATGGGTATCAAGATACACCTTGGGTATTATTCCTAGCTCTGCTGCTGAGCACTGTGACACTGTTTGACTCACTTCCTCTCTCTATTTCCTCTTCCACCTTTTGTCTATCTTCTGTATTTCGCTGGTGAGCTCTTTGGAGCAAGGGAGTGTTTCTTTTATGCATTTGTACAATGCCTAGCACAATGGGGACCTGATCTCTCTTAGAGCCTCTCAACACTAAAACAGTGGACTAATTAATAGTGATCATAATTATGGGCTCGCTTATGGACATATCCATGTCTTGCTTGTGGCCACAAAAATGCCTTTGTGCTGAGGCAAAGTTCAGAATCTATCAAACCCGCAGTACCTGTATTGGTCTATGGGTCAGAAACCTGGACCTTCTCACAGGCAGACTTAGAGCAGTTAGAGACATTCCCTATGCCCCGTCAGCACCAAATCCTGAGCGGAAAGTGGTTTGATTCATCATAGATTCTCAGAGATCTGGCCTTCGTTCAGTGGCTCATTATATTTAAATGCAGCATTGCATGCTATGTCACCAGGATGGACAAAAACACCCCAGCACACTGAGTTCGCAAACTCTCCATCAAGGCATGAAGAGGAGTGTGCCCAGACCCTACCTGGTGCCACCCATGGGGTTATCCCAGAGATTTGTGGGTTCATAGGACTGAGCCAGGGTTGGGAACTTCACTACACAATGTCTGGTATGACACCATCAGCCAGGTTCCCTCTCATGGTGCCATGGTCCTCAGTGGACTGTGTGTGTTTGATTAGGGGCCCTGTGTTTGTTGCGACTGAGTGACTCCAGATCAGATGTGTTCACAGCACAAGTTCAAACTATGCATTATTGTAACGAGCAGGCCTGCATTCTCAGGCCAGGCTCTGAAAGTCAGAATTCTTTCCTGCTCATGTATCATCATCCATAATAAAGACCCAGCAGATTAAATTCTGTCCTCGGTTTACACCTGTGCAGCCCCCTTGTCATCAGTGGGGATCCACAGCTGTGACTCAGGACAAGGTATGTTCCTACAGTGGGGCCTTGATAAATAATTCTGTTGATCATACATGAGGCAGGAGGGACTCCAGGTCACACGTCCATCGCTGTGTTGGTGCTACGGTGCTAACAGACATCAAAGGCAGAACACACATGTTTCAATCTGCAACAAAACCACCTGTGTCTCTGAATACACAGAAGGAGCAGATCTGCTGAGTCGGGAGAGTCTCTGCACAGTCTCTTTTCAGACTAGAGCCCCAATTTAAACAGGAACCATCCTGAAACTAGATAACAACTCCAGTTCATTCTGCAGCCTTACCTATCCCATCAGGTGAAGTGAGGAAGGTGTAAAACACACTGTTGGAGATAGGGTTTCATTCCCCATGGCGAGCCCCAGTAGAAACAACTGACAATCCCCAGGAATGCCTGCAGAAATACCTGCTTTTTCCAGGGCCCACAAATCCCATAGTGCAAGCCCCCTAGAATGTTCAGCTGGCTTTGTGTTTGGGGTGCATCTTTGACAGCCACGAATGCCGTGCTAGTAAACAGAGGAGCTGTCAGCTGCCATGTGATAAAGGATCCCAGAGCTTTATGTGATGAAAATGGCTAAACGTTAGGTTTGGAATATATTTGTGTGTTTATATGTGTTAGTGTATATAGATGAATAGATAGATATGTATGTCTATGTCCATATATATTTGTACATGGATATGTAGATAAATAGATGTGTTTATGCATAGATGTGTGTGTGCATTTTATCTATGTAAGTGAGTATTTATGTGTGTGACTGTATATACACGTGTGTAGATAGATGCATGTGTGTGTGTCATCTATTTATCAATCTCGCTACTCCTTTGTGTGGCGATGGGCATGTAATAGTCTGTGTAACAGTGTGTTCACATTCCCAGTGTGTACAGACAAGCACTTTACAATGCAAAGGTGAGCCTGGCGAGTAAGCACCCCAGCTCTCAGTTTGGGGTGCATCACTCACCTCACATCACGCTCGACGATTTTAACGACCCGGCCGCGTTAGCAGGAGCTGTTGCCTAATGAGCACCCTGGGCGCTCTGGCTGCTGGCCTGCTTCTGCTCATTCCTGTCAGGGGAAGGGTTAGTGTCTCTTTTAATTTTATCTTGGCACATTCTCTTAAAGACCCGCTGACACCTCGTTGGGGAACTTTGCAAAAAGAAAATATAATCCAGTTCACAAGGTGATTGACACCTTGGTATAGGTGGTATATCATGTGCATTCCTCTTCCCCTCATCATTAATAAGAACTTCCATCAAGACAAGCTCACGGAGTCTGCAGGGTTCCTAGAATTTAGAGCTAGATATGACCTATTAGTTCACCAAGACCGTCTCCCTTCCAGTTTGGGATTATTCCCTACTGCACATTTAGTGATGGCTTGTCCAATCTAATTATCCATCCCCGATGCTGACAGGGTGGAGCTCATTTTGTGAACTTCAGCATCTATTTTTTTCCTGGGGGAAGTGATGTGGGGCATTCATAGTTGCAGAATGCTAGGCCCAACTCCATAAACCCTTTCACACGGTAGCCTTCTTGCCACTAACTTCAACGGGACTGCTCAGTGGAGAGAGGGTTTATAGAACGATGCCTCCAAACAGGAGTTTGTGACTCTTTATATTGTAACCTAAATCCTTGTTTATTTGGAAAGGGTGACTCTAGTTTAAGAAGAATGTTCCTCTAGCTGAAGGGAAGTGAGTGCTGTGTATTAGGAATGGAAGAATCACACACACATACGACCCATGATATTGGCTGAGAGGCCGCTACACCTTCCGCTTCATTTTCATTGTGTTCCTTGTCCTGGAACATGTTTAGAGTGTTTTGTGATGTCACATCAGGGCTACAATAACAATTCTATTCCAGGTTCTGATGCCACCTGGGAGGGTTTATCAGGGAGCCCAGGACTCTGAGTCACCTTGTTACCCCTCTGCCTCAGCAGGAGAGAGACCTGTTTGTGTTTAGCTGGGTGTCAGGGAGCTGACATCCAGCTAAACACAAAGTCTGTTAGCCACCCAAACAACCTCCTCTGGGCTCTGCCAGCCCTGACTCTGCCTTGCAGGTAACACTAGGTATACCCCAACTCCCGAGCCTGTGTCACTTTTACACAGGAGCAGGAGTTTTAGCCCTGGTGGCCTGATCAAATTCCAGTTATAGAAGAACATTCTTCCCCATTAGATTCCTGCTGCATTTTCAACTGGATATGAGAGTTTTCCTCTCCTATCCCAGACATTTGCATTGTGGTGTCCTGATAAACAAGCAGCTATGTTCCAAACCAGCGGTGGCTGCATTTCTACAGTGAGAGGTGTGACAAAGACAAGGATAACAGCAGTAAAGTTCTCTAGCCAGACAGAAGTGGGTAAGGGTACTTTTGGCCCCATTTGGAACAGATGAAAGAACGAAGGAATCAGCATGTTGCAGATTTCCTGAATACATGGTAGAGAAATGTTCTCGGTAATGTGACTGAGAGGAGAGAGCTCATCCCCATCATACCCTAAGATCCCAAATTTCAAATTGCCGACACAGCTACTCTATCACCTCTAAAACCTCAGTGCCTGAAATTGACCTAAACTCAGCCAGAGACGTAATGGGCTTTATCCTGGCTTTTGCTCCCATAAACACAGCCAACCTTGTTGATCTTATCCAAGGGGGAGAGAGAACCTTTCACAGCAAGAAGCATCTGATTCTTCTGTTTCTGAGCAGAAGCCGGCAGGATCCCTCCAGCTGCCAGCCACCTGGAACGGTTCCACCAGATGGGATTTTGCAGACGTAGTGATGGAGGAGACACACTCACGTGAACTTAACCGGTTCGCAATCTCCCAGACAGTGGGGAGGACTCACTCCGTGTCTGCCCTGCACATTAATTCAGCTGAGACTGCAACTGGGATCTGGCTTAGTCAGCTGGTGACAGCTCTGTCATGTGATACCCACCCCCATTCCTCCCAAGCCCTGGCCGAGCCAGCAGGAGCTGTGCTGAGCTTGTCTCAACTGGGAATTAGACTTTGCATATCTTCCATCTATCAGGGTAAAAATAGGTTGTATGAATAAAGGGTGTTAAAATTGCCACCTCAGTCTGATTTCTCATGCTCCATACTATAACATATGGCAGTGACTGAGCTCCCAGGGAGAGCTCAGGAAGGAAGCAGAGAGACATGTTCAAAAGTCATTTAACCACTTCACCACCCTGGGAGTGTTCTGCAGGTGCCCAGGAAAGGCTTGTGTGGGCTCGAGGAGCTGTACTCACAATGGTCACATGGGTGTGGTGGCACAGCACACACAACAGGTGGCGCTGTGGGGGGGTCAAACCAGCTGGGCATGCTACTAGATTCCCAAGACACCCCAACTCTTTAGCTGCTACAGGTAGGACACTATCTCCATCTAACTCGTATCTCCGGACTTGGGAAGAATCATGGAAGATGGGAGTTGGAAGAGACCTCAGGAGGCCATCTAGTCCAACCCCTTGCTCAAAGCAGGACCAATCCCAACCAAATCTATGAAGCATTCCCGGTCAGAGCGAGGTGTGGAAAGGAGCCATCTTGCTAAGGAGAAGGGCTGTGCCCAGTGTATCAGTTGACAGGAGTTCATAGGAAGTTATTCCTCATTCTCACTTGGAAGAGTTTCACCCATTGAGTTCTCCCATTAGGGACCATTATGGAGCTTTTTATTTTATTTTTTATTTTTATTTTTTGGTGTGGTTGATTGATGGAAAAAGTATAGATTGGCCCAGATTCAATCAAATCTCTAGGCTAAGGTTTTCAAATCTTAAATCGCTGCTGTGTGAAAAAAAGTCACTGTCTTCCAATAGCTCCGTATCCCCTGGTCTCCTGCCAGAGCATGGATTCAGAGCTGACTCAGAGGGAAAAGCACTACCTACTGCAATTTTCCTTCGACTATCTCCCCTCCAGGACCTGACCAGGCTTCGCGGGTGAGAGTTGATAAGATCTCCACCTGAGGCGGATCTGGCCCCAGGTTGTCACCTTTCCTCTGAGGAGCAGAGCCATAGGCATAAACTGAGCTCAGAACACATACTCGGTCCTTCCGCATACAGACTCGTCGCTGCCTTGCAGCATTTTAGCAGCCAGGGCTGCATGAAGGGCTTGAACTACGTCTCAGGCCATGTCTACATTTGAGCGGAGAGGTGTGCTCCCTAGCTGGTGTAGAGGTACCACGGACATCTAGCTGCCCAAGTACACATCCAAGGATCCAGACGGGTACATACTCCGGTGGCTAACTCAAGCTGTCCCCTGTGCTACTCCAGCTGTACTGCTCTTTTTAGAGGTCTAGGATGAGTAGAGCTAGCCTGGATTCATCTTTGCAATCGTACCTCCCCACTCAAGTGTAGACACAGCCTCAGGCTGCGGAAAGATAGGATGCAAATGCACGAATGCTGCAGCTCTGGTGGGAAGGGATATTTTCCTAAATAAGAGTGAAAACAAGAAAGAGAACTTTGGCCTGGCAGGGTACTCTAGTTCTCCCGCCGCTGCTGTTTCCTTTTAGTTTTGCCCTGTCAGGTTTAATCTGTAGTGTTTGTAATTCAGGTAGCAAATTGATTGCTGAAAGCACTCTGTCCCTATTCAGTCCACGTTAGATAAGATCTTTGCATTAATTATGCACTGATATTGATGTTTTTGTCAGACAAGGTCTAATGTCACCATATTCAAATCTTGCTGCTTCCTTGTTAAAAATGTTTCAGAACATGGCCTTGGGAAAGGTACCTTCGTGTCACTTTTGGGATCGGAGATGCCCTGACAAAGAAATACTTGGTTAGTCCAGGAATTACTGTAGCTTTCCTCCCCTCATCCTGCCATCCCACCCACTTCTCCAAGGGGGCGAACGGTAGAAATGGAAGCCCCTGTGGAGCTCAGTGTGGGGAGAAAGGGAGGACCTTCTCCAAGGACAATTGGCATTGACATTAAAGCTTGTTTAACCTTAATAGGCCAGGACAGCACTTTGGGGACACACATTGCAAATGGAGCTGTGCGAAAGCACCTGTTCTCACTTTGTGGCATGTGCAACCAACTGTTGTCAGGCTACCAAGCTGCTTTCATCTCCTCGTGGGGCTGGGAAGAACTGTTAATGCCTTCCCCTGGGAGGGAAGGATGCTTGCCAGATCCTGAAACCAGAGTTGGTTTAAGCCTTGGTGACGGCCCCAGAAGTGAAGGATCTTGTCACCCCTGTCTCTCAAACTGCTCCATTTTGGAAAAGGTATTAATGAGCCCACTCATTGAGTTTGCCTGACTCATGTTACTCTGGAGTGAAGTCGCAGGGACTGAAGTGTTAGGTCTGATGAATGATCGGCTCCAGAGAAGGTCAGGTGATTTCCAGAAGCCTTCCCTATGGTGCTGACAATGAAGCCTTCTTGACATCATGTGGCAAAGTTGCCACCCTAGCATGACCCCTTCTGGACGGGAGTGGTGTTGCAGCAACTTTTGCCTCAGTTTCCCCCACAGTCTTTTGGCTACTCCAATTGTTAGGGTGTCCTGACCCTCTGGCCAGACCACTTTATAGAGTCCAGCCCCTTCTGGGGCTACAGAATCCTCCACCTTAGTCATACAGTAACAATATGAAAGCCAAGTCTTCTGCCCAGCTGGGCTCAGCTGCCATCACCTTGTCTCAGGCTTGCCTTTGCTACTTTACACTGTCTTTCTGTGCATCAATCCACACCACAATGCAGGGGCTGGCACACTCTTCCCTTTACTCGGGGATTCAGACAGGCTCCAACACTTCTCAGAGGAAGAAGCTCCCCAGCTCCTCTTCTCTGGGTTCTTTTTTCCCCTTGACTCTCCTGGTCTCTCTGCTCTCTCTTACCAGCGAGTGACTGTAGAGCTTCTCCCTCCCTGTGGCCCCCTTTCTGCTTAGACCTTCCACTGTTTATAGTAACCCTCAGCTCATTCTCCAGCCGAGACTCATGCTCTGTTAAGTCCGGCCCACCCTCCAGTTGCAGCCACAGAACTAACTTAGCCTCTCTGGTCCACATTATCCCATTCAAGGCCTGTATTGGGTATATACCTGATCAGACCTGGGATCAGGACCTCCTAGGGGCTTTAGGGAGGCTCTGTTCATTCCTCTTGAACATTTTTTATCCTCCCTTAAAATCTCTTTTTAGGGCCTCTTCTATTCCCTACATATGTGAGGCTACTGAGGGAGAGAGTGAGGTGTTTGTGGTCTCGGTGCTCTTAGGAAGATGATGATGCCAAGATCTGCCTACCCTACTCATAGATCCCATATTTTACTGTCATCTCGGCTCTTCAAAGCCCTACCATTAAACTCCATGAAAAGCCTAGCTCTGACTTCAGTGGAAGCTGAGTAGAACCAGCATCTAACCAGAAGAGGGTCCTTTATAGAAACTGGGTGGCTGAAGCTTAGTTCCTACAAGATGAAATGATGCCGGGAAAAGAGGATGAATAAGAATTGTCTGAGGAGCTGTGCCCATCCTCCACCTCAGATGTTCACAGACCAGGGCTGGCCTTACGAACTCAGGCAGGTGCCAGACTGTGGGGAGGCACCAGTAGGACCCAGAGTGTAGAAAACTGTCTGCTGCTGGTGCATATGTATTCTCTCTGCTCTGGATGCACAGAGATGGTGGAGTGCTGGGGTGGAGGAAGGAGGGCACACGAGACCTTTCAAAGGTTTGGCCCAAGTGAGGGAGTAAGGGGTCGCCATTTGAGCTCCCCACCTCAGGTGCCAAAATGTTGTGGGCCGGCCCTGTCACAGACTGAGGGTCTTATTGCCTCTATTGTTGCATTTGGATTCTAAGATAACATCAGTGGCCCCAAGTACCTTCTGCCACTAGTATCCGGCCCAGAGGCTTTCATCTTTCTTCTCTGAACCTGGCATTGCTGCTGTCCTCCCTACACCTTAATCATCTATGGTAAAATGGAGTTTATTTGGGTCTGTCCCAACAGCAGTCTGAAATGTGCCTCGCCATGACCCAGAGAGGATCACCTTCAGGCATAAGAAGTAATTCACGCTCTGTGGCCCTTTCATTCTTTGGCCTTTCTGCTGAGGTGGCCAGTAAGAAGGCCCATCACTTCCAACAGCAGTGATAATACCTGTGCGCTAGGAGGGGACCGAGACCATCCACACGATTGACATAGACACCGTAATATCAAACACTATTTGATCACTGCTGTGTCTGAAGCAGAAGTTTCTAACCATCACAGGGATAAAGTTCTGGAACAGCCTCTGAATAGGAATTTCAGGGGCGGGGGACAATTTAACTAGTTTTAAGAGAGAGCAGGACAAATTTATGACTATAATTGTGATGGTGGGGGGGCAGGGCTCAACAGTCTTGGGGCTCATTTCCCGTTTACGTTCCCGAAGTTCATGATTTCAGGGTTTCAGCCAGCCACTGGCAGGAGACGGGAAAGGATTTTCTCCCCCAGCGTGTTCTGGAAGATTATTTCTTTTAATCTTCTTCCTCTGAAGCATCGGCACTGGCCACGTCTGGAGATGGAACACTGGCCTGGGTGCCCATTGCTCTGAGGTGGCACCGAGTATTCTCTCTCTCTTGGATGCTTGGTTGGCTGGTTCTTGCCCACATGCTCAAGGTCTAACTGATCGCCCTACGTAGTGTCAGGAAGGAATTTTCTGCCAGGTCAGATTGGCAATGACTCTGGGTGTTTTTTCCCTTCTTCTATGGCGTGTGGAGGCAGGTCGCTTGCCAGGCTTATCTGGGTAGATCTCATTCAATCATGGTCATGCCATGGAAGGGACCTCAGGCGCTGCTGCACTTTGGTCTCCCCTATTCTCCACCAGTGGCACATATCAAGTCTCCTGTGGGCTGTTACACTTTGGTCTCTTTGCGGTTGCTGGGTTTAGTGTGCAGGTACTGGGTGGCCTATGATGTACGGGAGGTCAGACTAGATCTAGGTCTCTTCTGGTCTTACACCCTATGAATGGTGCTTTATGCCATGAGACCTTTAAGAAAGGAAAGAGCTGTCTCATTACTCAGTTTCCCAACTATTCAGAGCTCTTATCTGGGCTAAGGTTTCATTTGGGAATGGGAAGACAAGGATGGATAGGGACATGTTTATTACTTACTCGATATGGAGGCTTATTGCACTTTGTACCCACCGAACCTAGCCATAAAATCCCAGTTTAATAAGCATGTACCTGCATAATGAACGCGCTTGAAAAAGCCTCCTGCGGGAAGCTGGTGACGGTGGAATATTTTGAAACAGTTTATTAAACTTGCATTTCCCAAGGAGCTTAGGTGCCTGCCTCAGCTGCTGCTATCAAGACCCGCAGTCCTGCGTCTGGTCCTTCCTTTCAATGAAATCTCATTAGCATCACTTTACTAAATTAAATGGATTATAGTTGGGAAGCAGCTGGAGTGCAGAGCAGTCACATTGACTGCTGCCTTAGGTTAGAATGAAATTAACTGGCTTCAGGCTCCTGCTGCTTTGAAGTTGCCCAAAGTAGCCAGGTAATAACGTTGCTTCTCTGCTGTGTCATGAGCTGAGAGGCCTCAGCATGACAGCCAAATGAAGCCATTTCTTGGTAGGGAAACAGTCTTGGGGCTGGCGGTCTGGGGCTGAGAAGATGAAAAGCGGAGCTGTCTCATTGTGATTCCTGCAGGTGCTTTCTTCAAGGGTCTGCCTGAGAGCTCCCATCTCCTGTTGCAGAAGTTCGGTCCTTTCAGAGGGATGGCTAAGTGACTCACAATGCCCTGTGCACACCTTTAAAGTTGGGATTCTCACCCTGTGTGCATGATAAGCACTGCCTTTCTTGGCTAGAATTTTGTATCAGGTATTCCCATCAAAGCTTCATCTCTCTCACCTAGTTCAACTGTTCTTGGGTCACTGTATCAAACCTTTAATGCTTGGAGGAGTCCAGGGGCTGAATTACTTTGAGTGAATAAATGTGTCTTTGCACGAGGCCTGGGGTTTGGGGAAATAAGCAACAAACATTCGCTTTGCTCTGTCTGAAGGAAATAAATGGCTATGAAATGAAGAGGAAGTAGAGGTGTGTGGGTGAGTGTGACACACACAGGGGGAGAAGGGGTGGATGGGAAATCACACCATTAATCCAACAGAGCTAGGGGGATAGGGGCACGTATAGAAGCAGGCAGGTTCTGGAGCCAGTGCAGTGGTGTCCATAAGGATACCCCTGTGCATCCATGAACTCTCCCTCATACATCGTCTTCTTCCATAGGGAGCAACCTCCTCCCCCACCCTCCCCAAAAGAAGAATTTGGAGGGAACTTCATGAGGGGAATCTTGTGACATTTCCCTTTCCTCCACAGCCTCTATCCCATGTGTGGGAACAATTTAGGCCTTATTTCTTTCTCCCCATCATTCCTTTAACAAAGTCCAAACTGCAAAGTCTCCATCTTGGTCCAGATCCAAACATTCCCCCCACGCTCCCAAGCATTGGTTTTAAAGCTATGGCATGGCCCAGGATTAACAACAGTAGCCAGCTGAGAGGTTTGGATCCAGATTTGAGCTTCTTTATATCATTTGGATCTGGAGCTGTGAGTCAGACCCCTCTGTGCCCTTAACTTGGTTTATTTTTTGTCTCTTTTCCACCATTTCTGTGGCTGCTCCCACTGTACAGCTCACGTCTCGCTTCTGGAGTGACTGTGTAGACCTTACTCTCCCGTCTTTTTGCTGAAGGGCCACTGGATGTTCTCCTCGTGAGCCTTTTCTTTCACAGAGGTGGCCAGTCTCAAGCAAAGAATGGAGAGGGAATCCATAAGGGTAAGAGGGAAGGGGATGTAGGAAGCTTCAAATGAGAGAAGAATGGGAGACGTGATGGGGTGGCTAAATGTAGGAGAATCCACATAGAGAGAGATATGGGAAGACAGATGGACCCTAAAGAGACTTGGGCCCTGATACTCCATTAGCTTGCACCCCTTGTCGACAGTTATACCAAGCAAAGGTCAACCAAGTCAGAATTCCCCAAGAGAGTAGAGTAGAATTCCCCAGCACACACACATATGCACAGTTCCCACTCATTCTGCCCAGGCTCATTATAAGTCTATGGAGAATTAGGCTCTAGGGAGCCTTTTGTTGATGTTGCAGGTTTAGGTGAGGAAGTGGCTACTGTTGACAGGTTACAGTTTGTAAATTCTAGCATCTGGCCTTCTCAGCTAGATCCTACTGGGACTGAAAATGCCCTTGGACTTTCTCATCATCTTGCCCCAGATGCTGCCTACAAGATGGACCTTGGCTCTATTCATCCATCTCTTTGTCCCAAGAGTCCTGCAGGGCAGGCTTGTGATGGATGCAGGAAGACTGTTTACAAGCGAAGCTCTCAGACATGATAAAGGATGTGAGAAGATTCCCTTCCCCATTCCCCCACTCACCTCACAAACAAGCCACCTATTCATGTAGCGTAAGCGATGCTTTCTTCCTTAGATCCTGTACCTCGCTTCCTGCATGGCGCAGTCTGATAAACCAGAAACCCCTTTGATGCAACAAGAAATCATTTCAGGAAAAGTTGCGCTGTTCCAAGCAACTGCCTCTCCTCTGAACATTTCACGTCAATCTCCTCACTGTGGTTTTGATCTCACATTATTTCTCTTTTCATTCCAGAGACGGGGTGGGGGAGGAATGATGTTTCAATCATTCATCCCCCCAAGGACTCTTAGGGGCAAATGTTCAAAGTGGCTCGGGGAGATTTAGTTCTGATGTTCCTGTCAATAGAAAGTTGCAGAGGCCCAACAAATTCCCTGGTTTTCATTTTGGTAGAGTTTCCCTACTAAGATTTGGTGATTTTTTTAAATGACATGGGCAGCGTAGTAAAAGCTGCCAGACCAGGTATATATGCAGGAAAGAGCAATTCAAGAGGTTAAGGTCTATTACCGATCTAGTACTGTGGAATTGGCTACTGTTATTAATTCTGCCACTCTTACCTATGTTGCATACCGTGACTTCATACAGAGTAAGGTGTTTCTTGCATGAATGAGGGTACAAAAATCTGCCCTTACACCAATATGACGTGCATAGTGATGACCAGAGAGGTGCAACAAGATGTGCTATTTGTACCAATTTATAAATCAGCTGCACCTGTGGAATTCAGCTGCTTACATCAATTGGTCCCTTGTTTAGACAGCAGAATTCCATTGAGCCGGGCTCTCGCCTGGTATATGTTGGCATTGCTCCTTTGAAGTCAAGGGAGTCAAACCTTTAGGGTGACCAGATGTTCTGATTTTATAGGGACAGTCCTGATTTGGGGAGCTTTTTCTTATGGAGGCATTTATTACCCTCCACCCCATCCCAATTTTTTACACTTGCTGCCTGGTCACCCTAACACCTGTTTACACAAGCTGTCTATCTGACTTCAGCAGAGTTATTCCCAATATACTCTATTGCGAGAGGAGAAGCAGGCCTCATGAGTAAGACTTTAGTGCATTGGTTCTCAAAGTGGGGGTCGGGACCCCTCTGGGGGTCGCGAGCCAGTTCTGTGGGGGTCGCGAGCCCCTGCTGCCAGCAGCCAGCCCCGAAAAATGACGCTGCCGCGGGCTGCTGGCATCCAGCCCCAGCTGCTGCAGGCTGCCGGTGCCCCCATAAGGCCGGTCCCGGCCACAGCTCCTGCCGTGGCGGGCTGCTGGTGGCCCCGCGAGCCCGGTCCCAGCTCCCGCCGCGGTGGGCTGCCGGCGGCCCCGTGAGCCCGGTCCGGGCCCTGGCTCCTGCTGCGGCAGGCTGCCGGCACTGCCATGTGCCCAACCTGGCCCCGGCCCCTACAGAGATGGGCTTCTGGCGCCCCCGTGAGCCCGGCCCTTGCCGCGGTGGGCTGTCAGCACCTCCGTGGGGCTGCTGGAATCCCCCCTCACTGGCCTCAGTGGGGGCTGCTGGAACCTCCCCTCAATCCCAACCCCCTCCCTGGGGGGCTGCTGGAAACTCCCCCCCCTCCGCCAGCCTGGCCCCTGCCGCATTGGGCTGCAGGCACGCCCCTCCCCCCCCCGCTTGACCCCTTGGGGGGGTCGCATTTAGAGGCCCAGTGTGGGAAAGGGGTCACCACTACAAAAAGTTTGAGAACCACTGCTTTAGTGGGACTCTTGACTCTCTTCTAACCCTGTTGTTTCCTGTATCCTGGACTGAAGCTTTTGTGTAGGAGTAGGGCAGTTTGACTAACTGAATACTCAGTGTGGGTGTTCTTAAAGTGTTGATTGGGGTTGATCAAAACGAATAATTTTTTCCAAATCTTCGGCAAACTGAAACATTGAAGAAAAAGTTTTGTCTTGGTTGACTGAAAAAACATTTGGTTTCTAGTTTCAGGCTTTGAAAGCATTTTTTAATTTTTTTTTTAAATAAAACTGAGGGGAATGCTGAAATGAAACAACTCTCTGGGAGAGTAGGTCACAGCGATTCATTTCAGACATGCCAAACTGAACCATTTCAACATTTCTGAATTGTTTTCCAACCAAAACAATTTGCCCAAATCAGCCCCAGTTTGTGAATTGTTTTGGTCAGTTCGAGCCAGCTCTGTTTCTGAGTTCACTCAGCGCTAGAGTGTGAAGCTTTTACTCCTGGTGAGTAATATCTCACCACTAAAACCAACAGCAAACTCCACATATAGCAAAGGGGCTGGTTCATTTTACTTCCCCTGCCAGATAAGGAGAAAGCAAGGGAGGTGAGAGTGACTCTCACTTATGTCCACACTGCAATTAAAAACCCACAGCTGGCCCACGCCTGCTAACTCGGGCTAAGGAGCTAGGACTAGGGGCTGTTTAATTGCAGTATAAGCTAAGATCAAGTGTAAGTAGTTTCTTGGCCTATCGAAGGCCGTTCTCAAGGGTCTTGATGTTTTGGGGCTTTTGGCCCTGAGATGAAAACCCATACAGTATCTAAGCTATATCTGGGCTTGGCTTAGGTGGGAAGGTCCCAGAGCTCAGGCTGCAACCTGAGCCAGAACGTCTACACTTCAGTTAAACAGCCCTGCAGCCAGCTTCCAGTGTAGACATACCCTCCGAGCCATAATCTAGTTCCTGATCTGCTTTTGGGGCCGTCCAGCTGTGTCTACAGCCCTTCGCTGGGCTGTATTGTAATGATCCGGCCTGCAATAATGTACTCCTCACCGTGAGCAGTGGGATTGCAATCTGATCCTCAGTGTAAAATCCTTCATGGGCATCTTTCCAGCCCTTCTGTATCAAATCAGAGGACAAGGATAGAAAACGACCCCTGGAATTACTAAACAAAGCTGCCCCTAACCTCCCCCGAGGACTCCTTCCCATTTCCTGTTCATCAGACTTTGTGGACAAAGAGGATGAAATTGAATTCAGAGTCCACCCTGGAAAACAAAGGGAGGAGGAAGTATGTTAGGAGAGTATTAAGAGATAAATCTGATTTTTTTACAGTACAGTCTTTCCCCTCTAACCATTCGTAATCCCTTGACTTTCTGTTCATGAATAGATTGAATTTCTCACTATGACATTGCCTAAAGACAATGAGCGATTCCACAACAAATGATTTATGTACTGGAATCGAAAGAGATTTTTACTCATAAAAACACTCCAGCCGTTTATCTTGATCTCCTGATATATCAGAGCCATGGCTGCATGTCTCTAAATTAGCTACAGATTAAACAATTCAGGCTGGTTGAAAAGTGTAAATGCAAGAGAAAAGCTCAAAGAAGAAGTTCAGTCAGCTTCCGTGATTGGATTCTTATCAAGACAAAACTATGAGCAGTTTCCATTGGCCATTTTAGGATAAACAAGCCAAGAGGTAAATACACTACAGGCATCCAGGAAGCTACATCATGTGTGTATAGGAGCAACTTTAAATAAAGCAAACAAGCTTGAGTTTCTGTCAGGTAGAGGATCGGGGTCTGTGGGGCTGAGGAAAGTTAGTTCTGGGTACATTTGGGAGGCTCCCCCCAACCCCCCAGTAATCTCTGTATGATCCAAAAAGCCAGATGACTTCAGCAATTCAGAGGCATGACGAGCCAAATAGGAAATCAGAAGAGAAAACAAAATGGGAGCCTTGTGAGAAAAAGAATCAGGGTGGTAGCCGTGTTAGTCTGGAATAGCAGAGTTAACAAAGTCCTGTGGCACCTTAAAGACTAACTATAAAGTTTTGAAGCATGAGCTTTCGTGGGCTAATACCCACTTCGTCGGATGCAGGCAGTAGAAGTGTTCACAAACAGGCAGTTATAGAAAAAATGTGAGAAAAAATGATCACTTTGTAGAGTTCTCCAACTACTGCGAAGGCAAGGATGGGACAAATTTCTCTGTGGATCTTCAAACAACCTTTCCTGGCATCAGGAGACAGCGGAACAGTTCAGTTATGGTCAATTTGTTTTTTTGGTTCATCAATTTGAAGTCTTATCTATCCAGACGACTCTTTCTCATTCACCCATGTTCAAACCTGCACACGAGTGTACACACACACACACACACACACACACAGAGTGATTTCATTTACACTGGTATAAATGCAGAAAAACTCCAGATTTCCACCTGAGATATCTGCAGCCTTCAGTTCTGTTATTGTTCTAGGTCAGAGGTTCCCAAACTTTAACAACCTGTGAACCCCTTTCACTAAAATGTCAAGTCTCACGAACCCCCTCCTAAAAATGAATATTTTCAGGGATTTTCTCCTTTTCCTGAGTATGAATTATACAAGCAGTGATCTTGGAAAAATAAAATGTGTTTTATGACATGCTTATTATGCACTATTTATTATTAATTATTATTTATCATTACAGTATTATCATTATCATTATTACATTATGAAAACGGCAACACTCTTGTACGATCTCACTTTCGTAGCTTGTATCACTTTGAATAAGCCTGTTATAAGACAAGGCTCCTTTGTTTCATCAGAGTATCAGATATGAAACAGCATGAAAGTATTTAAGAAGGCAACGGAAAGAGTTCCTGCTACACAAATATTCAGGTCTTGAGCAGTCCAGACAAACAATGCATGTTACAATAAAGCTTAAACTTGTTCTTCATAATAATTTTAAAAATGGTATTAGCTGCTTATTTAATTTTAAAAACAGCAAAAAATATCCACTTCCCTTTCCATTTCTTATAAGGATCTTGAAGTTTAAATCTCCGTAGTGGGATAGAGATGTTTGCTTTGATCTGCTTCACTCTTGGAAGCCCAGGGGCTCCAGGCTGCAGGCCCTGTGCTGCCCAGGGTCCCTAGGGACAGCTCTGTCCGCCATTAGGGAATTTTTTCCCAAGAACCCCTTGTAACATTTCGCGAACCCCCAGGGGCTCACAAACCCCCGTTTGGGAAACATTGTTCTAGGAGTTATCGGGACAGAGGGTGAAGAGGGTAAGTTTGGCCAACAGATTAATTGCAGCTCCAATTCCATCAACTTTGTTAACGCCAGTACACATCAGAGAGATCGTCCCTCCACTATGGTAGGATAGGTCCTTTGGATAGTGCTCTAGAGCTCTCTTCTCTGGAGTACCGAGTGCTGTAATTGTATTGCATGCACACTGCAGTGCAAAGGTTGCATCTAAACCTGGTTTAAACTTGGCTGAAACAGTTTATACTCCATGAAAAAATTCTGAGGTGATGCAAAACTTGGATTAAACTACTCATAGGATGTAACGGGGTGTAAAGAGCATAAATAGTAGAGCAGTGTAGTCCATATCCATCTGGCATGCAGTAGGTTTCTTGCACTATAGTAGGGAAAGCAACTAACAGAAGGGTATAAGGAAGCTTCCTTCCAAGTTGCCCAGAGTATGTTTCCTATTTATAAACCCATTGCATTTTGTTAAACTGTTCCTCCCAGATGGGACTGCTCTTCAGCAATGAATCAAGTGATTCCTATGTGTGCTTGCATGCCTGTTATGAGCTGACTAGGTGGTAAATGTATTCACTGCCCCCTCGTGGATGGAATCAGTGTGTCCTAGACACCATACTGCCAACAGCTGAGGGAGATTTGCCTTTAGCTCAGATAGAAGGGGTCTTTGGTTGCAGACCAGCAGAAATTAAGTTTGATCCCTGCCAACACTATGGAATTTCAAGTGACAGTGATGCTCAGCATGAGAACCATGGTGCTGTTCCTAAATTGTAGCAGATTTTGGTATTTGCTAATTTGCAGCCTGGCTTACATATAAATCCTGCAGCTTTCGCTCAGGCAGAAGTCCCACTGATTTCCACAGGATGTGTCATTAAATAAAGACTGCACAACACGACGGGCGTAGCTGGGAAAGAGCTATGCAGTCCTTCCGTCAGGAGGCCGTACACATGTGTGAGACGTGGCTTTATGGCATTCTCTATTGCCATTAGTGTTTTTTGAGAGGTGTGTTTCAGTAGCCCGTATAAACCAATCAGGTCGGGGAACCATTGCACTGGGCACTTTAAATGTTGGTCCCGGCCCATCATAGACCAGAACGGCTCTTCAGGTGTGTGGTGAGCAAAATCATCTATTTTTGCTGGTTACGTTGCATGCTCTCCTTCGAGAGAACAGTCTCTAATCCAGTGGTGCCCAGACTTTTCCTGCCATACCCCGCCCTTACCTGCAAGGGAATTTGTCCACACACACACACACACACCCCTGCCCATTACTGCCTTGTTGGCTCAGCAGAGGAGCTTGGGGTGAAGGTGGAGATGGGGGAGGAGCTGGGGCTAGAGGCGAAGCTGGCCTGGGAGCAGAGAGGGAATGAGGGCAGAGCTGGGGGCGGGGGTGAGCTGAGGAAGGAGCAGGAGCTGAAGTGGAGTTGTGACTGGGGGTGGGAGAGATCTACGGCTTGGTCTGGAACGGGGTGGCTCTCACTCCTCACCCACTGTGGGGGGCTGGCCTGGGCCACACTGCACACACCCCTGAACCTTCCTCTGCGCCCCCCTAGCTATAGTTCGGGGACTGTTGCTCTAATACAATCAAATCTCAGTTAGACAGGCCTGGAATGTCTTGCCCTGACAGAGTTTTATTCAAATATAATATTTAAACCAATTCATTTTTCATATAAACCTGCACAAAATATAAAGACATAAATCAGCGTCAGCTCCCGTTTGCCCAAAGCAGAGGGAGTGTAGCCAGAGATCTGCCCCCTAGAATGGGCCCAACCTCTCCTGCTTTTGAATATTATTCATGAGGGCAGAGCTAGAGAGTTCAGACTCCGTCTGAGACCCACCTGGTCCCTCAAGACACTCACTGCAAAACTTTCCCCAGGCGTTTTTACACATGGCCCTCGTGTGACGCACGCGCCTCAGCCAGATTGACGGGCTACACAGGAAAGGTTTAGAGCTGTCACATCCCATCACCCCCATGTCACTGCACGTCACACTGGCTATTCCTGCTTCTGTCAGCTAACAACGCCCTGAGTACAGCTGGCTTTGCAAAGCTCCTGTCTCTCCCTGACTCTTGTCAACTAACAGCAGCACCCTGGCCCCAGTTCAGTCAGATTTACCTTCGGTGCATTTTTGCAGCCTGGCTTAACAATGCTTTTTGTGAATCCAGCCAGAAAGGGGAAATGTCTTCCGTGCAGCAGAAGAGACCAGGGGGATAAAGAACGGGGAAGGGGACAGTACGTCTTGGGGTGGGGGCAGGCAAGGGGGATAAATGGTGGGGGATGACCGCATTTAAAACAAAAATACAAAAGCATCCAGGGGGAAACCGAGGCCAAAAGCAGAGACAGGAAAAAAAGCTTCCCAAACACACTTCCTGGATGGAGCGGGGAGAGGCTATCTTGGCAGGGAAAGGGTTCACCTTCTCCCTTGGCCAGGAGGCAGGTCCAAAGGTGCCTGCCCTAACTGGAGGGGTGTAGCAGAGCTGAGATAGCTGTGTGTGTTTGTAAAGGAGGGCTTAATGAAGCACCTGCTCCCCCAGCACACTATAAAAGGGAAGTGGTTTGGCTGGGTGGGGGTTGTAGCTGGCAGTTAGAATGAGCTTTAGGGAGCAGGGGTTGAGTCTCAGAGCAGAGCAAGCTGAGAAGAGGGCCTCTTTCCTTCTCAAGAGCCTGGGGTGGGAAAGCCAGACTTTACCCAGACTAAGGAAAGATCCTTATGTGTTTGGGCTTTGTTGTAATGGGGCAGGTTCTCCTCTATTTTCTTTTGCAGTAAAGCGCCTCATGAAAGGGTTTAGAGACGCCTCCTGGCCTGTGATACCCTTTCCTGTTCTGCTAGTAATGAGCCAAGCTGCAGGAAGGAAGCCAGGACAGGACAACTCACACACTGGGTCCCGCCCTGCTGTCTTTGCTCCCATACTAGCTTAAGTGGGGCTTCCACATGAGTGAAGCCAGCGGGGTTTCACACTGAGACACAAGGTCTCAGCTATAAAATTATTCACTTGTGCTGTTAAATGCATGCCCAGAAAATCTCTCCCGTGCACAACTCATGGCTGGAAAAGCACAGTTCCCCCTGCCTAGATTGCAATGAAACTGAAGAATTTGGAGAGGTTTGCAGAGAAAGCGGAAAGTGGGAAGGAATTGTTCCCATTCCCTATTGTCCACTGTGGGGCTTCACTAGGCAGGCAAGGTTCTCAAGTATTATCAAATGAATAACACTGCGGAAAGAACAGCAACAACAAAGGGAAATGTATTTAAGCATCAGCAAAATTCACGTTGCTGAGGTTCTGGAAATATTCCCCTTAAATTCCTTCTCCTGTAATCTGCAAAACATTATTGCAATTGTCACATTTATTTAATAAAACACCGGGTCCTGTTTACACTTTAAAATATGCAGCATTTAAAAAAGTTCCCCGGCCCCAGGGGTCTGACTAACACAAATGGAAATAGCATGAACCGTGCCGATTAGCAAGCAGTTTTACCGCAAACACAAGCACAGCACATTATGGGAGCATCAAATAATTTTGTGCTCAGCATATATCAAAAAGGAGGAAGATGAGAGGGCCTGGGTTATTTTGCACAGGTTGGGGGAGCTGTGTTCTGAGACGGGTGAGCTTGTGTGGAATGGAGACATGCTGAAGACTAAGACATGGTCCACAACACACACGCAAAAGTTGTGTTCTAAATTGCCTGATGGCCACTTGGTTTAATAGGACAGTTCAGGATTTGCAGGGAAAAGCTCATAATCCCGCACAGAAAGGAACAATTATGAAGCATGAGGAAGCCCAGCGCTGTTTTGTTTCCCCTGTCCCGGACAACATCACCTGTGTCAGCATCGTAGCTGGATCCCTCTAGGTCTGATACTGGCTCCCATCCCTGACACACCCGAGCACCTCACAGACATTAATGTGTTAGCCCCCACAGCCCCACTCTGAGGTAGCAGCGTGTGCTCCACATTTCACCTCTTGGAATTTGATTCACAGAGCAATTCAGCATCTTGGCCAAGGTCACACAGGGAGTCTTTGGTGGTGTCAAGAGTCAAACTAAAGTCTCCTGGGTCTTAATCCAGTCCTATAATTATAAGGCCAAGAAAACCAACCTTCCTCAGTCTTAGAGCCTGATCCTATTATGATGCATGGAGTCTTTCCAATGTCTTCAACGGGCATTAGAACAAGCTGTGATTATCCACACTATTACGGCTGTCATTACAGTCCCAGTCAGAAAGAAGCATACCCAGGCCTGACTCATTCAGACCCGTAGCAAGGGATGGATCTGTCCCTGGCCAGTTTTGAGCACCCCAGGCTTCATCTCTGTTTCCCTGAGTGCCAAAGCATAGGCATTAAGCCCAGCCCAGGAAGTTGCCATGAGGAGGCAGCTTGCAATCCTCTCAGAAACAGTGTGAGCCCAGAGTGCGGGGTGGGGCAGGAAAGCACCTTGGAAAGGGGCGTGTTCATAAGGCCATGTCTACACTACAAAATTAAGTCAGCCGTACTTGCGGTGGCTGTATGTTGCCGCAGTCGTTATATCACCTGTGCACGTCTATGCTTTGCTCCTGGTGTCAGTGGGACGCATCCTCACCAGGAGCGCCTGTATCAATCGTCCTGTCAGCGTGGGGCATGGCGGGAAGACTCCCGAAAGCCAGTAACAGTCGACAGAAGCAACCCAGTGTCTGCGTCGACCTAATGACACTGTGACTTTACGCCACTTGGGGAGGTGGACTTATTAAGGAAGCATAGCTGGGCAGTTACGTCAGGGGGAGAGATATTTAAGTGTGGACATTTCCATAGTTATGTCGACGTAAGCTGCCTGGCGGCAACCTAACTCTATGGCGTATACTGGGCCTGAGTGATTCAAGTCACGCCGCATCCCCTGCAGATGGTGCTAGTCCTTCAGAAGTGGGAGAGTTCCCACTTCACCTTTCTGGTTCTCCTTATGATGAACGTGCAGTTGGTTTATTTGGGGCTCTGCTGAGTTTATTCACCGGGGAGCAGGAGTGGACTTCAAGGCGCCTTCAGTCTGGATGTATCTCCTCTCCCCAGGAATTCATTTATGAAATAAGCAAAGAGGACTCTTTCTAAACCTGCATTCCACTAAATGAATATATAATGATGCGGTCGATACATTTATACATCATCTCCTGCAAACAGGGGCCTATTTAGGACAAGATCAGACTATGCTTCTCCCGGCAGGGGGCTGCATTAGCAATTCATTCAGTAGCATAAAAGGAGTGTATGGAGACAATCAGTCAAAGCCTGAATAAAACACTGAAGGAGAAGCCAGAGACCGAGGGAGAAAAACACTGATTCCTTTGAAAAGAAAAATAAAAAAGATGGACGCAAGCTCAGATTCAGACAGCGAAAAGCTGATTCGGGAGAGCAAACCTTGCAGAAAGGGGATCGGAGGAGCTGGATGTGAACTTGCTGCTTTTCGGGATTGAAACAAGAAGCTGAGGAAGGAGATGAAAGGAGGGGAGAAGAAAAAGAAACGTGTGTAACTCCTCTTCGGAGCGTACAATGTCATCAAAAGGACCCATGAAAGGAGTGAATGGGGAGGAGACGAGAGGGGGGAGAAAAAGTTTTCACGCACACATACAAAATAGCCCAAAGGTGATCAAAAAGTCTTTCAAGTAAAAGATTAAGCTCCAGAGATTGCAGGAGGCCTGTTTCATAGAAATACATATTAGAAAAATCATCCTCCAGGGTACACACATCAGCTGTGATGTAGCCCATCAGGGGGACAACCGGAAATGAGGAATTAGCAAAATGAGCGTCTGGGGAAGGTGAACAAAGTGAATGGGAATAAAAAAAAGAGGTAAAGGACTGAAATGGGAAGAGACAGAGAGAAAGAGCTTTGTGTGTGTTACATTTAGATCAAACCTTTCTTCCAGAAGAACTACACGACATGGTGCTTTCCAGGCTACACATGAGTTCATTCAGGCACCAAAACAATGCAGCCGTTTTGGCAGTAGAATCTGGCAGGCCCTGGTTTAGCAGCATTAGCTATTGCTCTGTCTGTCTGTAGGGTTTACACTGGGACCAAGATGTTCAAAAGCATATAGTGCTTTCAGAGCTTCAGTTATTCAGTGCCAAACCAGAGCTATAATAATGCTCAGCATTTTCTTTTTATTTATTTACTTTTATTCATTTTTCCAAAGACGACAAATGCCCCAAAATGCCAGCTTCCCCATAACACACCAAGTAAATGAAGGGGGGTTATGATAAAAGGAGAGGAGGGGAAGGGACATATCTCTAGTCAGGGACTACGTTAATCACAGACCTCTAAAAAGCTAACCCAACTGGCTTTGAATTTTTCATGTATGCAGTGGTGTTGTAGCCTGTCAGTTTCCGGATATTAGCGAGACAAGGTGGGTGAAGTGATACCTTTTATTGAACCAATTTCTGTTGGTGAGAGAGAGACAAGATTTTGAGCTTACACCGAGCTCTTCTTCAGGTCTTTTTCAGGTATTCCCTTTCTGCAGCATGGCAGTCATCTATTAGCTGTGAGGACAGCCATCTTACTGAACCAGGGAACAAAGTTTGGTGGGGATTGACTTTTCCACATTTGCAAGATTAATTTTTTAGCTACCAAAGCTGTCCATTGGAAACACAAGCTGCCTTTTCGGGTGATCTCCAGGTACCAGGAATATTTGTAAGGATAAAATTTAAGAGGAAAGGCTCCAACTTTGCATGCAATGTCAAATTGGTCCTTTGACCCACCTCGTGCCAGAAATTCTTGATACGGGGCACTCCCAAAACAGAGGAACTAATGTAGCACCAGGGAGTTACATTTCCAACATTGGTCAGCATTTATGAGACCTATCACTCTAAGCCTATGTGAGGACCAGTATATTCAAAAAAGTGTCTTTTGGTGAATCAGTCATAGTCTCAATGTTATAGTTGCTTTTTTAATGTTAAATACATTTGTATTCCATTGGGTCAGAGACAGCTCTGTATCCAAATCACTATTTCAAGCAGCTCTCGGATTATCAATCTTTGGTAGTTTTGGGGCCAGCAAATTGCAAAAGGATACCGCTGGCTGAGTAAATTCAGGAAATTTCCTCAAAAATAACCAAAGTTCTGGAGCTTCCAATACACCCAGTCCAGATCCATTCATAAATAAATGCTCTAATTGGAGAGATTTCCATGCTCTGGAGTAGGACAAGCCAAATTGTTTCTGAACATCTACACAGGGTTTAAATGTATCATTATCAATTAGCTCAGCATTTTCTGACAATCAGACATCTCTAAGATGTCCCAGGTTGGGGCCCCCAAAACTGAGGCAAAATGTAGAATCTCTGGTCACTTTGGAAAATCTTGACCTGAGATGACTTCTTAAACTATCTACTATTAATATGTACCAATTCATATCCTCTGTGGATTGGCACAGAGAAGGACCTGAAGAGCACTCACCAGTGGGTTACTTCCTTCCTCTATTCAAATGAAGCTCATCTAAAGAGACTGAGGCCTACTCTGGTTTGAATCCCAGGAGAGCCATTTTTGTGATGGCTGCCATCTTGGTCAATATACCAGGGTCTGAACCAGAGATCTCCAGAGCTAAAATCATGAGCTGCCAAAGAGTCAAGGCTCTGTAGCTGAGGGCTGTAACAGGTTCATATTCTCTGTGGAGAGCCGAGGACATTGTAATTATTGGCTCCAGCTTTGAGAATCGGGGCTATTCAGCAAAACACTGGAGCATTTGTTTACATCCCAGCAACTTAAATGGGAGCTGAGCAAATCCTTCAAATTAACCTTTGCTAAACAGGCCCCTAAAGTTGCAACCATCTAGCTCACCGAGGAATTTGCAAACCAGCTTGGCCCTGCTTGCTGTGCTCCAAACAGAATTCAGATGCGGCAGTCTCTTCCATAGCACACACTTCTGGATTCTCAGTGGATGGTGTAGCAGAGCAGGGGTAAAACTCCTTGAATGCCCTGCTAAACTGCAGGCTAAGCCCTGCTTTCTGGCAGAGAGGCCGGGTGCAGGGGCTCAAAGTAGTCAGCAGGGAGCCCAGCTGCAGGCCCTAATGAGGGCTGGCTCACTGCAATAGGCTGAGCTAAACAGCGGCAGCTGGGCTAGAAAAGCCCTGAACAAAACTCAGTTGGGAGGCTAGTCTGGGAGGGGACAGGAGGCTGCAGCTGTGTCTCCTCACTACAGGAAGGGAGCATCAGGGGCCAGGAGACTCTGGAACGGGTTAGAAAGGGGAGAACTGTTGGGGGGATATACTGTTGCACTGTAAATAAAAGCACAAGGGTGAAACACCAGAGGAGGGCGTGGGGACTTATTTTGCCAGCCTGAACACAGGGGAGATAAGGAGGAAACCTGTGCGGTTCCTGTGATAGATGGGCAGAGGTCCCTTTTAAAGCATTGCTGATTGCACCTGAAATATCCATGCCTCTGAAAAACTGACCTGGTCTCTAATGGATCAAAGGACATGCTATACTCACTCCTCTGCAGATCTGAGTGACTCAGTCACCCAAGACTGCTTTCCTGATAGTCCACACAAAGTTCCCCCTCTTCCCTCCAGCCCTTATTTCTCCCAAAGCCTGGTTGTCCATGCCAATGACTCTTCTAAGGATGCTACTAATTAAAGGCACGTGATAGTTATACTTTTGCTAATCAAGACAAATGTACCCTGGTCTCAGGTGTATGAAAGCAGAGCTGTGTCTTTCTTTCCCTTCCTCCAACCCCTTCTTTACAGAGTCAGATTCCTCAATTAAGAAGCTTCAGATATTACCGTGAAATATTTCCCCTAAAGCCTCATTCCACAGCTCTCAGTTATGTTTCTTCTGATCCGTGGTGTTTATTCAGTGCTGTGGGGATATTTTGTCAGCAAAACACATGTGTGTTTCCAAATGTTAATGAGCCCATTAAAGGCAGACGAGATGAAATCTGACCAGACGTGCTGGCTGACTGGCAATGGGACAGAGAAAAACCAGGGTGAAATATGTTCCTTTTGGTCAGACAATCGGATTATCCCAGGGATTTAGAAGAAAAGCTGCAGTCTGAAGGGGGCAGGCCAGATAGAGAGAGACCATCAGTGGAAATGTGCAAAGTACAGACTGACTGAAGACAAGACACAACCCTGCCTCCTTTGAAGCCAGTGCAAAACTCCCATTAATTTAAGTGGAGCAAGATCAGCCCCTAGTTTTCTCCTCTGCAGAGATCTAGATACCTTTGGAAATGTTAGTAATACTAGCTAGATCAGAGACTGAACAAGAATTGCAGAACAAACATGTTCACCATCTTCCTATCCATAGAGACTGGGTCTGGGATTTTCAAAGACAGAATGATTGGGATTGAAATTCTATGAGAATTGAACACCTCACTCCCTTAAATTACTTTGAACATCTGTTTTATGCTGAAGAAAGCCTCTTTCTTTTATATCTCAAATTATTTCTCTGGCTGAAAAATAAATATCTTATTTTGAGCATGGAGTACCATCCAGAACAATAAATAATTAATAATTATTTTAAATTTTTGTTCTTATCCATGTTTAAAGGATATAATCCTTTTGCTGCTCGTCTCGCATGTAATGTTTTTTTAAAGTAGCGATCCTTTGGTGTTTAAATTTCCCATATGATCACTGTAGATTCCTTAAACTAGCTGTTCTTGGTCCATATAGCTATTTACATCCATGTTTGCCTCCAACCTGTAGACAAATAGAAAGTTTATTGACAAAGTTATCAAAAAATATATAATGGAACTGAACTGGTCACACTTTCCAATAAAGTTCCATGTGTGGATAGTTTATTAAGGATTAATCCATGAGTAATCAATGCTAAAGGAAGGGCTGGTCAGGATGTTTTTCGACAGAACTTTGTTTCATTGCAAAATGCTGATTCATCGAAACACAAAACTGCTCAGTTTCAAGAAATTTCCTATTGTGAAAAAATTGGGGGTGAGGAAATGTTTTGAAATCATTAAAAGATCCAATTTGGATAGTTGCTAGATGAAAAAAATCCATTTTTGGTGGAAACAATTTTTGTTTTAAAAATACATGTTAATGTATAGTAGGGAGGGGGGGAAGGTTGAAATCAAACCTAAATATTTCAGTTGGCCCAATCTGAATTTTTCATTCAGATTTTCGGTTGATGAAAATTTCTGAGATTTTGAATTTTGTGCCAAGTCAGAATGGAAAATATGCTCTAAATATCACAAATTCTCATGGGAGAGGAAAACTATTTCCTGCCCAGCTCTAGTTATAAGGATGTTACAGACATGAGTCATGTAGACTATAAATAATCATCAGTAGAACGTGTTGTAGATGGTTAGAAGCCATTGTTAGACGCAAAGTATATTGACCAGCTGGGCTCTGTAATAATTTAGAACAATTGACTAACCATTTATTAAAATATCTAATAATTTATTAGCCCTTTATTGACTTTTTATAATTGAAACCTTAACATGAAGTATGACTATGGGAACTTAACTAATGCTACTGAGCTTCTCCAACATATCATAGAATCATAGAATATCAGGGATGGAAGGGACCTCAGGAGGTCATCTAGTCCAACCCCCTGCTCAAAGCAGGACCAAATCATCCCATATATATTAACAGGCAGTGGGGCAAGGTTGCTAGCCATCACCTCTCTAGCAAATGCCATCCTATATTCTGCATGTCTAGCTTACAGGCTGTTAAATATGTCCCAGGATAAATATGGGGGCCTGCTTCCTAAATCTCATCACATCCCAAGATAACATAATTTCATTCGAGTGGAGTGTAATGATTTTTCAGTGCAATGTTGTCTCCTTGTGTTGCCACACAACATGTTGCTGTAGCATGATCATATTTTGACATCATATCACCTGCTGATGCCACGTCAGTATTCCAGCAGCATAAACTATGTGCCACAAACTATTTGTTTCCTGTATTTTGACTTTCTTTTCTCTTTGCAATTTGCCTGTGAGCAGACTATGACTTTTTTCTGTTCAAATTTGTTTGCTGTTTGTCATCATTTGACAGACACTTTATGCAAGCTCATTTCAGCCAGGGGTTGTCTGTGGACTGTTCACTGTTTGCTATCGGATGTTTGTGCTGTGTGACTAGTCACCAGAGCCACGTGGCTTTGGTTCCGCTCCCAGACTGAATGACTATCACTTTTTTCATTCACAGAGTATGCACCTCGTCTTGCTTAAATATTCTTGTTTGTGAGTCAATGCAAAACTTAATACTCCAACATGGACATTCACCTGAATACGGGCATCCCCTGAGCACTGGAACTGCACACGTCCAAATGCCCATGAACAGTAAATAAATGGGACTTGCAAATAATGATCTATTGAATTCACTCATTTTCTGCACATGATTTTCCATGCATATGAGGGGGGGGGTTGTTTTAGTGTTTATCCAGCTCTAGGCAACATCCTGACATGATGAATTTTGTCCCACAGAGCCAGTTCAAGTAAATTGCAATTGTATAGGGCCACTTGCTGAATGGGGGAAAGCTAGGCAGGAGGGGAAAAAGTCCTCAAGAAGGAAGAAATTCAGCTAACATTGTTTTGATGCTGCCTAATTTGGAAGCTTCCCGGTACACCTTTGGCAGCTTTCATGTACACCTATCAAAAATAGATTGAAAACCCTCTACCAAACTGACGCACTGTGCTATATAATCGTTATATCGCTTTCTCAAAGGAAGGTCTCCTCCAGACCTCACAGTCATTACCGACATGACCACAAAAAATGAGTGGTGCTATACTGTGGTTTTAAGTAAAAAAGAAAACCAAAAAAACCAACAACCATCCCTCAGAAAACTACTCCTTTGATCTTTTTGACATCAGTGCAGTGAATATCCCACTCTAGTGCATTCTTGCATAAAAAAGAAGCTCCTTGCTGCTCAATCAAACCTCTTTTAATAGCTTTCTGAATGCAAACATCCACAGCTTTTATTTCAATTTAATCTGCCAATTTTTCTAAGTCTTTATCACACTTTATCAAACAGTGTATCAGTGTGAGATATCCAACCTCCCTCCCCTCAGGCAGCTCCGAAATTGAAATCTCAGGAAGATTGCAGCTTCTTTCATATTTTAATTATTTTAACATTTGCGTTCAGTGGTCTCTGTATTATTATGACTTGTTTTCTTTGTGGAACAGGGCTGTGATCCCTCACTGGGTGGGAAATTTGTTTGTCTACGGCAAAATAGCTGAATGCCTCTAATGCATTAAGATATGGATTAGAGAAATTGCATTTGGGAAATATATAATCTCTTCTTGGTAAACGGGAAAAAATAAAGGCCCATTTCATTTCAATTCTAATTTGTCACTTTACGATTATAATTTTTAATAAAAAATGTATTTTAACCACATAACTGCTGCCTCATTTTCTAAGCGCACAGGGGAAAATGCAACTCTAATGATGCCCCTGTATTGTCTAAAGACCTGAGTCAGGAAAACACTTAAGCACATTCTTAAATCCATTCCTATACCAGAAAACTTAAAGACATCATTAAATTGCAGCACAAAGACTTAAGCTTGTGCTGAACTTTAATCAAGTGCTTAAGTACTTTTCCAGAATAGGGAACCTATCTCGAAATGGGGCCTTTGAGCCTGATCAAAGATGAAAAGATTCTCACTGACTTCAAAGGGTGTTAGCTACAATGATTGCCACTGCTATGGGCCAGTGTCTAAATCTGAGAGCAGCCATGGAGGGGTGAAAAGACGGAAAGGCCCAAGGTTAACAGCGTGTGCCAATGGCTGAAGGAAGGTGTCTGTTTATGAAGAGGACCTCCCACCATGAAGTCAGGGTTGCTTCTCCTGCCTGCTTTGCTGTGTCTGACACAGCCAGGCAGGCACGAGACTGAAAGGACATTGCTAATGAGCAGGGCCCACTCCCCGGTGCCTGGCCGCACACTGAGTGTGACAGGGACTGTGTGCACCACCAGAGTTGGCGAATGGAGCCAAAAGTGTTGTGGGCTACAGATCACACACATCCCCGCTTCCCTGGTACATGTATCCTGCTATCGGCAACTGAACAATACCTTTCCTGCACTGCATGAATGGTATCTAGATCACAACTTGTATCGCTCTCTGCCTTTCCGCCTGGTTATCTGAAAACTCAACTGCTCTCTTTCTCTATTTTGAAGGTAATGGGGGGAGATTCAGGCAGAGTTAGACTTACTCCCCTCTCACCATACTCTTGTCCTTTCCCCCCACCCTCTTCCCCACCCCTCTGCTCACCCCATCCTCAGTGCACTTGGGGACCAACAGAAAACACCCTCACCTTGGGCCTGATGAACAGCGCTGCATACCAAGTCCAGAATGTAGCACTGATGGGACCCCAAGGGGCTGGTGTCACCTGACATTCTCCTCTATAGGCTCCCTATTAGTGTGATATATACACGCTGAGACCTGCTCTTCCAGACCAGCCACCAGCCTGACTGTTTTAGGTGATTGCATTAAAGTATCTGCCAGCTTCCCAGCACAATGTTTTGTTCAACATTTAGTTAAAGTGCCACGTCTATTCGACGACTGATGTTTGCTGGCCCCTTGGGTGCTCCCTGGGGTGGGCGTTGCTGTGTATCATCCCTGGACACCTTTGAGGTTCAGTGTCAAGGAAATTGGAGTTCAGCTCTCACAGCTGCTGGCCTGATCATCAAAGACCCACGCAGCCCTGTGACGCAGAAAATTGAGGAGTCCTGCGGGGCCCGGGGTAAGAAGTTAGAGGCCAGAAGTTGATAAACCAGATCTGTGAGTCTGATTCCCCACTTACTTGCAACTGGTGTAAATCAGGCGTAACTCCAGTGAAGCCAATGAAGTTACACCACTCTAAAACTAGTGTAAGGGGAAGGACAGTCAGGCCTGTCTTCCTCTAGAGACAGACTCTGGACCTGTAGGGCTCCATGTTCCAGCCCTTTAGGCCCGCTTTGCACTGTCTCTGTGCTGCAAGGGATTTAAACCTGGCTACGCTGACCAGAGAAGGGGATCGTCTGTTTGCCTGCAACCATGGCAGGGTGTCATTTGCCAATTCCCCTCCTGGCATCGGGTGTATGCAGCATGCTGGGATATCCCAGCTCCCAGCAGATCCCTCACTGCAAACAAAGCCCCTGGGAGCTGTTAGCAGTTGGCATAAAATACAGCAGCTTTCAGGGTGCTCTTTCCCCCAACACCACAATTGTACCCGCCAGCCCTGGAATCAAGGAGTTGCCACGGGAGCAGAATGCCACGTATGTCCCGATCCAATCTTACCCAAGAGACATTTCATTGGTCCAGAAGACCCAGCTGATAGTGATTCTAAAAGTTGATTTCCAATTTAGTTTTCCCATTTTCCCGGCAAATCGTTCCATTTCACGAAGTGTTTCCAGTAACTGGAAGCTGCTGGCACGATGAGGGTGAGGCTGTTCTTATTGTATTTACTCTGGACCCCAGTCTCTTCTTCTTGTCCAATAAATCCATTTGAGAGAGAGGATTTTGATAGACACTTTAATAGAGCTCTCCTTAACCTGATCATGTTAATGATTTTTGTGGGCTGGCTACATGCCAATTTCTGCAGCTCATTAGTCTTTTTTTTTCCCCCTTCATGAAATCAACTCCTCGTTCTTGCTTCCCCCTTTTGTGATGCCTCTGATCTGAGAATGCAGCGTTTCCTAATGCCAGACATCAGCGTTCAGTCGCCTGACCAGGTGTTGGGATTATCCCCATCACTCAAAGGCCATGAAAACTCTCCACTCCCCTGCCAATGCACCCACCCTCTTGGGATCTTGGAAATATCAACAGGGTTCACACTCACGCCTTGCGATTGTTTATTTTACAAAGCACCAGTTGACCCGATTGTGGCTGGGAGTCGGAGGAGTAATCAGAGGCCTCTTCTTGATAGAAAACCGATGCTGAGTTATGCACAGCTGTATTCCTGGGTGGTTCCCATTGCCAGCTGTCATGCTGTCTCCCTCTAATCCCCTTGGCAGAGGGGCTTTTCACTGTTGTTTTGTTCCCCATTAATAGGGTTGTTGGAAAGAATCATCAGCCCTGCTGTCCCAAGAACCCCGTCTCATTTCTCTGTTCCTATTTCATGCCATACAAGAAGCATCGCACCAAGTAAACAAGAAAGCAAATTAACTTGGGGTTCTGAATCAGAAATCTAAGAGAACAGAATTCTGTTGTAGAAGGATCAACCCAATTGACTTCCACACATGAGCAAGCACTGCCCACGGATGTGCCGCTGTCCTCTTGCACAGACACAGACCAGGGCTAGTAATAGATGTAAAAAAAAAAAATCAAGTGATGTACAGATTAGTAATAAGGAAACTGGTTTGGGGTAAAATACTTGACCTGAACCTTCACTACAAACTGAAGCTGATCTCTTTTCCTAACGTTTAAAAATGATCACCTTTTTATTTGTAAGGTCTTTTTTCGATTTCAAACTGCCTTTGTATGACAGCCCCCCCCCTCCCCCCCATATGGGTCACCTGCAGATCTTGAAACCATGGATTTCAAGCACTGCAACACAGACACCAACCCATGGAGCTAAAGGAGTGGCTCCTTTGGTCACTGGTGGTGGTAGTCTGTTTTCCGCTCCTGGAATACACTTTTCTATTGTGTTACATTTGCACTTTTAGGTTCTGGATAGGATCAGAAGCATAAATGCCAAAACACTAAGAGGAAAGGCTATTTCCAACCAGAAGTACAAAGTACTAAGCCTTTAATGAGTGCTTGTTCCAGAAAGATTGCCAACACAATTTTGAACCCAAAAGGGTCAGAGAAGCACCAGAACTGATAGATGCCTGTCTAAGCTAAGATGACTCTGAGATTCAGCCATCACTGGGATAGATCAGGTGTGGGGCTTTGAGGTCTGACTGGTATCTTTGTTTTTGTTATTCTCACATGCACATAAACCTCTCCTCCTGCTAGATAATCCATCCTGAATGGTTGTCTCTTTGCATTCATCATTCCTGGACTTCCCCTTTGTGTATTCTACAGGTAATTGCCATGTATACTCTCTAAGGTTTGCCTTTCCAAATCTCATTATTCATGCTAATTAGAGGATCAGGTTGCACTGTCATGTCTGGGTTGTTAGAAGCCCATTCAGTCAGGAAGGATGTTTCACGATGGTATCTGAAAGGAGAAATTTGCCCGTTTCATTCTTACCCATCCAGACTTCTTCTACAGCTCAGAAACGAGGAACAGGAGGCCCTGAGGAAGAGGAAGTGTTTAGTTCCCCAGAGGCTCCATGAGTACAATTTGCAAATTCAAGTCATTGTCTGAACATAACACTGACTCACAGAGACGGGCGTGTGTTTGTAGCTTTGCTTTTACATCCTTTGGGCCGAATCCCCATCTGGGAGAGAATAACTCCATTGAAGTCAGCGGAGTTACGTGGAGTTCCATCAGCTGAGGATGGGGCGTTGACCTTCTCTTCAGCAAAGGAAGGCTAAATGGCGCTCTCCACTCCCAGAAGAGGATACTGGAGAGAGTTTCAAGCAAATTTCTTTCCTTTTCTCCTTGGGCCAGTGGCCTTCTCATGCCAGGAAAAGAGAGCTAAACCCCAAACCTATTTTATCCACTCTACTGCTAGATTGACCCTCCATTAGGGTTCAGCACTGTGCAGGTTATGACTGCAGTTCTGAGACCGAGTTGAGTGAGTTCTGCCATGCTCCAACTTCCCCTGCGGATAATAACAGACCCTCTAGTGGGATAGTGTTTATATCCCACTAGAGGGTCTCATAATCCAGACACCATTGGGGGATGGTTCAGTTCAGACCGCCAGCTCTCTTTAGCCTGTATTATCATCACACAGGTCGTGTTGATTAGCATCACGCTGGGACAAACTCTCCTCTTCTTTGCACTGATGTAAATCTGGAGGAATGCCCTTCACTTCAGTGGAGTTCTATCCACTTACAGTCACACGAGAGAAAGAGAGAGAGAGAAAGAGAGAGAGAGAAAGAGTGCAGAGTTTGGTCCAGCATGCATAGTATCGGCTAATTTCATAGCGCTGGTTCTGCAGCACCACATAACTCTCTGAGACCTGCCACGGTGGCTGGATCTGCTCCAAAGCACCCGTGGTATTTTGATAACTCCGCATATTGCCAACATCTCATATTAAATATATAACTTACAGACAGGGGCACAGTTTAACTCACTCTAATCAACTATAAAATGAACCCACAGCTCGCAGCTCCTCGGTAAAGACCTGGCTCTTTTTTATGCTGATCATTAACTGCTGCAGGGATATTCCTTTCTAGAGATTTGTTATTAATGAGCACTGAAATTACGGATTTCAATTAACGATGTTACAGTTATATTGAAGTAGAGTTGGTGCTGCTCTGGGGAAAGATAAATACGGTGCGGAGATCGAGTGCCTTCCCTTCCGAAGAGCGGAGGAACAGTGAGGAGCTGGTAGCACCCCCGTTTGCTCTGCACTGACTGGATTGTTTCACTCTGTGTGTGTGTCTCTCTCTCCTTCCCTCTGGCCCTAATAGCCGTCCACTCCTCCTGCAGCCACCTGATTACATTTCTCACAATGGGAATGCTTCCTGGGGACTGTCTGCCCTCCCAGACCCTTGGCTGCTGTCCCCTTGGCTTTCAGCTATTGGTGTCATTGCTCTTGGCCTCTCGCTTTCAGCCTGTGTCACCGTAAAAGGCCATTCAAGTGCTCTGCCACCGAAATCCGACTGCACCACGCTAGCCCGTGAAGAAGCTCAAGGCACCTTTCCGTGTGATTGGAAGAGAAAGCACAGTGGCAAAAAGCAAACATTTTCAGAGGGCTTACGCAGAGCTGTAAGGGATGGATGGAGGAGCCCTCTTCAAGCCAGCTTGCCTTTTTAACAAAGGGAAGCCCATTCTCCCAAGCCTAGGGAGATCTCATTATCAAACATCTGCCAGCCTCAGCCTCTTCTGTTCGTGGGGGGAAAATGCTTCAAATTGCTCTGTGGGGACCCTGTCCTTTCCCTCTTTTCTCTTGTCTGGGTCTCTCAGATGTTCAGGCCGGGGCTCCCACTAACACTTAGCAAAGCTGTCACCTTGAGAACCAGGCAGCCGGGCGCAGAGCGTGGGGTTGTGATGCACAGTTGGATCATTATGATGCAGAATGAGACAGCGATGCAGATGTCTCGGTCCTGGCGTTGACCCTGAAATAGGGCAGCAAGGTTCTGGTATCCACACTGGCACTGGGTCCTTAGCCTGGGTGCATGGATCCCAGTGCCAATGCAGCATCCTCTCCCCTGGGGTGGGGAATTCAGCACTAGCCTTTGTGCTGAGCTCTGGTGCAGCATGCTCAGCCCAGCCAGGAGACGTGCACGTAGCAGGTTCCGGGGGGATTAAAGGACTATGCAATTACTCACCAAGGTTTCTATTACGTGCACCACTGTCATTAACTCCCAGGGGTGCAATTGCCCTTTATCGACAATATAGCGCTCAGCCTGAGCCATGGGGTTATTGTGCATGCTCACAACAGCAGGCAATGAACCTGCCATGTTTTCTCACTTGTATTAAGGTGTTATACACACATGAAGGTTACACCCATCCTGACCTGCGTTCACCTGGCGACTCCGAATCCACCCCCAGCGGCATGGAATCACACAAGTCAGCCGTGCTTAACCCCTTGGTGCCACTGGCTGGCCTCTGGGCTTGCAGAGAAGAGCTAGAAAGGGCTATTTTGGGGCCCACTAGCTACTTCTGCAAAAGCCCTTTGCAAAAAGTGCACGTGATGAAAGGGGACCGAGGTCTAAGAGGATGCGCCACGTGGAAGTCATCAAAAAAGACACCAGGCAGGAAAACAGGAGAAAGCGGGGAGCTATGTACAGAATGGAATTTGCGGACCTCTTTATCCTCAAACTTCAAGGGCTTGTCTCCCTTCCAATGTTGTACCATCTAAGTTGAAGTGACTGTCCCACTAGGTATTTCCTCAACCTGTCTTCTGTAACGAGGAGGAGCAGCTCAGAGTATGCTTTCCACTTTCAGTGTCGTCACAGTGAGTGGCTGAGAAAGGATAAGTGGGGGGACAGGATGAAGGGGCCACCGGAGCATCCCTTGACTGTGACCAGCGCTCAGCCCCAGGGGCACACAATGCATTACTTAAAGCCCACAGAGCGGCATATTCATTAAAACACGCAAACTGTAAGGCAAGCCACAGAAATCAGGAGCAGAGGTAGTTGGGGTTTTTTGTAACATTATTATTGTGTCTTGTTTCCAGTCACTGCATCTGTTTAACAACATCTCTTCTATACCAGGTAATTAGGCACTTAATTTAATAAACAGAAACTATGGTAAACAAAGACAGAGAGTGGAAGATATACTCCGCTTCCAACCCACGTAAACGCTGCACAGGAGGACCTCAGCTTCTTGAATTCTCCTTTAAGCCTGGAACCTCCATAATAGGGTGTATGATAAAGAGGAAAGCTGACCTTTTAATTAAGGCATTGGGCTGGGACTCAGGAGATCTTGGGTCAATTCCCAGCTCTGCCACAGACTTTCTGTGTAACCTCGGACAAGTCAAGTCATCTCTCTGTGCCTCTGTTCTCCGTCCGGCGGCAGAGCAGCAAAGAGGAGGTCGCCCACTCTAGGTACCCCTGGGAAAGACTGCCTCATTGCAAAATTTAGCCAACAAATAAAATATTCTTGGCAAACGTGAAAAGTGACACCCTTCCCATTTCCCCGTGGAACAAATGCAGGAGGCCGAGGTCTTCCGAGCTTCATATGCTTGAGGCAATGTAACTTCTTCACTGATGTGAGTGCAGTAAGTGAGGTAAAATGTCCTCTTGTGCCTCCCATTGATACGTAGGTCCTACTAAAGGGTCTGGCATCTAGGAGCCTGATCCAAAGTCAATGTGTGGATTTCCACTGACTGGCTCAGGCCCTTAGAGGAACACTGGAACGATGATTTTCAGAAAGGCTGGGTACCCACAGTTCCAGTTAAACAGGAGTTGGGGATGCTCCGTGCAGGGCCAGTCAGAGGTGGGACCAGGAGAGCCATTTGGCCTGGGCCTCAAGCTCAAAAGGGGCCTCAAATGTAGATGCTGATTAAGTTTTTGGCATTTGATTAATTGTTTTGACGGGCATCCCTATTGGACCAAAATGTGACCCACGCTCTCAGCTTAGAGCTGCAAAGTTAAGCAAATAAGAGATGTGATTTGGTAAAAGACATAATTTTTTTTTGTTAACTGATATGGATTTTGTCATATTAAAGAGTTTAAAATGTTCATAAATATCTATAAAAATAGATCGGTTCTGATGGCACAAGATTAGACCATGTGTCGGCATTTTTTAGTTTTATTATGGCAAGGAGCCTCAAAAGCTGGAAGTGGCCCGGGCCTCTCTGGACCTCTGGGCCTGGCTCTGTGCTGTGAAAATCAGGGCACAGAGACCAAAGTCCTCCCAGATTGCAAACCCCAGAGGATTGTCATACCATCAGTCAGTCATATCATAATGTGTGGGTATCGTGTCAGTATATTTACATGGTCACAGCTGACCGTGCTGGGTAAATAATATAATATAATTGCAAGGTAAAGACATGGCAAATTCTTTTTCCTCCCAGCGTAAAGTCTGCATCTATTATTTACTAGAGGCAACCAACAGAAGAGTGCATGTTACATGGTAATTACTTTTTGACCTCCTGGAGGTAATTGCATAATAATTTTCAGGGAATTGCTATTAGAGTTGGGTGAATCCTGCAACCTATTTTCTGAGAACCATCCTAAACCAATTTCTGTCTGTCTACCTACCTAGGCTTTGATAAGCGCACCCATCACCATGGTATCTGAACAACTGTTCTCTGTGTGTATTCTTCAAATATTCTAACACATGGGTTGATTGGCAGGCATATTAAGAACTGTTTGACCCTTCTTCCTTAACAACTTCTCTTCGCCCATGGGTTGTTGCAAATTGTTCATAGCAATTAGGGTGATGCAAAGAAAGGTCTTTTCTGTTTCATGGAGGATTTCAAAATTTGTTTTTGTTTTAATTTGGAATGAAAACCAAATATTTCAAAAAGTTCTGCAAAAGGAAATGGAGCCCTGGCTCTGGGGGCAGTCGTAGTGAACTGCCCTAAACTCTAAATACCCAGGCTCCCCAGCAGCTCAGCTGGTGGGCTACTTAGGAAGTGGGTGGGCTACCTACCAGGAAACCTGCTTGGCTTCCTTCAGAATTTTGGCAAAAACAAACCATCTCAGCAAAATGGTTCAATTTTGCCAAATCTGCAAGTTCTGATGAAAAAACAAAAAAACCTTCTGTTAGAGTGTTTCTGACCAGATCTAATAGCAAGCATTCGCTATTCTGAATTTGTTATTTGACTATGCTGGGTGGGCATAATTATAAGGGTAGGAAAGTGTGAGGAGAAGCGGAATTTGCATTAATAGCAGGGAAGGGTTACAACTGTACTGCTGCATGTCGGAAATTACTTGTGCATTATTTAAAGTTATGCCACAAGTGCCTAGGACATCAGGATAAGTACGTTTTTACAGATGTATATAAATCTAAATACACAAAGAACATATTCAAGCTATTACCACTGCTTAATTATTTCACCTGGTATGGCTTCTGCTCTCCATTTGGCTGATGTACAAACACTTGTTTGCACATGCATAACCCAGGAGTCTAATCTCCCCCTAAAACCTTTGGGCAAACACAGACATACGTGTTCCTGGGAAATTAAAGGGAGGGCACATATGGCAGTTTGGATTTAGCGATCAGGTTCACAAATCCTTTTTCTCTGGGTTCCTCAGCTTTGCCTGCAACCTGGAGCCAGTGCCTGGAAACAATGGGGATGGGCTTTCTATAAATACTTAGATAAATTACAGAGAAGAGAAGAGAACTTGCCTGCCTGCATAGAAGGGTACTTGACTAAATGACCAAGGAGGTCCCTTCTAGTCCTATGTGCTACACTGTGAAGAGAATTTTCTTACCTTGTTTTTCAACCGTTACCCAAGACATTGGATTAAATGCAGGACTGTTCATGTCACTAAAGTGTTCTTTACAGATCCCAGGTCTCTTTCTAGTAATATAAGACTGCCCCACTCAGTCTGTCACACCCCCTCCTTTTCTCACCCCACCCTCCCACACAAAGATCTGCAAGTGAAAACACAAAGTTTCCTGGGAAATTTGAGCACTCGTGGGATCTCTCCAGAATGTCCGCCCTGCAGCAGCTGAGATTGTGTGGTTTTAAAACGTAGAGTGTAATTGATTTCTTTATAAATCATTCATCTCTTCTTATTTATTAATTCATCCGTCAAGGTTAATTTAAAACACTTCTAAATAAGGCCACCTGACAACACCTTTGCTTATGAGTTTGACAGCCGGCCAGTGCGTACTTCTCCATTGCTTGTGAAGGCAATTCATGCAGGCTCCTGGACAGGCCCAGGTACAGTGCTTCACGATGGAAGAAATATGTAATGCCTTCCAGATCGGAACTCACCTGTACATTCTGTGACTGTGGGTTGTTAATGTGTGGAATGCACATAGCCTGGGTAGAATTCAGAGTGGGATCTAGGCGTGCATTAGAGGATAGACTTGTCTGATTACAGCTCAGTGGTTTCACATTGCAGGAGTTCATGTAAACAAAGAACCTGGGGAGGGCTTGGCCCATTGATGTTTGAATCTGAGGGGGAAAATCAGCGGATGTTAGTTTCGTAGACCCGAATCTGATGAATAATTGTTGCATTTTGTCAAGCTAAGTCTGAATCCAGATGAAGAGAACCAGACATTCAGTTGTAAATCACTGCAGCACCATTGATAATGGCTCGTGATATATCTATAACTGGGAGAACCATACAGCAGAAAGGTCACAGGATGCCAAGAATTTTCAGAAAAGCAATTCTATTGGCTTTTAATTCTATCTCCCGCTATTTAAAGTCTATTCATTAGAATGGGACTGTCTGCTGGCTACTGTGATGCTAGCTGATGTTAGCCATTGAGTTTGATTCAAAGATGACATAAACTCAGGAAGTGGGTGTGGGGAGACCTGGATTCTATTCCCAGCCCTACCACTGACCTACTGCATGACCTCAAGCAAGTCATGTATCTGTCTGATTCTGTTGCCGCTCCAGTCTGTTTCAGTTGGGATTTTGAAAGCAGTCTAAGGGAGTTAGGCACCTAACTTCCACAGAATTTCAACAGCATTTGGGTGCCTGGCTCCTTTGAAAATCCTGGCCTTAGCCTGTAAAGTCTTCAGGACAGGGACTGTCTCTCCCTACCGGGTATGTGTTTCATTATTTTTTGTAAAGCACTTGAAGACTCCATCTGAGATCAGAGCACTGTTGTGCTAGGTTCTGTACAGAGAACAAAGCTTTAAAAAAGACTCCTTGATAGAGCTGGGGAAAAATAGTAACACTTTAAAATTCAAATATTTTATTTGGAAAATTTCACAAAATAGGTCAAATTATCCAGCAAAAATGTTTGGAAATTTTTCACCCAGTTCCACGAGCTCAAAAACATCACCCTGTCCAGCGAATAAATGGTTGGATTTATCCTACGCACTCTGCTTTTTGCTCTGTAGAAGGGAGATCAGATAACCTTGCATGCCCTACATTTCGGTCCCCTCACCCCTCACTGCCCCCCATTCTCTCCACATCAGGCCCTGTTTGATGAGAAGCAGAGATGATTATTAAGATGGGAGAACAAGAGCGCCCACTGAACGAATACCAATGAAGCAGCGTCTTGGTGCATGTATAAACAGAGCCCTATTCCAACAGCCGATCAGATATGGGGAAAGAGAATGATAAACAGTAAGTGACTCCCGTCATCAGGAGAATTCACGTGGGAGCCTCTGGTAATTGGCAATTTCTCTCCACAAAAGAACAGAGATTGAAAGATTTGGCACATGGCTAATGACACACCACGAGCAGACAACGTCAGTCAGTTGATGACCTGGACTGACAACGGCGTGCGGAGGGAGGGAAGGAAGGAGCCCACAACGTGGAATGGAGAGGCTGCAGTTTAAGCTGACCTCAGGGCAGGGACCCAGTTTGGAAAAGAAGCCAAACTATAAAGACAGCTCTTCATAGCAGAGGCCTGGGCCAAAGTCAGACCTCTGGTAGAAAGTGGTTGCAATGCCATTGGTGTCAATGATGTTTCACACCGGGTGTGAATTTAGCTTCCTATTTACAATAAAGGAAGGGTGTAACTACATGGCATTCGTCTAGCTGACGTGTTATCTGTCGCCTGTTTTGATCATGCCTCGGTTGCAAGCTAAAATGCAAAGCCCCAGTTATCTTGTAGCTCCAAGCAGGCCTTGTAAAAAACTAGACCAGCAATTAGACTATGGTGATCCTGGGAAAGTTGTGGGTATCTCTGCCTTTAGGGGTTGCTGTCTGTTGCAATAACGTTCGTAACAGGAGTTGCCTGAGGAGACAATTTGAGCTCTTGCCTCTCTCAGAATAAACCCGAAACCCCCAACTTCACATAAAGATCATGTGAAGAGGTCACTCCAAGGAGAAATGTAACATTTTCCTTATGGGTGGGCTTGAAAGCAGAGGAAGAAAGATGGTCCAGGGGTTTGGGCAATAACCTAGTACTTAGGAGACCCAAGTTCATTCAGTTCCTTCCTCCTTCACAGTCACTTAGGGCGTAGCTACACAGTCGAGAGATGTGTGCTATGGGGGTGCGATTTCTCAGGCACACTAATGTGTCATGCACTATTTGGGCCATGTAGCTGGCCTATAGTCAATGTTCCCTAATGTGCTTTAACACAGGATTGTTTCAAAGAGCCCTGCCATAAAATACACACGGGAGCCTTGAGTGCACACAGCAGAGTTTTCCTGGACCAGTTAGCACACTTTGGACCACGCTGTGTAGACAAGCCCTTAGTCTCTTGGTGCCTCAGGGTATGTCTCCATAGCAAAGAAAAGCCTGCAGCTGACCTGTGCCAGCCCATTCTGGCTTGCAGGGCTCAGGCTGCAGCACTGTTTCATTGCTGTGTAGACTTCCAGGCTCCAGGGCCCTGCAGGGCAGGAAGCTTCCAACCCCAGAAATCTGCACAGCAACAGACCAGTGCTGCAGCCCAAGCCCAGCGAGCCAGCTGCGGGTTTCTCTTTGCTGTATAGACATACCCTCAGTTCCACATCTGTAAAATGGGGATAATAGCACCTCCCTGAGGCACTGTGATGATAAATATACCAAAGACTGTCAATGCTCTGATACTATGAGAAAGGGGGACATATAAGTCCCTTCAACAGATTGTTGAGATTATCATATTTATACACAGCCAATAGCATTCTAGGTAAATAGGAGACACAGGGAGCACTCCATAAACAAGAGCAACAAACACTGATGGGCAGGAGGGAGGGTGAGGGGAAACAATAAGCTCTCACTTTGTCCTGTTCCATTCGTGTCTCAGTGGTTTCGTCACAGCCACACTTACAGAGTTAATAACTTGTTTTCAATCATGTCAATTGTCAATGGAGCTTCCAGTGAGTTATGTGGCGTTCATATCTGGTCCTAGCTGTGGTTTCCTTTTTTGATATGGTTTGTTTTATTCTCCTTCTCTCCCTATTGTCTCTCTTGACTCTTTGCAAAGCCCGTGCCTAGAGCAGGACAATTCTGTGCCTAACAAACCCGCACCGCTCCCTTTCCCTTCATTTCTATTCCATCATAAATGCATCCAAATTGCAGTGCTCTGATGCTGGAATGGCTCTAAATCACACATCATATAGTAAGACAGATCATAAAGGACCGACAAAGGCCCAGCAAACATAAAATAGAAGAATGGCAGCCTCCCCTCCTTACGCTGCAAAAATCAAAGGAGAAGTTTTCAAACAGCCCTGTTTCCAGTCAGCTGGAGATTTAATCCACACAGTAATTGACTGTGTCTGCACTTCTCCCCCCCTCCCTCATTTTCTTCTTCTTCTAAATAGAATTATTTTATTCCTAGTCTATAATAAGGTGACCCTAATGACAGAGCCTATATGTAAATGAACCTTTCCTTCCAATGTGCATTGGATGGAGGAGGAGTGATAGGAGAGCTTCAAGGAGAGAAAGTCATTTATCGCAGAAAGCTTTTGTATTGTCAAGTAATTCTAGTATTTCTAAAAAAAGGGGACAAGTTCACTGAGAAAATGATGCCAGCTGAGTCCCTTTGAGTCTGCAATTTTCCTTGCACAGCCAAGTCTGGAGATGACTCTGAATTTGGGGGTGTCCTTAGCTCGCTCAGTCCTTTGTTTTGAGGTGGCCCTGCAATCACGCTCATTCGTCAACTGTTTCCTACACAGTGGATTATGTTGGGGTTTTTTTCCTAGTGACTTTTATTAGATAATGGCTTAGTGGGAAACTGAGCAGAAGAAACATTTTCATAATTAACGGCTCGATTTCAGCCCTGAAAACACTCCATGGTTTTTTCAGCCTCACCGACACTGGAAATTATTAGAAATTATAAACTGTTCTGCGTCTGGAGTTTATTAAAATTGGGTGGGAACTGGAGATTGCAGCCATGCTGGATTTCCACTTTGTGTGGATTTCTTTTTCCTTCAGATTTTTCAGAATTTACCACAGGGTGGAAATGTTCCTCATCACAGGCCAAAACAAGGGCAGGATTTTAAAACTCTGGGGCTGCTGTCAAGTGTAATCATGTATTTGGATTGTAATGGGAATGCAAAGCTTTGAAGAACTTTTTGTGGTCAGGATGTTCACCAAGGTTCTCACAGTCAACCTGTGGAACTCCTTGCCTGAGGAGGTTGTGAAGGCCAGGACTATACAGGGTTTAAAAGAGAACTGGATACATTCATGGAGGTTAAGTCCATTAACGGCTATTAGCCAGGATGGGTAAGGAATGGTGTCCCTAGCTCTCTTGTCAGAGGGTGGAGATGGATGGCAGGAGAGAGATCACTTGATCATTACCTCTGGGGCACCTAGCATTGGCCACTGATGGTAGACAGGATACTGGGCTGGATGGACCCTTGGTCTGACCCAGTATGGCCGTTCTTATGTTCTTAAGGCTCTTCACCCAAAACCCGAGCCAGCTTTTCTAAAGGGCTTACAACACTACGTGTACCAAAGGGCTGCGGTCTTCTGAAACCCAGCCCGCACAGTCACAATGAAGAGCTGCTGGACTCTGAATATCTGCCCCCCAGAGAGCAACTCATAGGCCTGTTTCCAACCATGGGGTGGGGGGAGAGGAGCAGCAGAAGTGGAACTGGCAGCACTATCACTAGATACACCCGGGCATGGCAAAAAAAATCCATCCCGTGCAAGAGGATGATAACAGAAAGAAGGTAAAAGTTGTCCTTTTAGTTTTCAAAGGGACCAGACCTACGGAGTTAGGGTGCAATGGGACAAACTACAAGAACAATGAGGAATGGTTGAGAATGATTCAAGAGGGCATAAGTATTTATTATATAAACCCTTCCTGGGCACAAGCTCCAGCCATTTTGCATGATTCCACCTGTGCAAGTAGCCCTGAACCTACTACATCTGTTCCCCTAGAAATCCCAGTGCAGATGGACTCCTGTGTAGCAAGATCCCCAGAGGTTACATGGTCATTGTGTTATCTTGTACACCTCCGCTCCTCCTGAATGGCATTGTAAGAACGGACGCTGAACTACGCAGTTGTAAAGTCTCTGTGTAGCCGTTCTATGCCAGTGGGAAAGAGCTGTCCCATCGGCATAATTAACCCTCCCTCCCCTCAACGAGCAGCGGTATTATGTCAGTCGGGGAGCGTCTCCCATTGAAAAAGTCCTGTCCAGACTGGAGCTTTTGTCAATGAAACTTTTGTCAGTCAGGGAGTGTTTTTTTCACACACACACACACGACCAACAAAAGTTTGACCAACAGAAGTGCTAGTGTAGACAGAACCTGAGTAAATTTCTTAACCTGAAGAAGAGCTTTGTGTAAGCTCAAAAGCGTATCTCTCTCACCAGCAGAAACCAACGGGCTGCAGAGAGCAATTCAGCACTAGAAAGTGCTTTGAGAGGGGATAGATTAGATAATTTACTAGGCCTTTTCCATCTCTAATTTCAGGCTAATTGTATCTCTGTATTCACCTGCCCCTCTTGAATATGCCCGTCACTGCAGTGTCTAGGTACTGTACAGATAATTAAAAAGTATACTCATTATCTAAATGTATCATATTCTCCATGGCTGTGCTGTTGACTTCCTACACAGATGTTCCCATCAATTGTTTGCCTTTATAGGCAGCCATGCAACTCATTACCTCGGCAAGATTCATGAGAAGAGCTGAATCTTACATTGTGCTGTACAGGCGACAGCACCCAGCTCCATTCTGCTGTCTAATGACAGGGAAATCTGGAGCCAAGCCCACTCCACAGAAAATGCCACGCTTCTAGCCACTGTGAATTTTACTCTCAGCTCCATCCGGCCATATCGTCCCTGAGGAGTCCAGTGAAAATGGTGGATTGTAGAAAGACCCTGTGCATTGATCTTTGACATAGCTAAGCCCTAGACCATTTGGAGCTTTCAAGATTTGGAGCAGGTCTGAGGGGGCAATCCGTTGAATTTGAAGCTGCTCTTTTTTAACGAAGACGTGAAGACTTTGCTTTCTTTTCATGCAAATGATTTGATTTGAACCTGCTGATTTTGCACTCGGCACTCCACAAGAAGGTGGAGGAAATGGCTTATGGCACCAGCACATTTCAGGAGGGCTGCTTAAACTTAAAAAAAAAAAAAAAAAAAGCAACCTTACAAATGGATTTTCTAGTTATCTGTCCCCTGCCTTTCTACCTCCTCTCCTATCCTCTGGCTTCAGGGACTTATTGCAGTCATGGGATTAATGGACGCCTAATGCCATCTCTGCTGTTCAGCCTGGAAAGGTCTCTTGTCTAGTTTACATTGATTTTTTTTTCCTGATGAATTTGCAGAAGCTGAGATACTGACTGCAAGTAACACAGATAAAGAGAAAGGTCGCGAGAAAGAGATACATCCTCTGCCGCACGCTCCCAGCGCCGAGAATGTTGTGAGACATCAGAGCTCCGACACTTCCACCAGCGAACACCTTCTTGTTCTTACTGACATCACGAAGGATACAGAGAGCGGCACTGGGAATAGGTTGCTGGTGTGCATCCTTTGGGAACAGATTTTGAACAGTCATCCAAAAACAATTCCCAGAGCAAGGGGGTTCCCCCCGTTATTTGCAGGATAAACTGGTTTCATAATGCCAAGATAATTTCCCAGGATCTTCTCTGTGAGTACGCTAGGCACAGATATCAATATGCCAGGAGCTAGCATACCATTTTGGACCCCGTGGCTGTAGATGACAAGTGAAAATTAATATAGGGAGGCTGTCGGCACTGGTGATCTGCATTCGAATCCAGTTCTCTGCCACAGACACTCTCTCTTTTCCTTGAGCAAGTCCTCCAATTACTCTGTGCCTCATGTCCCCATCTGTAAAATGGGGATAATATTGTTTTTCTCCCACACTGTCTGTCTTATCTGCTTGGATTATAAGATTTGGGGGGGTGGGACTGTCCCTTATTAAATTGTGTTTTGCACAATGGGGCCCTGATCTCAAATGTGGCCAGTAGGTGCTACGTTACTGTTGTGAACAATAATAATTTATATAGTGCCATGAGTGTGTCTGCTCTGTAAGAGACAAAAATGGTGATGGCCATATTGCACCCAAAGATTTTACAATCAACGGTGTAATAATAAGGATTTAATAATAAAAATAAAGTTTGTTGTCACTTCTCCTTCCTCCCCCCTTGCCCCTCCAGTTCTCCAATGCCTAAGCCCATCACCGCTGAAACATTCGATTGGGTGAATTTTTTAAGAGGGACAAAGTGTGAAATTGTAACTTGTTCATCCCTCTTCCTATTGAACCTGGTGGTTTAATACAGGAGGATCGCATCAGAAAAGGAGCGGACGGTGATACTGAAAATGTATAACATGGCTGTGATTAAAACCCTGTCTGCCAGGGAGGATCACAAGGACAAGAGAAAATAGCACCCAGGATGAGGCAAAAAGGGGAAGGTTTTGATACACATAGTTCAGGAAAACTGACAAATCCTTCATCGTATCATGGCAGCCTTTCTGTAGCCCATTGCATCTCTTCATAAAGGAAGTCTGCATTGTGCAATCCTGACCTGAGGACCCACAGGTCTCGTTCCACATCTCTATATGGGTCAGGCATCCGCAGGCATCTTTTACTTGGATGTGCTGTACTATATGCTTTGGCAGTGTCTCGTGAGGGGCAGTAGCCTGTATAAAGTCATCTGTCAAATGTCAATATCACCATCCCCTTCACCTCCCCATTACTGTTTCGCATGGACTTGGTGACCCTGGATTATCTCAGACCCCGGGGTTTTATCAGTGATGCATTTTGGCTCCTGGCATCAAGTCTCCTGCTGCCAAATGGGAAGACTGACCGTGGAATGCTCACTGTTAGCAGAAAGGTCTGGCTAACCTCTCTTCCTTCAGCCTCATTGGTGTTGGGGAGGTCCCCTTTGCAAACCTGTTGGGATAGATGCTCATATTCAGATGTCTGGAAATCATGTAACCCGCTGATCCAAACCCACTAGGAGTCCAGTTGCCAACCACTCACTGGAAGTGTTGAATCTGTGAAACAAAAGCTCCTTCCTAGTATATTTTAGATCATTGTTAGAGCAGTTTAGTGCCTGTCTATTAGATTTCTTGTGGGGCCTTTTGCCCCACCCCCTGCACACAGTTAAAGTTTTCTTGTGTTGCAGAAACAGAAGGGGGGGGGGTGTTATTCTCTATAGTTTGTGCTTTTCAATGAGTCAGCCTCTTCTATGTGACAAATCGTATTTTGGGAGCAGCAGCCACAGTTCTGCTCTGAGTGATGGCACTGCTCAGGTGGTAATGAAGACATCTCATTTCCCCTCAATTACAACATCATGCAATCTCATTCCTAAAGCACCTTATCATGCAAGCCGCTCAAGGCAGGCAAGTTGCAGGGCTTCTCTTTGCCCCTTGAGTTCAGATCCTAGGCAATTCTTCTAACTTTGCCTTGAACAGGAGTAAACAGCTGTTCAAACAAGCAAAACCCCAGGCTTTGATTCCATCAGGGTGGCTTTTCAGAAGACGTTTAATACTTAATATGGAGTTCTTGACAGAAATGCACCTTTCATCACTGAGTTCCTGTCAGACCGCTGGAGCGTCACAGGAGGAGCAAAGAGAGATTCATCAGAGACAAGTCCTTCTAATACAGACTGGGGAGGTGGGAGGGGTGAGCAAAGTGATTCTTCAATGTGGGAAAGGGAGGACAAGGAGCGGAACTCGGGTGCTAAGTCCTGTTCTCCCATCTAGCTGAAGAATGCGACTAGCACACATCCCAGTGAATCTCCCCAAATAACTAACCTCTGACGTTTTTACAGCAAGAAATTATATACATAGCATGTAGGTGCGGATGACTTGCCGGGACTATCTGGGTATAGCTCACTTAATCATTTCCCTGCTGCTGCAGGGACCCGGATCAGTGATGTACCTGGATCTCTCCCATTTGGGGCCTGTTGTGCAGGTGTTGGGGGGGGGGGGGGCTGTGAAATACAGGATGATTTGGTGGTCACTCCTGATCTTAAACTCTCGACTGTACGAACAATTTATGGAAACATCTATGAACGGTGAGCAGCTCCATCAAGGGTTTTTTTGTATTATTTTGATCTGATTGGTCATATTGGAAATTGTGTCATCCATTATTCGCCCCTTTAATCATTTCAGACAACCAATCAGGGAGCAGTAACAATACCATGTGACCTTGATGACCAAAATTGCACTGTGGAAACAATGATTAGACAAAGCCAACATTCTCCAATAGCTCATTGTCTGCAAATCATTGACTGTAACCCCATTGGTGTGAGTACTTAAATGTTACCGCTCTGGAAGTATTCTCGGAGCTGTCTAAGGGAGTTGGATGCCTAATTCCCATTAATTTTAATGGAAATTTGACACCTAAAACACTTAGGCGGCTTTGAACATTTCAGCCCCCAGGAAAGGAGCTGAATTTGCAATGAACATTCTTCACAATAAATAGCTCAAACAGCGCTGTTCTGGAAGCTACAAGAAACAACTGAACGTTTTGGATGCTTCCCGCAACCTTATACAAAACTCTCAAAACCGCTGGGGCATGATCCTGCTAGAGGATAGATGTCATAGAAGCTCTAAGGTAGAGGGCTAGATTCTCAGGTGGAGTAAATCGGCACCGCTTCATGAGTCAATGCAGCTATGCCGATTTACACATCCTGAGATTCTGACCTAGAGTCTACAAAACTGGACTGGAAATCTCTTAAGAACAGGCTTTCTCAAGAGATTTCAGATCTGATCTATAAACCAGAAGAGCAGACACACTCAAAGCTGACCAATATTTGAAGAATTTAAGACGTTAACTGCATATATCGGGGAGAGAATGTAGGTCTTTGTCCCCTCTCTGGTGGCTGGTCCACAAAAGAGGTTAATGAGTCTGCAGATGCCACCTGCTATGATTTAATCCTTTATCTAGTGTGAGAGACTCATTTTTTTACTGTTTGAGGGCCCCAGGTTGAGCCCCGCTTGTGGGCAACACAAGAGTGTGGGAATCTAACAAAATCTGTTCACTGGTATTATTATCATTCATTATCTGTGCTGTGGTTGCATTTAGCAACCCCAATCCGGTGTCAGGTCCCTGTGGTATTAAGCACTGTAAAAAAATGAATAATGCAAAGAAGGCCCCACCCCAAAGATCTTACAGTCTAGTTTGGGGGTCCCAGGGTGGAGTCAAGTTCTTTTACTTGAACCATTTCCCTCTTCTCCATATCTCCATTTTCCAGTGTATGCTCATCCCTTGCTTTCAAACCGGCTGCTTGTCTGGAAGAGCAAAAGGAAAGAGAATTAGAGCTGATTGAGTGAGCACCCGCAGGGGAAAGAATGAATGTTTATCTATGTTTCTATCCCTTTAAAACACATCATTTCTGAAGCTGCTGACAAAGGTCTTGCGGTAACTGCTGGCAGAACCTCTAGGAGCTAATAATTTTATGTTCAGGCTTATGTAAAACCTGGTTTGATTAATTATTGATGCAAAGTTAGGAAAATGAATGCTCGCTCTGACTTGGCACAGGCCTGCCAAATAAATGAGGCAGTGGCAATTCTGCAGTGAGCTGCTCTAAGTGCTCCTTCCTGTCAACCGGCTCTTTATCTGTGGACGCTAAGCGAGTGTCTGGATGGGGGCGAGGGTTTCAAAGGTTTTCGATGAGTGTCTGACAACTCATACCAATAGCACGCGCACAGACCACATGTTCCTTGCATCGTGTGAACACCCGGCAGCAATTTACTATGAACTGAGGATGTAGCATTCTCTTCGGGTATCCCATGGTCCTTTGCTTCACTGCTGAGCAGCATGCATCCTGGGATTGTTTTTGCTGTGAATTATGGGAAGCCAGGTGGGTTCCATTTTAAAAAAAGATTCCTATGTTTCTGCTGTCTCTACCCCCTACTTCCTCTTTGGGCTGGCTCGGCACCATATTTGAATTGCTATCTGCCAGGATGGACCCAACAATGCTTTTCAATCAGAGCTGAACAAATTTGCCAGTGGGTTTCATCTGTCGCAGCAGCAACTCTTTTGGCACCAGGTCCGGGAGGAACACAACTAAACAGAGAGGTCAGTAACATTTGACCTGCAAAGCACTGTCAGCTAGCCTGTAGAAGCATGCAAAAAATAGTCTGGAGCAATTGTGTGCACACACATAAAAGACTGAACCATTTCAATTTGAAGCAAACCTAGTCCATTTGTCAAGAGGACTCCAGAGTTTGCAGTAAATGTGGAGCCTAGTGCTCTGTGATGGGTTGTGTTGTGTGTACCTAAGAGTTTTGAAACTGAATGACCTCAATCTGATCCAGTTTAAAGCCTCGTGTAGGCCAGCCCTATGATGTCAACATTTTGCAGTATTCCAGGGCTTTCAATTTCTGACTTTAGATCTGTACCAGACATTCCACTTATTTTCATCTCATCACCTGGGCTGTGTCATGGTGGGGGGTTAGGAAGCAAGACTGAAACTGAACATACACTACAGTATTATAATGTCCAAGGCATGGCACTCCTGTGAATTCCCAAACAGTATATCTGTGTACAGAAAACAACACCGCCAACAACTGCTTAGCGGATTCAATTCCATTGAATTAAATAGGTTCAGAGCACACCCAGTGCAGAAATGGATGCAATCTCATGCTAGACACACAGCTGCAGAGCTGCAACATTCACACACTCTTGTAAAAGATGCCAAAAAAAATTAACCTCCTTTTAGTGGAAAGCTGCTTACAATGTGAGACCTCTTCAGCACACATACAAAAGGTTCAATTTAAACTGGTTGATGCAGACACAAACCTACAATTTACAGAGATGTGAGTCCAGGGAGACCCTTTTCCTCCCTCTGTGCCAGATAGACATGGGACCAAATCTCCACAGAGCTAGAGCAATATTACACTGGTTCAACTCCACTGATTTCAAGGGAGTTGCATTGGTGCAGGCCAGGGGTGATACAGTAGAGAGTCAAGACTCCAGGGAGAAGTTTTATCAGCTCTGCTTCTTGTACCTAAAGAGTTCAACTCATCTTCTCTGTTAAAGAGCATGTCTTGTATCCATGTTCTTCACTTCATCTTATTAATGTTCCTTCCAGATTGATGCCATGTTACATCCCATAGCCTTTATGAGCTCTTGATGTCCAAGACAGGTAGTCTTTTCTCATCATCTTTTCTCAGCACTCCTTGGTACCCAGCTCCCTTTGCTAGGGCCGGCTTTTGACAACAATTTCAGTTTTCAGCTCTTTACTCTTTCAGATGTTCTTTATGTGCCATTGACTTCAATGGGAGCAGAGCTAGGCATGGGTGCTCCTGAAAATCCCACCGCCCAGTGTATAAACAAGGAACTCTTCATTTCCAAGGACTTCAATGGGAAAAGAGTTAGGGCAGTGCTTAATATTTTTTTTAATCTCCTTTGATGTTTTCTCATCATCATTTTCTCTCTCTGGAATAATTGCACCATTGTTACTAGTGCCTTCTTTATATTTCAAACACCCATTTTAACTCCGAACTTAAACTGTGCATTTCTGTACCTTAACATGTTGGCTTTTTTTCTTTTTCAACTTTCACCTTATCTGCGAATTTTGTGGGTTTATAATGCCTGGTTTGGGGATAACATCATCCTTATAAAATAGTTTACCCAAAACTATATATTTGTACTGTCAACTTTAACTCCATTTTAATGTAGTTTTTAATCTAGAAATATATTATGGAGCCATCAGTAGCAACTCCATAGTTAAGGCATGTTAGCTTTGGCACTTAAAATTGAGCATTTGTCCTCCTTGCATTTCATACAGCATTTCATCCTCAAAATTACAAAATTATTTTTCAAAAAACCAAGGGGCATCCCAGATAAAATGATATGAAAATGGAGTTAGGGTTAAGTATATATATCAGTAAATTAGGGTAAAATACATTACAGGGATGTTGTGATTATGCAAAAAACCAATCATTATAAACCCAGGAAATTCTCAGTGAGGGTTAAAAAAGAAACCCAGATGCATTCAGGTATGGAAACACATACTAAGGGCACCCAACAATCTTAGCTCTGTTCCATCATAGACTCTTCAATCTTTCCATATACTTAACTCACTACAATGAATGGGTCATTTTCCCCATTTTTCTTCAAAACAAAAAGTTTCTCCTTTAGCAGAAAGCTGAGGGACACCACAGAGATACCATTCAAAAACATATGCTTATGACTAAGATATTTGGGGGGGGGCATATCAGACTAAACTAATTTTTACAGACATTCGATTTTTTTTTCATTTTCCCCCTTATGAGGGACACAATACATTTGTCCAGGGTGTTACAAACCCAACTGGAATTTAACCAGGCAAAGGAGGTTAGCAATCCTAGGCTAGAGAAAAATCCCACTGAGTCTTTAATGGCTACAGGTAGCCTGGACCTCTCTTTCAGTTGCCATCCAGAAGATGACTTCTCCAGCACAGTTTCCTCTGTCTTCACACTGTGACATTGGTTCAATGCTGAACTAGAGAGAGGAGCACCTCCTAATGGATCATTGGCAACATTTTGTGCTTCTTTCTATGTTTTTTTAAAGGTCCTCTGTCCAAGCACTGGCTAGTTTTGACTCTATTTTAACTTATGAAATCTCAGGAGACCACACTTCACTAGGGTTCCAGCGATAAACCTGGGGGTGATTTTGTTGGTGGTGGATAGAGATTAGCATCTTATTTATTTATTTGGAAATTATCCCTGCCAGCCAGTCAGTACATCAAAGTTTTGTCAGTGACAGTTTATGAAGACATCACTTCCAGCATTTGTGTGCCTGAAGGATGGAAATAGCCCAGGTCACAGACAAGAGGACACAGGGTTGGCCTGGCTTCCAGTTTTGTTTGATCTTCTCTATGCTTTGGGTTCTCTCGCTGCCCAGAACCACGTGCATACTCATGATTTTCCAGCAACTCACTGCACACAGTAGCAAATGCCTTTCTGAGTGTGCCACACAAAGTCAATTGTACACCATGAAGTATATATAAAATGCAGCTGTTGCTTCGGGAGTTGTGCTTAGTCTTCTTTCCCAAAAGCCTGTTCTTCAGCGTGGATCAAGAACAGCTTTTCAGGGTTGGAAGGAAAGATCTTAATTCCTAAGTTAGAAAACATATGGTCCGTTCACTCTGTCTGCACCTCATCCCATCCTGGAGCGAAGAAATTGCCCATAGCCTCATTATCTGCCCTGCCTGTATTCTATGCAGTGAGGCTGTCTACCATGTGTTGCCCTACCTTCCCCACTTACTCTCCCCATTGAAAGAAACTAACCATGTACCAGGAGGGGGAGTATAGCCTAGTAGATAAGGCATTGGCCTGGGACTTAGACCTGGTTTCTATTCCCAGTGGTCTGCTGAGTGACTTCAAGCAAGTCTCTTGCCTCACTTTTCCCATCTGTAAAATGGGGATAATAACACTGCCCTAATGATGAAAAGTGCTAGATAAGAGCCAGGTATTATGGTTATTATTATTAGCTTCTTGACCATCCTGGTACAAGGAAACCTATTGTGCATTCAAATCTGTGCCTTCATGTGCTGTCCAAGTGTTAGGAGTTTGTGTCCGTTCTCTGCCTTCTCCATATTGTAGGTGTAAGGAAGCTTACTGTGCATTCACTATCTGCCCTCTTTATGGGCCTGACCGAAAACCCATTGAAGTCAATGGAAAAGACTCCTATTGGCTTAAGTGGGCTTTGAATCAGGCCCTGTGTGCAGTCCTTGTGCTTAGAAACTTACCTCGTGTTCATGTCGGAAAAGATTTGCTTCTGCATAGAGGGTCAGCACAAGGCCGCTGGTAGGCCCTCAAGTGTAGGAGTTAAGTGGGGCACAGGCCTTGGGCTGTCCCTCTTGAAAGAGTCAATCGTCACCTTTTCTATCCCTTCTACATGCCATCTTGGTGTGAGAAGCACCCAGAGGGTGAGGAACGCGGGAGAACACAAGTACAGACCTATAAAAAAGGCACCAAATGCCCTATTGATCATTAGTCCTCAGTCTGTACTACAAGACATTCTTCCCATCACCCAAAAATATGTCTGAAATCAGTTTAGGGAACGAGCGAGTCTTTTAATTAAACCAGTCTGTTATGATGAATCTGTTATTACAAAGTCTTACCTATGTAAAACATTAATAATACAAATTTCATTTGTTTATGTCAGCGCTGAGCATTAATTTTTAATGGCGAAACGTATGAGTTATGAAAGGCATTAATGCAAAACAAATCACCAGCTGAGAAGGGAGAGGAAATTCATTTTTAGGGTAAGCCGGGGGAATGAAATATTATTGTGGTTTCAACCAGGGGAAAAAAAATCTTAGGGTTCGATGAGCAATTTAAAAAACCTCGAGGGAGCCTTGGTTTTATCATCACGGCTAATATGGGCTCCAAATCCTAGCCGAGATTGTGTCTGCTTTAACTGACAGGCGCCTTGACGCCATCTCAGAGGAAGATGTCCACATGAAATGTCTCTAGTTGCCATGTAAACATATTTAATACACACTGCATCATAAGCGATGTGGTGTATGGGATGAATGAGATCACACGGAGCGTAGCAGCTAATCATACTGGCTAGCTGTACCAAATTCATTGCTAACATAAGTAAGTGCAACTATATGCCAGTAGTACATTTAGTCCAATCAATGAACTGGCAACTAATAATAGCAAATGATTATTATTCTACTGGATAAATCAACACTGTAGGCTAGATTCTCCAGGGCACCAGTAGGGTGTTGGGTGTGTCTCCTTGATCCTGAGCTGCCTGGCCCTTGCCAAAGTCAGACCAGCTAAGGAACAGCTGTAACTTAACACCTGACATGGCCATTTCTATAGTATGTGAACTGACAATCTTGATTGTCTATTCTCCCAGGTATGTGCCATTATTCCCATTTTACACATGGGGAACTGAGGCACAAAGACACTTGAGTGACTTGCCCAATGCTATACAGGAAGTCTGACAGAGCAGGAAGTTGAAGCCTCATTTCCGAAGTCCTAATGTAGTGCCATTTCTCCTCTCATGGTATGAAAACATTCAAGAATCAGGCATGGCCCCTGGAGCCCTTTTGTTTTGCGCAAAGCACTTAAGCACATGCTTAATTTTAGGCACACGAGCAGCCCCACTGAGTTCAGTGGAACTATCTATGAGCTTTTCCCGGCACGCACATGGTCAGTCTGATGCTAGAAGCCTCTGTATGCAGAGTGCTTGCGGGTTCGGACCCAAAGGGAACCCAGCGAGGATTCTTGTACATTATTACAAGTCTAGCAGCCTCATTAGAAAGCTGACGTTATTAAAAGGACTGTGGAACGGAAGCCTTCTCCTTTTGCCCCTACTTGGGATGGTGGCAAATTGAGAGCTCTGTCTCCCAGTCATGGCATCTGCTTCTCTGTCTCTCTCATACGTGTCCTCTCTCTAGGGAAGCTGCTGACTTTAGCAATAAAGCAGGAATTTAATATCTTACAAAGTGGTACAACAAAGTGCCCCTTGGTTCCATCAATAGAACAGTCCTGAAATATAGGAAGGCATGCGAGGGGAAAGAAAACGAGATGAATATTGCAGATATCAATTCTGTAATATTGGATTTCTCCTAGCACATTTCAATGCTGTGTTGCACCGCTACCCATGTGCTATAGGCTCGCCATTAGCTAAGCAACAGGTGCTTGTTGGTGACGTATATAGAACAGACCGACGTGCTTCATCTCAGCAACATCCCTGACATTCCACTGTTTGACTCATCCATTGGTCTGCATCCTAGATAGAGAGAGACAGCTCAGACTGATGCTGGCAAAGACTGTCTGTAGCAAGTGAGAGAGAGAGAACGCTGGTAATTTTTCTCATGATCCAGGTGTGTGTTGCCCATATATAAAGGAGGTGGTGGCTAGAAGGGGAAAGGACAGCAGGCACCCAGAGTTCCAGAGACAGCATACGAAAAGCATTTGGAAGTATTTGAGAAGAGGGGGTGACAGCTGGGATTGTGTAGATGCTGTCACCTTCTCCCATACACCCCTAAGAGGAAAGGGTGTAGTAAGGATGGCAGAGTTGGACAGCAGGGGGGAAAAATGAACACTGTGCTAATTCTCATGCTGGGGATATTTTATTAATTAATTACCTTATTACCCTCAGCTTCTGAACTGAGATTCAGCTTAGCACACCAGGCTCACTCAACCATCAAATTGCATTTGTGAAGGGTTAGTAGCAGGCTCAAAAGATCCCAGATCTATTCTCGGAGACTATTAAACTGATTCTTTTCAGGAGGATTGCATTGGCTTTTTAAAGGGTGGGGAAATCCCTTTGCCTGCTCCGCATTCCCCTTAAAAACCCAAACAGAAGGTTTGATAGCATGTCATCCCAAGGAAAGGAAACAAGCATTTTAGAATGTACTTTTGCGGTGCACAATCCATTGTTTTTTAATGAACCAAAGGTTTAAAAAACACAGAGTGATGAGGATGGTGAGTGAATATACTGCAGAGGACAATGTGAAATGCAGTACATGACATTTGCATCTTATTAGCTCTGATTTGTATACAGATCTAGCTACTAGCCTTTGTCTTCAGAGGTGAGGTCACTTGGCAGATGCCCAGATACCAGACACACAGCTTGTGGTCTTGCATTTGCCACAGGGAAAACAGAAAAGTCCAGAATAAAACACTGCTTGATATTATCCCTTTAGTGTACTGTAAAGTGACACTGAATCCCAGTGGCCAGTTAGCAACTTGCCTGTACAGTCCCTGTCTTCTTCAGTGCTTTGACCATCTCCATTTTCCTAGGAAACACCTTTAACTACAAATGGCACAGACCTCTTCCTGATGTCGGAAGACTTTTTTCCCCCTCCTTCCTTGGTGTTGGAAGAGAGAAGGGTCTTTAGCCTGGGTTGCTCAAGCTCAGATCTTCCTTGAAAGCCTGGGTAGAAATGCTCTGGACGAGATAAAGTTTGTGTGAAATCAATAAAAATAAGTTCAGATCTACTTGAAAGTGGGCAGGGATCACTGCTGATAACCCTCCTGGCTCTTTTTATTTATTATTAATGCTGCCTGCTGGAACTACCGCAGCAAAAAAGGAATATAAGGGAAAGCAGAGAAATCTCTTTCTCTGTTCCCATTGTACCTATCTAATTGCCTTCCTATCCACACTGTCTATTGTGTCTGCCGAGAGTTGTGCATAAGAAACAAGTGTGTACGCAAGGAGCAGAAAAACACGATTGAACTCTACTGCAGAACTGCCAGCGAGAACAGAAGTAGTCTACTTCCTTTTTCTGGGCTAATAAAGTTGTTTTAGCACAGGCATCATCATTAACTCCAGCATTGCCTAGACTTTCACCCTGCAGTCCTTACTCAGGCAAGACTCCTTTTGAAGTAAGGATGCAGGACTGAACCTTCAGACATTGTGGGCTGGATCCTCAGGGGGAGTAAACTGGCGTAGCGCCATTGAACTGAATGTAGATATGTGTGCTTAAACCACCTAAGGATCCACATATTTATCGCTCTGCCTTTCATACTGTAATATTATTCAGAGGTTCTTTAAAGACTATTAATACCCCTATGGCCTGAGGCAGCTAAATAAATAAATATCTTTTTCTTAGTGTTATAGATACTTGAACACACAAAGCTCACTTAGGCCTACAGCTGATCGATATTTTTTGTCTCAAATTTGGAACATCAAAATTTTGAAAACACGTACAGAAAAAAATCAGGAAAAATTTCTTTGTCAAGAAATCTTCAATTTTTTTTTGACCAACAGTAGAGATTAGTCAAAAAGTCATAAATTCAAAAACTGAAATATCTTACAAAAGCAGTGGAGTGGATTTTTTAAAATGGTGACTTTCTTCGTCTTGTTTTTTGAACAACTCTCCTCAGGTCATTTCGTCCATCCTCTCTCCATGGTGAGATTGCTTCTTTCAATACTTTGTCCAGTCTAGTTTCCTAAATGATTTAAATGATGAGCTTCATTTCCCTCAGGAAACTCTTTTACAGCAAGGGAGGAAGAAATGGTTTGAGATTGACCTTTGTTTTTTTGCTCAATTACATCTGACTGTTCCCCCTTCCTCCTATTTTTCCCCCAAAAAATTCTTCCTCTTGATGTCTGTTCTTCTTAGTATTTGTATTAGGGTAGCTCCTTGCAGCTCTCATCATGGACCAAGAACCTGTTATGCTTTCCATTTTACACCTTCCAAATTCTTGTTGGCAGTTGTCCCAGCTACCTCAGTAGCTGTTTAATCAATCAACAGTAACTGTAGTAGCTACAATTTTCAAATGTAGATGACTAAAGTTACACAGCTAAACAGGCACTCAGGCAACTGATTAAAATGGATTGATTTTCAGGCATGCGGAGTACTTCAGAAGGCCAAGCAACTTAGATGTTATATATGTTAGAGAAGAGAAGTCAAAGAAATGTACCTTGCCCCTGGGGTGGAAGGTGTTGAGGTTTCAGTCCACAGTCTCAGACTGACCCCCAAGAAAGTTCTGTCTTCCACATGGATGAGGAGTTTCTGACTATGGTCTTAATCCCAGGGCTTTAGTTGATCTTTTAGATATCCTGGGCCCAGGCTACTGAGCACCTTCAAGATCAGGATCAAGACCTTGAAGGTGATTCAGTATTTGAAGGAAAGGAAATGTAGCAATTGGAGGACAGGTGAGTTATGCTCACAGTAGTTTCTGTTACTAAGGAGATACAGTGCAGTGTTCTGTACTAATTAGAGTCTCCTAAGCACTGAAGATTTCATGCTATAGTCCAGCCGAGAGATGATAAAGGCATGTATTGAGGCCGGGTCTTCATCTGCCAGGATGGGACATCGTTTCCTAGCCAAGAGAGCATTACTCGAGGACACTGCTATGTGAGAACTTAATGCCAGCAAGGAGTCCAAAATCTGAAAGACTTGCCCTTGGTTTTTCTTCATAAATCAGTCCCTTAAGCTGTTTGCATTTCTTTTCTCCGAGTTCCCTCTGATGTGTTGACGTTTTTTGGTTTCATCCTCAGGTCGTACATAGTACAATATAAAGAGGTGAGGACAACATAAGACAAAGTGGGTGAGGTTAATATCTTTTATCGGACCAACTTCTGTTGGTGAGAGAGACCAGCTTTCAAGCTATACAGAGCTCTTCTTCAGATCAGGAAAACCTGGTCAGGAGTCCATTTGCAATTGAATTAGCTCCTTGGAATTGGTTGGACGTCTATAACTCTGAAGCTGTAAAGATAGTCTCTTGTCTAGACCCTGGAAAATGTAAATGCACTGCATGCTCTGGACATGAAGGACCCAGTGGGAAGCCCATTGAAGGCAATGGGAAAAAATCCACTGACTTCACTGAGCTATAAATCAGGCCGTGACTGGCATTTAAAATCAGCATATTTCTGGAGGCTATTTAGCTGCATGGAGGAGATGTAGTGTGATATCAGATGCCATTTGCCTCTTGAAAATGTAGAGTGGTTCCTCTCTTTGAAATGTAATATATCCATAGTATGGTTTCAACATTAATGTCTATTATTTAGTACTTACTTTAAACTTGAGTTTTAAGCAGAGATTTTTTTTTAAGCAACAGTTTTAATCTCATGGAAAGTTTAAAGCAATTTTTATTACTGCATAACTCTAAAATACCATTTTGGAATGAAGAATTATCTTTCAAGCACTTCCTAGATAGGCTTTGCTTTACTGTTAGTTAATCTGACAGCTTTTTATTAATAATCAGATCTTTTTTGTATTGCTATTATACAACTTTTCTCTTCATGCCATTTGTATCTACTATCTAGTATCGCCATTATAAAGAAGACTACGAAATATCTCTCAGATGTGCTGGGTAGGGACAAGGTAGATAAATGTTGCTTACAAATCACAGACAGTGTTATTTCATACATAACTCAATATTTTATACCAATTTTAGGAAATGTCTTAATACTTGAAGGTCAGATTCTGCCAACCTCGCTCATGATGAATGGTCCCTGACTTCATGAATAATGTCAGTCGGTTCCAACATTCAGGACGTGGTCTGACGTGTTCCATGAGCAATAATAATAATTTTTCTGAACTGCCCAGAGCTGGATTATGACTCAGATGACATGACCACAAGAGGGTCTTAGGTAGGCTTCCAAGACCTAAGGTTTGAGCATGCCCAGGAAGAAGTGGAGCTCTGTACCAGCTTTTACACACCCGTGGGAGCACATGGGTGGGGTTCGGGCACTAGGCATGGGGAAGATGCAGGAAATGGGCAGAACTTTGACCTCACCCCACTACTCAGCAGTCAGAATAACTGATGGGGAATAAGTTATTCCCCATCAGTTATTCTGATGGGGAATAACTTGTAATAATAAGTGCAGGGATGGGGAATAATAACAGGAGAGACTTACAGTGAAACAGGAGAGAGTTACAGTGCATCCCAGAGCTACAGCTGGGACCATGTAACATCACTTCATGCTCAGGGTTGGCCACACTTCCCCGTCCTGGGCCACTAGACACGAGGTGGTGTCTAGTGGCCCACGATGGACAAGAGGCCAGATTAGATGATCCAATTGTCCTTTCTGGCCTTCAACTCTTTTTGGATTTCATAGAGTCATCAAGTTGACTTGCCAAAAATAACACAAAATATTCCAAGTGTGGTTTCACCATAGGAAAGAGTCTGGCCTCCCAAGGCCATGGGGGAATGTCCCTGCTTTCTCAGCTCTACTATTTCAAGGTAATAGTGAGATATGCACAATAATGTAGCATCCTACAGTTTCAGAGGAATATTTTCCCTATGGTACATACGAATAATATAAAAGTTAGGGGCCACCAAATGAAATTAATGGGCAGCAGGTTTAAAGCAAATAAAAGGAAGTTCTTCTTCACACAGCAAACAGTCAACCTGTGGAACTCCTTGCCTGAGGAGGTTGTGAAGGCTAGGACTATACAAGGGTTTAAAAGAGAACTGGATAAATTCATGGAGGTTAAGTCAATGGCTATTAGCCAGGATGGGTAAGGAATGGTGTCCCTAGCCTCTGTTTGTCAGAGGGGGTAATGGATGGAAGGAGAGAGATCACTTGATCATTACTTGTTAGGTTCACTCACTCTGGGGCACCTGGCATTGGCCACTGTCAGTAGACAGGATACTGGGCTGGATGGACTTTTGGCCTGACCCAGTACGGCCATTCTTATGTTCTTATAATGGGGCTTATTCTGCCCTTGGCAACTCCAGTTCACAGCTGATTTAACATCACTGATTTCACTGCTATGAAACTGGGGTATCGTAGCAAGGAGTGAGGCCGGACATTTTCATCAGCCACACGAAGAGAATCTAGGCAGAGGGAACAAGGCAAAACCTATGGTGAAGAGGAAAGGAAACAGTAAAAACTAAGAGGGCGGAGCGAGAAAACAGTACTATGCAGAAATCTCATGGTCATTTTTTCTCTCTGTACATTTGCACACGTCTGTTCAATTTTGTGTCTGCTATCACTGTTGGGTCTCTTTTGCATCTCTGCTTTCCAGCGCTCTCCCTTCCATTAAATATTTGTATTTCAGATTATTTCCCCCCAGAAGTATTGCATGTCCCTGACTCTCCCGTTAATTAGTAAACCCCCTTAAGTGTGTCCTTAGCATTTGTAAGAGTGGGGTACCCCTGCCTCTGTGCTCTTGAGTACAAAGACTGGGACTCTTTTTTAGCCAAACCACTCAACTTAGCTGCTTCCCAGCCAAATTAAGTCCCTACACCCCAAGACTTCCCCCCTTTACCAGTGGGGTTCTTGGGGTACCACGGCTGCCACCATCCGGGTGTACTTCCAAAACCTTGGAGGGGCCCCCGGACTTCCCCACCCTCCATCTCTCTACCTGAGAGCTGGACCCTTAGAGGCTGTTCCCTTCCCCCTCCCCCATCTCACTTGACGGTAGCGAGAGACAGTCTCCACACTTCAGCTATACACTTAGCTGTCCTGATACCTATTCCCCTTCCTTCCCTCTTCCCAGTTTGAAAGCAGAGAAAACCTTAAGGGAAATAGACCAGACGTTTTTATAACTAACAAGATTTAATAAAGAAAGAGAATAAAACAGAGATACAGTACACTTTACAATCTGGGGTTCCCTAACTCCCCTCTAAAAAGGACTGAGACACTTTGAATAGGCACAGGCTTATAATATCAAAAGATAACTTACAATCAGCTAAGTAGAAATATAAGAGAAGAGTAGAGTCATCTTAATAGTCAAAGATGTTCCAAGACCCTTTCCCAGCTACATGGCAAGCAAAACGAAACTGAACTAAAAACTCCTCCCTCCCTCTCTCATGGCAGGGAGCTCTTACTTCACTTGTTCTCAGCTAACATTAACCCTCTCCAGCCCTTTACACTTATGACAGCATTAAATAAGTTCAGGGTCCCACTGAGCTCAAAGTTAAGCCTGTGCTTAAGTGTTTTTTCTAGACTGGGGGCCTTACCCAAGGTTTCCACTGTGTAACTTCGTAGAGTGACTCCTGATTTATGCCAGTGTAAGTGAGCGGAAAAGCAAGCCACATATATCTGGGCTGAATCTCATTTTGCTTTGTATTGTCCCATATTTCTAATCTCCTTAGGAACTTTTGTATGATGTCTCTGTCCTCGGTGTTTTGCAAGACCCCTCACAACGGTATTGTCTTCAGACATGATTAACACGGTATTTACTCCTTTCTCCAGATCATTAACGCGGATATGGAGTAAAACCAGTCCTGACACTGACCCCCTTTGGCTCAACAGTGGACAACGCTGTCATTTATCTTTACTCTTTGTTGTTTATGGGTGTTCTGGCAGTTTCAATCCATGTCAATATTAATTATGTTTTCAAGATCTAGCGTGTGAGGCACTATATCAAATGGCACCTTAAAGACTAACTATAAAGGTCCTGTGGCACCTTAAAGACTAACTATAAAGTTTTGAAGCATGAGCTTTCGTGGGCTAATACCCACTTCGTCGGATGCAGGCAGTAGAAGACTTCTACTGCCTGCATCCGACGAAGTGGGTATTAGCCCACGAAAGCTCATGCTTCAAAACTTTATAGTTAGTCTTTAAGGTGCCACAGGACTTTGTTAACTCTGCTATTCCAGACTAACACGGCTACCACCCTGATTCTTTATATCAAATGGTTTATTAAAGTCTAGATCAATTATATGTCTTTTACCTATTCATTTTCTATTTCTACCCCAAAAAAGTAGTTAGCCCTGATTTATTCTGTACAAGCCCATGCCCTGTATTGCTCATGGGTTCCATTATCTCCTGGCTGCTTACAGATACTATCTTACAATATTTGCTTTATTATTTTACTCTTGCTGTTTGTATGACAGTAGCACCTAGAGTCCTCAGCTGAGATAAGGAAGCCCTCTGTGTTAGCTACTGCACAGACTCACTGTAAGAGACACTCCATGCTCTGATGAATTTACAACCTCAATAGATAAAAGGGGGTGGGATGAGAGGGGAGAGGGTTAGATTTTAAAGGAACCTAGATAGGCACATAACTGGATTCCCAAAAGTGCCTAGCACCTAACTCCCATTAGACACCTTAAATACCTTTAAACATCTGGCCCAAGGTGACATGCCCCAACCCACATGGCAGGTCAGAGGCAGAGTTGGGAATAGACTCCTTGTTCTACTGCCCGTTATGAGGAATGGAAGTTAGATTTACTGGCTGGTGAGTGCCAGGATCTCTTTTAGATCAGCACCAAATTTGGGACCTTGTTTTGCTGTTGCTTACTGCAGTGTAAATCAGTGTAAATGCTAAAGACAGTAAGAGACACAATTTTTCCTACTTCTCTCCAACTCCCCATGAATTTGCTGGTTTTTACTGAGTTCATGAACCGGTTCCATGAAGGTGCTGGGCTGCATGTCATATAGACCTGCTGATCTCCTTATATAGTGGAAACAGTTTTTAAATCATTATCCCGTTAGGCAGCTGGGTCTAAACTTCCATTACATTTAATGGAGAGACTCTCATTGACTTCTGTGGGTGATGACCATTAAAACCAAATGCTCACCACATGCAAATCTATGAAACAGTGAGCTTTCTCCATCACAGACCCAAATGTGCACTGTGAAGGATTAAGTGAGTTCTGTTGGGCATTTAAATGCCAACGCAGGTAGATGAAATTATACCTGGCTCCAGCTAGCACTCCCATAAATTGCCACAGAGATTTATTGCCTCTCAACAGCTCAAGTTTCTTCTCTAGCTTTGAACACAACAAAGTAAATTTCTCAGTCTAATCCTTATGACCAGAAGTTAAGCAGAATATTTATAGAAAACCCATTTGGGGAGTAAACAACAAAATCAATACATATTTTGAAAATATTTTTGATAAAAAAAAGTCCAGCATTTTTTCCCCATTTAAAAATATCTCAATTTTTTTTCCAGGGTGTGGGAATAAACATTTCAAAAATTTCATTTTAGAAAAAAGTCTGAGGTGGGGGGGGGGGGGATTTCCATTAAAAAAAACAGCTTTTTATCTAAATTTTGATCAGCTCAATTCACAATGATCAGTTCAATCGACTCTGCAAGGGATTAGCACAGCTAGGAAATAGCAGCTGTAGCTTTTGTCCTGGAGCATCTAGCAACAGGTATATAGGATTCTAGAGACTAAAAATGTTATCACGGATTGAGATACTAAGGGCTGGGGGAGGGGAGGAGCCCAGCTCCTGCAGTCACTGAAATGGATGGAAAATCTCCCTCTGACTTCAGGGGAAGTAGGCTGTGCTGGCTGCACGGTCAGTGGAAGGGGCTTGGGACGAACATATTTGTTTTCTCTTCACCAGCTGGACGAGACTACAATTGTAAATGAAGTTCCTGCAAGTTCTTGATTAAACCGACAAGACGGAGCCATTCACAGCAAGTGTGTTTCTCTCTCTGCCCTTTGAAATGAAACGCCCCTCCCTCTGCTCAAGCCAGACTCTCGTGAGGCAGGAGGAATGGATGTACGCAGGCATTAACCGAGCCTCTAATTACAGAGGAATATAAGGAGTGTTCTCCATGTGCTGCCTAACGTCAGACCCCGTAGGTGCTCAGCCTCTCTGATGCAAGCCATGTTATTTAAGGTTTCTTGTTCCATGTGCCTGCTGCTATCTCTGTCCCTTTGCTCCATGTTTAATTCATCATTTTTTTTCTGGCTGAAATGTCTGCTTTTAGAAGCTCATCAGCAATAAATCCCTTCTTCTGTCCCCGCCCCACCTCCCAACTGGGGTTGTAAAATCATTATCCAAGCACGTCAAGAGGAAATGGATGGAAAGGGCTGTGTATGCCATGTACCCAGCATTAGCAAAATAACAGTTATTATGGCTCTGTAACGGGCCTGAGTGGCAGCTAACCTAACACAGCTCGCAGGCTAAACTAACCACAGTCCCTTCTGATACGAGCACTGGGGCCTATGGAATAGTCATGTGGGCTCACAGGAGAGGAGCGAGAGAGAGATTGCCACCTGCTGTCTGCACTAGCCTACATTTTTCTCAGGAAAATGGGCTCAGAAAGAGCTGGCGAGAGCTAAGACGACTTCCAGGGCCATGTCTCGCTTTTGAAAAGAATATAGGCCCCTATAAAATTATGGTCACGAACCTGATGGTCATGAGCTTCAATTCTGCCGAGCCTTATAGCACATGCTTAAAGTGAAGCATTTCGAATCACCAAGGCTTTAATCTTTCCGTGAGTACATTCCTCTATCTAGACTCAGGATAGATATTGGAATGTACTCATGGAAGGCTGAAAGGAAAGATAGATATTTAATAAAAGCCTCTCTTTGCTCTCCTAATTCAGTGATTTATTTCACACTAAAAAGACCTCATCTCACCCAGGCTCCAAGTGATCCGGAGTGTCATTTAAGCTCCATTCAAACGAACCCGTGACGATAAGGGATCTCTGTCAGGGTTGCCTAATCCTGCAGTCGTATACGACCAAGTTGTCCATGCCACGGAACGGCAGTTGGCCTTGCTCCCTCTCTGTTAGGCGATGCGTTTGTCACCTCCACCTGCACCAGCGCAGATATACCACGCTGCCAGCTTACAAACTGGCAGCCCCTAGGCTGCCTCTGCTCCTGTGTGAAGGAAAGGAGATAAAGGTATTATTGTTAAAGAATACCAACACACCTCCAGGCTCGCATGGAACCGATGCGACCGTACTCCGCTCGGGGAGACTAACGCTGAGGGTTCGGAAACTTCTTTTAACTAAATTTCCCTGTTTTCAGTGGAAATCAAGTATTACAACTACAAGCTGTTCCAGCAAAGCTTCCCTAAACAGATAATCGGATTTGCATAATTGGGTGCTGCTGGGACTTAAATAATTCAGCAACATGGCAGCCTCTTTCTAATAGTCAAAGCGAGCCAGCAAATAAATAGTTCTTGGGGCCCAAGGTGTGTGAGGCCTATGGCAAAGGAAGGGGTGGTTTTGTGGGTAGTTCTTGTGCGGGTAAGAAATAGACTACATCATAATGAGGATATTTATAATTGCCCATTAAGGAGGCCTGGCATATACAGACTGGTTAACTCCGTTGTTTGATAATGGGCTCTGTACCCTTTAACTTCCAGGTTGCTAGTTCAAAGCCAATCTACCGTCAATAGCAAGCAAAAGTTGTTACCTTTGGATGGCTGTTTGTTAGCCCTCGTGTGATAGGTTGGCTCCTCTCCCACCGAGCCAGTGTTACAACTGCTGGCTGACAGCCTCAGTAAAGAGCTGCAACTTTACCCTTACCTAGGGTATTTACCCTTACCTAGGGTATTTACCCTTACCTAGGGTATTTCTGGTTCAGCCTGAGTAGAACAGCTGAGGTAATGTGGAGAATATTTTCCTATCACTACAGTGCATGTAGATAGACAGATCCAGGCCTCTCTACCCCTCCCTTTTCACCAGCACTAAATTTACACACCCAAGAAGGGATGTGACCTATTAAATGGCTGTAAGTTGTCTGGGGCAGGCACTGTCTACTACTCCGAATTTACGCAGCTCCTAGCACAACGGGGCCCTGTTCTCAGTTCATCCCTGGGTGGCAGCACTACTAAAGAAGAGTGATGATAAGATGCCAAGCTTCGGAGAGGTACTTTCTAAATTAATTGGAAGAAATACTTTAAAAATGTAGGTGACGGGTGGGTGTATCGTTCTGGCCAGAAGGATGCAGATGAGAAAGGACTGTGACTGCAGGCATCGAGTAGGTGTGTATGGAGAAGGCCCTGCATTGAAGATGCACAGTGAACAACGGGGCTTTGGAAATGGATTCAGCACCAATGAAGTTTCAATCCTCATGCCAAACTGCTAGGTATCTCCCACAGAATTGTACGCTGTAGGAGTGGCGATTTATTGGTGCAAGGGGATCAAACTGACCTTAATTTAACTAGAGTTTGGCAAAGCAGGGTTGCACTGCATTGAGATATGTGAGTTTGAGCATTTTAAATAGAAAGACAGTTCTCTGGGCTAGAATTATAATACAATACAACAGACATGAGTACCGGGAAGGCCTTGTTTAGATTGTAGTACGCTCCATAGAGAAAGGATATAGATAATTTCCAGGTGCAGAGGAAAGAAAAAGAGAAATGCTTATAAAAACACATTTTTGTAGGACCCTATTCCTGGTGGACCTACAAAGCTAAACAGCCTGGCACTTGCAGACTTCCCTGGCTAGGTGGAAACCACCTTTCTGATTGGCATTTGGATGGTTCGCTGGGTTAGAAGCGTGGAAGGGGTGGAGGAGAAGCCATAGCGGAATTCTACTGGGGAAAAACTGCTTGGTAACCTGGATCTTTGGTTGGGTTTGCTTCTGTCAAACAGTCCGCTGCTGCCACTGCTCCCCAGTAGCTGGTCCTCACCCCGTTCTTTACTTGCCTGTCTGCCTTACGGAGCATTTCCAATGCTCACACATTCCCCCCTCTTCCCCCTTTTCTCTGCCAAGGCATGTTGGCCTGGGACTTCATTTCTCGACATCACAAGCTACCAGCAGAAACCTTGTCATCGCAATTTTTCACATATTTTCTTCTGCTGTCTTTTTTATCTCTGTGAAATCTCTTCTCCCCAGCACGTAGCCTGAGGCGACTTACTAGACTGGAACAAAACTTCTTCTCAATCATAAACAAAATGAATATAGCAAAGAAAACAAGAAACCATCACAAGAAAGAGTAGTAGTGCCCAGCCTTATCACCATCAGGCGTTTTACTCCCACTGGGTCAGTAGGTTCAGGACTGTGAAGCAAAGCTCCGTGAGAGAGGCCCGGTGGTATTCTAACTTCAGTGTCAGTAGTTGGGCTTGTCGCCTTATCTGATGTCATTGGAGGGCGGACAACAGATCGACTCCATGTGCTGTCGCCGTTTCATCAGGTCTATCTCAGATCACGGTAAATTTCCCTGCTGGATGTTGTGTCCCTGCTGTGGGCTGGAATTCTAGTCTGCAAATCTGGCAGGTATCCAGATGTAGTAGTGTGGGGGAGACATCAGATAGGCTTGATGTCCTGTTCATAGAACTTTCCTCCCTCTTCTTTCTCCTTCCTCTTCGTACGTCCTCCTCTTGTACTTCTTCCTCTACAACTTTTTCTCTCCTCCTCCCCTGCATTTGCTTTCTGTCTCCTTTTAACATCTCAATTAAATTGATGAGGTTTGTTTGGTTCACCAGCCCGGTAAACTTTGACGAGTGTTAAAAAAATAAACACTACGGTTTGCTCATCAGGTGGTTTTCTTCCCGGCTTTTCATGGTTCCACTCACAACCAACCCTACTTTAGAGTGTTCAGTTGGTTAACGAACAGAGGGAATATGGACACAGACACACACATACACACTTCCAGATGTTTTATCCTTTTAATAAGGATCGGAGCAACATGAAATTAAAGCTTTCAGAATGGAAAAACAAAACAACCAATGAGACGGGTACTTAGTCACATTATCAGTTTTACCGTATGGGCTTTTGGAGGTTTAATCTTGAAATAGCATGCTCTATCTGCTCCTTGAAAATTTCCTATTTCCTTGCACTGGAAATAGTCCCCAAAGGATTAAGCAACCCTGCCACATTATATCTAATGCACACACACCCTATCTCAGCATCTCTCTCTCTCAGACACTGACACGGACCCACAAATGTTTTCACATCAAGTGTATAATTTCATAGTGTGTGTCAGCCTCTGTATGGCCTTCCCCCATCCCATCTTCTCTGGCTTATCAGTTTCCGTTCAAATCCTAAAATAACTTATTTAGGTTTTGCAGCTTTGGATAAAAATGAAATTAAAGAAAAAAATCTCTGAAGCAGCTGTTAGTCCTTTTTATTACCTTATGATCACAAACACACAACATCCAATATTTTTTTCTGCCTGTGAATATAGACAGAGGTACCTATGGGAGCCATCTAAGTAGGTAGATGGGCCAAAACATAGTCTCTGATTTGGACTTCTCTGAGCTAGAGTTATAAATAGGGTGATCAGATGTCCTGATTTTATAGGGACACTCCTGATTTTGGGGTCTTTTTCTTATATAGGCTCCTATTCCCCCACCCCCTCACCTTGATTTTTCACATTTGCTATCTGGTCACCCTATTTATGAATGGTCTCTGATTTGGAGTTTCTAAGGGGGTCTGGTTTTCAGAAGCGGTGCGCGCCCTCCAATAGAAGTCAATGGGAACTAGGGGCACTCATGACCTCTAAAAGTTGGGTGCAAAGCATCTTGAGTTGGGTATCTATCTTCAGTGGCCACTTCTGAAACGCTGCTCCCATATATTTTCAGCCAATAAGGTTACACTAACTCAACTGAGAGCAGATTCTGACCCAGTGTCTGACTCAGAATCCAGCCATGTTGGCTGTGGCACATAAGGGCCAGATGAGTTGGCCCATGTTGAATTAGTGACTAAGGCAGAACTATAATTCAGGAACCTTCTAGCTTTAATCACTCATTACATTACCCTCCACCGTACATCTTTTCATTTGGGTAAACAAGTCACATGTAAAAATGAGCAAAGCGATACACAGAGAATTTGAATTCTTGTTGACCTTCACCCAAAAGCCAACCACAGCCTGGTCCCAGCTATTTCTGAGACACAAAACAGTTTGTTTAACTTTCTCCCTGTTATTTCATTTGTGCTGCTTCTGCCAGGACCAGAACAAGAAGTGCTCAAATACTAAAAATCAGATGTTTTTATATTTTACTTCTGGCCCAGAGGGAAGGAGGAACCCACCATAAATTACCCAAGAAACCACTTCTTCATGAGATCTCCAGAATAATTTTTGTAGGACCAATTGGTAGGGATAAGTTTGAGATAATCAGTCCAACTATGTATCCAAACCAAACCCCAGATCTATTATTATATGTATTGTGATAGCACATTGGGGTGCCAATCACAGAGCAAGGCCCCGTTGTGCTAGGTGCCATCCAAAGACAACCCTGCCCCAATGAATTTAAAAGGCAAGTAACATGGTTCAGCCCTCATGAGTAATATCAAGCCCAGGTATAAATCCCACTCCACTGGTCCTAGCAGTCCAGAGGCCTTGCAAAAGCTGAAATTACTCAGGGGAAAGAGTCAAGCTGCAATTCCTCATTCTTTTGACAAAGGAGGGTGAGAAGCAGCAAAGGGCACCAGAGAAAAAGACCAGCAGGGATGAGGAATGCTGCCAGATCTCCTCCCTCAATTTAGAAAGCTCCCACGGCTTCAGAGGAGCAGGGGAAGCTCCTGACAGTTCCTTTGAACCCATTCACCTGCCCATGGGCTGACTCTTGTCCCTTCTAACTACAATGGCAGCTCCTAGACCTCTGAGAGAAGAATTTGGGGACAATAGCCCACTCTTCTGCGAAGCAGTAGACAATGGTTACAGCCTCTGTTGGGTAACCAGCAGCATATGTGAGGAAGGGCCAGTTGGGTGGGAGGAAAGGAGAAGGGTAGGGATGCCAGGGGTCTAATGGGAGACATAAGTTGAGGGGCAAAGACAGCAAAGCTTGCGGATGCATGGCTTAGGACAAACATATTAGGTATTTTGTCACAGGTAACATTGTGGTTAAGGGAAACATATGGAAGGGGATGGTCATGGGACAAATACATCACGTAAAGGCAACTGACCAGTTCTTCCTCTCCTCACCCATAGTCAGGCAAACTTCAGCCTAACTAGGCTCCACAATTTGCAGCTAGGATTTTAATACAGATGTACCGAGATGGGCATATGCCACTGTGATGGTGCTGTTCCTGGTGGGACCCAACTGTGAGTGTCAGATCAGGACAGATTGCTTCCAAACGGGCAACTACAGCCCAAAGCTGGGGTTTTTCCACACTAAGGTAAACCAAACCAGCCAAACAGAAGTTACACAAGCAATTCCCTTAGACACTCCAGGTTTCCAGTATCACCACCAGCAGCCACCTGTCCTGTGGACCAATGGTTATGAAAACCAATCCCCCAAATAAAGAAAATGGTTCTCCCCAATTCCAAAGAATCAGGCCCCAGACCCAGGTCAATATACAAATCAGATCTTCCCACAAATCACGCTGTTGCCAATCATTTAGAATCTAAAATCTAAAGGTTTATTATACAAGGAAAAAGGTATAGGTGAGGGTTAAGAATGGTTAAAAGAAATCAATTATATGCAGTAATGGCACATCTCTTGGTTCAGGCTTACAGCAAAGGTAGAATAAACTGCAGGTTTAGATAAAAGTGTCTGGGATGCATCCCCTCGAGGGATGGGTCAGCAATCCGTTGGTCAGAGCTTCCACATGTAGCAAAATCCCATCCAGAGGTAGGTGCTAGCTGAAGGTTGCAGATTAAAGACAAACATGGAGGAAGTATCTCCCAGGTTTTTTAGTCTTTCCCTCTTCTGGGTGGATACCCCCCTCCTCCTCCTCATGCAGAGTCCAATTGCAAAAAAATGAAGGTTCATAGCAGATCACATTCCTGGAGAAGCTGGGGCATGGACAGGCATCCTCAAAGTTCATTGTGTAGCTGAGGTAACAAAGTCCTGTGGCACCTTAAAGACTAACTATAAAGTTTTGAAGCATAAGCTTTTGTGGGCTAATACCCACTTCGTCAAGCATCCGACGAAGTGGGTATTAGCCCACGAAAGCTTATGCTTCAAAACTTTATAGTTAGTCTTTAAGGTGCCACAGGACTTTGTTACCTCTGCTATTCCAGACTAACAGGGCTACCTCTCTGATTGTGTAGCTGATGGCTCTTAACGGCCCATCAGCCAGGCCAGCCAAGCTAACAACAGCTTGTCTGAGACTCCACCCAGCAGCCAAGCCCAAGCTTGAAACACAGGCACCATATAGTCAATATTCATAACTCTAACTACAAAAAAGATACACACATACAGACAGACCAAACATAATCAGCAGACCACAATCTGGTCACAGAAACCTTATCTGGCCCCCCCTTACATAATACTTGGTACCCCAATGATCTATAGGGTCCTAAATCATTTCAGTGCCATGACAGCCACTTTCTGACTTTTCCAGAGCTCTTTTAATGGTGTGCCATGCATGCCAAAGCTAGCCAGGGAACAGCAGAGCAGAGGAAAATGAGATACAATGAGGGAAATAAAATAAAAAAGTATCATACTCAACACCAGGTGTAGGCCAATTAAACAGTAGTTCCCAGGTGCTCACAGGAGGATACTCGCTCACAATTTACCCAAACAAATCCACTCTTAAAAACTCTCAGGAGTTTTGCAGGAAATCACATTTCTCTTTAGGGCTCTTTAAAAAATATTTGAAAGCACTTTTGTCTGTACACATCAGCTCCACGCTCCGGGAACAGCTCCCTCTCAAGACGCAAGCGTTGATCATATCCGACATTAGCAGGCACTTTTCCCTGACACAGAAGCAGGAGAATCCTTCCTTCCCGATGCTCTCCTGCCACAGATGTCCATTCTCATTCCTTTCAGTCTTTCCCCAAAAGATTTCAGGCTCTTTGGCTGAGATTCTCAAACGCATCTTAAGGCCCATCGGTGCTCAAACCCCCTGATATTTTGATGGGATTTGGCAACCAAACTCCAGGCTCCTTTGAAAATCACAGCCTTTTACCATGTATTTGTCTCAATCAGAATTTCTCTCCATTGCCCCATTGTTTTGATTAAGAGGAAGGTGCGTATCAGAGCGGGTATAGTTGTCAGTGATTGGTACGCGGGCTGTCATGCCTGCTTGTTAGAGCAGGAGCCTGTAGCCAGGAATCAGAGCAGGAGTCAGCGGTCAGGTGCCAGTCTAGCTTGACTTGATTGCTGCTTGTCCTCCAGTGCCTTCCCACAATTCCCCTGTCTGACCAGAAAGGGCAGACAAATTCTCCCACAATTCACTGGGAAAGAACTCATAGAGCAGCGCAGCTTATAGAAGCACAGATTCATGGAATGTGCCCCTGGGAGATGTAGCTCCACTTCTGAGTGCACTGCCAATGTGGACACAAGTCTGAGTGTTATTTCCTCGGGTGTTCACCCTCACTCGACCTAGGCTAACTCAAGAGGAGTAATGGAAGTGTAGCTAACTCTAATTAACTCTGCAGTGAGGACATACCCTAAAAGTCTCTCCCAACCTCCAGAGACATGATGTCCAGTGTTGTGCTCCGGGATCCAAAATGGTCCATGGCATAAGTCGGAGTAGCCCCTGGCTGCTCCAACTTACAGCAGTCTGCCCCATGCTCGGCCTATGGGTGGCAATGCAGACTAGAATCCCTGTACCTCCATGAGCCATGGGCCTGCCCCTAAAACATCTCCTGCACTGAAGCTTAAGAAGAAGGAAATAAAGGGCCAACTGTATCTCATTAACAGCTTCTATGCACCACCAGAGGAAGTGGGCCCCAGGCAATGAAACCATCCTGCACTACAGGTCAGCTAATGCATTTAACCCTGACTGCCCAGTCTTAGCTCCCAAATGTCCTTAGCAATAAATCCCCTTGACACGTCCCACCTTGCCATCTTGAAGCTGTCACATTATTTTGAATGTACTAGTAACAAGTGCCCTGACTCCCTCCCTGGTTCCAAAACTCCCCTGGCACCGCAGACGATGACAAGCCCCCTCCCCTCCCCCCCCCCCCAATGTCTGCTTGTTTTGGGCGAGAACCTGAGACATGTTTAGCAGGCAGAGCCTAATCCTGTTGGCTGCCAAATCCCTTCAAGTTCCACGGTAGCTCATGGAAAGAGAAGGTGCCCATCAGGTCCCGGGGCCAAATCACTCCCAAGCATTCCTAGCTTTGCCTGGCTGCAGCGGAGAGACACACGTTCTTAGGGTGTTTCCCGCCGTTTGCGACTCTCAGTCAATTTCCAAAAGATGATCATCTGGCTGCTGTACCACTGAATACTGGTCGTCCTCTCGGATGGGGTTGCTGATCACCATCAGTGATGCTGTGGCTGCCTCTGCCGTTTAACGTCAGGATTTAACACATCCAATGTCATCATCTTTTATTAAAAAATCATTAGGTGATTCCACCAGTGACTATCTGATCCTGGGGGCGAGGGGTCTCCACTTTCTTGTGCCTCGCATGGTCACGGATGTTAAGTGGCTATGCATGTACGGGTGCAGGTGTAACTCATTGTACAGCGCGTGTTACAAGCGCCTCTTCAATGCCTGGCCCAAAGCAGCTATGAGCTGCTGGATATGGCTCCCGGTGAGGTGACCTGCTCCGTTAGCTCACGCTGGTGTGGCCACGTGCCTCACCTCTAGAGGGCCTTCTTTCTGTCCTCAGTGGTGAGCAACAGGAGTGGTGGATACACAGGGCAGTGGGGGGGGGGGGAACATCTGTACGTAGAAAACATTCTTGCCGGTGCAAACAATAACACCTGAGATTAGTAAAACTGAAAGTATTTTTAAAAATCCAATTATCACGTCTGCTGTTTCTTTGCCTTTTTTTTTTTTGCGTTACACTTGGTTTGGTGTATCTAAACAGGCTAGTCCATTTCCCCCTTTCTAATCAGTTTAATCACCTGTTTCAAATGTCCATGTGATGTGGGCAGAAAATCCCCAATGGGGGATGTTTAAAACCCCATCAAAACCTAGTTACAGATCCCTTTTTGTATTTAGACAGTTTGATGGCAGTATTCCTATTAAAGCTAGAATTTATGAAAATTCTTTAGCCTGCTCAAAACCCAAATTTTGAGCCTAAATTCCCTGCCATTGTCCATCTAAGCACTGCGAGTTCACAGCCTGGTATCCTTTTCCCCGGCTTCATGCCAATTCCTTTGACAGCTGCTGTCAGAATTGGTTTCCATTGCTTCCCAGGTCTGAGTAACTGGTTCATTATAAAGTCAGCGTGACAGGTGAGGAAAATAGGATGAACACCTTTGCTTAACCGCTGAACTGATACCACTAGAAATCAATCTTCAAGGGGGCTGATTGTTCTTGCAAATGTCCATGTGCCAGAAAACCAGTATGGTTCAGAAGCAGCATACAGACGGTGTTGGGGGTGGGGCAGCATCAGCAAATGGATAAACAAGGCAGGCAGTAAAAAAATAAATAAGTACGAGTTGGGAAAACTTTAAAAGGCTACAGGCACCCTGCCTAATCTAAATGGGCCGGGTGCTCTCCGATAGCGGGCTTCATCATAGCCCTGTTCAGAGCTTTGGCTAAATAAGCCTTCCTCATTCTGGGAGATGAGGGAGAGACCTACGTTCTGAAACTCTGAGTTCTCCATTGCAGGGGCGGTGGCTGTGGTGTGGTGTGGAGCACTAGGAATCCTCAGCACTTAACCTTAATTGGACAGACTTATATCTCCAGAAGCGCTTCCCATTCGAATGCTGGCTCAAGACGTTATCACTGCATTTCCCTTGAAAAGGGTGTCAGTGCCAATGTACATCAAAACGCCGACAGGGGGGAAGAAATCTGCAGGATACAGAGGTCTCATCTTCCTCTTACCTTCAGAGGGTCTCATTGGTACTGTCTCTTCTCATCCAACTCGAGTAATATTACAGTAGCCTGGCTGGGGAGCTGGGGTTATAATCTACTTGAACTCATTTTGCCTCGGAAGCAAAAACAGGGGGGGCGGGAATCCCCACCAAAATTATATGTAAACTGACTCCCGAACTGGTTCTGTGGGGGCAAACCCCTGCCACTGAATTCAAAGTGGCTTTTCTAGGGTAACCAGATAATAAGTGTGAAAAATTGGGACAGGGGTTGGGGGGTAGTAGAAGCCTATATAAGGAAAAGACCCCCAAAATCAGGACATCTGGTCACCCTAGGCTCTGCTCAGAGGCAGGGATTCGCCCAGGCAGGTACAGTCCGCAGGGTTGGGATGGAGGTAAGGAGCGATTTGCTTCCCTGCTTTGGAACCATATTTCAACGTGCAATAAAGGTGAGGGTCTGATCCTGTGAGGGTCAGTGACTCCAATAGACGTTGAGTAGGCTGACCATATTTCCTTTAGACAAAAACGGGACATTGGGATGGCAAAAACGGGACGGGGGGGAGGGGCATGGCCCCATCTGGGGCCCCCAGTGCCGGGCGGGGGGGAGGCAGAGGGGGGTCGGGGGGGATGGATGGAGGAATAAGCAGAACAGGGATGGGGGATGAAGAGGATGGAGGGAGAGAGAGAAGGGGGGATGAGGGATGAAGATGATGGAGGGGACGGAGGGAGAGAAGGCACGAAGGTGAGAAGGGAGAGGATGGATGGATGAGAGAAGAGATGGGGTAGGGAGCAGGGGGGATGGAGGAGGCAAGGGACAGCGAGAAGGAGGGATGGAGAGAAGGGAGATGGAAGAGGAGGCAGTGGACGGAGGGAGAGAGAGAAGGGAGGAAGGGAGGGATGGAGAAGGGGGATAGAGAGAAGGAAGAGAGGGATGGAGGGATAGAGAGAAGGGAGGAAGGAAGGGATGGAGAAGGGGGATGGAGAGAAGGAGGGAAGGAGGAATAGAGAGGAGGAGGCGGCAGCGGGCGGCGGGCTGAAGCCGACGGTGGATCGGAGCTGTCCGGAGCTGCAGCCGGGGGCCGAGCGCGCCGGCGGCGGCTGGGGGGGGGGCGCGCAGCGGACATTTTATGACTCATAATCACATAACTGAATTTATGTGACTATGAGTCATAAAACCCGGCCGGCAGTCCCCCCGCCGGCGCGCTCGGCCCCCGGCTGCGGCTCCGGACAGCTCCGATCCGCCGTCGGCTTCAGCCCGCCGCCCGCTGCCGCCTCCTCCTCTCTATTCCTCCTTCCCTCCTTCTCTCCATCCCCCTTCTCCATTCCTCCCTTCCTCCCTGCTCTCTCCCTCCGTCCACTGCCTCATCTCCTACCTAAGGACTAGTATCAGATGTCAAAGTCTCCGATGAGCGCAGTTTTGCTCATCGGAGATTTTGACATCTGATACTTGTCCTTAGGTAGCAAGATTCTTCACCTAAAGATCTTGGGAGTCCTGCACCTGCCCCAAAAACGGACAAAATTGATATTTTTTACAAAAAGGACGGGACGGTTCAAAAACATGAAAAAAACGGGACTGTCCCGTTCAAAACGGGATGTATGGTCAGCCTAACGTTGAGGGATTCTCAGCATTGGCAGCCTGAGAGCCAGACGTGCGGCGCGTCCACAACTCCATGAGCAACTGTGGGGTTTTCAAACCAGGCCCCGGGTATCAGGAAGTCCCGTTGATCCAGAGTTCAACACACAACAGTCTCACAGCTGGAAACATTCTTCCCTTCAATGCATTCAATGAATAAACGAAACTCCCCACCTTTAGCTGGGGTGACCAGGCAGCAAGTGTGAAAAATTGGGATGGGGGGGGGGGGTTATATGAGCTGATATAAGAAAAAGACCCCCAAATTGGGACTGTCCCTATCAAATCGGGACATCTGGTCACCCTAGCACAATGCATGCTCAGGGGATTATGCCAGGGGAGGGCCTGTGCACCTATTGTTGCAAAATCTGCTTTACCTTTGGAGCCCAATCCCAATATCTCTCAAAGGACAGACATTACTCAGTAGGTTTCTGGAAAACAAGATTTATTGCAAGCAATAGGAGTCAGAGGGGTTATTACCCAAACAACTGGCTCAGCTCCATGCAAGGCTGAGGTCTTTCTTATACTCAGGTGTGAATAAGGGAGGGGGGCTTTCAATACACTTACACAGGTGAGAACACTTAATGGCTACCACATCCATTGTTCAGTATTAATCCATGCCATTTACATGCCTGGTAAACAGGAGGTCCAGGACCCTTAGGGGTACTCCTGCACAGCTGTGGCAGGGTAAACATGAGTTTAAGATGCATGCCAGGCTAGAGGTTGAGAGTTCATATACAGGGAGTGAAAGTACAGTTTGAGACAGTTTTTAAAATCATACCACACAACATTCATAATACAGTTGTTTTTAAATAGCGTTATTCCAACACTATCAGCAAAAGAAAAGCAAACGAAAAAGCAAAAGAAACGCAGCTGAGCAGGATAGGCCACATTTCAATGTCATCACATTGTTCTGGACCAACCTCAACTTGTTTATATCTGAAATTGACACATTTTATTGGGTCTAAGTAGTATCATAAAAACAATAAAAGGCAGCCCTGACATTTCCTCTTCCCCTGCTGTCTCAGCCTCTGCTGCCTTGACCTTCTCCTGTCTGCAACCGCTCCATATTTCAAAGTGAAAGAACCACAAAAACTCTCCCCACTCCCACCCCTCCACCCCCCAAAGTTTGCGGCTTCTTGAAATATTGGAAGATCTTTTTTAAAAAAGTAATGTGACCATATAAAGTTATATTTCTTCCCTGAGTAAGGACTTTTATTTGCTAAAAAAGAAAATCTTTAAGAAAAAGTTTAGGGAACAGATATGGTAGGACCATTAAAGTCTCAAGAAGGTTAGTATGGACGGCCCATCAAATCTGGTCTATACCACTCTAGAATATGCATATCCTGATCACATCAGCCTGAAGACACGCAAAAAAATCTAGCTAGTAAATCAGTAGCTTCTGACTCTTCCTGTTCCAACTATCTGCCCGGCTCCCTCGTGGAAAGGGAAGCTAGCCCTGCCTGCCATCAGCTGTGTAGTCTAAAAGCTATCAAGCGCCACCTTGGTCTCTATCCCCTGAGCCTACACCACAGCCCAGTGATAGAAGAATTAATGTCATTAAAAAAGGTTCCTTGGTACTTTTTGCAAGCACTGGAGTGTTTGTACCCAGAGCCCCGGCCATATTTCAGTGTGAGAAGTGACATTCAGCTTCCCTAAGATTCTTCAAGGGGCTTCAGCTGGATACAGTATTCTTCTTCACTTCCTGTCCTAAGCCTTGCTGGATATTGTGAGGCAGCTGCTGTGCTCCACCCCAGAGATAGCTGCTTTTCAGTGGCAGATGAAGTGACTCTTTCTATAGTGTGCATATCCGTTTACTTAACATCCTTATGAATGAAATGTGCTGTGTCAGATCATTACCATTCAATACCCTTTAACGTAGCTGTAAATCTAGCTCTTTGCAGCATGAAGGGTTAAAGAAATAAGCAAGTGTGATGCCTATAGGCAACCCGTTCTTTTCCTAGTTTGAAAATATTTATACTCTCTTTATGCCTGAGTTATGGTGATAAATATGTTGAGGGTGTATTATCAGGAAGACAGTTGCAGTATCATGAAACTACTTGCTGTAATACACAATTCATGAGCTCCTGGCAACACTCTGCATTAAACCATTTAACACAGGTCACTTCTCCAAAGTTTAGACATTTACATTCTAACCAGAAACCTGGCTGGGAGCTGTAGCTTACTCTGTGCTGTTCAGATTTCAACTGGAAGCTAGAGGAGAGCAGAAGACAGCGGTCCACTTTTTTGGAATACCTTGACCCACAGACCCGAGGACGAGCTAATTATATGATCCCAGGCCTGGCTTTTAAAATCTCCTTTAACCAAGTGATGGTTCGTGCAGAATAACTGGGTAGCAGAAATTAGTTTTAAAAAACGGGTTCCCAGCGCAGCAGAGAATCTAGTTGAGATGCTGTAAGGAAGCACTATGTGTATATATCAGTCTCCTTCCAGCCTGAGCCAATGTGTCGAAACAAACACTGTAAACTCACCCACACCTTGCTGACTGAACCAGAGTTTACTGAAACAAAGGCTGCCTTGGAAACCCACCCACAGTCTGCTAACTGCCAGGAGGAGACACTCAAACACAGCCAGAGAAATAAAGACTGCACGGCACCTAGGCCTTCATGACTTAGCAAGCTATAACCCTTCTCTTTCATGGCAGATTTCATTACCTGAGCCCCTGCAGTTGGAGTTCCTGATGCAAAGTCTTCTCAGCAGATGGGTTCGCCTCCTGCCTAAAAAATATTCCTGGCTCTGCGCCCAGCAAATATTATTGTCTTAAACTCTGGCCATCCTTATTACCCATAATCCCCACCAAACCTATCTTTGTGGACCACGGACCTGTGTGAGGTTGCAGACAGAGGACATGCCCTCAAAAATAATAAATAACAGAACTATTTACAGGAGAAGAAAAATTATGGGAGAATGGCAGCAATAAATTGTCATTCTCAGAATGTACCCCCCAAAAAAGGATTAGTTCATAAAAATGTAACTGGATAAATAATAGGTTATTTCATTGTGTAAACACCAGCCTAATAATAACTTTATTGGAACTAAAACGTCTATAGCAGCTCAATCTATTCATCATTTTAACATATATCTAAAGTCATAACAAATTTATTAAAATGTTATATCCCATAATCTGCCTGATCAGAAGCAGATAAATTGCTGTTCTCTGAATGTCTTGCTAACAAACAATTGATCACAGCTTTCCAGTGCAGCAAAGGCGCTAATTTAGATATTTACCTTTCTTGAGGGCATGGGGAATATGTCCTCTACCCCTGTCAGGCCCACCTTCAAATCAGTAAAAGCCAAACTATCATTAACAGAGAAACCGATTCCTTCAGATTACCCTGAGCTAGAGCAGCGTGAGACCCATAGTGAGCCCCCATTTTCAGACTTCTACGGACTATATCCACCTACTGTTGTTGTTCTTAGCGTTAATCCCACACTATGGCAGGGTCCGCTTCAGTCAGCATATCCACCTCCATTCGGAGCTCGGACAGGACCAGTGATACGACCGGGGTATACTCCAAGCGATGCATCGCGCCACCTGTCGTTGGAGGCAGTTTATACCTACTGCCAGGTGTTAGCCTACAGCACCTAGTATTCCCATCCAGGTACTAGCCAGGCCCGAGCCTGCTTAGGTTCCAAGATCCAACAGGATCGGGCATGTCCAGGGCAGTAGAGCCGTACTATATCCACCTACTGTGTTACCAATGAATCTCTTTTTTGATCCCTTAAGTTTGCCCAGGCTGAGCTAATGGATGGCTTGCCTGTTCCTGATCCAAATTGGCCTGGGTAATGAATATATATAACCCAGCTTGGTCCATACCAACCTGGATAATGTATAGAAAACTCTTTAATTTATAGCACAGAACTGTATTGGGGTTGTTTTTTTCTTCCTCACAAATTGCTACAAGGTTATTTTCTAGCCTGATGCGACCCTGTTATTCAAGGGGTTTGGGTTTTTTTTCCTTTTCTTTTCTTTTTTAATGAAAAGCTCCCAGCAAACTCCTCTCTTGTATTCTGATATTGTAAATAATTGATCATAAAGATAAAACACTTTGGCTGGACCAAGGCCGGCGTTTACCCTCAATAGCTGCAGAATAAATTGAAGCACACAAAGGGGCCCAGTGTGTAGCCAGTTTCATGGGGCCGTTAAGCCATCAATGCAGTTCAGACATTTGTTTGGATAAATTGTTTGTGTTTGTTATCATTTCTTAGTAAAACTAATTAAGGAACTAATTGATTGTTTTGTTGTTCTACTAATTAACTCCATATGGTGCACATCTCCATGGAGATATAGTATGAGTTATTGAAACTACTGTGATTTAACGTGTTGCCATTGGGTTAAGGGACAATTCTTTAAATCTAAGCATCCTTTATATTTAAATTTCCTTTCTATATCTTCCCCTAGTCTTCCCACCTCTGCTCCATGGCTATTAATGGTCTATTCAACATACACCCCTAGAGCAAGCAATCTGAAAAGGGGTTATGCATCTGCTGAACATGCAAACTAGATGTATTTATTTTTAGAAAATAAACAATAAGAAAGACAGGGAGATGGGCAGTGACTATGTAAGCACCTTTTCTTGTAGGGTCCTGAGTTCCCTCAAGTCCCACTGAAATCAGCATCTTGCCATGACGTGCAAACAGATGCCCTGACCCTAAGCAAAAGCCATTGTTACTGCTAGCTAGAACTGGAAACCAACCGGATTGTCTGGGGTTTTTTTGGTCTTGTTTAGTTCCAATTTTTACCTTTTAAAACTTTTCAAACTGTTTTTGTATCAAAAATGAATTTCCTTTCAAGTGGTTTCAAAATGAAACCTTGAAACTTTTTCTTCCAAAAAGGTCAAAATGGAATATTTTGACATTACAGTAAACCCTCGATTTAACAGACCTCGATTTAACGGACTTCGGATGCAACGGACAAAATTTCTGAGCAAGTCTGATGCATTCCTGATCCATTTCTGGCGGGCTGGCTGCCGGCTCCCAGCTGCCGTCCGGGTCACAGCATCGGGCGGGCTGGCTGCCGGCTCCCGGCCGGGTCTAGACAACAGGCGGGCTGCGGAGCTGTCGCCCCGACCCTGTGGCGGGCGGGCTGCTGCTCCGACAGCTCTTTTTTTTTTATTATTAAATAACGGACTTTTTGATTTAACGGACACCCCCTCGCCCGAATTAGTCCGTTAAATGGAGGTTTTACTGTATTTAAATGCTTTGCATAAGGTTTTATTTGGGAGGGGAGTCCAAAATGAAGTTTTATCAAAATCTACGCATTTTTCAAAATGACTCAATTTTCGCAAAAATGGCATTTTGTGTAAAAAAAACCAAAACATTTCAAGGAAAAATTTTCAACAAGCTCTGCAGCTTCCCTTCATGCAAAAGGATGGTCTAGCTAAGTAAAGGACTAGGATTCAGGAGAATCAAATCCCAGCCCCTGCCACAGACTCCCTGCAAGAGACTGGGAACATCACTTAATATCTCAATTCCTCATCTGCAGAATGGGGATACTATTACTTTCCATGTATCCTATGTCTATCTCATCTATTTGGTATGTAAACTCTTCAGGGTAAGAAGTATCTGTTACTAGGGATGTGTACAGCACCTTGTACAGTGGAGACCGATATTGTTTGATGCCTTTAGGCGATAATGCAATAGAAATTATTGTCATTCCATGGCTAGGGGAACTTGTTCCACATCCAGAGGGCCACTACAGGCCACCACTTGTAATGACTCCTCTGACTGGGTCGGCAGCAAGGATTAAACCTCATACCTCTGCACCTAAAAACATCAGCTTCTACTGTGCAACCAGGTGCATTCGCTTGGAGGGAGTACCAGACTCATACACCTCTGATGTGACCTCAGCCACTAGAGGGGGACAAAGGCAAATATAGTCCATACGTTACAATAATAGTCATTGCAAGAGTTTGTAAAGCAGATGGCGCTCAATTCTGTTATTAGGAACATGAATGTGACTTGGAGGCTGCCCCCTGGGGGATGGGAAGGCTTGTATGTTCCAATGAGAGCTCTGCTGATGAGACATCTCTTATGGCCACCTCCAGACCGATCAATGGTAGAGACCAGACGAAAAGCCACTCATCTGGTCCTCTACTTCGGGGACTGAGCGATACACCAACAACCTACCCCTGTAAACAAGTTTAGTTACAGGAACACAACAATGCAGCCATTCCAGCGAACAGCAAGAGAGACAGGGATAGCAGAGCCTTGCTCAGACCCTAAACAGCATCTGACGGTGTGGGAAGGATTCTGAGTCAGAATGTTGAAAGTGCTGGGCGCATTGATACATCTCAGGGCAGACCCAGTGATGTTTGGAGTCTTTCTTCAACCCCCAGCTTCTGGAGTCAAATGGTTACTTGAGAATCCCAGCTGTCATTTTATTAAATAAAAAGTAAGCTTCTAGCCCTCAGGGTGGTGGAGAAAAAGTTCAGAACATGACCCAAGTGCAACCCAAGGCCTGAAAAAGAATAACAAATACTAAATTTGGTGGAGGGGTCATTTGCTTTCTAAGTCTCCTGATGTTGAAGCTGATCTCATGCTGTTTTGCAGCCTGACTCATGAGTTCTGCATTACCGAGAGCCTTGCAGCTGCCGGGTTACCCCTATCTAGCAACAGAGGAGTGCAGAGCAAACCACACCATTAGCCTGATGAGGATCAGGTTTAAGATGATGTCTCCTCAGATACACTCATCCCCGCTGTCCTCTGCAGAGAAAGCAAACAAAGCCAACAGGACAGAGACTAACCATCTCCATTGTGGACTGTGCCCCATATAATTTATTCCCCCATCTGGTCTTCCTGACCAAAGGAAGGTGGGGATCAGACACCATGAGAGAGTTGACTGGGAGGCTGTTGGCCGGAAGTTGAAATGGAGGGAGAGCAAGCAAGAGAGACTTTTGATTTTGCCTGGTATTCTTTAGTATTCAGCCCTGACCTAGTTTAGCCTTAAGTGCCACATCATCACTGATGAACCCTCTCCTCTGGCCTTTGTTTTCAGCCTTCAGATTGTTGATCTATTACAGAAATGATGTTGTCTGAAGCACCTCGGACGCTCATCGAGGCAGCAATCAGCTCTCCCTTCGACGAGCCATTGAAACAGTCAGGCAAGCGGCCGCATTACCCTGTCAATTTCGGCTCTTCGAATTGTTAGAACAATTTTGGTGAATTACAAGCAATAGAAAATCACTTTAGGTGCTCATTAGCTGGGAGACAGGGATGATGATAAATGCTTGGGGACTTTGAAAAGGCATATTGCACGCATAAGTGCCAAGATTTACAGCCATGCTCTGCAGCAGGCCTATTTAACCCTGGGTTTGCTGGAAAACCGGGCTGCTTACCCACCGGATTCTGCCAATGCTGTGAGGAAAATTGTGGCATGAGTAATGACCTACAGCATGAAATATAAGTGGGGTCTGAACCTGAGACCTTCATCTCCACAGTACAGACCTCTACCCCTTGAGCTAAAAGAATACTTCCATTAGTTGGCAGCAGTAGTAGGCTGTTATCATCTACGTAGACCAGCTATTACAGGGAGACACAACACTCACTGTGCAAGCACATTACGTAGGGATATTGCAGGAGCTGGTTGCGTAATATCTTTCCAATTTACCCAAACAACACTGGTTTCAACAGGAATGCTTCACTTCATCTACACTTTGAAAGCATTATTGTGCCCAACACATTCTGGGTTTCCTGAATTACCTGTCCCATAGCGTCCAGCAAGGTGTTTGGAGGGGATTGACAAACATCATGGTATGGTGTTAAGGCAGCCAGCTGATGTGGTACAGTTGCATTGCTTAGTGCTGCCTGTCTATGCTGTGCAGAAATCATCGTAGCCTGCACTGAACCTCAGCTTAAGACGTGTTCCAGAGGATTGCCAATTACGCTTGCTAAAATACTTGAAGCAACTGCTGGGGAAAGATGCAGTATGTCCTATGAGTGTGGAAAGCTCCAGGAATTGCTCCCAATAGCTGGTTGCAATGGGAATGGTGACTGCTGTGGGCATTTGCAGCCCCTAGTACAAAGATAGCCACGGAGGAAGCCATTTTTGAGGCCCCGCTGGAAGCTTGAAGCCCCTCTGAGGAGGAAGCATGTTATGAGAGCTGTGGACCTGAACCTCTGAGTGTTCATCAAGACTGAACTGAACCTCTGAGTAAGCTGGGGCCTGCCCATCACTGTTTGAAACTGGGAAACTGTCTTTTCCAGCTCTGTCATTGAGAATAACAAAACCTCGCCACATAACACAGGAGGGCTGGAGGACGCAGGAGACAAAGAGGCTGGTACTTCGAGGGGCTTTTTTTTTTAATTCGTATCAGATTGCCTTTTAACTTGCCCTTGCTCCTTTATTCCCCTGATTAAATCATTCCCCTCTCCCCACCTTCTTCCCGTTCCGTTTGTGTGGATCAACCACAGCAGCGGGGAGCCCTTTAATTGGCAAAAAAACATTCCCTCAGCCGAGCAGGTCTGCAGGTAAAGGAGCACATTTAGCAATGTTTGTTCAGCATGTAGGGAAAGGAAAGCTCTCTAGGCTGCAAAGAAATCGCAGGATCTTCTACAATAGGATTCGATCGTGATTGTTTTCCCCCTGACAAGTAGCCTGGCTACTGAGGTGATCAAAGTCAATTAAATTGCTATTGTGACTAGCTCTCACTTTCTTCCTACCTAGGAGAACAAGGGTGGTGTGTAATGGTTAAGGCCTTGCCTGGAACCTAGGAGATCTAGGTTCAATTCCCTGCATTGCCACAGGCTTCCTGTGTGACCTTGGACAAATCACTTAGTCTCTCTATGCATCAGTTCCTCATCTGTAAAAGGGGCCAGTGATTACCCCTGATACCATGATAAACAAGGAAGAGAAATACACCTGGACGATAGATACACCAGAGTGACTGACACAGGGAGACAACTGACAAATGGAGAAAACTGATGCATCCAGATAATTGAATAACTTAGATAACTGATGTGCTGAGGCAACTAAACGCTTTGGTCAATTAATTCACCGAGGTCTCATAAAATGGAGTCATGGATATATTAGTCCATCTCTGACACAGTGGTGACTGATGTACCAGGAATACTGATGTATTGGGGCCACACAATTGCCGGTTTACCTGCCATTGCTGCCCCCGGTGTTACTTTACAAGCCTGCATTCAAAAGGATGGAGCCTGTAGGAGAATATCAAACCCTTCACTAAGACCTCTTTTTAACTAATAATTACTCTGTAGCAGTACTGTGAAATCTGCTATTAACCTGAGGCCAAAGTGCACTTTGTTAATCAGTCAGGGCTCATATTCTATCAAAAAAGCTAAGGCTGATTACTGGCCTTAATCACAGGGGTGACGGCAAGCGTCACACCTGACATCTCCACTAGAATTAACACAGCCTTGGACGCCCAGCTTTGCTGTAGGGGTTATTGCCAGTGACTCTTCTGCACAGTGATTTTCGGTGGGGCAGGGCAAATGGGCATCGTTGTGCTGTTGTTGTGAATGACTATTCCCTGCGGTGGTCCAGCGTTGTTGGGATGGGCCGTTGTTCCAAGCGTAGAACATAGAAAGCAACTCTGGGAAGATGAGCCATGCTTTTCCTGAGGATGAGAAACAGTCGGTGATGTTGTACAACCACAAAGGTTTTCAGTGCCTCGCCCCTGTTAGTTACTGAAGTCAGTTGTGGGACTGTGAGCTTAGATCCCAAGACTGAGGGTCACTTAATGCAGATAGTGAAAGGACATGAAAAGCCCAGAGCTTCTGTTCCACGTACAGCTCGGATGAAAACTCATCTATTGTCCCAAGCAGAGCAATAAAGATACTCAGACGGACCCTTGTCCCTTCCCCCAAAACACCTTGCAAGTATCATTATCCTCATTTCGCAGATGGCTAAACTGAGGCTCAGAGAGATGAGGTGACTTGGCCAAGGACACACGACATGTTAGTAGATGAGCCAGGAAGAGTACCCAGTAATCTTGGTTTGCAGGCTTTTTTTTCACCCAATGGGCAACACTCCGTCACACACACACACACCTCTCTCCTCCTCAATGCCTGTTTAGACTCTGAAATTCAGCCCTGGACAAAGAGCCAGCACAAGGCCCTGTGCACAAGTTAGCTGCCACTGAAGCTCACCAGTGATGGGGAGGATGGGGCTATTGTCAACAGTGCCAGAGAACGGGGCAGAGGCAGAAGCAGTCTGAAAGAAAAGATCAGATGGAAATCTGGAACTCAAGAGTTATGAAGGGGTGTGACTAATGGTTCTGGTCCCGGAGAGTTAAAGTGGGGGTAGAGCAGCAAAGTCCACAAGGCCCTTACGCGTGTGCTTTGGCGTGGGGGAAAGAGGGATCAGCTGCTCTTCCTTTTCAAAGCAGCAATAGAATTCCTTTGCCCACATCCCTGAGATCACAGACCCCATGGGACTGAAGTTGCTTTGTTGGTGGTCCTGTGCCCTGGGGTACATTCCACCCCCTATGCCTTACCAAGAGACTCCAAAGGGATGTTGCAACCACTGAGGAGTCTTCTATTGAAATTCTTCCCATCTCCCCTCATCTTCTGCCGGTCTTACCGGATTATTGAGTCTCATATTCATCTGTCTCTAAAAGATTAAACTGTCCCCTGGAAAAGGCCATCACGTCCCGGAGGAGGAGATCCCATTTCCACTCTGTTCCCCGAGAAATACGCTCTGCGGAAAGTTTTTCAGGCTGATAAGTTCCCGTCGTTACAAGAAATCTTCTGGCTGGAAATGAGAGGCGGACGTGAGCGACAGGCGCTGGCAGCTTTCTAACCCCCCTTTGGCGGCAGCGCTGCGCGGCCACAGAAACCCGGCCTCGTCTGAAACACTGAGAAAGCGAAAACGAAGAGCCCCTTTCTCGCCATACTGGAGCTCGGCCTCTTCGTCTGGCTGGGAGGGGGAAAGTTACCCTGTTGCGCTGAGACATATATTGCAACGCGAGAGGATTGAGCCTGGGCTCAGGGCATGGAGGGTATTCTTACGCTACAAGCTGGGTGTAGGACTCCCAGCTCACCTCCACATACTCATGCTAGCTCTCGTCACATTAGCATGCTAACAACATACGCATGCTAACAACAGCGTAGCCCCATTAGCACGGGCAGAGGCAAGCAGCAGCACAGGCAAGCCAGGCCAAGTACATACCCCCAGGGTCCAGATGTGTTTGTAATCGGCATGGGTGGCTCATGCCACCGCTCACCATTGCCCTTGTTATGGTAGCTACCATCCTATCTTTAGCACGTTATCCCAATGAGAACTAGCACAGGTACGTCTCGTCTAGCTCCTTGTGTAGACATAGCCTCAGAGACAGGATTTCTTTGCACCGCTTTAAAAAGGAGCAGCAAATGTGAAAAATCGGGACAGGGGCTGGGGGGGGTAATAGGTGTCTATAAAAGAAAAAGACCCCAAAATCGGGACTGTCCCTATAAAATCAGGATATCTGGTCACCCTATGGGGCCCAGAGAGATTAGCCCTGAGCCCTTTGTAGCACAAAAGCAATGGACGCCTGAATTTTTCTCCCGAGCCTGCTCTGCTCCCCTGACTCTCTGTCAACCGTTCACAACCGCAACTTCCTCCCAGCCACTGAGGCCCAGCACCCGTTGGTCCTTTTTGAGTCCTTCTCCTCCCACTGTGGACCACACAGCCAAGCGGCGTTCAAATCTACTGCTTCTTTCTCTCCCTTTTTCTCTCTACCTCTAGTGTTGAAATTCTCACTAAGGCCCTCGTTGTCACCTCGCCCTGCTGTCAGCCATCTTCTGTGGCCCCCTCTTGCAGCTAATGGCCGCCTGGGCCAGGGTTCTTTGCCCTCACCCTTCACTGCCCATCTGTTTTCTCTTCAAAGATGCTAAGCTCGTTGAGAGTCAAAACCTGGTGCTTCCCCCTCAGTGCCAGTCCTAGGGCAGTGACTAATGTGTTGGAGGGCACAGCCAAGGCTCAGCTCACACCCCACCCTGCCTTCCCGCTTCCCACCCACCAGCACACTTGCCATTGCTGCCTTCTCCCCCGCTCCCCACACAGGCTCCAGTGAAGTGGGCGGCCCATGCAGGGCCCACGTCCCCTTACTCCCATGCAGGAAGGCACTCGAATGAGCCTACGGGTGCACCTTCACCATGTTCACATCCACATATTACAATGCACCTTCACATGCCCAATCTCTATCCCCATCCAAACGGTCCCTACCCACCGGCAATCCGCACCCCCAGCTCCTCAAAATCCCACCTTGGCTGTGATGCACAGATTACCTCCGTCCCTTCTTGCATTCACTTTGAGCAAAGTGCTGGGAATGCACTACTGCAGGCTGTCTCTGTGACTCACTACTTTGTCATACTGTAAATATTATACAGGCCATATGGATTTTCAATAGTTGAGCACTGCACTGCTATTAATATCAAATGTAATAAGATAGTGTATGCATGACTATCACAGAAAGAAGTTGCAAAGCTCAGAAGCTGCCGGATGGAGCTATACACAGTTTGCTCATGCCAGGAAAAGGTCAGAAGAAGCCAGAATGATTCATTTCACTGATGAATTTTGTCTCTTTTCTTGTTTGCCCCCACACTGTGATTTCTTTTCTTTTTTTTCAAACATAGCCATCATTCAAAACTAGCCACCGAACAATCACTTCTGGGAGCAAGCCTTGGTCATTTCTGAGGGGTTCATGGATGATAAAGCCAGAAGGAACCATTGTGATCCTATACTCTGACCTCGTGCACAACACAGGCTATAGGACTTCCCTGGATTCATTCCTGTTTGCAGTGGAGCAGATCTGTTTAGAAAAACGTGCAATCTTCATTGAAAAATTGCCAGTGATGGAGAACCCACCACAATCCTTAGTAAATTTTCTAATAGTTAATTACCTTCCCTGTTAAAAATGTGCGCCTTATTTCTAGTCTAACTTCTAATTCCAGCCATTGGATCTTGTTATCTCTTTGTCTGCTATATTGCAGAGCCCTCCATTAGCACATTTTTGTTCTCCATGCAGATACTTATAGATCGTGATCAAGTCCCCACTTAACCTTCTCTCAGCTGCTTGAGCCTATCGCTGTAAGGCATGTCTGCTGTGAGTGTGTTACTCAACGTTTGAGCTGTTTTGATTGGATGCACAGGTCACAGGGCATGTGCCTTTCCCTGATTGCCTCTGTGTAACTCTTAGAATCAGGTACCAGATATAAATATTAATGAGTATGAATTTGAAAGATGGCCTTGGAGAATATTCTGCAGTGTGCAGTGAAAATACCCGCAAGCAAACTTGTGCCCATGTGGAGCTGGTTGCAAGAATCAGTGTCTCCAGGTACATCTACAATGCAAAAAGAACCACCCACGTCAGCACGTCTCCGAGGCTAGATTCATGGGGCTTATGTTACGGGGTGCAGGATAGCAGTATATGTGTTCCCACTTGGGCTAGAGCCCAGGCTCTGGGACCCTCAGAGGGGAAGGTGCCAGCGCGCAGGTTCCAGCCCACACCTGATCAGCTACAGCACAATGAAACAGTCCCGCAGATCCAGCCCAAGTTAGGGGACACGGGCTAGCTGCAGATGTTTAATTGCAGGCTACACATATCCTAAGTGTACATCTATCCAGGGTACCATGAAAGCTCTGGCATTGGAGGCTTTCTGACAATAGGGATCTGCCCCTAGGTTTATGCCAACCCTTGTCTCCTTATGACATTTGTTCTTCCTCAAAGCACCAGTCTATAGAGATCAACAGAAGGTACCTTACCTTTGTATCCTCCCTATTCCTTTCAGAATTCTGTGTTGGCTGTAGGGTGACCAGATGTCCTGATTTTATAGGAACAGTCCTGATTTGGGGGTCTTTTTCTTATATAGGCTCCTATAACCCTCCACCCCCGTCCTGATTTTTCACCCTTGCTGTCTGGTCACCCTAGCTGGCTGAATGTCATGTAAAGAAGATGCCCTCTGGGTGCATATAGATTTAAAGGCAGCCTACGCTGAGCATTACCATAATGTACTCTTCTCCGTCCTGTGGGTGTGACATGAATAGTTTACATGTACTTTGTTAGAGATATAACACGGTACTTTTCACCAAAGTCAAAGCCCCGTGCAAAGTGGGGAAAAGGAGCCACTCCCTCCGTACATGGATAAGCACATAAAGCAAGAATAAAAGGAAATTAGACAAGGAGGTAACTTGAAAAACAGTATATAAAAGATTTAAGGGTAGATGTGAAATGAGCTAATGAGCCAGCGGCACAAATGGAGAGAGAGAGAGAAAGAGAGAGAGAGTGAGTGAGTGAGTTCTAGCAGGCTGAAAAACACAAAAGAAAAGAGCCCGCGTTTAGAATTTGAAAATGGGAACAACACGGACACCAAGGGCAAATCAGTACAGTGGAGCCTGAGGAGCTGAGCAACAACACTGATGCTTAGATCTTATATAGTGTCTTTCATCATTAAAGGGCTTTTCAAAGCAAGTCAGCAAAGTATCATTAGCCTCATTTTACAGATGGGGACACTGAGGCACGGAGCAATGCCGTGATTTGCCCAGTGTCACCCAGCAGACCAGTGGCCAAGCCATGAATATAACCAGGTCTCTTGAGTCCCTGCCAAGTTATCTATCCATTAAGCTAAACTGCCTCCAGGCAGAACACTTAGTGTGTTTTCATTTGGGCTCTGGCCCAGCTCCCCTTTTGATGGTGTAATTTGTGCCAGCAAAATGCGCGCCTTCATTCTTTGCACCTGCAGGAACAGATCTGAGTGTCTGTGCCTCCGTTGGCCAGATTTGCACCTATGATTGAAGTGCAGCTGTAGATGTGAGACACAAATTTTATGGGCACAATTAATGCCTCCAAAAGAGAGGCGGCCCTTCTGCATACGGACCTCTCCATGCCAGGTTTTAAAAAGCCCAAACTGAATCGAAGGGGAAAAGAGAAAGACAATTAGTGCAAAAGCCCAAGCGGGAGGTTCATGTTAGAAAAACAAGAACAAGTAACCAAACAAAGCTCATGGCTCTATATAGAGCTGTGTACAAAAATCAGGTGCAATTCAAGTGGTTTGGGGCTTCCTTATGAACCAGAAACTCAGCCAGGCTTGCAGATGTTTGTAAACCTTTCAATGAACTAGGCAACATTGTTTGGTTCTAGGAGACCTTATTCTCTTCCTTCGAACTCGTCCTGGAAACACATTTATTTTGGCTGGCTTTTCATCACTAATATCTTCCCCAGGCTTCATTCTGAACACCAGAAGTAACAAGATGTATAACACTAAGCTCATCTCATGATCTTGCACTGTTGCAATCAGTGTCCTTTAATACTTCCCTCTTGTTTATTGTCATCCTTTTCTCGGTTGCCTAATCTAGATTTCAGGGTCCTCAGGGAAGAGACCTGTCATCGTATCTGTCTGTAAAATGACATGCATAGTTACAGATTGGTGCTATATAAGTGAAACATAATAATAACAAGAAGCGAGTGCGTAGCGGGAAAATTTGTCTACAAATATTTGTTTAAAGCCCAAAGCAAATTTACAGCTAAATTTCATGCTCACTTGCTGGAATCATTTGAGCAGCACTAGCAGGAACACAAATGAAAAACAAATGTTAAGCTTGAATTTTGGGGGGAAACCAAGTAGTTTGAGCTAAGTTCCAATTTGAGTTATTGAATTAGTATAAGCATGAAACTCAAAGGAGTGTAAACTCATTGTCCCCCCCCCCCCAAAGAAAGGTTCGAACAAACCCTTGGGAACCAAACCCATCAACCCCCAAGAAAGGCTTACTGAAACAGACACATCAGCTGTCACCGCGCCAGTTCTGTATTAAAGGAAGTGTTAGATGCAGAGCAACAGGGACAGCAGCCGGAAGTCGACTGCAAAAGTCAAAATGGGAAAGAGCCAAAACATGTATCATGATGGTAATTAAATAAGAACAACTCCTGAAAAATGTCTGATCCATAGAAGTGTGAGATCTTAACAAGAGTTAATACATGAGAGAGAGAAAAACTTGGAGCAGAAAATAACACCCAGATTCTATAGCTCAGGAAAAGGAGTCATCAGAGACCAGTTTATCTCAAAAAAGAAAGTCCTAGAGTGACAGGACCTAAAAATAAAATTTCTGCCTTAGCTGGATTGAATAGTAAACGATTAGTATCATCCAGATAGAAACTGGACTGTAAGAAAGAAACTGACAAGGGAGCTTCCAAAACTCAGGAAAGGAGGGATAAATCTTTCTTCTGTCTGCACGTAAATGACGATTGAAGCCCCCCAAAAGTAGCAGTAGGCCAAGAGGTTGAAATATAAAGCGGAGAAAAGGAAAGACTCCAGAACAAAGCATGCCAAATATTCACCTGAAAAAAAATTAATGAGACCAACTTGCTGCTCAAGAGGAATGATCCAAAAGACATGCAGCAAAAATAACGACTATCCAAGAGCTGAAATAATAATTTAGAAACAACCTCTCTGCTGACGTTGTTTCATCACGTATATTCAGATTTGCAGAAATCAGGACCTGTTCACAATCTAATAAAGAAAGGTTAAGGACCTGACCCTGAAAACTCTTAGGTCTTGTCTATACAGGAAAGCTCATTCCAAATAAAGTAGTTTTGTGACTTGAAATCCCTGTGCGGATGCTTTTATTATGGACTTGATCCTGTGTCTCCCATATTACAGGTCCACACGCTAATCACCAGGCTAGTTCTCTTTCACATGTGCTTTTTTCACAAGTGACCATGGAGTTGGACCTCAATTGGACTCAATTCTCATTTACCTTAAAGCCACATCAGACACTCTGACCGTGTAAAGGGGCCTGAAAATGAGAGTCAATGATATTGACACAAGTAGACTAGAGCCGTGTAACGTCGCCTTCATGTAAGGCCCAAAATCCGAAAGACACAGATTGACTGTTCTTGCCGTGTACATTAAAACTCTTCGTGTTTTCCTCTTGTGATTTATTTTGTTGTTTGTTTAAGTTTTTTTATTTTTTCTAATGAGTAGGAAAAAGATGACAGATAACAGATGTACAGGCAGATAAATAGATACTCCATTCTATGGATTTAGTCTCGTAAGATTTACGATACTTTCGTACCAAACTGAGATTTCTGAATTACAGATTATGCTGCAAATAACAATCGAATGATCTTCTGTACTGCCACTCCCATGCACACCACTAATGGTACCCTAGGCTCTTCCTTCTTACCTTAGGGCTCAGTCAGAAGACAGCCTATGCACCTCTGCAGGGAAGGGGAGAGGAAAATGCCTTCCCCCTTAGTCCCCGGCATGGGCTATTCATATCAGGTTTACAATGTGCATTGACAGTAACCTCTTCTACATGCCTGTGGCTGGAGAATGTACAGGCATGGGTGGGGAGCCAGACTTTTCCTTTAACACATGGCCAGGGCAGCTGAGCTAGAGGGGAAATCAAGCTATGCTAGGAAAAAGGATCACTTACTTCCCCCATGAAGCAATTGGAAAGTAGGGGCTGAATTATGACTCTCTCAAGACCTTAATGAAGGGCTGTGTGCTGGGCTCACACCACACCTCCTATTCAGATCTTTGCATTTTAACCTGGCTGCTCCAAACCTCAGCCAAGATCCATTGAGAGATGTTCTGTGCACAATGGAATAGGAAGTTCCATATACTCTCTGCCAGAGGCTAGTTTATAGTACGGGGAATGGGAACACTTGGCTAATGGAGATAACCACTGTTGGATAACAGGTCATATTCTGCTCAGAGTAAATTGGGTGGCTTTGTGGTGAACATGGCTGAAGCCAATTTATCCATTCTAGTTTTGTAATCATCACAGAAAACTGTGCATGAATTTCCCAGCTGTGCTTATCTTATTATCTAACTACTTGATAATTATTTCCATTTTACAGCTGGGGAAACTGACATGCAGAGAAGCTAAAAACCACATTTTCAAATGAAAGTGTCTAACTTTGGGCACCTGAATCCATATTTCACCACTTTACTGAGTGGCCTGATATTCAGAGACGAGGTTCCCATTTGGATATCTAACTCCAGGCACTCTATGTTATAAAAAGGTGGTCCAAAGCCCAAGGATAAGTTAATTTTGGGCAGAACTAGGACTCAAACCCAGGAGCTTTGATTATACAGTGCTTGGCATCAAACGCAGAAGAAGACATATTCGCTATGGTTTGTTGCACTGAGCAGGTGTGACAGCAACCCAGAGATATAGTAATCCATTACCAAGATTTGACATTACACTATTTCTTTTAGCTAAAAGGTGAAGAGACAGTCACTGAAATAATATTTCATACACTAAAATTACTAATTAACATAGTCATATTACAGAACAAGAATGCCTCTCCCCAGAAGACTCCCCACTAGTTCATTTCACCCTGCCTGCCGGGCTAGGAATATTCACCACCTATCACAGCATCAAATGAGTTCCTACCCGTGTCATATTATTTACAAAACCTTTCACACAGCTCCATACGCTGGGGCGGTGAGTGATAATAAACTCTATTCTGACATATCAACGGCTCAAGGAAATTTTCTACTGCAATTTTCAACACAAAATGAAAGATCCTAGCAGGAGCCAAAGCCAGGAGACTCTGTTCAGTGAGGAGTGATTTCAGGTAATTTATCATTATGAAATGAAAATGCAAAAGCCACTGAAGTCTCCTGAGATGGTGCAAATAAACCCGTTCTGTAAAGCCCACGATCAGTAAGGTTTTATATCGAACAGTGCTCGGTTCAATAAACAGAGAGTTTTCAGGTTGCCCTGTGCCAGCCACGATTCTGTCTCAAGGACTAAACAGGGCGTTTGTGGCTCAATCAGCCATTGCACAGCTGAGCCCAAGAACTGTCCAACACTAACAGGAGCTTGCCACCTTTCCACAATGCCTATTTCGAGGGCTGCCCAATGCAAAAGGGACCAGATTAGGGTCCACTCTGCGTTTGAGCGGATGGGCTGCTAGTACAACTAGGGCTAGATCCCACCTCTGCAAGGGTTGCTCAGTGCAAAGAGAGCTGCACCAGCTTCCATGAGGCTAGTCTTAGAGCCCCCCTATGCAGGAAAGAAGAGCTTGTTTCGAAGACTGTCCACAGCAAGCACCATCAGCTTACTTCCCATACTGCTCATCACCAAGTGTTGATAGAAACAGCAAAAACGTTTGATTTCACTGCCAATCAGGGGAGGGTCAGGCCTGGGGTAGCAGGGGATTTGCCGGAGGGGAGATTAAGCTGCTTTGGTCAAACTGTGTGATAGCTCAGCACTAGAATAACAGGAGCTGTTGCAGGTCGAAAGTGATGTGCCTTTGAAGAGCTGCCTAGGCTGGAGGTGCAGGAGTCAATGCAAGCCAGGGTTGAGTTCCATATGTGGGAAACTTCCACACCTCCAGCCTGTACTGCACCGGACCTGCCTTTAGCTCGTGCTAGAAATGCCACTTTTGTGGATTAAAATTCATACAATCTGATGCCTAAAAAGGCAGGGTTATCCAAACAGGGCTTTAGTGACATTTCCCAAATCCTAGGAGTAGGTGGTGTTTGGATTATATATAAGGAGCCTACCTATCTCATGATTTTACCCGCTATCAGTCTGATTACAGAGATGTTAGCATGTCTAGGTATTTACTGTGGTTATTTTTAGGGGACAGCATAACCCATTAATAGGGCAGATGGAGAAATAAACTGCTTAAAGGTCTCCATGCTTTCTTCACTGGTAACAGAAGATGTCCTGCCTCGGAGCTCCATTAACTCTGGTGTTGTAACTATACCAGATTAGCAGATAGAAGCAATGGAGGAGATAGGTGTGTCCATCCTTCCGGCAATCAGCTATCCGGAATGCCTCCATACTGCATGTACTGATTGATCCACGCTGCCCACCGTTCACCCATAAGCCCCTGGGGCAGACATACCATTATATACCCTACGATCACTGACACAGCCGTGCCAGATCTAACAGTGCCAGACTGAAAGGTCTGATGAAGAACAAGCAACACCTGCCAGTTGCTACAAGAAAATGTTATCTGTAAAAACGGTGCACAGAGGCATACGCAGCATATGCCTGTCTGGGTCCTTCAAACCATCTGCAAGTGAGTTGCCAAGACACGTGAAGCAAGTAAAATATATAAAAATGAAGAATCTCTTAGACGCCAAACTTGGCTGAAGGCATCTTTAAAAAAAAAAAGAAAGGACAAAGCTCTAATCCCTGATTGATTGTATTAGAGGAAATAAATCCATATTGAGCCTGTTTGACTTTCATTCTTCAGTTTTATGCTTGAAAGTTCAGGTTTTTATTCCACAAGACACTGAGAAAGAGGATTTTAGATTGATTGGCTCACTTAGATCCTGGAAAAGAACTTTGATTGGCATGGTTGTGATGTATCTGCTGGTGCCTAGCAGCACCCCACAGGGCTAAGTAGATATTGGAGAGGTGGAGGAGTGCACAGACAACAGCATAAACCCAGTCATTCTATTCTGGGGCACTGCTAGTTAATTCTGATGATAAAGGTATGACTGGAAAGTTGTTAATCGCCTGTTCCATGCCGGTGCAGGGTATGATACGTAAGGAACAGGTTTTACAGCAGTAACTCCAGAAGTATCTGAAGTTTTAAATCTAGGGCGAGTAAGTCAAGCAGAAATAAAGAGGAAGGACATATGTGTTGTAGTTGTCCTTTTATATCACTGAAGAACAGAGCTCTGGGAGGTCAGAGCTTAGGCCTAAGCAAACACAGTGTATTTCTGTACTGTCCTCCCTTTTTTCCAGGCTGTGGACATCTGCATTCTGGTGCAGTGCCTTAGAGACTGCAGCTGTTCAGAAATGCAATGCAAGGAAAGTTAAAGAGAAAAGAGAGCTCTACTCATGTGTGGGAGGAGCCGCAACCTTTGAAAGAAGCCAATTGTTTTAGAGCTCACATGGCTTTGCTCTGGCTTCCACAGCATGGGAAGGTCAGATGAAATTTGACTGAATCTGGCTTTGAGAGAACAGGAGACCCTGGCAGGAGCGAAGGCAGAGCAGAAGCGTCACAGCTCAACCTTTGGAGAAGCCCCAGAACCATGAGCCATGTCAAAGACATGACAGGGCACTGACAAATACCAAGCTATTAAAATATAAAGCCATTAACTCCTGCATCACTGAGTCAAATCCAAATCAAATCAAATGAAGTTTCTTTCACTGGGTGCTTGAGAAGGAGGATGGTGGACTGGGACTCAGGAGATCTCCGTTTAATCCCGGGTTCGGATGTACGTGTCTTTTATTACCTTGTGCAAGGTCTTAATCACTCTGGGTCTCAACTCCCCCCATGGAAAAGGCGGATACCAATCCATCCTTTCTCCTATTCTTTTTCTGTCTAGCCTATTAAAGATATTTAGGGCAGGGACTATGTACGGAGACCCTGATCTAGACTGGGGTGTTTAGCTGCTCGCAGAATACAGAACGATAAATAACAATGGGTGTTTGTGTGTATTGGGTTTCTTTCTCCATGCCTTGCAAGTCAGCTTTGTGGAGTATTTTTCACCTTCTAAGCCTCCAGGCCTTACATAATTGTGGCTTCCAAAGGCGCAAATGGAGTCTATTTACAGTTAGTGATAATTATTGCAATTTGTTAGGATTGCTTAAGCGGCGCTGGTTTGCTTCGTGCTGCACAGGAGAAATAAGAAGAAATAAGGTCCTTGCCCTGTGGAGACTTCCGTATAAATGGAGAGTCAAACAGCAGACCCAGAAAAACCCAACCTGGGAGACACACAGGATGGTGCATACTCAGTATATGTTCTCATAACAACCGATGACAGCATTTGGACTGGCAAGGGTTAACGTTTGTGGGTCCCACAGAGGAAGTGAAGTTAAATGGTAGGTGAGGGTAGAATTGGGAGGTGCCTGGGCCCTAATCCAACAAAGCTCTTAAAGTGTAAAGCAACTAAACAGCAAGTTCCCTACTGCTGAAATCACTAATCAGCCACTCGCTTGACATGAGCCCACCTGCTGGTGACTGAAGAGCACCTAAGCTGCCATCACCCAGCTGTTGAGCCCACCTGTGAAAGTCCCCCCAGGGGTGAGGAAAAGCAGTGCAATCACCAGATGATTGTTACTGAACTCTGCTGCGGCAGCTGACACAAGCTCAGCCATTGGTGCTGGAACTAGAGGTGCCGCTTGGAGTGGTAATAACAACCCAAATACGTGGTTTATGCATGCAGCACCCCCATTATAAAAATTGTTCCACAACCACCTCTGAGTCCAGCAGATACTTTACAGCCAGTGCTTCAGAGATCATAAGGAACCTGGACTTTCTCCTTCGGGAGATCATCCTTAGAGGCTCTCAAGTTTACTCTGGAGCAGGAAACAAGCAGCGCCGAAAGAAGCAGTGATTTCTTTTTGTGTGGTGAGTCTGCACGTGACGTTGCCGCAGAATGTACGGCATTTGTTTTGTTGATAGGCATTTCCATGGTGTTCACTGCCACAGTATCTCAGAGCTTCTCCGCAATAGTCAAATCACACACCCCGAGAAAGCAGAGCTGTCTCTCTCTCTCTCCTTTCAGTCCCCTCTTATGGTAATAGGCAGCTGATACCTTGTGAGTTGGTTGTCATTAGGACATGTGGGGGATGCTAGTTCAGGTAGGTGTGACTTGCAGCATGCTCTGAAAGTGAAGAGTGTCAGCTATAAGGAGATTCAGGAGACTAACTCCCAAGCACCCTAGGTAGGAGCGGGGGTGTCTTTAGAATCTGATCGCCCTGAATGTTTGTTTTACATGAAAATATATATTTAATTAAGAGCCAAAATCACTCAGGGTGTAAACAGGTGCCACTCCCAGTAAAGTCAGCGGCATATGCCCTTTACACTATGAAAGTCAGTGGAGTTACGGCCAATAACACACTTGATGCTAACGGAATTAACAGATGAAGTCAGTGGATTTCCATCCACATACACCAGGCTCAAATTTGGCCCGCTGCATCTGCATTCGCTTCAGATACTACTAACATGCCATCCTGTTAGGTGCTTTTCTCTAACAAAGAGTGATGAAGACACTTATGGGGAACTTTATAGCACTTTAGTTGACAGTTTCCTGGGTTAAATGGGCATCTCCCTCATAGGCGAGGTCTCTGCACCACAGATGGTGTTTTACATACAGCAGTAAAACGACATAGTCAGAACTGCAGCATATGTACCTTTGCTGTGTCTCTCTATCCCATGCAAGTCCACTGGGCTTCCAGCTCGCTCCCATTTTGCATACCTCAGCTTAATGTTCAGCAAAGGCAGATGGGATGCTGGCCCCTAGCTCTTGCTTCAATTGGTAAAACGACTGCAATATTAAAGAGGAGAAAGAGAAAAGGAATAAGACCTTGTTCATAAATGTTATATGCCTCCCTCCTCCGCTTTGCAGCAGTATAGAACTAGTGCTGCCTCTTTCCCCAGCCTGCTTGCTGAATGAATTGGCAGCACTCACCTTCCTGGGTTTGCATTTCAGAGAATCCTGCAGGTTCTTTGGTGCTTTAGGCTAGGGAAATGTTTCCCATCTGATTCATTTAGAATTATTATTTAAGTAACTCTGGCACTGATTAAAGATGTTAGAATGTCAGTCCTGGGGACTAAAGTTCTTTCTATCCACAGAACAGCTGCAGCAGTGGGAAGGTGAGTTTCCCTCAGACTGTTCTCTGCTAACATGGAACAGCTCTGACCTTCACTAGAAGGGGGAGTGGAGATCCGTCCCCCCATGTCTAGGCAATTGCTGGCCCCTCTGCTGAGGCTGCCAACAATGGGACCAAATTGTGGCGTATGGAGCAAAAAATTCTGCTTTCTTTACACTTCACGTTTCAAACCAAGAAGCATCCTTGCCTGACCCGGGCAGGGCTGTGCGTAGATCCAAGATGGCAGATATGACAGAATCTTGTGTCTTGAAGCATGCTCTGAAAGTGAGAAGAGTCGGCTATCAGGAGACAGATGAAGGATCAGATAGATTTAGAGGGAAGCTTTATTCTCTCTCTCTCTCTCTCTCTCTCTCTCTCCTGGAGATATTACAGTTGTTCTTTGATGCTTGTTTTCCTCAGTGTACCAAAAAAATGCACCTGACACACGTGTTTATGGAAAACATACCAGAGGTGGTGATTTTTGTGACATCAGTATTTTTACGTTAGCAATTGGACAGAGATCACCTCCTCATAGGCAAGCCAATCAAACACCAACCATTTGAATCACTATAGTAAAAACCAAGCTAGGTTTCATCAGGTGACCTAGTGTTGATCGTCACGTATCCCATTGCCAGTTCCCCAAAGTCTCCAGATGCCTCTAAACTACGGGGTTTATACGAATCTGACATCCAGCAGAAATAATCTCTAGTTTGCTCCCTGGTAAAGAAGGAGGAGTGAAATACTTCTTTTGGCACTCAGCTGCTCAGGGATCGATTTGCCTGAAAGGCCCCTGGACCGGACCGCTGGCTGCTTCTGACAATGCGTTTGTGAAGCTGTAGCTGAGAAAACATCCAGCATAATCATATCACGCCTGGGTTTGACAAGCCTTTGTTTCTACTAAATGCCCCAGAGATACAGTGCTGCCAAATTCCTCCCTCAAACAGACAGTTAGAGGGGAAGGGATGTGTTTATTGATGGGCCTAGCTTTCAGGCCTCTCTCATGTCTCTCCCCTGCAGCGAGGCCGCGCCAAGGGTGAGGATTGTGTTTGTGGAACAGTCTTTCTCACAGGGTCCTCCTCCATGTCTCAGCTCTCTGTTCCATGGACTTGGTCACCACTGCAGAGCTTGAGGGGGGAGGGGAAGGGAGGAGAATAAATGGTCCTAGGCTTGGCCCATCTTTAATTGAAGCACATAGAAAACCGTAGTTTATACTTGTAACAGGGTGGCTTGCCCTTTTAATGGCCGGAGGTCTGGAGCTGGCTAGCCCGGCCCTGCCTGCCACACCTGGGAGGAGGTGCGGGGTTTAATCAGCTAGGGTGGAGGAGCTGGTTCTCCTGTCCAGAGCAGCAGGAAGATGCAGAGAAGGGAACGGATGGACGCAATGAGATGTGGTGAGACGTTCAGCGTGAGAAGACCCTAAAGACTGCTGGGAGCGCGCGGATGCCAGTAGGGGACTCTGAGTCTTCAGAGAAAAGGCTGCAGGAGGGGAAGGCGTGTGTGACCACAGCAAGAAGGCCTGGGAGTATGAACTCGAGACTGCGTATGGACTTTGAGATTGACTTTGTTCTTTTAATACATCCAGCCTTTAGGAGGAGTCTAGCTGAACCAGAGAAGAGTTGTTTTGATAGTTTGATCGAAGGGACCTTGCATAGAAGAAGAGGGAAACTGAGGCAGGGTGGCTACAGAGTGACGCGAGGCCAGAAGGGGACAGTTGGGAGGTGGTCATGTATAATTCTTCCCAGGGGGAGTAAGACTCCCCTATCACACATACATGGGTCACAATAAGAAGGAATCAGAGAGGTAGTCGTGTTAGTCTGGAATAGCAGAGGTAACAAAGTCCTGTGGCACCTTAAAGACTAACTATAAAGTTTTGAAGCATAAGCTTTCGTGGGCTAATACCCACTAAGAAGGAAGTGTCATTCAAGGGAATAAGATACAAGGGCTGTTTTGCATCTGGGGATGGTACAGCTGAGTTAACTGCAGCGGTGCCCATTCTCATGCCAAATATTGCAAGTCTCATAATATTTGATGTTTTTCTTAGAGCCCCAGCTCCCGGAGGCATGTGACTTGGTGGAACCGCAGCTTTCTGTTTTTTAAAAAAAGTCCATTTATTGCCTTTATGCTTGTGTATAAAAGCTTGAAAATGAGACCCAAGTGCCCCTAATGCTCAGAAACCAGAAGCCAAATGACCTGACTCAGCAATGTATCACTTTTTAAAAAGATCTCGTGATTTCTAAGCCAATCTCATGATTTTTTAAAAAGCCTGACTTGAGATTTTTGTTTTCTGGGGTTTGACAGGCCTGTGACGGCTCCAGGTCCCAGGTGCAGGGGGATGCTGGAATTTGCTTGAGCAGCTAAATTGGAAATAAAATAGAGCGACTGTATTTCTGTTGAATAATCACTTTTGCAGCGCCAGCAAAATCCAGAGCACGGCGCACCGAAATCAATACACCCTTCTTTCTCCCATCTCAGCAAAAAGAGAGTCACGGGCAGTACTTTAACCCTTTGAGGGCTTGCGATAGAAGAGAGAAGAGTGGGGGGCTGGGGAGAAGGATTGGCCCAAGCAGGCCAGCCTTCCCCCTTGTCACACTTGTTAACATTTACTCACTGATCTGATTCAAGATGCTACAACACGAATCGAAGAGGATGTCCAATTAATATTTTTTAAAAATCAGACAGATCTGGTTAAAAATTAAAGCCCACAGCAAATGGAATGATCGTGGTGGGAAGCCTGGGTGGAGATTATGGTTTAGGGGCTAATTTACACTCATTGGAGTAGGCAGGAAAGGTTACAATGCTCTGCTAGGTGTCTGTATCTCGCATTGGGTACCTATTGGGCCTGCCAGTCATTCCATCCCTTGGACCTGCTTACCTGCCTATACAAGCCATTTTATTACCCATAGTGTCTGTGCCCCAGATCATTGGACTTGCCCATCTTGTCAAAAGGACAGGTCAAACCCATCAAATGGCCTATTCACAGTGGTGTCCCATAGAAATTTGATGCTAGCCACATTGCTAGCCACATTTGTGGTTTTGAGTTTTTCTTATTGGCCACATTAGGCACCTTATAAAAAAACCACATGCCCTAGCCTCAATTCAATAGCCTATTAGCCACATGTGGCTAGTGGCGAATGTATTGGCCACCACTGCTAAATCTATTCTTCCACCTCTTGGGCCTGCTAAGTCATCCCTCAACACTTCATAGCAACTCCACAGTGCCTGAGTCCTGCTGTGGCACAACTCTGAACCTGCTGGTGCTGCTATATAGCAGAAGCATGAGTTATGAGACCCCTTGCTACCTCAGCCTTAAGCAGATGCAGGTAGAGCTCCAGCTACCAGTCCATCTGATGTCATCTTAGAATTAGCATGCTGATTAAATGTTGGCTTCCTGCCATTCTAATAGGCTTTAAATACCTCTCCAAGGAGTTCCTAAAAAGAACTGGATTTTGTAGGGATGGGGGAGGGGGGATATTTTGTATTCACAGGGTCTTCCTTGTACCCATAGGATTTTCTGTAATTCTCATTAATTGTCCCAGGCTCTGTTTGAAAGCTCATTGTTTTCAGAACGGATTTCATTGGCAGATGCTCCTGCTGTCTCTGTCCTGTACTCCCCTCTACCTCTTTCCCTCCTTGAATTATTGATCTTTAGCCAGCACAGGATTTGTCTTCATTATACGTGAGCTGCAATCAACAGATATTACTGAAAATTCCTGGCAGAGGATTGATTAGTTCCCTGCACATGAAAGCCGGGGGCCACTTCAGCAGCTTTATCAGGGTTCCCCAGAGCCAGCTGTTCTTTGCAGGACACAAAACTGGAAATGAGATTTCAGTTAAATACATCAGAAATTAGATTAGATTTTATTCCGGCAAAAACCGAGGCTCAGGGGAGCAGCGCACCTCAAAAATAGCTTCAGAATGGAAATATCATCCTCCCTGCTCACTCCTTCAATCGTTTCCAAGCTGGGAGAGCGAGGGATGCACCTGCCTGCCGGTCGACCAACCGTGAGCCCCCTTCTCTCCTTCACTGTAGTCCCTCTCCACCACCCCAAGAAATACCTATGCCCCCCATGTAAACAGCGCCATTCTTACGCTCCTGCCAGTGAGGTCTTCCTGGTGGCTGGCCCACACCATAGGAGGCACAGTGAGGATAAGAAGGATGAGTGAAAGGATGTGGCCAAACACACGGGTATTCTGACCTGGAAAAGGGGCAGAACTTTGAGGGGAAAGCCTGGCTGGTGTTCCAAGTACTGGCCTAGGACTTGAAAGAGCTGGATACTATTCCAAGCTCCACCACAGGTTCCCTGTGTGACCTGGGGCAAGTCATCCCCAGAGTGGGCCACTGCAACTGCCCGTGTACATTAGACCTATCTTGAGGAAACAGAGAACAGGGCCCCTGTTTACCTTTACATTGATCATCCCCCAGCCTGATTTCCTCCCCCAGCTCCCAACCCCAGCGGTATGTATGTATAGTTGGGATTATTTTTACAGTGTGCATTACTTTACATTTACCCACATTAAATTTCATTTGCCATTTCGTTGCCCAATCACTTCGTTTTTTGAGCTCTTTTTGAAGTTCTTCAGTCTGCTTTGGGGGTGAGTCATTTTTCATTTGCAGAATTTTAATGAATATCAACTGCATTTGCATTCATTATTTCTCTATTATGCACCAAAGAGCTGGAAAAAATGCACTTAGAAAACTGCATTGACGCAGCATTAGTTATGTCTAGGCCTTAATAATTATTTGAATAATTTTTTGTCTTTTTTTTTCAAAAGTGCTATGGACCCCTTAATTAGTGAAGTAAATATACCTCCTTGCATTCACTTTTCCATGAAAATTGCGTAAATATTACACCACAGAAATAATAATCTCTGCAACATAAATATTTCCTATCAAAATCCAAATGATTTAATGAATAGTATTTTTTTTAAAATAAGTTAATTTAATGCTGTCAACTTAGCCAATCTCATGCCAAGATTTTCAAAAGGGGCTATAGATTGTTGGGGATCCAACTTGAGACACCTTGAAAGGGTCTGATTTTCAGAGGGGTGGGTGATTAGGGCTTTCTTAAACTCAAGCCTCTGTCAGGTGTCTCAAGCTGGGCACCAAAACCAGAGGTATCCGAAATCCCTAGCCACTTTTGGAAAATCTTAGCCCTGGAGACAAAGTCTTCTGTACATCCACAACACAGTATGGGCAACAACGCTGCAAGCTTTCCTTTCCACACCCTCAACAACCCTAACACGAAGGGACTGCCCATTTAAGAAAGAGGATATTTCAGCCCCTTGGACCCAGGCAATTCTTTGCTTCTTTGGTGAGACGGCCAACTAAAAAGTCAGCTGCTGCCAAGCATGGTGGCAACTTTTCTGATTTAGATACGTATCCATGAGAAACAGACCAGAGATCAATGACTCATTCCAATCGGGCTACCAACAGACTCCAGATAGTACTGACCTCTCGTTATGTGATGGAGTGGATGAACCCTCCATGAGACCTAGCAGCCATTAGGTTAAAACCCTCTGAACCAAATACTCAAACTCCCACTACCGTGAATGGAGTCTCCAGCCCACGGTCCACCAGCAAGTCAACCAGGGTGACCGTCGTTCCTGGAGGGAAATACAAAGTAGCCTTCAGCTTGTTTCCCAGTGGCTGGGTGATATAAACGCTGACACAAGGCACAAGGTAGAAAGTCAAGAGAGTTACTTAAATTTAGTTCTTTGTCTTTAAGGAAACTCGGATGTTTGTTTTCTGACGGCGGAAAAGCCCTGCTTTACCGATGGAAGCCTTATCTTTCTTTCCTTTGAGCTCTGGCTGTGCCAATCCTTATATTCTTTTGCAACAAGCCCTGCAGCACAGATTTCCACCACAGTAAAGCTAAGCCAGTGAACTGGCCCCTCGCAGGTCACTGCAAGTCTGGCCTGGATTTGAACTGGTGATGTAACAGGTGAAAGGCTCCTGTATTTTAGCTTCACTCCCTTTAACCACAAAAACAATCTATTCTGATTGTTGGTAATGGCATGAAACCGGAGAAGCAAATAAGTCGCTGAGGGGAGATGGATCTTTTGGAAAATTCACCATTTATGAACATCAGAAAAATGATTCATTGGGAATCACTGGGGCTGATCATTAAAGTGCCTTTTAAAAAAATACGCTCTGCATCCCAGGAAGAGTGCCCCCTTCTTGTGAGGTAGGCACCACGTACCTCACCATGCACATTGGCCTAGGAATCAGCAGATGTGCTCTCTCTTTTCTAATGACTTGTTCCGTGACTTTGCCTCTCTGTGCATTAGTGTCTATCTATAAAATAGAAATAATGACACTATTCTGCTTTGCTCTGAGATCCTCAGGTGGAAAGCATTCCACATGTAAACCCTGAGTGTTAGCAGTAAGATCAGCAAGATGTTTTTATCCCTTGAATCTTAGTCTTGGGGGCCCGTGTTCTGCCAGTGCTCCTCACCTGGGTTAAAGAGGCTCTGATGGTGCAACTCTCATCCTTTGTAGTGCCAGCCCTAAAGGCTCCTCCCCTTTGGATGTCCCATGATTATTTGACCGGTAGGTAAATAACAAATAAGCCATTTACACATCTACAAATGAAAAGTATCACATGCACACACACACCCCTTGATGATAATGGCCCAATGTCACACACACACACACCTTGATGATGCTGGCCCAATGTTTCATTAATTTCTGGTAGTGGCTGTTGGAAAATTTTCTGTGCAACACTTGTAGAAATCAATGCACCTATAAAGCTGTATTTTATAGACTGCATGGCCTTATAGAACTCGCACAACATGTGTGAAAGAGCATTTGCAGTCGTTATCTCTACTCTATTACAAAAGGAACTTTCCAATTTTCAGTAACGTTATTACAAAACCTAATGTCCTGTGGAAGCTGATGTGAGCTATGCATGCATGAATTATTATCGATTTTCCTGCAAAGACTGATTTCTGGACTACAAACAGCAAGAACATAAAAGTTAAGGTGAAACACTCTCTAGACTATTTTACACAAAAGGGAACTATTTCCATTCTTCTGTGGGTAAATTGAAGGATATTGCTATAATATCTAGTTAATCCTTTCATGAGCATTAGGTTTTTCTTGGCACAGCATCTTGTGTCAGTAAAAAAAAAAAGCCCACCGTTGCCAAGGAGTTAAGTAGGGGAACATGGAATCCTGTTCTTGTAAAAGTAGTGCTAAAAAAACTATCTGTGCACAGAACAAAGCATAAAATGTAGGATTCCAATTGTGCCATTATGGTACAAGTCCCTGTTAGGGGTAGTGTGGATCCAAGCCATGCATCCTGATTCTGTCTAGAGTGCTAGGAGAGCCCAGTTCCCTTTAGAAGTGTGCTGTTCAACTTATCTTCCAGGATCATGGCCGTGTAATCTTGGAGTGGCTTGCATCTAGAGCAGGTCAGAACATTTTTCCCCTGTGAAAAATTTGGACTTCTCCATGAAAAACTGAAAACCAAAATTGTTAAGACAAAAACAAAAAAAATAGCTTAAAAAATGCTGCCACAGTTCTTCATGGGAGTTGTACTTTTCCTGCATTGTATCCCCATGCGTCTCGATAGGCCAGGCTCTTTGGCTGGACTACATTACCCATGATGCACCCCAGTGTCCCATCTTGGTGACCTGCCATGGTATATCATGGGAGTCATTGACTGTATGTAGTGCATCATGGGAGATCAGGTCCAGCTGGGGACCCCAAACCATAGAAAAGAATGGAGGCCTGAATCCATCTAAAAGGGAAGCATCCTGTAACCAAGGGAAAGACTTAGTGATCAGAGGGTGAAGGATTGTTATAGACGCTTTGATTTGGAGGCTTTCATACCCTGGAAGGCAAGAACTTTTTCCCCAACTAAATGCCCAGAGAGAGGGTAAATTGAGTCAAAGGCCACACCAGACAAAGGGGAGCAAGATACGCTATCAGATTTCACACCAGAGTAACTCCGTTAAGTGAAGTTACTTCTCTCCTACACCAGTGTAAATGAGATCAGAACCAGGCACAGAGTCAACACTCAGGTTGGGCTCTTCAACATCACAGACAGCTGTTATTGTTTTGTTTTTCCTCCCATAGAACAAAGGTAACTCACTGCACAGGGATCCCACTCAAACCATTTCCCATTCACTACAAAGAAAATGCATGCATCCCAAGCAACAAAGTGCACTTCAGCAAACACACAACCCACGAAGGCACGCTGTGAATCAGATAATGAAGGGAAGCGCCGGGGGAAGCATGCGCTGAAACGCTAATGCTGCGCTATAAAGGCTCCATTACTGGTTATTACATGTCACATACAATGTCATTTTCTTTGCCAGTTACAGAAAAAGGTTAAGGAAGAAAAACAAAATTCCAGGCTGAACACTCCGGCTCCATCTAAATTATAGAGTGCTACGAATATGTCTGAATTTTGAGATGCCACCATTCAGGGGAGCACGGCCATAATGCTGCTAACATGGTGCTATATCACTTGTGAAAATAAACTCTTGACCTCAAGCGCTTAAACAAAGAGGTACCCTAGCATTCTAATGGTGCACTTTTATGTCCCATAGCCCAATGTACCCACCTCCCCTGTCTACTCACAGAAGCATGCAGTGAGTCTATAGACCAATGTATATATAATGTTGTGTATTACATTTCGGCACAGGTGAGCACTCGAGATGGGAAAGACGTGACTTTAGCCCCATAGTTTAGTCCCTGATCCTGCAAGCTGCTCAGGATGAGCATATCCTGGCATCCGCAATCTTACTGAAATCCCTGCACTAAAGTCAATGGAGCTCTGGGCAGGCACCAGGGTCTGTCCAGGCAGACCAATTCGTAAGATTGGTGTCTAGGAGCCTACCACAGAAATCAATCCAGGGCCACCCTCAAACTACTTCCTGCTTTGCTTTCGGGAGGAGAGGAACTATATGTGCTCCACAAAGCGTGAGAGAATAAATGAGACAAAGGAGGGAAGAGGAAAGTGGAAGAAAGGAAGGAGGAGAGAAAACATGGCAGTAGAGAAACTGAAAGCTAGTGAGCTCATTCCCCCCTCTCTCGTGCCACTATAACTCCAGTGAAGTCACTGCACTTCTTGGTTTACACTGGTATGAATGAGAGGAGACTCGGACCCAAACCAGTTTACTAAAAGTGCCCTCTGGCATCTCACAAACCACAGCTCCAGCTCATACCAACCGAGAAGCATGCTAAAGCCTGGAGAATGGCAAACAGTTAAAAACCACTGACTGAAAAGCATCGAGTGCCGGTGCCGCTGTTAGACCTGAAATTTCCTGTCAGCCTTCACGAAAATTCTTTGGTAGCCTGACCGGATTAAGGGGATTAATACATTAAAGCATTATTACAGCTTTCACAGGGGATTTTCAAAGACTTTACACTGTGATCTATTTGTCCTGTTATATAAAATGAGCATTAATAGGCCAATTGGAAAAAAAATCAGTGCAATCAATAACCTTAATTTCTGTAAACATATTCCGCGATCAGAACTAGTTGCTAAGGTCACCGGCCCTCCCGCGGTGTGTTAACTAAAATTAAATCATACAAACATATTTTCACTGGGTATTGAGAGTCTGGCTGGCCGCTGCAGCCTACACGTTCCCAAAAGAAATCCATTCATGTTGAAACACCACTTCTGCTCCTCAACCCTCGTGAGCCCTGACTGACTCATCGCATGAATTGGAACTTGCCCGCTATTCTGGGACCTTGGCCACAAGGGCAGGGCTGAATGACATCAGTCAGAGGACAGCGCTCCCCCTTAATTAAATGATCCTGTGGCTGTGGGTGGCTGTCAATACTTGGGATTCTGCCATTTCCATTATGTGGCCTCAGAAGGCAACTGTGCTGAAGCCGCATGTCTGTCAGTGCCAGTGTCGGTGACACGCAGGCTTCACTGAGTACTACTGCAATTCCCTTCCCCCTGGCCTGCCCAGTTCCCAGCTCACCAGGCGACAGCACTCTCAGAATGCCACTTCCCACCTCCTTGCATGCACAGGGAGAAAACCACAATGGCCCCTGTCCTCAGACAAATCTGCTAGTTCCTGAACCATTGCAGGGTTGAAATCAAAGCTGGATTTGTCAAGCCCTCTGTGGATTCATTCTAGCCTATCTCAGAGAGCTTGATTCTCTCTAGTTCCCTCCCATTTGTCTAGCCCTGGTCTCATTCTGTCCCTTCCTATAAATTTATCTGTGGTATTGGGGGAGCCTTCGTGTCTGCAACTCCTACCCTATGGGAAAGGGCTTTGTCGTACCACTTTGCCTCTCCCTCCCATTTCAAATCACAAACCAGACCTTGTCTGTGCCTCTTAACTTCTCTCTCATATCATTTGTTACTGTGACTGCATTATAAAGCTCTCTAAGGGCTAGTCTACACTCAAAGTCCTGCAAGGCGTCTGGTCTATGCTGATGAGAGAGAGAGAGCTCTCTTGTCGGCATATTACAAACCACCTCTGCGAGAAGCAGTAGCCGTGTTGGTGAGAGAAGCGCTCCTGCCACCATAGCACTGTCCACACTGGCGCTTAGGTCAGTATAAATTATGTCTCATAGACTTTAAGGTCAGAAGGGACCATTCTGATCATCTAGTCTGACCTCCTGCACACCACAGGCCACAGAATCTCCCCCACCCACTCCTTATTCACACCCATAAGTGACATAAATTATGTCGACGTAACCTATAGTGTAGACAAGCTCTAGGGGATTCAAAGACACATGGCCAGATCCTCTGAACTGCAGAGCTCCACTGAGGTCAAAATTAGGAAGGTACTTGAACCAGAGTACCCCATGGTGAATCCTGCTGTCCTTTGGGGATCCAATAGCGGATCTAACCTCTACCATCTGGGCACATCTCAAAATCCAACACCACTCTATTTTCTACCATCTCTCTCACGCATAGTGTGGGCCAAATATCAGCTGGTGTGAATCAGCACAGCTCCTGTGACTTCTGCACTGCTAGCACAACATACACCAGCTGGGAATGTGACTCCTGGTACTTTAAGAGGGCATAAAATAGAAAGAAAGAAAATATGCTGGAGTCTCCAGAAGACAACAGCAGTCTTGCAAAATGCCTCTCACCATCTCCTAAACCAGAGCTCAGCGTCCTATGATACTAAAAGTGAAGTGAATTTTAATATCTAACACTGTCAAATGGTTAAAAAAGAAAGAAAGAAAGCATCTCTCACAAGTGGCTGCTGCTGTTCCTGTTAGTATTGAGATCTCCTGTCAGCCTTTCTACAGAAATACTTTGGAAGTTTGACAGGATTAGGGGGATTAATACATTAATGCATTCGTGCAGCTTTTATGGAAGATTTTCAAAGACTTTACCACTGTGATCCATTTGTCCTGTTATATAAAACGTTCAGTAATTGTTTTAATTGTTCCATTGTGACTAGGCATTGCAGCTCAGATAGTACTGTATATCGAATGTCCCCTATTGTTCTAGAGTCTTGCAACAGCACAACACAACAAGGTGAGCCAAGGATAGCATCTCTGCCTAATCACAGAATTCTCTTGCCAGGAGCCAGATATCTCATGGATTTCTTTAACTGTGCCTGGGGGAAAAAATGGTGGCATCCATTTTCCACAGGCAAAGAGCTCATTTTTTGCATGAAAAAGGGTAAAGTGGCAATGCATCTGTAGGTTGGTTTGTTGGAAGTAATTGCAAATGTCATCAAAACAAATAAGGAGGCCAGGTGAAAAATTCATCACTGCAAAGAGGTGAGTGTTTGGGGAGAGGGTCTGTGTAGTTTAATTCAAGAATTCAACAAAGAACAGCCCCAAAGCTCTCATGGAAGAGGCATGAAATAAGCAAAAAAGAAAAAGAAAACATGACACGGTATGTGCTAGGGCCTTGTAATTATTCACACCCATTGATTTTCTGAGTTAGACACCCAGCCAAATACCTATGAACCCACATGTGAAGGCCCACCCATCACTGACACTAAAGTGCCTTGTTTTGCTCGTCAAATATGAATTTGTTCAAGCATTTGCAAGTTCAAAAAAAGAGGCACAAAAATGTTAGGTGACATGGCCAAGGGCAAAATGGTAGCACGTCTGTGCTGGGATACCTACCCCCTCCACCCCCATCCCATGCTTCAGCTGCAATGCCATTGCTCCCATAGACTCAGCTCCAGAGGCAGGCCCTTCATGTCAAGCTTGAGGCACCCTAGTAGGGATGAGGGTAGCAGACACTTGCACTGCTGTTGCTAGTGCTTTAGGTGACAAATCCATAACTTCAGTTTCCAGGGACATCAAGTCCATCCATCCCTTTTGCGGCACATCAGATTCATATTAAGGAAAACCAAAACCCTGAAATCATTCTGGCTGCCTGTTGTTCTTTGTAAAGCATTACGGGCTCCTTCTTACAGTCCTATCCACTGAAGGATTTAAGTGAATAGCCTATTGACTTTAATAGGAATACTCGTGTACTTAAAGCTAAGCATGTGCTTAAATAGGTTGCTAGATCAGGGCCAGAGTGTTTAGTACTTTGCAGGACTGAGTCCTAAAATTGCAGTTCAGCTGTTAGCCTTCAATTCCTCTAAATCGATGTTGCTCCAGTGAAGTTGCGCCAATTTAGAGCAGTAGATAATATTTGCTCAATAATGTATCTGAGAAAATTGATGATATTTTCCAAATGAATTATTCTGTGGGTGGTTTTCTCCATTATGTATCCATCGGCGCCACCAAAGATGCTAACCAACATGGGAAAAGGAGAAGGGAGAAAAGAGAGAAACATTCTGTGTTGGAAGAAGAGTGTAGCGGGAAGGAAATAAAAGACCGAGAGTCAGGAACATACAAGAAGCCTGACCTGATCTGAAGGGGTTCTTTGTCAGAGTGCTCTGTCCTCTTGTGGAAGCAGAATAGGGAGAGAGTTCTTGTTTCAAAAGCTTACAAGATCACTGCTTGGGCAATTGATCTCATCCACTGTGAATCTCTCTCTCTCTCTGCAGTTAGGGAACAAACAGCATCGCACAGATTTCTTTTCCCCCAGACTCTCTGTAATAGAAATTTGATTTCTCAGCATGCTTTCAACAGCTAAATTATTTCTCAAATCACTGTATGCCGTGTAGCCGGAGCCGTGTCAGTCCCTGGATTCCATAGGGTACATTTGAGTTACTCACAACAGCTCATCACTTGAACTCTCTTGGATTGCTTTGGTCTACAGAAAGTAAAGGTAATATCTGCAGTAAACACAGATTTATTTTATTCATTTATTTATTACTTTTGCATGCAGGCATCTCAGGAGATGGGAATATATATATATATTTTATATATATATATTTTCTCCTTCCTATCTTGGAAAATATCCATTGGAGCCAGACTGGTCAGTACTGTCCAATGTATATTTAAATGCCCACATCTGCTCCAAGATGATAGACTCCAGGCATGGTAATGAGTTTGCCCCCTGTCTGTGACATTATTAATGCTCCCCTTTGAAAAAAAAGGAGGGGCTTTGCCGGAATTTGAGTAGGGAGAGAGGTACAAGGGGGCGGGGGGGTAATCATTGATCTTTCTACATTTTCTTCCATTGTGGGCTTTACACATTTTTTTCCCCAGTTCGCATCTTCAAGCCATGTTAATAAACTGTCATATTTTTCCACCTAAATAAAACTAAATGAAGTGGTGGGGGAGTGGGCAAGAGGGGAGAAAAATTTAAAAAAAAAACAAAGAAAAATCTTTGTCCTAATTTGATTTGTGAATCTATTGTAATGGAATAAAGTGTCTGTAGCTAATAATTCATTTACCTGACCAATTCTCAAGCTGGCCATTCACACGCAGGCCTGGAAGGAATCTCTTTAACCCTTTCATGGCCTTCAAATATGAGGCGCTTTCTTTTCCTTTCATCAGGTTCTGATTGTTTACTATTTATTGGTTGGGAACACAAATGGCCAGTCAGCTGGATACCTAGTTTTCAATGCACTAGGGCTTGATCGGAGGGCGGTGGGGGGTGTCAGGCAAGATTTCTGTGCTAGACAATGCACACATGTAGTAAGAGTTTATAATCTAAAGAGACACAACAGAAAGACAGCGATGTTTACCTCTGTTTTACAGATGGGCCACAGCGGTTTAAATAACTTGCCCAAGGAAGTCTATGGCCAAGAGAGGAATTAAGCCCAGATCTCCTGGGTTCTAGTTCAGCATCTTAACCAGCACACTCTGCTGCCTCATATCACCTCTCTCGATTTAGATCTCTATCTTGTGCCCATCATTGTATATGGGTGTTAATAAAATTGGATATAGCACTTTGCATTATTCCAGGCACTTTATAGCCACTCATCCTCACAAAGCAGCTGAGTATGTCTATTCCCATTTTGCATGTGAGGAAACTGAGGCACGGAGGTTGAGTGATTTGCCCAAGGCCATAGAAGGAATCAGTGGCAGAGGTAGAATAAGCACCCATAAGAACTGCCTTATTCCCAAAGACTGTCCTTAACCCCAGTTTGCCCACTGGCTTATGACATTGGAGTTGCCTTTTACTTTCCTGGTCTGTCATAATTAAGAGTAGTTTCAGATTATTTGGGCACTGAAAAATAAAGGCTGTCAGGTTTCTAGATCCTCCGTGTACTGGTAGAATCGGGGCTGGACTCGGGTCCATATATTACTTAGGTCCAATTAGAATAGTAAAGGATTCCCATGGCTTTGTAGTTTTCCCTGCGTAAAGGTAAATCCATCCTTAATACCGTGGAGAGCACCTTCTGAATGCTCAGAGAGAGAAAAGAGAGTTAAAAGCAAGCCAGATTGAAGAGAATGGGGAAGGATGCCAGGTATAATCATTGCAACAAAGTGAATTAGTTCAAGAAGCAGGTAAACATCCTGCTGGAGAAAAGGGATTGGCAATAGAATCACAAAGCAGAGATCTGGCTCTTGACATAAACCTAAAGGAGACGGGATTAGGGAGGCCAGGGGACCATGAGATTTGTCCTCGGTTACATTGGTGTAAAGCCACAGTAACCCCACAGACAGCCACACAAGTTATACACACGCATAACTCAGAGCAGAATTTAGCTTTTTATGACAAAGGCCTGAGCTGTTTGGAATTCTTTTCCTCAACTGGCTGAAGAGTGAATGGAGTGTTGATAAGATGAAAATCCAGGTCTCTCTTGCTCCTACACACACTTATGATGAGAAACTGAGTCATATTATAACAAATCCATGAGACTGCATGCTTGTTGCTAGTCTGCATAGTGCGGCCACTCAGAACTTGCTGCTGGTGATAGCAAGAGTAGCTCTCAGATCCACCTGCTTCAGAAGCACATCACTACTGCATTAGCAAATAGAGGATCTCTCTTAGCAGTACCGGGGCTATGATTGATTGTACAGCCCTGAGTTCTTCTAGCAGAGGACTGAGGTACACATGTACGCTAGCTAGTTGGTCACCAGGTTTGAGAACGCCACGGGTCACATTCTGCTCCCACTTGCAGCAGCATCAATCCAGGGTAATTCTGTTGTGTTAAATGGAATGACACCTGTGTTAATTAAAGTAATTTGAGATCACAATCTGGCCCTGTACCTTTACAAAACTTCAGCTTTGATAGGCGCCCTGTGAGATTTTGACTACCTATTGATTGCATGGTTTGGGTCATAGTCTCCCCGGAGGATATCGGTCCCCAGAGTGTCGTTAACTATAAATGTTCCTTCTGTTTTACAGCATGATGGGATATGTCACTTATAATATGGGAAGTTTTGAACTTTTGTGAGATTTTTCAGGCCTCTGATATCTCGGGGCTTTTGGTGCAGCAGCTGTGAGCGTGATACCAGAAGAGAGGAGGAATAGTGAGATGAGTCTATTTTGGAGAGGCTGCAAAGAGGACATGATGCATCTGCAGTCAGATGACTCCTACAATGCACCATGTGGCTTAGTCAGAGGGGAGACTGCATACGATGAAAAATTTTGATCCAGGTCAAACTGACCTAAAACCAAATGCTTTCTCTCCGTTTTCCCACAGAAAATTAAAAAAAAACCTCATCAACATTGAAATTTTCAATCAAAATTATTTCAGGAGAAAATTCCTGATCAGCTCTAACTAGAAAGAAAGTTCACATGAGTTCGCTAACAGATGTTCTAAAAAATCATTTTTTCTAGTGTGGACATGGCCTAAGTGAAAGCTGAGCTCTTATGAAAATCTGACCCTAAGTCACTCTGGACGCAAATGGGTTTCAAAAATTGGAGACCTGATTAATCCCCCTCCTGCTCTGTTCCCTGCTACTCACTGGGAACAATCCCAAGACCTAGTTCAGGTTTCAGCTCTGAACATTGTTGCTCAGATGGCCAAGCAATACTGACATTGAGCAATGACCGCTATCTGTCCTGAGACACAGTGGGCCAAATTCAACACTGTTCCAAAGGGCAATAGAGTTACCCGGGGGATGAATTTGGCATAATGGGTCTAATATTTAAAATATAAGCAACAGCTCAACATGCAAATTAACAGCGTCATGATTTGCTGATGTTGCCCAAGAATTTGAGTAGAACAAAACCCTCGATCCCAGTAGTCTCAAACTTTGGAAAAGTTCGGATCCAGAGCCAAACTCTGCCACCTGTGCCCATGTCATGGTTTGAGAGGAACAAGTGCTTGAAGAAGGGCTGGATTGGACCGAACTCTCTTTAGAGTTGATTGGTGCCTTTAGAATTCATTAGTGACTTTTTTAAAACTGTGTGTTTTTTATTGGAAAATGCCAATTCAGTAAGAAGGTTTCTCAGATCCAAGACAGAATTTCAGGTCAAGTTAGAGATCCTCCCTCCAGAATAGGTATCAGCTCGTGTTGGGATGGAGCAGACACAGGTTCAAGACCCTGGTCTGAATCAAGTCAGATCAGCAACTTAAGCCTGGGTCTCTGCATGCCCTGAGCTATGGTCATTCTGGGATCTCTTCTTTTAAAAAAAAAAAAAGAATCGTGAGAAAAATTCTAAAGATCTATGTTTCATTTCACGTCGGATCAGAAACAAATGTCAAAACCTCAACCTTTGACTTGACAGGGAATTCTTGTTGGATAGCCAGCCCTATTCCTGATTTTCGGGGTGAGGGGGGAAAGGTCTCTGATGGAAAAGAAGGGAAGGGAAGGAGGGCTCAGTTACCAGTCCAAGGAAAGTCTCAGGTCAGTTTCTCTTTGCAGGCATGGGTGGGTGTATCTGATGCAGTTACACATCTAACAAACACACAGCCAGCCTCGCTCGGCTCTCTCGTAACATGCAGGTGTGGTGAGAGCACTGACTCTTATCCATGAAATGCTCAACACTAAGCTCTTCTTATTTTGAAAACTACTTAAAAAGAGCCACTGAAGAGGCTCTGGTCAAGGACAACTCCATGCTCCTCTCCCATTCTTTCTTCATCTCTATTCTTTCCTCCCTTGCTCCTGTGGGAAATTTTCACAGCATGAATGGAAAGGAGGCTCATTTTGAGGGTTTGTTTGCTTCACGTAAAGCTTTGTGGAGTCCCATCTCTCTGTATCTACAGAAAAGAGCTAGCGAATGACAGCAGGTTGAGTTCATCTCTATTCTTCCTCCAGCTCTGTGCTTACTTCGCATTGTTTGTTTATTTAGTTTATTTATTGCAAGTTCTTGCCCGGCCAAGTGAACTCCTGTAATTGAATTGCCCGTATCCATGGCAACCTCTTTGCTAAAAACACCCAAACTTTGAAAGAGGACGCTCAGGCTTTAACAATAAAGCACAAAAATAACAGGGCTATTAATTAGTGAGGAAATGCTGCCAGCCTTGGGAGTGCATTCCAGCCCCGGCAATGCCTGCTCTGAATCACACGCACCCTGCATGGGCATGGGGAGAAACAAGAGAGCAGGCAAAACAGAGGTTTGGATCAGGTGCGGACAGACTTGAGGCCTGAGATGCCAAGTGCTTAGCGGTTGCTGCAGTTTTCAGCCAATACTCCAGTGAGATAAGCACATATATAAAGAGCAATTGCCCAATCCTGGAATGTAGCCATCTCTGGGGTGGAGGATGACAGCTGTTTATACCGAGATCTCTTCACCCAACCCTGAAAAGCCATTATCTCTGCAGTGGAGCAAAGCTGTTCTGGAGCAACACATTGAAACACAACAGAGAATGGGAGCGGTGACATGACCACTTGCCCAGACGATGACTGATAACTCCCCTGTAGGTTGCTACCTTTGGACTGAGAACCACCGGCTTAGAGGAGTCCTTCTGAAATGTACCTTCTACAGACTTTAATATTGCTCCAGTTTGCTTCCTCAAGTTCCCCTCGACCTTTCCTGACTTTGTGACATTCCAAGAGGATCCTTTGAGGCGACACTTGGTATTTGCCTAAAAATTCACCCTTATTTTGATCTTCACGCATTGTAGGGGACTGACTATGTGCTAGCAAACTATCCACCTAGTTTGCAAACCTACAACCTCATGCATATACCCATGGACACATTCATTTCCCCTTCTTTACTCACTCACTGAGCCAATGCCAATGATAATTGTTGAGTAAGGAATGGTAAAAAGAAGCCGGTCAATAAAATAAAACAAAACAAAATGTATGACCAATTTGGGTGTAAGCCCAAGTTCATCAGTGCTTCAGAGGATGTGGATAAGGTTGGCTGTCTTGAAGATGTCCTTGTCTGTCCTTCAGACCGGCGGGGAAGGAATATTCTACCATTCATCAATTGTAGGTCCCCCAAGCCTGTTGGCTTCTGTGGAGTCTTCCAATTAAGTTTTCTCTTTGCTGAGAAAATGAGGAATACTTGTGGCACGTTAGAGACTAACCAATTTATTTCAGCATAAGCTTTCGTGGGCTATATCCCACTTCATCGGATGCATAGGATGAAGTGGGCTATAGCCCACAAAAGCTTATGCTGAAATAAACTGATTAGTCTCTAAGGTATAGCCATGAAGCCACAAGTATGCCTCATTTTCTTTACGAATACAGACTAACATGGCGGCTAATCTTTGCTGAGAGTTCACTGAAATGTTTCCACAAAGGGGATGAACATTCCCCATGTGTTATGTCACACTGTGTTCTGAGATGACCCAGTGCAGCAAAGAGGTTGAGAAGGTGCCTGGTAGCAAAAAGGCCCAGGCATGAAGCCTCAGCACAGTCTTGTGGAGAGGAATCCCAGGTGCTCCTCCATCAAGCCAGCCGTAACATGCCACCAAGCACAACGGCCAAAGTCTGGACACAAGTCAAGCATTCAGACAGCCAAGAAGACCCAGGGGGAGGTAGGTCCTTAGGCAGCCAAGAACCAAGTGTGAGGCTCAGGCATAGGGTGGGCCCTATGGATTTGAGGCCTAGCAGATAGGTAGGCCTCAGTGCAGTCCAGACCCTTACAAGACGACAGTGTGAACTAAAGCTATGAATACCCATGCTGGGGCAATGTACTAGGAGAATATTTCATGGGATGAATTTCACAGCATCTTTCTAGCCATTACCCTGGAACTAATATCCAGACAAGCAGTGCAAAGGGAGAAGTTGCTCCTTCATTCCTGACTTTGTTACCTTCATGCTATAGCCTGTCTTCCAAACAGCAGCCTTGTATAACGAGGAGGCAGCACGTTTCTCTCCTTCAGCACAGCACCGTCAGCAAAACAATGACATCAAAGGGGAACACGAGCAGGGGTTGGTTATTGTTCTGAGCAGAGAGGTGCTTAAAATGCAACAACAGAATGCTGAAGAAAAACTTTTCGTGAAGTGTTAAGTGGTGCTTTCTAGCAATCATGCTCCGTAAAGGGGGGCTCCGTAAAGGGGGCTCCGTAAAGGGGGGCTCGTTTGACCTCGTCATCTAGATCGGAACGTTGTTTCGTTGCCTTTCATTCAAGCAGGGAGTCGGTGGGCAGCCGCGGCGCGTGGCACGCCGGGAATGGTAGTCCCTGCGCTCCCCGCCGGGCCCGTTCATTGCGGGTGGCAGGACTCTGTTTCCCGGCGTGCCGCGGGGCGCTGAGCGTGTCCGGGCGGGGCGGGGAGCGCGAGGGAAGGCGGTTCAGTGGGTTCAGGCCGCGCTCGGTGCCGCCGCCATCGTGGGAGCCGCGCGGTAAGTGCGGGCCCAGGTAGGCGGGCCGGGCAGGGGAGCGGAGCCGCGGGCCGGAGCTGGCCTTGGCGCGGCCGGTGGGAGCGGGAGCTGGCCCATCGCTGCCGCCCGCTGCGCCCTGACAGGAGGGGCGGGGGTCGCAGGGCAGTCGCGCGGGGGCGCGAAATGTTTTCTTCTTCCTAGGGGGGGCATGACAGAAAATAATTGAGAAGCACTGCACTAGTCACAACTCCAGGCTCCGTCAGTTCTTCACACTCCAGCTTCTACTTGCCCTGGGGTAGCCATCTTGTCCCTAGTGGAAAGGGACATCGAAAACAACCTTCAACTGTGGAAAGGACTCTAGTCCCCCTAGAGAGTGGTGCCACCCCCAGAACTATCAGGTTGTTATCAGCATATTTTTCTATGAATATTTACTCACATTTTTGAATGAATTCACTGCCTGCAAATCCCCATTCAGTAGAATTTTACTGGCCTGGACCTTCAGGGAAAGCGAATTTCAAAACCATAGTAGTGGCAAGTGCATTTTAAATACATTGGGCTCCATCCTCTAATGCTGTAAAGCAGCCTCACTCCTTTGAGAGGATCTGGCCTGTTGTTTGTTATGAGTTTTTCACTCTGCTCCTAACCAGCAATAAGGAGCGGGCAAAAACTGGTGAAGCCGGTCAAGGGAGGACACTAGATGATGAGGGATAGAGAGGATCGCAACAAAGAGATGATTTGCACAGCACGTTTGCTACTGACAAGGATTGTTACCAGGGTCCTAGTTTACTTCCAAACCCTGGCACAAAGGACTCAGTGTTGTAATGTACAAAGTGTTTGTGCCAGATAGATTCCACTCTGCTAAGGTGCCTGCCTCAGTTGAAAGTGTGCCAAGATAGCAGAACTAATTAGTCACAGTCCGTTCTCTGGCCATTCGTTTATTCATTAGTCAAGGAAATGCTTGTGATACAAAACCTTCCTATTGATTTCTGCTCCCCTTGGATACAACATGGGTACAGCATGGGGTCTTGGATTCTTCACCACCATTTCTACCTGACAGGTCTGGCTCAGAGCACACATGACTAGTCTGCTCTGCATCTGCAGATTCCTGGGCAGGCCGTAGACCCAGTACACACATACATGAATGCAACACCGACCAGCAATATCCACATCCGCACACAGAAACATCCTCCCGCTATGCATATAACACATGCATACTGTTGCCCCTTTTTGACCCAGCCGACTAGTCAAATTTCAGGGCCTTGGGGATGTTCCTGTTGGAAGTAAAATCGATGGCATCTGATATTTTCTCTGATGCCATCACGTTTATTCAAAAGGAATGTACAATATATACAAATGCATGTTCACGTGCATACATACATGTCTGCAGCCACATGCACACAACATATGTACACATACAACACGTGAGCACAACCTACTAGTGTGATACAGACACATGTAAGCATACTTACTGTGCAGACAAAACATGTGCATGAATCACCCACAAATACCATCCAGGGCCAATTCCAAGGAACATTCACAAAGACACACAAAATATATGCACACAGATGCCCACTCTTATACAGTAGACTCTCGATTATCCAGGATTGGATTAACCAGGATGTCAAAAAAAATATGCACAACTCGCAGGGCTGGCTCAGGCTTTGCTGCCGCCCCAAGCACACCCACAAAAAACCCCTACCAGGGCGCAGGGCAGCCCGTAAACCAACACCCCCTTCCCCCAGCACAGTATGGCTGGTGAATCAACCGCCACTCCCCATATTTCCTATGGATGGTGATTATCCAGGATTTTATTAACCAGAATTATTTTTTTTCCCTATCATCCTGGATAATCGAGAGTCTACTGTACATGGGTGTGCACACACGCAGCATACTCTTACATAACCACAGAGGATGCATTGAATATGTGTCTCTACTGCACAGACAGACAAAACATCTACACAAATATATGGCTTACATCACATGCTAGTTTTCTCTATCCACACTCCAGTGATCTCCTTGTGAAAATCATGTCTGCATTAAGGGCTCTCAGAGAGCACCGGGTTGATACTGCTATGGAGTTCACAGACATGGCTTTGCAAGTCTTTTAGAATCTAGCAAATCTTCAGCTAACATACAAATCTCCGGAGCATTGGGGGGAAAAATGTGATTCATTTCCTGACCTAGAATTTCACGATAGAGAGCAAGCTAGTTATTTTGAGCATAATCAGCAGCAAATGATCAGTTTAAGGCCCTTCCAATCTCTGAGTCAGAAAGAAGCTAAATACCTCCACATGCTATATCTGAGAGGCTTGGATCTGGGTTTAGGCGGCGGAAGGAGTCTTTCAGACTGATGGGCTAGGCATTTGATGGAAAAGATGCTTCAGCTGTCGTTTTACTAAGCTCATAGGCGGGAGGAAATCTACGTGATCACCAAGCCAATGCACATGAAAGGAAAGACAACGCAATGGGCTGGATCACTGCAGAGGCCAAAATGGAGGCAGCCCTTCTTTCAAGCAGTTGCCTCCTTGCTACACACCCAGAAGAATCGCAGAGCGAGTCCTAACCCTGTAAACTTGACACTGCAATTATTGCTTTGGGGTGTGATGCTAAGTGATTGGAGCCAAAGGCCCCCTCCTACCGCACCTTTTAGAGGGGTTTTATCTCACAGCTTGCGGTGGGTGGAAGGACCACCCCTTTCCACTTTAATTCTCAGTATTACCCAGTAAGTCTTCTTACCAGGCGTCTGTCATGAGAGTTCCACCCCTTCTTAACTGTGTTCATAAGTGGGGCTTATTCAAATCACCAGCCTGGAGAAAACCTAACCCGCTCTTATTTCATTTCATGTGTAGTGTTCCTTTGTATCTGCCACTCGTGGGCCTAACCTGGGAAAACAGCGGAGACTTTAAAAAAAAAACATTGCTTTGACCATCATCAGAGTACTGAGAGGCAGTTGAGCTCCCAGGGAGCTTTATAATAACAATAATTCTTTGCACTTACATAGTGCCTTTCATTGAAGGATCAAATGCAGTAGCTGCATGCTTTAAAAGGGGCAGGATGATTTAATGGCTAATAATAATGGCTGTCATTATCAGAGGTGGGCCCCAGCTGCAAAGATCCAGATCCAAACTTCCCCAAAGTCTGCAGGTGTTGGGATCTGGAGTTTTGGTTTGTCCCATTTCTAATAGTTATACGTGCAAAGGTAAGAATGATCAGAACTTCAGGGCATTAGCTGATTCCCATGGGGGTCAGGAAGCAATTCCTTTCCCCATATTTTGCAGTTAGCCAAGTGAGTAGTGGCTGCAGGGGAAGTCATCTTCCCCTGACCAATCACATATTAGGCAGAATACAGCACAAAATGATGGCAAATCCCACATAGGCAACCCAACGCCCTCCCAAAGCCCCTCCTTTACACCTCCCCCCCAAGAAGCTCTAACATAGCATCGTTTCAGTGTGTGTTAATTTCCACTAATTGGTGAGCTCACTGAGTTCCTAGCAATTTCCTTTTTTCAGTGTTACTGTTTAAGTCCATAAAATGAAAGATCAGAGGGAGGGTTGAAGCTACATTGCCAGTTGTAACTAATCCATGAAACAGCAGGGTTTTCACTTTGCTGCGTACCAAGGGCCTTCCAAAAATACATGCCAACAGCAGGTAAAGAACATGGGACCCTATCCCTTGAGTGAAAGGAGAATCCCTATTCGTTGGTCACAGGTTAGTGTATGTGACACACAGAGAAGTAATTCTGATTCTGTCTAGCAAAAAGTAATGCCCCCTCCCCGTGCTCTCACGGGCGGACTCACTCACTCAATCTGGAGCCAGTTCATTACATACTCCCTGATGAATGTCTCAGACAAATGAAACAATCAGATGGGTCATTGAGTATTCCAGATCATTTGCTGGAACTTCTTTGTCTAACCACTAAGAACATCCTTCTTCCACCTACTTTTTGATTCAGCACTTAAAATGTCAAGGGAACATTAAAAGGATAGAAAAGGAGAGTGGCTAAAATAAAAACCCTGGTTAACTCCTACTGGGGCCTGTTTTCAAAGAGGTGCCCACCCTCTCCCAAGCACAAGTTTCACGTCCTAAACTCGCAGGTGCATTTTTGCATCTGGGAAACAATGTGCAGGAGCCAATTGCGTTACTTTTGCCCGTCTGTGTGATGGGTCATTGGTGCCTCTTGGCTCATTAGAGAAGCAAGCATGCACAATCGCACTTGCAGTTTCATTTACAGACACTAAAGTGCAGGCACAACATTTGCAGGTGCAACTTGCACTGACAGACAAGGAGACCAGACTTCAGCCCAGCTGAAAATGTTGCCCATTAACTTAGATACACAATGGTAGATATCCTGTACCGCTGAACTAAGTCCCTCTCTCTGCTCTCCATATACTCAGCTCCTATGAAGTATTATTTATATATAATACTAATAAGTATTAAGATGCAGTATAGCTTCATTGCTAGAGCACAGAACTAGGAGACCTGGGTTTTTATCTCCACTCCGCCACTGACTTTCTCTGTGACCTTGACCAAGTCACTTAGCCTCTCTATTCTCCTTTTGTAAGCCTGGTCCGTGATAGGTGACAAAGGCCAGGAAAAAAAAGACAGTCTCTTCCTAGCACTCCTGTATCACACCTTTATTGAAGTGATCATTCAAATCTCTAGACATTTACAGGAACTTTCCCCAAACTTCCAGAGTCTGCAAAATTAGAATGAGACTTTAATGGAATGTGCCTGCTCACAAGATTTCTGATACTTCCTGCTGATTGGGCCAGAAATAGCACAAAAAACACCCTTGATCATGATATTTCAGTCCTTCCACTTTCAGCTGGATCCAAGAAGGACACTAGCAGACGCAGATGAAAAATAATGTGCAGAAGAGAGTGAAATTCATTAACTCTCTCCCTGCTCTCAGCAGTCTGGTTTGTATTTGTTTTGGGTTCTGTTCACAGGTTCAGTGCGGTACTTAACCCATCAGAACGGAGTCACCCATTTCTAATGCAGATGGCGAGGTTGCTAAATATATGCACCCGAGAATGCCATAATGGCACAGACCTGGGCGGCGGCATGATATGACTCTGCCATGTCTCTAAGGGAGCTGGGGATGTCACAATGTCTCCCCAGGCTCACAGGCATGGAGGAAGATTTATCGACAACACCACTCCTAAGAAGGGAGCAAGGTACCTTCTCTTCCATTGCAAGGCAGTTCCACAGACTATGCCTAGGGATAGATCCACTGTCCCAGCTTCCTAGCTGGAGCACTAGAAGGAAGCTATCATGAAGCAGTCCCTCTGCTCCTTTTATCCTTCCTCCCTTATGCACATGAGATGGGGCCACAATAAGACGGCAGTCAGGAGAGCTAAGGCCCCGATTCTGCAAAGATTTAGGCATGGGCTTAATTGTACACACATGCATAAATTGTTAGGTTCACTGAAGTCAGCCGGATTATTCACAATGCTTAAATTAAGCCCATGGGCAAGACTTTCCAGGGATTGAGGCCTAAGTGAGTCGTTTGAAATATGTTCCTCTCCTTATTCCATGTGTCAGATCTACCCCTCTGCACCTGGATGAAAACTCCATGGCTACTGTTATGTGTGTGCTCAACTGAAAAATAGTCTGACCGGGAAAGTGTAAGCAATCCAGAGGATGCATATGGCACTTGAGGCAAACCCCCATGTGCTTTGTTTATGGTGAAACCAGCCCTCTGTGTGCTGGATAGCTGGGTATCAGCTAGGTATATGGCTATGTAATTACACCGCAATTAAATTTAATAGCTTTGTTAACAGCTAAACTGCAGGAGAGTTTGTCTAAGAATTTTTGTAGTGAGATTATTAACCTTTTGATAGCACTGCACATCTATTTACATTTTATCTACTAAAATTATATTTACATTTTGCATGTAGGGCTATAACGATGATCTTTAGTTTATAAAGCACTAAGGCTCTGCACGGGAATAAGAGGAAACACCTACTGCGCTACAAGGATTGGCCCAATATTTTAGTAACCAGAAGGGAAATCAGTGTTTGGGCTTATGAGCTGGAAAGCCCTGAAGGGGTAGTTCTCGGCCTTTCCCTCCAGGGGAAGGTGTGGGAGCAACTGTGACCCCTGTGGGCAAAACCATATGGTGGCACTGATTCGCTGCAGAGGAAAATAGAAAAAGAAGCAGCAGCTCAGATGTGGCTGCATGGCCTACACATAGCTCTGAGCTCCATCATCGTCTGCTTCCTGGTCCCCCATCTATGCTGCTGACAGGGTATACAGCCTGGGAGGAGTCATTTACTCCCAAATTTTCAAAAGCGGCCTTTCATTTTGAGTGCCTCCATTTTGAGGGGCCGGACTGAGCCAATGCAGGGGTAAGCAAAGAGGTATGTGCTGGAGGCGATCACCAAAGGGATTGTGGGAAGACAGTAGCACGGACTCTCAATGAGCCTGTCATTAAAAAAATGATTCCTCCCTGCCAGAGAGTCCAGGGCTCTTTTAGGACCTCTAGAGATTCAGTGGAATATAGCTCAGAGCATCTGCCTTCTATGGCACTTTAAAAGGCGATCAACTTCCACCCACAGCCTGGTTAGTGAGCTAAACTTTGCAGCTTGACTTTAATATTTGGGGTCGGGGATATCTCTCTATCTCTTCTATCTATCTACACACACACATACATCAATTCTCTATGCCCTGCTAGGGGTGTGTATTTATAGATCTTCATTTCTTTTGTATGAATGTTGATTTTGGATTTGGTACCTTTGAATCTGGTTGAGCTTTCACTGAAAATTCCTAAAATTCTGTCCTTTCTGTCATCCTAGGCTTTGTTTTTCTGTTTTATCTGTTCAGCTTCCTAATGATCTTTTAATGAGATGTCAATTAGCAATGCAAAATAGGAAGAGCAGACATTGAGGGATTGTTGTACCTGGTATATTAAAGTTGTTCTGATCTTAATAACTCTTTTCCCCTTTGTGTCTTTCTTGTCTTATAAAATCTACTATTTAAGGATCTGAGGCTGCACAGATTTATAGATGTAGCTAATGTTAGTCACCTGATTAGCAGCCCTGGCAGGGAGGTGGCATGATCCAGGAGATAGAGCTTTGGCCTGTGAGTCAGGAGACCTGGATTCTGTTGCCACCTCTCCTAATTACCTACTGTATGACCTTTGGTAGATCATTTTAGCCTTGCTGTGCCTCAGTTTCACCATCTATAAAATGGGAGCAGTGATTTGAGGAATGCTTTGAGATCGATGGATGAGATGTGCTACATAAGAGGTAAGCATTGTATCACAAAGTCATAATTAAAACCATAGTCTGCACTGCACTTGCCACTAAAGGTGTCAAAATGTTCACTACTATTTTCACGTGTGGCTGGATGGTAGTGTGGTGGCTAAACCTCCAGCAGCTCGGGTTCAAATTCAGATCACAGGAGCTTCTCTAAATCAGACTCCCTGGATTTGAGAGGGGAGAGGGAAGCTCATTTTAAAGTTTTCTGCAGAGTTCCCTATGGAACAGCTTCTGGGATTGGGAGGTATGGGGAGGAGGGTCTTGTGGAACTTGAGGGGATTCTGTTTTATATGCTTCTAGAAACACTGTTGGGTTAAGATTTGCAAAGACACATCATTTTTAAAGCAGAAATTCACATGGTGTTGTTGTCACGGAATGCCCGGGGCGATGGTCTGGCACCTGCTTCCTATGAAGCCAGTTAGGACTCTGGGGAAAAGCGTCCTCTCTCCGTAAACAGCCTGTCTCCAAGGCTAGGAGCTTTACAGGTTCCCGCTTCCACCTTCCTGGGTCTAACCTCGGAACATTCAGCACCTTCTGCCCCTCCGTGCGCTTCCCCTCAGCGAGCCCACCCTGCACCCCAAATCCACAGTCAAATGTGACTCTCAGCCAGGCAGTAAAACAGAGGTTTATTAGATGACCGGTACCTGGTCTAACACAGACCATACAGCGAATGTGAGCTGTCAACTGGATCCATTTTGGGGGCCAGAGAGCTAGCTAGCCCCTCTGCCTGACTCCAGCCAGCTTCAGACTGAGACTTCCTCATCTGCCCCTCCCCTGCATTCCTTTCTCTTTGTCTCCTTCCGGGCAGGAGGTCAGCTGACCTCTCTCCAACAGGTTCAGAGGTAAAGAGGTGGGGGGAAGGGACAGGGCATTGCCTGCTTGCTTACACTGTCTCTCTGCTTTGCATCAAGAAATGCATAGGGGAAACTGACACACACACAAGTATTCCTACTCCGTCACAGTTGTCTCAAGCAAACCACCGGTGTAAGCATAATAGGGTAGGTAGACCCCAATCACAGAACAGCAAGAAAAGGGTTAATACCTGTCTCTTGAGCAGGTGAAATACTGCAGCTGCAGGCCCTAAATGCAGGGTTTGTCCATTAGAGAAAGTTTGGCCAGGCCCAGCTGTGATGAATTAGAGTAATACCAGCCCCAACCCCGCCTAGCACACTATAAGGCAGTTGCTCTGAGTAGCCTTGCTTAGTTGTCAGCATGGACAGCATTTACTGGTAGGAAGAAGGAAGATATTTTAGGGTGGTGGTTAGCTGGGGAATTTCTTTTGTTGGGTTCTGATTCTGGCTGCACAAAGCCATGTTGGCCAGTTCTGTCTGAAGCCAAACTGTAGGAAGCCTTTTTGAACTTTTAGTTTGATACATTGACTGTAGAGTAGTTGCTTTTTCTTCCCCACAAGCCTCACTCCCACCCACTGATCAACTCTCTGGGTTCTTGTTCTGAAGTATTACCTGTCTAGCCATGTCTAGCTTTTAGTATTAGTAGTTTGATCAATCAAAAGCCTAAGCAATTCATAAAGTCTTTTTCAATACATCTGCCCAAGCCTTCAGGGGCAGTTTCTTGTGATAGTACCTGGGTGCTATGGTGATCAGTATACAAGAAATATGTATGGTGTGAGCTGTATCTAGGCCCTTCTCATAACTTATGGGAATTCCTATTAGATGTGCTACTACCCCCCATCTTTCAATTTATTTGGGGAAATACAGCATCCAGAATTGATAGGGAAAACTCTGGGTGCATCTAAGCTGTAAGCAGGCCCAGTACTCTGTTTAAAAAATTATGCCAAGTATCCTGACTTCAGATGCTAGGGAGGATAAATAAACTGGACTGGGGTGAGTTTATTACCCCTTTCACATACTTATTTTACTTCCCAAACATCAGAAACCAAAACAGAAAGGATCCTACAGAGTGAAATCATGAGTCTCAACGGTTTGGGACAGAGTAGCAGTTAGAGCTAGGCCAACTCTTTTCCCCTTCATAAAACATAATGCATTCAGGTAGACCTCTTTCACAGATCGTGTCTTCATTGCAACAGTCAGCTTGAGTTAGTATGTTGTTGTCACTTCACTTGTGCTAGCTGAGCCATGCTAGGGGTTTGTCTGTCCTTGGAATGCTGCACTGCTGTAGCACTTCATTGTAGATGCTCGCTAGAGCACTAGGAGAGGTTCTCCGGTCAGTGGAGGTAATCCACCTCCCGAGAGGCTGGAATTCTTCCATTGACTTGGAGTGGTTTATATGGTGGACTAGGTCAGTGTTATAAGTATAAAGTAGCCTAGAATTACTGGGTACCTGTAAAGGGCTACGCTAGGGGTAACCTGAGAGGGGAATAGGGACCGATAGGAACCAGAGATGCTAATCAACCTTGGAGAGAAAGAGAGTTTTAGTTTCGGTTTAGCTCTCTCGCTCTGTTCTCTCCGGCTATGGGATGAACCACACCTATGTCTTTTACTCTACCTATCTATAATCTTCATAGGGCTAAACCACCCTGAACACGCCCGATCCCCTCTGATCTTGGAAGCTAAGTAGGGTTGGGCCTGACTAGTACTTGGATGGGAGACCTCCTGGGAATACCAGGTGCTGTAGGCTTAACATGGGCGTGGGGCTAGCAACTCCACCCCGTAAGGGAACCAATTGCTACTGAAACACCAACACCAGTTGGTGGCCCATACCCCGGCTGGGGGGTGATGGGCAAAGAGAGATAAAGATCTATAATCTTCTAACAAGTCAAGTTCAGCAGTGAGTGAATTGTATGCTTGACCTGTATTACTTGATAATTGATCCACTGTGTTCCTTATACTGTTAAGCTTTAGTAGAGGGAGAATGCCTAGGGAGGGGGTCAGTGATGCAAGTGGGTTTTTTTCTATTGATTTCTGTACATTCCTTCTTTTTTCTTTAATTAAAATCTTTCTTTTAAGACTCTGACTGCTTGTTTCCATTGGGTAGATCCTGGTTTGGATCGGGCAAGTCTCACAGAAAAAGTGGGGGTTCTCTTTGTTTTCTCAAGCCTCTCCCAGGTAAAAGGAGGAGATATAGGGAGTGTGTATTAACGGGGGGGTACCAATTTACCCAAACCCATTGTTTTGTGGGCTTAAATTGGTGGTGGCAGCTGGTTTACCAAGTCCAGACACAGGAGAAGTTTGTGTTCTGGGGGGAAAGTTTTAACCTAAGCTGGTAAAATAAGCTTGGGGGGGTATTTCTTTTTTTATGCGGTTCCCCACATCTTTACCCTAGAGTTCAGAGTGGGGAGGCAATCCTGATAGTCAGCTTAACTGGGTAGCTCAGGGATGTGGATTTTTCATACCACCGATCAATGTAACTGAGTCAACCTAACTTTGTGGTGTAGACAAGGCCTAGCTAACAGAGGAGCTGCACAGAGGGATTTGGAGTAGCAACGGTTGAGTTGTTGTAACTCAACCTGCTGCATCCCTACTACATTCCTAGTTCCAGCCTCAGCAGCACTCAAGTTTTAATGGTAACCCATAGTCTGCATGGACCAGCTAGCCCCGGCTCAAAGCACCACATAACTCAAGATAGAGATTTTTGCGTCAGGTTACAGGCGAAACCCAGGTTATATCTAGATCTAATACGGCATTGAAATAAGCCCATCTTTGACTAGTATATGGATTTTTATGGACTGTGGGAAGGGACTACTCTTGGCAAACTTATTCCATAGTCAGATGAGCCTCGAGGATTAAATACCAGCTATTCAGTATAGTCCGTATATGATAGGGAATATCCTACACTGGCCAGAAGCTGGACAAGATGTCACAATGGCAGTGGGAGGCAGAAGAAGGGAATTAGTATCAGAAACAAGGCAGCATGAAGGCAGAAGTATATAATGCAAGTAAGAGCCATTGCCTGGCTGTGGTGGAGCCTTGGATCTAGAGGAAGTCTTAGCAATACAAAACTGCAGCCTGCAGAAGACTCAGGGCATGTGTAAAACAGTTCCATAGCAGCTGAATGCCAAACAAGTACTAGAGACATCACCTCTGACCCCATTGTTCATGTGAATAATGATGTGACTGTGATTTTAATGGACTCGGTGTTAGGGAATTTCTGAAAGATGGAGACAGGGGTTGTACTGACGACTGTCCCACTGCCCTTCTGAACCACAGGATAATTTCCCTGTGGATCTGGGTTGACCTGAAGTTGTCTTTAATCTCTTTATTTGTAAAGCAAATGGAAGGAACATTGTGTCATTGCTCCTATGATGCATTCCTGTCTTAATTGCATGTGTGGAATTTTTAAAAGATGCCCCCCCCCATAAAATTCAGTTTTCCCCATAATGTACAGTGATGTGTTTAATAAATCACCCTGAAAAATAAATATGCAGATCTGTTAGTGGAGAGCGTAGCGGGGAATAAACCTTTTGTAATTGATAAATAATGTCATCAGAATCGATAGCTGGCAGAAGAACCTGTAAAGTGAGTCTGAATCATATATGAGTGCTCCAGAATGATCGATGACTTGAAAACAAGCCCCGAGTATCAGCTAAGTGTATAAATTATAGCTTTAATATTAGATACTCAGTGATCTGAAACAAAATCTACTAGTGGCAAGCGCTGGCCATTTGGCATATGTCACAAGCACTAAACCATTCCTTCTTCACGTTTAGAGCGACACACCGGTAAAGTATGTTCGCCCAAGTTGGGAGCATCTACCATGAAGCACAGTGACAGACTGAGTTGCTTTATCGTGACTGCAGTAGGCCTATGAAGTGCTGTAACTAGAATAATGAAGATATGAAACACACTGGAAGAGGGTGCTGTATTGGACCTTCAGGATATATTTCTACATGTGCACAGTTAATTTCAGTAGCTCTGCCAGTGGTTGTGGCAGCCCGTAGAGAGAGCAGGCTGCAGTAGCTCTTGTTATGTGATGAATCCAGAGGGAACTGATATATAGAGTGAAATAATCGAACTCTCCTTTCAAGCTTTGAAATTTGGGGATGAAGTTAGTCATTGCAACTGAGATTGTACTATCTTGTATTTTTGATATATCTATATTCTCTCTGTAGATATAGATGTCTATTTTATATGTGTATATGTCCTTTTAGCTACTTATATATAGCTAAGTAGCTAAAAGAGCAGATGGAGAAATTCACGACACAAACATACAAAGGTACAGCATCTCAGATTCTGCGTTGGGCAACTCAGTTGTCATAAAAATACCAATAAGAAACAGCAGAAGGATGTTTGACTGCTGGAATGCCTCTTGTTTCCCTTTCATTATTTTTAATAAAAGGAGATGGTGCTGAAAAATTGTGTTTCTCTGGTTATTTTTCCCAAGAGATGGTTTATAAAACACAGTATACATAACAGACCGTGTTGCAAGCAAATACCATATTAAGTGAATACAGTTAGAAAAAAAACAGTAATGAAAATGAACAGGAGTGTGTGTGTGCATTTCCCATAGAGGAATAGTTCTCAACAGGGATTTAGTAGCAGCCTTGCAAACAGTGGGTGGGGGATGGGGGGAATGTTGCTGGCATAAATATTGGTATTTGGTATTTCATTGTCAGTAACAAGGACATGGGGAAGAACTTTGGATGGCCTAGGATCAGATTTCTCCTTTAGAACCTGTCAGTGGCTGGAGGATGGCTCTCTGCTTCTGTTTAGCGTCCATCAATCAGCAACGTGTGCAAATGTATGCTTCATTATAGTGCATGTTCAAGTCCCACTCAATATTCCTTATGCTCTTTCCTGAGTCTGGCTGCTTTTCCTGAATCAGGGCTGGACTGCTTTGCTGTACGGGGATGGAATAAAGCATGTACTTAAGTCAAAACATGTGCACAATCAGGGTTTCAATCCCCTTCTGATTCATTTGAGTTGTCTCCCAAAACTGTGAGCCAAAATGCTATACATTGCTATACGCCCCTCTCTCCTGAGAGCAGCTCTTCCTTACTCCCAACAGGCTACAGGACACCCCTTTGCCTTGAATATTTTCTGGTGGTTATGACAGCACTTTCAACTATCCCTCCCTTCTTATCTCGAGGCAGGGGGCAGCTGTCTTCTTCCCCTGACAGACTATCAGGAGTACCCACCTTTTTATCAGCATGGGAGCCACCATTACGCCCTCTTCCTTCCTAGTTCTTGGATGTTTCTTCCACCCTTCTTTTGTTCAGCAGAAAGGCAGCAATCAACCTGACCCCACTGCTTTCACCCACATGGTGATTCTAGCTACCATGCAAGGGGCCTTAGGCTGACTTACAGATCCCAGCCTCTCTGTGATGTTGGCAGCACCTGGCTCTCTTCTGTCCTGTAGCTGCCCAGAGAGGCAGTGGTGAGGGGAAAGTCATCCCTCTGCAGAAGAAATATGGAAGGTGGGGGAGCAGTTATGCCAGGCCTCCCTCACCCCCCCACCCCACAAAAAGAAAGATGGGGGATGTGGACACCTGTTACCACCTCACAGCCGTGAAGATCTCAGGATGGGGGGGGGGAGAAAGGGTGTGTGTAAGAGAGGAGGGATTGTAGACCCCCAGAAAACTTCTGATTAGCACCGGGGTGTCGCTGGCCTTGCTAGTTAGGAAAGTTGTGGAGAGTGGTGGGCTGGTTTACATCAATGCAAAACCAGCCGGAAAGTCTGTCCAGACTCACAAACCTTTCAGTGAACCCAGGCCAAATTTTGGGTTCTCAGCAAAACGCAGAAAGAAGTAAACTTAGCCTGACTTGGGAGCATTTGCTTGTCCAACATTCTGAGCAAATGAGTTCCGGGCTCAAGGCACTGCAGTGCATGGATCCCGATTGAACATAATGAGGCTCGTAAAAGGAAACACGTCAATTGACACGATCTTACCTGCGGCAGTAGGGACACAAGAGCCATCAGTTGAAAAGGCTCCTCTGTCAAGAGGAAAAAGGGGCCGCCTTTAGAGAAAAGGCTGCCAAAGTCGGACCCTTTCTGGTTGTACAGCGAGCTCTGCCCGCCCTGCGAGAAACCTGAATCGCAAAGATAACATTGCATTGTTTCCATTGCTGCTGGATGGGATGGTTGGTTGGTTGGCTGGTTTTGTTTGTTTGTTTGTTTTTTTAGAAGCCATCATGTTGAGTTCCTTTCTTTCTTTCTTTTCCTCCCCAGAGGAATTTGAATTCTAGGCTCATCTGCCGCCTCCTTGCTGTTATCATTCCAGCATCAGCTGTTAATGCCTGTCTGAACAACAGCAACAAAACCTGCGGAGGAAAAATAATAAGGATTTAAAAAAAAAAAAAAAAAAAAAAAGCCGCAACCAAAACCAACCAGAACTTTTGTTTCTTGTTGAGTAACCATATTCCGCGATGCATGGCGAGCAGACATTAAATTCTCACTCGACTCAGAGGCAAACCATTATTCTGTAATTTTGTATGTAAATAAGATGTATTAGGAAGTCGCTCAAGCAATTAATTAAACAGCTGTTACAGAATAAGTGATAAAGGAAACGGGGGGATGAATATGCAGAATTTCACTTGCACCAGCATCAATATGCTTCCCCCTCCCCCTTTTTTTTCCTGTATAGATACACACTCACCACTCCCTTCTTAGTTGATGTCAATGGCGCTGGATGTCAGGAGGGGGGCGGTTTTTGGCTCTCTTCATGTCACTGGGTTGTACAGTTCTGACTTCCTCGCTCCGATGGGAGAGGGTATAGGTGCCGCTGTGATTAAGGGCACAACATGAGCTAGTGTAATGAACTGTGGCTGTGGGCATACAGGCAACGCATCTTCAGCAGGTCCTTCAGCGCTGACACCACCAGCCTATATTGCTTTAGTGAGGGAAGCGACTTCATTAGCTGTTAGCAGTCTTTTATCCTTGCTGGGACCAGTACTTAGGGGGAGACGCCCACAGTGGGTTATACCAGTGATTTTGATGTCCCCACATGGCTCTTTGGAAGGAGGGATGCCTGCAGTTTACTGCTCAGGCCTCATGTTACATGTAGAAATTCCTCTGAAGGTGACAATCTTGACTGGCTGCAAGGGATTGGCGTAGACAACCCACATCCTACCTCCTTTTCCTATTGGCCTTTGCATGGTCCCCCTTCTGTGGTAGTGTGCGCCGAGGTCAAATGTAAATGCAGATTAGGAGAACTAGACTTAGTCCAAGTCACTGAGCAGAAGTTTAAAACTCTTTGCACTGCTGCTACCTTACTCGCAAGAGTGCAGGATAACAAATAGAGAGGGATACGGGTGGAGAGCCGGTGCCGCTGAGGAGACATGGATTTATGCGTGATCCTGAGCATGCTAATGTGCTGTTTAGCTATAGCACTCTCCTCTTAGCTATAGAAGAGAGAGCTATAGCTATGTGTATATATATGTGTGTATGAGTATATGTATATATACTCTCCTTGCTATAACTACCAGGTGGGAGTAACCTGCTGGCCATGCACCAGCTCTGTGACTAATACAGGATCAGACTCCCCCATGCTGCATGCTGCTCGTCCCTTCCTACCATGTGCCTTGCACTGGACACCTATTACCGCAGCGACTTGGGCCCTCCACCAAGATCAAGGCCCTGCACAGACACATAGTAAGAGGCCGTCCCTGTCCTGAAGAGCTAACTAGCAAGTCAGCCACAGGGTGGGTAGGGAAGCAAAGCACAGAGAAGAGGAGCAACTGGTCCGAGGTCACACAGGAGATCCATGGCAGAGTTGGCTGAAGACCCCCAGTCTCGTGACTCATACAGGACCATGCGCTCATTCACCCATGTTATCGTCAACAGTCAAGCTCCATCAGTGTGTCAGGAGTCCGCTGCCGGTTGCTCTTTCCCGTGTCTCATTCGTAAGAGACATGTCAGAGATGTAGCATTGGAGGGACTTTCCTCGTGCACTACCAGTTCACTAGAAAACTGCAATGGTCAGTGAATGGGCCATCCCAGTATTTGTAACCTAGAGGTGGGGTGAGGGAAACAATGTGGACCCTTTTGCCCACTCCGCAGCCTCCTCTGATGCTCTGGCTGAATACTGCTCCTCCACAGAGTATGTGCATGGCATTCCCATTGACTCGGCTGGGTCTTCCACACATAGGCGCAGTTAGCCCCTCGGTCGTTTAGTTGCCTTCCGATCAATCCAAAGCAAATGAAAGACCTGGTTTAGTGTCCGGTCCGTGCTCCTCAATCATTCCTCATTCCCCTCGCTGTCTCTTACTGACAGACAGATCCCACCTCAGGCTCACCTCAAGTGCATGTACACACGGTATTTTCCTAATGAGCCTGTTATTTAGTTGTCAATAGTCCTTTCATTTCAGCCATTCCCATATTTGCGGCTGTTTATTTGCTGAGAACAGTCTGTACCACTTTTTCACTGCGTCCCGGTAATGGATGCCCTCCAGCTCCCAATGAGGTCCAAATTGAGCAGAAGTCTCTCAGCCCCTGGGCTTCGCTAGCACGGAGAAGAGAGAGATGAATGCATCCATGGACCTTGAAAGGTAGAGTGAGCCTAGCAAATGTGTGGCTTAAGGGATGTGTATGCAGGGAGAAATTCAACTCCTCTACAGAGGCCACTACAAGTGCTGTGCACCTCATCCTGCTTAAGACCTTAGTGAACACCCGTTTACATGAGTGAATTTCACCTGCATGGACCAATCAATGACCTGTCCTGCTGGCTGCAAAAATGAGCCTAACAGACAGGGGGTGCTAGTGCAAGGGAGTAACGGTTCTCAACCTGAGGCCCAATCAGCACCAAGCTGCAGCCCATGTGACATTCTCAGGGCCATACAGGGAGTATTGGCTGTGTCCCACAATGCTAAATAGTTTGAGAACCTCCAGACTAGCCTGACAGATGAGTGGTCTCCTCACAATACCCATAGCAATCTTACAAGCTTTGGGAACATATTGTACCAAGTTCCCAGCCTTATTAAAGAAGACGTGTTAGCTGCCTCTCCAGTGAAAAGAATCAGAGCCTTGCAGAAATAAAGGATTGTTCTGGCTGGTCAAGGAAAGTAATTTTAATTTGCAGCGTTCAGCTTCCAACCGTTCAACAATAGCATGAGGTTAACTAGGTCAAACTGTGCCTCGTTCAAAACACAAACACTTTGCACAGTCATTCTGTGTATGTCACAGCTATTCTTAAAACAAATCTCTTTTTTTTACTGCATGTGAATTTACTGTTGGTGGAGGGCAGACACCTGTCTGTCTAGGCGATCAAATACCCGGTAAAGGTTCACCATTTATAGTCAGTGTCAAAATAGGATTGATTTGAACCCCTGGCCTAAAGATAGAGCCCCTTCCCACACCCTTGTGCTTTTCACTTCTTGATGAGAAAAAACTCTTCTCAATCCACAGCTGAGTCAAAAGAATCTTCTAGTCATATGAATCAGAATTTTAATTCTTTAAAAGGCTAGACTGTCATATCTTATATTTCATCTTTAAACTTCTGTAAAGGGGGGAGGGGACTGTGGTATGTTAAAATCTCCAGCAGAATGAAATCACACAGCTCAAAAGCATAGAAACTGTACTTTTGAACCCTCTGTGCTGGGGTACCCAGGGTACAGTCTGAAACTGGGGTACCGCTGTGCCTCCTTTCCATCCTGGGCTGTCTCTCCCAATGCCTTTCTAGCGACAAGCAGCAAACCCCTCCAGGTGATGTTATCGCTCAGCACAAAAGCATATGGAGCCCCCCACCCAGCTAGATTGCATGAATGCTCCCTGAGCTACTCATGAATCAGACAAAGGTATCAGAATATCTCCCAAGCCCCCAGCTTTGCACCCCAGAGCTGTAGCATCTTGCCCTGGTCAGAATCCTGACCAGTGTCAGTTTATTACCCAGTTTGCCCCTTCCTCGATGTGGGGGCAGACATGCAAGAGACAGCAGAAAGACTCCAGCGTATGCCACCAAATTAGCACCCTCCTCGAGAACAGGAGTAGGTGGAACTTTTCATTTCCCACAAGCCTCAGCAGGTCCATCTTGCTTCAAACCCCCTGGTCTCTGATTAACTCTCTCAAACAAGGGAAGGAGGTGTGGATTCTTTCTCCCCTTCTCTCCACACCGGACAATTATTCCAACAGCTGTCCTAGATACAGCAGATTTAATAACTGCAAATGAGAGGCATTTATCTCTGAAATAACTGTTGTGATAAAAAAAATGGTAAAATCAATGAATTCATTACCACATACCGACAGTAATACTTGGAAGAGAACAGGCATCTGCTGTTCTAAATGATTGCAGTCTAGTAGCATTTCAGCATTCGGAGGAACCTCTGTATGTAATGGAACATTTACAGCCTTTATCTGGAATCAAAATGGGCTAATAGGTGAAGGATGCCTTCTGCAAATGCCACCACGAAACGCCCCTGAACTGCCTGTGTTTTCCAGTCTCAACTCAGCAACAGTGATTGTATAAGAGATTATACCTGGAAAATCAGTTGCTCATCTCCTCTGAGACAATGAAGGGGGGATGATTAGAGAAATATTGCAGCCTATACAAATCTCCATGCAAACCAGTACTAAGCCTTAGTCCCACAAAGGCTTTAATATGTGCTTAATGTATATTTTATTAACTTAATGCAAGTTAAGCATGTGCTGAACTTTATAAACATGGCTAGTTCCATTGATTTAAATGGAAGTAACTATGGCAGTAAACTTAGTACACAGTAAACAATGGCAGTAGAACCTCATAAAGTGTTAGATGTTGGTTTCAAATGATCCTTCCCTTAACTTGTTGGATCCAGGGGCTTTCCAAAATGATTCTGGTGTATCTTGCTTCCTGTTGGGCCCAATGAATCGTAAGAATAGAATGTCTCTCATTCTGGAATTCTTTTCCTCCAATCCCAGTCAGAACTGGGAACTGCTGAGTTGCGCATGAATGAAAATCAAGATTTGAAACAAAAATGTCATTGAACTTTTAAAATCTCAGTTCAGGTCAAGTTTCAGAAATGTTCAGTAAAAGTGGTTGAAGAATTGTAACAAAGATATTGGGGGGAAATGTTACAGTTGTGGTTTTGGGGGAGAATGGGAAGGGATTTGTTTGGGAGAGTTTCTTATTCAAAAGTTTTTGCAAAACTTTTTGTTTAAAGTTTTTGGTTTTGAAATTTCCAAGTGTTTCTATTTTCAGTTTTCCCTTTTTCTCCCTTTCCTTTTTTTTCTTTTTGTCTTCCCCTCTCCTTTTTTCTTTTCCTTTTCTCCCTTTCCTTTTTTCCTTTCCCACCCTCTTTCTTTTTTCTTTCATTTTAACACTGAGAAAAGGAAGGGAAAGGAAGGAGAAGGGAAAAATAATAGCCTCAACCAATAAAAAGAAAATCCTTTTAAAAAGGTGACGGCTTTCAATTTCACCAAAAGAAAAACCTCCATTTAAAAAAAAACTTGAACATTTTTAATTTTAAAAAAGGCCAATTTTGTGTTCCTCGGGCGACCAATCCTAACACATCTTGTGCCTAAATCACAAAGATGCTGAGGACTTGCTGCTCCTATAGAAGCCATATATTTATACCAATATAAAATAGTATGGCATAAGGCCAGAATTATTCCCCATTAGGGCAATGGGTCATTACCTGTCATCTTGAGGTCCTCTAGAGTTCCCAAGTGGTATTCAAATAACCAAATGCATACAGAACATTAGCTGCAAGGTTCTCCTTATTCCTCGGGATATTTTGTGGAAAGGGACATTAGTGGGGTATGTGGATGTGCCTTTTTTAGTCTTCTCAATCCATAAAGTGGAGAGTTTTGTGGCTGGTACTATGACCCAGAAAAAAACTACAAAAGAAGTCATTCCTCATCTAGAAGCCACAGCCTAGTCCTTGCACAGCAAGCCTGTGCCAGTGAAATCCCCCTCAGCAGTATCTCTGTTATTCCTGCTTTCGCTTTGTTTTTTCACTTCATCCAAATGCTCCCTGATGGGGGACTGAAACTCTAGAACCCTCTGTGAATGCAAGTATGGGATGGGAATATCACGTGAAACATTCAGTTAGAATTTAGATCCTCAGTGGGTGGCTGCTGAAATCAATGGAGTCATGCCCATTTTCACCAGCTGAGGAGCCAGCCAATCATCTTTAAAAGAAAAAGTAAACAGGAATAAGATTTGGGACGACACTTAGCTGTCTCTAGAGACACAGGAGCTAAGATACAGTAGATATGCATGAATAAATACATACAGTAAACTCTATTTATTTGTCCTAGAAATACAGTCTAGTCAGTGCGTAGTGTACTGGCAGGAATAGCAGAGCATCCGACATGATGAATAATGTTTACATCCAGAATCCAGATGTCATTTTCCATCCTGTAGCTTTAGAAATAATGACCTGTTACTTCTTATTAAATCAAGGGTAATCCACTCACCTACAGGTCCAATGATAGCTGTCTCTGCTAATCTCCACTCAGGGAGCTATATCCATCAACAGCAAGGGCCTCGGTTTCCAGCAGCAACTGGAAGCCCTGTGTTCCACAGCAATGAAATCTCAAGTAGCCGTGCATTGTATAAATGTATGGGCTTGTCAGTAGGGTCCAGCACCAACAATGTCCTATCAAGAATTTGACCTCTAGCGTCCAAGAGCAAAGCAAATCCCAACATTCTATTGTATTCTACATAGGTTCCTGTACCATGCTGATCACTCACCGATCACGAGGAAAATCCACATGGCCCTGATACGTAACGATTCTCCCAGTACCTACCAGTAATGAAACCCCCACTGTAGATGGAACTATTAATAATAACCAAGGTTAAAATGCTGTGGCCTTGTAGATCAGGGGAGGCCTCACTTTAATTCTCTTTTATGCAGTTGTCTCTCTCTGCTTGATTGCATTGCTTACATCCTTGATTTGACTGGACAATTCTGGAAGCACACACCTGCCTTCCTTTGTTTGGATTTTTTTTTTCTGCTGAAGAGTGGAAAGAGGTTATTTTTCTGTGCAAAATAGAAAATTTAGAAAACAGCGATTAAATAAACAAATGTGTGACCAATTTATTATGAGATGTTTGCACACAGCAAGGTTCGGTCACATCTACTTTCGGATTCTAGTCCTTCGCTTTGGGGCTTTCGGACTATAATTGTGTTCAGTCTTCTATTTATACAATGAATCTATAATGTAATTTCATGAGGTACTGAGATGCACTGAAAAACATATGAGCACTAAGTTGCTCTGCCTAATCCATATGAAACAGTGTTGGAAATAAGCCTGGTAAACATGGCAAGAGAATGAGCAAGGATTTCATCTGGGGGTCTGACACTAATCTAAAAAGGATTATCTGGGAGATAGTCTGAGCTGCACAGTACTTGAACAGAGAGGACAGCGAATCCCATTTAAATGAATGCATCGGATTGCGAGTGGCTTCGACGCGATTATCACGCTGCCTTCATACTGACCATGCCAGTAGAAGTTCATCCCTTCCAGCCACTGGAGTACTCACCGTTACCGTTCCACACGCAGAATACAAATAGAGTTTAAGAGAAAGATGATTGTCTCGCACCCGTTTTTAATAAGGACAGCGTGTCTGTTGATCTGAAAAGAATGGATGAATTTGGCAATGGCCCTGGTAATCCACCTCGTTTTCTTGCTGCCTGTTTTCCACCAACTCCGCTCCTTGTTGCCTCAATGAACCCAAGTCAGAGGCGTTAGGATGTGGAGACAGAATTTGGCATGTTGCGACTGATGCCATTTCTGTGCCTATATTGTCCCGGGTTGAGATAAGAGAAGGGTTTGCCAACAATGAGTACCCCTTGTTTGACAGAAGTTGTGCTGTTAGCGGTGATGTTTGTCTCCGTATCACATCCTGCTCACTTCCAGTAGAGGGCACCTGCCTCATGAACAGTTGGGGGTGTATGCTATTCGTATTAACAAATCCGTAAGAATTTAGGTGTCAGAAACTGGAGATTTAAGCTTCAGTCCAGCAAAGCATTTAGGCACAGGTTTCATACAAGTTAGTTGTGCTGTTGAAGTCAGTGACACTATACTCACCTGCTTGAAGTTAAGCAAGTACTTCAGTATGTTTTGCTGCATCAGGGCTTCATATGAAAATTTTGAAAGAACTGGAGGGAACAAATGTCAATTTTGTAAAATGTTGTGACTCTCCTCGCCCTCTGGCAGCAGAAAAACGGTGTGAGGCCTGAAGTCCTCCCTTGTCTTGGAGGCTTTCATCAACCTACCAAGGTTTCAGAGAGACCTATAGTCCTTCCAGTGAATGACCTACCAGAGAGCTACTATGAAGTTCTACAATTTCCAGCATGTCACTTGTACTGCCTGCCACCTCATTGTATTCATTTTAATAGTTTCTTCCGCTGAGTGCACAACTCCTCTATAATTGTTTGGGGCAAGGCGGAACCTAGAGGAGGCCTTTGAATTTGTTTTATTTCCTCAGACCCAGGCCAATAAGGCCTCCAAGATGAAGACTCAAAGGTGGAAGATGGCTTTTAGCATAGTAAGAATTTGTCAACCTTTCACAAATTCAGCAAAAGCTTTTTTGTTTTGGCAGTTTTGTGAGGGGTGGGATACATTTTTCTCCCACCATACAAATATAGTTATTGGCCTTGCTGATGATCTTACTGAATTAGAGTCTGTTGTATGTAGTAGAGGTTGCATTGTTTGGGACAAGATTGACTCTCTCGCTACAGAAGCTTTCTTGTGTATTCTGCAATGGAGATTTTCTTCTGTACTCTATTGGCTTTCTTGTGTCAATTCTTTTTAAAGCATTATTTGGATTAAGTAAAAATGGAAGGAGTTGTGGTAGGTTAAATTGCTCAAAAGACAAGGCTTAATTCAGTACCTGTACATTATTCACTGAGCTTTCCAAACATAAAAGAAAGCATAACATTCTGTCTCACCCATGAGATTTGGAAATTTCCCCTGGGTAGTTCATGGGACATATTAAGTCATCTGCCATGCCTTTCATCCGCTGAAAGATTTCTACAGAGTAGATGACATGATTATAAAAAAGGAAAGATCATAAAACATGGGGCCCAATCCTCAGCTAGTGTAACTTGAAGCCAATTGAGGCGATTTGTGCCCTCTGAGGATCTGGAATATGATTGTATTTTTTAAATAGGCATAAATATCTCAAAGCAATAACACTGAAGTATGCATTTGCTGTTTTTAAGGGCCAATTTCAGCAACTTTTATGTTTAAATTTCTTGTTTGATTAGCCCACAGTGGGTTCTAGTCGCTTGGGAGAATTTTAAAAATCAAACCTAAAAATATGCTCAAAATATGGAAACCTAGAAAGTTGTCTGCTGTGCCAGGGAGTAACTTTATTTTAGTTTGAATATGTAAACATTTCCCTGGACTGTTTAGCAAACAGTTACTGGGAATTTGCTTGTCTCAGGTCCTCGACATTTTACCCAATATCTGAGTAAAAGCTAAATGCCCGATTCTCCCCTCCCTTACATCCGTGCAAATCAGGAGTAATGCTGATAAAATCAAGGGGCATCATAGTGCTGTAAAACTGGATTTGGAGGCGGATCAGACCCTTTGTGAGGATTTTAAGATTTTGTCCTTGTGGTGCATGTGGGTAGGTGCTTTTTGCGTGTGCAAACACAAGTGGCACCTCACTACCCACAACAAATTAGACAAATCCATTCATTCATTTCATTTGGGTGAAATCCACCCTTCTGCAGAGGACTAGCACAACGTCTATGTGCCGACGCTGTCCCACTTAAACCCTCTACATAAATTCAGCCGTTCCTAAGCAAACGCTGCTCCGTGTGAACACTCTGAAGAAGTCAATTTTTGAAGAATTATGCTGGGGGCCTGTGATGGGGTGGATGAACCCCACGCAGGAGAGTTAAGAGTGCAGGAAGATCTCCAGGCCCAGGAAGACCCTCTCCGACAGGCCTGCTCAGCTGCAGTTGGAGGAGTGACTTCAGCACAGCAGGGTGTGGGCAGAGAGAGGCAGACCTGCACTTGCTGCTGCTGAGGGACTACATCAGGAAAGCATCCCCTGGGAACGGTCTGGTGCAAGGAGCCAAGATTCCCTATCCTGATGAGATTCATGTACCAGGTCACCAGGGACAAGCACCACCCATGGGAGAGACAAAGTAGTAGGAAGAAGCCCAGGGAAGAGCATTACCTGGGCCACAAGTAGAGGACTCCTGCATTATGGTGCTCAGGAGGGCTCTTGAGTCACAACCCAATGGAGAGGGTTTGCCCAGATTCCCCTATCCCCTAACTACTAGTCAGGGCTGCCACCACAGACAGTAACTGCTAGGCAGGGAGGCTCACCCCACTCACAGAACATGACAAGTTCACTGGTTGGCATTCCCTGGCTCTGTACTCCCACTGTGTTTATAACTGCACATAATGCTGCAAATATAAACAAATTATGAGGATGAGCCTGTGGCCAGCTAACTTGCAGCCCGCGATATAAACACATAAGAACATAGGTAAATAATAGGTATGAATTAAGAGCCTACACGTCTTAAGCCTGTAAGACAATTGGCTTAATCAAATTCACTTAGGCCTAAAGCCTTGACATAAGTAAATAACCCATAAATGACCCTATACTGTAAGATAGAGTGATGTTATAAATAAGTGTTGCTAAATTGGTGACAGGTGACTGTAAGATGCCTGTTCATACCAGCTATAGATGTTAAGTTATGAACATCAGCAATTGTTCAACCATACAAATGCCATATTAACGAATTGACATATATGCTAATAAGCTTGAAATACAAGATTTAGTAACCTATGGAAGAAGGGCACCCCACAGTGGTAGGGTGGGGAAATACAGATAAGGAAAAAGACTGAAGCCCCTACCAAATATACATTAGATATGGTAGGCTTTAGCTAACTTGGCCCATACACACCAAGGACATTTCCCAGAACGTGCCAAGCCAAGAACCACTTGTCCTCTTACCTCCTGTGGGGCTCCCCAGCAAAGGTTGGTGTGACTATACGAGTGTTTACCATTCTGTATTGTCTCTATTTACTTTGCTACATTGTATTGTTTGTGAGATTACTAACTGTGCCAATAAGACTATCACAAATTCAGAAGGTTTTCCCTAAGGGCGGGAGTCTCTCTTGCATCCACGGGGGTCTTCGCTTTCAAAATAACTGTAACACTGTGGCAGATCAGGAGTCAAACCCTGCCAAAACCATGGATTGTGAAATTGGGAAATCTAAATGATACCTAGGCAATGAACCATAACCCCAAGGGGCCAAAATATCCATGTCAATTTACCATACATGACTAATCACACAGACAAGAGCAAAAGACCCGTCGACACTGCCCCACAGCTGGAATGATAAGGGTGTGCAAAGCCATGTGCACCAAAGTGCTGCACTGTAACTCCCCCATGTGGATGCTGGTGACGCAAACTAAAAGATCCCTAGTTAGCATTAACGTAACCCTCTGCAAATAGGATTACATTAATGCAAACCAGGAACCTTTTCGTTCATGCCCACAGTGTCTACACAGGGGACTCACAGCGCAGCACTTTGGTGTACAGTGTTATTCATACCCCCATCGTCCAAACTGTGGGGTAGTATAAACGTAGCCATTATCTTTATTCCATAGAGTGATGATGGGCAAGGCACTTATTCCCCCATTTTGAAAAGTGATTTTAATTGTGGGTGTTTCATTTTTGGCCACCCAATTTTAGACTCTGTGAGCCAAGTTTTCAGAGCTGTGGAGCACCTGCAGCTCCAATGGAGTTTATGCATGCTCAGCACCTTTGAAAATCAGGCCATACTTGTCTCAGATCAGGGATCCAAAAGAGAAGATATCCCAAACCAGAGGCGACTTCTGAAAATATCACCTGTGTGCACCTCAGTTTACCCATCTATAAAATGGGACTAATTACACTCACTCAGGGATGTGGTGAGGAGTAATTGATTAGTTGTAGCATACTTTGAATTCCTTAGATGGCAAGATGTTAGTAAGAATCAGGTGTGAATTTCTCAGGGATAAAGAAGAAGCTGACCAAAGAGGAGGGTAATTATTTAAAGAGACAGGGAAGCAGGGAAAAGTCAAGTAGTATCAGCACCACCATAACTCATAATAACGTACAATAATGAGACTCCACCACTGCATTCATTGGAGGCCAGAATCTATGATTTCCCATGATCTTATCATAAGACATATTTACTAAGTAATATGAGCAAAGGCCAATTCTCCATGGACGCAATGAAAACTGAAGGACACTTTGGAAAACTATTTCTTAGAGTCCCTGGGACTGAAAGACCTTTATAGTGGGTCATCTAACCCTGGGGTTCTCCACAAGGTGGTTGGAAACAGTTAACAGGGTGTCGTGACCTTTCCCGTATTTCTAGGCATCCTGGATAGATCCTATCTAGACAGGAGTGGATTTCCAGCACTGTAGTATGGGTAAGAACCATTGATCTAGCCTATTCTCCCTGCGTTGCAAGATTTCCTTATTCCTAAACTCATGTAGGATGACTTGGAGACTAGCCTTGAATATCTCCAGCGATGCAGCAGGGAACAAACATTACTGAAGCAGATGGAAGAGTAGTAGCAGCAACAACATCAATAACTTAGGAGTGGATTAGAGGCTGGACTCCAGCTGCCACCCTCTCCATCTTTTATTAGCACATAACATTATTAATTCCAGAGTTAAAGGAAAGCCAGTCCTGCAGGGGCAAGGAGGGAACCAGCCACTAATGGGACTGTAAAAGTTGTGGGGGGAACGGCCTTCTGTTCTGGCTATACTACTTCTGTTGAATGTTTGCTCTAGACAAGGGGAGATCTTTATAAGGCACAAATGGGACCTAGGAATGCAGGCTCCCTCGTAGTTTGAAAAGGCAGTTGGCTTTGCCTGGGGAAAGTCTTGATCCTTCCAAGAGAACTATTCCCTATGCCACCTCTGCCTCCTTCGGTGGTTGCTCTCCTCTTTCTCAGGCTGGAAGACAAACCTCGGGACCAGCTCCTTAACTGTGCTGAAGGTACAATACATGTTTACTCTGCAAAATGTGTGATGTTCAAGTAGAAACTGCTGCAGAAAACTTTTCTAATGCTGAGGAATAAAGGGTTAATTGTCATTATGGTACCCATATATTTAATAATATCTATCTCTTATCTAGCGCTTTTCAGACATAAATCTCAAAAATAATAGGCAGCATTATCCCCATTTTACAGATAGGAAAATTGAGTCAGAGAGCAGTGAAGTGATTGGCTGAAGGTCAAGGGCCATGGCAGTGCTAGGAATAGAACCCCAGTCCCGTTTGCCCTAATCTAGCTAGGCCAAGTATTTATACAACCCCTCATCACAGTCACATCTGAGCTCCTCACACTCTAATGGATTATCTTCATGGCATCCCTTTGTGGTAGCGCAGTACTACTGTCCAGTTTTACGGATGGGAAACTGAGGCACAGAGCGGTCACACCAAAACTCTTTGCTAGATAAGGAAATTGAATCCAAGGCTTCCAGGGCCCAGGCTAGTTCTCTAACCAATGGCCCATACTCCTTCCCATCTATCATCTCATCCCCCAGACCACCACATTTATATCTGAATTTCTTATCCTCTCATTTTCCCATATCCCTGCCTTTCACTAAGCACTGACTCACTGAGTCTAGAATAATGTTTGAATTATATAGTTCATACCTTGCTCCTGTTTAGGTCAATGACAAACCTAACAGACTTCAGAGGGAGCATGACCTATCTCCTAAAGTCTTTGGGGCAGCAGCTATGAGCCAAATTTTCATCTGGTCCAAATCAGTGTCACTCTATTGACTTCAAAAGACCTACAGCAGTCTACACCAGCAGAGGGTCTGGCGCCGTGTTTTTTATTGTTCTTTGTTTGCAAAGTGGCTGGCGTACCCTGGAAGTCATTTGTAGCATTATAGGAGGTGGTTGTTTATTATCGTGTCTGCCTTTAATTGTTGACTGGTCATTATCAGATGCACAAGACTGTGCTCCTGGCTTGGACTGGAGTTGCCGGGATTCATAGACTAGATAACAACAAATGAAATCAATGTACTAGTCACACGGAACAGAATCTGTAACCTGGGCTGCATTAGATGGATCAGGGAATGTTGGCTGGTACAATTGCACTGGACTACATTGGTTAGATTACAGTGGTTGGGATCAGTGGATAGGATTACACTGAGTGGGATAGGTCAGCTAGTTTCATTTAATACAATTGATAACCTGAATTTCTTTTAAACTTGGTTTTCACTGCTTTACAATAACAATTATCCCTAACTGCCATCATCCTCTCTGATGTATGCAAAAAGTTCATTATATGACACAGAGATGAAGTGTCTCATTTCCCCCACATTTTAATTTGGTAAATGGTGATTACAGGGGTAGGAGCTTTGCAAAACCCAATGAGCCCTGATACGTTAGGTAGCTTTTTATCAAGTCATCTTTACTGCATGTGACTGCATGGAGCCACATAAGAAGATGTCTCCAAAACCCATGCCTGCGGGTAGTGTTATTCTCTTGACTATCCTCAGACGTGTAGAGCATTCTTCTGCTGTAGGAAGACAGCATGGACGGCTGTAGCATCACATGAGATCATAGCTCTCTTGTCCTTAATCAGAAACGCTGAACTGCTCCATAAGCCCTTGTAGAGAAAGGAATTCATTAGTTTTCAGCTTTTAGATTCTGCATGTGAAGTGTCTCTTTCTTTCCTCTCTCTTCCTGTGGGGAATAACACGAGGAACCAGTGTTTAGAAAAAAATATATATTTCCATTTCACAATCCCCACATGATCTGAATCTCCTGCTCTGCATGAAACGGCAGTCAAAAGTCGCCATAACGGAGCAGTGTGATGTTCACAGCACTTCATTTCAAATCTGTGGACAAAGGGAGATTATTAGTGGCATTTTTCCTAGCTCACTGACATACAAACCAGGGTGCTGGCCTGGGGAGAAAGACTGACAATATTGGGAAAGCAAATAAAGTTCAGGGGGGGTCATGACTGAAGTTGCCGTTTTAAAATGAAAGCTCATTTCTTGTCTTCAAACACATTACAGCACCAGATTAGAGAGGACAAGAAGAAATTTTGACAGGAAATCAGGCAGAGTTAAGAGAAAGGATTAGAGCCAGAGACCGATTTAAGCTGTGAAACCCCTCAAGGTCAACTCAAGGATGCCTCTGTTTCACTCTTTGGAGACCCAGGCAAATCAGAATAAGGCTTGTGTTTTTACCATACATTAATATCTATGGAGTTCTTCTTTTGGAATTATTGCACCTTCTCTGTAGAATCTGGAATACATTTCTATTGAAAATTGTTAGTGCTCGAAGGAGAACAGAGTGCAGCCACACATAACTGAGCCCCAGGAGGGTCGGATCCTCAGCTGGTGTAAATCAGTTTCAATGGAGCTAGGTTGATCTCCACCATGTTATGAGCTAAAATAATCTGTCCCAAAGGATGGACCCGTGGTTGAGGCATGGGACTAGCATTCAGGCAGGAGACCTCCCTTATCCTTCTTGCTTTGCCACAGACTCCTTAGATGAGTTCTTTAATCTCTCTGTGCCCTAGGTTCCCATCTGTAAAATGGGGATAACAATGCTTCTGTTCTTCCACCCTTTTGTCTCTCTTCTCTATTTAGACTGTAAGCTCTTTTGGAACGGGGGCTGTCTCCTACTGTGTGTTTGCACAGTGTCTGGCTGACCAGGGCCCTGATCTTGGTTGAAGCCGCTTGTTAATACAAATAATGGTCTGGATCCTTGCTTGGAGGGTCTGACAATTTTAGGATTGAAGGAGACTCTGCATTTGGCTTTCCAGGGATAGATGGAAGACCTGTCTTGCAGTTCTTAGAGGACAACACCGAACTGACCTGTCTGGACAGACAGACTGGATCAGGCTTTTATTGAAAACAGTAGCACTCTGGGATAAGGAAAATATGACCCACTGTTACATTGTATATACAAGAGCTGTGCATCCTGCTGGAATGCTAATGACCTGACTCAGATTAAAAAGCAGTGAGTCAGATACTGTGAGTCAGATTCACATTTTACAATCGGAGAGCAGAACGGCTGCCGCAGTTAGCTCAAAAGTCCATCCCACAGCCCATCGATGTTTTTAGCCATCTACTCAGACCTAATCTCTCTCTTCCCTCCCCCCCCTTCGCTCTCTGCCTCTCTCCCCCTGGGAAAGCTGAATCTTATCTGTCTGCAGTTAGTGAAAACCAAAGTAACTGGACTTGCTGCTGGAACAGAAGAAATATGTTCACTGAAGAAATATGTTAACAGTTCACTGAGCTGTGAGATGAACAAGCTGGGTGTTGAAAAGAAAATCCAAGCTAAGAGTACATTTCCAGGATTAATAAAGCTTTTTCCTTTTGTTGTATATTTCCAAACACTGGGTCCAGGATGGCTGCCATCCGTTTTCTTCCGGAATTAGACAACTGGACAAATTTAAGGCATCTTAGACTCATTTGTCCTTGTAAACTGATAACACTGGCTGCTGCATCAGGAGATCTCTGTTTCCTCCTCCGTCCTTTGCTAAAACGCTGTCATGACTGCTCAGTGCCCAGGCCCTCTGTCACATGGTGAGTGGGTCTTTTTAAGGGAGTTGGGACTGTGTCTCATCTGTGTCCCTGATTCACTCCTCGGTTGTGGGACTGAGAGGCCGGCAAGCACATGACTGGGAGCTACTAGAAACGGGATATTTGGCTTCCTGCTTCCCAGTTCAGAGGGAGATGCAGGAGGTCTGATTAGCTCCACTCAGATGCGAAGATGCTGTGAGTACTTCGTTACTTAGGGTACTGTTGATTACCAAAGGAATTGATGTCCGAACCTATGGTAAAAGAGAACCAGTAAGAGAAGCCTTGATACCCTGTGTCCAGGTGACCCTGAAGCCCTCAGACGAGCCAAAAAAGGATATGGGGAGGGGGCTGATACAAGAATGAAGAGGTGAATACATTTTATGCAATAATAACAATAAATGAAACCCCAAGTAGCTAACTATTGAACATCAGCATTGTGTTTGAGACTATATTGAGTTAGTTGGGTCCAGAAGAAGAGGGGAAAGTGAGGCAGTAGCTTGACAATGGAGTGGCGAGTCTCTCTCTCTCTCTCTCTCACACACACACACACACACACACACACACACACACACTATTTCCCCCTGAATTCCCCACCCAAAAGGCAATATCATCACCACCTCTTTTAGATGATTAGTATTGGGAAGAGGGGCAAGGGTGAGAGGTAGCAACACCAGATGTTTTAACTTCAGCTCTGCGTGAGCAGATGTTATACACAGACCGCTCTGTGCTATTCTTGGCAGGAACTATCTCAAATAAAACTTTGCACTACATGTTCAGATGGAGATGAGATTTTTTTTTCAGAGTATAGCATTTAGAAATTGCATCACCTAGAATGATTTAGAGATCTTCCATGTTGCCATAAGATCATTTGGCATTTATTTTCATGGGCCATGATGAGGACCTCATGCTGCAGTGAGGTTTGTCTTGAATTCTTGTATCACACTAGCATTATTGGCTTTTTCTCCTGAGGGTTTCCCTCATGTTTATTGAAATGATTATTATATATTTTTTCACATACATTAGTGCTTAGAAGATGCTCTACAAACATATACGATGAAAGTTCCAGCTGTGAAGAATTTGCAATCTAAACAGACAAAGCAGATGAAAGATGGGGAAATGGGATATAACATGCAAGCAAACTGAGCAAAATATTCAAGGTGGCTTGTTAATCCTGTTTTAAACTTTGTTTTATTGCCTGAGCTGATTGAGAGAAAATATTTTTCAGGGGAAATTTTGAAGAAAAATATTCTAAATTTTCTATGGAAAAACAAAACCCAAACTATTTTTTTGTTTGTTTTTGAAGACTATTTTCAGTAAAAAAAATAATTAATAAATCTGTTTTTAAAAAAGAAGGCTGAAATTTTTACCCAAAAACCTTTTCAAAACCCCCAACTTTGGGGTTTCTCTTTGAAAACAGAAAACCCAGGTATCACTTCATGCACACACCCCTTTCTCCCTCTAGATTGCCTTCTCCCTGTCTGCATCCACTTGGTCACCTTCATATATATCCCTCCGGTACACCCAGGCCTCACCTTGGCCACACTCATTATTGCAGGTAATTTACTCCCCATTATTGCTGCTTAATTCACTGCAAGCTAGAGCCCGGTAACTTCCCCTGTGCACCATGGCCCTGAACCTACCCAATCCCGGTTTTGTTCCCACCAAAGACAATGACTGGACACCGGCTTCACTCCTGCTTGTTTTCATATCCCACAAATCAGCTTTTCACCTCCAATGTGCTTTCTGTAGTTCACAAAATGTACCTTTAGGGCATCAGCAAATGTCCCCATTTCCCTCTGATTCAGATCCGCCCCTACTAGGCACCTTTATCCCACTCAAGTGAGGAGTCAGTGGAGTGGCCATTTTTCCTGAGAGTCAGGAAATCTGGGTCTATTCCTAACTGTGCCACTGACTTTAGTATGACCCAGGGCACATTACTTCCCCTCTCTTTGCCTTTGTTTATCTAGTCTGTTTGTATTGTCTTTGGGAAACAGACTGTATCTAAATGTTTATACAGAACCTAGCACCTGGACACCTCTGTAATACAAAGGGTAGTAGTGCAGCTGGAATAGTGCTTGTCGACAGGCACTGGTCCATGCTCCACTTCTGTACTCCATCTCTCAGCTATGAGAACGCAGGGGGCATGCCAACATGGCATGTCCACCTCAAATAGCATGCAGCCTTCTGGTGAGCAGGATGGTAGGGGGGAGGGAGGCAAAAGAAAAGGAGAAAGGAATCTCCTTGTGCTCTGTCGTGCTTCTCTTTGCTGTAACTTTCCTCTCTAATCTTATGAAGACAGTGAGTAATTCTGTTCGGGGGGGGGGGGGGGTGATTCTTCATGTCCCGTCAATTTTCCTGTCAGACGTTTTGTTAAACTCTCGTTCAAGGCCGGGCTATTTTTTTCCCCCTTCCAGAGATTGTTTCTGCTCTTTCTCCTTGTCTGAGGTGTGCTCTGAAGGTTAAGAGCAAGCTCATTGTTAGATAGCTTGGGTGATTGGCTATTATCCTCTGAAATCCTCTGTCGTATACTTCACCATTTTGGTGCTATTCTCCTGTTTATATTTCCCATTCCCGGTTTTTGTTTCAGTTCATGTACATTTGCAGGGTGTCATCGCTGGGTTTCTTTGCTCTATTTTGACCAGCTCTCCAGATATCCTTCTCCAACTCTGCTGCACCTTAACGAATTCCTGTGAATATGAAACAGATCTGAACAACTTTTTCCCCCCAAGTTTTTTCACTGCCTTCCCTGTCACCTTTGGTTTCAGTTCACAGCTTCCCTTCTCAGGGATGTTTTCTCCAGCTATCGTCTCTATATATTTTTCCTTGATGTAATGTTTATTTGTAGATATAAAATAAGATTTCACATTTAGGACAGATTTCTATTAGAAGAATGAAAACTTACTGCTATGTAAAGCCCGCCATAGATTTTTTTTTTAAAGGATTTATGGAGTGTAAGTGCTGTTTTAAAAAATAGAATAAAGGAACAGGTGGCATTCCAGGGAAGTAGCTGCAGATGGAAATTCCATTCATGGTAAGTTACAGAGGGGAGAAAAAGCTACCAGTAGCTTTCAATAAATGAATTATGCTTCCATTGTGCAGTCCATAAAGCTGCATATTATAGTTATTGACTTGATAACCTGACACTTATAAAATTATCAATGAAACGACAGGGGAGAAAAAAGCTTTAAAAATCATAGTATCATTTCACGGTGCATCTTTGGTGCATTCCATTCATGCTCCTATTTTAAGCATAGCGACATATTCCAATGTTTATATTGAACGTAAATTGGACCAATGAAGAAGATGACATGTTTCTCCTCACGGGGACCCTCTGTGATTGCAGAAGAAGCTGCAAGAGTTTATGCATACAGCCCAGCCTCATTCCTCAGTCCATTAAGAACCCCTCTGTGCCATAACTCTGTCTCAGCTGTGCAATAACTGTGTCTGAGCTGGCCAGGATCTCTTCATCAACTGCAGCTGATCTAGGGTGATAAGATTTCCCAATTTTATAGGGACAGTCCCGATTTTGGGGTCTTTTTCTTATATAGGCTCCTATTACCCCCGCATCCCCTGTCTTGATTTTTCACATTTGCTGTCTGGTTCCCCTAAACTGATCTAGTGAGAGTGGGAAACATGGGTGGAGGGGGAGAGCCAGCAGGACAAGAAAATGGTGCCTTATTATCCATGCTTTGTGGGAGGAGAAGCAGCCCTGTGACGAACAGAGTGGACCATCAATAAATTCCAGGGTATAAACTAGAGGTGGCCAATGCCTGGCAGAATAAATAGAGCCCAAGGAATTGTTGTTTCAAACAGTGCCGTCTAGTTCTGGTCCCCCTTGAAGAGAACATGTTGGTCCTGATTCTCTTCTCAGTGACGCTACTGAGACTCCATTGACTTCCATTTTATTCCCGATGCCCACCGCTGTGAGTGAACAGACAGTCAGGCCCATGGGCCAAGGCAGAGGCATCTCACGGGGGGCCATATCCGCTGAGGTGCTAAGTAGATGTCATTTCTGAGGATTTCCCACGGCCCACATCCATCCTCACTCCCCAAAGGCATCACCCCTTTGCTGATGTCACTGAATGCAAGGCGACAGTGCCACCCAACTCCTCCCGGGGACCCACGTCCCATCGCCACTTGCTTGAGGAGCCATGTATCATGTCTCAGATAATTAGCTGATAAAACAGATTCATTGCCTTCCCTTTTCCACCGGAAAACGACATAAATCACAGCAGATTTTCTTCCTTGATAACTTAATGCCGCAGCTGTGAGGTGTTTGGGGATGAATAGGAGTCAGTGTTTGTTAACGAGAGTTTAATATCTTCATCGTCTGCGTTAAACTCCAGTTAATTAATATTCATTCAATTAGAAAATGTAAAAATAAATTATCCAAAATCAAATGTTACACAGGAAGCCAGGGAACTAATTTCTGCCATTTTAGGTGCTAATTATATTACCCTCGTCCATTTAAAGAGAGAGGCAAACAAGACTTATCTGCCACCAAAGGCATTAGCGGACTTAGTAATGAGCCACAGAGCCTTTCACTTCTAGGACAGTGGTTCCACTCTAGTGGGGACTGAAAATCATTCGTGGTCTTGGTCCAGTTCTTCTACAGACTGTTATCCCAATACTACTGAAGCCAATGGAAAGCATTTAAGTAGCAATCAGTAGGCTTTGGATTAGACCTCATGTCTATTCCTGACCTGCTGGGTGACCTTGGAAGGAACTTTTCCTTCCCAAGCCTCCGTTTCCCCATCTGACAAAATGGGGGTGATCACACTTACCTTGCATTGGAAATGGTTTAAGATCTGGGGGGGGGGTAGTGCTATATTAGAGCTGAGCAGAGAGACTTTGGGCCCTAGAGACCGAATAACCCTCTGACCTCCAAAGCTGGTGTGACTTGATCAAAGCTGAGGTATGGGGCAAGGTAGGCAAGAATGTGCTGTCACTGTTTGTTGAATCTTTAGTGCTTCACACAGCCACAACAAACACCAATCTGAAGAAGTGGCTTCTGCAATGTGGCACACAGTGAGCACCATCAGAGCACCGACACAAACTGTTTAAAAGGATCCTACCCTGCCCTACCCTATAACTCAGTCCACGTAGCTTCCCATGTTATACCTGTTCTGAGGTTAAATTGAAACCATCCGTCACCTTGCTCTCAATGTGGCGCCTTTCAGCAGCAGTGAAATTCTCTTTTAAAAGAAGAAAGAGGAGAACAAAATTCACGGGTTGTATCTTATCATGGCAGATCGTCATCAGGAGAAGAAAGAAAACCTCTTGGATGAGCGCTGGTCAGCTGCTGTATGTACTGTTTGAGGGAGTGGAAAGTAATGCAAACCACCAAGGCCAAGACAGCGAGACTGATCAACACTGTTGCAAAGGAGGGTACGATGAAGTGATACATAATTTGGAACAACTGAAAAAAAAATGATTAAAACTAGCTACACAAAGAGATATGGGACCAAAAAATCACAGAAAATCTGGAGCCAATCATGCTTCATTATGTAGTTTCATCCTGAGGAGAAGTGGAATTATTCTTTGCATGACATTTTTGGTTTGACTCAGACCATCGTAAAGACATAATGATATGTGAATGCTATACAACTGGACTGTGTAGCCACAGGCCTGGGCACCTTGGCAGGAATGAGGGCACTTCATGAAGGAAAAAGGATGGTGGGGGCAACAGATGCAGACAGCTTTTCCATCAGCTGGACCTGCTGTGGCTTTTTGTAATGGTAAAACACATGGCCTACCCCTGTGGTATGTTCCTATAAAGTTCATTTTCTCATTTGTTCATTTTACCACTGCTTCTGTATCTCTCCCTCTAGTCCCTTCACCTCCCTCTCACCCCTTCCCCTCCACTTTAGCTAAATTATTTCAGAAGCTCTGGTAGATTCCTGCTTTGGGACCCCATCCAGCTACCTTTAAAGTTAGTGACATAACTTCCATTGTCCTAATTAGGAGCAGGTTTGGATCCATTATTGCACTGATTTTCTGAATTGTTAGTCAGTTAAGCACAGCCTTAAGTGCTGTCCTGAATCAGACCCCTACCAAAGCAATTAGGTATGTGTTGCAAAGCAGAAGCTCTGGTATAGTTAAAGTTGAGATTTGCTTGCTGTTTAATAGCTGGCTCAAATGCTCAAAAATCCACATTTGCCTTTTGCGGATTGACTTGAATTTGCCATGCCTCATGGGGCTATGGAGTAAGGTTAGTGGTGTAATCTTGGTCATCTGACCAAGAAGTTCCAAATATACATCCCTCTCTCAGAAATTAGGTGTTTGAAAAATCAGCTGGTTCTTTATAATGTTCTCTGTAACATCTCTATTCAGCAAAGCACTTAACCACATGCCTAAATCCTATTGAAGCCAATGGGAGTTAAGCATACATACTTCAGTGCTCTGCTGAATTGGAATTTTAGTCTTGAACCTCAAAGCCGTGAGTGCGTCAAGATCCAGCAACATCAGTGACTGTATCACCAACCATGGCCTACCAAGATATCTGTGGACTTCCGGGACGATGTATCAAGCAAAGCACCTGATTAATCTGAATTAATGAAAGGCTTTAAACCTTGTAATGAGTTTCCAGGGGTGTTAAACTAGCCTCGAGCCCAGGTGCAGAATCCACCTCTTTGACAAAGCACTTTCCAAGGTCACCAAACCAATGAGCGAGATCATCCGCGCATATACCATGGAGAAGGTGGAAGAGCAGAAGATTCATGAAATTCACTTTGGGGCCTCAGCCTGCAGATCTAATTTGTCTGGATTTTTTTGTTGTTGTTACTATGGTGATGAATACCTAAGGACGGGGAGCCAATAGATACATAGGCTGGCCCACCATTAAGAAGGCAACAGTTGCCTCCAACAACCGACCTCAGTGTTATGGTCTCCATTCACGCTTCCATTCAACATGTCTTTCTGTGCATCCATGAAAATCAGCCATAGAAAACGGAGAGGATGGCAGATCTGCAGCAAAGAGCCCAGGCTCCTCCTCCCTCCACTAGTTTGATGCTGAGTGGAGGATGCGTGCACTTGACAAGATGAATCTCTCTGGCTATTTGAGGGCTTCACTGAAGTTTCCCATTTCACTGCTCACTCAGGCTGTTCAGGAAGATTAGAGCAATTGCTGGTGGCTTTGCAAACGGCTCCAGCAGATGTTAAGTAAATATTTTAGGAGGCACAGGTGCAGAACATGTGAAAAGAACAACCCTTCCAATGACAGGCCTGAGCCAACCATTGAAGAGCCAGGAGGATGGGCAAACAAGCCCCATTGATCACCACGGGTAATATTTTCAGGCTCACTTAAGTCACGTGCCGAAATATGTTTCACGCCAGGACACGATGACTTGTGGGGATTCATCTCCTAGAAGAGACCGGTGCACACATCTGGACATTCATCCAAAAGCTGATTGTGTAGCTTGGTCCCACGAGTGCTACGGTGCAGGCCACTCCAGGAATGACTCAGTAGTGGCACTCACCAGTAGCTGCAGATGACTCCAAACTTTTATGGCTTTAGCTGCCCCATGGTAAATATTTTGAGATAATGGCACCTGTTGTTTCCCCCAGTTCCTGGGGACTTGGTAGTAAGTCACATATCTTGGAGCTCAATTCTTAGGTCTGCACTGCATGGGCATATATCCAGCCCTGACAAATGCCCAAAGTCCTGTCCATGCATTCACTGTGCTCCGTTTGAACTTTGGGGTGAATACTCCAGGTCTGGTTTCTTTAGTTATTCCAAAGTCTGGGTCAGGAGTATGGAAGGGTTCCTGGGAGAACTGCAAGGTTTGAAATTCAATAGTGATGTAAATACTCATGAGCTTTATTTTAGTGACACCCCCTCCTCCCCCCATGGATGGCTATGTCTGCATGAGGCTCAATGTAGAAAGGGTAAGATTCTTTGGGGATTGCATTTGATTGGTCCAAATTCTGGACAGGAAGCTGGAGGGGACAGTCCCAGGATCTAGTGGTCCAGAGCTGTAGCTGGTGTATATTAGCATCTCTCCACTGGAGCAATGCCAATTTATACCAGTTGAGAATTTTGCCCTACATTTCTTTCACACTGTATTTTGCTAGGACCAAAATGCCAGGAATCTCACAAAAGGGCCTCGTCTTGGGGGTGGGGGGGAATTCAGCCCCATTTTATGGACTCCAGATAACTCGGATACGCAAGTCAACTTTCAGATACACCTCCAAATTGAGATTTTTTTTCTGAGGTTTGTCCAAAAATAATTAGGTGAGACGCTGTACAAACCTCTGCTACTCCCTTGAAGACAAAATGCAGTTCATATGCAGGCACTTTGTACCAATTGCATTCAGTTTCCTCATGAAAGGAAGCGAAGATGTGTTATCCTCCCCTCAAGTTAAGTTGTTGTTTTTTCCTCCCCAGTGGTGCAAATGGAATAGAGTCCAAATCTTCCTCCGCAGAGTGTCTGTGGCAGTGGAATGTCGGGGAACCAATTTGCCTGGCTTTGCTAGTGCTTTCTCCTCCCTGCCTTCTATTTATTGTTTCCCCCACTACACTCAAGCTATAATGACATCAGTAATGACTGAAATTTTATTCTCATTTTGTATTTATCTCTGTCTGTTTCCCTGGCTTCTGCCCAGTCTGCCAAGTTTCACTTAAAAAAAAAAGGACTCTTTTGTATCGGCACTGATTATGGGCCATCAGATTTGACATCCCTTTCGAATTACGACCAGTCTTCAGAGATGGACAGATCCGTGCTCTCCTCTAATGCTGGAGGGTCACCGGCTTTTCTGGGAGAAAATAGCGGTAGAGCGGGGCCTGATGATTTTTCTCGGGCGAAAGGGACGATTTCAAAATGGGTTTGTATTACACTGACAGTTCCAAGTGTGAATCACTCCCATTTATGTGATATTTCCAGCAGCTCCGCCAATTATGGCCACCTTTGCCATGAAGAACAAGGAAATTAACAGCAGCTAATGGACTGACACAACTCTCAGTGCCAAGTCTCTAACATATGACAAGGAAGATCAGTCCCTGCCTGCCTCTTTTCTTATTTTCTTCACTGTCAGATATTTATTGTAATAGTTGAAAGGCAGCATTTAGCCAGCCCAGCAGTTTCTATTTAAGGTGCTGTTCTCAACAGGCCATGCCACAGATAAAGAGAAACGTATATTTGAGGATGATATTGGGGTTTAAATGAAAATGGCTTTAAATTGGCTTGGTGAACGTGCTTATTATTCACTGGGATGATTTAAACACCTGTTTCAAACAAAAGTTAAAGGAAATATATATATTGTAAAATAAACTAGTCTGTGCTCACTCAGGATAGGAGAAAATTATAACTGAGCAACGGAGCGGCTAATGGATTCCTCCTTACGTGACGTCCAGCCAGCCAGCATAGAAATGGATGCCGGGGACTGTGTCTGCTTTGAGCAAGTCTAACTGAGCAGGTTCCAACAGGCTCAGCCTCGGCAGATTGATTCCTTGGGAGTGTCTCCCCTGAACGTGAGGCCCAGAAGGTGGTGATGGTAGGAAGCAATTCTGTCTCCTTGCCCCCACCCCAATGTGCCACTGCGGAGTGACTAGGGGCTGGAACTGTGCCACGAAGGGCCTGATTCAGGACAGCACTTAAGCATGTGCTTAACTGACTAGCAATTCAGAAATTCTCCCATAGAGACAGAACCATGGAGTGTCAGTAGTGCGCACCACTATGGGATTCTGGCTCCTCTGGACTGCACAGTAGCCCAGAAACAGTGCTCAGGAGGCTGCTGTAAATTAGAGCAGCCATGGAGCTAATTCCCCAATGTACCAAGAGGCGAATCCTGACCCCATCGCAGGGACCGACTTTTTTTTCTGTCTGTAGAGAGTTAGCACAGTGGGGTCCTGATCAGCCCCAGAGGACACTAGGCACTACCACAATACAAATCATAAAATATCAAGAGAAGGAATCTGCATCCAAACTTTCCCAGCGTTCGGTGGTCTTCACGTTGTTAGTTTTGGCTGGGCCTGTTTTCAAGCTAGGAATCCCCATTTCATAAAGCTGCAGGACGTGGGGTAGGGCCAGCTCTAGTACTGAAAAAGATAGTATTGAGCAACAAAAGTGTTGTTTTTGGCAAAAGATTTAGCCGTTGACTCCTCAGAAGCTGCTGGTGGGGTGGGAGAGTGTTAGGTCTCTGCTCTGCACACATATTAAAAATTGGAGGTACCCAGATAGTTGGGTTCCAAATAACTGTATTTACTAACTTCACAAAACCATATAAGGCCAAGCGACCTATATGCACATCATTGATGTGTTAGGATCTGGTGGCTTCTGCAGTAGAGGACAGGGAGGCACTACAAGACTTCTAAACTATTTAAAGGGATATTACCCAATACACTACAGGCAACTATGAATGAATTAGATGGTAAAAGGCTGCTAACAACAGCTTTGTCTCCTCATGTCTGATCAGTAACGGGGTGTTGGTTTGATGGTGCAATGATTGTAACTTAATATCCTCTTTGGCAGCTTTGGGGAGTGCCATTTCTATGGACAGAACTGGAATTCGTTCCCCTCGCTTGTGTAGCTTCAGTGACACTGAGCTGAATTAATTGCTTTCCAAACTCTACTGCTAATTTATCCCTGCTCTCTCACCGTCATTCATGCCGAATTTTGAGGAATCTAAGGCTAGAGAAGGATTTTCCCCAATAAAGGCCAGATTTCTAGATCACAGGACCCTCAACCGAGGTTCCCTCCTTCCTCTGAGGCGCCGATCCCAAGGGAGCATGTCGCCACCAATCTTCTTGGGGGTTTTTTGGTGTGTATCTTTTCAGCAGACTGACTCACATCAGGGCCTCAGGGAGCCCTTCTCTGAGGCTGGTGTCCCAGGCCCAAGGGAGTTTATTCCAGGGAAACCAGGCTGATCTCTGGGTCCATGGGGAGCGTGAGTCCTTGCCATCGCACTCAGAATATCCTCACCAGCTGTGCACTGGCTGCTGTGGAATCTGATGTCAGCTGATCCCGGCAAATCGCTGCCTGGAAATGGAACTTTCGCTTCCCTGCTAATTGTTTGGAATTCTTTGAACTCGTGTCTGTGGATGGCACTTGAGACCGCCTCTGCCTGGTACTCCTCATAAACAGATGGAGCGTTTGTTGACGTTTCGGTGACAGCTTGAAAACTTGTCTCCTACCTCTGAGCTGAGCCCTTTCTGCCTTGTCCTCCATCTGCCATCTCATTTTAAAACTAGCAGAACAACTCAAGTGAAGCAATTTCGACTTTTTCCATCTGTGCACAGTTAATTAAGAGGGTAATGAGAGCCCCGAATGAACAAGCCCTGCATTAATTCAAGATATGATTAAGGGAAACAGTTCCAAAATTGAATATATAGATGCGTGTACGCACCCCTATACATATAAGAGAGCCAGAGTCCCTTCTAGTTGTCAGTGATCAGCCCCTGCATTGATGGCTGCGGCTGATAGAAAGGAGGAAGAAAAGAGCCTATGAAACGCGAATTCATGTTCCGAACAAGAGATCTGTGTGCAACAGGCTCAAAGGGAAGAGGAGTAAGGACCAGAGCTGTGGCAAAGACTGAGAATGGCAGATTCTCTCATAGCTGATGCTCGGTGGAGAAAATTTGGCTCTTTTTTTTTTCAACAAGGCTTTGGAATTAGGGCTTGATTTAGTGACAAAATCAAAGGAATTGGAGATGTGCAAGGCTCAAGACTGATCACAAATTAAACTCATATTAATAATACAGTTAAGTTCAGGTGTGGATCTGAATGTTGTACCATCTATATGTCCATCTAGGTTCTTTGGCGGGATGTGATAGAGGTCTACAAAATCATGAATGGTGTGGAGACAGGGAATAGAGAAATGTTATTTACCCATTATCGTAACACAAGATCCAAGAGGTCATCCAATGACATTAATAGGCAGCAGGTTTAACACAAACACAAAGAAATACTCCTTCACACAACACACAATCAACCTGTGGAACTCATTGCCTAAGGATGTTGTGAAGGCTAAAGTATAACTGGGTTAAAAAAAGAGTTAGAGAAGTTCATGGAGAATGGGTCCACCAATGGCTATTAGCCAATATGATCGGAGACACAACCCCATTCTCCGGATGTCCCTAAACCTCTGACTGCCGGATGGTGGGACTGGATGACAGGGGATGGATCACTGGATGATTACCCTGTTCTATTCATTCCCTATGAAGCCTCTGGCACTGGCAGGCTATTGGGCAAGATGGACCATCAGTCTGACCCAGCATGGCCATTCTTATGTGTTTATGTTTAATTGGCAACTATCACCAGAGTATTTAAGCACTTGAGCCCACTTCTAGAGAAGATCTAATAGGTCATCTTGTCCACTTCCTTCCAGCCAAACCAGGGCTGTTCCCTGCAGTGCACCCTCAAGTACTTTATCCAATCTAGATTAAAAATTAATAATATTTATTTATATTGCAGTGGCACCTAGGAGCCCCAGTCATGCACCAGACCCCATAGTGCTAGCCATTGTGCAACCACAGAACAAAAAGATGGTCCCTACTACAAAGAGCTTACAATCAAACATCCATCTCAGCCAGGGATGAATTTTGCCCAAAGGGAGCAGAGCGGAATGAGGGGATATGGTTCAGCAAGGGTGGCCATCCTGAGCCTGAGGAGCCAGAATTTACCAGTGTACATTGCCAAAGAGCCCCAGTAATATGTCAGCAGCCCCCCATCAGCTCCCCCACCCCGCTGGCAGCCAATCAGTGCCTCCCCCTCCCTCCCGGTCAGCTGTTCTGTGGTGTGCAGGAGGCTCTGGGAGGGAGGGGGAGGAGCAAGGGCACAGCAGGCTCCGGCGAGGGGGGGGGGTGGGGTGGAGTGGGGGCAGGGCCTGTGGCAGAGCCAGGGGTTGAGCAGTGAGCACCCCCCGGCACATTGAAAAGTTGGCACCTGTAGCTCTAGCCCCAGAGTCGGTGCCTATACAAGGAGATGCAAATTAACTTCTGATGAGCTGCATATGGCTCCGGACCCACAGGTTGGCCACCCCTGTGGTACAGAGGCTGTGTTGGGTAGGATAAGATGGGAACAGGTACATAGGAAGGGGTGATGTAAAGGGGCTGGAGGGTGAAGATGAGGGACTTGAACTTGATGCAGAAGAGAAGAGGAAACCAGGGAAGGCCGCTAACTTTCCCCCTTTGACCTTACCATTCCCACCTGCTGTGACTCTCACAAGCTATTCCTCTTCTGAGTTCATGTTACTCAGTAGTTTTGTAATTTGAAGAGGAGTTGTTGTTGGGGGGGCGGGTTCTGGTGAGCAAAAAAATGTTAGGAGACTTGGTACCTTTGAAGAGGTTTGATCATTTTTGTTCTTAGATTGCTTTGGAAGGAGTAAGCATAAGCAACCATTTTTTTTATTTTCCATTTCCTTTGTCCCACAAATTGGACTTGTACTCACTCAGGGGCAGGGAATTCAAACCCATTAGCAGTGACTTGGGAGAAATGTTATCTAGTTTATTATATTGTCTGGATCTATGTAACTCTTGATGAGTTACATAGATCCAGTAATGACTACTCATTACTCATAGATTAGTCTATGAGTAAAGTGTGATTGGTTTAGAAATTCCTCTGCAAAGCCTGTGCATTTCTTGCTTCAGCTGCCACGTGTCTCTGAAGAGTTGAATTATAAACTGGAGAACCAACCAGGATGGCGCTCCAGGGAGGATGTGCTTAAGCTATTGGAGAGACTTACAGCTTCAGTACTGGGCCTGCAGCTCAGGACAGCAGGACCATGAGCTGGAAGGGTTACCAGATAGTCTGGGCCCAGGAAGCCTGCCTGAGAGGCCAGAGCAAGACTGTGTTTTGCTGACTCAGACCCGGGGCAGGTAGAAGAACCTAGATCCAAACATAGCTGCCCGGTGAGAGCCTACAAGGAGCAGCTCCACCAGGACTGTGACATATACTATTATGACTGGGTATAGCTGAACCATTAAAATAAGAATTGACCTAGATCTCTGTACAAAGCCTGCATTAAACTTCTATCAAGGTTGGAGAAAAGTTAGGCTAACTTTATTATTATTTATTAGTGGTATTTTATTATTGCTAATATCTTTAATTCCATGCTCCAATGCACTCTCTGCCCTTAGGCCAAAACCACCACAAGAAAGCCAGTCCCCAGGAAATTCCCAACCCGGTTTTGTAGATTCAGGGAGCATTTGAGATAAGTTTCTGATAAACATCCAAACTTTTGGAGATCGGCACATCTGGTGGGCCAGACTCCTCGTCCCAGTCGAACAATAATGTGGCTATAAGTAATTTTTACTTACATCTGTAGAAAACATAATTCCTTCCCAGGCTGGGAATTTGTAACTAAAGTTTCCATCTAAAAATATTTTTTTCCCCAACTGAGCTTTAAACTCCTTGAAATAAGGGCTAGTAATGGAAGTGCTGACAGTACCTTAACTACAGCAGCGTGAAAGGAGTGATATAATAGTTTATTTCAGGTAATGCCATGGTGATTTTTAATTTACATAATGTCAAAAATGCAATATGTGAACTTTTAAAAGCTACAAAAAAAAGAAGAAGAAGGAGAAGTAGTGATAAAAACATCATCTATTTTTTCCTGCTGCTTCCGCTGCCTCCTTGCTGAAATGGAAGAGAATGAACAAAAGCTGTGAGGAAAACCTCAAGGCCATGGTTATTTGCATGATGCAAACTGCACATAATGTACCCTCGAGGTGTTTGAAAAAGAGGCTGACCCCATCTCCTTATTCTCGTCTCAACTCATTTGCTACTTTTAATAGCTTAGCATTTGCAAAGAATGTTTAGATGTTTTTTTCTCCCAGTGCATTAAAGCAAGACTGGTACTTAACAGAGCTAGTGGATGGCGTGGAAACCAAAGTGAAGCCAACAAAATGGGCAGAAAGGGTCAAATCCTAATATAATAGGAATTAAGACACATAAAGCACAATGAGTGTTGCAAAATAGTGCTACCCCTTTGGCCTGATCAGTTTTGACAGTATTCAAGTCTTTGCAGGGTTGTTTGTCTTTGGAAGAAAAATCAACGAATCAAGTCAGATATAGTCTTTAGCATAATCTTGTTTATTTACCAAAAAATGTACATAAACTCCTGTTTCCCTGCATACACTAGAAACAAACAGCAGGCAATTTCTTTTTGGATTGATAGATTCCAAGGCCAGACTTGACCATTGTGATCATGTACTATGACCTCCTCTATAGGCAACAGAACGTCTCTGAATTAATCCCTGTTTGACTGAGGACTGATCATTTACCAAAATCGCCAATTTTGATTTTAAAATGTCTACTGATGGAGAATCCCCCACAACCATTGGCAAATTGTTCCAATAGTTAAATGTCCTCACTGTTAAAAAAAACTCTGCCTTATTTCTAGTGTGAATTTGTCTAGTTTCAGTTTCCAGCCATTGGATCCCATTATACCTTTAGTTTTTAGCTCGAAAGGCCCTCTGTGATCAAGTTTCCATTCCCCATACAGGTAGTTATAGTCTGTGGGTCTTAACCTTCTCTTTGTTAAACTAAACTAGTCGAGTCTTTTCCTGTAAGGAATGTTTTACAAATTGTAATCATTCTCATAGCGCTTCTTTGAACCCTCCCCAATTTATCACCATTCTTTTTTAAAATATGGACTCCTGAATGGGACACAATAATTCGGTAGCAGTTGCATATGCCAAATACAACCTTGCAACTCCAATATTCCCTTTCATACATCCAAGAAACACGTTAACTGTTTGGGCCATAATATTACACTGGGAGCTCACGTTCAGCTGATTATCCACCATGACTTCTGAGCCATTTTCAGTCATTTGCTTCCCAGGACAGAGTCTCCCATTTGTTATGGCCAACAATGTTCTTTGTTCCTAGGTGTATGGCTTTACATTGAGCCATAATAAAACATATATTGTTTGCTTACGCCTAGCTTACCACGTGTTCCAGTTCATTCTTTGTCATGACCTGTCCTCTTCATTATTTACCATTGCACCAGTCTCTGCATCATCGGCAATGGTTTTAAGTTTTCTTCCAGATCATTGATTAAAGACGTAAATAATATAGAGCCAATAACCAATCCCTACAGGACCCCCTATAAACACCCTCCCTCAGTGATTCCCTGTGTACAATTATATTTGAGATCTACCAGTTAGCCAGTTTTTATTCCATTTATTGTGTGCCAGTTCCTCTTAAATACTTATACCAAAATTAAATCACATCTAGTCCAGAACACAGTGTCTACACAGGGCATTATGCCAGCATAGCTATGGTGGTATAATTATACTGCCATGGTTCTGTGGGTCAATTTCACCATGTAGACAAGCTCTCCCACTGTGACAAAATAATACTGAGATCACCAGTAACAAAATCCAGTGTAACAAATGCAGTAAGAAGATTGACCCACCAGAGCTCAGGTGAGATAGAGGAAAACCATTCGTGGATTGTTGGGTAGCACTGAGAGGCCCCAGCCAAGTTTGGAGCCCCATTCAGGTAGGTACTGTACAAACACAAGGTAAAGGATATGCCCTGGCCCAAAGAGCTTACATCTGAAATTAAAGTCAGAGGTGAAGTGATTTGCCTAGACCCCATGTCTCCTCATACTGTCTCCCCAAAACCTTTCCCCCACACAAGTTCTTAAAATAGAGTTTAACTGGGTCTTAACTGGGCCAGTGTAGGGGTCGCGTGGGCGGGGCGCGGCCCCTCTTCTTGCTGGTCTGGCGGGAAAAGCCTCGCCCTGTCCGCGGTCAGTGACCCTGAGGGGAATTAGCGGGGTCGCGGACCCGGAAGCCCGCCGCTCGTGGGGCGGGAGGGCTAGGCTCAGGCCCACCCGGGGGTTAGTCTGGAGTCCCGGGCTGGTCTCGGAGCGGGGTGGTATCCCCACGCTTCTTCTCAGCGGCCCCGTCCGGGCCTTGGCCGCGGGGCGTGGGTGTGGTCAGTGGGCTGCCTGGCAGAGGCACACGGTCATCGGCTCGGGCCCCTCTTCCCTGCTACCTCCGGACTCCCCTTCCCTGGGTACCTGGTCGGTTGTGGGGTCCTCGGCGTCAGCGAGGGTCATGGGCTCCTCCAGGTCGCTGTCCGGAGGCAGGTCGGGTAGGTCGTTGGGGGAGCCGGCTAGCTCGGTCGGGGGTTCCTCGGGGAAGAAGGCTGTCGGCGGAGTCGGGGCCGGCAGCCGGTCCCCAGGGTGAGGGCTGTGCGACACGTCTGGTCCCTCTTCGGGGGGGTAGCCGGGTAGTAGAGCTGGCGGCGGGTCCCAGTCGCGGTCCGGCGGCGGTCCCCACTGGCCCTCGGGGTCGCAGGTTGTTCGGGCCCTCAGCCGGGCCTCTAGCCGAGGGTCCAGCGGTTCCTCGGGGTAGTGGCCGAGGGGCAGAGGCGGAGGCCTCTCCCAATAGCCGTAGGGCTGCTGGTCGGGGAAGTCCGGTTGCGGAGGTAGCCCTTGAGGGGCTTCCTTCGCTGCTGGCTTCCTCCCTGCGGCGTCTGGAGGCAGCCATCTTATCCGGCCGGGGCCGCCCCCGGGGTTCCGGGGGTGGGGCTGACCCGGCGCGGACGGGGCCCCTCCCGGCCGCGGCGTGCGGCTGGCTGGCGGCGAGGCCCCTCCTCTCCCGCCCTCGGGCCTCCGGGGGCGGGGCTGGCCTGGCGCTGATGCGCCTTCTTCGGGCCGCGGCGTGTGGCTCGCCGGCGGCCACACCTCCTTTCCCCCGCCCTCGGATCCCCGGGGGCGGGGTCGTCCTGGAGCCGCCGGGGCTTCCTCCGGCCGCGGCGTGCGGCCCGCCGGCGGCCGCGGCTTTTCTGGCCCCCCTCCCGGTTCTCCGGGGGCGGGGCTCAGCCCGTGCTGGCGCGGCTTCCTCCGGCCGCTGCCAGGGGCTGTTTCGGGCGCGGGCGGCGTGCAGCCGTGCCGCCCCGCTACAGCCAGAGACTTGGGCTGTCTCTCTCTACAAGGGGTAACTCCACTTTGAGCCATTAATAGAACCCAATGTGGCAAAACTGGCTGGTGAGTCTTGCCCACATGCTCAGGGTTCAGCTGATCACCATATTTGGGGTCGGGAAGGAATTTTCCTCCAGGGAAAATTGGCAGAGGCCCTGGAGATTTTTTGCCTTCCTCTGCAGCAGATGGCATGGGTCACTTGCTGGGGGATTCTCTGTACTTTGAAGTCCATAAACCAAGATTTGAGGACTTCAATAGCTCAGATATAGGTAAGGTATATTGTAGGAATGGGTGGGTAAAATTCTGTGGCCTGCGTTGTGCAGGAGGTCAGACTTAGATGATCATAATGGTCCCTTCTGATCTTAAAGTCTATGAGTCTATGAGTCTATAAAACATTGTTAAAGCAGCCTAGTGTGACAAAATAATTCCGAGAGACACTAACAGAAAGCCTACATGACAAAAGGATCCTCAGACTAAGAATGAATCCCTTGAGACAATATTAGACCTAGAATATCAATCATAAAAATAAAACAAATAGAAGTCATTTGTGAAGTCCAAGCTACCAGAAAATCAAAGTTTGGTCAGAAGCACTTTGCCGTAAATCTGTGTACCCACCTTGAAGCCTCGCACAGTTACAGTTTTAATCTAGCACATTAGTGAGATTAATATATGGCCTTTTTTGCAATTAAAGTGCATATTTTAGCACTTCTTCTACTTTCATGCCGTATAAACTTCCAGGAAATCACAGACTTATAAACGTTGCCAGAGCCCTAACACTGTGGGAGAGGCAAGAACAGAGAGACAGAAGCAACGTGGGCTGCTGCTTCCGTTTTCTAATTGTATCATAAGTCAATACAATCAAACCCATGTGGGTGCAGCGTTAAGGGCTGGGAATTGAAACACACACACAGACAGGGAAATTTAGATTTAGGGCCCCCACTGTATTTCTATCCAGAGAATAAAGGTTTACAATGGAAGTGCTTTGCAAAGGAAAGTAAAACGTGATTGGCCCCATTTTACTGATGGAGAAACAGAGGCAGGAGGTAACTTGCCCCAGCTCACTCAGCAGATCAATAGCAGAACTGGAAATAAAACTAATGTCTTGGACTCCCAAGCTGGCGCCCTATCCATGCTTTTTCCCCCCCTTGATACCGTTCCAGTTATATGAGGCTACCTTATGATTTGTGAAAGAGGATCCCCATCCCTTACACTTCAGTACAGGAGCTACTCATACCTCTTAACACTGTCAGTTGCTAAACTCAATGGATTACCAATTTATCTACTTGCTTAGGCTCCATCCCCAGAATACCTGTCCTACTGCACATTGCCCTTGGATTCTATGCTTTTGTCAGACATTTAAGTGAGCCCCATAGTTTACATCTCAGACTGGCCTCCTTGCATTACTGACTATGACCCATCTGTGAGCCCCTCTGTGTATCCAGATTGACTGGCGGCTGCTATTGCATAGAGGCGCTGAGTTAGCACAGCAGAACTCTGGGCTGATTCAGGCTTTTAGGTCCTGATTCAGCAAATCACTTAAGCCCGTGCTTAACTTTAGCTCTATGCTTGTATCCCCATTGACCTCGATAAGCCCATGCTTAAGTGCTTTACTGAATATGGATGGGCTTAAACCCAGGCTAGAGTGTGGGTTTTTTTCTCTGACTCGAAGACTTTAAAAGCACAGATCTGACTCTAAACTGAAATGAAGGGGGGAGGCCTAGGGAAAAGGGAGGTGAGAGGGATGCAAACGAGAAAAGGGCAGATGCCAACATTTCTGTGATCGAGGCACCTCTGCTGGAGAAAAACAAACAAATAAATAAGAGCTGAGCTTTAGGCTAGGTTTAAATGGCTTTAGAGTCAGTCTGGAAGCTGATCCACTCAATCCAGTGCTGCTGGTGCCTCTAGCGTAATAAAGCTCAACTCCCTTAAATGTCACTTTGGAAGGTGAACAGATGGGAAGTGGAGCTAGAAATATACAATCATGTTATGTTTCTTTTAAGAAAAGGGGGTTGTTTTATTTTTTTTGCTTACTCGTGAGTCCCTGTCTGCATGCTCTCTGACTTTCTTGTGTTCTTTCTTTCTCTTTCTCCTGATTCAAATAAATGAAAGATTTTTGATCTTAGGCGTGTACACCACTGTGTGTGTTAACTCACAGCCCTAAACAACACTCATCTATGACCTAGCCACTTTTGGCATCTTACTAAGGGATGAAGATCATCATTTTTTTCAATAGAACAGGGAGCAATGGTCTCAAGTTGCAGTGGGGGAGGTTTAGGTTGGATATGAGGAAAAACTTTTTCACTAGGAGGGCGGTGAAGCACTGGAATGGGTTATCTAGGGAGGTGGTGAAAATCTCCTTTCTTAGAGGTTTTCAAGGTCAGGCTTGACAAAGCCCGGCTGGGATGATTTAGTTGGGGATTGGTCCTGCTCTGAGCAGGGGGGTTGGACTAGATGACCTCCTGAGGTCCCTTCACCTTTACCTGAGTGTAAATTATAAAAGCAGTGATCTTGGAAATATAAAATGTGTTTTATGACATGCTCATGACACACTATTTATAATTAATTATGATTGATCATTACAATATTTTTATTACATTATGAAAACAGCAACATGCTTCCAAGATCTCATTTTTGCAGCTTGTATCACTCTAAGTAAGCTTCTTGTAAGCCAAGGCTCTTGTTTCATCAAGGAGAATCAGATGCGAAACAGCAGGAACGGATATAAGAAGCCAACTCAGAGAGTTCCTCCTGCATAAGCATTCAGGCCTTGAGCAGCCCAGGCAAACAATGCACGTTACAACAAAGCTTAAACTTGTTCTTCTTAATCATTTTAAAACAATACTAGCTGCTTATTTAATTTTAAAAATAGCCAAAAATATCCATCTCCCTTTCCATTTCTTATAATGAGTCCTGAAGTTTAAATCTCCTCAGTGTGATAGAGATGCTTGCTTTGATCTGCTTCGCTGTTGGAAGTCCCCAAGGCTCTGAGCTGCTGGTCCCGTGCTGCTCAGGGGTCCCTAGGGACAGCTCTGTCCACCATTAGGGAATTTTTTCCCGAGAACCCCCTGTAACATTTCGCAAACCCCCAGGGGCTTACAAACCCCAGTTTGGGAACCACTGGTCTATGTACTATGATTATGCAGGTCACAGCTGAAGCAATATGAAGCTCCCATTTCAATACACATGCCATATCTTTCCACCTGTTTTTCTGTGGATGGCTGGACTTCCTGAAATCAGGCCCCTATAAGGTGTATTAAATTGGGAACCCAAAATCTCGGTCATCTAAAATCCCTCATATTCTGTATTAACAACAAACAAGGAAGAACAGATATCTCCATGAGAGAGAGCGCGCAGTGTGTACCTCCTCTGTAAAAGGCTGCCCCTGAACTGAACAGAAAAATGATAAGCTGCCTCCAGCGAACTCAAGGGAAGGTACAGTACTTAGACTATAAATTATTTGAAGCAGAGACTGTGTGTTTGTATAGTCTCTAGTACCATGGGGCTCTGATTTTTAATATGGATGCCTAGGCGCCTCCACAATAAGAACAAATAACAATTAATTGCTAGTTAATAATACACAGAAAATACAATTCTACAGTTATATTCACCATAGTTAAGTCCTCTCTACTGTCTGGCTATAAGTTGGAGGGTTCCAAAAGTAAAATCCACCATAATCTTCTACCAAAGTGTTTCTGGATACTTTGTGAGGAGATGAGCAAAATAATGGATATTTTGGTTTGGGGGCCAAACGGAAGAATTGCCCCAAAATTGGTTTGATTCAGACCAAAACCAATTTCTTCAAAATGTTTTGTCAAACTGAAAAACACAAAAAAATCCCATTTCTAATTGACTAAATCATTTCAGTCTGCTCCCTTTGTTTTTCCTTTGGATTGAACCATTTTGTGGATTTTTTTTTTTTTTTTGTAGTTGGCCGAATTTAAAAACAAAGCACTGTTTTGAAATGAAAAGAAAAAGAAATGTTTGAAGTGGTCGACATACAACATTTAGACTTTTTTATATAAAAAAATATCCAGGGTTTTTTTAGCCACAACTATTCATCCAATTCAACCCAAATTCTCGACTAGTTTCAGAGCCACACAAAAAATGTTTTTCAGTCAAAATTCTATTCACCAAAAAAAAATCCCACCCACATCTAGCTTTGTGGCTAAACAGGTGCTTCTACATTTGCCAAATGGCCTGGTCCTTCCAGGTATTCGCAAACTTCATTGCCCCAGGATCCCCTTCTGACCACAAAGTTACCACATGACCTCAGGAGCTGGGCAGAGCCCACAGCTCACTGCCTCAGGTTGGGGGGGGGCACTTCACCCCGAGCCCCAACATCTCAGGTGTGGGAAGGGGGAGCTGTAGCCTGAGCTTGGGCTTCATCTTTAGCCCTGGGTCTCAGCAAGTCTAATACTGGCCCTGATGACCCCATTAAAATGGGGGTCCTGACCCACAGTTTGAGAACCGCACCACTTCCTGCAGCTCCCATTGGTTGGGAATGGCGAACCTCGGCCACTGCAAATGTAAACAAATGGTCTGGCAGCACGCAGGTTTCCCACGACTGATCTATACCCATCACTTTAACCATTTCTAATTAGAAATCCCAGCAAAAGCGTTGTGGAAAAAAAACTAAAGAAACTTTGTACAGCTGAGTCCTATTTGCAATGTAAAAGCTTTCCAGTCTCCCAGGAAACTAACTCTATCAGGGAAGCATTTCCTACACACACACACACAAACACACACACTGGTTTGTGTCTCCGGAGGAATGAGTAAAGCATTGCGGATGAATGTGGCATAGAAGAGAGAACATATGCTGTACATGCATTTAAATAGCATTTATCTTACTTTTCACTGACGTAGTTGTGAAATATGTTCTCTTTGCTTTCAAAATTTAGGGACGAACAGATGGTAGAAAGCTTAGTTTGGAGTATTATGTCCATCAAAATAACCTGTATTGCGAGTGCCTCTTACTATAATTGGGGATTTTGGGTGCATTAGAATGTAGACTCCACTGCAGAAGGGAATTCACACCGAAAGGGTTTGGATTCAGTTCTGTGTTTCTGGATAATACAGTTCATCACTAGCATGGTACACCTAGCACGAACCCCACCTATTTGACCTGCATGACAATAAATGTAGAGATAGTGTAAACCCCAAGAGGTTTTGGTTTATAGGAGACCCCCCAAAAATACGACATCTGTCTGAAGATTCTCCCGATTCTGCAAACTTGAACTGGAAATATATGCTGAGAAATCTGAGTCTGAAATATCAGCCTGCTGATGCTGGGCTCTGCTGGCACTTCCATTTGGACTAGAAATCGCATGAGATGTGACATCTTCAGTATTTCAACACTTCGCACCCTCACCCTAACCAGAGCCAGGAAGTGCTAGAGCGATAGATGAAAATGAAGAAAAGGTTTACCCAAATTTCCAAGCTCACAAAGGTTTCAAAGGTTTGGAAAAGTTTAAAGCTTGTTCTTATTTTATCTGAACCTCGGGGTCCATTCCTCATGAGAACCTGAAATACTCAACACCTTATGCTTTGAGACATTCATATGCCCAGATCCCCAGATCTGAGTGTCAGAGCTATGCTGAATGTTATAGAAAATGGGGAATTCTGGGGCAATATAACCTGACTGCAGCAGTAGCCATTGAAATAATGCTAATATACACACCCTATTGCTCAGGTCTATGCTTAAAGGAAAAATCTGGCCCTAGGAATATATTTGTATATAAAGCTTTTTAGGGAAGGGAATGTGTCTTAATCTATGCAGCATTCGGCACATGGGAAGCTGATTTTAAGTGGACTTCTAGAAAGTACCATAATTAAATTATATATGAATGATTTCGTTTGGGAAATATACACAATTATTTATAGACAGAAATTCTGAAACATTCCAGTGGCCCCATTGTAGAGGGTTTTTTTCTCTCTCTCTCACTCTCTTTCTCTTCCTGATCTACCTTTTCTGCTCCTCAGCACTTTTCCTGGTTCAGTGATTCCATTTCTAATCTCTTTGGTTGGTGTGTTTTGCATGAATTTAATACCTGGTCAGCATTATCCCGGCTTCATCAAGGGGTCTCTTAGGCTGCCCTGCCGTTCTCGCAGCCAAACGTCAAGTTAGTTAATCCTGCAAAGGATACACACCAGCAGCACATTTAGGGCCTTTGAGATATCTTCCTGAGAGAAAAGCATACACAAATCCCAAACTGCATTACTGGGAGGGTAACATGCACTACATCCACCATTAAAAAAATCACCATTTGCCAATCAAAACCACAAAGTGATAACTAAGCCACTGTCCTTTCCCCCTACACTTAGAATAGGAAATAAGAGTCTCTCAAACACTAAGAAATAACTAGAACATACCTCTCAAATGTGCCTCATTTCTAGGGGTGACATTTTAGTCCCAGAATTAGTGTATATATTTGGTACCCACCCTATTGTGTTTGTTGAAAATTGTTTCCATCAGAAATAAAGAATCCTGAGACTGAGGTCATGGAAAGAGTCAGTTACAGCCTTTTATGTTTCCTGCATGACTAATTTTCTTCTGATTCTTATTTTGGCTATTTTTCACATATTTGGGCCCTGACAGGTTGAGAGATATAGCTGGGGAATGATGACATTTTAATTACATGTGTATATATCTATGTTAAGCTGAAGACTTCTTTAAATTAGACAAGGGTTCAGGTAAACCCAGCCAGTGTGTAAATGCAAGTATTGTGATAAAATGAGTAGGAAAGCTGAAATATCCCATTTCAACATTTTCAAAACAAAAAGGTTCTTTTATTTTCTTTTCTTTTGGTTCAGGATGACTTTTTTGTTGGGCAATGTTAGTTGCTTTGTCATTTAAAAAAAAGGTTAAGATACTTTAAAAATGTTGAACCAGATGCAAAACATTTTGATTGATCCAATCTTTAAAAAAAAAAAGGATGATCAGTTTGCCCAATTTTTTGAGATTTTTTTAGGAGATTTAGACTTTTCCTCCCGATGGTTATGGTTAAAGCTAAATCTGTTTTAAGCATCTTTGGTAATGAGATGTGTAAGTAGGCAAAACTGTAACCTGGTATCAAGTATCAGTCCAAATCCTAGATATGAATGCTGTTGAGGTATATGCAACTAACCTGGGATTCAGACATGTTTTACACTCATTTTTGGGTGCAAATAATGAAAACCACTGATCTTTGCACAGTTTTTTTGACTGAGTTACTTTTTGACATTTTTTGGAGAAAGAGGTATTTGGTCCTGAAATTCAAAGCTCAACTCAGGGAGCGTGAACAAAATCAATGTGAAAAGAATCCAAAGAAAAATAGCTGCCAGCCCCTGTGAAATGAAATGGCTCATTGTCATAGAGCTAGTTAAACCCCCAAACTCTGTCTACTTTGAGGTCTTCCCATCCCAAACAGATTCACGATAGAGCTCTGTGCAGAACTATTTTTTCAATCCTGCTCCAGTCCCGCCCCGCAATACCCACTCCTATTCCTGCCCCCACCTGCATTGTTTCGTGAATTTTTATCCCGCTCCTGCTATTCTGGCAGCTGGTCTTGGGGGATCTGCTGGATCTCTGTCCTGCTGCGGGGCTCTAATTCACAGGATCACATCAGGTGACCCTGTGCAAAGTAACTGGAGTGCTATGTTATGGCTGACCCAATTCACATGGTAGGCAAAATTGATCCCATTTGCTTCAGTGGAGTTACACCACATATGCCTCTAAATCCGTCTATTTTCTCTCCCTTTCCTACAGTCCTTCTCTTCCTAGCAACTGCCTGCTGCTCTCTGGGCACATTTGCCCTGTGAGAACATCTGCACATTGCTGTAAAGGCCCCCAGGCAAATATCTGGCGTCCATTACAAGCTTTTCACTGATGCATAGGCTTGCTGCACTCCGTATTCTGTAGCTCTTTTAACTCCAGCATCTTCATGGACATTTGGCCTGCCGTTTTGGGAGACCGTTCAATCCCTTTTTTCCCCCAGTCTCTGGAGGCGAGAGGTGGATGTTAGAGCTAAACAGTCTGGTGCAAACAGAGCATTACGTGTTGCTTTTGGTAGCACCTCACACACCTCAACAGAGGTAGGCCGGGGCAAGAATTCACATTAGAACACCAGAAAGCCAGAGTCGAGATAACAAAGGTTTTCTTGCCTGTTAAGCACCTCCGAAGAGTGGCACATGAAGAGCTAGGCCTACAGGGGATGTAAATCAATGTAACCAGTTGAATTATACCAGCTGGGGATCTAAGTCTTACCTTAAGCACCCTGGAAAGGGAAGTAATTGAAGCACAGAACAGTGACAGTGCTGGCTTGTTTCATGGTACCCACAAACATGACTCAATCCTGACCTCTTGAGATAAGCAGAACTCAAGAGGGCCAAATGAACATCTGTTTTTGTATAGGCCCTGCACAAATGATGTAGTTTTCCAGGAGTACAGAAGGAGCAGCGGAGGGGAGGAGGTGTTTCTTTTGGTAAACTCAAACACACTGTGAGCAAAAAACAGGAAATCTGACCCAGGCACATACTTAATGGTAGATCAGATTTTAGACCTAAATAATTTGATAGTGTTCCTTTAACGAATTCTTAGGAGAGTCCTCCCTGGAAAAGTCTGAAATCTCCTCCTTCGTCAAGCTGCATAACTTTAGCATGTCAAGGTTCTCTATCAAATTTCTGCATTTCCCTTTGAGAAGGGCTTCCTTACCTGCACATCACATCATGCATCTTTTATTACTGCCTTAACGTATATATAAAATATTGATCGTTCCTTCTGAATGGCTTTGCAAATGAAGCTATGTGGCATGATATTCCCTGCAATTAGCAGCATGTTCCTTTGTTTACTAAAATGACCTTTCTGTAAGATGCTGGTGTCCCTAGTGAATCCTTCCTAAAAGTGGTGTCACTTTTCAGCTCCAGAACCAAATTCTGCTCCCATTTACACCAACTTAAATCTAGAGTATATATATGTATATAATTTGCTTCATTGGCATTTACTCCAGATTTTTAGTGGAGTAATTGAGAGCAGACTAGAGGTACCCCAGATTTATACTTCAGTAACTGATAACAAAACATAGTTACTCTGGATTTAGACTGGGGTAAGTGAGAACACAATCGAGGTAGCTGTATTGCTGTCAATGTAGATGGAGAGTAGAACTGAGTACCCAATGTGTAAAGTAACACCTGGAATTAATTTAGCATCATTCCTGCTAATGAGAAAATAGAAATTGTGCTTTGTAAAACAGGAACACAAAATTCAGGAGAAAACATAACTGATGTGGAGGGTTTCTTGTGGGATTGAGCTGCAGCATTTTGCATCTGGCAAGTTTGTTATTAATGTAATGGGCTATAGGTGTGGATTGGCAGAGTACTAACCTGAACTGTTAATTTGCTATTCTAAGAGTGTAGTGGCTAAATTATGCAAAATGCTTTAAAACTAGTCTTTTCCAGCAAGTGCTGTACAACCAAGCAACATAGTCCTTTCAACACCATTGTTTCTAGGCCTCTCCCCATTCCCAGTCTTGGTATATTTCCAAGCCTTGAAGTGCTACTCTCTTTTGATTGTGACTGATCTGCTCCCTCACCATGGCAAGGCTGCTACAAGTCGCTGTGCCCATTTCCAAAAGGGGCCTTCCTTTGTCACCTGCCTTTGAGCATCTTGAGGAATGAGATTTTAAACTGACAGCCAGAGGAGGCAGGGGTGCTGGCTACTTTCAGAGTGAGACACGGGCAGAGAGAGCAAAGAAGGAGCAGGGGAAGCGAGAGAGAGAGAGACACACACACCTTGGTGAACGTGCCGCGACTTCATTCATCAGCTCCACAGAGGCAACCGTGTTGCAAGCCCAGACTGGAACGGTGTCAGCATTTGCTCGGTATGAAGAATGAAATGCATCCTGCCAGAGCTAGAGTTTCCAATGTGTCAGCCCTGGGAAGCCACGCACCATGAGTGCTGGGGCAGATAAAACACCCAGCCCGATACAATCAGCATCTATGGGGCAAGCAGTAGAACATTTAGCCAGTCTGAGGGGATACAGAACAAGGAGACTCTTCTAAGGCACAAACAGCCGTCACTCAGGATCACACTATCACATAGCAACTCTAAGGAGTGTGTGTCCCAGCCTTTCGGGGTTTTCATGCCACAGACACCAGGCTTAGACTCTTGCAGTGCTCCCCTGCAGAAGGCATGCAGTGAGCTGAGCTTGCCAGATGGACATATACTCTGGCTACTGCTCCATATTCTAACTGAGCAAGGGTGTTACTCATATCCTGCTGGCATTAAATAAACAGCCGGTCCATTTGTACTTGAGTGCAATGGAGTAAATAAGTCATTTTCAACTTGCTACAGCTAAACTTTCTCTCTTATTACGTTGTCATAATTTGAGTTGGAGGCTTGGGACACAGATGTCCTAGGGCAGGGGTCTCCAAACTTTTCAGCCCGAGGGCCGCATTAGCTATCAAATAGCAGTTCGGGGGCCGACAACACACTCGAGGTCCAAATAAAAAAGAATCAAAACATGGATGTTGTTTTTAATTATTTATTTAATATTATTTTATTCAGTTATTATTTAATAACACATTGATACACTACACATGAACACTACACATGAACACCTGTTCACAACACATGAACACTACACATGAACACTACACATGAACACCTGAACACTACACCTGAACACTACACATGAACACCTGAACACTACACATGAACACCTGTTCACTACACATGAACACTACACATCAACCCCCCAACTGACCCACCAAGCCAGGTCTCTCCCCCCAAAACCTCCTTTCCTCCAACCCCCCTCCCCCAAATGACCCACCCAGCCAGGTCTCTCACCCCAAAACCTCCTTTCCTCCAACCCCCCTCCCCCAAATGACCCACCCAGCCAGGTCTCTCACCCCAAAACCTCCTTTCCTCCAACCCCCCCCCTCAAATGACCCACCCAGCCAGGTCTCTCACCCCAAAACCTCCTTTCCTCCAACCCCCCCCCATGACCCACCCAGCCAGGTCTCTCACCCCAAAACCTCCTTTCCTCCAACCCCCCCCCCCCAAATGACCCACCCAGCCAGGTCTCTCACCCCAAAACCTCCTTCCCTCCCACCCACCCCCCAACTGACCCCCCCAGCCAGGTCTCTCACCCCCCCAACTGACCTGCTCAACCCGGTCTCTCCCCACAGACAGGTTCGCCGCCTGGCAGTGGGTGGCTCCTTGTTTCGCCCCCTGCAACTGCGTGGCGGTGCGGCGCGTCCCGGCCCCAGCTCCGAGCCGTCCCTGGCCGGCGGCGGCAGCCGAGCGCGCGGCGCTTCCAGGCCCCGTGGCTGGCGGCGGCGGCCGAGCGCGCGGCGCTTCCAGGCCCCAGCACGGAGCCAAAAAGATCTCCGCGGGCCGGATGAGAGGGCCTCGCGGGCCGCATCCGGCCCACGGGCCGTAGTTTGGAGACCCCTGTCCTAGGGGTTGGTGATGTCACCCCGCACATAGAAGTGGGCCTTAGGGGGTGAGATCCTCAGCTTATGTAAACGGTCATAGCTCTGTTGAAGTCAGTGGAGCTCCATCTAATGATCAGGCACTGGAGCTAAAACACAAAACAGCTGGCTATTCCAGGCGTCAGACTGGCAAATTTAAAAATGGTGGTACCCTTCTAAACTCCACCCACTAAATAAGCTCCACCCATGCTCAAGGTTATGTCTACACAGCTGCGGGGAGGGAATCTTGCAGCATGGCTGGACAGACTTGTGGTAGCAGGGCTTGTGCTAGCAGGCCAAAAATAGCACTGCGGATGTTCCAGCTCAGGATCTGAAGCCTGGGAAGAGGGAAAAAGTGGCAGTATCTCTCACCTGCCACTTCAGAATGAGACATCACTCACATTAGAAGGTGTCGATCAGTGAGCTACCTGCTCCTGTTTCACCTTAGGAATAGAATAGTTAACAATGTTGAATCATCATCACTTAGGCATCTGAGCTAACCCCTCCGTTGAGAGGAATGGGGCAGTCCGCACTCTCAGAGCTGCTGTTCCTGTCTCTCTGCATCTCCACATAAACATACCTGCATCACTTACACTGGGCTTCCATTTCTGAGATTGTGACCCTAACAGCTAGAGAATGTACTGTTTGTTTTTAACTGAAAATGGAGCCTATTCAGAGAGATGCTATATAAACATGTACCAGCTATTTCCAAGTACGACCGGCAACTTAAAAATACAGACTAACACGGCTGCTATTCTTGAACCTATCACAACATTGTGCGCAGTGGTGTGGAAGAAGAAGTTTGCAACAATCCATGGGAATTAACTTACAACATTCTTTTAAATAAAATATTTATTATTTTCAGCAGGTGAGAGGCACTTGTGTGGGGAGGTAGCAGAGTCTAGCTATCTAATCCTGACACCTGAGCAAGGTAGAAGAGCTATTATATCGCATTGACTTTTTAAAAAATAAAGTTATCAAATAAGTAAAAGAAAAGCAACATAAGCCAGGCCCCTCTTGCTCACCCATCACTACAAACCAAACAGTAACAAAACCTAATGGCAGCAGCTGGTACTTCAGATGTTCAGGGGAACCTGCATGGGGGCTCCCGCAAATCCTTGTGGTTTTCTCTGTAGCTGTTTATTTGGCTTTTTTTATTATTATTTCCTTATTACATTCACAACAGTTAAGTGAATCACTGAGAGGCCTTCTACGGAACATTAGCAGAAACATGCCTAGGGCAAAAACAGATTTTTATTTATTTAACTTTAGAAACGGGAATGGGAAAAAAACCCTCATCTCTCTGGTGTGTGTCCATCTTCAGCTGAGCCGAGCGCTGTGTGTCTGTATATTTAGCACACATCTATTACCCTCGCATCGCGGTGACTGCCTTGTATGCTCTTCCTGTCACTGCCTACGATCTCTGTTTGTCTACGCGGGGGCCAGGAGCTTTATTCGGAATAAACTAGCCACAACGTGCTGCAGCGAATTCACAAGCCAGCGGCAACTGGGGAAGGAAGAAAGAGAAGCATCCACCTGTGGGTCTCTGAAGATGGGCTCATCCAGCGCAGAATTCTCTTTATGCCCTATCACAAGGAGTCTCAGGTCCTTGACCCTTTGCTTTTAGAAGCCGTGTGAATGCCTCTCAAACACTTCTCTGTGCGAGGGACACCACTTCCAACCACGCCAAAGTTGTTTGTTTTCCAAACAATGCTGGCACATCGGTTAGCATGGGAAAGGATAAGCATCCAAGTCATGAAAAAGATATTGTTATAACACTAAGCCTTAGAAATATCGGGGATAGATCAGACTGTTTTGTTGGGAGTTTCCTAAGCCAAAGTGCTTAGGACGCTGGCTTCAGGTGGTATAAATGGGCATAGCACCACTGATTTTTGTGGAGGTATGGCAATTTACACCATCTGAAAATCTGGGCCTGAGATTCTAGTGAGATACCTGGGCACTTTACTGATCATGTCTACAAAGCACTAGCTTTATCACAGGCCTCACTAGAATCCTGAAGTCCTGTCCCAGCATGCATTGGGCTCATTTCACGACTGGAATGGGCTTCCCGGGGTCTACAAGAGGAGTTGGTTTGTTTCTCCAAAGACCTGGTCAAGATTATAACAAGGATTTGTATGTCTACCCTTGATGAAACTGGCATATCTCTTGGCTGTGACAAGACTAACTATTCAGAAGGTATTGTCAGTGTGTTTCCTAGACACAAGGCATATCACTCAGCTCTAAGGAGGTTAGCCATGCAGGGCAGCAGAACACGGTGTATTTTCTGGCTGTAATACGTCACTTGGTACCGAAGAGATTAATGCATAGTAAGGGAAGGAAATAAATCCACTTTTGTCTGCTGTTCAGAATGTTGCCAATGCAGATTGGACCTCACTTTAATTCTCATCACACTGACCACAGGAGCAATGTCACACATTCTTAGCTGAGCACCGAGTAACAATGGAGAGAAGCATCATTCCTGGAAGCTGGAGAATTCTTTGCAAATATATTTAAGTACAGGACCGGCTTTCGATTTGGAGCCGCTATTCTTTCAGTCTGATCGGATCTACTTTCCCTCTCCCCGGCTTACAGTTTTTCCCTCCTGGTTTCTTTGCTTTACTTCCTCATTGCTCCCATCTCCTGGCTGGTGAGTAGGACACAAGATGGCTCTTCACACTTACCCCATCTCCTGAGTGGTAGGAGGAAGAAAAATAGCAGTTAGGTGTGTCAATGTAGAGCATGCTTTTCTCTCTCCAGCTAGCAGATGTCCAACCAATCTATATTTATACCTAGGGATCAGATTCAGACACCCTTACTCATACTGAGAAATACCTTATTTCTTGAGTAGTCCCACTGCAATCAATAGTCACGAAGTATGGTCGTTTTCAATATAAGATCCACTGTTAATACCATAGGGTCCCACTCTGGTACACTTACATTAAGAAATACACGAATCCTTATGTAGTCTCATTAATTTCAGTGAGCCTTCTCCAAGAAGGAGGTACTTCCCAGCCCTAAAGTATTAGCCATGGGACTGAGTCAGAACTCTGGCTCTGAAGATAACAGACTCTATTGAAGTTTGTATCGGGACCAGAACATCACAGCATGGGTCATCTTTAAAGTAAATGGGAGAGGCCCCATACTTGAATGACTCTGGCTGTCTTAACAAAAATCAGTGAAAGTGTAAGACCGGAAATATCAATGTAAGGCTATGAGAGGAAGGAGAGTTCAGTGGTTAGTACACTAGCCCACAAATGGGGGAGATGGGGATTCACTTCCCCAGTCCTTCTGGTGTCCGTCTGAACACGTCACTTAGTCTCTCTGTGCCTCAGTCTCCATTTGTACATAACAGCACTTCCCTGCCTCGCTGGGGAGTTGTGAAGATAAATGCATCTAAGATTGGGAGGCAGCCAGTTACTACGATAACACAGGCCATATAAGAACCTAAGAAAGATGCAACTTCATAAATCCCCTTGCAAGCACATCTCTAAGAACAGTGCACCGCTCTCAGTCAGGCCGCAAATGTTTGTTTTCCCCAGCAACCCTGCTATATACCTGAGCACTGCAAAGGATAAATGGAGTCAATCAGAAGATAGCAGTGGAACCATATGGCTTTATACCATCTTCCATTTATACCTGACCCATAATAAATAAAAGAGAGCACAATAAGCCAGAAGATAGTATGATAACGTTCATATTCTGCTCCTTTCAGAGAGGTTGTTTTGGACTCATAGACTTTAAGGCCAGAAGGAACCATTATGATCCTCTAGTCTGACCTCCTGCACATTGAAGGCCACAGAACCTCACTCTCCCCCTCCTGATCAAAGTTTTTCTCTAGCCCTACTTCTCCGGGCCTGAACATGTTTTTCTTCCCCTAATTTAGCCTGAACAGCTTTTTACAATACAGTTGTGAAATGGGTTTGTGCCCTCTCGCTATATGCTCCGGGGCTCTGTCTGTGTCAGTGTGATATTTCCCCTTCCCTCGCTGTGTGTAGCTGCTTTTGATGGTCTTTGCTTACATGGATTAGGCTAGGAAGGAGATGGAGGAGGTTACCTGCTCCTTTCTCAAATCCTAGATTAGCTGGAGCTGGAGATAGAAGATCAGACCAAGGGAAGTTGATTAGCGGGTGAAGTTTAAGCACTCAAAAGATCTCAATTCCACATATGGTCGTGTGCAGTCACTGTATAATCCCAGCCTTGTGCTTAATGATATACACTGTGCTAATAACTCTGGGTCACCTGTCTGGGGAAAACAGATAAGGAATTGAAAATTATGCACATTACCAAATGCCAAAACCTGCAATACAAAGAGGGAGACTTTATGGGATTGGGTTCTGGCAAAATTGACCCACTTAATGAAGAGTTGCAGCGAATGAGGGGGGGGGGCCACAAAAGGTTCAGTGAAAGAAAGAATCCTCAAGTACAGATGCTTAGGCCAAAGCTGTATCCAAATATTTTCCATCCTCCATATTGGAGTGGAAATTTCACAGAAACGGTCTCGCCTTTGAGATTTTAGGGACTTTCTATTGACCTTAGAGTACTGCAAGAACCGCTGTTTAGAAGATAACAATGCTACCACATGCGCCTGAGCCATCTGACTGTCTCCCTTTATTTAGCATAGGGCGTACCGATACCACTGTGTGGTGACTTGTTATGAAAGGCTGACCATTTGCTGACAACTGCTGTGCTTCTGCTCTGTGACCCTGCAGATACTGAGATGTTCCGAGCCTCGTGAGAAAGAAAAATAATATTGGGGATAAGTCCACCTGAAGTATCATAGACTTTAGGGTCAGAAGGGACCACTATGATCATCTAGTCTGACCTCCTACCCAGTGCAGGCCACAATCTCACCCACAGCTCCCCAAGTGGTCCCCTCAAGGACTAAACTCACAACCCTGGGTTGAGCAGGCCAATGCACAAACCACTGAGCTATCCCCCCCCCCCCAGGTAGGGCAGATGAGGCCACCACACCAGTCAAGAAGGGGTTAAAGAGTCCATGAGGCCACCACACCAGTCAAGAAGGGGTTAAAGAGTCCAATGGTCACAATCAGCCCAACTTGCCACACCTGTGACCTTGGGAAGCCCTTTAAAGGGAGGAACTGAAAATTGGGAGCAACACTTTGAAACAAATAGAACTAGGACCCATAAGCTGGGGCCCTGTGTCATTAAATGATGTACCACTTGAGACTGTTGCCTGCTTGGAATACTCTGAGGAAGAAGCCGGGCCAATTTGTGTTTTGCTGTTGTAGCCTCCAGGACTATGTCTCAGCCTTTAACCATGCAGAACAGGATCCCTCACTGCCTGTGGGGATTGAAAGACTGTTCCTGCATGAGGAAAAGGGCTTGGCTTTTAAAGGCGGTGGGAGTATTTTCATTATGTTTGAACTGCTTTATATCCCTTGGATGGGGGCACGCTCATTGAGAAGCGCAGTTGGAGGGCTGTACCCTGTACCCCACACCCAGACTATAGGATTGGTGTTGCCTAGAGAGGATTGTATGAGGTAGGTGCCTCACCCTGAGGAGGTGACCTCCAGGCCTGACCTTCAACACCTGCTTTCTTACCTCAGAAATGGTTTAGATGGCCTTGTGATCTGTCCTGATCTTCTTCTTTTTCTCCAAAGTGATTAACCTACGTCTGGTCCCATACCCCAAAGTCCATTCTGTGCAGCCCGGCTCTCCCATTCCCCTCCATCTGTGACCGCCACCCACCTCTCAGTATGTTTTGTACGTCCCCCTGAGTCACAAAGGATTTGACTCTGTTTCAGCTCCCTGGTGCCGACCCTGGAGCTTTAGCACAAGCTACGCTCATGCGGTCAGCTCTGGAGGTTCCTGATTCAGTCCAATTCTTGATGGTGTCCAAGATGGCCGCTATAGCATAATTCCCTTATGCAATCAGCAGGCTGCACAACTAGCTGCTCTGCCGCACACTTAAGTAATTAGATGGCCAACGAGAACAGAGCATGTGGATGAGCCAGACTAATAGCAGGGGATTCGGAAGGCTCAAGTCATTGTTGGGTTTGGATTTAGTACCAAGCCTGTGTATAGCGGCCACCCGCAGTGCTGGGGATTGCAGCTGAAGTGCAAAGTGAAAATAAAGGGAAAGGAACATTGTTACTGTAGATTGCATTTCTCTCTCCTGCTAGCCATGTGACAGACAGCCTGTGTGTCTCTATTTGTACCTGGACTTCTCCAATTTCTTCTGATAGTCTTAAAACCTTATTTTTAAATCTTCCCTCTGACACTCACACAGTGTGACTTGATTTGATAAATAAAACCGTCTGGTGCTGTTGTTCAGGCCCTAGATTAAACTCATGATGCTCTACATAAGGAAATGCTTTTGGTGGGTGAATTTGATATCCATCGGTTACTAGCCGAACGAAGTTAATTGCACAGGGTTCAATTCACAGGTAAATTGCACTCCGACCGTGTTACAAAGTCATTGAATACAAAGATGACATTTTCTATAAAACAAGCACCATTCTTTTGGATTGTTTTTTGCCAGACATCATGTTTCATGCTGTTGGTGATAATGCTGTTATCGTTGTCTTGCAAACAACATGTCGTCAAATTATCTCCCAAGTAACTCAGAGGTGTGACAGTCATTCCTAAAATTTAGAGATGAAAATATTTGTTAATGTTCTGGAGCGGTGAAAGCCATTTCTGAGTCTTCCCTCTTGTCCACTTCTTTCTGAGTTCTGAATAGTACTTAGCCATACTATTGTGGTTTTTGTTTGCATATCTTGAAGTATTTTATGAAAGGTTGGTCGGTGCCATTGTGCCTCAGTTTCCACATCTGCAAGAGGATGATAAAGAGGCAAACTGACTTACTCAAGCTCATGCAGCAGGAGAACCAGGCATACAACCTGGGATTCCTGACTCGTAGACCAATGACTTAGTCACAGGCTTCTGCTGCTTCAGTTTCTTGCTTTGCTCGTTTTAGTATTAGTTGTATTACAATAGCCACTAGAGTCTCAAACTGAGATCAGGGGACCATTGTGCTAGACACTATACAAACACGGTCCCTGCCCAAAGAGTTTACAATATCAATAGACAAAACACCCAAAACATGAGAGTGGAAATAGAGGCACAGCGGGTGGGTGAAATGACTTTCCCAAGTCACATAGCAGGTCAGTGGCAGAGCTCAAAATAGACTCCAGGCTTAAACTTACCCAGTGATCATGCAAAGGGGCCCTTTGTTTGAGCTCTTTGGTATTCTTCTTTTGTTATGAGATTATTGGATTTGATCTTTCTGTTCTGTTCTGCTCACCCTGCCCCTATTTTAACTCGGGCTGGGAAGGTTAAATGCCATGCAGTCTGGATCACGGAGATGCAGTCAATTCGTCTGAGGACGTGTGAGCTTGTCTGATCCCATGAAAGAGTCTCACCACATCAAAAACATTACACACAAAGGTCAAGACAAAATTGATACATGAGGAATTGCTGCTGCAGTCAACTCTCTTCCCATGCTAGTTTTGATGAAGACACAATTTAAAAAAAAATCATTTATTGTTGTTGTATACTGTTGATACTGATCTTTAAATTCTAAGAAACTGCATTTCTCACCAGATCATCTGATGCATTCTCCCTCCCAGCCCTTCCCTCTCTGCCCAATCTAATTTACAGATAGGTACACTGAGGCTCAGGAAGATTAAGTGAGTTGCTCAAGGTCATGCAGAGAGTTGGTAGCTGAGCTGGGAAGAGAGCCCAGGAGTCCCTGGCTCCTTTAGCTAAGTTACTCATTGCCTCCCACCTCTTACAAGTTTCCCTGTGGACTTGAAAGAGTTCACATTGATATGGATTTTTTTCCCCCACTTTAAAACTATAGAAGTGGTAAAACACCCCCTGGCCTTTGAGATAAACAAACTCCGCTGCGGCAGGAGTGACTGCTACTGATCAAAGACCACTTAAACTGACTGCATTGCATCATGTCACCCCCCCCTCCCCCCAATCCTCCAGTTAGCCCATTTGCTTCAGCTGTCTATTGCTATGAGCAGCGGGGTCAACTGTTGAAATGTCAAGGTGGGATAGTAAGTATGGAAATGCCAGGGATGTAAATAACCACAGGCTGATTTCAATCTTATCAGGCTTGGCAAAAGCTCTTGTCTCAGAGTAGCTGATGCTTAGTCAATTCCTGGAGATTTTCAACCCAAATAATAATTTACAGTGTGTGATCAGCTGCCTGCCTTCTTGCTGAGTGCTCCACACACTCCACTCTGCCTGTGGATTTCTACACTTGTAGGCATTTTATTTGACCTAATCCTGAAAACCCATCGTTTTATTTACCCCTTTGTTTGGAGGGGAGTGGGTTAGCTCTACCTATATTTTTTCCAGCTACACAAAACATTGTAAATGACGTGGCTAATTTTATCTGGGGGGGGGGGGACAGAATTCACTCAAGGATTAAATACAATTGTTTTCTGAGGACTGCATTTGGGGTTTTTTGTTTTGTTTTCCAACAGCTTCTCATTCTGTGGCTCGCAATCAATGGCTGGCACCAATAATAGTGTTTAAGTATCTATTTGCTTGCATGGCACAGTAGGCATGTGTGCATCTAATTTCTATCATTTGCACCCATAATTGATTGCAGGTGCAAAATTAGAAGTCAGGTTGAGGCCTCTTTACAAGAAATTGCATTTGAATGTCTAAATTACACCTTTATAGTCAATTAGCTTAACAACTCCAGACCCAGTTCAGATGCAATGTGTAAGGCAGACCTCATATTTATTTAAACCGATTTACAGTCACTCTGCTGATTGTGTATGGGAATCCAAGGCTATGTCTACTCTACATCTTTCAGCCAAGTCCATAGCCAGTTAGTAATGTGTCTGGCTCTTCCATGGCATGTGTCTACAGAACACATAGCTAATGTCAGGAGCAATGTTTGGGTGACCAGATAGCAAGTGTAAAAAATTGGGAAAGGGTGGGGGGTAATAGGTGCCTATATAAGAAAAAGCCCCCAAAATCGGGACTGGTACTACAAAACCGGGACATCTGGTCACCCTAACCAAATGTGGCAGCTAACAGCATTTGTCCCCTATTAGGGGCCTAAACAAAAATAGTTATTTTACCTGACACTGTTGGTCATACTATCTAGCTAGCTATCTTATGGTGATGGGCGGCAGCATCAAACCCTGAGATCTGAGCACCTTCCACATAGAAGAAATAGCCAAGTTTCTATTAGATTCCACAAAGTGCCCGGCATCTCTATCTTTCCAGAGTTTAAACTCTGCTTGAGATAGGATGTAGCCTTTCTTATGGTTTGTGCCTAGTAGGGGATATGGGGCAGAAAGGGATGTCAGTGAGTGTCGTTCTTGCTGTGGGGGCGGGGAAGGCTTTTGAAAGTGGAAGGTTTTGCAGCATTTCCTGAAGGTGGTCAGACTCCGGATTGGCCCGATCTCCTCTGACAGTTCATTCCATAGATGGAGCTTCTCAACAGAGAATGCTGTGTCCCTAGCTCTCGTGTGCTTTGGCTTCGTGATCTGCATTGTCCCAAAGGAGCACGGCTGTCATGGTGGTTCATAGATCAAAACTTTGTCTTTGGTGCAGTCAGGGCTTGATCCATCCATTGGTCTGAAAATAAGGACCAAAGCCTTAAACTGGCCTATGCAGCTGACTAGGAGTTGGTGGAAGGATTTGAGAGACCAAGAGCGCGTTGCCCCATGTGCTGTACTGCTGTGCATGTCCCCAGGCACTCTGCCCCTGTTGAGGGGTTCGAGGATAGCACCCCAGAGGGTTATGGCATGCACTGATGCAAACACAATGAGGCGGCATAGTAGGGATGGGTATGAAAACTTGACTTTAATGTCAGGCTGCCATGTGGACACAAACCACACGGCCTTCCTTATAACACCGTTGAGATAAACTTGCCCCAGCCATTTACCAAACCACAGTGGTAGATAAAGAGGATCGCCTTGCCCCTCCCCTCTTCATGTAAGTTACCTGAGTTGGTGTAACTTACATAAAGAGAGACACAGTGGCTTGGCGTGTACGTTACAGCCCCTCAGACTTCCTTACGCATCAGTATGGTGCATATCAGCTTAGTGTCAAGAGGTCTAGTGTACGCCGTCTTCCCCGTCTTGCCTCTTTACAGCACCTCTGAGCCCCGTGTATCCGGAAGAGCTTTTCTGTGGCAGAAATGGAAGAAAGTAACACTAGGGCTGCTGTAAATGGCTCCAGGAAACCCTTGTGGTCTGCATAGCCTGACCAAGTGCAGGTGATCCTGGACCATGCCCCCATTTCTCCCAACTGTGTGCTGGGCGTTGGTAGCCACAGGTGCGGGATGGCATGGGAGCCACTGGTGAAACTCTGCACCACCCGAGCAGTCCCTGTGCAGGAGATATATCCACATCTAATGTAGGGCCCCGGCAGGTGTCTCAGAGAGGCCAGATCATGGTCTACCATTGAGACTATGTGGCTTGGAGTGTAGGGCATTGCATGGAGACAGAAGAGATTTTCATTCAGTTCCTGGCTTGGCCATTGCCCAAGATCACCCAGTAGGAAATGTCCATTCCCTCTGCAGGTATGTCTACATCGTGAAGAAAAACCCGCAGCAGGCCCAGATCAGTCGACTTGGGCTGTGGGACCGTTTCATTCCTGTGTAGATTTCCAGGCTTGGGCTGGAGCCTGAACTCTGGGACCCTCCCACCCCACAGGACCCCAGAGCCCAGACGTCTACACAGCAACGAAACAGCCCTGCAACCTGAGTTAGCTGGCATGGGACAGCCATGGGTTTTTCCTTTGCTGTGTAGATTTCCCCTCCATGTCTCAGATTCCTCATCTATAAATATGGGGGTAATGATGCTAACCTTCTTCGTAAAGTGTTTTGAGATGTATAGATGAAAAGCGCGATATAAAAACTAGGTGGTAGCTATCAATAACCTGAGCCCTCTGTAATGCTTGTTCATTCCAGATTTTCCAAAAGGGGGTGAATTAAACAGAGACGTCTAATATGGGATTTTTTCCATAATCTCCTTTCCTTTTTTTCCCCTCGTCCTTTTAATATGCTGTTTATCTAGAGCACTGTTGCACTGTAAACTTTAGCATTATTCTGCATTGCCTAGAGGATGGTGATAGGCTCACTGTGTAAACTGAAAAAAATAAATAAGTAAATAAATATTCCCGGGCAATCAGCCTGCCAGCAGAACCTTTCAGCAGCACTACAAATATTCCAGGGGGGCAAAATAACAACTCTGACTCTGTTTATTGGATTGGCCCATAAATAGTCTCGCTGGCTGTTCATTCTGAATGGAAACGAGCTTTGGACCAGGTGCTGTGAGGCACCGAGAAGCCCCCAACAGTGAGCAGAGCCCCTTTGATTCCCATTGAAGTCCGTGGGAGTTTGAGAGTTCTAAGCACCCTGCAGGATCGGGCTCTTTGTCACCAGGCTGTCTGCATCGCTTGGGGTGTTGGTTTGGAAAGAGATACGTCATGTAGTGATATGATAATAACTAGATCCAGGAGTGCCCCCCTGGAAGTAGCTACTTGCTTTAGATCTCATAGACGTTGTCTTAATTGTGCACTAAACCAGTGATAGATAGAAGACAGTTGAGTCACGGGCAGCAGAGCAAGCTACACTGGTCTCTGGTGCTATTGTGTACTATCTCCAGCCAAACACTTACTAAATAAGGTTCATGTTTTCTACCCTGCACTGGACTGGGTTGTCACTCAGAGTGATCCATTAATACAACTTTTTTTTTGTATAATCCGCTTGGAGAGCTTTCTTAAAAGGGGAAAAGGTTATTTCACTGGAATCCATTTTGGTGTAAATGGGCAGTTGGTCAAATGCCAAAATATTTCTTTGCCGTCTGTCTCAGATGAATACAACTTAAGACGTATTGAATATTTTAATTTCCATTTGGAATGGATCAAGGTTAAGAGACAAAAAGTAGGGAAATTGGTCTCTTCTCCGTCCGTTGGTATCTAGTCTTTGACTCTTCTCAGAGCTGCCTCTTGATGTAAAGCAGGTGCCAAGCATCTGGGGTTACAAATGGTTTTATTCAGAAATGCTTTCTCCCTCAGATACCCATGGGCTGGGCGCTGCATGATGGCGTGTGCTGGGAAGTGAGGTTATTGTGCAGGAAACTGTCCCCCCTTGTCACCAGCAGACCTTGTTAGTGACAATCATTAACATACCAGGGAACATAGCCCTGGTCTACACTGGGAGGGGAGGGGAGATTGACCGAAGATACGCAACTTCAGCTAATACGGGAATAGCTTAGCTGAAGTCGACATATTTAGATCAACTTACATCTTCACAGTGCTGAGTCGACTGCTGTCACCCATGTTGACTCTACTTGTGCCTCTCATGGCAGTGGGGTAACGGAGTCAATAGGAGAGCACTCGGGGATTGATTTCACGTCTAGACTAGATGCGAAAAATCAGCTCCTGAAAGATCAATCGGTACCTGCCGATCCGACAGGTAGTGTAGACCTTCCCATAGTGCCGTTATGAAACAGAGTTATGGTCCTTCTAGGCTGGTATCTTGTTTTGGGCAATGGAAAACAGCAGGAGGAAGATTTTCAAAAGCATCTAAGAGACGTAGGAGCACAAGTCCTGTTGACTTTCAGATAGTGAGCTCTGTGCTTGCACAATGCAGCCCTGGTTTGTCACTCCCTAGGTAATACCCCAATCCTAATAAATCCCTTAGACCTTTTAAAAAAAAATCCTCCTAGATGCTTCAGCGGAAGATGGAAATAGCATATCATAAGAGGGAGGCGAGGAAAGAGGAATTTCTTTCTGGCTGTTTCTTGTGATCACTGTATATACCCAGGAACAATGGTTGTCCTTGTAACTTTCATCCTAGCTAGTTATTAGCCTCAAAGCTCTCCTGCTGCAGAGAGTACTGCAGGTTAATTGTACATGCCATAAAGTGCATTTCCTCTGTCTATCTGAATTTCAGTGTGCAGAGGAGGGAATATTAAGCTTTAGTCAATGAATGCCAGCAAGCATGGCACGCTCAAGCCCTGGGTGCAGGCACCGAATGCTACGTGTATAAACCCAATGTAAAACGAGAGGAGCAGGACCGGAAGTGCAGGGGAGACCAATATTTCATTAATAACTACAAGGCTGCCTAGATGCAGGAATAAAACCAAAGAGCTCTGTGCTCTCCTAAGCACCATAACATGAAGAGGGTCACCCGTAACCTCTATGTCATCAGGTCCCCATTCTCTGCCCTTTTATACCTAGCACAGGGGGGACGGGGAGGAGCTAAAGGAGCCGGCACACAAGGGGAGCTCACACTTTCTAACTCTGGGTGTGGAAGACTAAACTTTTGCTTGCACATCCCTTTGCGGTAGAGCACACCAGCCTCGCATATCCTGCTGCACATTGTGCTCGGACTTTCAACACCAAAGCCCCCGGCATCTCCGGGGCTTTGCAATGCACAGGGCAGCTTCATTTGAAAGCCATTGGCTTTTCCCTGTGGCCTCCCCCACCGTCCTTTGGGAAGGCCCAGAGGGTGGCTTTCATCCCAGTTAAATAAGGTGTATACTGGTGTAATCCCATGGGCGTGGTTCCACTGAAGCCATTTTTACAGTAGAATCGGGACCACTGTGACCAGTAAGCAATGGGCTTTCCAAGTATTTGGGCCAGATCCTTTCCCTACCGCTAACAACACAAAGCTTGGCTGGAGATCTCCTACGACTAGCTTTTGCCCCTGGTGTCTGGCACACGTTCATTCCAGTGCATCCAGAAACACTGCGAAGCTGTAGGTAGTTTGTCACTTTCCATTAGAATCCAGAAATGCAGATGCTGTGAAGATGATTGACTTATGTTGATAGCACTGTCAGTGAGATTCACTTCCCATGGGCCCTGCGCAATGTCCAACAGGTCCCTGCCCTACACCTAAAGGCACCAAAGGTTTCAATATGATACACAATAGCACTAGAGTCAGGGTGCACCCTGCAATCAGCTGTGTTTGTTTAAAAAGGATCAAAGTTGCCCAAACCCTTCAGAACCTTCAGAGAGGTTTGGTTTGGTCATAAAAATGAACAGAGCAGTCTGGGGCTGTTTAATCAGCTCTGGGTTTATATACAAAGCCCAAAGCATCACCAATAAGAAACGCTCGCCATGCCTAGGATAAATCATTTGTATTATCACAATGCCTCTCTCCATCTTTATAATGTAACCTGATGCACTGCCGTAGAGCTCACGTTAGCTAGCTAAAGCGCCCCTCCATGATCATGACTCTTGCTGACACGGTTGCACCTTGGTGGGTTAAGTTTTGCAGCATTTAATTATTATTTTAACCTTATTACTTTACTAGGATCTTGGCGCTGTTTGGTGCACTGTGCAAGTGGCACAGGTCACTAATGCACCTCTAATCTGGTAATAGATCAATTAATAACAATTACCACTTCTCCGTATGATCCCGCTTCCTTTTATGAATGCTTTGACTTCCCAACCTGTGCTCAACCATCCATCTATCCGTCCTGCTGCAAATGATGCCTTTAAAAGATCACTGAATAAAGAGACATAATTCACATCCCGCTTGCCTTAATTACACAAGTCCACTGGACGTAACCAGGTCAGCTGAAGCCATGCGGGTTACATAAACCAAGAAAAGAAGTTGCCAATGTAATGGAACTCTCAGGGGAAAACTGTTAAATCAGAACTCAGATTTGTCCTTCTTTGATGCATAGGCCATTCAGGTTTGTCAGGGACAGACTGGGGCGGGCAGTGTTCTTCCTGCACAAAACATTCAGTTTGCAAGCTCTGTAAATCAAGCACTACATCCCCAGCTAGTGCAAATCAGCTTATTTCTATTGACTTCAGCTGAGCTCTGCTGAGTCCCACCACATGAGGATTCTCCCCCTCCCGCAAATAACTGATCTCTCTCAGAACTGTAAGTGAAGCCAGTGGTCTGCAGGAGCTGGTATTTCCATAAGTAGTTGGAGATTTGATGCCAGCTGACTGGTAAACATCGCTTTACACAATGAAATGGGGCAGATAGTCTGTGTAAATCAGAGTTGTATTAATAATGCTTTACACTAGATGAGGATCCACCTCCAGAGTGAAATTTTGGCACATACAGACACCACTTCCCATGGACAAATCGCCCCAGGCATAAATTTCATCATTGCGGTAAGAGACTTTTATTTATTTGGGGGTAGCCGGGCGAGTCTGTATCCACAAAAACAACAAGACGCCCTTGTTGTTTTTATTTATTTGTGTGTTTATTTATTTTTCCTGCAGTGGCTGCAAAATATTTCCATAGTCAGGAAAAAATGCTGTGTGTTTTCCTTCTGAACCTGTGAAAAGGGCCATATGTTTGAATGAACATAATGCTGATGAACAGCAAAAAAAAAATTACTACCGAGAGGAATCCTCTGTGTCCAGCAAGTAGGAGTAGCATGGACAATAACTGTGCGGTCTTACCTCTTGATATCCTCTTAACATTCCTCAACCCTGTTCTTGAAAGCTGATTTCTCTATATCCCACACAGTCCTTTTGCCTCTCTACTTGGACTATCAACCAGCTGGGCAGCTGAAGTGATATTTCTTGGAGGCTGACTAACATCATCTAGCACAGGCTTGACTTTTTTTCAGTGGGGTGGGCATGTGGTGAGTGTTTTTCACATGGTGCTAAGTCCTTGTAAGGATTTCACATTGTATATAGATTTAACCCAGAAGCTAACTACAGCAGGCCAGATTCTGTGCTGAGTTACACCCCCGCTCTCCCCATTGACCTAGGAGGTTGCATTTAAGGGATCACTTGGGCTATCAGTCAGGATCGAATGTGGCCCTTCTGTGTTTGCACAAAATCCTTTCGTTATTTAATGTCCCTTTTGGAGTTTGCTTGTCCAAACGTGTGAACCTACATCAATAAATACTCCTTGCACGATGGTCGAGGCTGGCTCAGACTCAGAAACTCCAGAGCCTCCCCACAGAGGGGAAAATGCCTCCAACTTGGGCAGAGAGGAAATGGGGAATGTTTTTTAAATGCTTTTTTGCTTCTGTAGCGTCTACGGGAAATCCTAGAGGGATTTCATAAGCTCCAGCAATGTGGATAGTTCCATTTAGTTTCTAGATAAAGTCCATAGGAAGTATTCTAGGGAACTCCATTGAGGTTTGGCTGTAATGTATCGCCACAAATGGTCTTTTGAAAGTTTCGCAGCCAGGAGAGCCAGACAAAGTGCCCTCCTTAAGTTATAAATGAGGCCTGGGTCAGCTATGTTTACAAATCAGCCCTTTATTAAAATTCTCCTTAATACGGCTCTCCTTAACATAGCGCAGAGCAGCCGCTCCTGTGCAGATTAACTGGTCCAGACAGAAGAGGCGGCAGCCGTAGCCCCATTAGCCTGAGGCGTGCGTGAGTCTAGTCGAGTCCTGAGAGACAGACTTCCACTTACGTTAATGAGCGGAACAGGAGGGCTCCTTCACCAGCACTGTTCTAATGCATTGGTGACCTCCTTGACCCTGTCGTGGCTCGTGGTATTAACACACCGCTATTAAAAACACTAATTTGAAACATCAAGCTACGGTCAACAACTCAAGGGCCAGGCCCCCGGTGAGGGTGGTTAGATGCTCCAGCGACTGTCAATTCAGAGCGTGCCAACTTTCCCCCTGCTCTGCACATCTGACACTCTTCTTTTTTAAGAGACCAAAGTGGGGGGGGCATGGTTTCCCTTCTACCTCCCCCCACTGCTCCACACTCTTCCAACCTCTGTTGGGATGGACTGTCCTTGCCCCTGGTGCTTGTGCCAGGTGCACTAAAGAAGAGGAGAGGCCCCGGTCCCATGTACCTGCAGAAGGGGTCAAAGGCTATTTGGCTCCCAAGGAATTTCTTCCAGAGCGGTTTCAGAACAGTGTTGTCTAGTGTACTGAGCAGCAGGTGGAGGCTCAGGAGACCTGGGTGCTGTTCCTGACTCCGCCACTGGCTTTGGACAAGTGACTTGTCTCTTTCCTGCCTCAGTGTTCCCATCTGTAAAATAGGGATAGTAATACTGACCACCTTTGCCAAATGCATTGAGATCTACTCGATGAAAAGCCTATATAAGAGCCAGATAGCATTATTATTATTATTTATTTATTATTTAAGGGAACCCCCGACCTGCTGCATATACCAGAGCAGACCTGAATGAATAGTTTGCTAATTCATTAAATTTCAAAATGAATGTTTTGAAACAAAACATTGAACCATTCCGACTATTTTTGCAGGGGGGGGGGGAGGGACAAAATTATTTGCTGATTTCAACCCAAATTCAAGAGTAGTTCTAGTGCCCTGAAAAATGCATTTTGGGGGCAAATTTACCATTCACAAAAGAATCCACCCAGCTCTGCTTCTGAGAGGTGCAGGTTGCCAGCATTCCCCATTGACTTTGGTGGGTGTTTCCCCTGAGCAAATCCTAAAACAGACATCAGGATTTGAATCTTTGTTTGCAGTTCTTAAAAGCCCCTAGGTTGATGCATGGTTCCCAGGGGTGACCAGGCTTAAGTCAGTTGTTTTACAGGTTCTTACCCCTCAAGTTCGGTGCAGTGTGAAGGTTCCAGCCATTTGACTTTGCGTTTGAGGTTGGTTCAAATGTGTAGCTCTAAACAAGGCTCCCAGGGTGGGGCAGGGTGTGGTTTGCAAGCCTGCATAATAAACGAAAACTGCAGGGGAAGTTTAACATGAGCCCCTGCCAACTAGGGACAAAAAGCCTTGTTTCACAGAGCTCTGCCTCTGAGTACTTTCCCACACCCTTTTGCTGCCATTAAAGCTGAAAGCAACAGGGCCATTGTGTTCATTCAAGGGCTTGTCTACACGGGGTACTGACATAGGGTTATCGGTATTATTTTAATGCACACTAGAAAATACTTTAGGGCACACCAGCAGGGTCTATGCAGACTAATTATTGTGACCATATTAGTGTGCTTTAGAAATTACATACCTAGAGGGCACATTACCCCACAGTCTAGAGACAAGCTCTCAGTTAGCATAGAGGGCATCTAAATTGGTGCAATCAACTCAGTCCTTCCCCTGCCCGCACCCCCGACCTGGCCCCAAATCCTTCAAGTATTTTACACATACTTAGACTCACAGCTTGTTATCACCCATGACCTCTGAATTTGACCCACAGCCTATCAAACTGGTGCAACTCCTACATCAAAGAGACAGAAAGTTGGTTTTCTTCTTGTTCTTAATGGGGGGATCTAAGAATGCACATACTAAAGTATATCACATCATCCACTAATTTAGACCTACTTGCACATCCTTTTTGGTCCTTGGCATGTAACTTACAACAACTCTTATAGTCACATCCATTCCCCAGAACGTAAGTAACTGATCTAAGGAAGGAGTCTAATTCATACCCCTCATCTATCCTGGGCTGAATTTGGCTCCATGTTTACAAAAAACTTCAAAGCCATTGTGTAAATGTTTGTGAACCCAGAGATCTGGGATGATATTCAGCTCTCTGCAGTGATGCGAACCCTCTCTGCATTGTTGTTCACCATAAGGGGAGATCTCAGCTGTCCAAACTGAGGCATGTTCTGCTATTGATTTTCTGGGTTTATAGGAAATGCCTTGATCAGATTCTCGTGTTCGCGTTTGAGGCATAGGCTCGTCCCGCTCACAATTTTCTGATGTTATGAAATTGAGCTGCTGCTTTGCTCTACTTTTTGTTTGTTTGTTTTTAAATGAATTTAGTGCTGGGAAGAGGTGCCCACGTGGTGGCCTTGGAGAATGAGGTCTTCTAGTTAGCTGCAGAAGAGGGCGCAAGATGGGCAGCATCAAGGAATATTTCTCTACTGCCCAACCTGGAGGCTGCAGGGATAATTTCTGAAGCTGAAGGGATTGTTTAGACCTATCTAGATAGCTACTTCCACGACCCTCCATCATCTGAGCATGTCACCAATATGAATGAATTCACCCTCCAGCATCCCTGGGAAGTAGGGCAATAGTATCCCCATTTTACAGACAGAGTCCTGGGGCACCGAGATTGTAAATGATTTGTTCTCGGTCACACTAAGATTCTGTGGCCAAGCCAGGAGCAGACACAAGTTCTTCTGAGATCCAGTCCAGTGCTTCAACCACGAGATCATCCTCCCCCATCCCCTCCCAAGATCTTGGCATGTCTGTCAAAAGGTGCCAGTTGAGCTGACGTCTGTTCGGAGCTGTATTTAGCCCACCAACTCCTCTCGCATTGATTGCTGAACAGCAAGGGAGAAGGATTTTCAGTCACTACTGACCTCGCGTATAGTCAGACCAGTGACCTTGAAATATAATCTGTACAGCCCTGTATCCCACAGACCCCCTGATAGTCAGGTCTTTTGTTTTCTTTTTAATGAAAATAGCTGTGCTTTAATTCGTGTCTACCCACTGATCAGGGATCAAGTCCTTCATTTGATGTGATTGTCTGAGCAAGGATGAGAGTACAAGTGGGCCACATCTCAAACTGACTTTCATTCTGTCACTAATGAACCTCCTCTCCCCCCCCCCCCCCCCCGTAGCTAATTTGCAACTTGTTCAGATTTTTTTTCCACTGCTTTCTCTCTCACACTAAAAATATCAACCCTTTGCTTCTCCATCACATGTTCCCCTCTTCCTTAACCCCTTCCTCTTGGGTATGTGGAAATCTAGCCACATGATACCACAATTTCATGGATGGCAAAATACAGATTTCTCCAAAGGAGCCAACTAACCCATACCTCTTGTTTAATTTAAGAAAGTCAGAGATATGTAGGGCACAAGCAACAGCAGAACACAGCATAACGGAGGGAAGGAAAAGTTTGCTAAATGCTTATTCTCCAGATTCAGATGTTTTAATAATAAATCTAACTGAGTAGGCAGCAAGATTAAGTTCCCTCCAGAGTCCCATAGCAAATGTGGGGAAACGGCGAAAAATGGAAGGGATCATTAACATGGGCTTTAAGAATTGGAAGTGTATTCAAGTGACTTCTGTTTCATTTGGCTCTCCACTGAATGGTGATGCAATTGGGGTGTGAGGCTCAGTGTGAATACTTCAGATCCAGAGAACAGTCTATGCGGGGAGGTCACGATATTAACTCTTTGTTGTTGTTGTTGCCTTGGGCTAACTGGGAAACCCATGCTCTTCCAAGCCATTAGTAGCTATCTTACAAATCCCCTATAGAAAATTTTTACCATGATGGCCCCAACTCCATATGAACCCAATGCACACCAGTTTAAATCAAGATTGTCCAAAGAAATTACACTGATCTAGAATCATTGTGAAAAGGAGACAAGGGTGCTGTCACTGACAATGGTGTTCCTGGACGTAGCTTAGGTGGGTTTCCTAGCCTGCTGGGATTTCAAATTGTTTCTGTCCATACAACTATTTATAGGAGTCACTTTGCATCTCTACTAAATGACAGTTAGTGTCCTTTCGTACCCTTAAAAATAAATGAGGCATCGCTGATCCCCCCATTATTTAATTTCCAAGGACAATACATCGATTGTCAAATAAAAGCTGTCAAGGCTGAATTAACAACTCATCTCTACTGTTACAATCCTACAGATTAAGTAGGAAGGGACCTTAGCTTTTGGCTAATGTTCCAGCCCCGGCTATCTTCCAAATAAAGCCTCGGTCACAGCCACTCACCTCTGCACTGCTCTTGTTTGCTTTGGATCATGCCTCACCCCAGTCTGTACTGAAATGGAGCCAACGTAGAAGAAGCCTGGATGTTTACAATTCTCCAGTCACAATGATGGACCGACCCAGATGGTAACTGCAGGCATTAAGGAGAATGGAAAGGAAGCAAACGGCACCAAATAAGCCACTGTAGGACAAGTATAAATCCTTTTAAAAGAGCCCAGCTGGATCCAAAGATGAGACAAAGAGGACAGCATCTAGCCTTCATCTGGAGCAGTGTGCGTATACGCACGCACGCACATGCAGATACACTGCTTATACACTGGGAATGGGCGACAGAGGATGGATCACTGATGATTTCATGTTCTGTTCATTCCCTCTGGGGCACCTGGCATTGGCCACTGTCGGAAGACAGGACACTGGGCTAGAGGGACCTTTGGTCTGACCCATTATGGCTGTTCTTATGTTGTTGTGAATCTATATGCAATATGTACTTTGGATAGTGTCTTCATAGCTTATGAAATACAATACAATGTTATGTTCATTAGCTAAATCAAGAATTTCACGCCTGCTGTGTGGCTAGGTGGCTGGCCAGCTTTCTCGTTAAAGTGAATTTAGTACCATTGCAAGGTATCAGTTGACAGCCCTGTGCCGTTGAAGCTGCCAGACCACAGGACTGCTACCCTATTGTCTGGGGCAGTCCAGGTTTCCCCCTAGAAACCCTCTAGGACAAGCCCATGGCTGGAACCTTGTGTAGCTATTTACACAAGTGCGAAGTGGAACAGAACCCAGGATCCTGACTCAGTCCTCGTCTCTAAGCACTAGACCACACTCCCTGCCTATCCCGAACCATTCTCTAGGTCTCACACACACACTCTCATGAACTGATGCCCCAGAAGAACCCTTATATTCTCCGCAGTGTATGGAAACCCCTATTATATTAAGACTTCCGGGGCTGATTTTGCTGTCGCATCACTGTACATCAGGGATCAGTCCACTAATGGCAGTGGTGAGCAAGACGAGCTCAGAATCAGACTGTCTGCATTCAGGATCCAAATGCTGAGGCCATATGCTTAAGGAACGTTCCAGTCCCTCAGGCTGAGAGGAAGAATGATGCACGATAGGCCCTGTTGAATGTACCTGTTCAATATGCAGCAAAGAGTGGGAATTGTAAAGGGAGACCTATACTAACAGGAGGCTAAATATTGTTGTAATTTCACTGCAGGAACACTAACAAACCCCAGGCCCCCCTGACCCGCAACCTGTCCCTGAATTTAATTCAACAGCCTGGAACAAGTTTCTCTTGGTGCAGCACAATTTGTAGGTAAAAACCAAAGCAGTTCTCTGGAAGAGCGGATCCCTTTTCCCCCTCCATAGAAGCACTAATGGCTTATCTACCACTTCAGCAGCAATCAGGAGACAGTCAGTGTACTGCAGTCCCCTTTGTCTTTCTCAACTGACACCTCATTGATGGGCAATTTTTCTAAACAACAGCAAAATTGCAGTGCCGGCTTCTCTGTCAATAAATTCCATTATTTCACATGGAGGTGGGTAGTGGAGCCAGGAAATGCCAAAGTGATTACCTTGAGGAACTACAGATCTGTGGTCTGAGCACTCTATAAATCTATGGACAAAGTTTGATAAAGCACATTGATACTTTTTCTGACAAGACTTTGTCTAGATTTAGTGGGCTCGGTTGTTAGCAGCATGCAGCACTGCCATTCCCGGTTCGATTAAATGCAACCACGATGCCATGCACACATTCTCTTGCTTTGGCAAAATGCCCATTCCCTGCCCCCCCCCCCTTCCTCCCAATGCAAGCTGATGGAAAAGACCAAGAAATGGTAAATAAGTATGAAGATGGTAGGGGAACATAATCTAGTCCATTTTCGGGTTGATATGAGGAGTGACCAAAAGAGATTCACTTCCGATCTGGGGTGCCATCAATCCTCAAATGTGGTCCTATCAATCCCAGCCAGTGGAAGTCACACCCTCTTAACAATGAGCTATCAAACCGAACACAGTTGTGGCAAAACACAATCTTGCTTTACACTATAATTTGTTTTACACATTTTGGGAGTAGGAGGAGAGTGGCCAGGGAAGGAATGAGTAGGATGTTGTGGGGAGGGTTGGTCTGAGTCTGTCACTAGGATAAAGATTTGGCATGGGAGGGATTTGTTGGGTTCCTGGTTGGTTCGGCAAGTTATGCTGGTTTATATTCTGGAGGCTGTGATGGGAGACTGGTGTTGGTGCAAGGGGTTATACCTTTCCCAGAAAAGTTATGTTGAAGCATTGGTTTGAGATGGGATGCTGATGATTGGTGAGGGATATATTGGGTTATTTGGTTTGGTAGGGAAGTTGTGTTTGGTGCTTCAGGTTGATGGAATAGTGAACAGGTGTTCTGGTTTGCCGGGGATGCTGTGTTGCTGCATTACTTTGTTTGATAGCTAAGAGAGTGTCATGGTTTGATTGTGGGGACAACATATTGGGGTAGTGTTCTCTGCAAATTGCATTGACATATTTGGGTTGCTTTACTGAGGGAAACGGGGGAATGGTGTTAATTCGATTGTTGCTTTTTTGTTGATCAGACCCAATCTGACATTCCTGGCACTTCCAAAGCTCCTACTGGAGTGAGGAGAGTGCAGAGTGACTTTCTGGGATTTCTGTTGGGGCACTGGTTTTGTGAGGTTATTGGTGAATTTGCTCTAGAGGGGTCGTGTTGAATTAGGGCTGTTCTGGGTGTTGTGTAGAGGTAATCATTTGGCTTGTGAGGAGCTGTATACATTGGCTCAGGGGTTTATTGGAACTGCTCTCCTTGTTCGAGGACAGACACCCTTGAACTGCTTTCTCCTGACTCTCCGTAGTTGCCGTCTAAAGGTTGAAAGCTTAAGTGTGACTTAAGTGGTACATGGGCCTCTTGCTGGCCCTTTGCACAGGGGTGGATTTCACCGTGCGGTGTATTTGCCATGCTGCGGTGCTTGCTTTCCCTGGTGCTGTGTAACAGATCTGCTCCCTGACAGGAATACAATTTACTGCAATTTACTATAAATCCTCATAAAACCCCTTCTCTTTTGACACTCAGTCAGAAACCCTAAAAATGACTGACAGGTTCTTCATAAATATTTATTCTTTAAAAAAAAAAAGTTCAATTCTTCCCTCTGAAATTGGGTTGTTGAGATTTTTTTTTTATTTTAAAAAGCCACTTCGGTCAGTTCTGCTACTAACAACCTCACCTTCTCCCCTGCTCCAGGCTTGAGAAGCTGGGCCAGGAACATGGAGTCTTTCATAGAGGCTGGGTGTGATGATATCCCCTCACCCAGCCCGTGACAATGTCAAGGGTCTCCCCTTTGTGTTTGTGCAAGAGAATACTTATTTTCTCTTGCTAGTTCCTAATGGAGGTACTCTTTTTAGCTCAAGTGGTAGAGACCCATGATTTTAGTGCTGAAGGTCATAGGTTCATACCCTGCTGATGACCCATGCAGGGGTTGTTACAACACCGCCTGAAGCTGCAATTTAAGCCTACTGCTTCTTGTCCTATTCTCAGAGGTTAAGGAGAAAAAATTCTTTTTCTCCTCCCTGTAACAGTCTTTCATGTACTTGAAAACTTTTATCATGTCCTCCCTCAATCTTCTCTTCTCCAGACTAAATAAACCCAATCTTTTTTCAATTTTCCCACCGTACGTCAAGTTTTCTAGACCTTTAATCAATTTTGTTGCCCTTCTCCAGACTGTCTCTAATTTGTCCACATCTTACCTGAAACATGGTGCCCAGAACTGGACACAAAACTCCAGCTGAGGTCTAATCAGTGTGGAGTAGAATGGAAGAATTACTACTTGTGTCTTGGGCCTGGACTACACTGCAGGGGTTGGTTCAAACTAAGATACACAACTTCAGCTATGCTATTGCGTAGTTGAAGTCGAAGTATCTTAGTTCAACTTACCTGGCCGTCCTCATGGTGGCGAGGTGACCACGGTGGCTTCCCCCCTTACTCCTCTTGCAGAGCTGGAGTTCCGGAGTCGAGAGGGAGCGTCCAGACAAGACACGATAAATCGATCCCCGATACATCGAACACTACCCGCAGATCCGATCCGCTGGGTAGTATAGACGTACCCTTGGTTATAACACTCCTGCTAATGCATCCCAGAATGATGTTTGTTTTTTGTTTGTTTAGGTAGCTTGCAACAGTGTTACACTGTTGACTCATATTTAGCTTGTGGTCCACCATGACCCCAGATCCCTTGCTGCAGTACTCCTTCCTAGGCAGTCATTTCCCACTTTATATGTGTGCAATTGATTGTTCCTTCTTAAGTGGAGTACTTTGCATATGTCCTTACTGAATTTCATCCTATGTACTTCAGATCATTTTGAATTTTAATCCTGTCCTCCAAAGCACTTGCAACCCCTCCCACTTGCTATCCTCTGCAAACTTTATAAGTGTACTCTCTGTGCCATCAGACCTTTGCTGCCACATAGCTAAGCAGGGGCTGGCTGCCAGTAACTAAAATACCTATTGCAGACAAGGTATAGGGCTCTTTGAAGTTACTACATTTGCAGAGGGCTGCCCACTGTGGAAAAGACTCTCACATCCAACTTTTTGACATAGAGGAGGTGATCTGGAGGGGGTCTTCCAAGGCCATATGTCCCAAGTAGAATTCGCTGTATGCATTTTAACCCCACCTTTAAATCCTATCAGACCAATGAGAGTTTATTCCCATTTTATTTTTGTCACTTTGACTTTTGCTCTTGTTCTGTTTATAAATAGCATAGACATTTACTACTTTGTATGGAGGGCAGGGGAGAAGAGAACATATTTAAACCATGCAAGGCTATGGCTTTTGCAATGCAAATCTGAGCCAGAAAAGGAAATTTGAATATTGTAAATTAAGAGAATGTTCCACCGATGAAAGTGTCTCCCGATCATAAGTCATGTGACGATAAATTTCAGTTGAGTGACAACAGTATTAACAAACTGAAAATAAGATTGATGTGCATCAGGGGTCCTTGAACGCAAAATAAAAGGGAAAGGCTTGCTGGCTTGAGATAGGTAAAGTATAAATATGTATCACTTGGTTCTAAAGTGAGTTATGATTGCATTTTCCGACTTATACCTGAAATCGGTGGAGGTTATTCATCTTATCCTTATATCAGCCATGACAGTTATGGCCATGCCGTACATACAGCACAGATACCTGTTCAGCAGATAAATCAGGAGGCATGAAGGGACCTGTTGTTATCAATTTGATCTTAGGAATAAATATACAAATATGTGTACAGTAGTGTTGTCATGCTGAACAACTTCCCTTCCTCTCGCCGATACATTTAAAAGAGGCTGTTTGGAGAGCCACTTTCTGACAGCGCCTAAGGGAGATGAAGGGAAGGAAGGATCGTGAGGGAGAACGAGATTGATGTCTTTTAGAAACCCTTCCGCCCCCGTGCCTTGTTCTGATGCAGGGGTGGGGTGGAGGATCGGACGCACAAGACAGCTGGGACTGTTACAGGCAGTGGCCATCTTGTCCAGTGAAACCATTCCTGAGGAGACTTTGCCTCTCAACTGGTGCTAAAGAGGTAAGGGTTTTAGGGTGCACAGGAGACTCTGGGGTTTAACTCTGATCTACTGTGGCAGTTCAGCAAGGAGGCGAGCAGTGTACGGGCAGGCAGGCAGCTGTGAGGTCAGTGGGACCTGCTCACTGTACGTGAAATGTGTGTGTGTGTGTGTGTGTGTGGTGTGGTAAGTAAAAGTACAGTGACGGGTATGAAGACCGTGAAGCATCCAGACGATTCTACCAAGGATAGATTCAGATCTCTGGGTGGCGATGGAGGAACCCTGCTGTGGAGAAGCTATCTAGATTCCTCAGCCTTGTGGTACTGCTGCTCAGCTGAGGAAAGTAGAGCATACACAGATGCCAGGAATCAGGGTGGGGCTGGGGGAAGTGACTTCACAGGCATGGCTTTTCTTACTGGCACCTGCCTGAGATGGGAGACAATATCGCACCCCAGTGGAACAGAGAGAAATCTACTCCACCTGGCACCTGTGTCCTGGAGACCTCCAGCAGACAGAGCGGGTAGAAAGAAGTTATTGTTGTTCAGTACTGAAGAAAGAGCATCTGCTTCTTGACATATGGGCCCTGCATGCAGCTTCTGAGCTGAGCACTCAGGCCAAGAACACAGAGCCACTGCCAGGCAAACGTGCTGGCAAGTGGTGGTGATGATGAGAATACTTTGCATCTATATTCTGTCATTCACATGAGGATCTCAAAGTGGATGTGATTCCCTTGTTACAGCTGTTCACTAAGAACAGACCTGAGACCACCTCATTTCACCAGACTAGAGGGTGACAATATTCAGTAACGACTGTCCTAGAGAACCACCTTCCGCCATCTCCCTTACACTGAGGTAAATCTGGAGTTAATAGGAGTTATTCTTACAGGTGAAAGTGGAATGTAGCCCAATGGCTGTATTTGAACCAATAGCGTCATGATAAAAGGCTATGTACCCCATTAGTCAACCACATTTACTGTGGAAAATTCTTAAAAATGTCTTTCCCAAACAGGTTGATCCTATGACACCTCTAGGAACCCACGTTTTGGCTCAAGTATGTTTGTATTTTATTGACTAGTAGTTATTTTATTTACATATTTAGCATTACAGTTGCACTCACAGGCCCCAGTCAAGTTCAGGCCCCCATTGTGCTAGAGGCTGTACAAACATTAATGAATTTCCCAATAAAAATATTACTTGAATAAGTATCTGACATTATAAACCTCCATTTCTATCATGATCTGTTATCTCTGTGGAGATCTACCCTATCCCATTGGCTTCCCTGTCAGTCCTACATCAGAAGGCTCTGCCATCTAGAGTAAGAAGTTATAGCAAAAGGTTCCTTAGAGTCACCCTTACATTAGTAGACACCACTAACACCGAAAGTCTTCTGAATTTCTGCCTCTGCTCCAAACCCCTTTATTAGCTATCCTGCATTTTTGCTCTGCTGCAAATGTTTCTTGTAGAAATGACTAATTTCTTCTTAAGCGTCATGGAGTTTCCCAGTAAACACAGAGGCTCAAGTTGGAGCTGAATGTTTTTAAGGCTAGTGTAAAAATGGAAGCTATGTGGCATCTGGGGTTTGAATAAAGAAGCTAAGAACTTGAATCTGAAGATGCATGAGAACACTGCCTGCTGAGATCTTGGATAGCACATGCTGAGTATGCTAATGACATGCAGAGAGAATATATGAGGTTATTTTGTTTCCAAAATGTGACACTTTAAGGAAAACAGCTTCTGTCCTTCCGTCTTAAGAGCTATTCCTATTCTTGAACTGTGAAGGAGAAGGAGTGAGTGAGGAGGAAAATGCCATATGAAACTGTTAAGTTAATTTCAGTGACGGTACATTCTGGCCAACTAGGAGGATGTAGCCATATATTACAGCAGTCCATTAACAAGAATTCATTTTAGCCCAACTTGCCTCTAACTAAACCTTAACATTTAATTTTCATAAAGCTAGAATTAAGGCTGACTTTTTAACTTTACAGTATTCTGCACTTGTTAGGTTCCTGCTAGGATGTAAATCTCTCTGCTGAAACAGTAATACAAGAGCCTTCCCCTTGCCATAATAAATGTGTAATGTTGAATTGTAACCCATAACCGCATAATTACAGACGGCAGCTGGATAGCTTCCATTGTTGGCCATACGGTGACTATAACTCTAGTGTTGGGTTGAGGAAACCGACCTGTCCTCTGAAAAATTGAGGCTCCTGCGTTTTGGAGACCTGATACCGAAATATCTGTTAGTTCTATCGAGCTGGGAAGTGGAATGGAGCATGGTTTTGTCATTCAGTGGAGGGGAATCAGAAGTTAACACCTTGGAACAGATTTTAAAGGTATTTAGCTGCCTGAACATTCAGATGAGACTGCTTATGGGAGTTAGGCACTGTGGTAAACCCAGGGCTGGAAGGTTGTGGTGAGAGGGGAAGCTGCAGGTAAATTAGGTCCAGCTGAGAAAGGCTGCCGCAGCCAGAAGCAGGGCCAGCTGGGACCGGTTAAGGAGGCAGCCAGAGCCCTTTAAAGAGACTTCTCCCCAGAGAGGGGTGTGGGAGTGAGGAGTGTGTTTGGAGGCAGTAGGAGTTAGAAGAGAGAGTTTGTGAAAGCAGAAGGAGGTAAAGGAGAGTGAGAGGCAGATACAGAGAGGCTGCCAGCAGGCAGGGAGGCAGGAAGGAGCCCCTCCCAGGAGGGAGCTAGCCCTCCCAAACCAGCGAGAGGCCAAACCTCAACCAGGGGGAACTGCCCAGAGGACTGGAGCCTGGGGTGCCCAGGGGGCCCCCTTGCCACAGCACTTAACCAGATTAGGCTCTTTGGCAGTCCCATTAGGTGCCTATCCGAATCCTTAGGCACCAAAATATCTTTCACTGTAGTGTGTAGGCATCAGATTACAAAAGGCATGCTAGAAATTCGCAGAAGATTTGGGCTTTATTTCTTGTTTGGACTTCCTTGGGTTAAGCTGCTCAACCTCTCTAGGACCAAGTCACCAATGCCGTGGAGCTGTTTACCACTTCCATCTGGTAATGTCATTTTGCACTGATCTAAGGGAGTGTGGAAGGTGCAGGGCAAAGGACAGTCTGTTGTGTATCCATTTCCTCCTCTGAAATGGAGACGGTACCTACCTCAAAGGACTGTTGTGAGGCGTGACTCATTACGGTTTGGAAATGGCCTTGAGAGTCTTGGATGGAAGGTAATATAGAAATGCAAAGAATCTTTCTCCCAGGGCTGTCTGGAGAGATTAGGAATCAAAATGTTAATTGCAACTAGGTGAATAATTCATAACAAACCGTTTATTAGATGAATGCTGCCACTCTGTTTGTGAATTGTCCACAAGCAGATGGTGGTAGTTTTGAATAATGCATGCATTCAAATGCATTAAAAAAAAATGCTGTATTTGAGGAGCCAATTCTTGCTTTGTGGTTTGTTAGTGAGCAGTTAGTTGCAGGAATTCATTGTTCAAAATTCAGATGGGCTGGTTAGTTTTGATGGGACACCTGTAGATCACATGGTACATTTTCAGTCCCTGGCTGGATGAGCTAGCTCTCTTAGAATCATACCTTGTGCTTCCCCTGTCTATCATATCTGACTGTCTCTTCTTGTAGTTTGACTCTAACTAACTTTGTAGTTGGCTCATGTGGGAGCTAGCTAGGAAAGAGAGCAGATCTCTGGCTCTCAGTCGGTGACAGAAGCCTGTCTGGAGCTGAGACAACCTGTTTTCAGACACAGCCTCCCTGAAGGAAGGTCTGTCTGCAACAGGGAGCCCAAGGCAGTTGTGAAGGGAAGCCAGAGTCTGCCCAGTGTTCCTTGTGCTGGCAGAGGGGCCTGCAGGAAGCAGAAAGATTCCTGCAGGATCAGGGACTGCCTTGCCAAGGAACAGAGAAACTCTCCTGTAGCAGAGCCAGCTGGGTGGCAGAAAGAGAGCTCAGCGGTGACTTTGGAGAAGAGGCCTAGAGGGGAGATAGGAGTTGGTCCAGCAAGGCAGCAGGAAGTCTATGTAGTCCGGTCTTGACTGCTTATTGAAGTGTCCTGAACCAGGAGCCAGTGGAGAGGGACAGTCTGGGTTCCCCTACCAGCCCATTGAGGAAAGTGGAGTAAGAATCCCCAACAAGGGGTACGGACCATTGAAAGGCTCAAGACCATAGATAAGGACCAGTGAGTCCAGAACTGGATTGAAGGCCCAATGTAAGAGTGATGGGCCAGTGTTTGCTGGACTATTGACTTATCCTAGAACTATATGTGGCCCAACCAGAGGGTCAAATGGCAAGTAGAAGCAGACTGTTACAGGGCCAGAGTTGTTGTCAGGAGAGGGTGTAAAAAGAAGAAAATGCCATGCCCAGTCACAAGGAGGGACATTGGTGGCTGAGTCACATTCATACAACATCTAACTTTCTTTTTGAAAATCCATCCCAGGGCTACCAGAAGTCATGCGTAGCCCTAAATAAGAAAGGAAGCAGGAAGTCAATAGCTAGGAGAGGAGGGAGAAGGTTCAGTTGGAAGGTTATTTGAGCCAAACAGGTATCCCTCAGTCAAATGGAAATCTAACCCTAGTGAAGCCAATAAAATGGAGTATGAACTGTGGGAAGTAAAATGGAAGATGGAACGTGGGAAGACGAAGTAGGAATTGGGAAGAGAAAAAAGCCAAACATAAATAATAAGAAATTCTTTAAATCTATTAGAAGCAGGAAGCCTCCATTGGGCCATCAGGGTTTGAAGAGAGCAATTAAGGAGACTATGAACAGTACAGAGGAGTTTACTGATTTTATATTATTATTATTTATTTATTTTATTTTATTTTATTTTTGCATCAATCTTTCCCATAGACTGTTGGGGAGAGCCTTAGTGGCATACGTTTTCTCGGGTAACAACACACTTTATGGGGAGTTGCACACCTTTCAGTGAAGGTTGCAATAACAGGACTCCTTGGGTTGGCTCCTTTGCTAATGGTCATTAGCCTTGGTTTTCATGTTAAATGTCCCCTTCATGTTATTTCTACTGGGACGCATGCTACGTCTTTCTCTGTCTGATGAAATTCAACCCTGTGCAGAGGGGCAACACAAAGCAAATTCACCCTGCAATTTCCTAGCAATAAGAGTATTTAAACAGTGTACTGGGGGAGGTGTTGGACTCATTAGTGTTTGGAATCTTTAAAATGAGATTAAATATTTTGTCTAAAAAACTTGCTTTAATCCAGCTTCTGGGGGAAATTCTACAGCCTGGGAATACAAGATGACCATAGTGGTCCCTTTTGGCCTCAGAGTCTAAGGCTTTATCTACACGGGGAAGTTGGCATGCAGGGAGCTAGGGTGTGAAAGTAGAGCGCACTAGCTATTCTGCACTAACCAACACTGTTACTACACACTAAGAGCGCCCTCTAGTGGTTTAGATTAATACTCTTCCAAAGTGCATTAAGCTAGTGTGCACAAAGGCACTTGGAATGCAGGGAGAGAGTTCACACAGAGGAATTAGTGTGGAGCAGCTAGTGCACACCAATTACTTTGGGCTTTTTCCCCATGTAGACAAGCTCTGGGAATCTATGAAAATCTTGTGTATCATGTAAGTCCCACTTGAGGCCTCCAGATAGACTGTAAATAGGACATGTGCCATGAATGACTTTGTACTGGTACTTTGCCAAGAGGAATTTTAGCCCCATGTGTCTGTTAAAAAACTACCTCCATGAGCAAACCTGACACTAAACAGACCTCATGCCTCATCCTGTTGGTTTTAGATCTATCAAAAAACTTGAAGCCCACCATGTTCAAAATAGAGTTAAAAATAAATTTCCCAAACCCGTTGTCCTTTATAAACTTGTTCCTGGGAAGGCTGGCAACAGCTAGCGTTTCTTCTGTGGTTGTTTCCTGAGTAGGGTATGTTGCTGCAACCTGTCTATATTATCCTATCTGGAAAGAGATTTCATTTCACCAGTTTTTACTACGCAATTTCAATAACTGGAACTTGTTTAAAGGCTCCACTGCTCCAGGAAAATGCATTACATCTTGGCTTTTAAATTCACCAGCTCCCATTTATTGGTATTAATAATACATTGGGAAAGCTGTTCTTTTTATTTTATTTTGGTCCTCAGATTCTTTTTGCCTCTTAAATCAAATATCTAAAGGAAACACTTACAAACAGCACTCTTGTATCTTAAAGGTAAACACACTTGGCAACCAATTAAGTAGTCATTTGCAGTGGTCAGGGAAAGGGCAAGGAAAAATAGAAAGCAGCAAAACTGTTTCATAATCACATATAAACCAAAAATGTCCAGGGAGAAGCTAAATTAGTTTCCATTTAAACATATTGGCATCTCTAATTTATAAACACTATTAAAGCAGAGAATTGTTGATAAGGGTTAGAGTAATTTTTCTCATAAGTGGAAATAGAGAAGTTTTGTGCCTCTAAATGCTTATTTTTCCACTTTGACTAACTCTATGGAGCTTTTTTAAGCTCAGTTCACCCAAGGCATTGCTGCATGCATGTTTATGTATTTGCTGTATATAATACTTTTTTTTGTGCCAAGCTAGCAAACTAGCTCTTTCATCATTCATCTGTTTCAGCATTACCATTGTGATGGAGGCAAGCCAGAGACAGCTACTACTGTCAGCTAAGCCTCTGGAAAACTGGAGTAAATCAGCTAACGTCCATAGAGGTATTCTGGATTTAAACCAGCATAAATTAGATCATACTGTGATCCATAATGCTTGCAGGATTTGGTAACTTGGGGTCACCAGGTATCTCCCCCTTTCCTTCATGCTGTGCTAACCAAAATCGGAGGGAAATAGATGAAAGCATTTTTTTTTCCTTATGGCGTATTCTGTATAAATGCAATCCATGCATTATTATATTGGAGCTGGGATATCTCTAAGCAATTACTTCCAAGCACATTAGTGTCCATGCACTAAATACTAAAGTGTTTATTCAGTGCATTGCAGGATCAGGTTATTGCTGAGTCCGTCCATCATGCCAAGAAATTATTGGTATAAGTGCTTTAAGAGCACAGTCAGTACAGTGGAGATACAACCACGCTGGAGGAGTGCGGCATTGCTGCTCTGCTTAGGGAGGTCAGGCGCTTCTTTATTTAGAGAAAGGGGGGAGAAAATAGGCTGTAAAAGTGTTCAGATGCACAAAAATATATCTCATCATCAAACACACATTGCAGTTCACGGGTTGTGGGAATCTGGGGGGGAAAAACTTTACACTGAAATTGAGTGGAAATTGGACTAGTGAGGGGGATATGCTTTCTTTCTCAATTCCAGCTGCTCATGCAAGTCTTTTGCCTGGGATTAAGAGGTCACTTACTGCAGCCTTAAAGGATAAGGACTTGGCTAGATAGGAGACTCAGAGGCTGTTTATTCTGTAAATGTTTGAATATGAATCAGGTCTGCCTTTCAGAGCTTCGCTTATTACTTTTATTTACCAGGATAATATCAGAACTCTAATTCGCCTCGATTCCCTGCATCTCCGTTTCTCAGCAAGGCCGGAAGCCTTTAGAGTTTTCCATCTATTGAGCAACGTACTCTTGTTTACAAAGGGGATGTTTCTTTTATCTGTTCCATTGAGATTGTGCTTAATGTAATGGTTTGGTGCTCAAAAGCAATGCTGGGGGAATAATCCTTTCTTTTTATGTAATCTGTTATTGGTTTATCATTGTATTAAACCATTAACTTTATCAGATTTCTCTTTACAGAGTGGCTGAGGTTTAAGAATTGTTTTCTCTTCCCCCCCCCCCATGTTAAAAATATATAAAGAGCTCAGATGAGAAAAACTGATGCACACAAAGGCGAAGTGATTTGTCCAAAATCACACTGTGATGGCAAAGTAACCTAGGTCTCCTGCTCTCACCACTAACCCACAGCAGGGAGGGTCTGAACTCAGTAGGGTGATCAAATAGCAAGTGTGAAAAATCAGGACATTTTTATTTGGGGTGGGGGGGACATAGCTGCCTAGAACTCGGCCAAAATGTAGGCACATGTCAACACACCTTTTGCAATGTATATGTCACCTTGATTCCAGTCACTTGCCAGATTGTGGCCCTTTATAGGCAGGACCTGCTTCCCTTGCCAGGAATGACAGGGAGGAAGAAAGCCAGTAATGGTTTAATTTGAACTTGCATAGCAGAGAGACTGGAGAGTAGCAGTTTCCTAAACAGAAAAGATGATCTGTAGTTTTATCAAACCAATGACCAATCCAATGAACTCATTGCAATGATTCCAAACCTCTCCACAAGGAGCCATTTGTATGGCCCTGGAAAAGTCTGAGAGGAAGAATGGTGCTGTGGCTAAATCGGAGCGAAGCCGGCGAGATGTGGGTTTAAGTCCTAGATGTGCCATGAACTGCTAATGTGACCTAGAGTAAGTCATATGATCTCTTTGTGCCTTGCTATAATAGTACCACCTTTCTCTGTCCTGTCATCTTTGATCGTAAGCTCTTTGAGGGAGGGACTATCTCATAATACATGCAAATACAGAGTCTCCTACAACAGGGCTTTGATCTTAATTAGGACCTCTGAGTACTAACATAATGTAAATAAAATGCTCATTGGAAAGGACCTCACCCCGCATCCATCTCCTCCAGTCTGGCAAGCAAGATCTCCCACTGAACTAACCCCACTATGATATTATTTACTCGACTTCTGACTACTTCTAATGATGACGACTCTACTGCTGTTGTTTATTCCATGTGCCTAACCCTCTATATTAAGATCCTTTCTTATTTTGTACAGTATCTAACCTGATTGTTTCCATTTGTTCAGGTTTAGATCATTCCTCCTTATTTAACTCCTCTTGGTTGTTTTCTTTTACTGCATGCATTACCTCCATAATATGGCTAAACCACCCTGAACACGCCCAATCCTGTCTGATCTCAGAAGCTAAGCAGGGTCAGGCCTGGCTAGTACTTGGATGGGAGACCTGAGAATACCAGGTGCTGTAGGCTTAACATGGGTGTGGGGCTAGCAACTCCACCCCATAAGGGAACCAATTGCTACTGAAACACCAACACCAGTTGGTGGCCCATACCCTGGCTGTGGGGTGATGGGCAAAGAGAGAGAGATTACCTCCATATGTCTGATCAATGCTAGTAGCCTATAAGGGCACTGCATCAAAATACAGAGTAAAAAAGGATCTGAAATCTCTTGAACATCATGGAAGTAGCATACTGATTATTCATTCCTTCCTGATTTGTTATTAGTTATATGCTGCTGGTTATCTTCTGTTTTACTAGTGTTCAAGATGCTCTACAGGCACAAAGGAAGACAAGGGCCATCCTAAGAGACGGTGACATTGGTTTGGTACAAGGATAACTTTTTATGACGATGACATTCATCTATTTACTATAGTAGCTTTCACCCTAAAACGCTTTGCAAACTCATCTACAAACCTATGTGCTATAAGAAGAGATGTGACACTACTAGAGCAAAAGGAGGTAGCTGTTTAGTAGCCGACAGCAACACCTCACAACAAATGTAGGCCCAGAATCAAGCAGGTGACACCCAGTTGAACTTCATAAGGGATTGGGGGGAGGCAAAAATGTAACTGCACAGACTTGAGTTTGACTAGGCCTTTGGGTTAACACCTCTAATTTTTTTGCCAAGTGTGGTATGTGTTTTGTTTTTTAGGCTTGGCTTGACAAAGGAGTCAGGCATTTAATTCTTATAGAATTTCCATAGAATTTGGGCACCTAGGCTAAGATTTTCAAAAGTGTCTAACTACTGTGAGTGTGTCAAGATTAGGGTGCCCATCCTGAGGTACCTAAAAAGGCCCTGATTTTCAGAAAGTTCTAAGCAACACCCAGTCTTTGCAAATCAGGCCCCTGTAAGATGTATCAAGTTGGGCAATCAAAATTACCAGTCACTGTTGAAAATTTTGGTCCTAACTCCCTTATGCATCTTTGAAAAACCTCAGCCCCAGTAACTACAAGCGGGAACAGCCTCAGAATACTAGTAAGGATTATCTGCAAGATGCTGCCTCTCACAGCAAAGTGCCCCTTAGTAGACACACTCCATTAAGGACAAAGGGGAAGGCCAGAATCTACCTCAGAGCCATTATTCACAGCATCCATGTTGCAATTTAATGGAGTCACTCGAGATTTATGCTGGTGTAACTGAGATCAGAACCCTGCCCACAGCATCTGCCTTAACTTTGATTCCGCTGAGACTTTGTTGGTTTTGATTTGCAGCCTCGTTGCTGTTTGAATGTCCTGTAGCTTCTTGCTACCAAAACAGGAAATGCTGATCGCTTCTGAACGCCGCATTCCATCCTTGAGATAACAAAAAACAATTTTTTTTTTTTTTTTTACATCTCGGAGAAATAAAGTGACAGGCTGTTCTGGGAAGAGATTGAGCTGTGTGGAAGTGCATGTCCCTTTCTCTCCACTCAACATACAATCATTTCTTCAAATGGCATCAAATACTCAGTGATGAAAACCCCCCCTTTGGAAGGGGGAAAAGTCTGACAGTAAGGCTGATGCCGGATGGATTTCTCCAGACAAGATAAATTATATTTTCAAGGTGGCAAAATAATAATAAATGAGTAGTAAACACTCCCCCCCCACCTACCCCTCATTTAAACCTTTAAATGGATATTAGATTTTTAATTATAAGGGTTTAATTTTCAGAATGGAAAAGCTACTTTTGCACCATTATAGCTGTGCAACCATTAATTAACTTTCAAGAACTTTTCTTTTGCTTAAAAAATGTAATTAAAATACTTAGGATGCTATTAGCATAAAATAAGTTATGCAAGGGAACAGAGAAATATAAAACAAATATACATTGTATAAAATCATGCAGGGGGAAATAATCTTGCTGTTTCTAAGACCAAAGTCCAGGTTTACTAATATGGAGTCCATTACAAGATTTTTCCCAGAATGAAAACATGGGAATAACATAGGATTTAGAGAGACAATCATAGGACCGCAGGTTAAGAAGGGACTGCAAGGGTCATCTAGACGGTGATTCTGGTACGAGGGACCTGGTTGCTGCCTTCTTAAACTGTCAGGGAGATCTCAGGGACCAGCCGTTGAGAAACACTAACTCTAGTCTAACCCCTGCCAAACTGCTGGATTTGTTATCCAAAATCATCTAAGACAGATAGCTATCCAGCTTCTTTCTGAAAACCTCCAGTGATGGACCTTCCACAACTTCCCCCAGTAGCTTATTCTATTGTCCTACTCTTCTTACCGTTAGGAAGTTTCTCCTGAGTTTAATCTAAATCTGCTCGGCTGTCATTTGAACCCACTTCCTAGTATATAGAAACAAATTAGGTTGACTAGTCCTACCCCAAGAGTCAGTGTGAAGTTGTTGGTGGTCCCAACACTTGCCTTCTCTAGCACTTGGTCCAGCCTGGTTTTAAATCATTTAATTGGTTGAGTGGCCAGCACTTCCTTGGTGAGATTAATCCAGTCTCAACAGTCGAGGCAACAGGTTTAGAAACACTTATGGCTAAATTCAAAAGGAGTCCAAGATGATTGAATGTAGACCTCCTTCGGTGTGCAAGTTATACTAACTTCAACTCAATTACACTTGCATCCTTGAGACCCACCAAACCCAGCCTTTGGGCACCAGAGCTGTCAAATTTGGAAAGACCCATAGTATGAACGGATTAGAAATGTGACCAAAGGGCCTATATTTGTTTTTCCTTTTAATGAATCTATCCCCTTTTCCTAACTAAGAGCCTTGCACACGTATTTGATAGAATTTAATGGACAGAACAAGCACTTGGCCTCCACATCTCCCACCGGTGTCTTCAGAGACATCTTAAAGATTATCTTGCTGGCCCAGCCCAGTGTCCTGAGGCCAGCCAGTGGTGTGATAACAGTGGACAGGAACTGGGTATGGTTAGGACAGAGATAGCAAAAGTATGTTTTGCAGGCATGCCCCAAAAAAATAAGGCTGTGTGTGGAACCTATGGGCCCCTACACATCACCTCTGCATTAGGCCTACTTAGTCTATACTACTAGACCTGCTTTATACCTCATGTAACTTCATGTTCTGTGGATAAGAACTTATAAACTGTGCTCCTCTCTGCTCTGTACTGGTGTTCAAAATCCCATCAGGAACTTCTCATAACCCAGGGTAGAGGGTTCCCAAACTTTCCTCTCCTTGCTCTTCCTCACTCTTGTGAACGGGTTAGCACATAGGTCACTGCCTTTCAGTGGCTCTGAATGTATAGAACGTGTGCAGTGCTTTAGGATGAAGGGCCTTGATACAATGCCAGAGATCATCATTGTAAACATCATGGTCCATATTCTCAGACACTCAGAGACCATGTCACTGAGCTTTTGATGGTGGAAGTGGACAGGGGATTGTGGAATCAAAAGGAGGAAAATGACAGCAAAGAAAGAGGTGGCGCTAACCTGAAAGGGAAGAGGCAGGAAAAAGATACAGTTCCCCTGTCAGCAGTGAGAGCAGACAGCCGTGATGAACGCAGGCCCTCATGCGAGCAGAGACTGAGCGAGATACACCTAGAGCAAGAAGGCAATAGAGAGCCAGGGAGCAGAATGACAAATGAAGACAGAGCGGCGGGTTCAAAGAGTATTGCTGGGGAACCTGAACATCTTATTTATACAACACTAGCCAAGATCAGAGGCTCATGGCGCTCGGTGCTGTACATACACCTAGTAAGAGATGGGGCCTCCTCCTGAGAGCTTACCCTGTGCCTAGAGTAAGACAGACAAAGGGGGAGGGGAAACAGAGACAAAGAGGAGACATGGCTTGCTGCAGGTTACGCAGTAGATCCATGCCAGAGCAGACAGCACACGGGTCTCACAAGTTCCAATCCAGTGCCCTGTTCATTGAACACACTCAATACCTTTCTGCTCTGCAACTGGGCTAGGAGCCAAAGGTGAGAGCGATTTTTCTTTTGTGCTATGAAAATATTTTTTGAGACCTGCTTCATTATATTCCAAGTAATTGTCCTTGGGGGAGAGGGAACACCCAAAGGTGTTTTTGTGGGGGTTTTGTTTGTTTAATAAAGCCCCAAATGAATAATACCTAAATGAACCTCAGTTCTCACCTCCCTGCCAGGATGTTCCAAATATAACCACAAAATGCAGTTCTTAAGCCCATATTTATTACTATACAAATTCAGTTTTAAAAACAATTCTACGGAGGGTTTATGTTTAGCTGCCGCGCTAGATCAGAGCAAAAGGACGTCTTGTTCCAGGGAAAACTGTAATGTTGCACTGACCTCCAGTGGAATTCAAAGAAATACTTCAACCACGGAAGCTTTCTGTGGTTCTTCGGAGCCAAATTTTTCCTGGGTTTAGAGGTTTGTAAGTTCATGTATGACCTTCTTGGGGATCCAAGCACTTACAACAGACTACGCTGTATCTTTAACAGTAGCCACATGATGTTCTTCACTGCAGCAGGCAGTAGATCTGCAAGGTCAGATAGAGGTGAATAAACAACAAGGCCTTGCTTCTCTCCCATGTTCAATTGATTGCCCAGGTGATACATCAGAGTGGGACTCTGGGTGATACCCACTCCTTCACTGCCTCAGTCCATCCATCTGAGAGACGTGTGTGAGGTACCCAGGTGCATCCTTCGCAGTGTCCTGATCCATCAGTCCCAAGGTCACTTAAAGGAGAGTGGGAGGCCGTGTCTGCGGCACTCACTTATTGCTGCTTTGGGCCGTTGGATATGTCTACGCTGCAATTAAAAAACAAATCTCGTGACCATTTCCATGTCCTTCAAAAAGCCACATGTCATTGAAAAAAATGTTTGATGAAAAATGTTCAAGCCACTCTAGTCACAAGCCCCCGATCTACCTCCAAGCCTGCCCGCTGTGTTAGGGGCTGTCAAGGGGAACATCACCAGGATGTCTGCACTGACCCTGCAAGACTCTTGCATCAAGGGAATTCTCCCCTGTCCCGTGTCATCCCTTTATGATTCTTATAGTTCAATCTGGGGACCAAAACCCAGCCCACGTGCGGGGGGTGGGAGAGAGGGTGACACACATAATGGATTAGATCGGGGTGGGGAACCTCCGGCCCGCGGGCCTTATACGGCCCGCCAAATCATTCCGTCCGGCCCGGGCCGGGTCTCGAAAATCTGCGGGCCGGACCAACGTGGCGGTGGGAGTGCGCAGGCGCGGCGCTGCCCCAGAGCATCTCCCTGAGGGCTGGGGACGCGTCGCTCCACCTTGCCCTCCCAGGAGTCGCGTCTGGAGCAGCGGGACCCAGCAGACGCCCCACGTAGGCCCGGGCGGGGCAGGGTGCGGGCAGCGGGAGACCGGCGGGGGGGGGGGGATCTGGATGAATGGAGCGGGGGAGCCAGCGGGCTGCAGCGGAGGGAGGGCCGGGGCCTGCGTGCCGGAAGTGAGCGGCCGGGGAGAGCCCGGCGCGGTGGGGCCGGGGCTGAGTCAGGCACTGGGGCGTGGGGAGAAGATGTGCCGCAGCCGCCAGCCAGGGACGTGCGCGGGCTGCCAGGCGGGGACGGCTCCGCGCTGAGCGAAGGGGCTGGAAAGCGCCTGGGGGAGCCGCCGGCGCTGCGCGGCCACCATTAGCCGGGTGGCAAAAGGGGGAGCCGATGGTCAAAGGTGTGTGGGGGGGGGAGGCTGGGCTGGGGAGCAGGCAAGGGGACAGTGGGGGGGAGGCCAGGCTGGGCGGGCGGGGAGGGGGGCAGGAGACTAGGCTGGATGGGGTGGGCGAGGCGTGGGTGCAGGAGGGAAGGAGGTTTGGGTGGGGGGGAGGCTGAGCTGGGCGGGTCAGGCATGGGGGAAAGAGGCTGGGTTGGGAGTGGGAGGGGGGAGGAGGTTAGGTTCGGTGGGCCAGGCCAGGCAGGGGTGGGGGAGGGAAGGCGGTTAGATGGTGGGAGGCTGGGCGGGAGTAAAGGAAGATCACCTCCTACACCCAGGCTGACAGCGGGAGCTGACTGGGGCAGGTGGCAGGACCCCGGCTGGCAAGGGGCCAGCGGGGGAAACCCCAAAGCAGTGCAGGGCTAAGCACTCCTTTTGCCAGCGGGGGCGGGGGGGGCGCGAATGACATTATAAATGTCCAAATGGCCCTTGGCAGAAAAAAGGTTCCCCACCCCTGGATTATATGGTGCCTTTAGGGGTGGTATGTAAGCTCTGCTACCCCAAGAGTACCTCTGAGGCACAATTCCTGGTGGTAATTTCCTCCTTGTCTCAATCAGAAGCAAATCACAACCCTGCCTGCTCCCAATCAGATGCACTGGCTAACTTATTGGGGGGGGGGGGGTGGAGTCATGATCTTGCCCATTCCTGACATCACTTTCCACCCACCTGCTAACATTTGTGTGCCCAGAACTAAGATCCAGGTAATTTGTGCACAGGTATTAAAATGGGGTTCATAGAATCACAGCAACATATGGCTGGATGGGACCTCAAGAAGTCATCAAGTGCAGCCCCCTGTGCTGATGGACCAAATACACCTGTTCCATCCCTGACAGGTGTTTGTCCAACCTGTTCTTAAAAACCTCCACTGATGGCCTAAGTCTCCCTTGCTGCAGATTAGAACGAGATGTAATGGGCTTCGCTCTTCCTCCTTCATACTTCCCTGTGTGGGTGTGTAATACAAACCACAATCTAGCCCTGCTAATTTGTGTGTCTGTATGTGTTGACACACACACACTATACATATCTATAGTATACATCCACAGGCTTATATTTTGTGTAGTGAGCAAGATTTTCAAAAGCAACCTGGGACTTGTGCTCCCAAATCATTTGCTCACTTTGGAATATCTCCCCCATGATAGATACACTGTTCAGACTGTGAACTCTTCGGGGCAGGGACTCTCATTTTGTTCTGTTTGTACAGCACCTACCACCTAGGTTCGTGAGCCTAATAATAAATAATAGGTGAACTGTATGCTATATATTATGTATATAAAGTGTGTGTGTGTGTGTGTATGTATATATATATATATATATATATATATATATGCCACTGGAGTGTTTTAACAGGAGCAAATCAATGTATTTTTCCCTACCCTCATTCTTGGAAATGGCTGAACTGTTTTGGCTGCAATGTTCAAATAATATTTAGCCTCACATAGATACCTAGCATGGAAAATTTGAGCTGAAACAGTTAACGTTGTGCAGAGGTCTAAGCAACTAAAAACAAAGTCTTGCAATGAGAAGCGTTGGGTCACTTTCCTAATAAATGGTGCTACCAGTCCCAGCTATGGGAAATACTGTAGATTACAGAGAAATATATAAAGAACTATATTTAAATGCATATCCGTCATTTGTTTCTACTGAAAAGTTTTTTTACTTCCAGCATCTTCCTGAAATAGTCTCCATCATATTTTTTTGATTATTTGTGATATTAAACAAGTAATAAGAATGTCATGTGAAATTTCTCAACATTAAAATGTCACCGAAGGAAAGAATAATGCACGGCAGGGCGGAGAGATACGGTGCATGCCATACGCTGCACACCTAGCAGGGCTTTTTTGTTCAACAGGCAGTTTTTGTTATTGTAATAGGGTCACCCCAGCTGCGGCTTTCAAGAGAAATGTTTCTCCTATGGCCAGAGCATTTTCAAACACCCTCTCTTTCACGTCTTGTATAAAAAGGGTCCATTAGGAAGGGTCTGTCACTGGGAGAAGCCCTACTGAAAGCTCTCATGGGGAAGGGGCCAGGCAGTTTTAGGAAGCTGCAGAACCTTGTGCCGGTGGTGTCATATTTACTTGGGAAATAATGAAAAAAGTCTAGTAATGCAGCAGGGAAATGGGGCTTTTTTAATAACTTGATTGACCTTTTTTTTTTTTATCCCTCCAATAAAAATCACTTTCAAGGCTCTGGGGATGTATAGTTTATAATCAAAACTAGAGCTGGGGAAATTCACTCTCATGTATCAGATCTATCTGCCACTTACTCTTAAAGAGGCAGTGTGGTCCAGTGGATGGGGAATGGTAGTAGGAGATAGAACACACATAGTCTCCTATTTCCTGCTTCGTTCCTGACCTGCTTTGCCCCAACATCCACTCAGCCGAGGGGCAACATTGTTCTGATGTGGTGTCGCATGCTGTGCAAGTTATAATATGTTGCAGTAAACTGGTTATATTTAACAGGGCAATAACTCTGAACTAATGCATCACATTCCAGGCCAGGGGGATTCTAACAGGGAGATAGGAAGGTCCTATAGATATTCTATCTCGCTTCTATTATTTTCTGGATGAGATAATTATCCTTTCTGGGGTTATGAAGGCTTCTTTTTCTCCAAGTTGGAGATATGTGAGCAACTGAGGTGGGGGAAATCAAAAAAGTCACTACTGGAGGTAGCTGAAGAGAAATGAATGAAGAAACCAAAGAGAAAGAATGGAGACACCAAAGACAACTGAAAGATTAAACATTCTCAAATATTTCCTACAAAGCAGAGAAGTATGGATATAATTTAATAAAATGATATACATAGTACTGAATTAATGATATCCCTGCTGCCTTTATCACCTTGAGTTACACCATAACCATAGACATATAGGACTGGAAGAGACCTCAACAGCCTATCAAGCCCAGCACCCTCCACTGAGACTTGACCAGATAAATCTAAACTAACACTGACAGGTATATGTCCTACCTGTTCTTAAAAACCTCCACTGATGGGAATTCCACAACCTTCATTGAAAATTTATTCCCGCAACCCTTAGCAACCCTTATTCTAGCAACCCTTAGCATCTTTAAAAACTATCACCATGTCCCCCTCAGTCTATTTTTCCCTCAGGACTAAATATGCTCTGTTTTTAACCTTTCCTCATAGGTCAGATTTCCTATAAACTTTTTATCATTTTTGTTGCTTTCCTCTGGACTCTCCAATTTGTCCCCATCTTTCCTAAAGTGTGGTGCCCAGAACTGGAGACAGAATCCAACGGAGGTCTCACCAGTGCCAGGGAGAGTAGGACAATTACCTCCTGGGTCTTACATACAACACTCCTGTTAATATATCCACGAAAGATATTACGCTTTTTCTCATCTGCAGCACATTGTTGACTGATATTAAGTTTGTGATTCACTATAACTCCTAATCCTTCTCAGTAGTAGTACCACTACCTAGCCAGTTATTCCCCACTGTGTAGTTGTGCATTTGATGCATCTTTCCTAAGTATAACACTTTGCACTTACCCTTATTGAATTTCATCTTGTTGATTTCAGACCCAATTCTCCAATTTGAACTCTAATCCTGTTCTCCAAAGTGCTTGTATAAAGGCTGATTTCCCCACTCTGGCACTTTGAGTGCAGAAGCTGGGGGCCAGCAATAGATCTGAATATTAGTACTGGCCACTCCAGGCATGTAATTAAACTCTCAGGGTTACAGCTTCTCTCTGACTTTGGATTGGTAAATGCTGCCACCACCCAAGTGCAGGATCCCATTGAGAGCCCAGAAAGGCACACTTGTATTCTTTCCTGTGGGGTACCTTCAAAGACTTATGCTTATCCACTCAGGGAGCTAAAACAATGGCATGTAACACAGGTGTCCAAGAATAATCATCACAGCTCCAGTTTTGAATATTCATTCTGCCCATGTGCAACAGGCTGCAGACCAAGCAAATACATTTTAAGCAACAAATGAATTTGAGCAAATCAGATCAACGGCTTGGGGGCAATTTGTGCAGAGAGAAAGAAGCTAAATTAATCAGATAAGTGGTCGGCCCAGCTCTCATGGAAAAAATTCAGGCACTTCAAAATGAACCTTTTAGAGGGAGATTTCATCTTCCTGGATTTATCTGAGTATTTCTGCCTTCTGAGTATGTCAACAGATTTAGGAACCAGGGGTGTTTCAGTAAGGGCAATAAATTGTTCTCAGTCCACTTGCACAGTGCCGGTTAGTACCAAACAAATTGTCACCTGCACTTTGAGATATTACATGGACAGTCTTGGCAGGTGAGGATGGTGCTGTTCTTTGGAATAAGGGAAAATGTGGATCTTTTTGTAGCCTCTGATAAGAATCGGTCAAACAAATTCCACTTAAACTGCTTTTTGACCAAAAATTGGGGTTTTGACTGAACAGTTTTTCTACTATAACCTTTCTGTGGAAAAATTAAATTTTTCATCAAATGACTGAAAACCAAAATATTTTGGATGAAAACAGAAATATTTTGATTTGGAAATGTTGTACTGTGCCCCATGGGAGTTGTATTTAATTTGACTTATGTTCTCATTCTCCTCTCTGGACCAGACACCTCACTCAAAGTACATCTCCCATGATGCACCAGGACCAAGGATTCCCACAATGTATTGCATTCCCTTTCTGAGGGGGGACACCAGGGTGCATCATGGGAAATACAGCCCTATCAGTAAGCCCAGCCTATTAAGGGAACATGACACCCCCAAACTACAACTCTCATAAGGGATCATAACAGAAAATCCAAATGGAAATATTACAGTTTTCAGCAGAATTTTTTAGGTATTAAAACTTTCACTGAAAAATTGAAATTTTCCAGGTGGGGGGAATTTTACCAGCTATACCCTTGTCCCATTGCTTGTTTGTTATGGCATAAGCCTTTCACCTAGATCTGTGGGGAAATTCTCCTGCTTGGCAATGCAATGTAACATATTTGGAGAGTGGGGTAAAAACCTGGCTGCACTGACGTGAAAGGGAGATTTCCCCATTGACTTGTGTGGGGTCAGGATTTCACACTCCTCCCCACCAGGCCTCCTTAGTGCAAGCATACTGCTCATTAATTCTCCAGGCACTACCCAAATGAAGGAGTGAGGCATTAATTCCCCATTGACATTTGCAAAAGGGGATGCATTACAGTGCTGCACCCTTTAGCATCCTGTAATTGGTGGTGATGCAGAGCTACAGACATTGAGTGCCCTGCTCATACCACCCTATGCTCTCTCCTAGACTGAGAGTGCCTGACTAGAAAGGCTACATGCTTTGTTTCATATACAGAGGCAGGGGACCTGATTCTGATGCTAGACCTGTGTAACTCAACTTACTCCAATACTTATTGTGGTGTAAATCAGGAGTATCCCAGAATGAGGCTCAGTCCACTGTATGTTTTTATATGCATTACATATGTGTGTGGTCGGTAATATATTAAAGGGATTCACTTTCATATTATTTCATAGGCATATTAATATAAGAGCTCCTCATTCATAAAACATAGCTATGCTGTTTGTCTTGGGTATTTATATGGCTCCCATTACCATAGTATCTAAGTGCTGTGCAATCTGTAATGTGGTTACTGTCGCAACTCCCCAGTGAGCCATTTGTAAGTATAGATAAGTTGCATGCATATTTGTTCCATGTGGATCATTACTCCTTTTGCCCTTGAGGACCACGAGGCCTGTGCACTACTCAAGCCCTACTTGAGCCCTCTTCAGCACTGATTCGGTAAAGTCCTTGAGCGCATACAGAAGTCCATCCCTCGCCAGCAAAGTACTTAAGCCCATGCTCAACTTTAAGCATGTGCATAAATTCCATTGGAGCCCTGGGGCTTGAAGCACCGTCCTAAACAAAAGTACAATACGTATGTCACTGCTCTGCAGAATAGGAGGTCTTTGTAAAGGGCCGGCCCACAACATTTTGGCACCTGAGGCAGGGAGCTCAAATGACGCCCCCTGTCCCCTCGCTTGGGCCAAAACTTTAAAAGGTCTCTGCAGTCCAGAATAACAGAGTAATATCTTGCTGACTTCAGATCTGCCACAATCTTCTGCTTGACTTTTGTTGCCAGTAACTGTATGGTCTCATCTTGAATTGTTTTTCCAAAGTCATGGTGTGTGTACGTTTCTTGGGTGGTGACTTCTTAGATGCGCCTCAGTTCACCTCCTGGTAAGGCCAGCCCCGCCTTTGTAGAACTGGAGCATTGATTCCCTCCTGAGTGATGCATAAGCCTCCCATGGATCCTCTGTAGGTAGATGACTTCACCCAGACTCTTGTTGTTATTTCCCTGCTGTAGTGTTGAGCTTGTGGCTTTTGGATTAGTTCTAGAGACTGTCAGAGTGAAGTTTCACTGCGAACTGTCTCCTCCTTACTTGAAGTGCTGAGTGTCCGTTGTTTATTGTGTTCTTAACAAAGTCTGTTATCAGCAAGTTTGAAGTTTGTTGCTATCTTCTAGCGTCTTAGACTAATCACAGTAATGAAGGCATTGAACGGCGCCCTTCTCAGGTGGCATTTACCATTGTTTGCAGCAGATAACATAAAGCTTTCTGATTACAGGCGGCTTTTATCACTTCAGAGCAAATCTACTCCACTGAAATGTGCTAATAAAACCCACGGAAGCAACAAACTGGAAAGAAGTGTTCCAGCAATAAAAGAACATGAGGGAAAATGTGCAGCTTTTGCTGCTGTTATCATTTTCAATTTATTAAGATCTAATCATTTTTGTAATATAGAGCTATTGCTGGGGGTTAATTTAATTTTCTCTAATACCAGGCTCAGGTCAGTTTTCAGTGTCAATTTAGATGTAATGCATATTTCTAAGTTAAAATCAAAGAAACACCCTCCATGGCCCATGACCATATGCTGTTAATTATCTGAGTTTAAATGTCCAATACTTTGAGTCCATTTTATTGGATTTAGCTCCATCCCTTAAACATGCAAGGCCCAATAAAAAATATTTGGCATTGCAGCTCCAAGAATGGAACTAGCAACTTGCAGCAATAGAAAAGCAGTGAATTGTGACTTGTAGCTACCCACTCGTCTTGTGCCTATGCTCCATCCAGCCATCCAACTCCTATTTATCTAGCACTTTCATCACAAAGAGTCACAGAAGCACATTAGAAATTCCAAGGCCAGAAGGAACCATTGTGAGCATCCAGTCTGATACCTGTGTAACACAGCTCATAGGACTTTCCCAAAATAATTGCTAGAGCAGATCTTTTAGAAAGGCACCATAAACTGTTCCAGTGATCAATTACCCTCTGTTAAAAAATTACACCTTAATTAAAAAACAACAACACTGGCCTAAATTGTCCTTATTCCGTTTTTACTGGAGACAATAGAAGTTTTACCTGAATATGAAACCAAGTGAAGATCTTAGGTTTTACCCTAACATCCAAGAGATTGAGGGGAGCAGCCAGCCAGGCAACCAGCACAAGACACAGAGTAGAGAAAATTTGATCCATAGTCCTGTCAAACTGCTAGTCTTACAGTAAACATCCTTAGTCTTTGCACAGTAGATGGGCCTTGGTTATTAAGGTCTCACCTTAATGAGACAGGTGTGTCTCATGATGGGGAATGGTTATATGTGCTCTGCTCTCTGCAGGTGGATATCTGGGAAATAGGATGGGCTCTCTAGGAAAAGAGGATCCTAAAGTGAGGGCTGAACAGTCCTGAGGAAGGAACGGAATCGGAGGAGCAGTCAAGCCTAGAGGGAAGGCTGGAGCTGAACTTTGTAGTCTTACTGTTGATATTACTAAAGCCGAACTCCAGGCAGGGGTGAGTGGACTTGACATAGTTTGTAACAAAGGTGCCTTCTCACTCTCTCACACACCCAAAAGAGCTCTTGAGCAGGGAGCAGATCAAGTGTTGCATGGTAAACAATGATGCGCTTAATGCAAATGGATCTATCAAGTTATACAAAACATATATGCCCTTCACACAATGAGAGAAACCTTCTGATACAATTTACCTGTATAGCAATCATCAGTAGCAGTGATAATAATTAACTGTAGTCATTGTGATGAATAATACATAGAACCATTCCATTAGCAAAACAAAAACATCTCAATGCATTTTTTTATGCACTTTAAAAGAATTATTCTTCTAAACTTGCTTAGGTACTAGTTTTGTTGAATGCATTAAGTATTTTTAAAGTTTGCAGTCTTAAAACTAATTCAGTATTGAGTCCCCGAGACAATGGACATTGGACACCTTTTTTTTTTTAAAACCTATACCATGATGCATTGTTTGCATGTAACCACCGCAGGGGGGCTATAGTCACCATTCAAGTTGATGGGGTGGTGCAGTGATTAGGTTCTAGAATGGATGTTGGGAAACTTCCATTGAATTCTCTGTTCTGTCTCACACCGACTTCCTGTGTGAGCTTGTGCAAGTCACTAAGGGCAAGTCTACACTACACCAGGGATCGACGCTGTGAGATTGATCTACGCTATTCTCATAGCTGAAGTTGCATATCTTAGATCGATCCACCATCCAGTGTAGACCAGGGCTTAGGCTCTCTGGGCCAGATTTTTAATGGTATTTAGGCACCTAAAAATGCAGACTTTGCCTACACTGAAAAAGTTTTTTAGCTATGTCATTCAGGGGTGTGATTTTTCCCCCGTTACCCCATACTGACATAACTATGTCAGCAAAAGCCCTAGTATAAATGCAACTCATACCAGTTCTTTTGCTGGCAAAGCTGACTCCGTTCTGGGAACTGGTGTAAGCCATTGGAGCAAAATACTGTAACTCTTTTGCTGGTATAAGCTGCAACTTCATTACAGGAGTTTGCTGGTATGTCTCTACCAGTAAAGCTACACTGGCAAACCCTTTAACGTATAGATAGGCACCTAGTTGGGTTTTCAGAAGAACCCTCTGTGCCTTAGTTCCCTAGCTGTAAAATGGAGATAATACCTCAAAGTATTTAGGTGCCTAAATGGAAGTTATTCTCCTATATATTTTTGAGGCTCTGGGCCTCAGATACTAAAGGTATGGGGGCTCGGGAAGTACCTAAGGTTATGGCTACACTACCCGCCGGATTGGTGGGTAGCGCTCGATGTATGGATATCGACGCCTGTACTTCACCTCGGCAGGAGGAGTAAGCAGAGTCGGCGGGGGAGTGGCTGTGATTGATCCATCGCTGTGGGGATGCCCAGGTAACTTGACCTAAGGTCCTGCAACTTAGCCCAGTCCTAAAATAGGAAGGAATAGCAGCCATGGAGGGGATTTTGCCTCATTAGCCTCCCTGCTCTCCAGGAGCACAGGGATCGCTTACTCTGGCTCAGTGCCAATGGAGTGATTTCCCTGTGTAGTGAGCTGCTTTAAGTTCCAGAAAACATGTATTCAGCAGCTTGTCTGATTTTTTTTTCCCCCCTCAGTTCAGGGTGGTTGATAAATTCCCAGTCCATTTTGGGCACAGGAAACCAAGTAACATTCAATAGGAGTGTATAACTAGTGGCATTCATCTTGTCTGACAGTGTAATGTTTTTTGTGCCTTCTCATAAAGCAGGCTGGAAGAACAGGGTTTGTCACTAGAACTCTTTAATTTCCATCTGTTTTTTTACTAACTCGCCGTTTCAAACTCCCCCTGCAACTCTCACTCGCTCACTCTTTCTTCAGCGGGGTGTGGCTCCGGAGGCATTGTGAAGCTAACGAGATAAATGCAGAGGACAGCGCATTCTGACTTTACTGCTGAGTTATCATGCGTTGAAGGGAAAATGACACTGTGGAATGCCCATAGTAGACGCTGAAGTGCCATGTGGGCACGCTCGGACACTCTCCAAAGAATAATTTCCTAGCTGTTCCTGTGGTTGAATTGCTGCCCGGGGGTTAGAGCACCTCATGCCTGAGTGCACTGTACAGCTGGGTGCAGAAAGAAATACAAGGACCCATCCCCCGACTACATAGGATACTGTGGGGTCCCGAAAGAGTGAGTGAGGCACAACCAAGCACCACTTTGGTTTAAGCAGCAAGGGACAGATTTGTAAAACTGTTTAGGCATTTAAAGCTGCAGATAGCACTCTGTGGGATTTACAAAGGCACCTAGATGTCTAATTCTCCTGAAATCAATCTATTAGGCATCTAAAGGCACCTAAAAAAATCTAGCTTCATGTTTCAAGGGCATATTTAGGCACTAGAGGTTAAATCATCTGAAGAATGCAGCGATGAAATGGCTGGGTAGACAGTCCATTCCAGCATTGAAGGGGTTAATATATTCTGTTTCTCAATGGGTCACAAAATTCAGCTAATTCTGGGATTAAATAATCCTGCCACTAATTCCTCATGCGCCTTAATGTGCATTATGTTCAGACGCTGAAAATTTAAACATCGGGTCTTTTCTGAGTGCGCAGCAAGGTGTATCGGTGACACCCTGACACTTCTGAGCCTCATTTATACCTTCCTCTCTGCATTATAATGGCAGAAGCAAGCAATGACATTCAGATGAGCGTGGATGGATTTGGAGCCGGCAGCTCCCAAAACTATAGGCATTGTAAAGCGAATACTGTACATTCAAAGGGCACGTTTAGCAAAACACTAAGAAGAAGGATATGGGCAGAATAGGAGCTAACATTAGGCCTGATGCTAAAGAGCAGGAATACAAAGGCAAATCTAATTCTGAGTTAAAAGCCGGAGAACATGACCACAGAGAACCTTATAAAGCACCGATGAGCCCATACTCACACAGGGCAGCCCCGATCACCTTATTATAGAAAGGACAAGAAGGTAAAGCAGAGGGCAACCCGGACACCACTGGAGGAGCTCAGCTTTCTAAGAAGGTTAGAGAATCTAGGTCAGAGTTCTTCGGAAGATGAGATTAAGACATTACGCGGAGGGAGGAAAAGATGCAACAGGGCCATTTTGGAGAGGGTCAACTAAAAGAAACCGTTAACGTGAATCTGAGATGAGGAACCAAGCACTAAAGAATTCTGAGCTAGTTTTGCTTTTCAGATTGTAGTTCAGACTGTGAAATATGCTATCAAAGGCAGCGATAGGAGCAACTAGTTTAATCAGTACAATCAGATGCCATGGAGATGAGCCCAACATAAATAACCTCATTCCACAGCAATGAGCTGCTGTAAATAATCGGATCCCATGGTGATTAGTTTAGCATGAATACTGCGATACCACACCAATTATCTCAGCACAAATAACCCAAGACCACGGTGATGAGCGTAGCAGAAATAATCAGAAACCGCGCCGATGGACACGGCATAAACAAGACAAAGGCAGACAGGTGAAAAGGGATTGAGATGTGCGTATTAGCTGTTGTTATGATTACATACTTACACAGCAGCATCGGGTTACATGGCGCTGCCCAACTCTTCCCCAAAGAACCTACACCAGGCCAACATAGCCAATGAAGGGTCCAGACAAAGGAAGAGGACAAGGAAGTGAGATGCAAGAGGTGAAACCACTAGCGAGGATGCCAGTTGTGACTGAGACTTATGCGACCTGGTTGTCTGAAAAGGAAGCTGAGGTGAGTAAGGAGGGAGGAGTAGCCAGCAAAGAAAAGGAATCAGTAGAGGAAATTGAGGTGAAAGAAGTAGGAGCTGAGGAGGAGAGCAAGGATACTGGCATTATGGGAGAGAGAGGTCATTCCAGGTATAGGAACTGCATAGAAAAAGATCTTGGAGATGGAAACCAAGGGTGGCATTTTGAGAATGCAACTCATACCAGTTCTTTTGTTGGCAAAGTTGACTCTGTTCAGGGAACTGGTGTAAGCATTGGACCAAAATACTGTAACTCTTTTGCTGGTATAAGCTGCAACTTCATTACCAGAGTTTGCTGGTATACCTCTACCAGTAAAGCTACACTGGCAAACCCTTTAACATATAGATAGGCACCTAGTGGGGTTTTCAGAGGCACCCTCTCTGCCTTAGTTCCCTAGCTATAAAATGGAGATAATACCTCAAAGGTATTTAGGTGCCTAAATTGAAGTTATGCTCCTAAATATTTTTGAAGCCTCAGATAATACAGGTATGGGGGCTAGGGAAGTACCTAAGGGTACGGCTACACTACCTACCTACTCAACACAGCCTGAGGTCTCCTATGCAGAGGCCAGCACAGGGCCTGAAGCCAGGAGACCTAAAGGGGTGGATGAGCCTCTTGATGGCCCTATCCAGAGAGGTGAATTAGAACCAAAGGCAGCAATAGGTATGAAGAGCAAGGAAGTGTAAGTCAATAAGAATTAGGGTATGTCTACACTACCCGCCGGATCAGCGGGTAGCGATCGATCCCCTGGGCGTCCATTTATCACGTCTAGTGTAGACTGGATAAATCGACCCCCGAGCGTTCTCCCATCGACTCCTGTACTCCACCGCCGCAAGAGGCTTAGGCAGCGGCAATGGGGGAGCAGCAGCAGTCGACTCACCACTCAGTGAAGATGCCTCAATGAGTAGGTATAAGTACGTCGACTTCAGCTACATTATTCTCATAGCTGAAGTTGCATAACTTAGATCGATTCCCCCCTTTTGTAGACCATGGCTTAGAAACACTAGAAGTGTTGGGGTAGGAATGGGGCATGCTTGGCAAATTCTCAACTTGCTGATGGACAGCAAGGCTGGTTTGCAACAAGTCCACAAACCCCATTTCATTTCTTTTGGGGGTTCAGTGCTCTAGCAGAGCTTTGTATACTGCTCTCTGATCTGGTTGATGCTCCTACATATTTATGCTTGCATCCGATGAAGTGGGTATTAGCCCATGAAAGCTTATGCTTCAAAACTTTATAGTTAGTCTTTAAGGTGCCACAGGACTCTTTGTTACCTCTACATATTTCTGTGTTTCTGAATTTGGCAGGGTTGGTTTTAGGGAAGTGCAGTTTAAATACTTAATGTATGAACCATGAATTTATATGAGAGTCACAAAATGCGTCTTTTTATGCACTCTTAAATACCAGAAACATAATTACTAGTGTCAATATATAATGTTTATTTCCTTCATAATAGACATTTTAATTTTACTTTGTGCGAGGGGAAAACTGTGTGTCTAAAAATGACAAATATTAAAGTCGCCAAAATAATGGAACCAGATCACCCTCCTAATCCTGAATTTAAATGCATTAACGATCCCTGCAACATTAAAGGTCTGATAAGCCAAATTAGGTTTCTTGTAAGCATAATTAATCTTCTTTTTCAATGAAGATATTACAAGGGAGTTAATTTGAATCCCAAAGGCATTTCTAAAATTGAATTATATAGATAAAGCAAATATTTGACCTTTTACAGATAATTACTATAAAAAAAATCAAAATGCAAATGAGAATCATGTAAATGTCTCCATGCCAATGGTGTCAGGGTAATGAAATTTTTTATAAATAATAATAATAATATAATAATTAAAATTCAGGTATCCCCTGCCCTCGCTTATAATTTGGGAGCGTTAAATTACAACAGTAGGTCCTGTGTTTATTAACAAATGGAATCAGGCACAGTTGATTATCTCAAATGCACAAATTATCTGGTTTCATTCATAGGCCATTAAATTTAAAAGACTGAGAGTTGGTTCACTTTCTTTTCTTAAACGATTTTTGCTGTCATTAAATGATGTTAACATCTATTGATTTAAATTATCCTCCGATGGGAAGGTGCTTTTTTCATACCACTGGGTCAGATTTTTTTTTCTTTTAGAAATATAATTCAGCTCTGTGAAAGTTGGGTTTGCCTCTCTGCCTGTCACAGATTGTTGCTTGTAAAAAATTGTTGGGCATGGGAATCATTGGCTGGTTAAGAGAAGATTCAGGCTCCTTTCTTTCACCAGAGTGTCACAATGGAAATGGGGTGGGCAAACATGCGGAGCGAGGTGGAAGGGTGGGAACCTGTGGGATTTCATTGCAACCTACCAAGCAGCTGGTGGAATAATGTAGACCATGGACAGTGGCAGAAGAAACCACTCAGGACCGGTACTGTCTTCTCTGATGTTGTCCGGAACCTGTTCCTTTTGGAACCATTAGGACTTACTCTAATCAATAATAATCATAAATACTTGTTCCGTGGATAAATAGAGAATTCAAGCACGGATTTTGAACTCTGACCTATCAGTGTAAATCTGGGGTAGCTCGCCCACACTCAATGAAATTAGGACATAATCTGGGTCCCATTGGAGTCAAAGGAAGTAGAAACACAGGCAAAAACACAATGCTTTGTCACGGTGAAACTCTGGAGATCATGACCTTCCATCTGTACCGAGGGCTATGTCACGTTCTCTTTTACATTGTTGTATAGCAGGGATTTTAACAAGTCGTGCCTGATTTACTCCTGATTTTAACATAGACATTCCTGATTTACACTGGTATAAGTGAGATCAGAACAAGCTCTAAGTGGGAAATTCCCATCCATTTCAATGGGAGCGGTGCCTGCTGCATCCCTTCTCCCTCCCTGCGCTTTCCCTTGGCTGGCAAATCTTTGGATCCTCATTCCCTTTACCCTGGTGTAGTTCTTCCAATACTCACACAAAAGTCTCCACCTCTGAGACTTGTTCCCAGTGCTGCTGAGGTTGCAGGGTCTGCTAGGTCCCTTGGCACACACTAGCCCAGCGCATTGCGATGTTTGAATAGGAACCATTGCGCCTGGGCGCAGAAGCAGCCAGGACATGTGGTTTCCATATCCATGAAAATTGGCACAAAGCACCAGTTTGGGAAGACCTTGTCATTTAGGACTGAGCAGGGTTTCAAACGGAATCACTTATTACGTTAATTAGAAAGGAAAAGCTGGCCTGGGGAATGCGTGTCAAACCCTGAGAGGCGCTGAGCCCCCGGAGGTTCGGTGGGAGTTGTACGTCCACACAGCACTGCTCCGCATTTAGCTCTCCATTACCGAGCCCAAGAGCGGTTTGCCAGACGGAAGCAATTTGTACGAGGTCCAGGACCTTGCTGCTCTTCCTCCTTGCATGATGGATTTAAACTTGTCTGTGTGACAGCCATCACACACGCATGATAGCGCTGTCCTTTTGTCCTTGTTCTGGTCTGTGTGAGACAGCGTCTCCTGATCAGGTTACCAAGCAACTTCTAATGGTAAGCAAGCTGTTCTGGGGCAGCTGGCAAAGAAAGCTTCCCTGCAGCGAGAGAACTCGATGGCTCAGGAATGGTAAAAGAAGGCCACTTTTCTCACATCAGTCCTGGTTAGTAGGGGATGCTAGGCAATGCCAGTATTAGGGCTCTTTGGGCTGTGAGAACTGAGTGAACGGTTTCAGTCCAGATCCTAATGGACAAATAGTCACATCATCAGACTGATCAACAGACTTTCTGTTGATTTTATTGGCCCACATTATGGGAGGGACTGAGGCCAAGAAATGACTGGACCATGGAGAATGAACTTCCTTCCCATGCGTATCAATGGTCGCTGCCGATAAAGGCTGAGAAATAGTGGTGGAGTGCGGGAATGGGATCAAAGCATGCACTGCCGCTATCTATTCTGTGCCTGTTGATTTGCTAAATTAAGGACTTTGGTCTCCGGAGCTGTCAATCTAGAACCTCTCATGAGCAGAAAATTCAGTTAACATGTATTAAGAAAAGGGAAAGCTTCACTGATCCTGGCTGTATCCCAGCTTGAGACAATACAAATGGTTGTGAATGCAGAAATATTCCCCAGCAGAGCACAGGGAGATGATGTAGGCCTATTGTGGCTGTACTTTCTGTGGTGTTGAAAATCTTCTGGTACACAACAGAAGTGGTTTTCTTTCCACGAGCATGAAATACACTTTACAGTTGTGCTGCACGAGAGCTGGGGATGGAGGGTGAGGACCCCTGGGTTCTCTCTCTGCTACTGATTCACTATCTGACTATGGGTCACTTAAGTTCAAGTTTTTGAAAGTGGCCACCAGTTTTGGCCCCCTCAATATTTGGGGTATCTAACATAAGACTAGAGCTAACTGGGAATTTTCAGACAAAACAATTTTTGTTGGAAAATGCCAACCCATCAAAACCTAAATTGTTCATGGGAAAGAATCAGTTTTGACAACCTTTCTGACTTGAAATTTTTTGGGGAGTGGGGACATTTGAAATTGTTTAAATGCTTTGACATTTGTTAAACAAAAAAATTCCACTTTTCTGGTTAGTGCTTTTGTTTACATCCATTTTTGTAAACTTTTTTCTTACTCTAATTAGCTTAAATTTGGAAACTTTTTGAAATGATCTAAACAGCATATTTCCATTGACCAAAACCAAACATTGTTTGGATTTTTTGGTTGGTGAAAATTTTTGAAATTTCAACTTGTTGTCCCAATTTGGGAGGGGAATTTTTGTTAATATCTTGAACAATTTTGCAGAGTGGGAAAACCATTCCTCCTTCTCCCCCACCCCCAAAAAATCTCTCTGTAAAATGTTTCAGTTGAGATTTTCTAAAGCATTCAGCACTGGCCTAACAGCTCCCATGGGTGTCAACAGGACTTTTACCATTGGTTTTCATGGTGGATGTTTAGGCCAAAATCCCACCCATAGGTGGAAGCAAAAAACAGGAAGAAAACTGTCCAAAAATATTCTCCTCATGTGTGTACAGTACCTAGCACAATGGGGCCTTGATCCTTGATTGGGAACTCTAGGCACTACTGCAATCCTAATATTGGATAAAATTCTCCAAAGCACCAATGTTACCTAATCATGTGAATTCCAATTTCAAAAATTACTCTAGGCATTTAGGAGCCTAAATCTCATTGTGAGTTGGTGGGGATTGGGCTCCGAAATCACTTAGGTACTTATGCGAATGTATACAATACCTACAAAGTCCTCTGATTATAGGTACCTTTAACTTGCTTTTGTTAAATTCACTTCAAAGTAATATTTTAATGCTGATGGAAGGTGCTGGATCAGCAGCCCAACCACCAGTTTTTTAATCTGTTCAAGGTCACTGGAAATCTACAAAGTAGACATCGTTCCTTTAGAGAGAGGCTTTTCTTAGATGACATTAGCTGCTCTATTCCGTCTTCTGCCCATACATAGCCTTTAGATATAATTGCTTTATTAAATGTCACAAATGCTCATTTGACTTGGATAGTTTCTTGCTCTCGCTCAAGAAAAGAGAATGTTAATTTAGGCACACAAAATGGCCCATTCGCTGTCGAATTCAAAGCAACTACCCTGACTCTGACTCTAAATACTGCTGCTTCTATTGGAGTGTTTGCAGTAAGGGGCATTTAAATGGCCTGAAACAAAGTCATTTTCTTTGTCATTATTACACTGGAGTTTTCTATCTCTGATGAGATTAGAATTGAATCTGGTTGGAAGAAATTGAATTTGTACATTTCCCTAATCATACAATCTTCAAGCGCTGAACTTTCAAGTACCAATTAGTCTGTCCTGATCTAAGTGAACCTTCTGAGATGTCCCGATTGATGGGAATAAGGAATGAAAACGTGCAGTTGAAAGTGACCGCCAATTGATAAACTGCAGCCTGAATAAACAGTCTCATGTCATCTTTTTGGCTGACTGCATCTGGGACATCTCCAAAGCCATGGTCCCTGAATTTGGTTGCTATTACCAGCCAGCTCAGAGCTTCTCCACTTCTTGGTTACTGTCATCCTAATGTTACTGTGCTGTGATCGGCCTAACTTTGATTGAAAAGAGTAATAACGAATTCCTCTGCTGAGATCTTCTGTCACTCTTATCCTTCAGTGGTGTGCTGCTTGCCCTTACTCAGCTGGTGTATGTTAGGGAGTCTGGGCCAGATTCTGATCTCATTTACACTGGTTTGAATCCAGAATAACTCCACGGAAACAGTGGCAATTTCCTGCATTTACCCCAGCGTAACTGGACTGCTTCACAGGAGATCTGGGTTCAACTCCAGGTTGTGCCACAAACTCCCTGTCTGAGCTTGGAGTAAGTCAGGAAGGTCCAGATCCTCTGAGGTATTTAAGCTCCTTACTACCATTAATTTCAAGTATCTAGGCACTTTTGAGGATCTGAACTAAGCTCTTTGGGGCAGGGACCATCTCTGCACAGCATCCAGCGCAGTGAGGCCCAACTGGGGCCTCTCAAAGCTACTGGAACAACAACTAAATAATATTTTTATTAAAGCTAATGTTCAACATGAAAACATACATAGATTGATAGGTAAGGTACTGGGCATCTGGAGTCAGGCATCTGGGGTTATGGGCAATTGTAGGTAGCAGGTACAGGGTTTACAAGGTACATGCATATCACATATCCAGCATAGATCCAGATTGGGGTGTGGGAGTTTTTAAAGTGTCAGTGTATAAGTGTGTTAGGGTACTCCACCCATGGGGTGTAGTGAGAGTCCAAGTCAGTGGTGGTGTAGGCAATAAGTACATGGGTGGTGTGCGTCCCTCTCTTTGTCAGGGAAGGAGGGGTGGATTGTTTCTACTAAAAAGCAACACAGCCATGCACACCATGAAAAGGTCTGATACTCTCTCCAGTAGAGGGCAGTCATCTCGTACATACATACTCCTGCCAGTATTGTAGTCGGATACATCTCAATCTTAAAAGACCAACATTGTTTCGCAGTCCCTATTCATCTTCTGCTTTGAATGCAGGATCGCTGGCCTCAGACAGCCCGTGTGAAGCGAGGAAAGGAAAAAGTGTGAGCTCTTTACAGATTAGAACATTAGCGCTGGGAAGCTAATGGCAAGTACGTGCGGCAAAGGAGATAGTTTCTGACAGCCGACTAGAGTCCAGTGACTGCAGAAGTGACATTAAATTAAGCCAGTTTTGATACGGATTCACTTACCTCCATCCCAGATGTAAGTGGAGAATTACCATGTGTGGTGGGGTTTTTTAAAGCAAAGAGTAGAGCTATTAGGACAGTTTTAGTATCTTCCTGTGCCCCATCAAGGGGAAGGGAAAGTTTCAGTGGCAAGGTGAGGAGCCATTGGGTCAGGACCTGGAAGATGAAGTGTGCGATCATTGGAAGTGGAAGAATAGAAATAAATAGACTCAGACTTTAGATGATCATAATGGTCCCTTTTGATCTGAGTCTGACCTCCTGCACAACACAGGCCACAGAATCTCACCCACCCACTCCTGTAGTAAGCCCCTAACCTATGTCTGAGATATTGAAGTCCTCAAATCATGGGTTAAAAACAGACTTCAAGGTGCAGAGAATCCTTCAGCCAGTGAATCGTGCCTTATGCTGCAGAGTAAGGCAAAAAACCCAGGGTCTCTGCCACTCTGCCCTGGAGGAAAATTCCTTCCTGACCCCAAATGTGGCGATCAGCTAAACCCTGAGCACGTGGGCAAGACTCACCAGCCAGACCCCCCCGGAAAGAATTTTATCTTTATGGCCCCCACTTTTCTATCGTTAATCTGTCTGGTTCTCTCATTGTTTCTGTCTGGTGGATAATTAATTTTGCTAGGTGTAAGTTAATTAGGGTAGTGGGATATTGTTGGTTAGAGAATTCTGTTACAATATGTTAGGATTAGTTAGTTAAATTTCAGTAAAATTATTGGTTAAGGTATAGCTGAGAAAATTACTGTATAAACTGGAATCAAACAGGAAGTGGAAGAGAAACTGGAATCATGCTTGCTAAGGGGCAGGGATGGGAACAGAGACAGTGGCAAGGCTCTGCAGTGTCGGAGCTGGGCAGGGAGATGAGGGGTAAACACCGGGCGGCGTCAGAGCTGGGAAGGGGGATATAAGGTAAACGCCCTGAAGAGTCAGAGCCGGGAAGGGGGATATAAGGTAAACCCTCTGCAGAGTCAGAGCCGGGAAGGGGGACTTTGGGGAACAGACTCTTTTGGCTTATAGAGATAAGCTCATCTGGTAAGAATATGCTTGCTTGGAAGCTAATAAAACATCGCATTGTCTGCGCTCCGGACTTCTGGTCTTTTGCTACTTGCCTGACAAGAACCAGGGAAGTGGGTGGGTGAAGGGAAAGTCCTCCAATGCTGCACGTTGCTTTTTATGATCAGCAGCAAAGCAGAAAATGAATACCCAGCACAAGGAGGTGGTTGTGTGTGGATATTTTGTTGCCATCCGTTGGCAATAGTTGTGTTGCCTTTAATTTTTGCTGAGACCTGCCTGGGCCGGGGAATAACAGATGCCACGTACATTCACTAAGTCACATACATGATAAAAAGATTCCCTTGCAGCCCTCTGACCTGTTTTGGAAACCGGACGCTCCAATCCATCGGCATCAGATATTCCATAGTTCATTGGCATGTTCAGCGTCTCCCTGAACCATGACAATTCATCTGTGTTCATGTTGCTAAACGATCATATTTTACAGAAGAAGTTAATTAAGGGGTGATTTGCACTTTCTCTGAACATTAAACGTTTAATGCAGATGTTCCAGTCATTGCCTGAGCACTGAGCAGAGGGAATGGCTGCAAAACGTCATATTTCCTTAAGACATTTAATGATGTCAGATATGGCTATTTGCATATATACATAAAGGGGTGTATTTTATACCAGCATTTATTACAAACAGACTGAGTTTCCTTCTTACCACTGCCTCACGAATAAAAGCTGGGATCTCCTGCCTGTGGCCCAAGGGTTGTATCTGAGGATGATTTGCCCCAGTCACTATTAAATTAATGGGGTCATTAACGAGTGAGTTTCCAGGAAGGCATTGGAAAGGAGCAGTTATCTACTGCAGGTTGCCATTCCTATAATTTAGAAGAAATTAACTAGTAATAAATTAGCAATTTATTCTAAAAAATTATTCCCCGTAAAGCAGGAGTAGGGCTGAGATGTACACTGCCTTCGGTACAAGGGCCATGCTGTAAATTCTTTTTGAAAGTAAATCGTCAGGGGGGGAGGCAAAGGGAGAAGAGGTTAATATTAAAGATCATTGGCAGGGATGTGACCGAGGTGAAAGATGAGCCAGACTTCTAAAGGCCTGGTTGTGTGTGTTCCTCGTTCCTGAAGTGTTCCCCTTCACAGGAATTAAATAGAACATGAGGTGTGGGGCTTGAATCATCCGTGTTTGAGGCAGGGCTGCGCCTATCGCCATTCTGTGGTAGAAATAGTTACAGTAGCCCTTCTACTGCAGTTTGCCCACCCCTGTTCTAGTATCTCTGTGAGCCCAGTAGAGGACCTCCCGTTGAGCAGAATGTATAATGCTGGCAACTTTCCATGTCTTGCAAACTTGGCTTTCTTTCCTTGAAGCCCCAATAAGCTGTATTCTCCTGGGTGAAACTCACCCCTGTGGAGAGAACCAGCACCATTAAAGTCTGTCACACTTAAGCACTTAAATTAGAGTTGAGTTATGGATAATATGTTAATAGAGCTTGAGAAACTGGGACTCAGAAGCTGGAACCCAAGGCCTTCTGCGTATCTCTTATTAATTATTATCATTAGGGTGGCACCTGCGAGCCCCAGAAATGGCCTAGGACCCCATTGTGCTAAGCGCTGTACAAACACACAACAAAAAGATTATAAAAAAGCCACATTAAGCCACATTATAAAAAAGCCAGATGCATTAGCCACAATTCAGTAGCCTATTAGCTACATCTGGCTAGCGGCGAATATATTGGACACCACTGGTCTAGCATATCTGGCACGCAGATACCTTGCAATGCCTGCTACAAAAGTGCCATGCAAACACCTGTTCTCACTTTCTAGTGACATTGTAAATAAGAAGTGAGCAGCATTATCTCCCAAAAATGTAAACAAACTTGTTTGTCTTAGCGATTGGCTGAACCAGAAGTAGGACTGAGTGGACTTAAAGGTTCTAAACCTGGGGTTCTCAAACTGGGAGTTGTGACCCTTCAGGGGTCGTAAAGTTATTATGTGGAGCATTACAAGCTGTCTGCCTCCATCCTAAACCCCGCTTCACCTCCAGAATTTATAATAGTGTTAAATATTTTTAAAGTATTTTTAATTTATAAAAGGGGTCACACTCAGAGGCTTGCTGTGAGAAATGAGTCCCCAGTACAAAAGTTTCAGAACCACTGATCTAAAGGTTTTGCATTGTTTTGTTTTTTAGTTCAATGATGTAACAAAAAAAATCTACATTTGTAAGTTGCACTTTCACGGTAAAGAGATTGCACTGCGGTACTTGTATGAAGTGAATTGAAAAATACTGTTTCTTTTGTTTATCACTTTTACAGTGAAAATATTTTTAATCAAAACTAATAATATAAAATGAGCAGTGCACACTTTGTATTCTGTGTTGTAATTGAAATCAATGTATTTGAAAATGTAGAAAAACATCCAAGACTATTTAATACATTAAATTGGTATTTTATTATTTAACACTGCAATTAATACTGGAATTAATCACAGTTAATTTTCTTGAGATAATTGCATGAGTTAACCACGATTGACAGCCCTAGTAAATATGGAAAGAGCCACTTGGACCATGGTGGGGTTAATTGTACCTCGCTGCCTATAAGAGCAGTCTGCTTTGTTTTTCTCTGGTTTGTGGTTCTTGTGTGTTATCGTTCTTTATTTCTTTGAATCCAGTCATGTTATGTTGCAACCTTCCAGCAGGAGTATTTTACATTTTATCCAACTTCTTTGTGTGTGTGCCATGAACATAACAACATGTAGAGGAGTTAAGCCCCTGCAATTCCCATAGACTTCAAATCTAAGCTCTTCTGAAAAACAGGCCCTAGGTATTTAAAGCTGGACACCGAAATTAGAGGCCACGTAAAAACATTTTGCCTCTAGACTTTCTGAATTAGTTTCTAGATCTGTAAATTGGAGAAATAACATTCCCTACCACATAGCGGTGGTGTGAGGATTATTACCATAGGCCCCTATTCAGGAAAACACTTAAGCACATGCTTAACTTTATGTGCTTATATCCTATTGACTCCACTGGAGCTTGGGCATTTAACTGTGACTGCTTTCCTGAAATAAGTTGCTTTCCTGAATCAGGTCCATAATGATTATTGTTTGATTGTTTATTATCAAAGAGGGGGGAGATGTTTTCCATCTTTCTTCAAAACTCAGGGTACATCTTACTACCCACTGGATCAATGGGTAGTGTTCGATGTATCGGGGATCGATTTATCGCGTCTCATCTAGACACGATAAATTGATCCCCAAATTGATGCCTGTACTCCACCTTGGCAGGAGGAGTAAGCGGAGTCAACAGGGGAGCCACCGTGGTCGACTCTCTGCCGTGAGGACGGCCAGGTAAGTCGAACTAAGATACTTTGTTGCATATCTTAGTTCGAACCGCCCTCCCCCAGTGTAGCCCAGGCCTTAGTTTTCCTGGATTTTCCAGCGGGTATCACGTTTGTTAGGCACTGACTGTGCTCAACGCTTTATGAGACACACAAGAAAGAGAGCCGGTAGCCCAGGAGCTTAATTAGTTAATATTTGCAAACGTGCTTTGAGGACTTAGGGCATGATCAATCCCTAAGCCTGGAAAACAAAAAGTGCATTAGTGCAGCAATTAGACATGAACTGCGTGGGATAGTCCCCTGGAATGTAGCTTGTAAAGCTCTCCGTGCCAGGAACACAGACTGCTCCTGAGGAGCATCTCAGCACCATGCTAAATGCAAGGAAATGCACCCAGGGTAAGGAATCCTATTGCTACCCTGCTACACTGCAGTCCAATAACCAGCAAGGGGCCAAGAGAGCCTCGTGTTGATCATTCGCTGGGGATCATGGGCACAGAGAAGGGAGGAAGACATGGTGTAGAGTGCTGACGTTCCGTATGATACCTGAGACTGAGGCATGATGTTTGTGGAAAGGCTGTGTGGGAGTGGCAGGGGAAGAAACAGCAGGTTGCGAGACAGAATTGATCAGGGTAGTAATTTATTGAGATCTAGCATGCAAGCCTTCTTCCGCAGCCCTTCTGCTGGGGTGCCACCAGGGGCAGATTAATTGCCCCTGGGGTCCTAAGCACAGCCTAGCAATGAGCCCCCCTTTCAACTCTCACCCCCATTCACAACCCAGCTTTTACTCGCAAAGTGACAAAGCTGCTACCCACACACAGTTCAGTTGAGAGGGACAAGAACAAGGCTCACAATCATTTAAATTTAATATGGTTTGAAAACTTGAAAGTGGACACTTGATAAAAACTTCTTAAAATGTATTTATTCATTTATATTATAATGATTTATTCATTCATTTATTTTTGTTTACTAACTTCCTCCTTGATTTTTGGAGAGCAAAATCTTTAATTATATCTTTAAATGTCAGTTCTCTGACTAAATATGCCTCTATACTTAAAAGAGCCAAATCATCCACCCTGTCTTGGACCATCCTTGTTCTATTAGGGTTTTTAATACCCTTTAACCTTGAAAATGAGTGCTCTGCTGTACAATTTGTGACCATTAAAGTAAAAAAGATGCAAAACCCAATGTCTACATTTAGAAATACTGACACAATTTTGTCATCCACAATTACTTGACAAAGTTCAGCAGGAGAAAATGTACTTTTGGTAGTGTTAATAAACTTGTAACGCACATAAGAATGAAACTGCTGAAGCTCAGTAGAAAGGTTAGTGTCCAAATCCTCTGGGTAGGCCTCAACTAGCTTTGGGGAACACTGAGTGTATCTTTCTTTTTCAGCAGATGAAATGATGTTATTTGGGACATCACTTAAGAAAGAAAATTTGTCTGCAATATCAACATAGATTTCTCCCCTTCTTCTCATTTGGGTTTCTAACTGATCAATGATTACGTTATAGGTGGCAATGCGGAATTTTTCTCTAGGGGTAGCGTCTTTCTAATACGTTTGCGAGTGTGAGATGTTTTGTAATCACTCCCCTCTGGTAGCATTTCTTTTGAAAGCTTCTCAATTCTTTCAAAATCATCTCGCTTAGCCCGCAGTTTTTCAGCTAAGGACATGTATAAATCTGCCCAGGTCTTTAAGACCACATCCACTTTTTGCAGAGTTTGACTTGTTCTGTAAAATTCTTGCAAAATGTCATCCCACAGGATGAGCATAAAAACAAACTCTAGCTCTAGCATCTTGTTTGCAATGTTGCCTGCTTCCTGTCTACTGTCTCCCTTCTGCGACTGGTCATCAGCTACACATTCTAAAGCTTCCAAAATCTTGTTGAAAGAACTCAAAATTGCATTTGTTGCAACTGCATGTGCCTCCCATCTGGTATCAGAGAGGGAGTTTAACACTTTATTATCTCCCAGACAATCTTTCAGAATTTTCCATCGGTTTGTTGACGCCGAGAAAAAGGTATACAGCAATTGGACCGTATAGAAAAAATTAACAGCCATTCCACAACAGTCAGCACTGCGGCCAACCAAATTTAATGAATGGGCTGCACAGGGCACATAGATGGCAAATTCATTGCGTTCCAAAATCTTTTGCTGCATGCCTTTGTAACAGCCTGACATGTTTGCAGCATTGTCATAGGATTGACCCCTGCACTTGGAAAAATTAAGTTTGCAAATTTCGACTAAGTATTCCATTACCTGATTTGCTATTTCCTCTCCAGTATGGCTCTTTAGTTCCAGAAAGGTTAAAAAACGTTCAATCAGTTGCCCATTTTTCAAATACCGAAGTACAACACACAATTGATAAAAACTTGTCCAACAAAGCTGCAAACCGCTGCCACTTATTCAAGCAAATATTGTGCTTATGTACTGTGATCAATGACGATGCTCTAGATTACACGTGTTGTCGCAAGTAATGGCGGCGAAGAAAAAAAAGTGAAATATACGCAACAATGGAGGAAATGTGTTTTATTCTCATTGTTGGGTTTTTTAAATTATTGTTTGGATACCACGAGGCTTTTATCGATGCAGGGAAGTCTGGGAGGAAAAGTGTAATCGAGGCAACATTGGGGGATTTTTTTTAAATCGCAATGTTGCACTTAAATAAAAAATTGATGAGCTTTATATAGCCAGGCACAAGGGGCCCTGAGGCCCTGGACTCGGGCCCAAGACATTAATTGAGACTTTTTTTAATTTAAGGCCCTGCAAACTTGTAATTTTGTAACCATTTTTTGTTGTTGCTTGGGGCCGCTTTTCTCGTGGGTCCCTAAGCACGTGCTTTTATTGCTTATAGGCTAATCCACCACTCCACTAGGTGCCACGCTGGGCATATGGCACGTCTCTGAAAACTGGCCCTGTCTCCTTTGGGTTACGCTTCTCTGTAGCTGTGCTGGAAATGCATTGGGGAGAAAAGCCTCCTCCCTTAGGGTTAGTGGCCATGCCCAGTTTCTTTGACACGTGCCCCGTCTGCAGGCATCTGCCAGACTGATATGGGCTGCAATCGGGGAGCGAGATAACAGTGCCCATTTACAAAGGGATCTTCTGGGGGGGAAGTCACCCCTCACTGGCATATGCTGTGCACAAGATGGGCAGAGCAGACTCTTGAAGTGCCCTATAAGAGCTAGACATGGGCAGCCAGATGACATGAAATGCCCTAGTGACTGTGTAACATGCTGGCTAAAGGCCACGTCGCTTTCCAGTGGCTGCGTCACGTAGATGATAGCCTGCTAGTGTTGCTGGTTATTTGAGCTCAAGTGGTCCAGGTACGTGCCTCTGATGCGGCCGGTACAGGTTCAATCTCTGCTGGTGATATTTACAATTGAGGTCAATGGAATTGCACCCGTGATGATGAATTTGGCCCTGGACACTTAGAAAAAGAGTGGGTCAGGCTGTCAAGTATTATTTTAATCTATGAGACTCCTCAAGCCAGCCAGAGAACAGGGCAAAGCGCCACTAAATTCTTCTTAAAGTGGGCTTGACAACTGATTAAACATTTACCAGATGCAGCTCCAGTCTCGCCATGGGAAACAGCAGCTCACACAACGCCCTGGCATTGCAGGATTTACCGGGAGCAGATGAAGTCAGGTCCTACAATAGTTCATTATAATTAACAAAGCTGGAATTGCACTGGGCTGTGGGCTGTATATCAATGCTAAATGTCTCATTACCAGCGTGAAATATTTATGTCCCATAGTCTTTATCACTAATGTAGCCTAGCAATTAATGTGTTCTGCACCAGAAGATGAATTCTGGGGAGAAAATGATCTGCTTGGGTTAAAGGGCTGACTGTGCTGCTGGGTGAAATTCCCTGATGCACATCACCTTGGTGCCAGGCCTGTCCTCTGAAGGGAAGGCAACAAATGCAGTCACCGTTCTACATTATTGATCCTTTGTCAGTAGCCATAGGAATCCTAGTCTGTATGAGATTCTCCCTCTCCTCTGCTGGGCCATATTCATGCTGGCATTGGTGCAGTTGATGATAGTTTGTGCCATTCCCCTGTTAATGAGCTGCAAGGGGCCTCTGTGTCCATTATGGACTATGGGCACTGTGATACAGCATGGCCAGAGGGCAGCAGGAGAGTGTTAAAGGGGAGCCTTATTCCTGGTAGAGGGAAGAAAGTTTGCTATAGGTTGGTTGGAGCACCTGGAGCCAATTAAGGCACCTGAAGCCAATTAGAGCACCTGAAGCCAGTCACCTGATATAAAAAAAACCCTGCTTCAATCAGACAGGGGGTGGAGTTGAAGCAGAGTGGTGTTTTGTTGGAGCAGAGAGCAGTTTGGAGGAGCTGAAGCAGAGTAGATTGGTGTTACTGCAGAGAGCAGTTTGAAGGAAAGCAGAAGAGAGTTTGGAGAAGGGCTGTGGTGGGATAAGATGACCAAGATCCTAAGTAAAGGGATACCTGGCTCATGCAGAGGGAGGGCAGGAAGCCCCACAAGCTGAAGGGCAGGAGAGGGAAGTAGCCCAGGGGAAGGAATCGCTAGTGATTTATTGCTATCCCTAGGGTCCCTGGGCTGGGACCGGGAGTAGAGGGTGGGCCTGTGTCCTCCTCTAGGATACTAGTGGGCAGTTAATACCCTGTTCAGGGGCAAGAAATGGTGACCTGAACCCTCCCCTGAAGAAGAGAAAGTGTGGGACCCATCGTAATAGTGCAGGCAATTTGCCACAGCACTTAAGGCTGCTGTAACTGGCAAACCTGCTTCAATGAGTCTGGTGACTATTTTTGTAGGGGTAACAAAGAGTCCCGTGGCACCTTAAAGACTAACTAAAGTATTGAAGCATAAGCTTTCGTGGGCTAATACCCACTTCGTCAGATGCAAGCAGTCTGCACTGCTTGCATCTGACGAAGTGGGTATTAGCCCACGAAAGCTTATGCTTCAATACTTTAGTTAGTCTTTAAGGTGCCACGGGACTCTTTGTTACCTCTGCTACTCCAGACTAACACGGCTACCTCTCTGATTCTATTTTTGTAGGGTAGTCAGCACTCCCCTCCATGACTATGGATTCCAGGCCAGGGTTTAAGGGGAGCCTTTGTGGCAGCACAAGGCCATGTTATTCCATCTGGGGACTAGATTGAACCACAAGGTGTGTCTGTGTCCAGCAGCCGCCATAAAGAATCCTCTTTATTTCCCACACTGTCTCCTCTCTAGTAGCAAGGCCATGACCCCGTGAGAACAGCATTTTGTGGACCATATGAGAAGGCGTCTCTCTGTCCCCATTTGTTGTCTAGGGATACTGGGCGCCAAACCCAGGCTTTGTGGATCACAGTGCTGTGCCTCTCATTTTACTAGGCCCCTAAAGGTTAAGTGCCATTTGCAATACTTAAGCCCCTTTGTGGAGCCCACCCTAGCACAGAGCTCTGGTCTCACCTGGGTTCTTTAGGCACCACCATAACCCCTCATAATAATTTTCCTCTCTAGTACATGTTGATATATATCAACTAGTAAGGTATGGCAATGAAAGATCGAGCAATGAAAGCTGAGAGATTCTTGATGCCTACCAAGAAACCAAGTGAGCACTAGCTGGAGGTGAAGAAGGTGGAAGGGAATATGCCAGGGAAGGGACACAAAGATAGCCCAGCAGCAACAAATAGTGGTGAAATTGGTGAATCATGAAGGCAGCATCTACTCTTACGTATGATGGAATAAAACACCAGCTGCATCCCCTACCCACAGTGAGCTACTGCAAAGGGGCAGGGGACTGGATTGCTTGGCCCAGACTCGCTTTCCCAAGTGTTTGCCTCAGCTGAATTTTAGTCTCAGACCGCCTGTGCAGCTGTTGCCAATGTACTATTTTAAATGGGGTGACTTTTAAAATTCCAATTAGCAGGCAAAAAAATTTCAAGGGGGAGGAAGCAGGAGCTTGGAGGATTGTGGCGTGTATGTATGGCATTTACTTTGAAGATTAGCACCTCCTAGTAAATACACATTTACTAAAACCTCTGTGAATTATACTCCTAATTACTATTTCATTTACAGTGCTGCTGTATTTATTACAATAAGCTTCTTGCATATTTATTACATTAAATATTGGGAGTGAGCGTGAGGAAGCTGAATAAATGCACTAGATAATAAGGCTAATAAGTATATAATAAGTATGGGAGGCTGCAAAAACATTGTCATATGATGGAAGTCAAGTCATTTCGTTCAGATCTTAGAATCCTTCGCTTTCATGAATGACAAGAAAAAGTCGTCCAGGCCCTATACGCTCAGTCCCACCCCATCTCCCCTTGATTCCTATAGTCTTCCCTTTATCTCCTTCCACACTCAGCTTCATCCCTTCGATAGTGCTGCCCTTATGTCTGGAACGATGACCCTATTTTCATCTCTCTAGCAGTCTTTCTTTCGGCGATGTAGGCTGTATAATTGTTTGGATGAGGACGTTGGTTTGTCGGTATCGCATCTTTACATTTTAGAGGACTCTGCCTGTCTGCCTGTAGAAGGTGGATGTCCTTTTGGGAGGCATCGCTGATGTTACAGAGGATACCCATACCCCAGGCTCGCTTGTGGAGACTTTATTTTTGTTGGGCTGGTTCCTATCATCTAAAAGTCGGGTGAAAAGTGCGTCTGCTGGGAAAGCATAAATGTGGCCTAGTAGCTAGAAGAGGGCAAGGGACCCGAGGAAAGCTGGGTTCTATTTCCAGCTGTGCTACTGGCTGCTTTTAGGCAAGCCACTTTCCTGCTCTCTGCCTCAGTTTCCCCATCTGTAAAATAAAGCTAATGACATTGCCCTAGTCTGTAAAACAATTTGAAATCTACTGATTACAAGAGCCATGATTCAAATGCTCCCTTAAAGCCCAATCTCTCCTCCTTTCTTCATTGCCTCAATAATTTCCAAACTCCCCCTGCTCCTGAACTGTGTGTAAGTCCTATCTTATTTAGCCTGTAATCTTTCAGGATCAGAGAATGTGTCTTATTGTTTGTGACATGCCAGGCAAACTTACAGTGCTATATAAAATCTTATAATAATAATTCTCTAACCCATTGACTCATACTCTTACATATTTTAAAGTACTTTCATCATCATGAACACCAAATCCTGCATGCTGAAGGTCTTGTACTCCATTTGATGCACTGATGTCATTGAGACTTGCGTGTGTGTGTGTACGTACATACATACGTACATACACACACACACACACACACACACATCCATGCCAATATTTATAATGCTAAATATTGTGGAAGCAGTCCTGCTCCATGGACAGTAAAGGCTGTGAGTCATCCGTGAGTTCAGTGGAGCCAGTTATAGTCCTCAGGAGTAGATTAGCACAGCCTGGGCTCTGCTTACCTGTCTCAGTGAAGGGAAGCTACTGCACCTGTGTCTAAAGCAATCAGTGACCCCAGAGTTGTTTGAGAATCTCTGTGGGCCTTTGTTGTCAGGTGTTTCTCAGGCCTATGATCACTTCATTTAAACTCAGCTGACGTCTCTTTTCCAGTGCAACATTATCAGAATGGGGAGCAAGGTTGGATGCAAGCAGCATTCCCCCTGGACTGAAGCATGCCTCTCTAATATCACTACTGCTTTGGAGCTGAGCTTCTGTCTTGATCCTTCACAGTCTCTGTGTTGTAAAGGGACAAACACCCCTGGCATGGGACTCTCTGGCAAGTAACAGGCCAGTGGGGGTTAGGGATCTTTAATGCAACTAGTTCTGCAAGGGCTGAGGGATTTTTACTGGCTGACTTCCTGACAGAGAAGAAAATCTGCAAACGGGTAAGACTGTAAACCAAATCCATCAAACCTGATTATTACCCATTTGTGCCTTGCGTCTGTGACTTGGGGAAAGCTCATGCCTGGGGTTTACTGGCAGTTGTTGTTGTTTACGTGTCTTATTAGCTTGCAAGCATATGCTTAATGAGCCTTCTGCTTGATTTTTGTTTGTTTGTTGTGGTTTTTATCTTTGTTTTCATAAGATTGCGTTGCCACAACTGCTCTAGCCTTGTTTGTCCCTCCTTAAATTCCATCGACCTTATCAGAGGGCCCTTTTGTGAATGGCTCTGAACTTTCATCCTGTTTCCAGTACTGATTCTGCCAGCTAATTTCAGGGGGAAAACATGGAGTGGGGAAAGAGAGCTCCTCCAAATACTCCAGCAATACTTAAAGGCAGAAGGGTATAGATATTAAGGCCAGAACTCTCCAAAGCAGCGACTGGGTTGGAGTGGTTTAATTTGGGGGATCCTAACTTGTTACAGGGCCTTGTTTCTAGAGGGGCCTAGTTCAGTATGGCGCCTGGGGCTCAGGAGTGTAAACTGGAGCCAGGATTATTGCACATACATTCTAGAGTCTCCGTATGTAACGTGAGCCATGCCGCCTGCTTAATCTACATCTTCCTTCTAGCTCTGCCGGCTGTGTCATGTCACGTATTGCTAATGAAAGGCCGAGCACACTCACATCCAATTGAGGGGTTAATGAGAGCTGCAGAAGCTGAGCGCCTCTGAAAATTGGGCCCACGGTGCTGTCTCACGTTGTGCACGCAATAAGCAAGTCACTCCAAATTAGAAGCCACATTCAAAACCGGGACTGTGTGTACATGTCAGCCCCACGACCTAAAACAACTTTACTCTCAAAGAACTCAAACCCCATTCTGGACCATCTACTAAACCCTAAACCCAGAAGGATCTGAATTTCCATCGTTGTGCTGCTGCTTAGCAGCAAAATTGGTGTTTTCTTCTCACATTTTAAACTGGAATCCAAATGAGGACTTTGGTGCGTGCATGTCTCTTATGGGGCTATTGGGATGTTCCCATTGCTTGGCTGGTCGAATAGATAGATTCCATAACTCTCAGGGGAATTAATATCCATGTTATTAATTTTAGCATATTGCTCTTGGTTCCCCCATCTTTTTGAGCTAACAAGCAATCATCTTAAAAATGATGAGTTCGGGTGAAAATGCTACACCCTTCTCAGGGACCTGGGGATTGCTTGTTACCAATTAAAGTGGAAATAGGTCCGACTTACATAGCGGAAAATCAACACGCACATTAGTGGCATGTTGGATTAGAAATACGGCTGTGGGAGGGCCTCATTGGAATGCAAGTACCACCTGTCTGAAAAAGGTAGTCTGAGGTCAGGCACCATCTGGGGGTGTTATAGGTCTGGGAGAAGACCCTCGATGAATTGATTCCCATCACACGGTGGATGTTCTTCTGGAAACTAGTCTCTGAACTAGTCTGAGTGCCCCCTAAAAGTCACCGTGAGTGCTGGTGTTTCTGTCAAAAAGGGTACTACCGGGCTAAAGATCTGACTACACTGCAATCGGACATGTGACCACATCTGGTGTAGATGCACCAGAATAAGCTTTGATCTAGCTAGCTTCAGTAACAATAGTCATGAAATGGGCAGCATGGATTGTTCCAAGGGTCCCACCCTGGGGCAAGTACTTGGAGGGCAACCCCCCACTGCTGCCCATGTTGCCACGGCATCACATCTATTGTTGTTCAGACTCACTAGATCTAAACTAGCTCTGCTGCAGTCACACCTCTGATACACCCTCAACAAAGAAACTTAAATAAGGCCTTTGCAGTGAGCTCTGTGGAGTGGAGATCGTATTCAGACCTTCCCACCCCACCCCACCCCACCACCCAGACACAAACACACACACCTGCTTAACTAAAGAGGCAGTAAACCTCTCTGCCATTACATTGAGGGAATGGGTGCATTTGAAATGCAGAAAACAGAGACAACCGACAGTCTTGCTAATATTTACACCAGAGGGAATAAGAAGTCTCTTAAATCAGATGCTAATTTTGTTTACTTAACTTCCTAGTCAGCAAAATGACCTTTTATCCTCAAGTAGGAACAAATTAACTCAAAGTTCTTTGTGGGAAACTGGAGAACTTGTCTTAACCTGATACTGAATAATAGCCAATTAAATCTACGCCTAAACAACTCTGCCTTGGCTGGAAGGATATTTCAGATAAAGGAATGGAATGATCTGCCTTTTGTTTGCCACTTTACAAAATCTTTTCACGTAATGCAAACAACGCTAACCCTAGTGAGGCTGATACAGGATTTGTGATGCTCACAGTTATTGGTAAGAGGATAAGAGGCTTATTCCTGTTTTCTTTCAGGGAGAGGGTAAAAGATTCCCTGTTCCCCATGCTGGAAGGAGACTAGATTTCCATGTTTATCAACAACTGGGAAAGGTGGGGGGATGTTTGATGCCGTGGAGGGGAGAAATAAATGAAAATGGCTTTTTTTTTTTTGGTGGGTGAGATGAGTATGCTGTTAATGTCTGTCTCTTATCCGCTCTCCAAATGCAATGTGCTTTTTGGTAAGATGATAAGAAGCTTATTCTGCAGAGAAGATGCGCTCTGGTATCTGTACAGAGATTCGGAGGCTTCCTGATGATGAGGTAGCAGACGAGAGGCTACCAAGGGGGTTGCTAATGGATTAAGAGTGTGTCTGGCAAAGGGTTTGTGAGCTTGCTTGGCTCCAGTAAGAGGATGAAACCTCCTGGTGGAGATGTCTGTGCTGAGGCCTTCTGCTTCTTATTCGGTCCTTGGAGATGGGGGTGGGGGGGGGGGGGAATAAGAGACTCTTTGTGAGGTTGAGGATGGGGAAGGGATTTATGATCCTTCCTGGGAAAAGCTCCCAAAAGCTGACTGACTCCTAGTGTTGACAGGCCCCTGTCCTCTCATGTGGAGGAGACGCTTTTCAAACCAAAACCCACAGCAGACATGCCCTTGCTCCAATTCCGTTTCAATGACCTTCCACACACGATGAGAGGATGGTGTATGGCGGCCAGAGATGCTCCCAAGGCCCTGGGTATACAGGAGGGCAGATTTCAAGCTGGTGATGCGGTAGATGGGCCATACGCGTCATGATCCCTTCACATTGCTGTCCGTTTCTGGAGGGGAGGAGAGGGGAGTCAGAGAGCCTCACCAAGCCCCAGGAAAAGGCACGATTGCATCAGGGTTCCCCAGCTAAAGTTATTTCTACTGTGGTCGTGTGTAGGACCCCCCCAGTCGTGCCTCGGGGCCCCATAGTGCTAGGTGCTGCCGGCACACACCACAACGTCTGCACATGAACGCACCTCCCCTGCTGCTGCAGCTCCTGCTTCTCCTCTTCTCCCAGCCCTAGTTGTACTGCCTGCGTTGGGCTCTTTGTCTGATACGGTGTGAGGCTGAGCAGGCCTGACTCTGGATTGGGAGGGAGCGGTTCTGACTCTGGGGACTGGAGAGGAGAGGTTGAAAGAGAGCCAAGGAGGAAGGGAGAGACAGCACAATGACAAGGATGGGGATGGAAAGAGAGAGAACCAGTGCAGCCAAGAAAGGGAAAAGAGAAGGGAGAAATAAACCGAGATGCAGTAAGCCAGACGCCTCAGGATTGAGGTACAAGGAAGCTGCAGGAGTGTTGGACTAAACCCCAGGAGATGTGGTTTGTGTGTGCACCTTTGAATTGGAGTGTGTGTGGGGGGGGGGATGTTCCTATGACTGGTGTCATTCACCCCCTACACTGAACTGGTCCCCTGGGATAATTCATGAAACTCCTATTGTTGTTTACTTTTGGGCACAATTGTGTGTTCCAAGGGCAGGTGGTTTCAGAACTGTCTTCTCCATGGGATTTGGAAGGGAAGGTAATAACTTCTCCATACCCACGGTATGGGCCGGCTTTATTTATCCCTCCGAATGCTGGACATCTAGACTGTTTGACAAATATTTGCCTGTGCTATTTCCACGGACTGGTGTAGGCCTGATCCTAACCCTGTTCTGCCTCACTGCGATCTTTTTCTCTAAATCCGAAGACCAAATTAGTGGGGGCTCCCCACTTAATATGGGAGAAGCGGGAGCAGGAATAATGGAAAGCCAAAGCCATACGAGGTAATCAAAGGTAAACCTGTCCCTTCGTCTCTCCAGAGGTAACATTTCATTTCCCTAGCTCTAGTCCCTCTGTTGTTTTGATGTAAATTTAATATCCCTGGGTTATAATAACAGAAAACCAAACAATTTTCTGCCATTTGTCACACGGTAAATGAAAGAGACAACACTGTAGAGTGGAGAACATTTGATTCAGTGAGCTGTAAAGGAAGCTGTCTGTAACGCAATGTTCAAGTGCTTGTCTGGAAGAAAATTGATTGAAGCAGCTGGCTGGAGGAGGAGGAACTGGTATGGCCTCTCCCTGACTGTGCCTGGTACGCTGAGTATCAACACGCTTATAAGGTATTCAGGGGAAGATTAGAGGTTAACTGTATCTAAATGGGAAATCCATAACATAAGAAGCCTTGTTTAAAATGGGATACTTCTGTTAGTTGGAAGCTAACAGCTGTCATTGGATATAATGGGTTTTCTCTACAACTGGCATAGCAAAGGCATGACTTCTAAACCAATATGTACGAGAGCTGTCCTTGTCGCATTGATGGCGTGTGATGTCCAATGCTTTTCTGAAGCTGGTTATGTTCCCAGAGCCATCTCATTTCCTTTGCAGAGTTTGTGGCATGAGCCCAGTTGAGAGCACAGTTTCCCTTCTTGGTGCCTATTGGAAACACAGTAGAAATAAATCATTTGGGCAGATTGGAGCCTTTCCACATGCCAGCCCCCCCAAAAATATTGCCTTTTCAGAAATGCAGATTCCCAACACCATTCTCGAGATGGGCCAGATGTGAGGTTGGCAAGATCTCCTTGAGCTTGGCCCTCGCTCATTCTTCTGCCTGTAGGCACAACTGGAACAAAAACCATTCAGACCCCTTTGCCATTGTCGTCAATGTATCGACATCAGTCCTACTGATGTCACATTTCTGCTCTGCACATTGCAATGAAATAGGTATTGCTGGCATTTGCTAAAAGCAATGGCTGGGATTTGCAAAGGAACCTATGGGCCTGAGACATCCTAATCCTATTTTAGTTCCTTTGAAAATCTCAGTCAAGGGTGTGAAGCTCACAGTGGGAAGATTTGAGAGGAGGGCTCCATACACTGGAGTAGTGAAAAGGAGTCTGGCTTCTTATTCATAGTAGCAGGTGGGAACCCAAATAAGTATTTGAGTACCTGGCCACCTGTCAGATCTGCACCCACTGTCCCTTAAAGGCCTTGACTGCAGTGACTTGTGTATATGTAATTACTGTATAGGGAATACTAGTGATGGCACCTGTAGTTAAGGTTGCCTGTCATTTCCCATTGTAAACTTCTGTTTTCAGTTATTTAAAAACTTGGAAAATTTTAGCATTTCTGGCTCAAATTTTACCTCCCAAGTGTCTGCATCAGGCTGAACTTTTCTGGAAAATTTCAGCAAAAATGTGTCCACTGTTTCCAAGAACGAGATTAAGGGAAAATAGCTTATTTTGCATCACCACCTGCCCCCAATTTTTTTTCCCTTTGAGAGTCTACCACTTCTACAAATTGAACAAAGGGCTTTGAATCTGGCGGTCACCCTCATACCAGGTATGTGCCTTTTTGCTGTTCTCATAAAAAAAAAAACAGATCTGGCCAAGTTGCAAGCATTTGAAAAAGATGAGCACATGCTCAGTGGAGACTTGTTAGAGTTTGTCTGCTAAGTTCTCAGGAGATGGTCACTTAAACCAGACTCTCGTGGGTGGCTCCTAATTGTGAGTTCTCATGTCCTAGAGTCTCAGCTTGAGGCCCTGGGATCTGATTTGCAGAAGGCCTGAGGAGAGATGGTCAGAAAATGCCCACTCACTTGGCTGAATCTATTGCAGATTTGATGACACTTTCAGTGAAACACAGGCAGGTTTCCATTGGTTTGCTGGTGTGCCAGAGTTGACCCCTCCGCTGCAGGGAGCCTGCCTGGCTCCAGAGCCCTGATTAGAGCTGAGGATCTCATGAGTGGATAGGCTCCTCACTGTGGTGTGGTCTGGGCCAACCCCAAAGCGGTTCCCCCTGTGTCTAAGCTCCTGGCTCTGCCGGGGTTCATGCCATGAAGCAGGAAGCCTAGAACTCTGACAGCCCTGGTTCCAGCCAGGGTTCTGGGGCAGTCCGGCAGTGCCAAGGCTTCCAGGAACCCTGTGTGAAGCTAGGAGCGTGAAAGCCCCGACAGCCCTACTCTAGCCAGGGCTGGACTCCCAGTTCTGCAGCAGAATCTGGAAGCCCTGAAACCTACCGGGTTTGTGGCTCCATGTGGACTGCCAGGGACCTTGAGGCTTCCAGACTTTCAGGTCAGCTGTCTCTAAAGGTTGCCCAGGAGTCTGGAAGCCCTGGGAGGCCTTGGCCCTGGGACAGTCAATGTGGGTGGGGGCTGTCTCCGGAGGAACAGAGCCCGAGTGTCCTGCGAGCAACTGGGTGAAACTTCCATTTTTGTCAGTGTTGCTGCTGCTATTTGGTGACTAGGCAGAACGTCCATTTCCTGCCCTATTTGTGCTGAGAGGCATCTTTGTAGCTCCAAAGGGAAGAAGATTGACTATTTAGCCCAGGATTTTCAAAGAGCCTATGGGAGTTAGGCACTCCTCACCCATTGAAAGTCAGCTCACCTAAGTCCGGGTGGGTCAAGGGTCTGAACATGGTCACCCCAGTAGGAGGCTGGCTGGTGTGAATTTCCACATCACTGTGCCGGAGGGTGGGGGGAAAGCGAGGGGGTTTACACGTTCCAGATGAATCTACTTCTCAGGAGTTTAATGTCAGCAAAGGAATGATTTGCTCTTACAGTCCATTAATGAATTTCTGAAATAAGGAATTAATTACCGTCTGTCTAAATTAGAGTTGTCCTATCCTTTGAGATCCATCTTTTTTATTCTAATTAATTTTAAAAATTACTTTTAGACTCCTCAGTAACGATTCTAATTTATTTTACTTTAATATTATTTCTCTGATAAGCAATTTAATTTTTAGATCGGAATCCACCTAATCTTGAATTTGTCACACAAACTCTGCTCCCTGAGACACTGTTTACTGCTTTTTGAGGTGACACATCATAATGCCGGGATAAGTCTTAGAAATACCTGTGCATGTCTGTTCAAGGGAGATTAACCAAAATGCTCTGTCCAGTGACTGGGAGAAATTCTTAATAATTCAGAACTACAAACAAATATTAGTTTAAAAGCTCTTTTATAATTGCACTTTTTATGCTGAAAATGCATGTCTAATTCATTTTTTAAAAGAAAAATAAATATCCTTTTTATGATTATTTGCCTTAGTTGGACAGTTATTTAGCTGGCTGTTTTTATTAGCTTCCCTTTTCTCAGCATGAAATGCATTAGCAGCTGGGGGAAATTCAAATATTTTGTTTTATCAACACTGTCTGGCAGACAACGATAAATTAAATAGAAAACTTCTCCTTTCTGAATCCTAAATTTTACCCCTTTTTGCTTTGGACTTCTGGTTATTATTAATCGTATTCCAATAGTGCCTCAAGGCCTCAGCTGAGATCAGGATCTCATTGCGCTAGGCTCTGTACAAATGTACAAATTGTCCTCACTCCCCCCCCCGCCCCCCCCCCCCCCCCCCTAGTTAAGAAGTGGGATGGCTGAGGTACAGGACTAGGCGTTACGAGACCTGGGTTCCATTTCTCCCAGGCCCCATGTGCCACTTGGAGAGAGTCCCTTCACCTCAGCCGAAAAATCGCAATAACACCCAGCTCCAGGGAGGTTATGAGGATGACTTTATTTGTAATGCTTTGTGAGGTCTTCGGATGGAAGAACCAATAAAAGGCCTGATTCCCCATTGCCTTGCACTTTGGGTAGTCTCTTCTATAGCCCATCCTGTGTGGGTGTAAATGACTGATCAAGACCGTGGAGAATCAAGCCCAGGGTGTTTAAACAAACCAGGTGTGGACCTGGATGAAATAAGCTTGTCACAGTTGGGGAGAGATCCCCTGGCTCACACCGCGGGTTTGTTATTCCCCAAGAGACTCAGTGAATTCCAAAACTTGAAATAAACAGCAAGTGTTAAATCCTCCCCCTGCGAAGCAGTTTCTTTCACATCTGAGATCAGGGCAGTTCTCTCTAAGTTTGGGTTCCCAAAACTGAGGCCTTTTGATACAGACAAAAGGAAACTAAAAGAGGTCTCTGCAAATCTCCTTTGAATTAAGCCCAAAGGAATCATGGGAATCTTTCCATTGATTCTGATGGACTTGGGACCAGGCACTGAAGTCACGTCTGGGGTGAAGAACTGTCTTTTCTTGGTCTTAACTAACCATCAGGCCTCTGTGCCGAAGCGAGCACAAAGGCTTTGCGCTGCAAACATGCTCAAATCCTGAGCTGGCCTCCTGCCTGGGGTAAACTTCAGCGAGTGGGAATATAACTTTCTTGAAATATATTGTGCCCTATGTTTTATGTCCTGGCAATACTGGAATATTGCATTCAGATCTGGACACTACATTGTCAAAAAACCTTCCTTTGTCATTTCACAACCAGTTGATACTATGGTTTGGATTTTTTCAAGTTCTTTCTATTTGTGGGGTTTTTTTTGTTTTGTTTTCCCCCCCCCAATTCCCACCTGTGTATGGTATGAATCTTGGATTCTAAGACTCCCAGATGCTTAGCAGATGGTTAGCTTGAAAAAATAATCAGAGGCAGCAAAATTCTCTGTTCATGAGCTTCTATTTATTTCAATCTGGTGTTTTGCCTCACAACAAGACTAATAAGCAATTACTCTAGCATCTCAAATGCTTATGCAGTGTAAATGCATCTGTCAACCAGATTCAACATCATCAATAAAGCTGCCAAAGCTGTTCATAATTCAATGATATATGCTTTGAGCATCTTTTTCTAATATAATTTAAAGATTGCAGTCCTATAATTCCAACGTTATTTTGTATGTGTTTAAAATAACTCCAGCTGGAAAGATCCTCGCCTGGCATCACATAATCACCTCTGCTTATTTGGACAAGTAGGAACCACGCCGTTTGGCTTCTGTGCCAGCAGTGCTTCCTGGCTGGTTTCAAACAGAATTCCCTACTAGGATTGCTGGTACTTTAAATGTCCTCCTGGGAGTTACTGGAAAGTCTCTGTATTTCCTTACATCCTATCTCTTCGGGTAAAATGCACTCCTGTGCATTTCCTCTGCACAGAAAGTGAATATTATTCTTCACTCCTTTTGGGCTCAGCAAGGTCTTATATCCATTCAATATCACCTGTGCCTTCGTCTGCCTTTTGGGGGCCCACAAACTTACATTTGAGCCCAGAATAGGAGTAAGTGGAGAGGGGAAAGTTCAGCAGATGTTCCAGTAGCCTATCATTCTTGCCTGCTTGAAAGTAACCATGAAAAATGGGCTGAGTTCATTTATTGACTATGATAAACAAGTGCAAGAAAACCAGACAGAGAAATGAGTCCAAACAGCCCGTGCCTTTGTAAAATAATAACCTCAAACCTATCTATATCTGTTTGATGCTGGACAGTGAGTGAGTTTTTATAAAACACCGTTCGCTCTTGGAGACTTGGAGATCAATAACAATACAACATATCCCACAGCTTCCCTCCAAGCTGACATTCCCCACGGTGCCCATCCCTGTGAAGAATTATTAAATGTCCTTTAAATGTGGGAACCAAACCTTCCTCTCTATCCCCATGACTCATTAATCCAGTCTGATGGCAGCATGGCCTAGCAGACAGGGCAACAGCCTAGGAGTCAGGAGACCTGGGTTCCATTTCCAGTTATGCTGCCAACTTGCTGTGTAACTTTGGCAAGTCACTTCCCCTTTCTGTGGCTCTGTTTTCCTATCTGGTTTTATCTATATTGTAAGCTCTTTGGGGCAGAGTCTGCCTCTTGCTATGGGTTTGTACAGCACCTTGAATAATGAGGCCCTGATCTCAGCTGGGGCCTCCTGGTGCTACTGGAATAAAATAATTCAGACCATATTCTTTTTAACACTCACTTTATATGCAACATTACCAGCAAGAACTTGGACATGGAGAAGAGAGGCTGTCTTAATGTCAGCTGAAAATTAAATAGTCCTCTCGCTCTTTCAGAGGTCTCTTTAACAGAGGGTTTCCAAGCACCATGCAACTGTCTTGGGGTGGTATTTAGCACTGGCACCCATCTCGTTGTATCTGACTGCCGCCCAGGTTAGCGACACTGTGTGAGCATGGATGGACTTCATGCTTATGGTGGAAAAGCATTAGGAAAATAAAGACCATCTCCTAGAAAATGTTCTGCAGTATCTTTCTAAAGTAACACAGCTTTAGTAGTAGAAGACCTCTCCATAGGCAACTGCATTGTTAAGTCTCTGGAGAAGTGGGGAAACAGCTAATCTTGATCAATGTATGGGGTATGCAGACTGGCAAAGCGTGAATAAGAGAGGTCCTACTCTATATTGCTTTGTGGGGTAGTCTCTCTTTAAAAATACCTTCTTGCCTTTTAATTCCCACCTTCACCTCCTGGGTTACTAAGTATGTTGTGCAGCAGACATTAGCTCAGAGTTTCTCCAGGGATTTATCCTTGGTCCTCCACTATCATCAATCCATAGGCTGCTCTTGGTTCCGTGGCTAAAGCATAAGAGTGGGAGACAGGAAATGTGCAATCTATCCCCGCTTTATTGCTGATCTGCTATGCCATGCCGTAGGTTCATTAAGCAATGGGCTTAAATTGCAGCAAGAGAGGTTATGTTGGACATTAGGGGAAAACTTTCTAACTGTCAGGGTGGTTAAGCACTGGAATAAATTGTCTAGGGAGGTTGTGGAATCTCCATCATTGGAGATTTTTAAGAGCAGGTTAGACAAACACCTGTCAGGGATGGTCTAGAATGATAATACTTACTCCTGCCAAGAGTGCAGGGGACTGGACTAGATTGAGGTCTCTTCCAGTCCACTGATTCTATGATTGCCTCCAGGAGTGGACCAAGTTGGATCCCAGTTGTGCTAGGCACCGTACAGACCAATAATAAAAGACTGAGCCCACCCCCAAAAGTTTCTCTCCATAAAGACAAGAAGTAATGAGTGGGGAAAGGAGGGGTAACAACAATACAACCATGTTTTTCATAGAGCAGCTGCAAGCACAACTGTTAAGTGTCTTGTTTTGCAACCTGCCTAGCCATTATTATTTAATAGTATTGGTCCCTTTTGGTTTTCTAGTGTCCAAATGAGAATGAATGGCAAGCTCTCATTTCCAACCCCACCTGCATGAAGCTCCTTTCTGAAGCAGTCTGTGTTGCTCTGTGCATTGGCCAGAGGGCTTCACTAGAGAACAATACGGTGTCTCTCTTCCTGAAGGGCTTGCATTGCTTCTGCAGTGCCCTTAGGAGCCGGCAACCAGTATTCCAATCTCTCCCCACCCTCGCCACATGGCACTGTGTGCTTGATTGCCACCTTGGTGCTGAATTGGAGTCCTGTAGCTTTCTACAGCTAAGTGCTGATGAAATTGGGAATTGCTGTTGACTGGAGTTGTCACCCACCTCCCTGCTGGTTACCCCCAAAACAACTCTGTTACCAAGGCTGCTAACCCTCATCCTCACTGAGTTGTTCTGGAATCTTGAGCTTTCCTGTCACATCCACTTAGAATGTCTCGATGGCATTTCATCCTCCCAGGGGCACTGCCCAACTTCCCAGCTTGTTTTCTCACTAGGATGCAGAGGCAAACTTTTGTCACCGTGTAGCTAGATTATTGCAATTTGTTGTTTGCTGGCCTTCCATCAGGCATTTGTACGTGGTGTTTTGCTGTCAGGAGATTCACAATCACTTGTATTTTCCAAGCATCATGTTATTGGGTCAAAGACCCCACTCTGGCATCAAGTGAAACAGCTAATCAGTTTAAAGAAACTGTTGCTTGCTAGAATTGGGCTCCTTATCTCTGCTACCTAATTCACATGTGCCCTCCCGGACAAATGCTTTTATCCTACTCTGAGAAGTTATTGACTGTTCTTCCCATCAGGACTGTTTTGTTTAAGTCAAGGTCCTCTGCTCATTTTTGCACATTCAGTATGTTAATAATTTACTCTGCTTCTGTTTTCTGGCTACCCACTGTTGTGGGTTTCCCGTTCTGTTGTTTTTCATCATGCCTTATGCCAGAGTGTAAATGGAATACAGATTTCTGAACAAAGAGATCCCAATGATTAGGGGATTTTATTTATTTTGTTGTTGTTGTGTTTGTTTTTTTAAAAGCCTTCTCATGAATAAGAATCTGAATTTATCAAGGCCAGAGGCAGTCCAACACAATTCAATTTCTCTGCTTCTTCAGCTGGCTGTGTTCCTGGAAAAACATGAATCAAGGTGGTTAAAACAAGAAACTAGGAGTGACAGCCCAAAACTAGAAAACCCCCAAAATCCGATCAGAAGTTGGATAGTGAGAACAGATGTCTTTCAACTCTAGGGGCCACAGAACAGCTCACCTAGGGAGGTTGGGGAAAGCCATAGGGGTAAAAGTGTCCAAGGAAAATTGGATGCAGAGAAATTTGATATTTCAAGTCAGGAGAGACTGGTCAGGCACCCCCTTAGAAGAGAGGCCTGCAGCCCCTGAGCTCACTGGGAAGCCTAGGACACTTTTTGCCCAGCTCTATGAAAATTGCAGAAAAGCTCTGCTTACAGACTCCAGACTTGATTAACGAGCGAGGAGTTACTGAGCCAATGCAGGAATTGCTGGGTCAAATTCTGTGCAGGGAGGTCAGGCTAGATGATCATAATGGTCCCTTCTGGCTGGAAAATCAGTTTGACTATAATTCAGTGTTGTGGTTAACAGAAGTCACTGGGAGTTAGTGTTTGCTCGGAATCTCTGGTGACTTATTTCAGTTCCTAAATGAGGGTCTGCTCTAGGTGCCTAGCTCCAAGCATCTGACTTTGAAAATGTTAGACTACATCATCTGGAGGTGACAACGGTGTGATCTGTTGTGGAACTATGTGACAAAATGCAATCAGGCATGTCTGGACGGCTCCCCTGCCTTCTGCCCACTTCTCCATCTCTCCAGTAACTGGTGGTGAACATTCCAAGCATTTCAGCCATTCACTTGGGGGGGGGGGGAGGGAATTTTCTTTCATTTTTTTCCCCCAAATGTGGCACTTCTCTCAAAGCAACCTTGGTCCTGAGGTGCAGAACAGGGACCATGCAGTCCAAAATAACACGTTTAAAATCCATATCTTATCAGCCACTGTGATTAGCAAAAGGATCTTCAGTGCACTGAAGAACACCAAATAACTCTTCCCTTTCCAGTCGTATGAGGCGTTTGTTTCTTTGCTGAATACACTGTGAGATCAGAGCTTAAAAAGGAGAGCTTAGGACTTACAGACAATCTAGCTGGCGAGCTCTAAAAAATTATCTCCAAGCTTTATTAGTTAGTTTTTTTCCCTCTTCCCAACAAGACCTGTACAGGTGGATTCATGGTACTAAGACTGCTTGGCTTTATAGCCAAAGGGATGTAAAGACTAGTACTGCTAGGAACATTTAAAGCCTTTTAAAATACTTCCCAGGAGAATGAGGTGGCACATATGGGGTAGGTGATGGTGTGGTATAAATGTTTCACTGGCCCTTGTAAATAATGCAGTCCCCACAAAATCATTTGGATAAAACCTTCGATCAAAGTTGTATTGAGATACAAATACAGTCAAATCCTGATCCCATTACTTAGGAACCTGTAGGAATCAATGGGATTCCTCATGGGAGTAAGGCAAGTGTGATCTGGCCCTATGACATTTGCTTACATAACACCTAGCACCCCCCCCAACATAACCAAGGCCTCTGATATTGCAGAAGCACCTCATGTTAATAGCCATATAACCTTAGTTTTCCCCATTTCAGAACGTAATTCTTTTGGAAGAGGCTTGTGGGAAGGGCAGGGGAGGATGTTCTGCTGGTGATTATGTTCTTTGGTTTTACATAAAACCATGTTGTTTTTTACATGTTGTTTGCCCTAGAGACTGAAGTCTCCTGTCTGTCTATGGAAAGGCTCAAGCATGGGAAGTAGCAGTTACATGTTTGCCACAAGCCACCCACTAGTGTACAGCAGGACTGGGATTTTTCAAAGGAGTTTAAGGGCATTAAGCACCCAATTTCCAAAGATACTTAGCTCAGCTATGGAGGGAACACCTCTAGCGGCGTGTGGGAGGAGTTAATTCTCCCTGGCCCAGTCAGTTCTTGACCTCTCTACTAGGGGGCCTAGGGCAAGCAGACAGAGCCAGTAGGCAGAGCACTGATGACAGCCAAAACTTGCCTTGCTAAAACAGATCTCGGCGGGAGGATCGTAGCTTGAGGATTTGGTGCGGGTAGAGCATTAGGCTGTTTCTCAGGAGAAGAGAGGCTTCAGAAAAGTCTTATGTTGTCTCAGTTTCCGCACGTTAACTCTAGATACAAGTTCTGCACCATGTTTGCTCATGTTACCAGGCCACACTGCTTTGTCTTACATTTGACCCTAATGTGGCAGGGGGAAAGCAACTTAAAATATATATATTACGGCCCTAACATGCCTTCTGTCCCAGCAAGAGAATTCCACTCAATAACACAGAGTTCTAGTGGGCTGAAGTATGATTTGTGTGTTAAAGACTTTTTCAGGCCCCAGAACTGTGTATATTTCTTTGTCTCTCCAGCAACAAAAAATAATCAGGCTACAATCAAAACTCGTTCCCTGTTATCTTGACAGTTATGATGATGATGGATGGAGATGGGCTTAGGAGATCAAACACAAGACAATCTGTACTGCAGAACAAACCACCTTGATTTTTAAATGCCAATGTGACATCTGGTGGACTCAATAAAGCAAGTCACTTTAAAATCCCTCTACTGCCCCTCCCCCCATTTTCCTTCATTCTAGAATCATGGGCTTAGAAGGGACCGCAAGGGCCTTTTAGTCTACCCCCCTGCTCAGAGGCAGGATTTATAAATTAATAGGTTTCTCCTAAGCTATTTTAATTTTATTCCACATTTATTTTATGTGCTTCTCTGATAAGGGTGGACCACTGAGTGAAACTATAACAGCAGGCTTCTTTTTCCTCTAACCACCAGTATTTTTACACTACTTAACATTAACATTTCTGCGTGGAGGACTTTCAGAAGAAGGTAACTTTTTTTAAAAAAAAATCTTAAATGTGGTACATTGACAGAACTGCATTGCATGTTTCCAGGATCTGTCAAACCATGCAGAACAAAATCCCACCAAAGACTTCCAGTGACCATATTCATGATTGGGGCTGTCTCCGGTTTAGGGGAAGGCATATCCCATTGCTTAGGAGCCTGAAGGAATCAATGGAATTCCTCATGGGAGTAAGGCAAGTGGGATCTGGCCCTATGACATTTGCTTGTGTAACACCTAGCAGAGTGGCCCCCCAAGTCCTGGATGATACCAGCCTCTCTTGCCAGTTTTCTTTTGCCCTTAAGGCATAAAATATTACAGGGTGCTAGAGGGTGTGAGGCTACTACTGAGATTTCAGAGGAGGATGTTGCATTTATTGTTTGTCCGATGGTACATCGGAAGTGCCATGTTAGTCTTCAGGTTGAGCATCATTTTGGGGAAAACATGAGAAAAGGAGATGTTGGGCTGAAATTATGCTTTGAAAGCAAAGAACTTGCCTTTTCTATTCATGAACGATCAAATGCAAGATTGACACACAGTGGAGTTATTTAATTTCATAGTATGTGGCTGCTGCAGAAAGCGAAATTTGCTGTGATTACTTGACGCAGAACAGGTTGGGTTTTCCCATTTTTTTTGCATCATTCTGTTAGTGGTCCTGCCATCGTGAGCAGCTGGAAGGGCTAAGTTCAACGCTAGGCACAGAGATGTCCAGCCATGTCCCATCAGTGTTTAAGTATTCCCCACTGTGCATGCCCTCATTAAACATGTGGCAATGGCTGACAGTTACTCCCACGCATCTGAACCATACCCTTGATGTTTGCACCTACTCCTTGCAAAAGGTTTTGCTCCGGCGGGGCTAAAAAGTTGGCAGCATTGCAGGGAAGGAAAAAGCTGATCAAAACCTTGTAGGAAAGGGTTCTTAATCAAAATCTGGCTGGTTCAGCTTTGAGACCTGTTCTTGAGAGATAGTGGTGGAAGAAAATATGGGAAGGTTTCCGTGGAGGAACAACATGGGAGTTAAATTGTGATGAGCTACAATGCTCCCGTTGGGAATTATTAAACAGGAATGTGGTGACTCCACTTTTTATTTGGAATTAGTGGATACCTGAAAACCTAGCTCAAAATGTAGTCAGATGCTAAGTCTAACTCTGGGCAATTCATGCGACACAACATTGGTTTTAGCAAAATATTTTAATTTTTTTAATATCTTATTCAAACCTATATTCAGTTACTAACATTATGAAAAGTTATTCACAGATCTGCCATACACAATTAAAAAAAAAATTCACTAGAAATATGGCTGCTGCTATTTTTACCCCCTTAGCATCTTGGAGTCCTAGCGAGTAGGACCCCATGGTGGTAGGCACTGTACCAACACAGAACCAAAAGACTGTCCCTTCCCCCAATGAGCTTAAAATGTGAGTGTAAGACAAGAGACAATGAATGACAGAATACAGTAGACTCTTGATTATCCAGGATTGGATTAACCAGAATGTCAAAAAAAAATACATGCAACTTGTAAGGCTGGCTCTGGCTTTGCTGCCACCCCAAGCACACCCAAAAAAAACCCCACCAGGGCACAGGGCAGCCGGTGAACCAACACCCCCTCCCCGTGGCACAGGGTGGCTGGTGAACTAACCTCCTCTTCCCCTATTTCCTATGGATGGTGATTATCCGGGATTTTATTAACCAGAATTAATTTTTTCCTTATCATCCTGGATAATCGAGAGTCTACTGTATAAGGAAAGAATGACACCTTATTAGTCAGCATGATGGACTGTGGTATAAGTGCATCAGTGAAGCATCATTGTTTTTCGTAGGTATCATTGCAAAGGAGAGCTCTAAGGAGGGATTTCAAGGGGAATAATGAAATAGCATTGTAGTTGTTTTCAGGATCCTTATGGGACCAAGCAGAAAGTTAGTGCTTTGAGATTCTCAGACGGCAAATACTGTAGAAGTGCAAAGTATTGTTGTTCATGTAAACAACATGACAGTGGGTTGGTCCACACCAAACCCTAGGAAACAGACATTCTGTGGTTTCACAATGGTTTCAAAATATGCTTGTTGGTGACAAATCTAGGGAATGATCTTTATACTTAACAGTTTCCTGTAATACAGTAAACCCTCGATTTAACGGACCTCAATTTAACGGACTTCGGATGCAACGGACAAAATTTCTGAGCAAGTCTGATGCATTCCTGATCCATTTCTGGTGGACTGGCTGCCGGCTCCCGGCTGCCGCCCGGGTCCCAGCCGCGGGCGGGTTGGCTGCCGGCTCCCGGCTGCCACCTGGGTCCCAGCCGCGGGCGGGTTGGCTGCCGGCTCCCGGCTGCCACCTGGGTCCCAGCCGCGGGCGGGTTGGCTGCCGGCTGCCACCTGGGTCCCAGCCGCGGGCGGGCTGGCTGCCGGCTCCCGGCTGCCGCCAGGGTCCCAGCCGCGGGTGGGCTGGCTGACGGTTCCCGTCTGCCGCCCGGGTCCCAGCCGCGGGTGGGCTGCGGAGCTGCCGCCCTGATCCTGTGGCGAGCGGGCTGCTGCTCCGACAGCTCGTTTTTTTTGTTTTGTTAAATAACGGACTTTTGGATTTAATGGACACCCCCTCGCCCGAATTAGTCCGTTAAATGGAGGTTTTACTGTACTTCAATGCCATTGACTGATCTTCACCACATCCCTGTGAGGTGAACAGGTATAGATTACTGTCCTTACTTTATGGGTTGAGAAACTGAGGCAGAAAAGTGAAATGACTTACACAGGGCACCAGTTAGTCTGGCACTGAGCCAGATTAGAACAGAAGACCCCCTGATTGCCACAGCAATAATTGTACCACCACATATGGCCTCGTTTTGGGATTTCAGTGTCCATTCCTATGTCGTGTGTGTACACGGACGTGCACACAGTGTCTGAAGAATGAGGCGCTGTATATAAAGCACTTTTTCAACTCTGAGGCTTTTTTACATTCGTGTAGGGGGAAGAAATAAACCCTAATTACCTACCTGTTTTATGGGTCCTTCCCAGCTGAAAGAGCAGGACGGTGCATGTGAGAGTGGGTTTCTTAACACTCACGGGTGTCTTGTGCCTTTAAGCACTGCACAATGTGTTTAAACCACTTAGCTTTTACTAACCCCTAGAAAGTTTCTAATTCTCTATCTACCTCCTCCATACAGCGTAATGATTTTCTCTTCCCTGCCAGCAGAGCTAGGCTGTGGTGGCGGTGATGAAAGACTCAGTCTCACCTAGTCATTAGCTTACACAGAAAATGTCCACCCCAGAGATTGGAGCAGTGGCACTTGGTTTTCCAATGCTTCGATTGGGCAAACTCTGTGGCTCGTATTTCCCTTAAGAAAGAGATGTTTGCTCTCCAAGACTACGTGCTTCTGGAGGCAGTGCTGGCCCATGAGAGAGCTTTCAGCCAGTCTCTCCTCTGGCCCCAGTTTGTGCACAATTAGTGAGGGTTTCTGTCTCTCTGACACGCTCTTGCTCTTTTTCTCTCCTACACTCTTTCAGCTCCATTTGATAACGCTCTGTGGGGCAGAACAAGCCATACAATTGGTGCTAAAGTGTGTGTAGGCAAGAGACTCCTAAGCTCTCTGCTGGATGTAGGTCCGTGCACTCTCCTGCTCTACCCCATAGCTAAATTTAGAGGTGGGACAGAGGCCTTCTCAAAACACAGAAGTCACACCAGTCCCAGCCACTCCCTACCTCCTCCCTCCCCCCCCCCCCCCCCCCCGGCATGGCTTAAGAACATATTTTTCTTCAGCTTTACCTGGCATCGGATTTCAACTGTTCCCACAGGACTTAGCAGCAGTTGAATGTCGCATCTTCGCTTAAAGTGGTGCAACTTTCTCGTGTGGAAAAAACTGGGGCTTTTCTACACCCCATGCTGTGTATGTTGCACCAGGTCAGACTCCTTCTCGACCAGATGTCCCCAGACTCTGGGGCACACCTCCCTAGGGGTGACTGTCCGGGGTGGGGGTGGGGGCTCTGCTCAGGTCCCACCCCCAGCCACAACCCCAGCTCCACACCTGGCCCCGGCCCCAGCCTCTGCCACTAGCCGTGGCTCTAGGCCTGGCCCGGGTACAAGGCTGGAGGTGTTACCAGGAGCAGAGCCACACCTGGCCGCAGCCCATCTGCAGCTCCGCTCCCACCCCAACTCCTATGTAGTGTAGATATGGCCTTAGACTTTCTTATTTAGACTCTCTAGGGCCAGAATCAAATGAGCCCCCCCTTCCGCACCTTTACACCTGATTCATCCCCCTCCTCCCTTTTAACGTGCACCTTCTCCCAGATTTTTGCCATACAAGTGGCTAAAACCCTGGTGGAGCAGATGTAAATAATTTTAAAGGCGTCTGTTACCCCTCTTCCCAGCATTTCCTATTGGCTAGCTTAGGTGACTCACCACTCAGCATGCTGGCTTCTGTGAATCCTAGGTTAGGTTCCTCACGCTTCCCATGCATTGTAGGGGGATCCTGAGCACCTAAGTGGGGTGGTGACTTCCACTTGCAGGCAGGGTGCCTAAAAGCTAAGCTCCGCAACACTCGGCGGAGTGATCATACATAGATTGTGAAGAGGGCTACTCGCTGTTTGCTGCAACCGTGGAATAAATCCCCCTAACTTCGGAGCGGGTGGTGTTCTTCAGCACTGAGAAATTCTGAATGTCCAGGAGTCAAGAGTTGGTGCCAATTTTTCAAGGAGTTTAATTTAAAAAAAATAAAAAAGCCCACATTTTTGGAGACACTCATAGTTGGGATTTTTGTTGTGCGATTCTGACCCCTTTGAGCAAGTCCACCAGTTGAGTACAAAATAAAGCACGCATCTCCTGAATAATGCATGCCGTGGCCAACGAGTATAATACATTATCCAAGTCCATTAGTCAGGGGGAAAGTATCATTACAAATATCTTTTCTAAAGAAACCACACGATCACATTAAAAAGGGGCTGCAGTGCTCTTAGGAAAGCGGGGGCAAAGGAGGGGGGCAATTCAAAATTAAAGATTATGCAAGCACAATGCAATGGTGGAGTAGAAGGTCCAAATGCCATCTAAATTCACCTGCTGTCAGTCTGCCTGTGTGTACAATTGTTAGCTTGCCTCAATATCCACAATTAAAATAGCTCTAGCAATAGTCTACTATAGAAGTAACTTGCTTAAAATGGGCAGCTATTTTTTTTTTGACGCCTGGTTTTGGAAGTGCTGATACATGCTCCTGTACTTTGGGGAGGGGAGACAGCATTTGGCTCAAACGTCTCCTTGGCTGTACCTGCTGTGGTGCATCTAGGTGACCAGACAGCAAATGTGAAAAATCGGGACGGAGGGGTCAGTGGGTGGGGGACACATCAGGGGGGTGTAGCAGCTGTAGGGAGTAGGGCTTGTCAGGGTGAGGTTTTGAGGGCCTGATTAATGGGGGAGCCCCAGCTTCTGCCGAGGGGATGACAGATGCCGGGCTCCTGCTTCCCCCATCCCACCCCCTCTCCCGTGCCCCATATCCCTCACCACATTCCCCTCCCCCGTCCTATTCCTCTTCCCCTTTGTTCCCCGCTGCCTCTTACACCACCCTACCCTTCCCCCCCTCCCCCCAAACCCAGCCCCACCATGGGCACTCACTGTTGCACAGACAACAGGAAGGCTCCCATGACACAGAAGAGGAGCCTCCTTCACCCGGGCAGCTCTGCGCTTACAGAAACGGGGGGAGGGGGCAGTGACACAACCCTGATTGCCTCCCCCATGCCTCTCCTCTGTTGGAGGGGGGAAACCCCCCCCACCCCCAAAACTACACCCAAGGTCATCCCCCTGCATCCGCGGTTGTGCCCCACCCCCGTGGCAGGGAAGCACAGGAATTCATGCATCCCCAAGAGGGGAAGCAAAAAAGGTGTTTTTTTTTCATACCCTTTAATGGCTTCCAGACTCTGGGACGGTGCGGGGCCTTGCTACAGCATTGCTGGGTGTTAGACTTGTCGCCCAACAAACAATTGCCAAGGGGCAGCTGACCCAGACTATAGAGTGCAAGGTATTTAACACCCACACACACCCTGGCCCTAGCCATGCCCGTATGTCATACCGGGTAACATAGAGCCGCTGGTGCCTTTCTGCCTCGAGAATGACCTAAACGGGCCTTACAAGTGGGACAAAATCTTCCCCGTTGTGATCTTCTTCTTCTGCATTATGTTACATTGGCGACGTCATTATTCCTGTCGAGCAAAAGCAGCACTATATTACTGCTGGGGGAATTCTGCAGGACGGCATTCCTGCAGAAAATGTCCTCCCTTGAATAGGGTGACCAGCTTGTATTAATGGGGCTATTTGAATAAATTTCAGACTCCCCTTTAGGGTGAAGCAGGAACCATTTCAGGATAAGAACAGACGGTATTAGAAGCACAAACCTTCAGAGAAGCTCTAAACTTGATCCCACCCACCTTTTCCAAGTAATTGAAGGAAGGAGTTGGTATTAATGGCTGCCAACGGGAAATGGTTCCCTACATGATTTAGTTATATAGACCACACAGTCTGTTCCAGTAAAGAGGCTGATTCCTCAGCCCAATAACTGAGTTGTGCAGGGGGGGAACAGCACAGAGTGAAGAGGGCAGATTGCATCCACCCAAAGGTGCCAAACTGCTATATGGCCCACACACCCAGGGTCACTTGGGTCTTCGGGCTTCAAGAAGCAAAGTGATAGGTCTACAGTTTAGTGGCTGGTTTCCTGGGGGACAATAGTATGCTGCTGCTGGCTAATGGAGCTGCTCTTCTAGTTCATGGAAGAAGCCTCTGTTCTAGTACTGAATATCCCAGGTTCAATTCCCCATGCAGAGGGGGAACTCTGCACCTGTTCCCCTAACACAGGACAGGACAGATCTCTGCTGCCCTCCCTTGCACAAGTGAACCATGCTGGTAAACATGCTATCCTAGAGGAGGACTATTTAATTCTAAAGAGGCTCCTTTGCTGAGCAGAGCGGCTGGGGGTGGGGTTTGACAAACCCCAAACAGTGGTCAGAAATGAGATTGGACTTTGAAATCTGTGCTGAGTGCGTATTTGTACATTCCTTTCCCCAGGAGCTCAGAGGGTTTCTGAGCAAGGATGTGTTTGACTAACACATTTGGTTCATTATTCTCTATGTGGGTGCAGATGTTTAGAAAGACTTAAAAGCTAAATACATAAGACAGACCAAGACCCCTGGCACCAAACATCCTCTTTACATTTCAGAAAGTCTAATGATTAGGGACCTGAGTCTGCACCGTTAGTAGGGGAAACTGGTGGGAGTAAGAAGGAGGACCCAACCCTTTGTGGTTGAGAATTTCAAAGCAGCGCTTCTTGAACAGCAGGCACAGAGCTTCATTTTCACAGCCTAATTTAAATGCTTCAATGCAAGTTTCTCATGCAAATGTAACCTTGTGTTGCCATCTAGTGGCTGAGGAGGGAAGGCTTTGGGCAACAGGAAAGAAATTGAGGTGGAGTGGGATAGGCCAGGACCCCATCCCAGTTCTAGGCGCTGAATAAACACAGAATAAGAAGCCAGGCTCTGCCCCCACGGCCCTACAGTCTGTTTGTTATTTTTATTGCCATAATGGCTAGGTGCCACAATCAAGGGTCTGTGCCCCCTGGTGCTAGGTGCTGTACAAACTAATGAAAATGGTCTCTGCTTCAAATAGCTTGAAGTCTACTAAGTAAAGGGAACTGTGACTGTAGTCGAATATGCAGCACCAACCCCTGACTCGCACAAGCTGTTTCACAACACATGGTGTTCTGCAGCATGGCGCTGTACCTGCAAGTGTCCAGCTGCTGTTCAGTAGTAGCGGAACAGCTCAAAACCACAGTGAGTGATCGATACACAAGAATACCTGGCTCTTCTCTGGTGCTTTTTACCAGTACATCGCAAAGCACTTCAGAAAGGGGTCAGTATCCTTATCCCCATTTTACAGAACAGGAAACTAAGGCACAGAAGTGAAGGCAGAGGCAGGAATAGGCTCCAGGTATCCTGAGTCCCAGTCCAGTACTCTGTCCCCCTGCCACATCCACCCAGTGCAGAATGCTTTGGGGAGTGAGAGCTGCAGCAGAACCAGGTCTTATGAAACGGGTGTCAAAATTTGAATGATTAGCCTCTCATTGAGCCTCAAGTAATGTCACTAGAGCTTGTCAAAAAAAAAAAAAGTTTTCATCATTTTTTATAAAAATACAGCTTTTTGACACATGCAAATTTTTTGCAGAAAACTTTCAGCGTGGTTGCAATCTTCCTGCCTCTTTTTGTCGCACACACACAAAAGAGAAACAAACTTTTGGATTTGTTTCTTTTTTTCTATTTTGGGTGGGATTGGTAATTTTCAGTTTTAGGTTTCAAAAACCAAAATGTACCAGATATTGTGACAAAAACTGAAGAGTTCTGGTTAGTGCTTCTCGTCAAAAAAAACCTCTAAAAGGACCGTGGGAAATCTGACATCCCCCTTTCCCCCAAATTTGTCAAACTTTCCTATGAAATGGAATTAGCATTTTTAACCAATTTTTAATATCACTGTTCCTGCACTTTACCTGCTCTGCCAAATGCTCTAGTTATAAATCTGACACTTGTTACTTGCCTTCTTGGCTTTTAGTTTATTTTTTTGTCTTTGAGACTTGAACAATGAAATGGCTTTTAAGCTGTTGAATGCTGAGTGCCACTGATGGAGGCTTTAAGGGAGCAGTATGCAGGAAAAGAGCAACAAGAACCAAAGGTATCCACAGCAGGTCCTTTGGCTGGCCAAATAAATTGCTCTTATTGGCTTCCCAGTTCAAATAAATTGCTGTGCTGCAACTGGAAGTGGCAGGTGAGATTAGAACTGCTATTACACAGTGGTTTGACTCCACCATAATTACTGCAGTGTTCTGGAGAGGAGAGGGGAATTTTTTTTTTTTAAGTTAGGTTTTCTTTTTGTATTGCAATGGTGCCTAGATCCCAACTGAGATCAGGCCCATGTTCAGGGGCAGAGTCGATAACAGAAGCCAGGTCTAACTCCAGTCCAGTGACCTCACTACCAGCCCGTGCGGCCACCAAGTTCTCGACCCACCTTGAGTGTAAAACAAAAGCAAGGTCAGGACGCAGATTTAGCATTTTAAAAAGTCATTTGATTTCTGACTATCCTTCCTGTCTTCCCCCCTCCCCCCCCCACAGTTATTTTTAAAGAAAATTGAAACTTGGTTCTCATTAAACAAAATTAACACACCATAAGTTTTTTGTCTTTTTTTTTTTTGCAGCCTTCCATCTGGTAAGGTTTTTCTTTTAATTATTTTTAAACTGCCCCAATAAATTGTGTGTGCTTATGAGGAACTTCTCATTAAACTGAAATACTTTGATCTCTCAGGATCATCTCTTTTTAAAGAGGTAATGATATATTTAAAAAGAATTTCCAGCTGACCCAATTTCAATTTCCCCCTCATCCCTCCCCATCCAAATGCTAGGAGAGGCACATGTCTTTTTAAAATGGATGCATCCCTCACAACTGACAGTGGGAGCAAGGGATCAGGAGTAGCACTGGGGGGGGGGGCGGGGGGGAGTGGCAGGAAGTGTTAAGACCAAAGTGGCAGACCGTCTAGGGGAAGCGAAGGCAAGAAATGTACAGATGGTGTGAATAAAAGCTGCAGGCAAACCAATAGAGCTGAATGCACTATATATAGATGCCCAGCTGTTTCTTTCAGGTGTTGTCACTCAAAAACATAGGATGATTAATTTTGAAAGTTGAAATGTATAGCGGATTTTGATTACATCTGAGTGTTTCTAATTTAACTACTTGAATTAATTTTACTAATGCTTTTAAAGAGATGTGAGCACAATGAGTGAAGTGCAAGTTTTGCTATACATCTTTCTTTTTGATTCGCAAAGATTATTTTTAACTTTTTAATTTTTCCCGTGTATTCCTAGCAACACAACTGAAGGAGTTTGCTTCCCCCTGGTGTCAGCTAAAGACAGCAGCATTCAGTTTTTGTGCTTTCACTTCCCGTGCTGGGCTAGATTTCCAAGTACTCGTGAAAATCTGGTCCCAATTTTAGGTGAAGAGAGCTAAGATCCTATTGAGACTATCACAGAAGGGTCAAGGGTTTGGTTTTCTAAAACACCTATGTGACTTAACAAAACTCCCACTGAAAGTCACGGGTAAAAGAGAAACACCAATAGTTGCTGGGGCTCAAGAGCTTTTACTATGAAATTATTTTGCTGCAGTTTTGTAAGTAAAATTTTGAGGAAATAAGGTTTCTGATGGGTGTGAACATCTCCAGAGGCCTGTCTCTCTTCACAGCAAACACCGGTGTGGGTGTACTCTCTCCATAATGAGGTTAAACAGCCCTGCACACTGGAATACCTCCATCCCTTTCAGCCAGCTCAGATCCCGGACCCTAAGGCAGTCACTCACGAATGCAGCTGCTACTACGCAAAGTTCTCTGACCTTGGTGTGCTGGACACCTGCACGAACCTGTGTATTCCACGCGTGTTACCACTTGAACTGTACTTCTAAGAGGCTTCTGTTATGTAATGCAAAGGCAGTTGGAATTGAATGAAGCAGATCTGTCAACCACCTTCTCTGAGTGATTACTGAACACCAGAGGAGCAGGGATGCTTCCACATTTCTTCAGAGAAAACAGGTGACCCAGCCAACAATTGTGAAGACTTTGACTACAAGTGGTCTATGTTTAGATAGTGCTCCAAAAGCTCAAGAGTTGCAAACAAAATAATTAACATGAACAGGTTTAATAAATTGTCTGATTTTAATTCACATTTTCAGACCTACCATCCAATTCTAATTGCTACTTTAGACTGTGAGCTCAACATCAGGTAGCTCTCAGCAAAATCCTTCATGCACATATTGACAATACTTTAAAATACTGCAAGCTTCCCATAGTCCTAAAATCCAATGATGCAAGGGAGACCTAAAGAAAAATTGTTTAACCTGCTGCAAATATTCATTGTAAAAGAAGTTTGGAGATGGCTAACTACCTGGACTCAGTCTTTTAGGCACTAGGAAATATCGTACCACAAGAAGAAACAGAATGCATCTACTTTAAAAAAATAAAATAAAATTACAGCATCACAAAAAAGTAGAAAATGTCAGATGAGCCCATTTTAAACATTCTGCACTTTGCTCCAGTACCTGTTCATATAATAAATATTCAAAACCAATCTTTACCCTATGTTAAATAACTTATTTCCCAATAGTTTTGTCAAAGGGTGTCAGCTACTGAAGTGCCAAGAGAACCTTTTAAACCAACCACTATTAAGGCTTAAACTGCAAAGAAGCCTACACAATGATCACATGAAGGAACAGGCTTTATTAGTGGAACTTTCTCCTTCACAGAATCCTTTTCTTGTTAGTATGTGAAGCTGCTTTTTGATTTTCAGCTGGCTGAACCTGGTAAGAAAAGCACTTATCAATACATTTCATAGCACTTTAAACTCACATAGGACTGTCCAAGATCTAGGTTAGCCCCCAAATCCACGTATCTTACACTCTAGGGCCTGATCCTGCAAAAGGACCATCTGCAAGCATAGGCTCTTGCTTCGGCATGACAACCTGCTGAACGTAATACAATTCCTTGTAGGAATAAGGATCCTTTTGCATGATCAGGTTCTCACCCTGGCAAGGTAGAGCAACTATATAGTATCTAGATAAGAAAATGCTTTGAGAAATCATTTGGGGGGGGGGGAGGGCTAATGGAGGAATGATTCATAAAAGATGTGAGTAGTACAAGGATGAAGGGGAGTTGGTGGAGAAAGTGGGAAATGGTTTACAAGCAGGGGTGTCATTAAAGGAGTGTGTGAAAGAGTAGGACAGCCAGTTAATATGCTATGGTCACTAGGGTGTGAAGTCTAAATGTGCTGGGGAAAATCAAATATGAAAGGATTGTTTGCAGTGTTTATTGTAGCCAGGTTGGGCCCAGGATATTAGACACACCAGGCAGGTGAGGTAATATTTTTTTATTGGACTAACTGCTGTTGGTAAGAGAGACAAGCTCTTGAGCTACACAGAGCACTTCTTCAGATCTGGGAATACAAAAGGAGATCGTTTAGAACCTCAAACTAATTTTAAAAGTTGCATTAGCAAATGTTTGTTTGCAGAAGCTTTCCCCACTGGGTCTAGATTTTAAAAAACAAAGCCAACTATTAAGACATGTCGAAGGCAGCACCGAATAAGATTTTCTTCATGAGTTTGGGCAGAAAATAGGATAGGGCACTGGAAGTGAGGTTACCGGACTTTGGCCTTGTGAACAACTGGATGAGGTGGAAAAGGAAAGGACTTACTAAGCTATGAAAGGCATAAGCAACGAGACAGGGTTGAGCCAGTTACCCGGTAAACACTAATTGCAAGCAGGATTGGCAGAATTTGACTTTGTTTTTTATAATTTTGACAGATGTTTGATCAAAATTTTAAAAATGCTTTCAAAAAATGTAACTTGTTGGGAATTCTTAGGGGGGTTCATTAGTTATTTAAAAACAGTAGATAGTGAAACTCAACATTAAAGCTTTATAACTATTAAACATACCATGTCAACATTTGCAAGGTAAATATCCTTAAAACAAATGCCAGTGAGTTCTCAAAGCAGCATTTTTCTTACCTTGCCTATCTGTAAATTTAGATCAATGGAAATACTTTTCATCTGGTCAAGACAAATTGACATTTACTGACAAAGTGTAATCCTTTCAAGCCTGATTACCATGTGCAATTTAAATTTTAACATTTAAATATTAAGGTAAATGTATTAAATGGATGTAACCAACCCCCCCTGTTTATATCAGGCCAGTGGCAAATACAAACCAAACTGATAGTAATGCTGCAAAGTATATTACTAACATGGCAATTTACATTAAGTGCCCTGTGGTACATATATAAACAGATTTTACTTACTTCTAGGTTTCCTCTAGCCTTCTTTAAAACATCATGGGTTAAAGCCACTGCAAAGAGAGAATCAGAGAGGTAGCCGTGTTAGTCTGGAATAGCAGAGGAAACAAAATCCTGTGGCACCTTAAAGACTAACTATAAAGTTTTGAAGCATGAGCTTTCGTGGGCTAATACCACTTCGTCGGATGCAAGCAGTGGAAATGATTTCCACTGCTTGCATCCGACGAAGTGGGTATTAGCCCACGAAAGCTCATGCTTCAAAACTTTATAGTTAGTCTTTAAGGTGCCACAGGATTTTGTTTCCTCTGCAAAGAGAGAGTATAGGTTAGACACAATGCTGCTTCGCACTTGCACTTCTTTCTTTGCATTTATTAGATGTACTGTTAAAAAATAGTAAACACACACCAAAACATACAAATTGGGCAAATGACCCACCACCAAGCCCATCAAGACTAATAATCCACCTTTTTTCCCCTTCAACCTAGTTATCAAAACCTAGGAGAACTGACATCCCTTGATGATATAAAGTGTTATATAAACAGAGTTGGCTTGCAATGACCCTGGGATGTGGGTATAATTTCATAAACCACTTTGGAGCAGCTAAGTTACTTGCCCAAGACCATTGGGGCAGTCAGTGGCAATGCCAGAACTAGAACTCATGATTGTCTATTTCCCAGGCCTGTGCTCAGTCCACTCAACTATTCTGCCTGTAAGATATACAGAAGAGTGAGAGCTATTAAAATACTCCTCCCATAACAAGGATTAACTGTGTAATAGCGTGTATATATTGCAACACTCTATTTAAAAGTTATTTTGCACCACTGATGTGCATAGCCCTCTACAATGCTGATAAAATAGATTCCCTGCCCCAAGAAGCTTATGTTGTAAGGTTTCAATGTGGCCCTCATGGAAGTCAAACTACGGAAAGGGGAGATGAAGCATGACCCAATTAAAATCAGGACTGAGAGAGAAGATACTTTGGGGGGGGAAAGGGAAGGACAGATGGCAAAATGTGTAAGCCAGCTTCTCCAGCATGAAGGAACTGGCAGTTCAAGGACATGACAGCCTATATACCCCCTGGAGAAATCATGCAAGAGTGGCTTGTTCTGAAGGGTTCCAAGTTTTTATCTATTAATCTGGTTAGTAAGCTCCTGAGAGAGAGAAAGACCTAAGAATGCGGTGGGAGTTGTTTGTATAAAGAACTGATCTCTGAAATACCAGGTTAAAAATGTGATTCTCTAAGATCTCTGCTCAACTGTTCAAAAACGCTGTTCAAGTAGCAATTTAATATTCCAGTCTTTAAAAAAATAAACAATTTAGGCATAATAAAGATTTTTTCATTATAATAATAAGAAGAACCAACCAACTTCAAGGATATAGCAGACGAGATAATTATAGCCCTGGCAGATTACAGCAATTTGACTCTGCATTGTTACATGCTCAGATGAGGTTTATAAGCAGAGTTCTCTCTTCCTAAGAATGTGTGAGAGAGAGACTTGTAGCCATGAGAATGTGCCTATCTGTGCCTCTAAACATATTTAAGAATACTCAGGCAAATAATGCTAAGGGACTTCAAGGCTGACTGTAGACTTTTAGGGGAGGTACCCAGCTAGCAGGGATTTGGGTTGTGGAGAATGAGAAGGAAGGCAAGGTCACCCACATTGATCCCGGTGATTTCTTGCTACTTAAAACAGGAACTGTAAGCATGAAGATACAATTTAGCAGCTTCCTCTGATTCCCCTATCTTTCTTTATGCATGGTCAGGAGTTTGAGGAGAGATGCAATTTAGCAACATTTCTGAAATTTCTCTAAAATGCAATGGTAACTTGACATCCATAATTCCCATAATCAATGAAACTTTCAGAAAATTGTATCAAGATCACTTTGTGTATCCCAGGGCTCTCCGCTCATAAAGAACTGTTAGTACATTCATTAAACCTGACAAAACTAGATTTTTCCAAATCAAAAATATTATACTCTAAATTCTGTCCATGTATGGAATTTATGAAACAAGAGTGAAGCTTCTACTAGACAGGCTGCATTTTGCATCAGGATATTTTAGAACATGATGGCTTAATTTTTATCAAGATCTAATTCAGAACAGGTTGTGACCTGTTTAGATGTGATTGGGGGAAGAGGGGCTGTATGTGGTTGGGTTCGCCCCAAAGCCCCACTGTTTTAACTGTGTGTAAGTCAGCAGAACACAGGAACTGCCATCACGAATACAGAGAGACTCCATCCCAAGGATATCTTTTAAACCGACACAATAAAATAACTCTAATTCTGTTTGAAATCATAAATTGAGCTAGTTAACTTCCAAAAAATTGAACAAAACAGAAATTTGGATTGAATCGAACCACTTTAAATGTCATTGATTATAATGACACTTCTGAAAAGACTGGTCTAAACACAGACTATAAATACTGAGCTGCAGGAAACAGATGCATGTAACTTTTTTTTTTTAATGTTTGCTGTTTTGGAGCAGAACAACATTGAAATGAAATGTGGTTGCCAATGATTTGAGTAACTTATGGCATTGCTATAAGGCCATTTCATACACATTTAGTGGCTATTCTAGAACATTTTAAATTCTAGATTAATTACACAAAAGAGGATATATGTCATGCTGGAAGAGACCTGGGAGCCATGTAGTCCATGATGCACCAAAATGTGCAATAACATAATATGGGGAGAGGGGACAAGTGCTCCTTCCAGATCCCTGCTGGTGAATAGATGAGGTTTTGAAGCAGAAGGGATGTATCCCATAGAACGTCCACCTTGCATTGTGCAGCTAGCAGATGCAATCTGACTATGCCAATGAAAGTGCATCTTGGGACTAGACGGGTTCCTCACCCAATCAGCTCATTGCTGGATAACATCTATACTTCTTTGCTTTAACTTTCACATTTTAAAAAATCCCATAAAATTGTTGTAAAGGTAAATGTTTTCTACAATTCTGTAGCTTTATCAAATGCATTAGTGTGTGCACATGGGACAACAATTTCCTTAAGGCAAAAGTTTCCTTCCCTATTGCCTATTTAGTAATCAACGAGAGTTGTCAAATGAGACTAATTTAGTGGCCTGGGGATAGTGGGGCTAAAAGATCAAGTGGCAGGATGTAGGAGCCCCCATACCGTCCAAGGGACGAGCAGAGTGGGACTGCTAGCTTGTTACTGCCAATTCACTGAGAGAAAGGGGGAGGGAGCAGGTGGGGAAGTGGCAGGCATAACACAAACGAAACATGGAAGACTGTAAGCCAGTAACCATAAATCAGAGTTAAGGGTGGTGTAATGGAGGCTAGTTTGGGTGGTGAATGGTGCACATGAGTTAAATCGGGCTGTTTAAAAATTGTGCTAGATATAAATTGTTTAGTTGCTTTGTAGTGCATCTGCCATACCTATACATGTCCTGGTTTTGAATGTTTGAGTTGGTGGCTATCCTTGTGTAATCGTTAAGGTTCCTGAACGTTGTGATTTGGTGTTGGAACTGGACTGTTAGTGTCGATACAACTACAGAATATGCAGTTCTGACACATTTTTGGAAGTTACATTAAAAGCAGGTGATTTAATTCATGTTTCTTATAAGTCTCTGGACGTGTCCATTAAGAATTAAATTTCATTTTATAGCCTGGCCTAGTTTTTCCTATCAGGACTGCCATACTTAGTAATAAGCTCCCCATCCCTATGCTACAGAGTCCTCTTTAATTCTTCTGCAATCCTTTAATATAGTCTAGAGAGTTGACATCTCTTCCAATGATGTTCCACATGGTCAATTCTGCTGTGGTACCTCTCTTTGACTAGTAACTCTATTTCCAGTTTCTGTGATAGATGTGCAAGACCTAAACACACCAGAAAACTCAATAATTCGAAGTTTACTAGGACTCTGGTAGTATCACTATTTTGAGACAGAAAGGGCCACAGAGATGTAATGAACTAGAGAAAACGTTGCTTCCCCTTAATAGACAACCCTTGCAAAATAGGAAACTGGTACATAAAATGAAGTAACTCAACAGATTAGTTTTGACAAATCAGGATCATACAACAATGAGTTATATGTGAAATTTCACCCCATTACAACGGGCCTGCACACGTCCCTACATGACATTGAAGTTAGGGGAGTGATATGGTACCTAGAGCTATGTGGCGGCTGGCCTTATGCATTGGAATGAATTTCTTCCTCATGAACAAAGCCTCAAGCTTTACATAGCCTATACTTTGGAGTTCAGGAAGCATTTAACACTAGCTATTAAATATATTCAACAGCACTTCCACAGGAGTGGTTTCACATTAAAAACAAGAATCAGAGAGGTAGCTGTGTTAGTCTGGAATTGCAGAAGTGACAGAGTCCTGTGGCACCTTAAAGATTAACTAAAGTATTGAAGCATAAGCTTTCGTGGGCTAATACCCACTTCGTCAGATGCATGCAGTGGAAGTATCCAGGGGCAGGTACCTGCATCCGACGAAGTGGGTATTAGCCCACGAAAGCTTATGCTTCAATACTTTAGTTAGTCTTTAAGGTGCCACACTAAAAACAGTTTCTTCGTTCATTTCATTTCCGTTAGTTAACCATCTACAGAAATAAAACAGAAGAAACCGAGGAACTAATAAGAGATAATTCACTAACGCTGATCAATGATGACTTTCTCCATGTTTTCCTTCAGCTGGTTTGTAGAGTGCAAGCGTTTGACAGTACTGTGTAGCTTCTTCTCCTGCTCAGACAATTTCTTATGGAGTCTAAGTATTTCTGTTTTCATTCCTTCATCCTAAATTGAAAGAAGAAAATAATGACTTCACAATTCTTATATAAACTACAGCATATAGTTAACTGCTAAACAATTTAGTAAAAGAGCATTGAAACTTCTTCATAGTAGGGACTTCTTATTGGAGTGGCTCATGGCTACCTCCCCTCCCAATCTCAAATGTACCATCTGTAATCACAAGACATCCACCAAGATGCAACTAGACAACTGCTTATACCGAAAACTAATTTGAGGGAAGTATTTGTGCACTTTTAGTTATCTTTAACGCAATTAATGTTTTAACCTTTTCGGAAAAGACCAACACCACAGTCTACTTCTGCTCTTTAATCTTCCATGCCCACCCGTTCTTTTGCTCTCCACTGGAAACTATAAGGCAAGCCCGTACCATGTGACCAGCAACTGCTCAAAAGTCTACAAGTAGTCCGTAGAACACAGTTTGGGAACCTGGTCTATTGCAAGATTAGTTTACAATTTAAAGGCTTTATTTCCATCATTTTAGTGTGATTACTGTCCTTTGGGACAGGGCTACTAAACAGAACGCCAAGGTCACTTGCCAGTGTCACTGATCTGGATCCTTGCACAAACTCCAGCTCTAAGTACAAGCAATACTTGCACTCTGTCTCACTTGTTGAACGTTGTTTTATGTTGCTTGGAATTTTCATCCAGCATTTTGCTCCTGAGTGCCACTGATCGCTCACCACAGTACCTGCAGGGTCACATGAGGTGTTGGGTGCTCAGGGCCTTTTAGGATCAAACACAGAGGGCCAAACTTTCCAAAAGAGTTCATCTCCCATTTAGGCACCAAATAAGTGGCCGGATTTCCGAGAGAACTCGACTTGTTGGGTCAGGAGCTCTCTTGAAAATCTGGCCTCTGTTCAGGTGCCCACCTGGAAGCTGAGCTCTCTTGAATATATGGGGCCAGCTTTTGAGCAGTCCTTTCACCTTATCATCGTGGTTTGGATGTGCATGCAAATGAAGTTTTTTCTGTATTTTGTGTATTTTGAGAGACAGTCGTGTATGTAGATAGTACGTGAATTTGTCTGTACACGTGCAGAAATATACATGTATGTTCAGACAAGTATGCGCATGTGTTGCAATACAGGCTCATTGTGTTTGTGTGTGTGTGTATCACTCATCACACACACACACGCACGCACGCAGAATGAATACAACATTTAAATACACATGGTACTAGCTGAGTTACTCACCCCTTCAAGGCTTTCTGAGAGCATCACTAACTACAGGATCACAACTCAAGTGATATACCGTAGAGCACAGTTTACTTTTGTTTATAAATTTTTAAACCATTTTAACAAAAGAGTGTTATTAAAATAACCTTTGCCTTCCAACACATTTATTTTTAGTAACATTCTCTCTCTCTCTCTCTCTCTCTCTCTCATGCATACACTCACACACAAAACATCTCAGGAGAAAAAAAATGAGATTTTAAAGCCACGATTTGATTTTTAGCTTGGAACAGTTCGATGTTGAGTGGTGATATGCATTCCGTTTACATTAGTTCCTTTGTGCACGATTTCCACAGTGTAATCCTTTTCAGTTAAAAAAGGTTATAAAAGTTGTTTTGGGGTTTTGTTCCACTTTAAAAAATGTTCCGTTTCACAGATCAGATGTCACAGTGATGAAGGTGAACCACAGCACTCGGATTAAATCAAAGCCAAGCTTATCATTAACTGGAAATGAGATTCTTACTGTGTTACTGTAATATTTAAATGAGACTGAGTATGGGCTGAAAATGGGGTGGTCACCTTTTTTTCAGCTGAAAGTCCATTTACCTGGAACCCAAGGATAACATGTAATTTGCATAAAATAGAGGAGATGATAGCTCTCCTCTTTACTATGGATCTCCACTCTGAGGTGACTACAGTCCACAGCATGCGATGCTGCATTTTGATCTAAGTAGAGGTGGCTCAGATCATGAAGCTATCACACATAGGCTGCAGCTGCATATTAAAGGTGAATGTTGCCACAGGCTGCAGCTTGGCCAGGCCTGGTTTATAACCTTCAAAAGAACTTCATGATTCATATATGACCATCTTATGTAACTTTCAGAACAACCCTTGAATGGTTCATTGTTTTTGCCTTCACACTGAAACAACACTGTACCTGACTGCAGTGAGCAGTACTGTGGACAACTTTCATAGGAAGTGAAACTCTCCAGAGAAGTTTCAATAAACGTGCGGCCTCTTCTAAAATCTGCTGTACCGTGTGAATGTTTGCAGAAAAGTTATTCAGTGATTCCTGGTCAGGAACCTGTAGAGTAGGATTAGAAACATGATATATTTATCTTTAAGGGATTATGAAAATGTAGGTTTTAATTAAAGGGATAAAGCCAATAGCTATGAATTTCATGTTTAAGATGAGGAACAAAGCTATTGTATGCCAGGATAAACTAATTTAATAGTTGAGAGAGAGTGCTGAATTAGACATTTTTCAAGAATGGGAAGGGGGGGATTTATCCTAATCAATAAAAGTGATTAATAATGGGTTACATTTAGTGTATTTGCTGTAATGTGGAAAATAATTGGCATCTCTTTTCCTTCCCTATTTGCATTTCATGGCATGCTATTTAAAAGTCAAATGACTTCAGACATCAATTTAAGCAATATAGATGTTTCTTCCTTAGCAGACCCTTTAAACTGTTCCATTTAATGCTAAAATAACGAACAGGGCACGTATAAAATGTTTTCCTCTGCTGACAGATGAGAAAACCAAATTGACGAAAATGCATAAATGTGAAATAAAGGGAAAAGAAGAGGAAAAGAATGCATGGGGAGCAAATGAATTACCAAAGTGATGGCAATGGGGGAGAAGTGGGAGAAAAGCATTTGTTCTGCCTTCCCACATCCAGCATGCCTTGTGAATGCTTATTTAGCATTGTTATCTAACAACAAGCCTCCTGTCATGTAAAATATCCCATTTGCTAAGTAGTTTGAAACTTCAGAGATGTAAAGCGTGGTGGTAGACTGCAAATTGTGAAACTTATTGCTTTTATCTTTACACCAACAAAACAAGTTACAATCATGCTGGGAGATTACTTCTTCAGTCATTATTAATATCTTAACTCGGTCATCTGAAAATGTGCGAAACTTCAGAGAGTCTTAAGTGTCATGCAGACATCGCTATAGTGTATAAGCACACCGACAATGCCTGAAAAAATGTTCAGAATTGTTCTAGGCTCTACATCCAGTGTCTTTGCTACTATGAAACTGGTAAAGAGAAGCATTGCAATTTTAACATGATATAATTATCCCCCCGTTTTTTAAAGACCAGCAGGGATTTTTCTACAACCTTAACATAGGTAGTCTATTAACTGAATCTAGTAATAGATGTGAACAGGGTAGGAGATTCTACATAGTCAATCAAGCACCCTTTCTTCTTTTGAATAAAAGGGAAAGTGGTGAAAAACTCAATACAACATATTCTTCCTACTATACATCAAACCAAGCATTTACATTATTTAAGGAAAAAGCATAATAGATTATTACATCTAGGAGTATAGACTGTACATGATGACTCCATATCAGTATGCTACAATTGGAAACCTGATGAGTATACCGTACAGTGTGTCTTGAAAGCTGAAACTTGACTAGTTGGGAAATTTTCCCAGTTGTTAAACTAGCTGCTGAATTCTCACCTATGTTTAATGGACACCAAAAAAGAGAAGGAGGAGGAAATTAAAAATACTGTTTATTTAAAAAATCAATTTAACTTATCAGTGATGGTTGTCACACACTATGTATCAATCACAACTGCATGGTTATTTCATGGACTCATTACAGGGCAGAGTAAAGGCACCCAATCCGCTTTAATTTTGCATTTCTGGACTTTGACAAGTTTAGATTTCTTTTAAATTAACCTTAAACCTCAATTACCTGAGTTTGTAATATTCTTTTTCAGAATAATTACAAAATCCCAATGGGGAACCCAAATACCCAAAGAGTCCTGGTTGAGCCAGGAATCTGGGGCTTGATTTCCACATTTGACTTTTTTTATTTTTTTCAAAACTAAGCATTTCAATTATTTCAAAACAAAACTTTCAAATTTTCCTCTCCCTGGGGATTCTGAAAATTCTACTTTTTGTTCTGAAATTTCCTGCAAAATGGAAAGTCTGACTTTCCACCTTAACTCCATCTTAACATAAAGAAAGTGAGGAATACTTGTAGCACCTTAGAGACTAGCTAGTTTATTTCAGCATAAGCTTTTGTGGGCTAGAGCTCACTTCATCGGATGCATAGAATGGAACAGAAGTAAGATGCATTTATACACACCGAAAGAAAGAAAAAGAAAAAAAATTGTACATTAGCATACCAATTCTAAGAGGGCTGTTAAATGTAGATGGTCCCTTATCAGTAGGAGAAAAAAAACACCTTTTGAAATGGATTTCTGTTGTCAGTAAAATTAACTCAGGAAATGCAATCAATTACTGTAATGAGAGAAGTAATGAACTTCCAAAACAGACTCCAAGGAGAAACTGAGGAACTGGATTTAATTTTCAAATTGGATACAATTAACCAGGGCCTAAATAGGACTTCCGAATGGTTCTCTCATTACAGTAATTGATTGCATTTCCTGAGTTAATTTTACTGACAACAGAAATCCATTTCAAAAGGTGGTGGTGTTTTTTCTCCTACTGATAAGGGACCATCTACATTTAACAGCCCTCTTAGAATTGGTATGCTAATGTACATTTTTTTTTCTTTTTCTTTCTTTCGGTGTGTATAAATGCATCTTACTTCTGTTCCATTCTATGCATCCGATGAAGTGAGCTATAGCTCACGAAAGCTTATGCTGAAATAAACTAGTTGGTCTCTAAGGTGCTACAAGTATTCCTCACTTTCTTTACGGATACAGACTAACACGGCTGCTATTCTTGAACCCATCTTAACATAGTTTGTCTTCATGTTTTCATTATCTGATTTCTGATTATACTTCCTGTGTAATAAATCCTAACTTCTATTTTGAAGCAGTAGTTTCACCAGTGAGAGAGACAGGTTAAAACACATTGTTCACTCAGGACTAGGAGAAGCTCACTTATCCACATCATCATTAAATCAGTATGCAGCTGGCCATCTGTGTTCAGAAGGGACTTAGGAGTAGAAAAGCAGGAGTAGTACATGTAGGGTGACCAGACAGTAAATGTGAAAAATCAGGACGGGGGTGGGGCGTAATAGGAGCCCATGTAGGATAAAGACCCAAAGATCAGGACTGTCCCTATAAAATCGGGACATCTGGTCACCTTAAGTACAGGTCAAGGCTGAAGTACTTTGGCAGAGTTGTTCAGGGAAGCTCATTTATCTGATCTACACGTTTTACAACACTAGGCAAATTCCTTTTCCTCTGTTCATCCTCAATGTGTACCTTTACTCCAGGTTCCAGGTGTTTCATCCCAGTGATCTCTCTAAGAGGAGCCTCCATTTCAGATACCAGCTTTTGCCCTTCTGAGATCTGCTTCCGTAGAGCATTATAATCCTCAATCAAGCCAAGTATGTGGCGTCCATTTTTGTCTGCCCACATACGATGACCGGGAACAAGACGAGGGGTGCATGGTGTGCCAGTGGATGAGGTGCTACTGCACCGTGAACAGCTGTCTAAATCTTCTTTAGATGCTAGTTGTGTCTCTAAAGTGAAGGTGCAGGAGGGAATAAGTTGAACTTAATTTTAAAGCTTGATCCTTTCAAAATGTGAAAGTAATTTATACTCTACTAAATCTCAAAAGGCAAACCTGGGATACAGAACATTTGCTTGTTTATGATGTTCTTGTCCTTGGCTGTGCCTGCTTTTCCTGGTGATGTGCCATGTCCACAATTTTGTAATTCACATACATTATTGCCTGGAGCAGAGAATATGTGACCAATGTCTATACATCCAGAACAGAAAGAGAGTGCATCAGTAAGCAGGTAACATGCTTTCAGCAGAAAGTTCTCATTGGTCCTACCCCCCCAAATCTGATTATTTCAGCAGCAGTAGTCCCCGTAAAGCAAAGCTCTCCAGTATTCAGGGCATGCATATATTTATGTCTCTAGAGCACATACTCTCTGGGTACCTCTCAAAATCTAATCAGTGGAAATGCATCAGTAAAATATTCTCATCCAATCAAAAGTGCTCTTCCCAGCCATTGTAAGATTTTATTGACATCATCCCCTGCAAACGCCTATGAGAAAAGACAGCCACAGGAGCATGGCCAGAAGGCTAAGAAATCCAGGCCTTAGCACAGAACCTTCCGAGACTGACCTGTCTGCACTCAAATAACCCACACCTGGATCCTTCCCTCCCAAGCCTCCAGTCTCAGCTGCGGCAGTATGGCAGAAAGTAATGGTGTCTCAGATAAGCAGGTCTCTAATCATCAGGCTGATATTAGGCAAGACCAGCATCTAGGACTACACCTAGAAATGTACCCAGGACCAGCGCACTTATTGGTATTATGGGCTCCCTGCACAACCTACAGTATGTTGCTCCCCAAGTGAGCAGCAACATTTTGCACCCACTTAAGTTTCTGAGTGGCCCCAAGTGGGCAGGCCCATGTAAAAAATGTTACAGTAGTCTAGGTGCTGACGGCACACACGGAAAACCCTGCACGGAGTTAACATACTGGTTTCTGTTGCATTCAGGGTCTTCCTCACCTGGGGGAGGAATAAAATCAGCCATTGTCTTTTCTCATACGTTTTTGGGGAGGTTGGGGGGATGACGTCCATAAGTTCTTATGACTGGGCAGGGTGCTTTACCTTTTGTGGCGAATCAATGAGAGGTTTGTAATTGTTGATTGGATGACAATCTGTGTATCTTCTACAGATACAAAGTAAGATTGGGCTAGATAGGCCCAAATGGGTGCATGTGTATGAAACTCTCCCAATCCTCCCCATGGCTGGCATAACCTGTTCTCTGTAGTGCAGCAGGGTGCTTAGGCAGGCTAGTGTGAGGGAAGAGAGGTGGATTCATTCCTCACCCCTTTATTGGGTGACTTGTGCCCACAGGGCACTAAGAGAAACAGTCTGTGCTCTCCGAAGTGCAGGGTCCATCAGGGACACAGAGGAGCCCAGATCCCTTCTGTATCCTCTGTGTAAAACACTTCCCTATATTTTCCCCTGAATTCGGATTTGTTACAATGCCATCACTGAATACCAGTGCAAATAAAGATAAAATACTACTCAAGGTATAAAGGGGTTGGCTGATTTATACAAAGACCAGCCAGTGCACTTACCGATCATTCTTGAGTAATGCACAGTCACCTCTAGCAAATGCTACAGAGCTGTGCATTAAATAAAGAACCCCCAGGTAAGCAACATTTATGGAAACTTAACCTAGTCATCCCTCCATTCCAGAGATCATCCGCAAACCTTTTTCTGAATGAAAAGGAACTGACAGTTAGAGGCTAACAGACAGTGTTCATTTCACCTCTGCATGCACTAATAACTCTAAAAGGAAAGAGATTTGAAAACCTGATGGACAGCTCCCAAATAACATAGTTGATGTCATATAAGGCTTTAGGAGAAAGAGGCATCTTTGAAGAACAAGGCCCAGGTTTCTATACAGTATAATAAAAGCAAGTACTGCACAGTACCGTTCATTCCTGTATAATGCCGTGAATCTCGTTTTAAAAGGTAGTTGATATTCACAGCTGACACCGAGGCCGCTTCTTCTCTCTTTTCTTTTGAAAGCTGCTCCTCCAATTTTTCATGCAAAGTCTTGTTTGTCTCTATGCTTCTTTCAAGCTGCACTCGCAAACTCTGTATTTCAGTCAATAGTTCATGTAAATCAAGTAGATTATTTTGATCTTTTTGGAATTCTTCATGTCCGGGATCCAAGATGTCTTTAAAAGAAGCACTTAACATTGTTAACAATTAAAATAATGTTAGACATTATCAAAATGCTTAGCAAGTCAATTATAGCCAGCTTTATTCTCAGTATTAAGAATTAACTACAAACAGTATTAAGATAATGGTTTGACCAAAAAAAAAAAAGGAAATCTTAATTGCTTCTACCCTCAAAAGATTTAATAAGAGCTGAAAATTATTTTTTTGCTTTGTCCATAAAAGCTAATAAGTCACACGCCAAAAGAACGATGATGCATAATAAGAGACCAGAATGGAAAGGATTTATCTGAAGTGCATTAATGCACAGTCAGGGGGAAGAAGAAAAAGGAATGGATAATCCTGGCGTGGGGAGAAGGGATGGAGTACAACTGACAAAGGGAATTGTGATCACCTGGCAACCAGAGGAACCAACCTGAAACTGACAAACTCTCAGGGCACTGTTCTTCCCTTTCATAGCAGGGGCAAACTACAAAAAGGGCTTCCTGAGGTCCTGCACTCTAAGATCCAAAAAGGTTCTCCCGGGGTTTGCAGCTGCATATGGAGGAAGTTTGCTGTCATCCTTTAATTACGTAGATGTTGCAAGTTCTGCAGGGAAATTTAGTTCTATCCTTGAGTCAACCCCTCTAGATTTCTCCCTTTGTCCCTTTGCAACTGAGTTCTTCTACTGCAGCTGGGCACTAAACCAAACTATAAAGGAGATTCAAGTTAACATTGCAAGGAACAGCTTTAATTTCTGCAAGGATTTCCGTTGGATTTTGCAGGAAGCGTGCCATGAAAATTGGGGCTGTTCCGCACCTATACCAAGGTGATGTTCATTCAGAAGGGTTTCTGCCCCCTTGCTCCTAGAGGATGGAAGAAGCCGTCAGGTAGGTTTCATTCCCTTCCCCTACAGCTTTAATAACCACACGTGGGCAGGGGTTCAATTTTATATGCCAGCAGCACACCGTCTCTGACACAATGTAGGAGATGTTCTCTTAATACTGACTGAAGGAAGAGCGCACTTACTACTAAGGCTTTGTCTACACTGCCAATTGAATGACAAAACTTTTATCATTCACAGGTTCTTTAAAAAGCCCTACCCCGCCCCGAAAGACAAACGTTTAGCACGGCAAGGGGCAGTGTAAATGGCTCGGTGTCCGCAGGAGTGCTCTCCTGTCGACATCGTGAACCCCATTCACAGGGGGTGGAAGTATTTTGTCAGCAAAAGTGCTTTTTAGGAAACTACAACCAGTTGCACACATGCAAAATGGGAAATTACTGTCTAGGGTGGAGTACTGCAGAAAGGGATCTGGGGGACATAGTGGACCACAAGCTAAATATGAGTCAATAGTGTAACCCTGTTGCAAAAAAAGCAAACATCATTCTGTGGCATGTTAGCAGGAGTGTTATAAGCAAGACATGAGAAATAATTCTTCCACTCGACTCTGCGCTGATTAGGCCTCAGCTGGAGTATTATGTCCAATTCTGGGCACCACATTTGAAGAAGGATGTGGACAAACTGGGGAGAGTCCAGAGAAGTGCAACAAAAATTATTAAAGGTCTAGAAAACATGACTTATGAGGGAAGAGTGAAAAAATTGGGTTTGTGTAGTCTGGAAAAGAGAAGAGTGAGAGGGGACATAAGTTTTCAAGTATGTAAAAGGTTGTTACAAGGAGGAGGAAGAAAAATTGTTTTTCGTAACTTCTGAGGATAGGACAAGAAGCAATGGGCTTAAATTTTAGCAAGGGAAGTTTCGGGGGTGGACATTAGAAAAAACTTCCTGTCAGGGTGGTTAAGCATTGGAATAAATTGCCTAGGGAGGTTACGGAATCTCCATCATTGGAAATTTTTAAGAGCAGGTTGAAAAAATGCTTTTCAGGAATGGTCTAGATCAGTGTTTCCCAAACTTACAACATTCGCGTACCCCTTTTGAGACATTTGTCTTACCTGCGTACCCCTTCTCCGGCAAAGATAATTTGGGAGGGGGCTCACATTTTTATAACCCACTCCTAATTCGTTTCATTCTCAATTAAATGTTTATTAGAAATAAATACAAAATTATATTATGCAGTTGAAACGTCTGCGCATGCCACAAAAAGCAGTAACACGCATGCGTGGTTTATTACGCTGCTGTGCTATTAGATGTTACTGAATGAGTTATCATAGTAGTTGCAATGTAAACCTGTGTATATTTCTACTGTATAAGTGTACACCATTCTTATACGTTAAATTTTAATGAACTGTTTTCTGTTGCTAAAAAAACCAAACTATGATAAAGTAAAATATAAAATTGTGCTGTGTACCCCTTGAAACCCTTTCACGTTCCACCAGGGGTACATGTACCATACTTTGGGAAACACTGGTCTAGATAATTAGTCCTGCCACAGTGCAGGGGACTGGACTAGATGACCTCTCGAGGTCCCTTCCAGTTCTATGATTCTATGATCACTTTCTGTAGCAATAATGGAGATTTAAGTAAAACCAAGGAAATTCCGAATCAGCCCAACTCCTGTTTTGTGTAATCTGGCAAGATCACAGCCAGAGCTGGTGTGGCTGCAATAACAAAGCATAGACATGACAGTGCATTTTATACCTGTTCTCCTTCTCCTGGCTTCATCCAACTTTTCGTACACCTTTAGTTCAACTCGGAGTGACTGCAGTAATTTGTCAGTCTCGGATAGCTGATGTTGCTTTACATTCATTTCTGTCTGCAACCTGTTAAGTTCCAATATACTCATAAGTCAAAGGTAAATTTTGCTTATTCATTACTTTAAAATCGAAAATTCCCCACCTCTCTAATTTTCTCCCCGCTCCTTAAATGTAATTAAGCAGCTCTTGTTAATGTTAATGGCCCCTGCTAAACATATGCATGACACGCAGTGTTCATTTGGAGGAGAAAATAGTCAAACAGATCCATACCTGTTTAATTCATTACGACTGCTGTAAATCTCGTGAGTCAAATGTCTATTTTCATCCTCCTTTTTGCCAATGTTTTTTTGCAACTTTTCATTTTCTTTCTTGAAGCATTCATAATCCTTGTGAAGATGTTCAATGATTGCATTCTTCTTAGAGAGGGATTCTCTTAACTTCTCATTTTCCTTTTGTTTATCTGCAATACAAAAAAATACAAGTTGGTTGCAATTTCCACAATGTACCCGAACAACACTACTCCATGAATTCAACTTGTTAAGCACTGGAAGACTAATAATGGAAATTTAAATGCTCTTGGGAGTTTTATGATTTTAGTACTCCAGTTTTCTAATGCATTTTTGGTAGATAAATGTGCCTGAATGGAGTAGAGTTTAACACCTAGAACACTCATGGCCCAATTTTATGAGAAGCTGAGCTACCTTATACATGTCAAACACCCTCCACCTGACAAAATCAGCAGGAAAGGGGCTGCTCAATTACTTGCAAGATTGGGCTCCAAGGGGGAGCATATTCATCTTGAGTGCTCTTACTGAGTAGTAAACTTGTCTTCTGTGGAAGGGGAGAAGGTATAAGTAAGCCCCCTCCTACGTTTCTCGCTGTCCCACAATGAACCCTCCATCCCCTCTACTGAATGCTGAAATGCTCTTTCCCAACACAATCTGCATGCATGCCATCAGTACCTTGCCAGTTCTCCCCTGCTTCTGACATGACCAGCCTCCCTCATATTGGCGTCTTAACTGAGAACTGTCAAGTCAGGACAGTTGGTCATGTTAGGAGGTAAAGAGTGCTGGTAAGGAAAGAGGAAGTTCCCAGCAGGGAGTCAAGCAAGGACAAATTGTTCCGCTTTCCAGCCATTAGAAATCTTCTCTCCTCAGCAGAGCAATCTAGCTGAAAATGGACGTTCCCAAGGGGTTTTTAAATGCATGGGTCCCAATCCTCTTATCCCAGGATTCAAATACCTTCCGTTGACTTCATTGGAAGTTACATTCTGCAGGACACTAGAACATCTGGGTAGTAGCTAGGGTCCAAAGGGTTAATATCACTCAAATCTACTGTTCTTGTTTTATATTAATATACTGGTACAATTCTAGATCCCAAACCTTTGCACAGAGCTATAAGCCAACTATGAGTATATGCTAGCAAAACAACAGGGTGAAATAAAATACTGGAATTAGAAATGGGGACACATTCAGCATGGTGTGTGGGGATTCAGCCACATGATTCCCATTCATATTCACATTTATTGTGTCTAAGTCTTTTTGCTTTGCATTGAAAATAGAGTGCCTTGATTCAGAAAAATCAGCAGGAGATGCCCATATAACTTCATCCAATACCACATGAGAGGTAAGGCTGAGACCGGACAGACACTAGGGACCAGAAAACTTTCCAGCAGGAGATATTTATTCTCAAGATAAGAAGGGGAGGATGCCCCTGGGGAAATTGACTCAGTACTAAAAATAAAAGGCAACAATGCCTTGCTGTGATGGTCATTACTTAGAGCCTGTCTACACCTACAGCACTGCAGGGGTGCAGCTGCCCTGGTTCAGATGTGCTGCTGTAGCACTTAGGGAAGATGCTACCTATGTTGATGGGAGAGCAACATAGCGCTGTCCACACCGGAGTTCAGTCAATATAACTGCATCGCTCAAGGGGTCTGGATTTTCCACACCCCTGAGTGATGTAGTTAAATCAACATAAAAGTTTGTAGTGTAGACCAGGGCTTAGACATAATTTTTACAAAACTTAAGCCCTGACTTTAGAAACCTATTGTCAAACAAAGCAACACACAAAAGCAACACTAGTTTATGCAGCATGAAAGATAAATCTTGAATAAATTTCTAGAGACCAAGTGATTTTAGATCCGAAAACATGAAACCAAGGTAGAGTTCATATGCTTCTTTATGCAAATGGTCCATATGCCACTCTGCGCACACACACACAACAGCATCTGACCCAAGGATTAGCTTTACCTGCATTTTGTTAAGGGGGCTGAATTAATTTTACTTTGTTGCTTAGAGCACACATGGAGCTGAGAGAAGTTGAGCGCCAAACTAAAGGTTTAAAGGGAAACTGATTATTCAAAAATAATGGAACTGAGGTAAAGTGCTTGCAGAGGGGAACTGACTAGAACTAACCAGTTTTCCCTCTGCATCCAGCTCTAGAATCTTAAGGAAAATTAGTCTATTTCCCTTTGCAGACAGCTCTGCCTGAAAGGAGCTCCATTCAGAATCAAATTGAATAATTTTAGCCAATTTCTTTTGGCAAGATCTTTAAACACAGAGCACTACTGTGTTGGGAAAGTGGGCAACACCAAAAAAGAGGTGGAAGGAGAGAAAACGGCACAGAGGAAAAAAGGAATGTGTACACATGCAAAAAAGAGGGAGAGAGGACATGAAAGAGGACACAGAAAAGAATAATGCTATGGGCAGAGAGAGAAGCAGCACAATACTGGTAGAGTGCTGCTATTCCAACTCCTCCACCCCACTTATCCTATGGTTGGATACAAAGGCTGGTCATGCAATTTCACGAGTGGGGAGCGTTGTGGAGGCAATTTAATGAAAGAAATGTAGATAATGTGTTGTTTTCTGATTGGAATAAAAATGCATGGTGCTTTCTAAATTGCAAGCTGCTTTTTTAAAGCAGAATTTCATATTTTACCTCTAGATCCTTTTGCAAGCATTACATTCAGAACTTGATTTTGCTTCCTCAGGAAATGAATTTCAGAAGTCAGGGAATTATGTTGCTCTGAGCCATGGATAAAAATGTTTGCAGAACCTATAAATATATACATAAAAATGATTTATGAGTCATCTCTAGGTCAGTAAAGATTAAACTTTCCAGACAAGAACAATTTAAACAAAGCAGAAAAACATGTTATGAAAGATATTTATCCCTTATATATTTTGAAGGTTATCATTGCTGCAGACTGAAAGGCAATTCAGGTAAACTCTTAAGTAAACCGAAGCTCAGCATCCTAAGTACCCTCAATCATTGTGCTAACGTTACCAAAATTGCTAAATTATCTCTGGAAGATTTGGTATGCAACCATCTTCGGACACCAGCCAAAAAATGTAGTGCCACAAATTGCAAGAAGTCCTATGAGACCATCACACTTTTAAATTGAAGTGTATTGTACTGCAGTTTAACATGTGGTGAATTCCAGTACATCTCCTGTGTTCAACCTGTATTACATTTAGCTATACCACCTCGGCTGAGAGCCATTCAGCTTTCACAAGCTAAGCACAGTGTGACTGGATTAGTATTTGCATGGGAGATTGTCAAGGTAAACCTAGGGTGGTGCAGGGAAGTAATGGTGTTGATGACACTTTTGCTTCCAAGTTAATGTTGAATCATTGACCCAATATAGCGTTAAGGGAATGTACTGATGGAGTTGCTGTCCTTTACCTATGATTAAAAGTGGTCAGGAGATTCTTCCTGACCACTTGTTGTCACTAAAAAACCAATGGCATTTGTACGAGTAGAGGAGTTAACTTTGGTGTCCTGGACAAGCCTGGGGAATCATTCTACCTCCCTAAATGCCACATGCAGTGTGAATGGGATATAACATTATTCTTGTGCTATACAATGACATGCCATGTTCCACTCCCAGGGTGGCTACATTTCAATGATGAATGGAGTAAGAGTCCGGTGTCAAACGTGTACATCTGTTTAGACTTGCAAAGCTCTTCAGGATCCATTGGGATTAATGGTGCTATTTTAAATATATTTTTATTGAACGGTTGACCCAAACGCTACTGCTTTACAAAGATCAAGACAACTAAATGGGTACCAGCTGCTCAGTTGATAAATAGAGAAATAACTGTGTGGCAAAGGAATAGCTGAATGCAGGCAGTGGATGCCTTTCAGCTATAGCAATTCAATTTGATGTGCTGTACTTTCTCTGACTAACCTCATTTTACTGCAATCCCAATTGAAGCTCTTAGCCACTACCTAACTGGAATGTAGTGTGCCATGATATACACTTCTTGTCATTAATGAAAGATTCAAAGGCTCTAGGAGCCTGGCACTAACAGTGTTTTACTATCTATATATTAAAATTAAGGTAGATATGTGAACTCAAAAGATTTTTGCCTTTCAGATTTTAACAAAGCAATTCACCTCGAAGTGTCTGAACTTGATAATCTCATCTTGATCCCCATTTAAATTTACTGCCTGTCACCCAGGCTCTAGAATCTGACTATAAGTTCTCTTACCCAATAATAAAGGAAGGCCACAATCCTGCAATTAGACCCACTAGCACAGAATTCTGCACCTGTGCAGAGCCCCTCTAACTTCAATGGGGCTCTGCACAGGTCAGGTGCCAGGGTCCAGCTAGTAGATGTGAGTGTAAGATCAGGACCTATGATTGCAGTTACGCGGAGGCGTTTTGGTTAAGTCACGTATTTCAACAGTGAACACAAAAAGGTTTGTAGACCATATAGGTTTCTAAGGGAAGACCGACAGAGATGTGCACCATAGAAAACAGCAGCAAAGATGAATAAACCATTTAACTTTTAAAAAGCCTAGCATTTGAAAGGATGGAAATATTAGTCCTGATTTTAGTGAAAATGTCAGCTCAACTCAGGTTAACTATGGAGTCATTCCACCATCTTCATGATTTATAAAGTGCTACAAACCCAGAGGATTCCAAGTACTAAGACAAAGTAAATATTACAAGTAACATGGTAACATGTCAAAACACGGCATATGTATGTACATATAATAAAATATTTATTAAAATATATATTAATATAATATATATATATTATATTCATATATAAAAATATTTACTAAAGTAATTCTTGGTATCATCACACTGCCTATCATCATTTAAGTATATGTTATAATTTGTTTGTTTTTTAAGGAAAACAAAATAAAGATATTAAATAAAAACATGTTTAAACTATCTGTTTTTAAAAATATACATCCCAAAGGCCTAAAAACTAGCTCATGTTGAGCCACAAGTTTGTTTTTAAACTTAAAATGCAAAATTAAAACTCAAAACAGTGTAAAAATATTGACCACAGTGGCAATCATTATTATCTGAAGAGAGAACACACATCTCTATACCCAAAACACATCTTAAAAGCAATAGAAAACACTGAGAGAATAATGTAGCAAGAGAGGGCTTGCTGTAATAAATAGCTCCAAAATTTCCTCTCCAAATTTTCCCTCTATGCATTGGTAAATCTACTAAAGTAGCAAGAAGACAGATGGAAGGCATAAGACAGACAGTTTATAAAGAAAATATACGTTCACTGAATGAATGGATGCCCTTTCCAGAATCTTTATGAAGCTGTAAAAGAGTTGGAACTGTTTCAGTGTGGTTATTTCATGAGAACAGTATGGCTTTCCAGCAGCATAAATACTTCATGAATGGAATGGGTGCCTTTTATACACCTTTCCATCAGTGTAAATTATTCTTGAAAGCAAACTGCCATTTGTAGGTAGTATCCATTTAAATAACAACAGAAATGGATTATGGGGATGATGTAAACATAATGAATCTAATACTACTATTAGTGAAACTGAGTACGAGGAAAGCATGCATGTACTTGTAGCCTGCTTCTGATATACGTAATATTGCAGATTAATATATTGCTCTAGGGGGAAAGTGTGGGGAAGGAGAATGAGAACAAAGCTATGTGTAGAACAATATGAATTGTACCATATACTTACTATAAAAGCCTGCTTGGTTAAAGACTGGCTAATTCCTTGTGAAAAAACTTTAAAAATGAACAGTCTGGTTTTCAAAGGTGCTGCGCACTCATAGCACCCATTGACTTACATATTTTCATACATTGACATTAGAGAGCTCTGAATAAAAAATGATTTTTTAAAAATTCCATCAGTTTCTGCTGCGTGTTCCTCAGTTAAAGCCATAATGCTGTTTTGTTAGGAAAGAACTTCTCACGGCAAGCAATGCTAATGACAAGCTGCAGATAGTGGACCACATTCTCCATTCCATAAAGGCCAGTTTGTGCGGCTACGGAGCACACAGTGGCCTTAAAACATCCAGAGACTTCTGGGGAGAATCCAGTCAAGTAGAGGAGTCTGCACTGACATAAAGCTAGTAGTGGTAGTGCAGCCACATCCTATGCTAACCACTCCCACTAGTATAAAAGAGAGGAGAGGGAGAAAGATGAGCTCTATGATACTCAAACCTCAGCTAGAGTAAGAGACCCTTATGCCATCAGTGGCAGCAATCAACGTTAAAGCAGGACTCCTCTTGCTCTAATTTATACCAGAGCTGGGCAGCCCTAAAATTAGATAGCTGCAGCTAGCTCCCTGCAGGTGCCTCTGTCTGTGTTTGGATACAGTGAAGACTCAGAGACAGTAACAAAATGAAGAAGGTAAGGAGAAGACATGTGAAACACAGAGAAGTCTGTTTTTATTCACATCAGCAATAAAAAACAGAAGACAAATCTAGAAAATCGAGGTTGTTACCTGACAACAGCTCTGTCTAAAAGGGCTTTTCAGTTCCCAGGATGAAATTCACCCAACGTCTAGAGAGCTAGCACAAAACCTTCCACAGCATTTAAACCCTGGTTTGGGAGCGTGTATGAAGCTGTGGGTTGAACAGCCATACGGGACACTTGTACACTACAGAACAGATCTCTGCTTCAGGACTGGATAACTCATGCAATGGAGGAAGTCAAAAACAAGGGTCCCGGGATCCACATTTATGCAAATAAACAAGCTGTGTGGTGGGGCTGCATCTGCTAATCCAGTTCCCTATGGAGTAATGCCAATGGGGTGTTGCATTGCACTCATATAGTATCCTAGTTTTGGGTTTTATCCCTCAACCCACCCTCATTCCTCCAGCACAGTTCAATCACCCAGGCTTTAAGCAAAAGTGTATTTCACTCATGATGAAATAAGGTCTTACCTTGATTTAGTTCCATATCTGTTACTTGTCGTTCAAGCTGCAGTCTCAATCTCTCATTAGTTTTAATGGAGTCTTCTAAACGTTGTCTCAGAGATCGAATTTCTTGAAGATGCTCCATTAATAATTCTAAATAAATCAAGTGTTCTCTTTTCATATTGAGTAAATGATATTATTCTACAATGGGTGGAGTACATACAGCAGTGTGTGTGATGTGGTAAAAGAGCTAGAAAACCTTTTACAAAAATCAGCGAGAGTAGCTAAATGAATGGGTATTCACGGTGGGCGTTTTCAATAACTTACATGGGTCTTACTGAATACTGTATTTTGTGATTTAGATTTAAACATTCCTTTCACGAACTCTTTATTCTGTATTCTCAAATAATCATAGGCGCTAGTTTTAATTTCTTTGAAACTTCTATTCAAAAACAGTATGAGATTACACAATTTTCTAGTTAAACTTCTATTTATTTGGTAATGAATCTAAAGTTAACAATTCTTCATTTCTAAACTTAGTATACCAATTTTATATGATTTCCCATATAACAGGATGATCACTAGAGTAACTCACGTATAAAAGAAGTCTTCGACATACACTATGTATAATAGACTCCATGCCTTAACAAATAAGTCTATTCTATCTAGTTTTAGTACAGTACCTTTTCCTTTTTGCTTTGCCATTCGACAACTCCTCTTCCTCTCCTGTACGTTTCAGCAATAGTCAGGAACTCATTGCTCTAATTGTGACTATCTTGTTTGTCAGTTTATCCGTGTCATCTACTGTTTGTTTATTTAAAAAAAAAATTCCCTGAACACCGCACACTGTTTCAGCTGTTAAAACTTTCATCTGTCTACAGCAAACTACTTTAACCATCGCTTGCACTTACTGAAACTATCCAGGTCAAACATGACACCACTTATTAATTATGCAGCACTTACAGTTCTCAAAGAAACACAAGACTGGGTTTTATAAAATTAAAAAATCTCTATTTTTTTTTAATTTAATAATCTCTTGACAATGTCGGTTTCCCCTCATGAACTGTCTATTTAAGGACCATCTACAGTACTGTACAAGATGACAGTCCAAAACAACAAAGGCATGAAATATTATAGCTAATTTTGTTTCAAAGAGAAGATAGCTTCCATCGTTGTCATCTTGATACGCATGATTACTGAAATTACAAGGATAATGCAACATACTGGAAAGATGAAACAGATATACATTCCACATTATTTCTTAATTAGTTCCCTTATGAATTTTTTATCTATCTAATTTTCCCCAATATATAGTAAATCTTCAGTGGGGACAAAATTACCTGGGGGAAGCTTGTTTGGCACCAGTGCCAGTCTGTTATGTTCTTCCTCCACTAGGTCTTGCTTACGTTCAGGTGATCCAATGGATGACTTTTCTGACATTTCAAAGTCAGACAAGCTATGAAAAGCAGATGGTATAGGTAACTCGTCCTTAAGTTGCTGGTACATTGTGGTGATCTTCTCATTATCCCTTGTGTGTCAAGCAAAATATTTGTAAATGTATAATGATGATTATTGCTTTAGAAGCACAATGAATAGAGAGAGATTAATGTCAAATTCACAGGATACACGTATAGTAGCAGATTATTAAAGATCTATTAGTGACATACCTCCACGTATCAGAGTTAAGAATCTAGGGTAAAATTCAGGCCCAAAAGAAGTGAATGGGAGTTTTGTCACCAGTGGACTTCAATGGAGCCAGGATCTCACCCTTAAAGTTCATTTTACATAAATGATCTATTTTAAGTGCCTTTTGTGGTCAGGGGACTTGCAGCTACCTTAAAAAGGCAGCTGAACATAATCCTGGGCTGGCATAAAACCAATTTAGGTAACTTCACAGCACCTATTCCCTTAGGGTGACCAGAGAGCAAATGTGAAAAATCAGGACGGGAGGGGGGGTGGGGTAATAGGAGCCTATATAAGAAAAAGACCCAAAAATCGGGACTGTCCCTATAAAATCAGGACATTTGGTCATCCTATGCTCCCCACACCTCTAGTGTAAGGGTGTTTTGAGAATGAAGTTGAAGAGCAATGCATTTTGGTAATAAGAACGGCCATACTGGGTCACACCAGTGGTCTATATAGCCCAGTATCCTGTCTTCTGACAGTGGCAGGCAACAAGCTACAGAGAAAATTAACAGAACTGGGCAATTAATCAAATGATCCATCCCCATTCGTTGAGGCCCAGCTTCTGGCAATCAAAGGTCTACACACGATAAATCGATCTCCAAGTGCTCTCCCATCGACTTCACTGCGAGAGGCCCAGGTGGAGTTGACAGGGGTGCATCAGCAGTCAACTCACCGCCGTGAAGACGCCATCGATCTAAATACATCGACCTCAGCTACACTATTCTCATAGCTGAAGTTGCATATCTTAGATTGACCCTCCACCCTCCACCCACCAGTGTAGAACAGGGCTTAGAAACCTGACACCTCATTTGCTGTTAAACCTTTGCTGAAAAGTGGGACGACAGGGCTTGTTTTCTATTAATATTTTATTAACAAAATGGATACTAATGGAACATGTGATGTATAAGTAACAGCCACCTCAAAGAGCAATAGAGTTGAAGTTGGGCTATAAAACATGTAGATTCTATTATTTAAATACACGCCACCAAGTTTAATGCCAGTCTTCAATGGTACTCTTACCTTGGTGCTAATTCATAAAGTTTGGCAACTTCTACATCCAATGATTCTCCTGCACAGTGAAAATATTTTTTTTAAAAGGAAGAAAAGTGTACTCAAAATAATACTGGTTATCTAATCTTTTTCTCTGCATTAAGATATCTGAATAACTTAAGTGCTAATTGAACAGTGACCTGGAAAGCACAAATAGATACCAGCCTATGTAAGAAACACATGCTTGTTCACAGTGCTAAGTCTTCATGTTATTAAGCACAACTGGCAGGTCTGGCTCAAAAAGGCACGGAACTTGAATTTCAGAGGTCTGTACTGAAGGTCAGGATTGAAATGCACAGGAAGAAGGCTATTTATGCTACTGCTTTACAGTCAATTCTTAGTAAGTCGAATGTTCTTTGTAATCCCATAGATCAGCAGTTCTCAAACTGTGGGTCGGGACCCCAAAGTGGGTCACAACCACATTTTAATGGGGTTGCAAGGGCTGGCTTAGAATTGCTGGGGTTTGGGCTGAAGCCCAAGCCCCACCATCCCAGGCCGAAGCCAAAGCCTCAAGTTACAGGCCCCCTGGCTGGGGCTTTGGCTTTGGCTTTGACCCCTCCCCCACCCAGGACAGTGGGGCTCAGACTTTAGCTCCCACACCCATGGCCATGGGAATCAGATGGACTGAGGCTTCAGTTCCCCCTCCTGGGGGCGTGTAGTCATTTTTGTTGTCAGAAGGCGGTTGCAGTGCAATGAAGTTTGAGAACTCCTGCTATAGACATTTTAACATGTGGGTCAGTACAATATGATTGTGTTAGATATACTGAACTGTCTCAGTTGTCAGTGACTTTTCATAGTATACAGGATACCATCTGTTGGTTGGGGCAGGCGCCGCTGAAGGGTGAGGGGCTGCTATCGGCGGCATGCCTGCGGCCGCTCCCCCCCCCCCCCCCCCCCCCGCCGCTTGCCACCCCAAGCACCAGCTTGCTACGCTGGTGGCTGGAGTCGGCCCGGACTACAAACTCTTCTGATTTGTAATGCAAGTATCCACTGAAAATACTGAATACACTCAATCTTTTGTTATATTGGTATGACACACTAGTGATAGCATCTTTCTCACATATATGGCCTCTTTAGTACGAGTAATCAAATCTACAACATGCTGCAGCTATTTTGAAGCTATTTGATTGCCCACCGAATGTTTCAGAGAAAAGTCTTCCACAGGCAATTACATGAAAATGTTGGGGTCAGTGTCCCCATTTTAAAAGACTACCTCAAGTGTTTGCTTGAAGATAACTTTGCAGCTGACACCTGCAAAAATGCTGTCAGTTTACTGCTATATGCTGGGAAAGGCTATCCTTGTGGAACTAGGAAAAAGAGCTTTTTTGGTAGACTTTACTCATCTTTGTATTCCTTTACCTCTTTGTCCTCACTTGTCACTCAAACTTCCTCAGTGACAAAAAATGAAGATTATGATAATGACTATGGCGCACTGTTCTTTTCGGTGACAAACATCAATGGCTATTTTAGGGGACAGCATTACATTTTAAATGGCCATGAATTAAGCTGTAAATCTGCCTTTCCCTCACCATGCTGTTGCCATGCTTATGTCCCCGGGGACCCATCTGCAGCAAGATTCTGGATCCCCACACACCTTCATGATTAAAATAGAAGACAAACATAAGGAACAAATAGTTTTGGTTGCTTGGTGTGTTTGTCTTGTGATGGAAGGACCCAATTGCAATGACAACTACAAAGTTAAAAATCAACCACTGCATGAGCACTAGAATTAAATCTGCCATGTAGTGGCAGGGACGGCAGCTGTCTGCCTGTCATTCTGACTGAAAGAACTGTAGAGGGAAGGTCCCACTGGGTCTCACATGAGGACAAACATAAGAAAAATATATACAAGTTGATTTCCAAGGCAAAAATATTATAATAAAAATTCTTCAGATTTCAATAAAATATTGATGTACCATAGACAACAGGCTGGGAAATACAACTACATACCATATAGAAACTTCTTTTCCAGAGTCTCAAAAAGTTGCACACTTTGATTCAGCTGTTCACGGAAGCCCTCAGCAACGTAATAATCAACATCGCTGGCTTGAAGCAGTTCCTCAAACGCTTTAATAAGGCTGGTCAGATGTTGATGATAGGCAACACAGATGCTGTGGATCTCTTTAATTTGCTGGCGTTGAAAGGAGAGCTCTCGAGCTTGGGAATGAACTAATGAATCATATCTGTGAAAATGAAATTATCTCTGAAAAGAATTTTTTGACCATAACTAATGTTTAAAAAACACTAAAATGAATTACAATTCTATTTCTAGAGTAGAATGTTATGTAAATCGAATTTCTCTAAAAATGCCCTACAGCAACAGTGACAAAGAGGTCTTGCCCTTACTACTAGGCTTTGTACTCATGCTGACAACTTGCAGGTTATTATGCATTCTGTAACAGCTTCATTTATAAGATAGGCATGAATTGAAATGATGAATTTGCTTGTGGGCCATCAAAATACCAGTATTAACCTGATTCTTAGAATCTGACAAACAAGCGAATCAGATGGCACCTGAAGGAGCTATAATGAAATAAATGGGAAAGAATGAGTAAAGAGGCTAAAAATACACATCTCTACAATGGTTGTCTGTGAAGGGCCAAGGGAATCAGATGAGGTTCACCTTCCTCTGAAACATTACGTGCTGTCGACTGCCAGAGGCAGGATTCTGGACTTTGTGGACTAATGGTTTCATCCAGTATGACTGTTTCCTACGTTTATTATTACAGATGTGATCATGACAACCAACTTACTGCCTAAATTCTTGTACTTTGTTAGGCAGGATATAAATTTCAAGTCAGAATAACTGAGTTTATACTACACTTATGGATATGGATATCCACTTGATATTGCAATTGTCCCTATCACTGATATGCTTCTGTCTACAGAAGCATGTACCTTAGGGAAGGAAGGGACTTAAAAAGGAAAAAAACATGAACAAAGTATGGGGCATAAACAAAAATAATGACAATATGGGTTGCTATAACATTTTTATTTCTACTTGTTTAGGGAGAGATGTATAACTCATGTGTGGCTCTGTCACTTGTGAGTCATCCAGTCACACCAAATCCATGACAATAAAAACCTGATAGCAGTCCATCTCATCCCTTAGTTTACCTAGTTAGATCTATGTATGTCATATGTATGAAGTGTATTTTCTAGGCATGCAAGTTCATATATTTTATGAAGCAGGTACGTATTTTTCTAAGCTAACATTAAAGTGCCACATCAAGAGCTTGCAAGCATCGATCATGAATTATGGAGAAACCTAAAAGATTGAAGACATGTCTGTGTTCCACCTGCTGCCATCAGCTCACAGCCCCTCATGTAATAGCTTCATGACCCTCTCAGGGGTCCCGACTGCCAGTTTGAGAACCCGTTCCCTCGGCAGAAGAGTGTCTTTTTCCTAAGGTTTCATTCATTCATTTCAATGTATAGTTCTTTCAGATACTCGAATGGAAGGCACTACTGTATACAAGTGCAACATATTGTCATTGTAAGTGCTTGCATTACTATTGTATTCAAAAATGTAGACACACAGCCAAGCAGGTTCCCAGGAATTTGGCAGCCAACTGCCCATTAGAAATGTTTCAGACTATTTCAGATCTGATGTAGAATTTCCTTACTCTTGCCATAACAATTAGAATGTGAGTGCTGCAAAATTCTGGGAGCATTGATTGTGGCTTATACTCAGACCTTAAGGTCAGAAGGGACCATCATAATAATCTAGTCTGACCTCCTGCACACTGCAGGCCACAGAATTTCATGCACCCCCTCCTCTAATAGACCCAAAACTTCTTGCTGAATTACTGAAGTCCTCAAATCACAGGAACGTATGAAAATAAGAATGGCCATACTGGGTCAGACCAAAGGACCATCTAGCCCCGTATCCTGTCTACCGACAGTGGCCAATGTCAGATGCCCCAGATGGAATTAACAGAACAGAACAATCATCAAGTGATCCATTCTCTGTCTCCCATTCCTAGCTTCTGGCAAACAGAAGCTAGGGACACCATCCCTGCCCATCCTGGCTAATTGCCATTGGTGGATCTATCCTCCATGAATTTATCTAGTTCTTTTTTGAATCCTGTTATACTCTTGGCCTTCACAACTTTGGCAAGGAGTTCCCCAGGCTGACTGTGCATTGTGCGAAAAAATACTTCCTTTTGTTTGTTTTAAACCTGCAGCCTATTAATTTCATTTGGTGACCCCTAGTTCTTGTGTTATGAGAAGGAGTAAATAACACCTCCTTATTTACTTTCTCCACACCAGTCATGATTTTACAGACCTCAATCATATCCCCCATTAGTTGCCTCTTTTCCAAGCTGAAAAGTCCTGGTCTTATTCATCGGTCCTCATATGGAAGCCACACCATACCCCTAATGATTTTTGTTGCTCTTTTCTGAACCTTTTCCAATCCAATATATCCTCTGCATGCATGATTTAAAGACTTCAAGTTACAGAGAATCCGCCATTCACTCTAGTTTCAACAAGCAAGCGACTAGTGCCCCATCCTGCAGAGGAAGATGAAAAACCCGCAGGGTCTCTGCCAATCTGACTTAAGTCATCCCCTCCCACAGAGAAACCTGCAAGAGGGAGAACCTCACTCGAGAAATCAAATAGGAGACAGCATCTTGCAGGGAAGATTTGTATAGGGTTCTAGAGAGAGAAGGGCATGTGGCATAAAAACCATCATGGGAGGATGATTAGAAGCAGCTCTTTAATCGTGGAAATAATTTTTGTACTTATAAGGCAACTTGTAAGTAAAAATCTGTCACTTTACACTAATGTTAATGAATTTTAGCCTTCACTACTGCACTGTGGAGGTATCTAAATATAAATATCCCTGGAATTACCTCTTACAGTACTAGTGCTTGCACTTACTCAGAGGGGCTGAAAATGTGTTAGCATTACTCACTTGGATGGTGATGTTTCTCTAAGTTTGTTTTGCAGACGATATACTTCCTCAAGAAGATGCATATTTGCAATTTGCTCTCTTTCAAGTTCAGCCTCATTTTCTAATAATAGCTGCTTAAGATTTTTTGATGTTTGTTCATCAGGTGTTTCTGTAGACTGTGAAGTCAGGTTTTCAATGTGGATTTCATAGTCCACTTGCTGATGTACCGTAGAAAATGTTTTGGTCTCTTGTTCATCAGTATCTTGCATTTGTATAACATGTCTTTCCATGGGCAATTCAGTATCATTCAAAACTATATTCAAAATATCACTGGACAAAAAAGGGTTAGTTGGCTGCAGATGAAATATGAAAATTTTGTACTTTTCAAGCTCAGACTTCATATCCTTAATTATTTGCCTCAATTCTTCTACGTCGTCTATGACTTCATAGTCATCAAATGCATCTGTACTTGCTACACTCAGTTTGAGAGAACGCAGACTCTTGGAACCTGAATATGTTGTAGCTGAGTCAATGTCCTGGTTATCCATGGAATAAAACTCTTTATTTAGCTCTTTCAATGAATGTAGAATATTCACGTTGCTAATGTTATGAGGAGTTTCTGTTTCTGAAAATAAAAGGATTGTATGTGAGCATTAATACTTATTTGACATTCAGCTCATAACAGCACTTGAACAAATCTTTTCACTTCCACAAGGGAATAAAATAAACTGCACTTAGTTTGTATCTCTGACTTCATTATCTGCACCCACTAATCCATTTTACACTTCCAACATTCAAACCTCCCATCAGCTTCCAAATACCAATTTTCAAAACATAAAACCAGCTTTCTCCCCAAGTTGTGATTTAAAATTGCACTTGCTATATTCCGTTCTAGACGAGTGACTATTGCTAAATCCAGTATCTTTCAACCCACCAAAGTGAGTCCCTCAAACACAAGGCATTATAACACTGATTTACAAGCAGACCAAAATATTTTTTTAAAAACTTCTAAAAATTAATTTTATTTTCTCTCCAGCTCCAATATCCATATGCTGCCAAGTGGAATTTAAAGTTGTAGGATTTTAAAAGATTACTAATAAAAAGAGTAAGTTGGAAAAGAAGTTCTAAGAAGTTCTTTTTAAAATGTGGTCTAAACAAAATCCATAATACCATGTCATGTTAAAGGTTTTATTGGTACTCATTTGGGATACCCTAAACAATTCACATTTAGCTAAGCCACCCATGAGTAATGCCATCATCAGAGATTCATGCCAGTAAAAACTTTATACTTGTATACAATCATATATTCTACAATTACTGGGGTGGGGGAGTACACATAAGTAGCCAGGGGACTGGAGTTTTCCCATTGCCAGGAAACAGAGTCCTATCAGGCAAAAGATCACCAATATTTGTGATTGTTTACCTCCCTCTTTCTGGAGCATCCTGAAGCAAGACCAGTGCCCCTTACATGTATATTCTGGACAAGCAGAGCATATTGGTAAAGCCAAATTGTTCTAGAAGCAGGGCACCCAAAGCATAAATCCTACGATCTCAGTGGCAAACTGTCAGATGGAAATGAAGAAAAACCTAAGTCTGGAAATTACTGATAAAATAATGAAGGATTCTGAAGGACTAGTGACAGATCAGTTCTGTTTTCCTTAGACAGTGTACATCTGGCCCTTTGCCTGTAGAAGCCAACTACAGCCAACGTAATGTGAAGACGCTATAATTCCATTTAGTGTGAGGGAGCCTGTCAACCATTGTACTGGCTTAAGGTTATCAGAGTTTGTCTATTTCAGTGGTGGGCAAACTACGGCTTGCAGGCCACATCCAGCCCACGGGACTGTCCTGCCTGGCCACTGAGCTCCCGGCTGGTAAGCCTACCCCCAACCTCTTCCCCGCCTTCCTCCCTCCCCCAGAGCCACACTGTGCGTGGGCAGCGCTCTGGGGGATGGGGCTGCGTGTCCTGTGGGGCAGTGTGTCTGGTTCCATGCAGCTTCCAGACACGCTGCTCTGAGCAGCATGGTGAGGGGGCTGGGGCAGTCAGAGGACAGGGAGCAGGGAGTGGTTGGATGGAGTGAAGGTTCTGGGGGGGCGGTCAGGGGACAGAGAACGGGGGGGGTTGGATCAGCATGGGAGCCCTGGGGGGGTCTGTCATGGGGTGGGGGGATGGATAGTGGTGGGGCAGTCAGGGGACAGGGAGCAGGGGGACTGGGTAGGGGGTGAGGTCCTGGGGGGCATTTAAGATGGGGGGATTTGGGGAGGGGCGGTCAGGGGACAAGGAGCAGGGGGGGGGAGTAACAGTGTTTTTAATTAGAATGCTTGTTATGGTTAGGATTAGTTAGCATCTAAGGCATTAGTAGCTCTTTAAACCATAAACTATTAGCACATTGTAATGTACCACACACATGTAATAAATGTATATCCTGCAATTCCTTATAGACTAGCTTCAGGAAGACTACACATGAGAGTAAAGTTAACATGAGTAAGGATTCCAGAATCAGTCTCCTACTCAGTACACTAGTTGCAACTAGATAAAGAGGTCATTCAAGCCCTCTCAAAAAGACAAATGGATTATGTAGAAGCACATAGTACATGGAATTAACCCCATTTACATGTTCATTCAATGATTCAGTTAAGTTTCAACTAAGCCAAATGCCTTCAAATAAGTCAGATAAGCAGAATGCTATCATGCCCATTGCTTCCGCCTTGCATTTCATAACAGTGTGGCAAGTGCACAGTAATGAACACATTTAATTCACAGAATGGATCAGAGGAACTGAGGAGGTTTGCAGTACAATGTTTGGGAGTTAGGCACACAACTCATTATTTTTTATTGGAAACTGTGCTCATAAATCTGTGTGACCCTTCTGAAAATATAACCCTTAAGACCCTAACATGGGGACCATTATTCTATACTAATTAAGTAGACAATATTTAAAACCAACAAGTAATGATAAAAAGGGGCAATTATCTACAGTAGAGTCAGTTATCTATAATTATTTACAGATAACAATAAGACAATATATTTTAAGATTAGTAGCTTTCATGGTGCTGCCTTCTCATTAGCACTTTGTGTTCATGCTGTACCTTGACTGTTTCTCTGATCCATGACCATCTTATTTTCATTCTTGTCACAAGCATCAAATCCAACAGCCTGTGAATCCACCTGGATCTCTTCGCAATCTATTCTGACCAATGACTCTGCTAGAGAAATATAATGAAAAAATAAGAGAAAACTTAGCTAAGTGACTTTTTTAAAAAAAAGGAAGAAAAGAAAAAAGTAGGATAGTAAAACAACTGATGCTGCAACAATTCAGAATGGTGAAGTCATATAAAGAACTGCAGGAGTAAACATAAAAGCACAAATATGCAGATCATGTGAAATAGTCTAAGTACATATTTTTCAAATACATAAATTAACTATAAAGATAATTACTATTAATTTGAATGTCCAATTCTTCCTACCCCGATAAAAATCTTACCTCACTGCATCACAATGATGATGAAAACAGTCAGTACACTTATTATGTACTCAATTGATTTTTTTGTTTTATTTTTCATTTTTTGTGTATGTTTACAATGAAGATAAATAATTTCATCAATTTAAGCAATGATTCTAACTTCATTCTCTACAACCTCTGTGAGCCCCAGGCCTTGGGAGTCCAGCAAGTGCAGAATGCTGCTACCCATATTGGCATATATGCAAAAATAATTGAGTGTAGTGGACAAAAGGACTGCAGCATTCCAATGGCTGCCCTTTCATTTCAGAATCAAATATAAAGCTACTTTCATTCTTAAAATTCTCCATGGAACTTTACTACATGGAACTTTACTGTGGCTTAATTGACAGATCACTGGACTGGGAATCAGGAAACCTAGGTTCTGCTTCTGGCCTGCTGGGTGATCTTGGGCAAGTCATTTCCCTATCTATGCCTCTGTTTTCCAGTCTGTAAAATGGGCATAATGATGCTTCCCTCCTTTGTAAAGTGATTTGAGATCTATTGATGAAAAACGCTAGATAAGAACAAAGTATTAGTATTATTAACAGGAGTCGGATAGGGTCCCTTGTTCCAATTCTACTCCCCAATACACTCACTTACGCACTTGGGTCATCACTGTCCTTTTCCACAACATTGCTACTGTTGAGGAGAGAGCCTTCTACTCCACAGTTGTTGCCTTGGAGAACACACCATATTTATAACTCTGACTCTTATTTCACATCCTTAAAACATCTCTCTTCCCCTCTAGCCATGCCTTTCCACCCTCTCAAGTTACTGACCATACAGCTAAATGTACTTTTTCACCATACTGCAACTTTATATAATATATATTGTCAACTGTCTTATAATTTGTTATACTTTGCAGATATAAGTATTTTGTTTATAGTTAGATTTAAATTAATCTCACTAAACTGGAAAGACATTTGACACCTTGACTGATCAATGGTAAAATTAGGTACATTCACTTATGCAATAAATACAGAGCATCTATACTTTCATCTCTCCATGTTTTCCATTAGGTTTGGAATCCTATAAATGAATATTTAGAGCAACCCAAATTTATATAAATGTGCTATGAGACAATCATTTATTATGTATTTTATGCCATATATACCATGCACTTTCATTGCATACCAAGTTGTATTATGTTTTGGCTGCAAAGAGAAATCTAACTGAAAAAATAACACAACACTAAGTATTTTTAGGATATATATTTGTCCCCAAGCAAATTGTAAGATTAAGCAGTACTGTATATATGTAAAAGTGATCTCTTTTTTCTTTCCACTATAAGAAAAGCAGAAAATAGTTCGAGCAGTACTAGATGTTATTTTAACATCTTTAAATGCAAATGTTTATTTACCTCTCACTCTTTCTTGTTCGGGCTTCTCTTGCAGATTTTCAATTACAGATTCGCTCAAAGATAACTCTTTGTGAAGTTGTTTATTTTGTATTTTACATTCCTTCAGACCTTCATCAAGTGCCATGAGCCGGTGCATGTCTGGCTTCTGGGTACAGGAGGTTAAGGGAATGTTTCCTAATGATCTAGATGATTTTAATGGAATGGGTATACGGGATTTCTTGAATGGATAAATGAAATCGCTCTGAAAGATAGATGCAATAAAACATGGGGTTTGGTAATGGGTATGAGATACTTGGTAAGGAGAATAAACCAGATCACCAGGAAAAAGTACTAGTAAAACTTTGTGCATACCAATTAAGTGTTATATTATATAATTTTGGAAACAAGACAGCGATATCCTTGCAAAGAATTTGAGCATTCACAGAGAAATGAGATATTCCCCTGGCCCAGGCCTTATAATTTTCTAATGGTAAGTGCTGTTTATGAATCCAAAGCCCCATGCCATGTGCCTTCTAGGGCATGGAACCAAGATGGCAGATTAAAGCTCTTTACCAGTATACAGTCAATCTAAAAGTATATCTGTTAAGTCTACAGTGTGTGTGCCTTTGAGGAATATATACTCATCTCGTTTGTCTTCTCTAACCACTAGTTCCTTTTGAACCTCTGTGTCTTTCCCCAGAGAATCCTCTCAACCATCTACAACAGAAGTGGGCAAACTACGGCCCGGGGACCACATCTGGCTCTCCAGCCTGTTTAATCTGGCCCTCAAGCTCCCACTGGGGAGCAGGGTCTGGGGCTTGCTCTGCTCTGGCACTCCAGCTGGAAAGCAGGGTCAGAGACCACTCCACAGATGTATGTGCCAGAGCTCCCAGAAGCAGCAGCATGTCCCCTCTCTGCCGGCTCCTACATTTAGGGGCAGACAGGGGGCTCCGCGTGCTGCCCCTACCCCAAAGTGCCACCCCTGTAGCTCCCATTGGCCAGGAACTGAAACTAATGGGAACTCTGGGGCGGTGCCTGCAGATGGGGCAACACCTGGGGCCACCTGGCTGCACCTCCACATAGGAGCAGGCGGGGGGACATGCCACTGCTTCCCAGAGTTGTTTGAGATAAGCAATGCCAGGAGCCTGCACTTCGACCCCCTTCCATGCCCCAACCTCCTGCTCCAACCCTGATCCCTCTCCCGCACCTGAACCCCCTGCCCAACCCAAAGCCCACACCTCCAGCTAGAGCCCTCACCCTCCTTGTGCACCCTAACCGCAATTCTGTGAGTGTTAATGGCCTGCTATACAATTTCCATACCCAGATGTGGCCCTCGGAGCAAACAATTTGCCCACACCTGCTCTACAAAGTCCAGAAGGTATTTTCTTCATTTCCTCCTCTCTTCACCCCAACATTGGTGTGGAAGTGTTATTGGAATATTTTTTTAAGTCTCATAATAAATAATAATCTATTGTCACATTTTCATCATGGCACCCTTTGGGGATTTCCTCTAAATGTGTCCTAGTTGTCCAAACTGGAGAAATGAAACAGTGAGATCTCAGAATTGAGAACCCTCACACTATGCTATGAATGCTACAGAACTGTGTGCAATAATAATAAAAAATCAATAATAATATTTTCAAATACATCTGATTTACTCCTTTTGTTATGTAGTTGCTTCACCAGAATCATGAGTGCTGTAATTTCTTTTATTATTTTGTATTCTGCAATATTTTTCCACATTCGTTTCCTAGCAATTATAGTCTTTACACAATTTAAAATAATAAAAAGCAGGTTCCATTTTCCTAATGATATACTCAATTCCTTTGGTACATATGAACACAATGTCATTTGGAGGTTGGAAAATAAATCCAGTGCTGATAGCTTCCTCGGGTTTTTTTATTTTTATTAAAATGTGTTAACTCTGAACTTCTTTCAGATCCATGTTAGGGCTTGATCCAGAAAAAAAAATAATGAGCTGCGGATACCGCTACCCCACAGAAACCTCTTAAACAATACAAACATACAGGCTGCTCCCTATTCAGAAGAGGTTACAAACTCTCTATTAGTAGCCCACAACACCAAAAGCTATGCTTGTCTGTTGCACAGGGGCTAAATCTTCAAAGTGGCCTCAACACAGCTTCTAAAGTTGCTGATGCCACTCTACATGTGTACATTTTTGTAGACACAATTTTTCAAACCAATGTATGCACCATTTTTGTAGCCATAAGCTATAAGTATGTGCAGATCAGGCAGTTAGATGTCTACACCTGGCTTACACATTCAAATATAGTCTGCACTCAGAAATTAGAGTACCCACCGTTTCAGAGGCCAGTTTTAAAAATGTGAGGCAATGTAAAAAGTTGAATTAAACCAGAGGACTGGGAATCAGGACTGCTTGTTGTGAGATATTAAGCAAGTCTCTCTAATTCTCCAGGCCTAATTCTCTGCTTAGACTTAAAACAGTACCAAGTCAGAATGATGTACTGTCACAAACACTTTTTTAGGGGTGGCCAACCTATGGCTCTGGAGCCACATGCGGCTCTTCAGAAGTTATGTGGTTCCTTCTATAGGCACCAACCCTGAGGCTAGAGCCACAGGCACCAACTTTCCAATGTGCTGGGGGTGCTCACTGCTCAACCCCTGGCTCTGCCACAGGCCCTGCCCCCACTCCACCCCTTCTCACCCCCTCCTCTGAGCCTGCTGTGCCCTCGCTCCTCCCCCTCCCAGCCCTCCTGCAAGCCACAAAACAGCTGATCTAAGAGGGAACCCCTGATCGGCTGGTGGATAGGGAGTGCTGGGAGCCGGGGAGAGCCGATGGGGAGGGGGCTGCTGATGTATTACTGTGGCTCTTTAGCAATCAACACTGGCAAACTCTGGCTCCTTCTCAGGCTCAGGTTGGCCACCCCTGCTTCAGATTCTCATGAACAACTATACCAGGTAAAAAGGCAGTAGAAAATCAAGACCCATAAGCCATAATTTATTCACCTGTAAAACTGATACACTATTTACCGGTATTAAGTTCTGGGAGATTTGAGGCTTAATTAATTAATATTTCTAAAGCACACTGAAGTATAGGATGAAAGGCACTGTACAGTAAGTACAATTATCTTAAATATATTTGGCACAAATCCCTTTTACTAATTTTTAAAATTACATGAAAAACAAGATTAACTTCAGAAATGAAATACATTTTTAACGTCTCTACAAAAAGGGAATCTCAAATAAACTTACTTTATTTGTTCTACTCGTAACAGAAAGTCTCTCATGCTGCTCACCCTTCTTATTTATATTTTCTTGTTGAAGTTCTGCATTTAATCTTGAGTATTTTGTTTTTTCTTCTGAGGCTCCTCTTTTGCCTTCATGTTTGAGTCTCATGACATTACCCTCTGTAGTCATTGTTTGTGTAGCTGTATCTTTCATTTCCACTTTTAACAATTCAATATCCTTATTAACCTGTGGAGCTGTATCTGGATAAAGCCTCTCTTTTCCATCAAAAGTTGATTTCAATTCTACTTGCTGCTTTAAAAATGTATTGACGTGCTTGAAATGTCTCAGTTCAGCTCTTAGTTGAATAATAATTTGCCTAAGATCTTTTACATCCTTATTCTCTATATCTTCACTTGAACATTCTTGATCAGTTGTGCTCAGACGATCTAAGAGTGCCATAACAATTTTCATTTGTTCTTGTCTGTTTTATCCAGGGAGAGAAAAAACAAACACGTGTTTTGCTTTTTTGTTTAAGGAAACAAGAAAACCTCCTAAGGAACACTTTTGTAGAGCCATGACGTACTGTAAACTCCTATGAGATTCCATTTTACTTTCCAGTAGGGAAGAGCTTCTCAAACTTTTTCACAGAGAGGACTTGAAGACATTGTAGAATGCATCCCCTCCTCCCATTTGTGATCATGTAACAAATCTGTGGAAACTACATCAATTGCTTACAAAAAATAAAATGAGGAAGGTACCTAGGGCCGGATTTTCAAGATCTTACCCTCCCTTATAGGCATCTTAATGAAGTGCCTATTGTAAACAAGGGAGCAGCTGGTTTCTGAGTTCTTTTGAAAAATCTGGGTCTTCATATATAGTCAGCTGTCCTTTAATAGTATGCAGAAGCTGGAAAAAAGCAGGAGCAGCCAATAGATAGCCTTGCTTTCCACAGACCATCAGCAAGTGTTCCACAGATAACCAGTGGACCAGGGGCCACAGTTTGGAAAGCTATATTTTAAGATGAAAGAGAAGCTAAACAAGGGACATTAGATTATAAACAACCCTCAAATTCTACAGCTGATTTCATGTGTCCAATCAAGAACTGTTTGTGCCGCTAAATATATAAACAGGCATTTTAAAACAACTGCATTTATACAGCTGGCATTTGAAATAGAGGATGCTAACTATGCTTTTTATGTCTTTTTGCCTGTCATCTAATATCATTAATAAGAATTAAGTTACCCAACAGCACAGGCTCATCATAGTCAATCTGGTAATTTATACTAGGACACAGAAAAGATTATACACAAGAGTGCTAAAGATGATTGTGAAAGAATTGCTCATTACCAGACTTTTAAGTAAGGTTAAGAAATAAAACAACATTACATATTTGTCTTTTAAGACAGTAATATTGTCTCATCTGCCACTCAGTATTTTCTTGATGACTAAAATCATTTACGTTTTTTGGCTGGCTTGAATAGTAATGTAGAAACATAGGACTGGTTCAGTAGACCCAACTGGAGAACTGATTTCAAATGCAGAAGACAGATTTGGGGCTTGTGTAGCTGCCTATTGGAAGCTTAATGCCTTGCCACATGATGGATCAGAGTTTGGGCTTTGAGCTCCTGGAGGTGGGACCACTGAGAACATTGTATGAGGAAAGTAGTTCACATCACTCTCCACAAACCTTTGCTGCTTTGCTAAAGGAATGATGTTGATGACCTCTGAAAGAAGTCATTGTTGTATAGAGTATTTCACCAGTGGGGGCTAGTTTTACTATACCTGTACAAAGCAGAGCTTTGCCAGTATAGTTCCAACAGCAGTAGGAGTGCTTTGTCCCATAAAGTGTTCCTAGTGCAGACATGGCCTTAGTTCCAACTCAGCTACTCACTGTGAATGAGTCATTTTCACCTCTTTGTGCCACAGTTTCTCCATCTGTAAAGTGGGGATAATAATCCTTACCTACTTCACAAGGATGCTGTGAACCTTTATCAATCAGTTGTATTGGTAAAGTGCTTTGAAATCTTTAGATGAAGTGAACATTATTATTAACATTATATCTTTACTGCTCTTTTGGGGGTGCATGCTGAGGAACAGGTAATTATTTCCAGCAGTCTTTTGTCTGTAGATTTTCCTGTGTGACCAACTACAGGAAAAGGACAGCATGGAGAGTTCTATACACAACACTGTAAGACTGTGGAATGAATTCAAAGCGGTAACTCACTTGAGGGTCTCTATTTGAAGTGAACTACACAAGGGCAGACTGAGTGACTCATGATGTTCACCCCAGCTCTGAGAGTGAATGCAGCGAGAGAACCATTGGAGGGCCTTCTGCTTTTAACATTAAATTACACAGACTTGAAAAAAAATCAATTTAAAATACCCTCTTCTAAAACTCGTGCTTTTGTTGGGGGGTTTTAAAAAGAGATTTAATGTATTGTTGAAAAAGTTAAAGGGACGATGCTGCTGTAAAACAGTCAGAGCTGTAAACTTCCTTTTGATGTCAGTAAAAACAAGTAGTCTCACAAGCAAGCAAAACAAGCTCACCCATCAGTCAGTTATAGTGAAAGGTACTCCGGATTAAAGGCATTATTTTATTTCCCATCAAACTCTAGGGCCACAGCTTCCAACCTAAGGCCACAGAGATTCAAGAAATTTCTATTGAAAGACGCAATGTTGACTACTGCCATATTTAAAAGCAGGGAACTGAAAATCTGAACTATGCACTGCTTGCATCCGACGAAGTGGGCATTAGCCCACGAAAGCTTATGCTTCAATACTTTAGTTAGTCTTTAAGGTGCCACAGGACTCTGTTACCAGAACTATGGGGTTATATAGGCTGCTCTATCATTCTTGAATAATCTTGAGCAAGTCACTTCTCCCCAGTTTCACAAACACAACTTTCTTACACCAGTGCAGAGTTTGGGTGTTTCTTTTCCATTTAATTCACTGTGTGTAGAGTGCTTTGGATTAAAAAAAAAAAAAGCACATGGTATTATTATTATTTTAGTCCTTTAACACTACCAGTCCCACATCCTGAAAAAGATCAGTTCCCATAGAAAGGCTCTATGAAGCAATACCTTTAGAGAAACTTTTCTTGTAATGGATTTTTCATAAGGATGTCTTTCTACTGATAGTATGTTTCGTAATTACTTAATTGTATGATAGACTGAAATGGCTCTGAAGGAGCCTTGCCAATCTCTCAGGTAAATTAGACAGTGCCATTATCTAAATTCACTTTAGCAAAATTACTTCATTCTCTCCTCAAATAGAAATACTGTCAAAAGTAGTGTCTATCCCTCAGGCTTACCTAGATTCAAGTACAGATGTTCCATTTTCATTTAAAAAAGATGTGAGCAGGCTCATCTCTTCTGCTTCATGTTCACTCATCTCTATTCTGCCAAAGTGTTTGCCAGCTATATCATGTTCAAACCGAGGCTTATTTGGATTCCTATAATGTCTATCTTTGCAGAAACCATCTGAATAGTCTGAAGGAGCTCTCTGTTGGGGAAAAAAATTGCGAATGTTTTCTTATTAGGCAGGTATGCAGTTCTATTATGTTCAGGGCAGCAATCTTTTCATAATCGCTGTTTGTAATCTTTGATGGTCTTAATCTACATTATAAAGCAGTCACGGGCATTCAATTTACTGTTTATTAATACAGCAACTAATGAACATCAGTTTGATATGGTTAATTCATAGAGATCAGTTGTTTAGCAGTAAGTAGATTTCCCTGATGGTATTTTCTACGAATGCTCTCCTGGCTAATGAAGCTGTTGGCATGTGGTCCCCACATTGTAATTCATTCCATGATTAGTTCACCTTTGAATACCATGTCTTTAAATATAAAATTCTGCCCTCAGATGCCCAAGTGCAGGCCCAGTTAGTATGAATGTCCAAGGGCAAAATGTGGTCTGAAGTGTTTAGAAGTATCATTCTTGTGTGTGTAAAATTGGGTTAGTTGCCTCTAAAAATCCCCATACATATTGCCATAGCATGAATCAGCTGTACAACCTATCTCTGAAGCCATAGAACTACCAAAAGCAGTAGAAACCATTAGAGGGTACATCAGTCAGCAACCCAAACATTTCAAACTGCAGTAATAAAAGACTTCCGCGATCAACTTCCTTCAATACCTCTCCACCTTGGTGAAATCTAAGTATAAGATTGTGCAGAAGTGGGAAACACAGCGGGCCAGTGTGAATCCGCAGAAGCAAGCTGGTTAAAGAACTCAGCAAAAAGGGAATGACTAAGGATCAGAGCTGGTTCTGTAACTACTCGGAGGATGACAATTATCAACAGCCATTTCATAACTATGGGTTGGAACATTCTGATGCACGCTCAGAAAAACTAACATTTTAGTGTTTAAAATGGTTCCGCCGCTTACAAATCATGGCACATTTAAGCTCTGCAAAGACTCTTTCATGAAGCAGAGCTATTTTTCTCTGAATTAGTAACCTCCACAGATCCACACTCAGGATGCACACATGGGGCATGATGCAACTCTCGTTTACATCAATGGGCGTCTTTCCATGTATTTCAATACGATTTAGATTGGGCCCATTCATGATGAACCCTGTTGACTTTGGAGCCATTAGCAAATGAGAGATTTAAGTACTTACTACAAGCTTCTCTATACACAAAAGGCTATTTATATTGTATCATTTACCTGCATATCCAGATCAACATGATGATCCAAAGGCAACTGAGGACATGCCTAGATAAGTAGGGATATGTAGAAGTTATCAATTTTGCGGCACATCTCAATGTCATTTTTTTTTAAATATTACCATTTTGAACTGAATAGAAAACATAATATTTATCTTAGTTATGTGTTTTTCACAACATACTATATCTCTCTTGAATGCCAGTAAAAAAGGACGGCAGATTCTAGGACCTTCCACAGGAATGGAGGCTTTCTGTTGAGTCACCCTGACATCAGGTGCGCATATGCACAGTAATTTTTTCTCAATTTTAATTGCAGGTGGAGCTTATTAACTCCAGCCAAGCTTTGGGCCTGATTACACAGGCCATTAAAGACAATCAGAAGACTTCCTCTTACTTTAAGGGACTTGGGATCAGGACCTTTAAGAGAGGCTGAGGCCTGGGCTACACTGCAGGGGGGAGTCAACCTAAGATATGCAACTTCAGCTGTGCGAATTGCATAGCTGAAGAAGCAGTGTCTTAGGTCGACTTACCTGACTGCCACCACAGTGGCGAGTCAACCGCGGCCGCTCCCCCATCGACTCTGCTTCCTCCTCTTGCGGAGATGGAGTTCCGGAGTCGACGGGGAGCGCGTTCGGGGATCGATTTATCACATCTAGATGAGACGCGATAAAATCAATCCCCGATACATCGAACACTACCCACTGATCTGGCGGGTAGTGTAGATGCACCCAGAGTATCTCTCTGGATCAAAGGAACTAGGGACTGGGACAGAGGAGATCCTGCAGGGAAAAACCTAGGAACAGACAAACTTGAGGAGAAACGTTAGGCTGATGTTTATGATTTATAGTTATTTAAGCTAAGAAAAAAATCAAACAAGAAAAGGTATTTGCATTATATCCAGTGAGAGTATCCTCTGTTCAGAGCATGGAGGGGACTCTACCGGCTTACAGGGAATTGCAGAGGCTAGACTTGTATACTCTAAACATACAGCAAACAGAAACCCAGCTGTAATATATCAAGTTAAATAGCTGTAATTGTGCATCCAGAACATGCAACTCTCTGGCAAAAATATTATACAAAGATAATGGCACAATCCTACCTCATTGGTCCTCTCCGAACGTTGACAGCTCTCTGCATTCTTATTGTCAAAATCTCCAGCTTGCGTCATGGTTTCCTCTGTTCTTTCAAGAAACTATACAAAGTATGGAACGATATGAAAATGTAGCACAAAAATAATGTGGTATGAAACATGCATAAATAAGTCAGTGACATGTCTTAAAAGAAAAATAAAAAATGCCTGTAATACAAAGTAACAAACATTAGATTAGATTTATCCAGGAAGATCAAAAGGGAGTTAATACAGAAAAACAGAAATAATTCATACATAGTACACTGAAATCTGAAATTTTACATTCCCTCACTGCTGCACATCCTTCTGAACTGTACAAAAATGCTAATGTAGCCCCTTTCTGCAAACACCTTTCCCCCTCCCCAAGCCATCTTTCCATTGTGCCTGTTGTATTTTTCCATTTAATGATTATTTTTATTTCCTACTACTTTATGATCTTTTTCTCCATTCATGGGGGGGGGGGGGCCCTCTCGCTGAGCAGGGCAGACCCTGTCTAACATGACATAATAAAAAAATATTTACTATTACACTATAGGCTAAATACTGCTTTGTCCTTCACTGATGTATCATGGGGATGGAGGAGGGAAAATGAGGGTGCCAAGAATGTCTTCTTTCCCCCTGTCCTACCTTCCTCAGGACCCAGTTAGAATGCTGCTACTAGCACTCCACGAGGAGAGAGACAGGATGAAAGCCACTGTCTAGTGTTATCCAGTAGTACTCCAAACCTCCAAGGAGGCTGGCCAGACAACTTGGGAGCAAGGCCAGGAACCCCTTGTATTGTGCTTGTTAGAATTCAACAGCAGGAGTGACAGACACATGCAGGCAGAATTCTCCCCCGCCACAGCTCAGCTCCCCTAGCCATTTGCCTCTAGCAACAGATCTCAGAATTTAATCTTTTGTCTAGAGGCAGCTAAAAAGGTTCCAATGACAACAATACTAATTTTAAAATGATTAATTTGATTACATCAAGGGGCAATATTCTGGCAAGTCCCTGCAAGAAGCCCTCACACAGCAACTGGAAAGCGGAGGAGTTTTCCACTGAAAACTTGGCTCTCCTGAAACCAAGCTGCAGTGAAGTCATTCCACTATTCTGTGACCAGTGTCTCAGAGTAGAATTCCAGGAGAGGCTTTGGCCCCCATTTCTGTTCATATACATCTAAGTTCAACAATGGTTTCAATGCACAAACCCTCATATAGTTTATTTATGTTCCTGATTAGATTGGTTTTCAGGGCCAGGGAAGAGAGAGAGAACATTGGGCAGATTATAAGTATTCAGTAATGCTACTTATACAAAGTATACAAACCAAATGTTTAGGGCATTTCAGCAGAATTAGCCCATACTGCGGTATCAGTATAGTCTTATTCTACACAAGACCTCTCAGTAATTTGATTAAGAGATTTTTGTAAAGGAACTTTGGTGCTGGAAGCTCCTTAAGAAATGGAAATGAGACACAGGAGAATCTATTACCTGTAAGTAGCATTTTCTGAAGGTAGTATGGTCTGTCTAATCTGTAGACAACACATGGTATTGGGAGAGTGGATTCATAGCTCTATTAGACAAGGATTTTAGTCTTGGAGCAAGGCTGTAATGTACATGCCTTAAAAGCAGTAATAGCACACTAGTTCGTTTAACAGTCAGCTCCTTTCTGACCTAGACTAAAGAAAAATTACCCTAAGTTCAATAAAGACGAAAAGGCAGATTCTTAAACATGGCCAGGGGAGCAGTTGTTCACTGAGCCCTTGGGCACATAGCATTTTAGAGATGCTTTGGGAGGAAAGGAGCTGATGACTAAAAGTAGTGCATGTTGAATTTATAGCCTCGATGCATGCGCAGGGCAGTGCTAATGGTTATGATGTGAAGAGATAAACCTGCTTCCCTGATGTCACCCTCTAAAGAAACAAGGCTCGAAGCATGTGGATCCAGTCTCAGATTAAGAGAATTCTGCAGGTGTAGTGAGGATGTGTGAATATCTTTTTCTCTATTAGCAGTAGAGAGTAGATACGTGGGTTTCTTACTCTGACTTGTTTACCGTGTATATATGTACTAGCAGTGAATGAGAAAAGCACTTTCACCTTCTACCTCCCAGCAAAGTAAAACACACTACTTTTGTTTACACATGAATTTTAAGTATTCATTTAAGAAACACAATAATAGTGGGAGCTGAATGGTGCAGTGTATTAGTAGTTTCCCCTTTATCTCTAGAGCCCTGTATTCAAATCCTGCTTTGCGTCTCAGGTTTGAATTAATTTGGTATTTTCATCCAAATCCCCATTTTCGGCAGTCTCAGAACTGGAGTAGCAGAGAGGCTTTGGGAGGAAAGGAGCTGTAAACCAGGGCTCTGATGTACAGGCAAAGTTGTGCTCCACTGACTTCAATGGACACTGAGCTTACTCGCTGATTATTTAAAATTTAAAAATTGGAAAATATTAGCTAATTATGGCATCCAACAATTTATAATCAGTATCTGATTTTCAAAATGAGGCTGTAGGGCCAAGCTTTCTATTTAAAGCTAGTTATATTCATTTGTGCTCATACTTACCTGATTTATACAATTACCAACACAGAACAACTATCTTTTATTAATCAGCATCATTTGCTGGGGCGTATCCCCCTTTGCAGGCCAATAGGTGAATCCATAAATTATGCTGCTCACAATGAAACTATTAACATTTACACTAAACAGACTTCAGTATAGCATTACAGCAACTGGCTGCAATTTGAGTCTTTTGCTGCTAAAGTCTCAGAGATTGAAAAGAAACTTTCTGTGCTCCAAGGAATACAATCTAATGTTCGACAAAATATTAAAAGAAAATAAGTGGCTTAGCGCCAGGCGGAAATCTATTGAGAATAAGCTGCCTATTTAAAATATTTCCTTAGAGACTGAAAACCTTGAGAATGTTTTTCCTAAATGAACCACTGATATGCTTGGATTGCAAAGATCCCTGGAGCCCTGAAGGCTGGAATCAGTGAAGCTGTTTCTCTTACAGAAAGCAGATGTTCAGAGGACAGTGCAAAAACAGCCCTTTTATCTTTGCACCACCATCACATGAGAGCCAAGAAACAGACTACTCAGGGCTGATCGTCTTTTAAAAGATGCCTTGCAGAGGATCTTAGGTGCAGATTGATCTGGTCTGAATTCCAGTTTTGTTAAAGAAAAGAAAGGTCTGTGCATTTTAAGATGCACCCAAGAGGGCTATATGTCCAGACCTTTCTTTTCTTTAACAAAACTGGAATTCAGACCAGATCAATCTGCACTATATATATCTCTTGTTATATCCTGACAAATTCCATATAGAACACAGACACTGGTGTCTTCTTAGCAGTGCATGCTAACAGATACCACTGCAGCACCACGCCCGGCAGAATCCAGTATTTTTCTCATTTATTTTCAGTTTGTAAAAATGCACCAATCATGGCCGATAGCCCAAAATCACAAAGCTGGTCTTTTACTGACAGGACTGATTATATGGCCCATATAAACCCTTAAAATGAAACACACTGAACTGCTGAGCCTTTAACTTTGAAGTCCAATATTACCTTAGTCACTCTGGCACTGTTTCAAAAGCATTTTTTACTTACCCCCTGGCCTTTAGCAGCATTTTATATACAGGTTATTTTACAAATTTCTCCCTTATTTATTCTAAAGCTAGCTCATGTATATAATTCTTTAGTGAATGGCCTTTCACGTTCCAATTGCAACAAGACAAGCACAGGAAGGCACAATATTCTTGGTTCTGGTATTCTCAGCACATACCAGTGCTGCCACTGGCATCAAATGTAGAATCAGTGAGGGGGCAGTGCCCTCTACAGGACTGCTAAGCAAATTTCTGGAAATATGAATATATATGTACTAACCCCCATTTTTAACATGTATATTTTACCCACTCGACTTTCAGTGCTAACCTAGTTATCTATAAATCTGGACGTTAACTGTTTTTTTAAAGTGGATGTCATCCCAAGATACCTAAAGCAGTACCTTTAATCTGTAATGAAGTATACATTTAAATTAAAAGTAACATGAGAGGCCTGACTTAAATGACAGAATGCAAGGAAATGAAGTCTGAATTTTGATAACCGTCTTTACAATTCATCTGCAGAATATGAGATAAATTCATCCTGTGTTCCCAGGAATCTGCACCACCTAGGCAATACATGCCACACAGCCCATAAATGAGTTCAATACCTAAACACAACTGAAAGATATTATTTTAACGTTGCATTTTCTGTTCTAAAGAGATTTAGAAATTCAAGATAGAACATGCTGGTCATACTCATTGTTCCTTTTGCTCTTGATCTCATTATCATTCAGCACATGGTGCACAAGGAAGGTGAAATTAAAGAAACAAAAGAAAGGTATTAGCAATAGCATTTAAAGCAATAATCTATGACAGGCCATGAAAGTGAACTGGACATGTCCACATATTTCCCTTCTCTTCTTGTATAACAGGACAAATATAGGGACCCAATATCCAGAATCTTTTCCGTCAGATTGTGAAGCTGCTATGCAGAGAGTACTTCAGCCCCACGGCTGAAGCAGTCCTAATTAGTGAGCAAATAATTGATATTTCAGTTTGATGGCTGAATCAAAAAAAAAATCTAGTTTTGAATGGAATCTAGATTTTGTATTTTCTTTACTCACTGAAACAAAAAAACCAAACATTTTGGTATGAATTGAAATGACATTTCATTTTGAAAATGTCGGTTTGAAATGCCATCATTTCAAAAATCTCATTTTGAAACAAAACACCAACATGAACTACTTCAACATTTCCAAAATATTTGTCTGGGGGGGGGGGGGGGGAAGAGATGTTCCCAGCAGAAACTATTTGCTAAATTTGACCCAAATTCACAAGTAGTTTTGGCACCTTAAGAAATGCAAGTTTTGGTGAATTTACTACAGTAGATTCCCGATTATCCGGGCGCGGGTTAACCAGGCTGCGGATTAACCAGGATGTCTAAAGGGGTCGGTAGGGGAAGCCCCAAAGCGGCAGCGGGCTAAGCCTTAGCCTGTCGCTGCTTTGGGGCTTCTCCCGTTGGCCCCTTATGAGCTGGGGTCTCAGCCTGCTTCCAGCCTGGATGTAGGAAACCCAGGCTGGCAGCGGGCTGAGACCCCGGCTAGCAGGAGCCTGGGGGGAAAGCCCAAAGCGGCAGCAGGTTGAGTGCTGAGCCCGCCGCCGCTTTGGGCTCTCTCCCCAGGCTCCTGCCACCTGCCCCACTCAGCTCCCGCTGACAGCCTGGGTGCAGGGAACCCAGGCTGACAGCGGGAGCAGACTGGGGCAGGAGGCAGGACCCCGGCTGGCAAGGTGCCAGCGGGGAAAACCCCAAAGTGGCAGCAGGCTAAACGCTCAACCTGCCGCTGCTTTGGGGTTCCCCCGCTGGCCTCTTGCCAGCGGGGGTCTCAGCCTGCAGCCAGCCTGGGTGTAGGAAGCGGGAGCTGAGACTCCCAGCTAGCAGGAGCCTGCGGCGAAACTAAAGCAGCAGCAGCAGGGGGTTGAGAGCTCAGCCGCTGCTGCTTCTCAGCTCTCTGCCGCTTTAGACTTTCCCCTCAGGCTCCTGTCAGCGGGGGGAGGAGGGGGGTCTCAGCTCCCACTGCCAGCCTGGGCTTCCTACAGCCAGGCTGGCAGCAAATTGAGACCCCAGCTGGCAAGGATCCACCGGGGGAAACCCCAAAGCGTCGGCAGGTGCAATGCTCAACCCGCCGCCACTTTGGGCTCTCTCCCCAGTCTCCTGCCAGCCGGGGTCCTGCTGCCTGCCCCAGTCAACTCCCGCTGCCAGCCTGGGTGTAGGAAGCCCAGGCTGGCAGTGGGAGCTGAGACCCCCTGCTGACAGGAGCCTGCGCGTGCGCGGGGGGGGGGGGGGGGGAGGGGAGAGAGAGAATCTAAAGCGGCAGAGAGCTGAGAAGCAGCAGCGGCCGAGCTCTCAGCCGGCTGCTGCTGCTGCTTTAGTTTCCCCGCAGGCTCCTGCTAGCTGGGGTCTCAGCTCCTGCTGCCAGCCTGGGCTTCCTACACCCAGGCTGGCTGCAGGCTGAGACCCCAGCTGGCAAGGGGCCAGCGGGGGAAACCCCAAAGCAGCGGCAGGCTAAGCGCTCAGCCCGCCGACACTTTGGGGTTTCCCCCCGCTGGCCCCTTGCCAGCCAGGGTCCTGCCTCCTGCCCCAGTCTGCTCCCGCTGTCAGCCTGGGTTCCCTGCACCCAGGCTGTCAGCGGGAGCTGAGTGGGGCAGGTGGCAGGAGCCTGGGGGGAAAACCCCAAAGAGGCAGCAGGTTGAGTGCTCAACCGGCTGCCACTTTAGAGTTTCCCCGCAGGCTCCTGCTAGCCGGGGTCTGAGCTCCCGCTGCTAGCCTGGGCTTCCCACACCCAGGCTAGCAGGGGAGCTGACTGGGGCAGGTGGTGGGACCACCACCATCCCCTCCCCCCACCCCCAGGGTGGCCGGCGAACAAACACCCCCCACCACTACCCCCCCGTAGATGCTTGATTATCCGGGATTTTATTAACCGAGATTAAGGTTTTCCCGGTCATCCCGGATAATCGAGAGTCTACTGTATTTGCTAAAAAAAATTAATCCCCCCACCCCAGTTCTACTCCTAATACACCCCAGCCACAGGCAAAAGAACAGAGGACCCAATGGTTGTTCTCCTGCACGTCTATCAGCCCAATCTTCTACAGCTCCGTCCCATCCTTTGTATGCTGCTCTGTGTTGCACTGATCCCTAAAACACAGGTTCTTCATCTCTATGCATAGTGGAACCACCTCAGTTTTGTTGCTAGTGGGAGCTATGTGGTCTCAGAGATGGAACAGATATGTTCTACAACTTATAGGACTACACACTGCAGTGAGAACAGTTCTCAGATAGCTGAGGAATGCATAAAGCAGCCACAGTGGGATACCTAAATGTTATGGAGTTTGAAACTTTCTTCGAAAAATAAGATCAACCACTCCTACCTGCAAATTTGCAAAATAAATAGATTATAGAGCCAATTAATATTTTAAAATATATGTTTTCTTAAAAAACAATTGAAAATATTGCTGAACACTAAAAATACTTTTGGCCTGATACTCAGTTGCCCTGCACCTGATACGGTTAGTTACATCATTTTAAAATGGAGTATAAAATATTAGAAGTCTGATCTAGCAGTGTTTTATATCCACTTTGCACTGATATAAGTGACCATACAAGGTGCAGCACAACTGAGAATTAGGCACAATATTTTAATACAGAGATCTTACCTCATTCTGGTTTAATATTTTCAGTGTTTCTTTCCCCTGTGTGTCTGATCTGGAGAGTCCAAGTTGCTTTTTCTTTAGCTCTTGGTTAATTGAATGCAGGTCCTTAACCATCAAGATTAGTTCAGCAACCTAAATACACACAAGTAAACAATCAGAAACTATAAAGCTCTTCCTAACATATAAAGAAAGAGAGATTTAAACCTCTTTAACTAACACTATGTTAAACTTCCAAATTACAATCATAGAATTTCAGAGTTGGAAGGGACCTCAGGAGATCATTTAGTCCAACCCCCTGCTCAAAGCAGGATCAATCCCATTTTTGCCCCATATCCCTTAATTCCCCCCCCCCGGATTGAACTCACAACCCTGGGTTTAGCAGGCCAATGCTCAAGCCACTGAGCTAGTCCTCTCCCCATGAGTTAGTCCTCCCCCCGGAAGTAACTAACATAACTAATGTTAGTTACTTCCAGTAAAGATTAATACTTCAATCTCTGCCCAAGGGATTGCATGCATTTGAACCAGTAACACTATACAAATATATTAGATGCTAGTGTTCAAGGAATGCTAATTTGGAAGACTTCAATCGTGAAGCTCAGGTTTCAAAATTCACTAGCAAGAAAAAAGTTCGGGTTCTATCATGCCTGCAGGTTGACTGGGGAAAAAGTTGTTTTGATGCAAACGAAAGCTATGTTACAGGAACGGAGCAGCAGCATTCACTGAGAAGCATTAAAAATTAAGGAGTCTGATCTCCAATCTATTACCATTTCTATGCAAGTACAATTTCATGGAGTTGCACATATTTAAAAGTAGCAAACCAGAGTGGAGAATCAGGCTCCAAAACACTTTTGCAGACATTAACAACCTATACTCACCTAGTGTATTAATGTATTTTGTTAATAAGTGCTCCCAAATTTAGAGCCACATATATATTTCAGAGATACAGGAGGCATGGTCTAATGAGAGTCAATATGGATTCTGCCACTGATTCTCTTTATGATCTCGGGCAAATCACTTAATCTTTCTGGGTTTCAATTAACCAATCTTAAAAGGTAGAACTATTAATACTTACCTATCTTTTCATTGGCCATGACTGATGTGAGGTTTCATTAATATATATTTGCAAAGGACTTTGATATTGAAAACTATTCTTTAGGATGAACTCAGGCATGGTTTAGTGGTTAGCAGAAAGGACGATCTGGGTTCTGTACCCTGTCACAGCCTTGATGTGTTACCTGGAGCAAGTCACAATCTCTTTGTATTCAGTTTCTTCTTCTACAGAATGCAGATAATAATTCTAGTCTACCTCACAAGGGACATGGGGAGTCTTAATACATGAAATTTGTCAAAGCACGTGGAGATCCTTGGATGGAATGTGCTATAGAAGCGCAAATCATAACAATCACCACCATCATCTTTTATTATTATTATTAAGGAGGAATCTGTGAAATGTTCTGCTCTTGGAAGGCTTACAGATCAAAGAATTTATTTGGGGTTTCTATACAGCCATACAGTTTAAGGCCAGAGAGCACCACCAAATCATCTAGTCTAATCTCCTGTCACAGATGAGAATGTTTAAATACTTTCAGAATACCCCAACTGTCCCTAAATGATCAAAACGTTTTTGTGTATTAGAGAGACAGAAAGAAACTATACATGTAGGAGAGTTAAGCCATTAAAAACAGTAAATAATAAAACAAATCTATACCTTTTTTTTAAGTTCTTCAAGAGACAGATGGTCCACCTGCAGGTTTAAATGATCGTGCTCTCCTAGGCAAATACTCATATAAGATGTTTGATCTCCACAAAAAGAAAAGGTTTCATCTGTCAAAATAACCAAGAGTGGATATCATTTGAGATACATTTATATGGGAATACAACCCAAAAATGCAAAACAAGGACATTTTAAAATAAGTGCATACTACTAAAACTGTAGGAACTACAGAGTTAAATGCTTCATCCCTCACACTAAGCTTTCTGTTTAATTGAAAGAACTTCCCCCTTACATTCCTTTGTGCCTCTGACATCTAGACATGCTGTATTTTCCATGGTTATCAGCATGCATTGTGAATCTAATTCTGAATTATAATTTGCATATTTAGCATTACATTTAGAAATAATTTTCAATGACGAAAAGTAAGGCATGAATAGTTATTCTGTTTTAGCCAGAATTTTGTGAAAATGAACTGTAAGTCCCAATGGTAAAAGCCAGCTTAACTAAAGTTAGTGAATTTTCTTTTGCCATTGGTTCAACAGACTGAATAGAAGATAGCTGCTTATTCCTCTCCTATACAATTGTGTTACGCAATTTGTTTACGCAAACAACAAAACACTGGTTCATATCCAATACAGCTTACAGTACACAGTAACACTATTTATATATGGAGGATGTAGTCCAGTGCTTAGAGTAGGAAAGACACATCTAAGTTCTATTCCTGTGGTTGACTGGTCAATTCGTAACTCTGGTGTTCATAACTCTCAGGATCTACTGTATTAATAAGCTTTATCTTGCTTCAAGGAAATTCCAACATAATAGAACTGGATTTTTTTTTCTGCTTTTGAAAATGCATGTCATGTTAGGTAGAATCTACCCATTTCTCTAAAGAGAGGCTATTCATCTAATATCGTGGAAGAATTAGATTCCATAGCCAGGAAGTGATCCCATGGCGATGAAATTATCCAAAGCCACGGATCCTTGACTTTCACAGAGAACAGTAAATTCTGTGGATATGAAACTGTAGGCAGCTTGAAATTATCACTGCAGCAGAATTGCCATAGAATTGCTAACACTGACTGCAGGAGAAGATAAAAGCGGTTCCTACACCCTGAATGCTCAAAGCCACTCCATTACAAATTCCCAAAGTGATCATCAGTGCAAGAAAACAGACAAAAGATCTTTTTACACCTTTATCTACTTTCAACGTTTTCTACACAATCACAACAAACTGAGTGTAATAAAAGCAGTTCTCTTGTGTGCGAAAGATAAAGGACCAGGCCATGTTACCACACATAGACAAACCTCTGTTTTTTGTGTCCTTAATTTGATCCTCCAGCACCTTCCGTAGATTCCGATTAGCTAAAATATCTTCCTCCAGTTGTTTTCGCAACAAAAAAATGTTGTTCAACTCTGTTTGCAAGCTATTTATACTAAAAAAGAAGAAATCAGAAAGTTTTAAATATTTCTTTTAGGTTTCAATTCAAATCTTTTAAAATGTTTTGCTGTGTTACCTATCTTTTATACATCAAGGCTTCCATAAATACTCTCTTCCAGATTGCTTTCATTGTTTTTCATCATACACTTATCCTGATGCATAAAATAAACAAATCCCTATATAACAAGGTATCTATGCCATCTTTCTAGCAGTTTTGAGAACTATTATTTGTAAGTCACCCTGAGCAGGGTAGATATATTTTACAGGCCATCTTCTAAATAATTCTTTTTCAGGAAAATCAAAATCACTAGTTTATGAAAAGTACATCCGGAAGATATCACTAATATGCTATATTGATGGCCCTGTGTATTCCATTATACTTCAGTCATGGAAATTGTGGCAAAATCCACCCCTTGCCATAGAATTGTTCTATAGAACCTAAGACTTTGTCTAAAAAAACAGATATAGAGCCCTTTATGGTTATAAAGATTGTGACACCCCAGCACCCCCTTATTCACCACTGTTCTAGAATTAGGATATGTTTTGCACAAAGTATGCCTTGGGAGGTGTCATTCTAAAAGTCTTGCTTTGCTAGACATTAATATCTTATTGGATTCTATGTGCTATCACCATATGTGAAGTTATGAAGATTGGGTAGGTATGTGTTACTGAACACATGTCGCGAGGTTGAAAACACCCACAAGCAGCCTTTCAGGTACAACAGTAAAAAAGACCAAACAATGTTAATGGCTTATAGAAGAAATGCACACAAGCACAAGGGTTACCCCAGGAACTGTGTACAATAGAAATCTCTCAGAGATAGCTCTACGCAACGGGAACTGTTTGACCCAGGTCACAGCAAAAGAGCTTTCCAGCAAGTGGGGAGAAGATATAAGGGGGGGGAGGGGGATGACATCATAATAGTACCTCACTCTCCCTACAACAACACACCTGGAAACACCTGAGAAACGAAGATTGAACTGGGGGAAGAGATGATCCCAGGCTAACAGGGTTTCTAGTCTGTGTATGAAAACCTGGAAAACCCAAGCTGCAAAGTCAAGGCAGCTTGTGCCTTGAGAATCTGACAGCCTGTTTATCACTCAGGATGAGAATTCGCTAATTCATATCCTACCTATCTAGTATCTTAAACTCAGTTTGTGGTTCTGTTTATTTACTAGGTAATCTGGTTTGATCAGTTTGTGATCACTTATAATCACTTAAAATCTATCCATTTGCAGTTAATAAACTTATTTTATGTTTTAATCCAAACCAGTTTGCATTTGACTAAGGTGTCGGGGGGAAATCTCAAGCTTGGTTACCACAACTGTGCTTGGTTCTCTTCACATTGAGGGAGAGGCGGACCGAGTGTTAAACCATATACTGGCCAGACTGGACATGGGGAGATGGTACTGCTCTGGGGTCCTGGGCTAGTGGCTAGAGTGCCTACATGTAACTTTAACTGGGTGTGTCCCTACCTGTGTGAGTGCTGGTGAAAGCTTGGAGAGCTTTGCAACTTGTCACAGCAGCATAGCGTGAGAGGGAGCCCAAGCCAATGGGTCAGAGGGCTCAGTGGTACCAGTTTCAGGTGGCACTCTGGGGGGAACCCATCACAAAGAAAATCTTGAAAATGTGAACCAAATTGAAGTGTTGTTTTCCTCTGAAAAAAAGCTCTGAGAAGTATAAATTGTCTCATTTATCTAATTGGGGTGCTAATTCCAAAACCTAAAAATGACAATTTAAGTGTCAACATTAACTAAATTAATTACAGAGCATTTTAGCAGGAATGTCCACAAAATGTGCTTATCCTAGACTCCCAAACTGTCTCCCATTCCTCCTGCATGTCAACAGACCCAGCTGTCCCCTACCTAGCTGACAAAAGCTTCAGTTTACTCCACCACACACCTCGGCAATTTCAATAATACATTATGAACAGTCAATTAAAAAAACCTTGCAGTATATTGAGAACTGAAAATGAAACAGCTTAAAATAATTTGAATTTGATATTAAAATAACAAGGTGCTACTGCACTGATTATATATTTATTTTCATATTTAATTCATGCAGAACCTCAATATTTTAATATAAATGAAGCTGCTACAGAATTTCCATCCTACTGCACCAACGTAGCTCACAATCCAGGGACATTTCAACAGAATTTAGGTCCAGCTTGGTAAGGATTACACTGGGGCACATTACACTTACATGAGTGCAGTAGGATTGCATATAAATGCATAGTAAATAAACTTGTTTCAGCAAAACCCATGCTGTTAAGGACCTGTGTACAAAAAGATTTTTATTCCATCTTCCAACAATATGACAACCATGCTGCTGTCAGTATTTTTTCCACAATGATTGGTTTAACCAACTCTCCCTCACTCAAGAATATAATCTAAGGGAAAGGTCTCAATACTATTAAATGCTCAGCAAAAATAAAACACTTCTAAAAGCTAAGTAAGCACACCTCCATCTCCTCTTCACAGCTTAATGCTTTTACTGGAGAAAACAAATATTCCCCGCTGTGGGGAGACAAAAGAGATGTTGTGGTCGTGGCTCTGAGAAGGGGACTCTTCCAAAATGTAACCATTAATGTGGTTTGGAATAAATAATACCTAAAAAAAATGACACACATCAACCAAAACCAGGATATATTCTTTGTCTAAAACCCATTTTGTTAATGAAGGTCAGCACATGACTGTAGAAATTATTTGCAGGGCTTGTCTAATAGCACACTGGACCTTTAGGTTCTGGCTTCAAGAATGTAAGCACCACAATCTGATGCACACTGCATTGGACTGGGGGTCAGAAGACCTGGCTATTATTTCCAGCCCTTCCACAGCCTCCTTGTGTGACTGTGAGCCAGTCACTTCCTTTCTCTGTGCTACACTTTCCCCATTTATATAACAGGCACGATCCTGCTCCCATTGAAGTCAGTAGCGAAACTCCCTTTGTCTTGAAAGGTGCAGGATTGAGCCCAGTGATACTTCCTCAGCTTTGTAAGGGGCTTTGAGATCTATAGATGAAAAGTGCCACATCAAAACTAAGTATTGGTTACTAGTATTACACCTAATCCCTACAGTCTTCAGATTAAAGAAGGGAGTTTCAGTATTAGAAATCATAACACAAGAACTAGGCATCACCAAATAAAATTAATAGGCAGTAGGTTAAAAACAAACAAAAAGAAGTATTTCTTCACACAACGCACACTCAACCTGGGGAACTCCTTGCCAGAGGATGTTGTGAAGGCCAAGACTATAACAGGGTTCAAAAAAGAACTAGATAAATTCATGGAGGATAGGTCCATCGATGGCTATTAGCCACGATGGGCAGGAATGGTGTCCCTAACCTCTGTTTGCCAGAAGCTGGGAATGAGTGACAGGAGACGGATCACTTGAGGATCACCCGTTCTGTTCATTCCCTCTGGGGCACCTAGCACTAGCCACTGTCGGAAGGCAGGATACTAGGTTAGATGGGCCATTGGGCTGACCCAGAAATGCCATTCTTGTGGTTCTTTAAATGAGATGTTAAATCAAACTCTCTTCTACATGTGTCTGCTGACTATTCAAAAAGAAATCAATAATCCCACTACAGTAGGGAATAATCCCTGTTTTCTGACCACTAACTCCTCTCTCAATAAAACAGATTCTATTGTCTAAGGGCATGTTTACACTAGCAAGCTTACAGCAGTTCAGCACTCGTGTAGCCGCTCTATGGTGACGGGAGAAAGCACTCCCAACAACATAATAAAGCCACCTAAACAAGCGGCAGTAGCTATGTCCAGCAGGAGTGTGTCTTCCGCTGGACATCAAGCTGTGCACATGAGCGCGTATGCTGGCAAAATTTATGTTGCTCACAGGGGGGGCTTTTCCTAGCCCTGAGTGTTATAAGTTTTGTTAACATAAGAGGTAGTATAGATACGGCCTAAAGATGTATGTGAGCTATTGTGAAATACATAAAGACCTTTGCTACACACTCGCTCCACCACCAAAATCTTATCTAAACTCGTGCTTTGTAATACACTTTGAAATACTTTAAAGAAAACACACACTAAAAACACACTATAAACACAATCATCTTGTTCTCTTTTAAACTTCCCAAAAAATCTGCTTACTTCCGTTGCTATAAATGTAAAATTAATGAAGTAATTTTCACACCCCACAATGAGATAGGTAAGTATTAACTGTATTTTAAAGAAGGAGAAACTAAGGCACATTGGCACAGACTTCAAGAGGGGTCAGCACCCAGCAACTCCCACTGTGATGATTTTGGTCAGATTTTCAAAAGACCTGGCCCCGCAATGAGCTAGGTTCTTTTAAAAATCTAGCCATTCATTTTGGTGCCCAAAGAGATTATGGTTACAATTTTCAAAAGCCTTAAGTGATTGATTTCATGGGAGTTAAACCCATAGGCACTTTTAAAAATCCCAGAAGTGCATCTTTAGGCATCTAAATACCTTTGCCAATCTGGCCTTAAGGGACTAATTCATTTTTGAAAATTTTACCCTAATGGACTTGCCCAGAGTCGAACAGAAAATCTGTGGCAGAGCCAAGGATAGAACCCAGATCTCATGTCTTTCGTGCCTAGGCTTCTGCCACTAAACAATGCATCCTCTCATGATTTATTTATATCATGTTATAGAAGTATTAAACAGGCACATCAACATAATTTAGATGCCCTTGCCATAAATTTCAGGACTTGTATATTTAATTTTACATAACACACCACAAATCCCCCGTCCCCTTGAGCAATTCACAATCCCAACTGTTATAAGTCTTCACATTTCAAATGTTTTGGGGGAGAAAATGAGTCTTCCAACAAATCCTGAAAATCATCAGAGTGGGGCTATTTTGGACCATACAAACTAGTCCATGCATCCCCCCTTTTAAAGTAGCCATTTGGGGCCAATTCTGGCCTAGTGTAAACCGTGAAACTCTACTGATTTGACAGGGAAATTGCACCATCTTGTCCAACTTGTAGCACAGATGACCTCAAGCAAAGAAGAAATAACATTTACCTGTCTGAGTCTTTCAGAGTCTTCACTAGAGCAGAATAAATGTGCTGCTCTTTTCTTAAAGCAAGAATCAACTCTTCATATTCAGATTCTTTTCTTTCCTGAGTTAAAAATAAATTCATATTAATCCAAGAAAGTGATTTTAAGTGTGTGCGCGCATACGTAAGAATTATATATTTATATTCTCTAGAGATGACAATTATGTCAGTCTCTGCTTTTAAGAGAAGGCAAAAGAACAACTAGTGCTGGAGTAGCAGAAGAGAATCAGAGTTGAATCTGAAAGCTATTCATCTATATATATAAAAGTCAAATGGTGTATGCGTGTATGTATGTGCACTTACTCCTTCCACACCATTTGAGCTAGACTTGAAATTTGGTACAGTTATAGGTCTTAGGGTCCTAATCAGGGTAAGAGTCAAAAAAATTTCAAATCTCACCTCTGACGCCCCCCAGGGGTAAAATTATTTAAAGGCCAATCACATCAGCTGGGCAGCTGCTGTTCTCTGTGACATAGTTATGATGTCATAATACGCCCTCCAACGGACCCTGCATTCGCGCAGCTCTCTGCCCCCTCCCACCTCCAACGGACCCCGCACTCGCTCAGCTCTCTGCCCCCTCCCCCCTCCAACGGACCCCGCACTCGCTCAGCTCTCTGCCCCCTCCCCACCTCCGACGGACCCGAGTTGGGTTTGGTCGGAGGGTAAGTGAGGTAGGGGTGTCGGGTTTGGTCGGGGGGTGAGGTGGGGGTGTCAGGTTTGGTCGGGGGGGTGAGGTGGGGGTGTCAGGTTTGCTCTCTGCCCCCTCCCCCCTCCAACGGACCCCGCACTCGCTCAGCTCTCTGCCCCCTCCCCACCTCCGACGGACCCAAGCAACGCCGGGTATTTTCGCTAGTGCTACTTAAAAACAACTGTTTTATAAAGAAGGCTAACAGTGCTCTGTTACTTACTTACCATGAAATAGTCACAGATCTAATCAGTGGTTCATCATTTTTATCACAGTATACAAAATAAGCTTCCTACCCCCGTCCCAGCCCCAGCCTCCTCACTTCCAAGAGTTTACACACTACTAAACCAAGAAATGATCTGGCAGACAGGTATTTTGAGGGTTTCATGCTCCACTTGAGAATACTGCTCAAAGCACAAGCACCAGCTTTTTGATTTCCCCAGAGGTGCTCCACCCCAAGCCCCAGTCCCACCCCACCCCTTCCCCCAAGATCCATCCTCACTCCATTTCTTCCTGCCGCACCTTTTCCCCCCAGCCTCTTCCTACCCCCACTACTCCCCCTCCAAGCGCTTCCTGCCCGGCTAATGCATGTCGCTATAGCGCGAATTTGCGTATAGTGCGGCTGCGGCCATAGATCTCAAATTTAATTACTTTAATTGGGATCCATGGTAATGCGGTCCCTGCGTTAATGCGGAAACGCACATGGATCCCAAACCCCTCGTTCTAGCGGCGGTCGAATGTACTTAAATATCTGTTCCAGAAAAAACAATGATGTACCTTTTGAGAGCAAGAATTGCAGGTGTGCTGTTGTAAAACCACACCACTTATAGGTCTATGTTCCCAGTATGTGCCTCAGAGAGATTTCTATGATTTTTGAATTCTCGGCTGTCCCTTTCAGTAGGTGGCATAGTCGGGGGGTGGGGGGATAGCTCAGTGATTTGAGCATTGGCCTGCTAAACCCAGGGTTGTGAGTTCAATCCTTGAGGGGGCCATTTAGGGATCTGGGGCAAAAAATCTGTCAGGGGACAGTACTCAATCCTGCTAGTGTAGGCAGGCGGATCCTGCTAGTGTAGGCAGGGGACTGGACTCGATGACCTTCAAGGTCTTTCCAGTTCTAGGAGATTGGTATATCTCCATTTATTTATTTATTTTATTTACCTCATAAAAATCTTTGAAACATCAGAGGTTTCCCCGTGCCCAGAACAGGAAGTAACTGGAGTAGCCGTGGGATATCAGTTGGCAAATTTTGATTTTCTAATGGCAACCACTGTATTTTCTGCTCTTGTTAAGGGAGAACAAACTCCTAGTGCCTGTAATCATCAGTTTTATTTTTTGACCAAAGATACAGAAAGCAAAAATCAAATTCTCCAGCTTTGTGGAGAAAATTAAGAGTTGATCTATTATAGCAACATACATTTAGAGAACAAGAATTAAAGGTAATTCTGTTTTCTCCATATTACATCCACAAGCTTGGAAACTACTTTCTCCAGAGACACTTTATCATTAGCGAACAGATCATTAAGAGAGGAGAAACCTACACTGTGGATTTCAGCCAGCTGTTAGTACTCCAATTACAATCCCAAAGCAAAGCATTGCAACAAGGACCCAGTTACAGTAATTCTTACTAATGATGCGAAGAGTCATTGCAAATACTGAATTTTTCAAATTAACAAAGAAACCAGTACAAGAGCAGGGACATTTGCAGTTTACTTTTCATTATTCATGCTAAAACTTCATACTTTGTAAATATTCAGTTCATTCTATATTTTGAGAAAGTAATAATGTTTTGATCAACTTAGACTTAGCTTACTAAGAAAAAAGGATAGGACATCATTTTAAAGCTACAAAATCTTCTGGGAAGCACCATATATCTTTATATGTTTGAACTATGCCCTACCACAGTAGTGGCCCTCTTCTGATTGGGGTCTCTGGCCACTACTGCAAGATACATATTAAAGGGTCATTTATATCACAAACAACAAAATATTCAGATTAGCAAGATCTACTGTATTTAAAGAGACGTCCTATAATCAATAAAGTAAATGCAATAGATGGTAGCAGAGATGCTGACTCTCAACCAAAATTGAGTGCTGAAGACTAAAAAGGGAAAATCTAAGCTTCCAGTGGATGGTTAAGAGTCTCCAAAAAGTATCTTGTGAAAGTATTTAGGAAAATTAATTCAGGCTACCACACCTGGGGCATCATATTAAAATTTTGGAACTGTAATGTGTCAAGAATAACCACTAAGCATGGAGGTCAGAAAATATACAGACCATGATTCACATGGAAAAGTTTGATCAGTGAAACAGTGCAGAAGAAAACAACTTAAACACATTCCTGAAGCTTTAGTCTGCTCTAGAGACATGCCTAAGGACTTTTATACATCAATTTTGGTTGAAGAAAAGTACAATCTTGGTGGAATGGGTGTTGCGGTGAGGGAATATCCTTCTCTGAACAAGCAATATCCATCTTTGACAGCACAATTAGAAAAGGACGATTCCATGTCTGTGTTGGAAGCTTCCTCCCCCCATTAGCTGTGGTCATTATCACCAGAAACAAAAGACACAGACACAGCCAAGCTGTATAAATATGTGAGAAGTTCAAGGGAAGGCTTCTTTAGCTTAGTACTGACCATCCTGTATCTCCTAATACTGGAAGATTTCAGCAGAATAAATCCCTCATGAATACCAAGACCAAGGGCTGTTAGAGAACTCAAACCTAAACAGCATATATATTACTACTAAGAATGCGCATGTAATTCAGACTAGAATAGTTTTAGGAGATATGAACACCACAAGCCTCATGGCACCAGTCAGGACTCTGGCCAGTTTGTTGTGACCTGTAAATTCAACTAGCTAGCCAGAAGTTAGATAAAAATGTACAAAAATATGAAGAAATGTTACTTTTACATTTCTGAAAATCAAGAAGAATGAAGAGACACAGAATGATCCGCCCTCTCCTTTTCTGTGTACTATTACTGTCACTCCTAGACAAGGTGTTGGAGTGAATTATTCCAACAAAATCCCCAAAGGTTCATGAAGAGTAAGGCTGATATGTAACCTACATCCTAGCCTAGACCGCTATGTTATGGAAGTTAATGAAACATTAAACCTCTTGACATACAGTGTAAGGGCAAATACGTTAGTGCAGATAGCTGCAAGACATGTAGGATAGAAATATTAAACTTTCACTACAAGACTATGTAAGGAGGCAACCTAATCCATTTAAGTCTGAACCCAAGTCTGAAAATCCATTGCTAAGCAGAGATGCTAGGGCAATTGGAAGGCTATTTTCATCTAAAGATTTCTTATATGGCAAGTGATGGAAGGAAAGGATATACATTTCCACAGTAGGTAACACAACAGCATACAAGATGAGTATCCTGTTTCTTCATGTAAGCAAGAGAGTTTCCTAACAAAATCTAGGTCATTTGGAAACGTCTGCAGGTTGAAGTCTGAATGCTTGAGAGGAGGCTAGAACCTATACTTCCCCACTGACTAACTTCTAGGTGACTAGGCACCCCAGAGATTGGCAGCTTCCTCCAAGACTGCACTGAAATGAGCTCAGACAAACAGTGTGGAGTCCCTAGGAAGAGCTGCACCACAAGATATCACTGAGCCCTCTGTCTAGAGAGGAAGAATAGCATCATAACTGTTCCTATTAGTGACTCTTGTTGGTACATGTTATATTTGCAACAGTTGGAAATGCCGTAAAGATGAGGGCTCGAAGCACCAGTCCCCTGTTTGTACTTTCTAAGGCAGGAGAAGGGGGCTATATATGCATTAGATGTGTTACTCCTTTGGCAGAAATTCCTGTATAGGGGAGTTAGTCAATGTGTAAATGCACTAGTTATGCCCATTTCAATCAGGTCCCATGCAGGGTAGTGAACAAACAGCACATTTAAGTGTGATGATGCATGGACATCAATCTCAAAAAAATGGTTCTTTTCAGCAATAAGCTCACTTCACCAAAATCAGGAACTGAATCACTTCCCTGGTAATGCGCTTGCAACTTCGGTTTCAACAGGCTGAATGCAATGATTGCAATGTGCTCATCACAATTTAATAGACAAGACACATGTTTAAAAAAAAACATGTCAACTGCATCACTTTCCATAGTCATGATGACGCAGCAACAAAGTGCACACTGCATCAATTTCAATAGTTGAGACACGTCTGCAGTACTGCAACAACTGCCTCAATTCCAATTCTCAGGGCACACATCAACTGCTATCCTCCTGCCATATCAATAACTTTGGTGCATTGACTATAATTCCCTGACTACAGCAAATTAAACACCACAGTTGTATGCACACAGTATTCTTCAATTCCCTGATCACACAGTATTAACTCCCTAAATACTGAAGTAATTATAACAAAAGACAAACAATGAGCTGATGACAGGATTTGCAATGTGCTCTGTGTCGGCAGAGAAGTCAGTTTTACTATGGGGGTATCAACTAACAAAATTTCCTATTTCAGCATCAAGTATTGTATAAAATAGCTCAGTTTCTTGGAAAGGTGCATGAGCACAGAAAAGCTACATTACAATAATTATACGGATTTTATTTACACCTACAAAATCAATTTAGAGATAAAAGCTGATACCTCTATGCCCAGTTACTGAAGCACATGCTTTACAAAATGGGCACCCTGTTTTAACCCAAAAGCATAACTAAAGGACTGAGCAAGTGCCTCATCTCATACATTCTTTTGCTTTTGTTGGTACTAAAGTGAACTGCAAAGTTGGAACAACTAAATTAAAATACATTTGTGTGACAAATGGCCCAACTAACAAGGCTGTGTGGAGAGAATAGGGAAAAGGGCATTAAGTACAGAAATAGCAAATATTTTCAAAATTACATAGGAGTCCATTGCATTTCTGCATTCTCTAGTGATAAACCCCACAATGAATCATTCCGAGGCTTCACAGATATCAGAGGAGTCAGCAGTTGCATGACTAACCTAATTACCAGTCCACACATTCTCTCTCTCCACTAGCTCACTACTCTCACTCATGAATCCAAACTTCAATTAGAAGCTGCCTTTTATCCCCACCCCCAATCCTGGTCAAGGCACCCAGGAGTGGTTCAGATGAGTTCCTTTAAAATGTATCTTTACTTTAAAAAAGTAAAAAGATATTAAGAACTAAGTTGCAGCACCTCCCAAATTAGTTTCTTAAAATTTAAAGCAGCAGCTAGGCTAAAATATGGGATTTAGTGTCTTGAATGTATTGGTGATGAGATTCGAACTGCACATTTGGCTGGGAGATGGTGCAGCTCTGTAACTTCATCAAAGAGGCCAAATCAGCCAATGAGAACACAGCTTTGGATAATCAGTACCAAAGACGTACTATTAATATGCCATTATGGGCTCTTCCAGGGAGTGATCTTAGACACTGGTGGAGCTGAGAAGAGAATGGGTTTTGATTAGGTATTGTTCTCAGTCAAGGAGTGAACTAGCACAAGAGAATGGACTGTGATTAGAAGTTGGCATTGGGTCATTACTATGCATAGCTCCATTTGTCATTGTTCTCATTTCTGGCTGTACACCTGTATGGAACGGTACAGAGCCAGAGGGGCCAGTTAGTTTTCATTAACTGTATATGAGTCCATCACTGTAGCATCTTACTTTTTCCTCATGGGGGCAGCTATGTAAATTAAGTGTAGTCAGTTTTGTTCAATGTGTTTCTCTTGCACATAATTATTGAGGCAAAATATCTGACTTTTCACAGGTTTTATTTTTTCTGCTTATGGGTTTGCCGCATACTGTGATGGTTCTGTGGCCAACACGGATACGTTTCCTCAATTGTGAGTTTACCACTCATCCACCAAGTCCCAGTTGGTGCTTATGTGTCCCTTGTTAATTCATTTTGGATTTGCCCAGGGCAAATGGCGTTGTTACCCTCATAGGGAATTAATTCAACACTCTACATAGCACAGCAGGTGTATGTCCTTGAGCAGGTTTCACTAATGAATGGTACATTGTGAAACAAGTGAAGTGATTACTGCTTCATTATTTGGAAGTGGCTGTGCATTTCTTGTTGATCTATTTAACTGCCCTTTTGGAGATCTGAATTTAAACAGTTCTTGGAAATAATAGGAAAAAAGACAAGAAACTTAATGTGTGCCTTCAAATGAAGTCCATTTGTTCTCTACCTTGCACATGATAAAAGCACTAAAAGGACAAAAACATACATTGACAGAGACAGTAGGTAATGTCTCAAAATAGGATTAAAAACTTCATATCTGTATGTGATTGTTTTGCTGGTACCAGAGTCCTATATATAGTAACCAAAATGTATACACTGTGATTTTGTATTATGAGCTCATTTCTGGTGACATATATAAACCACCCTAATTCTTCTTTATTTATATTGTCAAATGAAAAGGACAGCCATGTTATCTATCCAGCCTCCAGTTCTCACCACATGTCCCCACTTCTGAAATCTCCATACTAGTATATGCTTTTAACTTAGTACAGTCTTCTTTCCTTAAATTTACCCTCATTTCCACATACATATCCTGCCCCCAACTGTACACAAAATTCTTACTTCACTTCTCCTTTTCTCTCCTTCGCTCACTCAACTTTGTACATTCTTTCCTCTTCCCTGTTAGAAGCACACCAAGCTCCCTTCTCCTCCTCCTTCAGTAACATGTCCAAAAACCTAAATGTTCAGTGAAATATTCCAGCCACAATGACCATACAATTATCTGTTCTGCGTTATACAGAATTTTGCCTGCTTGTGCCTTCAGATTTTAAACTGTGTGGGGCACAGACTTGTATTTTCATATAATTCACTAGTGTTCTGTGCAGTGTGCTTATGGTACTACGTAAGTAATAGTAATACAGTAAAACCTCCATTTAACGGACTAATTCGGGCGAGGGGGTGTCCGTTAAATCAAAAAGTCCGTTATTTAATAATAAAAAAAACCCGAGCTGTTGGAGCAGCAGCCCGCCTGCCACAGGGTCGGGGCGGCAGCTCCGCAGCCCGCCCGTTGCTGGGACCCGGGCAGCAGCCGGGAGCCGTCAGCCAGCCTGCCCGGGTCCCGGCTGCTGGGACCCAGGCGGCAGCCGGGAACCGTCAGCCAGCCTGCCCGCTGGCAGGACTCGGGTGGGACCCGGCAGCCAGCCAGCCCGCCCGCTGGCGGGAGTCGGGCGGGAGCCGGCAGCCCGCCCGCTGGCGGGAGCCGGGCGGGAGCTGGCCGGCAGCCCGCCCGCTGGCGGGAGCTGGCAGCCAGCCCGCGAGAAATGGATTTTGGATGCATCAGACTTGCTCAGAAATTTTGTCCGTTGCATCCGAAGTCCGTTAAATCGAGGTCCATTAAATCGAGGGTTTACTGTATACACTTTTAAGACCTTGATGTCAACTACTAGAGAAAATATATGATGAAATGATTAATCAAATCCTGGTTTCTTTCCTCCTGCCACACAAAAGTTTCATCAGTTGTACAAATGATAATAATCCTGATCTGAGTTAATTTTAATGGTTAATCCTGGTTTACACTGGCTAATTCCATTACCCTAAATTATAATGGGTTGATTCTATTACCTTATGTCAGTGTTTCTCAATTTGTTGATCACAACCCCCAGAAGGTCAAAAAAGACAATCAGGAGGTCAAAAGATATTGAAAAATGTATTACATTTCAAAGCAAAGAAAATCTCACTCCACCACTCCCTTATCCTTCAAGGTCAGGCTCTCTCAACCCTGTCTTTCTAAAAACCTGGGACCAACCTGCCTACAAGATCACTGCAAACAACCTCTTGAAACACAAGCAAAGTAGAGCCATTGTTATCAAAGATACACTTTTTACATTTACATATACTATAAAAGGGGTCTTTTATTATTTTTTACTACCCTCCAAAATAAGGGCTGAACTGAAACAATTGAGAAACACTGTCCTATGCTATATAGGTTAATTACAATTTACCTGATTCTACCTCTTTGAAAGCAATGGGAAAATCCCCAGTGATTGCAATAGGAGGCAGATGAGACCCCATGTTTCTATTTATCTGTAGAGGCCAAAGTTGAGTGAAACTTACCTCCAACTCTTTGACAATCTTGATGATTGACTGTTGAGACTCTGAAGCACATTTTTCCTTTATTAAGCCTTCATTCTTCAACTCAAGATCTTCTTTAGCTTTTAAAAGGGTTTTACACTTATTAAAAAGTTCTTGAAGTTCTACATCCTTTTCTTTAATTGCTGCATCAAGTTTCTAGTGAAACAAAATTATGCATGTAATGAAAATCCTGCAAAGCTTAGAATTACTACTGCAAAAAAATTGCAACAATTAATACAAACTTCAAAAGCAACTTATTTCAGGTATGTTGTTTGTTGTCTGATGAAAAAAAGTCCAATATATGCCCATAATAGGAGAAAGAGATAGCATATTGACCCTCTTTGCCCATTAATGTCCAAAATATTCAAAATTCTTTTATATTTAAATAAATTAGAGAGCGGAGAAAATGCCAAATTAGCAACATTGATATAGTAAACTAAGGTACTCAGTTTGGGCTAACTGTAAGGTGCAAACACCCTCAATTCCTACTGACTTCAGTAGTAGTTAAGGGCACTCGGGATATTGCTAGAGAGCATCTTTTATCCACAGAACAGATTTAAGCAAGAGCACTATTGGCATCCCCAGAGCTGCCCACCATTGTACCTTAGCCCCATTTTGAAGGGACTTCCTTATAAGGAAGAGAGAGCAGTTCACTATCACTACCCATTCCTTAACTTCTAGTTTCTGGGGACCATATTGAAACAAGTTATCAAGGGAGGGTGTGGAATGCCCATCATTGATGGATTTAAAAATGAGGTTAAAAAAACACCTATTCTGCCTTAAGGGGGAAGGATAGCTCAGTGGTTTGAGCATGGCCCTGCTAAACCCAGGATTGTGAGTTCAATCCTTGAGGGGGGCATTTAGGGATCTGGAGCAAAAAATCTGTCCGGGACAGTACTTGGTCCTGCTAGTGTAGGCAGGGAACTGGACTCGATGACCTTCAAGGTCTTTCCAGCTCTATGAGAGAGGTATATCTCCATATATTTATTTAATGCGAGAGGATAGACTTGGTGATCTCTCAAGATCCCTTCCAGCCCTGCATTTCTAAGAATACCCTGGACTCTTTGGGAGATTTTAAAGCATCTTGTTACAACAGCAAAATCTCGTCATGAAAACTGGCAAAACTTCTTCCCTCCCCCCCCCCTAAATTTCATAAACCCTAATAAGAACTCTTGTTGAAAGCCATACAGTTATGTATCTATTCTGCAAATACAATATTATAAAAAGTAGAGGATTATCATGAAAATCAACACTAATTCCAAACAAAAGTGGGATTTTGTAATCATTCCTCATACAAAAATCAAGTGATAAGTTTTCATTTTTCATTTCAGCTTAAGTCTACCTACCTGAAGCAATAGACCTTTTTGATTGACACTGTCTGTTAGTCGCTTGATAACTAGCTCTTGACTCTGCAACTTCTGATTGCTTTCACTCAAAAGAATATTGTAATGATGTTCCACTGCTTTTTCTCTCTCAATCATTTCACCGTGTAATTTCTCTAGCTGATTTCTAAGGTCCTACAAAAAGATGAAACTGAATATTTAGAAAATCAGCTTCACAAAAAACTTGAGTGACAACCCATGTTATTAGTTTAACTTTCCATTGCTTTAAATTACTCCTATCACTGAATGTTCTAAAGAATGTATCTAAGTCACTGTCTTCCTTTTAGCATCTTAAGAATAAAATTTAGGCAATAAAACTTTAAGAGTGAGGTGTCAATACTGTCTTACATTAATCTATGGTATTATTGTCTTAATGCCTTTCCTTCAGAATGACTGGACTCAAAGGCAGTAGAAAATCTCTCTCACACACTCACACACACATTTTGTCACTGTCAGTCAGCATGAACACTCATTTCTTAAATCAAAGCAATTTTACACCTTTGCCAGAAATAGGAGAAAATGGCTTAGTAGTAATTCAGTTTGTCATCTTTTCCTTCTTCCATTCACACCATGGAAATCCTTGCACGAAGGTTGTTTTACTAGTTGCTCTTGCATTAACCAAAAGGCAGAAGTGTTAAAACATTTCCCTTCCCTTATAGCATGAGCTTTAGACACCAACCAGGGAAGAAAAGTTAGTCTTGTGATTAAAGCACTGGCATGGGCAGGACAAGGAAACAAAATGTAACAGTAATTTGGTTTCTCAGTCTTCCTTCCCCCCCACCCCACCCCCATCCTACTTCCAGCATCAGTCATTAGTTGCTTGCATGTAAAGTTATCTGTGTATGGTGATTTTGCTAGAAATTTCAAGATTAAGAATGGAAGGAGGGGCAGCTTCTTCCCAGTAATGGTCTTGTTTCTATATTGGTCTTGTTTGACAACTCTTATTTCACAGTAAAGAGCAAAAATGCTCAGTGCAAGGAGTGTATAATAAAATGGAAGAGCATACCCACCAAAAAAGAGCAGTTGTCAAAAATTGCTTTGATGTCATTTAAACTATACACTCGCTTGCGTTACTTTAACCGTTTTTTTAAAACTCCATAGAGCCAGACAAGCTTTAAGGAACACTAGTTGGCTTTCATTACTAAAGAAGTGTATGTATTAAATACTGTATGCTCTAAATATTTTGCATATTGCACACACAGTAGTCACCCATAAAGAGCATTTACCCAGTCTGGTATTTAACACATCACAGTTACTTCCTATTCTAAGTATAGAGAAATAACTACGGTTATACTTTAATGGCAATAAGTTTATTAAGTTTTATGTGATTTTTTGACTTAATTACTTGCTTTATGCAAGTTCACATCAGACCCTTATTTTTTCAACTGTTTTGGTGTTTTACTTCTATTTATTTTCTGCATTAAATACCAATTATTTATCCTGCCTTTTGAATTACTTTATTGAGCTTAATATTGGCACTCACTTTAAGAAATCACTAATAGGCACTTCAGACCCCAACTCTGCAAACTAACTAATACAAGTAGTCTAGGTGAGTTCAGTGGGATTACTATCTTGGAGTAGAGACTATTTAAGTAAGGACTACAGGATCAGTCCCAAACTGTGTGTTTGCTGGCACCACCATCGCTCTCACACATACACTAGCCTTCAACTGCATTTCCATTTCCACCAAGTTAGTGACCATTAATAGTTTCCAGTGTAGGGACAGAATGACCTTTCTAAAGGTAATATGAAATCACAGGGCTGTAGTTGCCTTTGGCTTCAAGTTATGGAATTTCTTATTTGGGTCACATCAAGCATATTTATTTACAACATATAAAATGGTATTCAGGGCCTGACTGAAGAGCTATGATTTTAAGTGATGTATTCTATAGCTCACACCTTGACTTTCATTTTTGCATTTTTCCCCCACTACATTTGGAGAATAAATAAATAAATTATTTTCATTTGGTTTTAGGCAGCTAAGACGTTAAACAATTGTGATCTAATCCTCTCTTAGAACTCCAACAGAGCCCAGAAACTTCTTAGCTTTGATAAAGAGAAGTCAGAGATAGCTTTATGGAGATAAGGCATGGATAGAAAAGAGGATGCTTCCTCCTTACGTGATGTAAAAAGCAGTACATGTCAAGAAAGGCATAGACTTCCTCCCTGGAGTAACATATATTAATGGCTAAGGCAGAAACAATTTTGAACGGACAACATGTCAACAGCGAACATAAAGGATTCTGTGTGTCCATCTATAGAGACAGTAGTGTAGTCCATGAGCTTTCCAAATTCCTGTTACACTAAGCCATGACCGGAACTGAAAATTATTTTCTTTGCATAGGCTAGGATTCTATAACACACAAAACTATCCATCACTACAGAAGTTTGCTTGAATAGGAGAAAGTCTATTGGCTTCTATGCATTGAGTTACACGGATAATATGGTAGCTACAGCCCTTTACAATCTTTTCTGCCAAGCTCTGTCTCAAGGGATTTTTCCTATGATTAATGATAGTTAGCTAAACTTAGAAAAAATGAATTTGAAATATTACAACTAATGTTGGTTGAACACAGGAGTGAGTGCCTCCCCTTTGTCAGATGTGAAGCAGGTTGGTGAATAATTAAGGCTTGAAGCCTCAAAACCTCTCTTTCAGTTTAATTTCAAGAGGGACGAGGGGGTGGTAAATTCTGGCTAATGAGTTATTGTGCACTTCCGAAACAACTGATCAAATATGACTATAACTGAGAAATAGACCTTAATTGTCTATATTTAGAATAGGGTAGAATAGCTACTTAAACTATTTCACCATCAGAGCTTGAACAAACTTGTGGATTTTGAATTTTACCTAATATTGAGACAATGTTATATATACAACACAGACAATAAATGCACATGATAGTTAAGATGTGTTGATCTTTAACAAAGTGCTTCTTGTAGAAGGTGTGTCCCAATGGTTGATTATTTTAGCAACCAAACTATCCAGAGCTGATAATGTTGAGATACTGTCTCAACATTAGTTTCCTCTTAAACATAAAAAATAATAGATTATTAAGTACCAGCTAATACATAAGGCTGAGGTGGTGTGTTCTTTTGTTGTTGATGTTCCTGTTTTGTTTTTAATTAGCTGAAGCTAGCTAAAAATCCACTGAACAAAGAGGATGTGAAAGTAGGACCAAGTAGCCATTTTGAAGAGAGTCCATATTCCTATTCATCAAGAAGAAGATCTTAATGATTTCTGTTGATGGTTTGGGTGAACAGATCCCAACAGTCTTTCACATACTAAACTTAATTGACCTTTTCCATTTTTTCCAATGCACAAGCCTCCTCTACCAAAATATTTCTTTGACCATTCTATACTGGCCACGTCAGAAGTTGGGGGGAGGTAGACCTCATAGGCCTCTCTCTGACACAGAACCCCACTAGTGTGTTTTAATATTGTTATTTACAGAAATAGATTATGATTATTCTGTGTGAAAGGTCATTAAAAATGTCCTAAACAAGTAAAAACAGGAAAGAGATGAAATGGCATCTAACTATGAATTTGGATAGGAGTTCCTATACAGTTCAGATCCATTTTGTTAGTTTTATGTCTATTTAACTGTATGCCAGTCCATGTAAAAATAATAATAGCTTTTTTACAGCTGCTCGCATATAATGTTTGCATCAGATCACTAAAATGATTTTCTCTCTCTCTCTCTCTCTCAAAGAGCAAGATATTATAGCACACATTTTTACTCCCACATACCTTCTACTCAGTGAGCCACAATTCAGAGGCAATGCTATATCCAAATGTACTTGCAGCTCCGAAACTGAAGCAGAGGTGGTGAAACTACATTAGAGTAGGAGTAGATCAGGGATGTAATTTTTAAGACTGCTCATCTTCTGGCAGGGACACTTTTCCCCCCAAGGAACTTAATCACTTACACGAAGAACTTGGCCATAATTGAGTCAGACAGACTTCTCCAATGGATGTAACGATGTGAATCCCCCCTCAAACCTGTCTTTCCTGTACACATTTATATTCTAGCTCCCTTAAGAGAAGATGAAAGTTTTGGGTAGAGAAGACAGTTGAAGATAAAATACTTTAAATCAATAAAATGTGTTTTTTATGGCTGTTGTAATGACAGGAATCATCCATTCTCCTTTTTTCTAACCTCAATACACAGAAGAAATTTCAAGGAACAGCAGGGACAGAGATTCTGTGATGGCAAATGAACCGCACTTGAGATCAAACTAAAGCTATAACTAAAATAAACTGATATTGTAGAGAAATATATATATTGTTTACAGGGAAAGAGACCCCTCTACTGGATGAAGACAATATTGCAAGAGGTCTACTGCAAATTTCATATATAATTTGTACAATGAGGCCTTTAATAAATTGGAGTACAGTGCCCCCAGCAGAGAACATTTATGTGGCAGAAGCTTTTCTAATACAGAGCATAACCTCATTGATGACTAGCCTGTAACTATGCACAAACCCTTTAATAATAAACTGAGTTCAGTCTGTCTATGCAATCTTGTTTCTCTACAGATGTAAGCTCATTCTATCTTCGGTGCAATTCAACATGGCTCAAGGTCAGTCCTTGCTTAAAGGCAGCAATAGGAATTTTATGAGTTGACCATCCCCAATGGAGAAAGCTCATCCCCTTTGTTTATGCCAGAACAGAAGAACCAACCCTTACTGAAGCAGCCGGTGAGAAGATTAAAATAAAATCCACATGAGAAGACACGCAAGTGGACAAAGTTGTGCATTAAGCTAGGCACTCAGCATGAGGCACAGCTTTTACTCAAAATAAGGAAAGAAGGAAACCTGCTCTTCCACTTTGTTGCAGGAGCCTTGCTTGCTGAAACAGAATGTGTTAGTCTAGACAAGAAAGCAAGGTGAAAGGTCCTGAAGTAGAGAGCTGCAGAGAAATTAATAAAGAGACACAGCACTTAGGGCTCGTTTTGGATTTTGAGCAGCCAATCCTCTGTTAATGAGATTTTTACAAAGAGAAATGGAAATTAAAATGTACAGAATTTACAGAGAACAAGATGTGATGGTAAAAACAAGCAAGAATTCAGTTCAAGGTTGTAACCCTTAAATGCTTTGCTATCACACTATAAGAGGGCTGAAAAAAACATTTAAGTAAGTGTAATTTAAGATAATTTACAAAATATGTAGCCAGACAGATACAATAGAATTATCATAAATGTACACTACTAGATAAGTTAGAGATTCTACCCACAGAAAGATTCAGACATATTAAAAAAATAACTTTTCCCATTTGCCACTTATTTACTGATTTTATATAGGACTCAACCGGAGGGCTTTAATTAAAAATTAAAAAAATAAAGATCTGAAGAATGTGCCCCAGTTAGTTAGAACATCTTAAAAGATACACCCTAAAACTTGTCTTAATCCTCTCCGCCATGTCCTTCTGAAGACCGACCTTGGACACTTGCATTTAACTTTCAAAATGATTCAAATGAAATTTAGAGTGAAGAAGTGAATACATTAAAAAGGAAAGACATGCTAGATTAAACTTCAGCCACTATTTTTAAAAAAATAGAGAAAAATATGATAACAACATTAATGGTTTTGTCGCCTCTACTCTTCTGTAGTTGTGCTTCATCCAGTTCTCTCTCCATTTTCTCTCTCTCTAGATTCAAATCATTTAGCTCTTGATCAGCCCTTTTAATCCTCCTTTGTAGTTTACGGTTCTCTGTATCTTTTGTAAGGTTTTCAGAACGCAGCTCTTCTAGGAGGGTTTCTTTTTCCATCAAGAGAGCTTGATAATCCTCAGCACCCTAAAAGAGAAAGCAATATTCAGAGTCTGTACATGTACTTTGTGAAGCTTGGAAGTCTACACTTCTGCTTATTTTTCTTCCCCTTTTCCCCTTCAACAATTTGATTCAACTTGCAAAATTTAGTGTCATATCAATTATCCAAAGAGCATAGGAATATTACCTTATTTTGGGTAATTAAGATAATTTTCAGTGTAATAAAGGCCTTCAATGAGATCCAGGTTAGGATAACAAGTAGTTCAGTAACTACAGTTTAGACAAAAAAAGTTAAACTGCAAAGAGGTGTAGAGTGAAAATGAGAATAATTTGGGGCTTTTGGAAGTGATAACAGTACATAAAGTTTTTCACTTCCAGGTCATTAGTTTCAATCCAGGCTATCAGTGGTGACTAGGGTGACCAGATGTCCCGAATTTATAGGGACAGTGCCAATTTTTGAGTCTTCTTCTTATATAGGCTCCTATTACCCTCCACCCTGTCCCGATTTTTTACCCTTGCTGTCTGGTTACCCTAGTGGTGACCAAGTCATTTGCATGTTGTGCATATGAACTGAAAGGCAGTCACAGTTCACTTCAGATCACATACACCACTGTAGTTGGCCTCCTTTTTGATGAGCACAGCAGAAATGATAATGAAGGAATGAACCATGCAGCTTAATTTATTGACTAACCCAGAGCAGGGGTCCCCTCAATGCAGTGTTAAAAATTAACTGGCAAGATAATGAGGGGAAAGGTTTGCTTTGCCACCCACCATGCTACATTGGTTCTGCAGACAGGAGAGTTTAGTTTTCAACTTCATAAAACTAACACCCTTCACAAGACCAAAGTTATAAAAGGAAGGGTGGACCGACTGTATTTCACTAAATGGGACTCCACTGGTATAAAACTGCAAGGGTTCCAACATGTAATCCATATATTCATTCATAGGCAAAAGCTATTTGAAACAGAACTGGGGATAACAGTTTATATTTACACCAATTGTAGTGTGTTGCTTTTTTATTTTTATTTTTTCATTTCTTAGATCAATTTATAAAGCAATACTACCTTTTAAATTAAAAGCTCCTGTTTCATTCGATTGTGACTTCTTCAATTCAATTCAAAGCAAAAATGCCAGGAGTTACTATGATTCAGGCCACTCAAGGTATATCTACAAAGCAAAGAAAAACCCATGGCTGGCCCAGGCCTGTTGACTCGGGCACACGGGACTCAGGCTGCCGAACTGTTTCATAGCTATGTAGACTTCTGGGCTTGGGATGGTATCCAGGCTCTTGGACCCTGCGGGGTAGGAGAGTCCCACCCCAAGTCCAAGCCCAGAAGTCTACACAGCAATGAAATAGCTCCGCAGCCTGAGTCCCGTGTGCCTGAATCAACTGGCACAGGCCAGCCACAGGTTTTACTTTGCTTTGGAGACATACCTCAATAGTTTTGGTGCACATACATTAGCACACATAAAACACTCCCACGACTCTTTTCACAAAAACCAGAAAGAGAAGGAACCTCATGACAGAACATCATTTTCTGCTTTTAGTAAGTGTTATTTTACTCACTTTGGGAATCTGAGTATTAATTTTTTGTTTTAAGACAAATGCACAAACATAAAAGATAAGATGTGATATTTGGTTCTGTAAACTATTTTGAAGTCCAATACGTATTTTACCAAAGGCTTCCTGTTCCATAAAATGAGCCCTTTATATTGCACAAACTAAAGTCCTTTTCTCCTCTTCACACATGGAAGTTATTAACTTCCACTGTTTTATTACAAACATTCCACTGTTCTAAAATAAACACTTCACACATTTCACACCTATTACAAAAAACAAAATAAAACAAAAAACGCCAAGTCTCACACACCCACTCCTAGTCTGCTAATGAAGAGGAGACAGCTGTGTGCCATCACCACACTTATGGCAATGCAACCCAAAATCTTCCACTAGCTTCCCAAGTGGTCTCAGATACGCGAATACAAGAAACAACAAAAGAACTCTGCAAAAGCCCTCAAGACTTCTGTGGTGGATGAGAAGTTACTCAGCACTACCAGTTGAGAACTGAGAGGAAAAAAAGAAGCCACTCAAATTCTATCTTCCCTGGCATGGTCCAGACTAGTGTCAACAAGTGCAGTAAATTTTCATTCAACAAAATTTAAACTAATCACTGGAGTTTACCAAAGCTAGTGGGGGGGTTTCTTCCTACACTAAGTGAGAAAGCTCTACACCACCTAAAATATAGAGTGTCCACCCATGCCTCCATAATATTGGAAAATTATGAAAATCTATTCTTATTTTACATTTAAAGATCACTCTCTTTTTAATTTAATTATTCATTCTCACAGTTGCTATTAAGAAAAAGAATTGAGGAAAAAGATAGCAGTGAGACAGCTCTACTTTTAATGTTCCATAATTTAAACTGAATTACTTTAGGCAATTTGCTTAACAATTACAACAACTAAACATTTTAAATGAGTTTTCGTTTCTTCACCCAGTGCACCTTCCGCATGAAAATACTGAAAAGCAACTAAAATTGTTTGCATCTTACCTTGAATTTCTGGATCGGAACTTTGTGGGTGGCCTCTCTTGCCTTAGTCAATGAAACATTTAGATCTTCAATTTCAGAATTAAGTTCTTCATTCTTTAGACAAAAGAAATACTCATGGATGCATGAATACAAGTATCAAAAAAGTGAGCATGTCAAAACAAAATATCTTTCTAAATGGGCACAGTTGAATAATAAATTATCAATTGTTTATTAACCCAAAGGTAAACAAAAAAGACTTTATAAAACACTGAAAATGCCCAACTGAGCTTGATATGTAAGAAAACACTACAATAACTATAGACACAAGTTCAATAACTTGTGCTTTATGTCCACACTGTTCCACAAATATCTGACCTTCATTTGCCCCCCCCCACTACCCTGGCTTTTGTTAATATTAAGCTCATTACCCCCACAGATAAGGCATTATAGCTTTGCCTTTCTGCCAGCTCTACAATTGCTTCTGAGGATTCAGTAAGAAACTCTCTTCCCATCTCTGAAGAGCAAGTGTATCAGCTCAGTCATGTATCTTTCTTCATGGCCCAAATATCAAAACTCCAGCCATCACACTATGATTTCCAGTAGCAGAAGATGTTTGGATTTCTACTACTAGCCTCCTCCAAGGCCTACTCAAATCAACTGAAAGACAGCGGCTTCAGATGGATTAGTTCCTAAATTACCTGGATAGTTCTAACCAGAAACATACAATCAACATACCTCTTTTTCCTTTGTTTTTAATGCAAGAGTTAGACCTTGAATTGTTTTATCCCTTTTCAAACCATTTTTCTTTTCAACACTAAGCTCATTCTCCCTCTCTCGTAGTTCTTCTTGAAGAGACTAAATAGATTAATTAGGTTGCACTAAGTTAAAAAGTTCACACCAAAATACACATTAAATGCACAATATGTATTAAATGCACTAGCTCATGCAGTTCTTACATCTCATTACTCAAACCATTGAAGCAGAATATAGACCAACTCTAAAACGTCTCTTTACAGATCTGTGACAGGAATCTGATGAAGGAAAGATGATCAACCGGGATGGGCATGAGTATCAAACATACTGTCTCAATATTTCATGAGTTCACCTATCTACTTTGCTGTTTGGAAATGGGCTGAACCTTTGCTTCGTCTTCTCATACAACAAAAGAAATTTGCCAAAGCTTCTGCATTAATCTAATTTGAATTACTAACTCTTTATTAAGAACACATAAGAGAAAATACTCCCCAACATATTCATTATAAATGTTCAAAGAGAAACAAGTTTTAAACATACCTGGATTTTATTTTCAAAGCAATTTCTCTCATTTCTAAGTTCCATTTTAACAGCCTATAAGAACAGAATAGTTGTCACCCTGAAGTAAAAATACTTTAAGCTTTTGGGTACCATCATTAATCATTAAAAATAAGCTAGTTAATACTTCATATACAGACTTTCTTTTGGAGCTTGTTAAGAGAAGTATGCCTCCAAACCAAGTTAGTTAATAAAATGTATAGTTATAGGACTCCAACATTATGACAAGACTATACTGTAGACTTCTATAAAATAATTCTCTCAAATGAGATTTTTCTACAGAATTGTACTATGGGAAGCTAAAGAAAGCCATGTTCCCTGATAACACATGACAACTGCTTGACAAGTTAACAAAAATGCATTTTTAAAGGGGCAGTTATCTATGACAGCAGGGCACACTTAGGAAGCAGATTTACTAAAAACTGCTCTATTTTAATTAAGACTTTGGGTGATTTTCCCCAGAAAAGAGAGAGACATGAGCACCAGCAGTTTATATTTTTACATATCTTTAAGACAGAGGTGGGCAAACTATGGCTCGTGGGGCACATCCGACCCACGGGACTCTCTTGCCTAACCCTTGAGCTCTCAGCATGAGGGTGTGGCTGCCAGTCCTGCTGCTCTGAGCGGCATGGTAAGGGGGCAGGGAACAGGGGGCAGTCAGGGGACAGGGAGCGTTGGATGGGGTGGAGGTTCTGGGTGGGGCAGTCAGGGGCCGGAGAGCAGGGGGCAGTTTGATAGGTATGGGAGTCCCAGGGGGCCTGTCAGGGGGCAGGGCTGTGGATAGGGAGTGGGGCACTGTAGAATTTGAGGGTTGGCTTTCTCTATTTTCATCAGACCTGGTTATGCCTACCTCTATACTATCAAAGCCTCTCATCCAGACCACATCAGTGAAGAGATGATTTTAACTTTCATGTGATATTCTGTATTACCTGAGGAGAGTTCTCCATTAAGAGGGAAAGCCTTAAGAATTACATGCCGATTAGCTTCAGCTCAAAACATCTAGCAGATTATTTTTGGATTTCTATTATGAGACAATGACCTATTGTGCATTACAGAATTGTGTAGAAAACGTAAAATTACTAAAAAAAAAAAAAAACTCAGAGATGTGACATCTAAACAATGAAAAGCATGAAGCGTAGTAGTGATCAATACTCTGACTGCCAAAACGCCAAGGTGACCAATGAAAGGAATTTGGGATGGAGAAGTTGGGGGGAGAGGAAGCCACTAAAAAGTTAGCTCAAGTCACTTATTTAAAGGTATACTTAAGATCCTTAAAATCCTAAACCATGTGAGATTCATAACTTTCAAGTTTTCAGTCAGTTTCCTCACCTCTATCTCACTATCTTTTTCATGCCTCAAAGCAACAGTAAGTTCTCTGATTTTTTCTGCTGATAAGCTCCCATCACAAGATTCACTTTGAGACTTCTCCTCTTCAAGGTGCTGAATTATAGCTTCTTTACTTTTCAGAGACAGAGTCAGTTGCTCTATACGTCTAAAATTACAAGATATGGATATTAATTTTGCATCATCACCTAAAACCAAATTCCAAACCATTGTGGAAGATTTTATGGGCAGCCGCCTATAGGACAAAGAATACTGGTACCATTTTGGAAAGCACTCTCAAAATACCAGCCCCTCTCTTTCCCTCCATAGTAACCAGAAAATTTAAAGAAAACAACTAATAGAATCATATTATCTAAAAAGAATTTTTATTTTTTAGGAACAATAGTCTTTTAAAGTACTGGTAAGAAAGTAAAATGCTTAAACTTTTCATCCTAACATTTTCCACATGAAGAGTACTGACTCTAAATGCTCTCTAATATTTAAGAGCTATCAGTACAGACCACTTCCTACCAGTTTCCATATTACACACACAAATTAATGAATGGCAGAATGTATATATATTAAAATATAACTGGAAGGAAATATGTAAGCTAGAGCACATTTTAGAGTCCTAATGTCTTTACTCAGAATGGGATGACAAACGTCAGTTATAGTCCCCTCCTTACTCAAGTGCTTGTATTGCCCCTAAATTGCTTCTATTGATTTAACAAACAAACAAATCACAATTGAATGTTCAGCCCCATGTAACAGCAGTTCCCAGACCACAGTCCATGGACCACTAGGAGTCCACAGAGTTCTTCCTGATAATCTACAAAATAAAATCTTTTGATCAAATAATAGAGGGATTGGGAGTACAGGTAGGTCTAACAGATGCATTCTCCAATGAAGACTTTAAGAGCAGGAGATCCCCTGTTGTGTAGCAAAAGCAGTGGATCACCACCAGTGTTTAGTGGAATAACACTTCAAAATGTATCCTCAATATAGTTGTGGTTGAAATTCAAGCCTGAAGCTCCTAGATTCTTACATTGCAAAACCTATGCATAGTGAATATTTCAGCCCTTACAGTAAACTGTCTCCATTAGTTCTCAAGTTTTCTACTCCCAAAAGTAGATCCAGCATCCAAGCATCTATCCCTGGTAGATCAATGCAATTCTGGGTCATAAAAATTGAGACCTTCTGATCACCATCTTGTTCTCCCACACTTTAGCAGCTGCTCTCACAAGCTGTTAGAGTTAGAAATTAGTGCTTTACCCCCATTTAAAAGCAGCAATTTAAACATCTCGGGAATTATCAAACATTTGTTCCCAGGTCAAGGGTCAGGACAGTAGCTGGTAAAATCATGATGAAACTGAAGTGGGGGGGGGGGGGAGAATATGGTATGATTTAAGGTAAAGTATCAAGACTTATACGGCAAGTGAATGACTTATGCCACTAGAGAGTTTAGATTCACAATTTTCCAACCGTATAAAACATTTATATCTGACAATTTGTGAAATATCACACCAAAACCTGTCATTAGTCCAGTAGTGTTTTAGACACTACTCCAAGAACACAGATAGGAAGTTAAAGGACTCGGACAAATGTAACCTTCTATCTGTTAGTAGTGTGGACCAACTGTGCAGTTTAGCATCCAAGAATCGGAAGACACATTCTTTACACTTAAACCCGTGAAGACAGGTTTAAGAGCTCCACTTGACTCTCACTGACAATTGAAAAAACTTTTGCCAGGACCTCTGCTGAGTAGATATACATTTTTATCACAGATATTCACAGAACTTCTAAAGTTCTAATTCCAACGGGCAAAAACACACCGAACCGGATATTCCTCCCCTCAGTTGTGCCCACGTTCACATTGCCTCATGGTCATCAACTCCTGAGTCAGGCACTTTTCATCTCCCATCAACTCAAAGACCTCCAAAAACTAACCAAAGCTTTTACAGTCCAGCTGTTGCACAATATTTTCTATTCCTGACAGAATTACAAACCTCAATGGATGTGTCAATGGGATTGAATAGCATGTGAACACCATGAAAGCAGGAAATGGGTACAAACATACAAATCATAGCCCCCCTTCAGCTGAATAAGCATATTATTCTTGCACACAGATAAAAAGCAATGTGACCACAAACATGCTTTAAAGCAGTGCATGCGTTTCCAGGTCAAATACCCTTACCCACACTTTTCCATTTTCAGACCACATTTAAGGCTCAGTTTTCCTATCAAACACACAACTTGTAACATTGGTTGCTATGTTTGTTCAACAACTGATTTTACAAGACATGTATTAACACTCCTGGATCTCAGATGTATCTGAGGGTAAGATCAAGCCCTTAAAATCTATTTCATATTGACTGATTTGTTTTTATCGCCTTTTAATAATTAACATCTTCCATTACTTAAAAAGATTACCAATAATAGTCTCACCTGTCTTTTTCTGGCAGTTCTGTAATACTATCCAGCTCCTTCAGTTGTGTATTTGTAACTGAAGAAAGTTTCTGTTCAACAGCCATTCTTAGAACTTTCTCCCTCTCTGTCATTGCAAAGGCTTTTTCCACTTCTTCTTGGGCAGCTTTAAGATTCTGTACTCAAAACAAACGAGCATGATGCATTGGAACATTAAAACAAAATGTTTAGCAAGTTTTTCCATTCTACATTTCCCTTCCCAATAATATATATGTCAATCATTAAGTAAATTTAACAACCTTAACATACTTTGTACCTCTAGCTCACCCTTCACAAAGATCCGCAAGTGCTCTATAAACATTAATGAATGAACCCTCAACATGCACCCGTGAGTAAGGTGTATACAATCTGCATTTTACAGATAAAGAAAATTAGGCATAAAGAGGTGAAGAGACTTGCAGCAAGTATGTAGCAGACCTGGAAACAGAACGGAGTTCTCTCAACTGCAGTGCTTTGCTTTTTCCTCCAGATAATGCAGGCTTATCCTACAACTCTTGAACTTGAATATAAATATTTACAATCAAAATCAAGGAGATGTTAAAGGGCCTTTAAAAGATCAAATCAATATTCATAGCTTCGATGGAAGCAAGAAGTACCCTTTCCAATATACACAGTCCAGAGTATTCATCAAGAACTGCTATCAACACACACTGTCCACAGAGACAATTTTCTCCCCAATACCAACCAAAACATAGGCAAGATCTGCAAATTCTTGCCAAATTCTTCAGGAATTTTCTGATGGCATTGGCTCTAATAGAGAATACATACTTTCCCAGAGTACATGAAGCCATTGATCTTAGTGGTTATGGCGAAAATAACAAAATGGCTGGACTACTGTCTAACATATCCTGTAGCTATTTCCCTGACACTGTCTTTGTCCCGCTATGCACGTCTCGATCTTTCTTACTCCTCCTCCTATTCTCACCTTTGTGCCTTCTATGAGCATTGCACCGTCTCTTTCAGCATGGTTTCACTTCCCTGGTAAGACCTTCCAAAACCCAATCCCTCATTACCCCAAATATCCTGGATAACATTTCACCTCTCCTGCAAAAGCCTACCTTGTAAGAGATGGACTCCCCAACCCCAATTAGGAGATAATATGCCTTGTTCTAAATATACTTCTCTAGTGGATTTTGGGTAAGTACTTTGTGGGGCTCTGCCCATCTTCCACATTTTGAGATTTAATAATATTTGACAAAGCTTTCCCATTCATGGCATTTATTCTATTTTTATTCTAGCTATTTTTCCAGTGAAGCTGAAACAGCAGTTCTGAAAGCAGCATTTAAGCAGGTCACAATGCTAAATATCTCAGCTGAGAACACAAAGGCACTAGGGAGCTTTGCACAGCAGAGTCAATAACTAATTCAATTACTCTTCAATATTGGAGACTTGCCTCTTCCAAAAGGTTTATTCTGCTGGTGAGAATTTCTTCCACTTGTTGTACTTTCTTATGAGCCTCTTCTTTCACATTCTGTATTTCAGCCTCACCGCCTTGAGCCAAGCTTTCAACTGCTTTACTGCAAGAACAGATGCAGAAATCTCAGCATTAAAAAAAATAAAATAAAAAAAAAATGTGCGGATCATGCTCATAATTAGTGTTTCTACTTTTAAGAAATAACACGGTAATTGAGCATCTTTCCTATTCTTGCATAGGTGACAGACACTATACTAGCATGATCAGATTATAGCTGCACAGTATGACACACACAAAGCATGGGGCATGCAGATTATATAGCAAAGGGATTCCAATGTACCTGCATGTTCTGTATGTTACTTTACCGATTAAATATAAATGTCATTGTTTACATAACAATGATTGGGGTATTGTCTCTGCTTGATGTAAAGCAATGAGAGTTCTCCACACAAGTCTTGTCATAGTTGATAAGAAAGAGCCTGTTATTATTTCTTTGATAATATATCTATATATATAAAAGTCAAATGGTGTATGCGTGTATGTACGTTCACTTACTCCTTCCACACCGTTTGAGCTAGAGACTTGAAATTTGGTACAAGTAGAGGCCTTAGGGTCCTAATCAGGGTAAGAGTTGAAAATTTTTCAACTCTCACCTCTGATGCCCCCCAGGGGTGAAATTATTTAAAGGCCAATTACATCAGCTGGGCAGCTGCTGTGCTCTGTGACATAGTTATGATGTCATAATACCCCCCTGCAACGGACCCTGCACTCGCTCAGCTCTCTGCCCCCTCCCCCCTCCAACGGACCCCGCACTCGCTCAGCTCTCTGCCCCCTCCCCAGCTCCAATGGACCCGAGTTAGGTTTGGTCGGAGGGTAAGTGAGGTGGGGGTGTCGGGTTTGGTCGGGGGGTGAAGTGGGGGTGTCGGGTTTGGTCGGGGGGGGTAAGTGAGCCGGGGGTGTTGGGTTTGGTCTGGGGGGGTGGGAAGGTGTCGGGGTGGGTGAGGGGTGAGGTGTAGGGGTTGGTCAGGGGGTGTTGGGTTTGGTGGGGGGGGTAAGGTGGGGGTGTTGGGTTTGCTTGGGGGGGTGAGGAGGAGGGTCGGGGTTGGTCGAGGGGTGAGTGAGGTGTGGGTGTCGGGTTTGTTTGTGGTGGTAGGTAGGGGTGTTGGGTTTGGTTGGGGGGCAAGTGAGGTGAGTGTGTCAGGTTTGGTCTACAGGGGGTGAGGTGTGGGTGTTGGTCAGGGGGTGTTGGAGTTGGTAGGGGGGTGACGTGGGGGTGTTCGGTTTGGGTGGGGGGGTGAAAATGTGAGTCGGGGTTGGTCGGGGGGGTGAGGTGGGGGAGTCAGGTTTGCTCTCTGCCCCCTCCAACAGACCCCGCATTCGCTCAGCTCTCTGCCCCCTCCCCACCTCCGACGGACCCGAGCAACGCCGGGTATTTTCACTAGTTATATATAAATGTGATACTATCTTGATGTTTTTAAGCTTCAAAAAATTCTCTCAAGCCTCTGGCAATGTTAAATTTCCACAGAAAGCAGCATTACAACAGAAAATGAACTAGTTGAAGGATATACATGTATCTAAAGCCCTATCCAATTCTCTTTTCCCTAGCTTTCAATACTTTTTTTAAAAAGACACAGGATTTTGTTTCTGTTTCTTAAGTAATGAAGTGGCAATCCTACCTTTATTGTGCTTTACCTATTATTTTTCCTAAATTCTGCTTCCTATCATGAGCTTCAGTCGAGCACGCTTCCCTACACTGACCAGCAATATGCCTTGACAACAATCTGGAGGGGCCATATTTAAGGGTAATTGGGCAATTCAGTCTTCAGAGCCCCATTCGAAACTTGGCCTCTCTCAGGCTGCCAACAAGAGGACTCATTAGTGACAATTTGATACTTTATGAGGTGAACTACAGAGACCTAAATTCATTGAACAGATGCCACTTATCAACTGTTAGATAGTAACAGCTTTCAGTCACTACCAACCTAGATTGCTTTTCAACCATGCACCTGGAGATGAAGAGTTTTAGATCCAATTACCAGTCCTCCCAAGCCATCCAATTTTTCTACAGTACGCATCTCTTCCAGCTTATATGTAGATACAGTAACATTCACAATCAAGAATCCGAATAACATACTGATAAATTCCAAATCAAGTTAAACATTCACTGGATAAAACCAATTGGAAGAGCTATTCAAATCAAATTTACTAGCAATCCAGAGTAAAAAACATAATAACTCTGCACACTTCTTATATTTTTGAAGAATAGGAAGTGGCATGCTTCACTTTGAATCAGTAGTGAACTAACGTTCCACCACTGCTGGCAGTGGCACTTCAGGTACTATATTTTGGATAAGATATCAAAACAGATGCCCTGATGGCAAGTGACCATTAATCTCCGAGGACATCTTCGTCTTTTACAAGTGTTGGGATGTTAAACCAGTCCCAAATATTGGCAATTACATTCTATCTACCTCACAATACTCCGGGAGGTTCAATTAGATATGATACTCTTCACTGCCTGTTCAAACTATGTAATGGTCTTTGGTGCTTTTAAACAATTACTATATTTCACTCCAGAGACATGTGAAGCAATTTCTAAACATGAGTTTGCAAAATCCTCAGGGATCCTCATGTACAAAAGGTACCAAGAAGACTCATTATATAGATGGCAAGTCCTGGGCAGTCATAAGTTCTAGAAAGGTTGCAGACCCTTAGAGAGACAATGTACTTACGAAGCTTTTATGAGCAGCTTTTCCCTCTCTTGCAGGTCACGCTTCAGACTTTCTACCTCAACCTTCAGCTCAATATTCTATAACACAAAGTTAGATGATAAGATGCCACACAAGCCAATGCAATGCACAAAGTTAAACCCACATGTTGATTACATTTTCCTGTAACAGGCAATAACAAATTCAAAAACAAATTAGGTCCAGAGTGTGATGGAAATAGGAAATTACTTCCAATTTTTAGCCTTCAAAAAGTATTTATTTTACAAGGTTTGAAAATAGTCTCAAAAGTCTCTAAAGCTTCTTAAAAATCATAATATTAAAACACTACAGTATATATGTCACGCAACAGCATTAAAGACTATTTACTTTTTTACCATATTTACAAGAAAATTTGCCATTTAAAAAAAAAAATCAAACTAGTTACCTTGAGTTATTCACAGCCATACAAGTGGTTTTGCCTACACAAGGCATTTTGGGTATGTCTGTACTACAAACCTAGGTCAACCTACATTACATTAATTTACAGTAATTACTGCGGTGGTGCCGGTCCATACTATCCTCCTTGGGTCACTGGTGCATTTCCTCACCAAGGGCATGTCCACCAAACTAAGAGGGGCAGTGTGGGGACCTGAGAGTCCGGTGTCTCAGCTCTGCTAGCAACTCCTGCAGGGCTGCCCCCCTTACCTCCCCGTTTCCCCTGGGGAGCGGAGCGGTAGGAGGGAAACTGCCTGGGGCTTCTCACTTCCTCTCCCTACCTGCCCCAGCTCAGGGCGGGGTCCCAAGCCACCCAGCTTTCCAGAGAAGCAGGGACTTTCTTGCCAATTTACATCTCCTGTAAATAGGATAGAAGGAAAAAAATAACTAACGTTCAGAAGGTGTAAGTATGACATTCTGGTAGTGTAGATAGCCAACTTGAACTTTCATTTTCTTCCTGCTATGACTGGTCTGGGAGATTACATTGTGAACACTAACCATCAGTGATATAACTGAATGAGAAGACTCCAACAACCACAGGAACGAGTTATTTAAATTACAATTTTAGAGGAGAAGGAAGCTCTGATTTATTGTTCTAATAATTTAATTGTTCGTTAGCTAGTACTGAAAAATTAAAGTTAATCTTTCATGTTCTATAAAGGTAATTTAAATCCCTTTATTATTGCATATAATTAGACTGATGTGAAAAGAACTGGCAAGACTGAAATTTCCAACAAAGGATGAACATCAATTTTTTAGATAGTAGAAACTGTTTGGAAAGATACACAATTATGTGCAATGATTTTAAATACCTACAATTTTGTAGATGTCTTCAGTTGGACCATCAAATTTCTGCTGCATTCGCTCCTCCAGAAAATATATACGAAGCTTTAGGTTGAAGTTTTCTTTTTTCAGGTCAGTTATTTGCTGTTAAAGAAGAGAAATAAATGAACTAATCCATATTTCACAAGTAAAATTGATACTGTATTTGATTTAGTTCCTCACGGTGCAAAAGGCAAATAAAAAAGTAATAAAGTTCACAAATTAAAAGACCATGAAGTTATGAGACAAAAAAAAAAAGGCCCTACTTAAAAGTTATCCAACAATGGAAATAGATACAGTCATCTTGACACCATCCTAGTCAAAAGCAATAAATTAATATTCTGCAAGTACACTAAAATTGTGGGAGCATCTCACACGCACACGGCCACCTAAACTATCCTCCCTGAGGCTACTTCTGATACTCCAAACCTCTGAACCGCTTTCAGATCACCTGCTTCACCCCTTACATCGATCCAAAGAGAGAAAAAAAGAGATCACCACCTTTTCCCTCTTCTCCATTATGTGGAATTCCTTCTGCCTACCACCCCCAACCCCTGCAAAAAAAAAAAAAAACACTGGCACAAGATCCAGAATAGGTAATACACTTGGTACTATTTTGAGACTGGATAAGGGCTATCTTGACCCTTTCGAGGTTAAACACACCTGCTTTCTGCTTACCAACGGACAGCCAGGAAGCTATTCCACCCACACCACTTCAAATGATACAGCTCCCCGCAAGGCCATGAGACAATGGACCTTGGGGGGGAAATGGTTATAAAATAGATTTGTTTTTTAAATACAACACATTTCAGCATGACATTTTGCAGACCAGATGGGAATGCCCTTGCCCCAAAGAGCTTACAGCTTACAAATCAAGTATTAAAGCAGCCTGGCTTTACAGACAAAAGGATTTTTTAAAAATAGGTTTAAAATATTTTTTGTAGTAGTTATTTTCCTATAAAAAGGAAACTTGAACAGAATACATGGAAGTGTGGAGTATAAAGGTTTTACTAGTAAAAGCTTGGGATGTCTTTAGATCAGTCTTGAGGCAAAGCCACGAGTAAAGCTTGTCATCCCAATCAAATGCCAATAAAAGCTGTATCCTACAGTCACATACTTTATAGTACAGCTGTTAGCATATAAACACATGCAGGGTATTAAAACAAATCTTCTTGTACATATGTCTTTTAACAATTGTGACTTAACTTTCCCAGGAGGAAAAACTCATATTAGTTAATGATTTCATTAAAGAGAAAGTTTCCTTTTAAATTTTTTAAGAGACCAGGCATGAAACATTTATTCAAATAAAACAAGTGTCTCCTGCCAGCTGCTTTCTGGAGAAAGAAACCAAATATGTAACTGAGCTACTAATAAAATATTGATATAGGCTTCTCTAGAATGACAGTGTTGTGCAGCTTGTAAAAATTATTAACAATACCATTTTTTAAAAGATGATTGGCCTGTAAAAGTTATGAGTATTTTTCCACCAAAATAATTAACTCAGAGCCCAAAAATACTCTCTCTTCCTCAAGGCTGAGCCATTCTTGCTCAGTGATTAGCCTCATTGTTACTTCCAAAAATAAGGACCACCCAAGTGAGCCTGAGTTTTCAGTATTGGGCCAAAAGTCTGCACACCGTGCTACAATATGAGGAAGGTTATCTACTTTATCAGACTTCAGAAGTCTTCACTCCACAGTACTAAAAAGCAAAACGAATGATCATGAAGAGTAATAGAGCCAAGCCTCGTCTACACACACACACTCCACCAATTTAACTAAGGTGTGTTGTTGCACCAATTTAGTTAGAACTATGAAAATCTAAGGGAATACACTAACCAATTTAAGTGTTCACACACAAAGCTGCACTGATTTAATTAAATTGGTACATCACACCTTAGTTAAATCAACATGCCTTTGTGAAGACCAAGTAGTAGAACAGTGGTCCCCAAACTTTTTACCTCATGCCCCCCAATACCCATCTACACCCCTCTGAGCCAGAACTGGGAACGGGGACGAAGACGGGGGCAAACAGAGGCCACAGGAGGCAGAGCCAGCAGCCGTGCCTCAGCCAGGAGCCAGGACTAAAGCTGGTGGGTGGTGTTTCTTCCCCAGCCCTGTGCGGGCTGGTCTGGACCCCAGCTGTACCCCACAAACTTTCCTCTGTGTGCCCCTAGAGGGTCGTGCCCCACTGTTTGGGGACTTCAGCCTTATTGCATAAGAAGATACTGAAACCCTGTTTTGCAATGGTCCCAGAAGTCAAGAACTTCTCATATAAGTGAAGGCTGTAGAATTGGGCCCTGTGGGACCAAACCTGCTCCCTTTACTCAGACAAGCAGTCCCACTGAGTTCAGTTTGACTATATGTATGAATCATACAAACAATATTTATCCCTTGTTTAAATTGGCAGCAGATTATTCCAGGTTGCCATTCTTTTAAATAGCTCAGCCAATAAAGACACTGAAGTTAAACACATATGAATGTAAGTTATGTTAGTGAAACTTTTTTCTAGTATTACATTCATCACACCTGCAGCAAAGAGCAGAGCTAGGACAATATTGAGTGTTTTGGAAAATCCCATCTTAAATGCAAACAATTAAAATGAAATAATAAACTACGAACTTAAACACACAAATGCCAAAGAAACTCGGAGCAAAGTTAATTCAGTTATATCCTTAGACTTTTTAGATTATATAATGCAGTTAAAATTACAGCTTAATAAAGCCACATTGTAAACGTGAGCACGTTAATACATTCTAACTCTGAGTCTCCAGTTATAATTTTTTTTTTTTTTTTTTTTTTTTTAGGATTTCCTTATTTCAAAATATAAACAAAAATAAATAAACCCAACAGATTTCTTAGGAGAAAATGACTCTGTGATTCAAGTACAATCTATATAGTAAGGTTCCATAAAACAGCATCAGAGGGAAAATAGCACTTGTCCTTTTCAATTTAACTGCAGTTCCAATTTGCATAAAACCACCTTTATACAAAATGACATCTGTCACCACAGGCTGTGGTTTCACTGCACAGTAACAGTTCCTGCCAGCATAGGCCATTTTACAACAACAAAACTGCAGTTAAATGGTCGAGAAGAAAAACAAAAAAAGAAAAAAAAATAGTCCTTAGCCACGTAACCAGACATTCCTCCTTTCCACTTACCAGCACAAAGTAAAAGGGGAAAGGGCTTAGTTTAAAAGTCTTTTTCCTTTCACTCATTTAACTGCATTTCCAGTTGCATACAAAAGCAAGCTTGGTGCAAAAATTCCATCTACTGCAAAGAAACCGGACCAAACAAGCTCTTAAAATTCCTATTTCTATGCATGTTCAAACTTCAAACTCTACACCCTAATTCCTTAAGGCTCAGAACACCCTGTGGGCATATGCAAAGAGGAAAACCTCTGTGCATAAATCTCCCTACTGCCCATCCAGGGGTCAACTACCTCCTCTGTTCTGTTCTCCCTCTCTTAGGGCTGGGCTACACTGGGAAGAGGGGGGTCGACTTAAGATACACAACTTCAGCTACGCAAATTGCGTAGCTGAAGTCGCAGTATCTTAGGTCGACTTACCTGGCCGTCCCCACGGCAGCGAGTCGACTGCTGCCACTCCCCAGTCAGGCCTAACTTGATGGTGTCCGGTTTGCAAATTAAGTCCAGTTCTGCAGTTTCTCATTGGGGTCTGATTTTGAAGTTTTTTTGTTGAAGAACTGCCACTTTTAAGTCTGTTACTGAGTGTCCAGGGAGGTTGAAGTATTATCTGACTGTTTTTTGAATATTATAATTCTTGACGTCTGGTTTGTGTCCATTTATTCTTTTGCATAGAGGAACGACGCATCGGTTGGAGTATACCCCAGTCGTATCACTGGTTGTGTTCAGTCTAAGCGGACCCTGCCATAGTGCAGGAATAACGCTAGGAAAAACACATTCTTTTGCATAGAGACTGTCCAGTTTGGCCAATGTACACGTCAGAGGGGCACTGCTGGCAGATGATGGTATATATCACATTGGTAGATGTGCAGGTGAACGAGCCCCTGATGGTGTGGCTGATGGTCCTACGATGATGTCCCTGGAATAGATATGTGAACAGAGTTGGCAATGGGGTTAGTTGGAGGGATAGGTTTCCGGCTTAGTGTTTTTGTTGTGTAGTTGCTGGCAAGTATTTGCTTCAGGTTGGGGGACTGTCTGTAAGCGAGGCCTGGCCTGTCTCCCAAGGTTTGTGAGAGTGAGGGATTGTCCTTTAGGATAGGTTGTAGATCCTTGATGCTGTGCTGGAGAGGTTTTAATTGGGGTCTGAAGATGACTGCTAGTGGCATTCTGTTACTTTCTTTGTTGGGCCTGTCCTGTCCTGTTCCCAGCCATTCTATACAGGAAGCAGCAACAGCAAGAGTTATCTGTAGCTTTGCCTAAACTAGGATTTAAAGGTATTCAAATTCTAGCCTAGACAAGATCTGCAACTGCCAGGGAACTGGGAATGGAGAAAAGACCTATAAGAAGGAGATACCTGGAGCCAGCATAGAAGCCCATGCAGAGATTGCCCTAGCCTCTAGCAGAACCCAACATCCATGAGGACAACCTTGAGAATGTGAGGGCTCTGAACCATACGGAGGAAGGAAGGATGGAAATCCTGTGCCTGTTCTGCAGGGAGGAAAACACAACCCATCCCTCTTTTCCTCACATGGAACAATCTGGGAGAGACTCCACAATGGGAATCTCATGGAGTTTCCCAACTCTCTGATTGTCCATTTCCAAGGAAAAGTGCTATCTGAATCTTTAAAGTTACCAAGCCACCCCAAAGTAACTATTCCTCACTGGGTAGTCACATGCTATGTTTAAAATGTTAAGCTGATCTGAACACAAAGCAGTTGTTTTAAGCAGGTTATTCCTACCCCTATCTAATATTTGATGTCTCAAAAAAAAGAGTCTGACAGACAAGGAGCGTGTCACAGTTTTCGCCAAAGTTTTCCAAAACAATTCATGTTTGGACTGACATCAAGCCTCTGAACTGCCCAGAAGAATTTGAGAAAGGTATAAGAAGCTGAAAGAAGGATGTACAATGGAGATAAACACTCCGCCATAACAATGGAACAAAATGCAAACAAACCATTCTAAATTTTGAATTAGTTACACATTTTAAAATCTAATGCCCTAAAAAATAATGAATCTTATCTTTTGAATACCAGGAAGATCCTACAACATATATGATGGTTTAGTTATGTTACAATCATCCAGAGATCAGAAATTGCCAACTGTAGTAAGATGCGGCCCTGAACATGAACTCTTGTATCAGAGGCCTAGGCCTGAAGCCTGAACCAAAGTAAGCAAAGGCATTGCCAAGCAAAAAGCTGGGCTGTGAGCCAGAGGCAGCCCCTAATTGCAGAACTTGGCAAGCAAAGGGCTGCTAAGAAAGTCCATGCTAATGATATAAGTAAGTTGTGCCAAGATGGCACCTGGACATCCCGATATGAAGACACTACACAGAGATAACAAGGAACAACCAGGTGCACCTCAGAGACAAGGTCAAAAAGACAGCATGATGGACAGATCTGTGCATTTGAACCAGCATGATCAAAAGGGGAGACAGCCCCCTAATGAGGCAAGGGGCTGTACCCTCAATGTGACAGGAGAGATGAGTGATCGGTCTTGCACTGTATAAAAGTAGGAGCCGCATAGGGTGACCAGATGTCCCGATTTTATCAGGACAGTCCCGATTTTAGGGGTCTTGTCCCGCGTCCCGACCTTACCTCGGTCGGTACACCCTTTGTCCCGATATTTGGGACCGAGGGAAGTTTGGGGAACTGAGGGCGCCGCTCACCACTTCTCTGCCTGGGGCAGCTCCAGCAGGAGCTTGCTAGTTGGTCCCAGGCAGACACAGAGGCGGCGAGGTCTTCATGTTGCAGGGGTGGGGCTTGCAAACAGTCCCTGGCTCTCTGGTAGGCGGTCAGAGTTGGGTGAAGGGCCCTGTGCGGCTGTGCCGCAATCTGCGGTGCTGGGGGGTTCGCCCGGCACTGGAGCCAGGCGGGGGCCCTGAGCTGTGCCGCAATCCGCAGCGCTGGGGGGTTCGTCCGGCACTGGAGCCAGGCAGGGGCCCTGAGCTGCCGACCCATGGCAGGGGGTGGCCCTGCGCGGCTGCGCCGCAATCTGTGGTGCTGGGGGGTTCACCCGGAACTGGAGCCAGGCGGAGGGGGACATGCGCTGGCAGCGCCGCTGATCTGCAGCAGGAAGGCTGTGTCTGGAGCTTGGGGGGCGGGGGGGCTGTGCCACCGATCAGCAGGGGGGGGGGGGCTTCCCCAGGCCACGGGGGGGGCTACGCCGCTGACCTGTGGCGGGGAACTGAGGGGGTCTCTGAGCCACCAACTGGGGGGGGGGGGGGGAGCAGCCGTGCTGGTCACACATGGGGGGGCGCCTGCCTGGCCCCCGCCTCAACCTCCCTCCCCCCCTCCCCCCGTGTCCCGATATTTTGTTGTGGTGATCTGGTCACCCTAGAGCCGCGGGACACATCGTTGTCTAGCCTAGGGGGGAGTAACTGAGCTGTGTCCATTGTCTGGGGAGCACATAGGGACCAGCAGACCTGTTGATCTCTAATCCGGCGAAGCTAGAGACTGTGTTTCTTATGACAATAAACCTGGCCCGGGTGCCTTCGTACCTTACTAGAATCTGTGGTCTTTGGGGGGTTCTCTCCTGTGTCAGCGATCTGCAGAGCTGAGACGGCACACAGAGGGAACACGGACACAGCCGACTGATATCATCATCAGACAAGAGCAGAGCACCACAACCGGAAGCTACTGACAACACCAATTTTATTAAAAACTGCTAAATAATTTATTCAGGTGAAGTCCCTCGTGTTTGGGAAAGTGACAACCCATCATCCCCACATTTTTATAAAAATATTCATGATATTCCAATGAGCTCCAGTAACAAGTTTTCCAAACCGAATCTGACAACAGTATGATTCTGTTCCACATATTCGATCAGTTAAAATGACATTGCCTGTTAAGTCAAAAATGCATTTCCTTATTTGTGTTACAGACACATTTGGCTAGTAAATTTGATGGCAGAAGTTATTGATATAGCACTCAACCATTAAAAAAAAATATGCTACCCCTAAATCAATGCACATTCAGTAATTCTTTTAAACATGAGGCAGCCATTGGCTCCTTTTAAGTAAAATTATGAAGTCAGACAAATGCCATCTATTGCATTGTAAAGATACGCGCTAATACTATTCTTTTAGGAGGAGTTTTCAACATGGAGCTGTGCCCACTGTTACTTGGCAACTAAGATGGGAAGTTTGCCCATCTTGCCCTAACAACAGGATTTTGCTCAGGTGGTGTTAATCATGGATGTAGTGAGCCCAAGTGGTCTCCCTTGGACTGGGAGTGCGAGGGAGCCGGGGGCACCCCTTGGAGGGTGGAACCAAGGCCGCCCCGCCCCCTTCGCCAGAAGTACGGGGGCGGGACCGGAACTATAAAAGGCCAGCCCTGCAGCCCAGAAGGGGGAGAACCAGAGAAGGAGGCTTTGCCTGACTGGCTGCTGCCCAGAGGGGACCCCAGCCTGAGTGGTGCGCCCACCCCCGACGCTGAGGACGACTGGCCCGGAGTACCTGCTGCCGTGTATCCCGTGGAGCTGGAAGCTGACGGGACGGCAGAGGTACCTGTGCTCTGAAGCCCAGGCCCCAGCCCTAAAGACTGTATTTGCTTGCTGGCTGCCTGTGCCATGCCCAGGCTATAGCCAGCCCCCATAGACTGTTTGCTGCTGGCTGCCTGCGCCCTGAAGCCCAGGCCCCAGCCTTAAAGACTGTATTTGTTGTGCTGGCTGCCTGTGCCACGCCCAGGCTAGAGCCAGCCCTCCAAAGACTGTTCGTGCAGTGGGCTGCCTGCGCCCTGAGGCCCAGGCCCCAGCCTTAAGACTGCTTGTTTGGCAGGCCGCCTGTGCTCTGAAGCCCAGGCAATAGCCAGCCCCCTACAGACTGTTTTGTTTGTTGGCTGCCCGAGCCCCGCCCCGGCCACAGTCAGCCCATTTTAAGGCAGGGCTGCTTGCAAGCCGCCAACCAGAGCCGGACCCGGGCTGGGGCAGATCGGCCCGAGGGGTCCTCCCTCCGACTGAGAGTGTGAGGGAGCCTACAATGGACTTCAACAGAGCTTTGCTAATTGACACCAATTGAGGTCTTATCCCAGAGTTAGCATGCATTTATTTATGGATTCCCATTAAGTTATCTGTCCTGTCAGTAGTCAGTTTCACAGCACATTGCACAGGATTTAGTAACCAACTCGGTCACAAAATTTTACATTACAAATTTACTTACATTTTCATAATCCTTCAAGGTCCGAGCTCTGGTTGGTGAAACTGCATCTTCCGCCACATCCAGTAACGCTAGACGTTTGAGAAGACAATTAAAATAGATCCAAATACCAAACTATGCAAAGGTACGATTTTATTTGGAAGAGGTAAAAGCTTATTTTAATAATCTGAAAACATTAAACACGTTTGTAATTTCATGTCCCCTTTTTATATTATGGACTAAATGAGTCATTCTGACAAAAACGAGAAAATCAAGACAAAAAAATGTACCATAAGCATCATTGTATAAAGTGTTGAGCATCTGCAACGCCCATTTAAATCAATGGCAGTTGACTTCACAGCTTTGTCTCACACAAGACCAAGACTTGCATACATGGAAGAGGTAAAAAGAAATATTAAGCTGAACAGAACCAGACCCAGAACTGATCCCTGCAGGACCCCACTGGTTATGCCCTTCCAGCATGACTGAGAGACACTGAAACTACACTCTGGGAACGGTTTTCCAACCAGTTTTGCATCCACCTTATAATAGCTCCATCTAGGTTGCATTTCCCTAGTTCATTTATGAGGTCATGCAAGACCGTATTAAAAGGGTTACTAAAGTCAAGATATACCACGTCTACCGCTTTTCCCCATCCACAAAGCTTGTTACCCTCTCAAAGAAAGCTACCAGGTTGGTTTGACATGATTTGTTTGAGACAAATCCATGCTGACTGTTATTTATCACCTTATTATCTTCTAGATGTTTGCAAATTGATTACTTAATTATTTGCTCCCTTCTCTTTCCAGGTACAGAAGTTAAGCCGACTGGCCTGTGTTCCCTAGGTTGTCCTTATGTATCTTTTTATAGATGAGCACTATATTTGCCCTTTTCCAGTCTTCTGGAATTGTTCCCATCTTCCATGACTTCTCAAAGATAATCATCTATGTGACTTCAAAATAAATACCGCAGGTCGTATTTTCTCCCAAACCTGTAGTAAGATGAACACACAGCCACCACACCATAAAGCAAAACATGCTGAATTACTATCCCTGCTCAATACAATTCAATAATACCTGATGGTAATGCTTTTTAAAAAACACGTATGTATAAGGAATCTGCTGTGGGTAACTGGACTACAGCTGGAACATCTGGTTAGAGACTTTCATGTGATATCCCTAAAACAAAGCACTAAGTGAACCACCATCATCTTCTCTGCTGAACAAGAAGTTCAGAACCAGATTCTGAAGACTGCTAGATGTCTTGCAGGATCAGGACCTTAATAACAACAGAAACTTGATAAATTGATATCTTCGAGTAACACCAGTTTCTGCAGCAATAGCTTGAATGTATAAGGTTTGTTGGTTTTCCTAAAGGGACATTCAAAAATCATATGTTGCAAATATGAAGATTTATTTGCATCTGTTACTAACATCTATCCAAAGTGTTTACTTTTCACTATTTCTGCTCTTTGGTAACTTTTGACATTTCTACCAGCTGGGTAATTAATTCAGTTTCACTTTGTAATCAGTTTCACTTTCAGTTTCTCAGTGCTGCAATATCTGGATTGCAAATGCTGTGGGAATGATTAATGGTTTGAAAAAATAAGCAGCGATCACAGGAACATTACAGAAATGTTTCTTTTGATCTTCAATGCTTTAAGAACAAGTCTGGCTGCTCTATAGTTAAGTCTCTACAAGTAAGATTTTTATCTTTAAAACCTAATGTTGTGATCTCCCAAAAATAACATTTCAAGTGTTCTTGACCACTTCCTTTTCACCATCACATGTTAGCTGCCCTTACCTCCACTAACTCCCAGGCCAATGCGAGGTTCATCCCTGGAGACATCTGGCAGTCTGGAAATACTGACGCTAAGAGCAAGACAGGAGGCAAATGCAATGATGGAAAGTTTAGAAACTCCACAAAAAGTCCCTCCTTCGTCAATATTTCCAACATCTCTCCCCTACACAGTCCGTGACAGATACCGAGAGGGGGGGGGGGGGATCCAGGTAGCAGCCTAGCACCCCTTCCCCAATGTTAGACCCGAGAAGAGAGGAAGAGCCACGCAGCCTGCCCCCGTGTGGAACCCATGGGATGGAGGGATATAAACTGCACCCTTGTCCCAGTGTGAGACCCAAGCAACAGCAACCTCCCACTCAGGGGATGGGGGGCTTCAGCGGCTAGCAGCCCTGCCCCCCATATCGGATCACGAGAAGGGGAGGGAACCCCGAGCGCCCCTGCCCCCCATGGCAGACCCCTGGGGGGGTAATCCCGAGCGCCCCTGCCCCCCATGGCAGACCCCTGGGGGGGGGTTATCCCGAGCGCCCCTGCCCCCCATGGCAGACCCCTGGGGGGGGGTTATCCCGAGCGCCCCTGCCCCCCATGGCAGACCCCTGGGGGGGGTTATCCCGAGCGCCCCTGCCCCCCATGGCAGACCCCTGGGGGGGGTTATCCCGAGCGCCCCTGCCCCCCATGGCAGACCCCTGGGGGGTTAAGCCCGAGCGCGCCTGCCGCCCCCGGGGAGATGGGGACGTTAATCCCGAGCGGCTCTGGCCCCCACCCGCAAACCAAACGGTCCCAGGCTGCTCGTCCCGCTCCGCGTCTACCTGCCGCTAAACTCCACGGGCAGGGTGAGGTCCTCCCCGGGCAGCGAGTCCATGGCGGCTCCGAGCCCTGCAGGGACCCGGCGGTGACTCCCGTTGTTATTGTCCGAGTTTGGCGGCTTCGTTGGAATTCAAACGACCGCAGCCACTTCCGCCATCTTGTATGCCCGACCGTGAAGCCGCTGAGGCCGTTCTGGAAGGGCACGGGAGGCGGACACGATAGAAAGCTAGTGGGGCGCCGCCATCTTTGCTGAGGGCCCGGGCCGGATTGGTGTGGGCAAACGCCATCTTGACTGAGGGCAGACATTGCGGGGACCACGGGCCGCCGCATTCAGGACTAAGAACAAAGGAAGTAGGGAATGTGAGCAGTCGCCATCTTGAGTAAGGGCAAAAGAAAGGACAGTATGAGCAGCCGCCACATCTAACATACGAGCGGGGCAGGGTGTGACCAAGCGCCATCTTTAGTCAGGGCAGGAACGTGCCTATGGACTCGCCATCTTTAGTCAGGGCACCGTTAGAGTCGGCGGTCTAGGGAGGAAATGCTTAGGATCCCAGAGTGTGTCACACACTATATAGCCCTCTAGGCTCACTGCAGCCACCTCTGGGGCGGAGAGCAGCCACCAGGGACCAACCAGAGCTTTGCACCATAGGCGGGAGAAAGGGCTACAGAGCAGGCCCTGCAGTGGGCAATGACCCACATGAAGCACAGGACCTGCGGCCTCCTTTTCAGAGCTGTCCAGCCCCCTCAACTCATGACCAAAGGGAAGGGCAAGTTTAGCATATACCCATGAAATCCACTGAAATGTGATACATTGGATTAGGAGAGAACAGCAGAATACCCTAGTACTATGTCCACGTTTTATTACTCTTTCATCTCTGAGAAACTGAATTAGAAAAACTCAAAACTATTATACCCTGCTAAAATAAAAATGTGCAGTACCAGACACTTAAGTACACTGCAAGTGCAATGTCTTGCAGTGTATATACTTACACAGGTACTCTAGACAGGTAAATTCATAAGCTTATCAGGCCTAAATGGACCAGTGTCCATTTATATCTAAATATATCCATTTATTATATAACACACACCATAGGACTTCCCTGAATTAAATCCTGTTTGAATTTGTGCACATCTTTTAGAAAAACAATCCATCTTGATTTTAAAATAACCAGTGATGGAGAATCCACTACACCCTGAGATAAATTGTTACAATAGCTAATTACCCTCACTGTTTTCAGCCACGTTATACTTTTGTCTGCTAGGTTGAAGAACACGTTATCAAAATTTTGTTTGTCATATAGATATTTATAAACTGTGACCAAGCTATCCCTTTAACCTTCTCTTTGTTAAACTATATAGGTTAAGTTCCTTGAGTCTGTCACTATTAGCTATTTCCAAATCCTTTAATCATTCTCGTGGCTCTTCTCTGATAGATAGTAACACACCGAGTATAAATCATTGAGCTATAGTTCCATCTAAATAAAAGATCTGATGCGGTCATATACAGGATACGGTGGGCTAATTACAAGTATGGCAAAAATCATGTGACTATGTAGTTACGGAATTACAGTAATCATTTCAAAGCTTTTTGATATTTTAATAGCTGTATATAGTATAATACATGGATCTAAAACCAAGAGTTCTACTTTCATAATAATTCAGCCTGAACATACTGTAAAATAATTTTTCTAAAATGGATTTGCTTGCCAGTGAAGAGATAAAAGATAGAACTGGTGTTTTTCCAGAATGATTTGCTTAACTATACATTGCATCATAACCTGTGTTTTGTAGTCGTTGGGGTGTTCCCTTTTATCACTGGGCGTGTGCAATATCTGTTACTGCTACGTTAATGTATCTAGGTAGATAGTTGAATCCAAATGAAAGGCATGAGAGCCAACTTCCAAGATTATCTACTCCAGAAACATGCATGGTATATTTCTTCAAATGGATTATTTTACCTTTAAAAACAATAAAAATGAAGGTGACCTCATATGGAATTCTGTATTTCAACATTATGTTTACATTTTATCATAGAAGCAAATTTATATATATCATCTCAAATTTGTGGGTTTTTTTAACTACATATTATAGTTCCAATTTAGTTAGTGTGACATACCCTTGTGCAAACCTGATCAATTTCCTCCTTTGGTGAGCACAGCAGTATGCTGACTTCGCATTAGAATGTTAAACTGTCACACACAAATTGTACAGTAACAGAAATGAACTCACACCCCAAAGTCACTTATATGGTCTCCATTGCCATAGAATGTGAGTGTCTCACAATCATTAATTAATTAATTAATGTATTTATCCTCACAACACCTATGAGGTAGGGAGGTGGTGTTATCCTAGAGATGTTTAATGTTACATAGGAAGCCATAGGCAGAGCTGGGAATTAAATGTAGATCTCCCCAGTCCCAGACAAGCATTTTTACCCCTGGACTATCCTTTCTGTCTTCTTTGTCCTATCTTTATTCGAAGCAGCATATACATTAGTTGCTTTTTATATTTTGTTACCGTAGCTGGAGCTTTCCAACATTCACAGGGCTGTATTCCCTGTTATAACATCTGATCTTGAATTTATATGTGTTTAACTTATCTCACATGAGTATGCCCCCTAAAGTCAGTAGAATTATTAATGTGTAATTTTAAGCACACACAAGCATTTCCATAAAGGGGACCATAATAAAGAGAAACATTTACCTGAAAACATTTACCAATATGAGAAAATTTACTCATGCAAGTAGCTCTGTTCACTTCAACAGGATTACCTGGACGAGTAAAAGTTATTCGTGTTTGTAAGTATTGGCAGGATCGGGTCCTAAGATTGCTATGTTATGAAATACTGTTACAGACATAAGAAAGCATTTCAATTGAAAGATGCTAGATAATTTTTTTTTTAAAAAGATGAAGCTTTATTAGAGTCTTAAGAGATGCCAACAAAATGAATGCAAGAAATGAGACATTAAAAAAATACCCATCAGTGGTCACTGAAATTACATTTTTAAAGAATGAAAAGTAAACCAACATATGGAGATAGATAGGAAAGACAAAAAAAGTGCAGAGATTACCAGCTAAAATCAAAAGATGGCACTGATCAGTAAAATAAACACTAAAGTTAATCACACTGTTTATAGTTATTTTAAATGGGAAAAAATACATAAGCATGTGCAAAGTTCCATTAGGTAGCATTTGTTCCTGACACAGGTTAAATTCAGGGTAATGAACTAGTGCTGTCATTTGTGTAGGTTAGTTTTAACTGTTGATGAAATTTTTAATTTTAAAGTTTAATAAAAGGAAAATTGACAAAAGTTTTGCTATTTTCTCTAGTTTGTCAACCAACTATTGAAAGTGCTCAAAGTGTTGGAGGAGGTTCAGAGGTTGGAAGGGGTGAGGGCTCTGGCTGGAGATACAGGCTCTGGGATGGGGCTGGGAATGAGGGGTTGGGGACGGTGCTCTGGGCTAAGGCAGAGGGTTCAGAGGGCAGGAGGGGGATCAGGGCTGGGGCAGGGGGTTGGGGCACGGGAGGGAGTCAGGGGTCCAGGCTCTGGGCAGCACTTACCTCAAGCAGTTCCCAGAAGCAGCAGCATGTCCCCCTCCTGGCTCCTACGTGGAGGTGCGGCCCGACGGCTCTGCGTGCTGTCCCATCCATACGTGTTACCCCCTTGCAGCTCCCGTTGGCCATGGTTCCCAGCCAATGGGAGCTGCAGTCAGTGCTGCTTCCAGAAGCCACAGCACACGAGAGCAGGGCAAGCCCTTAACCCCACAGAGCAGAAGCCCGATATCCTGTTCCATGGCAGGAGCTCGAGGCTAGGATTAAATCATCTGAAGGGCCAGACGTGGCCCCCAAGCCATAGTTTTCCTACCCCTGTTGTAGCTGCTTCCATCCCTTTTTACTGACTCAGACATTTTAGACTTCAGAGGGACACACTGAATGATATTCCTGGATTATATAGATATGGTTGTATATTTTAAAAGATATTTAAAACTTTCTGGTGGGATTCACCTGCCACATTTGTAACATACCAATTGCAGTACTAGGCATGAGAGTCAGACAGTGAAACTGTTAAACAGGAAACTGACTATTCTACTTCCCTTGTCCGAATGTTTTTGAGCAGGAGGGGTGAAGACACCAGAATCAATAATGAAAAGGTAAATTCTTTCAGTTTAATGCTCTGCGGTATTATCTGTAATACAAGGAAGTAACACCGGAGTGAGAGATGCTTGGCCTCATTCAAGTCTGCTGGATCAGGCCCATGTTTATTTGTTAGATTCTTTTTTTATTTGGACTGTTGGATTTCACGTATTCACCCTACCCAGGGCTTTGAACTCCTGTTGACTTGACGCGAGTTCAGTATGCTCCTTACCTTGTAGCAGTGAGTCCTATGCTGTGATGCTTTCAGTCGCTGCTGGTCTGAACTCAGTTTCAAAAGCAAGTCTGCCATATGGCAGCAGGACCAGGCGAGGATGGTTCAAAATTTCTTATATAACATTAGGATGGATATTGGAGAGATCTTCTTAAAATGTGTGACAGTCTGATTACTTGGTACAAGAAATGAGCCAATTATTGATGTTAAATGAAGAACTATATATATATATTATAGTTCTTCATTTAATGTAACTATATATCAGGGGTGGGCAAACATTTTGGCCTGAGGGCCACATCAGGAGTCAAAATAGTATGGAGGGCCAGGTAGGGAAGGCTGTGTCTCCCCAAACAGCCTGGCCCCTATCTGACCCCCTCCCACTCTCTGGACTGCTCCCCTCACTACCCCGATCCATCCAACCCCCTCCTGCTCCTTGTCCCCCGACTATCCCCTCCCGAGACCTCCTGCCCCTAACCGTGTAGTTTGCCCACCCCCACTATATATAATATATATATAGTTCTTCATTGAACATCAATAATGGGTTAATTAAGATAAGGCTAAACAATGATAATCTGATTAGCAGAAGGCAAGTCATTAAATGTATGTATGTATGTATAACATATGGCATGAAATCAATGACAAAACAACAAATCTCTAGGCAACACAATTACCTTTTACGTGACATAGGCCTGTGCTATGTATGTCCTGTAAAAGACAGTCATATGTTTCTGTAGACATGCTGTGTAGCCATCCTGATGAACCATCACTGCTCAAATTAGAATCAGCTGGCAAATGTACATTTGGCTTGCAAAGGGCTAACGCTTTCTGATCAAACAAAAAGATAAAAACAATCAAATGGACCATTAACTGGACAATTTCCATTGGGTTACTGAAATGTAATTCACAAAATCTGCGGCCACACCATAAAAGTTGTGAAGGAAAAATATTTATCGGTTTGAAGCAGTTAAGGACTTGCCTTCTGCTAATCAGATTAACATTGTTTAGCCTTATTTTAAGCAGCTGTATATTTTAGGAGATTAAATCCTCATACCAACAAGTTGTATTGGAGAAGCCCATCATCCATCCTACTCTGGCTGAGATCTTTGCATTTCAGAAATGAAGTACAAAATGAAGGGGGGTAATGGAGACCTCGTCACTGCACATGTGATTATATGAATCCAAAGGCTCAGAGGCAAAAATGCAACAAGTGCACACCTCACTACAGTTCAAGGGATCTAGTGTCAGTGGCAGAGCAATAGTGCTCATGCTTAGCATCTTTACCTGGGCTTTCCTCAGAGGAACAGGATTTGCTGCAATGTTCTCAAGTCACCCCATAATGAGCCGGATCCTCTCACTAATAGCCTGCTCCCATTCCAGTCAAGAGCAAAATTCCCACTGATTTACAGTATCAAGCCCTATCACTAATCAGGAGTAAATTGAGCCAATAAAAGTGTAGAGAAGAAGAAACTCAAACCCTTCATTTTTAAAGCCCCAGTTCAGTAAAGCCCTTAACACGTGCACACATTCTGAATTCCCATTAATTCATCCCCAATACTTAAGTGGTTTGCTGAATCAGGGACAAAGAACGTCACAAATAACGTTCAGTGGCAATAGCAGTCTTACCATTTGGTATTTACTTCTCCATTGTGAGTGGGAGTTAACTTCCTACCAATGGCAAGTGAGAAAGAACTGTAAAGGTTCCAGAGGCAAAGCTATAAAAAAATCTTTTTTGTGGATATAAAAACAGCCTTTCTAAATCATCAAGTCCTCAGCTGCAGATTTCCAAGATACCTGGTTCACACAGAGTTCTTTTGGAGAGCCCAGTGTAGATGTGGATAACACCTAGGATACTACGGTCTTCTCTAACTTCATTTTTATATGGTTGCATAGAGAGAGAGCATACTTTTATGCCCAAATAAATTTGTATCAATATTACATCCCTACAGTGAGAAGAAACTCATTGACGGACAAGCTACTGAGCTGAAAAATTAGTATGTGTTAACAAGAATATAAATAAAAATAAATAGTCAAATGATTTCATGGGGCTTTTTAAAAAAAACATTGATAATATGACAGAGTATAACTAACATTGTTAGTAAATGTTTGGGGTTAAAAAACACTTCAGGCATAATTTTGATCTCACTTATATACATCAGGAATAACTTCATTGCCATGAACGGAGTTAGTGGTACGAGGTCACATTCAACTCTTATTGACTTAATTAAATTCAGAAATTGAGATCAATGGAAAGATTCCCCATTGACTTCATATGGGACTTGGAAGCAGCCCTTAGACTATATTTAAAAACAAAACAGAAGCAAAACCCGAGGTGGCTTAAATACAAATTATATACATTTTTATTCATTTTAAATAACATTCTTCTGTATAAATTCTGACATATTCAAATCGTACACAGATTTTTAGAAATGCATTTGTAAGCTTAGTATATGCTTAGGAGACACCTTATTTGGATGTGTTGCAAGACTGCTGGATTTTAGCTGAGAGCGAGTGTAATTTTAAGGCCCACATATTATCTTAATTGGAGACATTAAATAGCAGAGTTTCTTGGAAGCTAATTTTAAAAATTCACTTTAAAGAGAAATTTTGTTTAGGCTTCAATCTTAGGTCCTCATTTTAGAAGAGAGTGTACCGATTGTCTGCCACATACTGGATCGCTTATATTGCATTTCATATTTGGAATAAAAATACTTTATATCAGAGGTCTACTGCCCCAGAATGCCATTACAATGGTGAAGACACTCCATCCTGCCTCATAAATTACCTCTGAGGATCTAAGTTTATTTTGCCCAGTCCAAGGGAGTGACTATTTCAATGTAGGACACCTCATGATAACACCCCAGGCCTAAAACTTCATGCAGCTATTTCTAGCTATAATGGTTCATGAGATTTAAGACCTTACATTCACATTAGCCCCATTATATTTTTGTACGTCTGCCACATCCTGTGCTCATAAACTAGCATCCTACCTTGTGATCCAGCCAGGGTGGCCCTATGCATATTACAAACTTACTGTTTTTACCTTTCACTCACACCATTAGAGGAGTCTCTTTGTTCTCAAGTACAGTAAAACCTCCATTTAACGGACTAATTCGGGCGAGGGGGTGTCCGTTAAATCAAAAAGTCCGTTATTTAATAATAAAAAAAACCCGAGCTGTCGGAGCAGCAACCCGCCCGCCACAGGGTCGGGGCAGCAGCTCCGCAGCCCGCCCGCTGCCGGGATCTGGGCGGCAGCCGGGAGCCGGCAACCAGACCGCCCACTGCCGGGATCGGGGCGGGAGCCGGCAGCCAGCCCGCCAGCGGCTGGGACCTGGGCGGCAGCCGGGAGCCAGTCCGCCTGCTGCCGGGACTGGGGCAGCAGCCGGGAGCTGGTAGCCAGACCGCCAGCGGCTGGGACCGGGGTGGCAGCCAGGAGGGGTCGCGGTCTGATATGGATCAGAAATTTTGTCCGTTGCATCCGAAGTCCATTAAATTGAGGTCCGTTAAATCGAGGTTTTACTGTACTTCACTATGGGATTTCAGTTGCCTCATCCAAACGAGTGGGGGCATGTGCCAAAATGGCGCTCACGTCCCATGATATGGGCATGAGATCGTTACCATTAGGAACAGCAGCCACTGATCTTTCACTATTATATTTCTCTGGACTGCCATGTCCTCCTATTACGGCATCTTCACATGCACACATAGCTACTGCATCATACCACTCACTCTCTCACCCAAAATTAATGTTGTCCTATTCAGTTAGCTGCTAGCAGGTCGAATAGTGATAACCACCAAAGGTGTGGGTATCTGTAGTAGGAAGATCTGATGACCAGCTGGCCTGGTGGTCAGCTCATGGCCTTATGGTTTCTGCTGGTCTAGGCTTCCCAGAGTGGTCCGAGCTGCAGCCTCAATCACCTCCTCATGCTCTAACTGCTCCGTCCCCATTCAGTCATTACAAAGGAGCCAGGGGACACAGTCAAGGGACTCAGGCTGACCCAATCCAGCAGGTCCCAAACCAGGGCCTTGGTGTTTATCAAACCATCCTGCCAAGTTACAGAGCTACGCCAAATTACATCTCCCCCAGGTCATTTCCTACTAGTCTAAGGCTCCTCAGTTTGGGGCATGGTCACTGACTTAGTAGACTCTCTTCAGTCTCTTAGGGCTTTGAACTCCCAAAGATCAAGTAGGTGCCCTCCAAGTCCCTACTGCTAAAGCCGCCTTCACAAAGCTCAGAGGGGCAGCCGCGTTAGTCTGTTTTAGCAAAAACAATGAGTCTTCTTCTTTGGAAGAAGTTGGGTCATAGTCATAGCCCACGAAAGCTTAGGCTCTAATAAATGTGTTAGTCTTTAAGGTGCCAAAAGATTCCTCTTTGTCTTCACAAAGTGGTTACCACTCCTGACACATCATCAGCCTCACTTCCTGGTTAGTACATGCAGCCTATGCCACCTGGACTACCAGTCTCCTTTTAAACTCTTCCTCCACTGGGAACATGCCTTGCACCTGTTGAGGGCTGGGGCCTCCCAAGTCCAGTATCACACTCTTGCCTGCCCTGGTTCAGCATGAGGCCTGTAAATGCCACCACAGTATCAATACTGATACTTCAGCCATCTGTGCCCAGTACCCTAGATGCCCCATCCGTAACGTGATGTTTAGCCTCTCCCCCTGCTCTAGTGCCATCCTCTCTCTACAGATCTGTGCACGATCCAAACTGCTGCAGAGCAGACTCTGCATCACAAAAGCTCGGTGGCAAGTTATAAAATGAACAAAAGGGCATGAGGACTTTGGTAGGCTGAGCCACTTGTCAATGTTTCAGGCAGTGAGCTATGTCAGGGTGCACGCTCTGCTGATCCAGAGATACAACTAGCTCATTTTCTTCCTCCCTTTGTAAAGATGCTTAGGTATGAGGTTAACAGAGGGGATATAAGCAGGCTCCACTCCCAGAGATCATAGAACTAGGCTGGACCTCAAGCAGGGGAGTTTCCTTTTACTCTAATTGTGTTTTGATTTCTTCTCCGGTTATTCATCTCAGCAAAAAGATGTGATTTGACTGCAACTATTTTTGTTTCTTTTGCGGAGTCATTTTGTTTTGCTTATAAATCAGAAAAGGGCCAGAACCCAAGACTCCAGGTCCAGACACCCCCATTTTTAATGGTGCGACAGGAAGGGTCAGTATCTGAACTCAAAAGCAAACTGTCCACTCTCTCTAAATGGGAGAGAACCAAAAGCCAGGATCTGAGATCTAAATGAGAAGTGCCCTGTTATAAACTAGCCCTGCGGTTTCAGGGAGGAACAATTGATAGCAGCTCTCTTCTTTGCAAACTCTCCTCAAGCTCCCCCATAAGATTTCTGACACACCATAGTGCTTGCTCTTTCTTTGCCTGTCAGCATTATTGCTCTATGAACTATTTCCAGAATATAAAACAGGAGTACGGGGGGGCGTCATTAAAATCTATAAAAAGCTAGTTTTTTCACTGTGTAAAGATCAAGCAAATAGATATTACAAAAGGACAATGCTAAGTAATTACATACAGCTTTTAGTCATCTCTCCATTGTCATTAATCTTCAAAAGCTTCATGTGCAATCTATGATTTTCCTTTGTGTTTTTTCTCCTTCTAAAACATCTCTGAACGACTCGATTCTTAATTCTTATAAATTTAGGTCCTGATCCCAAGCCCACAGCAGGGAATGGGAGACTTTCCATTGACTTCAGCGGGCTTTGGATCCAGTTTATACACGGTCTATCACACCCTCCTATCACTATTTTCCTTGCCCTCCATCTTGAATTCCCTTTGTTACATTCACTTGTGCCATATCTTAAATTAATCAGTTATATCTTTGGGGACAGTGACTGTAACTTATTGTGTCTACGTACAGCACTTAGCACAGTGCATCCCCAATCCTGACTGAGGTCCTTAGGCATCAGTGGAATACAAACAGAATAAATAAAATAAATAAATAAATAGTATTCTCCTTTTCCACTCTATTTCTGATTATGCATGCGCCAGCGGTAGCTCAACTTGGTTAACTACCTTGTTTGTCAGCAGCATTGTTTTTAAACATTTGCAAAGCGCCACCACGCATGCATCACGGCTGTTTCCGTGATGTCAGAGCAGGTTAGGAAAGGGGCTTGATTCCTGCCTCTGTTAAACATTAGTTTTATTGATTTTCATAGGATGGTAACAGTTTGCCAAGCTCAGAAAAAAAATAAAAAATAATAATAAAAAAATCAAACAAATGATCCTATTCAACCACCATTAAAGTGGCTTTAATGGGAGTTGGATTGGGCCCAAAGACAGCCTGTGAATACAGTGAAAAGAATAAGGGAGAGAGATTGGATGTGGCTCTTGAAAAGGGCCATATGGTAAGCTGGTGCTTGGGAGGCACACTGAAGAAAGGTAGGGTGAAGCTGAGGTGCTCCATAGCATTATTTTTACACTGCACAATACAGACAGAATGCGTCCATGGTCACTGAAAGGAGCAAACTGTCCACCTGCTAGTGAAAGGTTCAGCATGTACTCTTCCATTGCCTGCTACCAGCTGTTGATAGGAGAGAGGGTCTATTCAAGAGCCATGGCAAGCTGTTAGATGTTCTAACCAGTTGCTAACAGGCCGTTATTGTCAGCATTCTTCCTCGGTGGTACATGGATGTATGATCATCCACATTATACCTATGCATAGGAGCCTGTAGTCAGGCCTACATCTTAGTCACCTGGGGGAACAAGAAAGCAACCTGCTTCCATGTGGCTATCTTCATTCTGCTGAGCCAGAAAAGACTGTCAGGGGTTAACTCTGCTAACAGCTAGTCTGTCTCAGCACCAGAACAGTAGGACTTTGAATAACCAACGGACCTTTGTGTGTTCTTGGCAATTGAACCTCTTGACTCTCCCCAGCATACACCAGCTTAAAGCTACAAGAACTTCTAGGCATAAATTGCTTGACAGTGTCTATATAATTTCTTTTAACTAGAATTTTGCAATCTAGTCAACTCACAGGTGACTTCCTGGTTCCATTGAAGTCAAGGGGAGCGTTGTCATTATCTTCAACCGGGGCAGGGCAAAGCTCAGGACCTCTGACAATCCTTGCTCATACCAAGCAGTCTTTATTCACACGAGCAGTCTCGTGGATTTCAAAGGAATTACGCATGTGAATAACAGTGCACGTTCATCATGGTTTTCAGGATCAGGGCATCAATAATTATGTATCTGTAACAGCATGTTTGCATTTTGTGTGGGCATTTCACAGCAAATTACCAAATGTTACACCTGATCTCTGGAAATTGACTAGTCTCTATGCACGGTCCTATGGTCCATACCTTTAAAGGAGTCAGGGGGGTTGAACCGTTACAGATAATGAGTAGGAAACAGACAACTTTAAAAAAATTTCAGTGATATCAGAAGAATGATGGGTGCTTGCCAGAGTCCCAGCTCCAGCAATATTGCCATCTGATTTACACAATTTTAAACAATCCCCATACTTTTTTTTTTACAATGCCACTAACCGCTGTACAGATAAAATCTAGATGATAAAATATGACTCATGATTTTTTGATTTTTTTTTTACAAATAGTTATAAATACAAAAGAGAGAAGATATATTACATTCTATGTACAGAACATGCCATTTCTGTCAGGGTAGGATATTAAGCCTAGCTTTTATTTGTACACGTGACCCTGAGATGTCTTGTCGTCTTCCCTTGTACAGTATGTATACAAGTTCATTAACTCCTTCTATTGAAAATGGATTTCTGTGTTTTAATAGTATCACTCTATATGAGAACTCAGAAAAGGAAAGAGAGTGATCTTTCTTCCCCCAACCCCAGACATTTTCATGATTGATTGTTTCTGCTCCCCAATTTGTTGGAGAACTGAACATGGTGACTTTAGTATGCGTGTAACATTCACTCATTTAGAAGTCTCTTAGCATACGGTGAAATAAACATGATTTCCCTTTTTATATATAAAAACACAAATTCGTACCAGGAGATAAAATGAAGTCTTTACAAAAGTCTATTTTCTGAAAGTCCTCTGTTAATTAAACAGGCTGCTTTTCAAAATATAGGCTACTGGTGTAGGCCTTAGCTTGGCTGGAAGTCAAAGTAGCTTTTGATTAATCAGGGGGTATCCGTTACTATCCCCACACACACACCATCTTTTCATACAAAAATATACTTTAAGGTCAGCATAATTTTATGGCAAGTCCTTAGCAATGAATTCTATGGATCGTCATGGAAAACAATACACTGAATGCATTTCATAATTTTACCTGAAATTCATTTGCACTACACTCCTTTCCTGCTCAACAGCAAGCTATGTCATGCCTGACATAAAAGAGTATGTGGGTAGCAAATCCCTTTGCTTGGAGCCCTGGTCCAGATTTCGATACCCCGTCAACAAGGACTGTAATTTTCTAAAGCCGACTCTGGAATAGCTGGACTCTTGTTTTAAGCTTTAAAGTTATGCATGGGAGTTGTCAGCGTCAGCTGTCCATTTGGTGCCACTTCATTTCCGTCATCCTCCAGTAAGCCTGAAACGTCAGCATTGGGTATGCTGTCATGGTAGCTGCTAAAACTAATGTTGTCCTCCTTGAGCTCAATGGTCCAAAAAGGAGCATTAAGTTTTCTGTTTTGATATTCACGGTACATGTAGACAGCGCCCACAAATCCCATCAACAGGACCACAACGATGATAATAACCGTCAAAATAATGATGTTAAACTGAGTCCAGGAGACGTCTGCTAATGCAGAGGTGCTATTGTCAGAGGAGTTGATAGGAAAGATAGTCTGCACAGTTGTTGGCGCTAATGTACTGTTTATCACCGCAGTTGAAAGTGATGTTGGCCTGCTGGTGTTGGGAGCAGCAGTTATAAACCCTCTAGGTTCAGGACCAGGAATGTCTTCTACAAATAAAAAAAAAAAAGATACGTACATAAATACATACACGAACAATAAAATACGTAAAGAAAGCGAGGAATACTTGTAGCACCTTAGAGACCAGCTAGTTTATTTCAGTGAGCTCTAGCCCACGAAAGCTTATACTGAAATAAACTAGTTAGTCTCTAAGGTGCTACAAGTATTCCTCGCTTTCTTTACGGATACAGACTAACACGGCTGCTATTCTTGAATAAAATACATGGTGAGCCATGACTGAACAGGAAATAAATGGCTCTGCCTATACGTCATTATTAGTACGAGTGCAACAAACTAAAATGTTAAGGTCAGAATTGTTCAGGTCCCATTTACACATCAACATATTTGGCCAGATTTTCAAGACAGCTCAGCGCATTGAGGGCCGAGTTCTTTTGAAAATCTGGCCACAAGCATCACAATAGTAGCTGCTGAGTGCTGAGCACTTTTGAAAACCTCCTTCTTGGTTTAGGCGCCCAAATAGGAGCGGAACTCTTTAGAAAATCTGCCCCCAACAGTGGGTGCTCTGAACTTGAAAATTTGGCCCACGGGACCTCAATTACTCGTGATGAATGCAAGTCACTCTAAGTGCAACTCAGTGGGGGAAACGTTGGCTCCACGGAATCAGAGGGAGTTTTGCCATGCAGTGGAGCCAGGATTTCACCCATACAAAAAGTTTTCTGAAGAGTCCTTTTACGAGCAGGGGCTGAGGAGGAGAATCACCTCTGAAAGGTTAATTTGATACGGGCAACAGGAGTTGGGGATGCTCAGCCCTTCTTAGGATCAGGCCCTAAGTGCCAGCAGTAGGAAAGGGATTATACTTTAAAGCCCAGGGATGGATTTAGAGGTGAAAAGATTCCTAACCAGAACAAGGATTTAGAATGTTTCTGCTCTGTGGCCCAAGTCCTGCTCTCAGCTACATCTGTCCCACTCCATCCATTTTAATGTGACTGCCTGAGCGTAACTAAGAAGAGAATTCGGTCCTGTCTATCTTAGCTATTTTTATAACACCAATCACTGTAGTACTGAGCCACTGAATAAAGTCCTTAATAAAAAGCTATTACAAGTTACAAAAGGTCAACCTCCAACAAGGTTCCCACACAAAACAATCTAGTTAGAAGACAGTTAAGGTTAAAAGGTTGTTGACACCACCTAACCGACTAGTGTTAAGCTTCCTTATCATATGCACATTAAAATATATGTTAGCCATTAGACAGGCTAGAAATAAATGCACAGTGCATGTGTCCACCTGACACCTCTCCATCATATGATAAATGACCATTGGCTCTCACCAAGACCAATTTGTACCACCACTCAACCTTAGCTGTGTCTCACTAGTGGTTTAATTAGACTGTGGGGTGGATGGCGTGGTGAACGTGCACACTGTTTGGAAAATGCACGCTGTTGGATTGATAAGTAGTTAAGTTCTCAGGGCCCGATCCTGCTCCCACTGAAGCGAGTGGCAAAATTCCCAGTGACTTCAGCTATGCAGGACTGGCGCCTTTAACCCCAAGCAACTGAAAACAGGGAAGGTTAGAATGAAAACGCTTCTTCAGCCTTCCCTGTAGCAGTTCCTGCCATTTCCACTAGAATATTCCAACATTTAACTACATAATATCAAAAGGAGGAGGAAGCTAGTGTATCTCTGTGAGATGAATTATTATGGTGAAATGGAGCCTGTATCCACCAAAGTTTGCTGCAGTACTTGAGCAGACAGATCTGAGATATCAGATGCTGCGTTCACACCACTGGTGGCTCATCCCTGATCCCAGTCCTTCATGGATCCAAATTAAAGGAGCTCAAGAGATCATGGCCCAAATCCCGAGTGCTTCAAGAATCCTGCCTTAGTCTGCTCTTGTGACTAAGGAAATATAAAGGATCAGATTTCATGAGTGGCTAGTTATTTTCGGCGCTCCAGTTTTCTCAGGATCCAACCCAAGACTCCTTAAAAAGGGCCTGCTAAGCATCCACCCCCTGAAAAATTAGGCCCCTTTTAGCTGCCTCAAGTTGGGCTGCTCAAAATTGAGGCCTCCAAATTAACTAATCACTTGTGAAAATCTTGGCCCTAAAATGTGCTAGCATGCAGTGCCTCCAACATCTCTGCTCCTGGTCGAGCAACAGTCAGCAAATGGGGAACGAGAAGCAGATCTTTTAAATATTTACATGGAAAGGAAAACAGGGGCAAGGAAACATGATAGCTGCCTCAGCTGCCCGTGAGACAGGAGGGCAGTATTTTTCCAACTCAGTAATCAGCTCTCTCACCATGTCATTAAAGTGGCAGGAGAGAAGCAGGCTGGAAAGGATCAAAGGCACGTGTGTTCCTATGGAACAGAGTCACTCAGTCCCTTACACACCAAACCAATGCATTACAACGGACGGACCAATGTGAAATTGCTATCTGCAACCCTGTAGAGACAGGTTCAAGAATAGCAGCCGTGTTAGTCTGTATCCGTAAAGAAAGCCAGGAATACTTGTAGCACCTTAGAGACTAACTAGTTTAATTCAGCATAAGCTTTTGTGAGCTATAGCTCACTTAATCGGATGCATAGAATGGAACAGAAGTAAAATGCATTTATACACACAGAAAGAAAGAAAAAGAAAAAAATTGTGCATTAGCATACCAATTCTAAGAGGGCTGTTAAATGTAGATGGTCCATTATCACTAGCAGAAAAAAACACCTTTTGAAATGGAGATCTGTCATCAGTTAAATTAACTCAGGAAATGCAATCAATTACTGTAATGAGAGAACCAATCTGAAGTTCTGTTACGCCACTGGTTAATTGTGTGCAATTTAAAAATTAATTCCAGTTCCTCAGTTTCTCATTGGAGTCTGTTTTGGAAGTTGTTCTGTTTCAAAACTGAAACCATCAAATCTTTAATGGAATGGCCAGGAAGACTGAAGTGTTTTCCTACTGGTTTTTGAATGTTATGATTCCTGATGTCAGATTTGTGTCCATTTATTCTTTTGCGTAGAGATCGTAGAGACAGCCACTCATAAAGTTACAGCAGATGAATATTAAACTTTTTTACTAATCATCTCGCTTCCCTGCACAGAAAACAATCTTGCAGTCTCTCCGTTCAGGGAGCAGTAAGAGAAATGAAGGTCACAACATCATCTCCGTACTGCCTTTGAATTAAATCTTTTGGAATGGCAGGGACAAATTTGGTCCTGATATGTTTTGGAATTCTACACTCTCCTTCCTATGTACAACCACACATGCACGGAGCCTGCAGTCTATCTAGTGGAGTAACTTACTGACAACCATTGGGAGAAGAACTATGGGAGAGGAACTTTCTACCATTTTATTCAGGGCTACCATCATGCACCTGAGAGTACTGGATGCAATGAGGATGAGGAATGAGAAGAGGTCTCAAAATCAGGCAATTGTGAGTTCACAGCCCTGCTCTGCCACTGGATCTGTTGTGTGGCTTTGGTCAAGTTGCTAACCGCTCTGTGCCTTAGTTTTCCAGCTACAGAGCGGAGGTGATAGTACTTCACAGAGTTGCTCAGAGCAGTCGGTTAAGGCCTGCACAGCACTTTGAAGCAGTATGTGTTATGATAAAAAGCCTTGATAAGGTATCAATCCTGTAAATCCTTACTGCCATGAGAAGTGCTATGGAATGTAGTCAAATAACACAACTCACCGGTGTGTTAAGAGTTTGGATCCTGCTCCAGAAATCAGGATATAAACCGAATTATAAATAATCTTTTGTTTTAGTTTATTTCATGGCATTGCCTGCCACAGCTTTGGGGAAAAGATGAATGACCGAAAACCTAGATTAATCTCCAACTCACCAATTTTAGAGTCAGAAGGGATCATTAGATTATCTAGTCTGACCTTCTGTATAACACAGGATGAATATATGTGCGCATGCCTATATTTATATAAGTACTTTAATAAGTACTTTTCTGTGCTGAAACCTAGAAGATTCTGCCCTCTCCCAAGCTGTAGAGAGAACTGTCTGTCAAGAGCTATTTCCAGAATGCCAAAGATTAGCCGTGTGTCAGAAACACCACTGCTGCTTTTTTCCAACATCGGCAATGTTCAGACAGGCTCTCGGTAACTGAAAATAAAGCTTGAGAAAACATTATAGTGGCTACAGGAGGAACGTTCTTCCAGCTTCCCCCTTGGACTGGCCCTTTTAAAAGAATGAGTTCCCATGTCCACCTTAGAAGACACTAAAGCCGCTTCATCTTCAACAGCAAATCCCTCCAAGAATAAATATACACAATATTCCTTCCACACCGCAGGCAGCTTGCATGTGTCTGATATGTTTGGGAAACATGGACACTGATTCGAGGAGAAGGGTTTACCTTTCTTGGTGCAATTGGCTCCCTCCGGGTCTCTGACATAACCTTCCTGACACTCCTCGCAATGGAACCCGGCCGTGTTGTGGAGACAACCAATGCACTCCCCTGTGTCTGGCTTGCACACCTTGGGCGACCGGTCTGGGTCTACATTCCCGTTACATTGACATCTAATGCAGATGCTGTCGGCATTGTAATAGCCATTGTCACACTGGTCACAGTTCGGGCCAGTGTATCCGGCTTTGCATCTGTCACACGTTGGGGCACGTTGACCAGGTTCTGTAAAAAGAGAGAGCCCCCATACAAATATCATTGAACGAGCCCCATGAAAGAATGTTCCTTGTACCATTTGCATGTTTGCTCTGCACCACACTGATTTGTGGTCAGGTTCTAAAGTCAATTGGAGTTGGGCAAGTTATGGATGGGCAAGAACTTTTTAGATCATCTCGACCTGGGGAAGTGGCAGGGGATGGAGTGGGAGGAAGAATCACAAGGCGTTGAAAATTGTATTACAACCTAAAATTCAGGTTACTCCTCTTCATACCATTTGCCTTAGAACTCAAGTATTCACCACACACGTGACATAGGCGACATTAATCCACTTGCTGCTTCTTGCCTTTCTAGTAAATGTAAGGGTGTCACCAAAAATCAGTCTTCAAATAAGGAACCAACCACATACTAAGTTTGGGGAAAACGACTCTAGGTCATCTCCCCACTAGTGCGGGACTGAATCCCAATAGCATGTTTTCTAGCATTTTGTCCAAAATTAATTTGACAATCCCAAGCAATAGGGCGTCCGTCTCTCTTCTCTTGGGAGTCTCTTACACAGCCAGGGAGGGCAGCTTAAATCCCCTCCCTCACTGATTTCATCCCATCACCCCTTTGCTATCTCTCTACTAATGAGGTGCCAAGAGCTCAAAGCAACCCTGCAAAAACTACATGGCACAGACACCTTCACAAGCCTGCAGCCAAGCAAAGAGGTCAGATTATTTGCAGCAGGTCTATTTTCTGTGTACATTGAGTGAAATTTACCCCTGGGCAAGGGCCAGCATGTTGCCTATGCCCTGCTTCAGTTCCACTTAAGAAGGAATTAAAGGTTGCACGGGCCTGTTGCTATCTTTTTGCAGAAGGATGAATTTCACCCGCTGCTGATAGCACAGACAAGCTCTCCACCATATCTATGTCTTTTTGTCTGCAAAACAAGAGAGACACTTAAAACCAGCAGTGGAAACCACCAGGATAACCACGGTAACACGTAACAGCTAGCGCCTGCAGCAAGGGAGACTTTTCAGCGGTTTCTGCTACAGTCTGTCTCACAAGAAGCATCAGAAATACTCCAAAAAAATACTGTCAATAAATACTGCACTCCTAAATGTCATGTGTCACTTCCATTAACACACTCCAGTTCCCATGAAGGAGGAATTAAAAGGCAAAGCTTACAAACTGGCGCACTTGGATAATCAGACCGGAGTACACTTTAGCTGCGAAATTTGAAAGAAGTTACTTTCACTAGCATACAAAAAGAGCCTTACTTATCTGGCAACTGCCGGTAGAGGACACTGTTGAACATGGGCAGCGGTAACATTCGTGGCTTGGGAGGATGCTTCTAAAGAAGCCCACCTTACATTTTTCACAGTGGCTTCCCTCTGTATTTCCTTGGCAGTTCAAACAGGTGCCTAAGAGAAATCAACAAAAACAACAGATGATTCATTTAGCAACAGCAGCCGCAGAACATTTTATCAAGGATATTTTTAAATATCTGTATCTATATCTAAACACACAGAGAGAGCGAGAGAGCGAGAGAGCGAGAGAGCGAGAGAGCGAGAGAGCGAGAGAGCGAGCTCTAAATGCTCACTAGTTACTAGTGCTTTTGGACTCTCCTTTTGTTAAGTGCTAGACCTAAGACACATTTATCAAAGGACCTGATTGGGGTCACCTCAATATTTTCTGACCACCAGCCAGCCTCTGCCCCTACCTAGGCAGTCAAAAACACAAGCACCCCAAAATCACTTGAAACTTTTGAAAAATGTAGGTCTACCTATACTAATAAATTCATGCAATTAAAATCAAACAATCCGCCAAGGGAAATATCCTAGTCTGTGTCAGCCGTGGTGAGTAACTGTCAAGCCTCACTCACAAGAGTAACCCCCCTCCTCCCCTCCCCCCCCCCCCCCCCCCGGATTTCTGGTGCCTTTGAAATACATATAACAGACCAAATGATGAGGTAAGGATCACACTGGAGATGTCAAGGACAGCTCTCTTGATTTCTGCTGTATACTTGTTCTATCGCTGCAATGTCACTGTTTAAGATAACCAAAGAATTCCATTAAAAGTCTTTGTTGCATCTCTTTTTGGCCTCTCTGCCTATCAAAATTCACTGACACCAGACTCACTCCTAATGCCAGTAGCACTGCTCTTAAGTTTTGGAGACGAGGCATGCGGTGTTTTGGAGACGAGGCCACCATCATACGAGGACATGAGGACGAGTAAGAACCCCCTTGCGCGGGTTACCTGAACCTTCGGTCTGAGTGCGTGGGGTGAAGAGGAGCTGTGCACCTACTATCCCTGCATCTGGAGCAGATGGCTGCACCCTTAGGGCTTGGCTCCATTTCCAATGCATCGACCAACAGAGCTGAGCCAGGGCCGTTTGGGAGGATTTGCTGCTGCTATAGGCCAGCAACAAATTACTAACCCCCTGGAGAAAGTCTGGGAGAACAGAGAAGGAATTTGGGATTTCTGAGACAAAATTCCTTCTCTGGGTGCTCCTGGAACAGCAAAGCAACATATTGCCTCTTACTAGAGGCTGTGCCCTGGTGGCATGATCTAGCCCTTTGTCAAATTCAATTGATGTTACTGCAAACAAAGGAGCAAATCCTGCTAGCTAGATAAATGCAGCCCCCATCATAAGCTCATCCATCAACAGGAACATCATCTGCTTCAACAAGCATCTTATTGCAGGCTCGAAGTGACCCATGGGAAGCTAATTTGATTAATCCCAAGTACAAGTCGCTGAAAGGTAACAGCAGCCTCTCCACAAACCAGGATGGTGCAGAGCAGAGTAGTTACAGAGCGCACACTCACTGAGCTAAGCTGTCAGCGTTCTAGCAGGGACAAAATGCTAGTATCAACAGCAACCAGGCATATGGTTAAGGGGGGGAGGGATAGCTCAGTGGTTTGAGCAGTGGCCTGCTAAACCCAGGGTTGTGAGTTCAATCCTTGAGGGGGCCATTTAGGGATCTGGGGCAAAAAAAATCTGTAAGGGGACAGTACTCAATCCTGCTACTGTAGGCAGGGGACTGGACTCAATGACCTTCAAGGTCTTTCCAGTTCTAGGAGATTGGTATATCTCCATTTTTTTTTTTTTTTTTTTTTTTTTTTTTTTTTTGGTGGGGGGATAGCTCAGTGGTTTGAGCATTGGCCTGCTAAACCCAGGGTTGTGAGTTCAATCCTTGAGGGGGCCATTTAGGGCAATCCTGCTAGTGTAGGCAGGCGGATCCTGCTAGTGTAGGCAGGGGACTGGACTCGATGACCTTCAAGGTCTTTCCAGTTCTAGGAGATTGGTATATCTCCATTTATTTATTTATTTATTTATTTTTTATATAAAATCCCCATCAAGGGATCAGTTAAAACAAAATATAGTTCCTTATAACATCAATCAAGGCTCTTCAAGCATCATGCATGTCCAGGTTCATCACATTACTCTTTGTTATTCTTGCTGGTGCACCAATGACCCTGGAGACTTCAAGCAAATACAATTTGTCCTGGTATTTGCTCCTCCGATTAATGAGAGAATGAATAACTGGCTGGTTATTCCTTGTTGGAACCAGCTGATTCACACATATGGCAGAGGCTAGCAGTGCCTCTGATGACTAGGGATGCTTGCAGTGTTCCATAACTCAGTCTTCAAGTCAATATTTGCTTCTTGTGCACTGGCCTATATGACATGAGCTGGTAGCCTCTGTGGGAGAGATGTCCACACAATTGAAACCACCCCCCCTTAATTGCAACCTCTGTTGGCAATCTCACCATGGAGACCAAGGGTTGAATGAATCATGGAGAGTCAACTATTAGAGGTGGACTTGCCTGGTTAGCTTTAAGGCATTTGAGTTAGACTCTGCTCTCAGTCAGCCTGCCCTAGATCTGCAATAAAACTGCACACATTTTCTGTGCAGACCTCTCCATTTCAAGACCACATCCTTTTCCATCAGCAGGAGTTGCAAGCATCTTCCTCTGCAATACTCCAACTGGCTGCATTGCTAATGGACCAATAGGTCACTCTATAGTCCAAAGCATCCTAAAGGTTTTGGACCAGGGATCACTTTCTTTTCTGTGGAAAAATTCTATTTCAGAACAGTTTCCATTCTGATTGTACCTTTCAAGCATTAACTAAGCCTGATGGCCCCTCGGTAGGTAGGTAGGTGTTGTTACACTTATTTTTTAGATGAATACAGTCAGACACAAGAGAGGTGAAATGACTTATAACAAGGCAGTATGTGCAACATAAAGCCCAGGATTCTTGACTTCCAGTCTGCCTGCTCTAACTTCTGTTTAACACACTAAAAACAAAGGAACCTTTATCCACACAACATATTGTGAGAAAACATCTTTTATATGAAATTCCATCACATCACCAACATTTGTCAAAACAATGTAGGTCTTCAGTTAGGCACAAGAGGGAGCCCACAACACACTATTAACTCAACAGAAACGTTGACATTGACAAGAAATACACATTTTTATGTAAAGCTGGAAAGGTCAAAGAAAGTGCAATCTCCAGTCATATCGAGAGCTATACGCATACCTTACTTGTTAGAAATCAAATCTAATTTACTCTGTTTTTCTGTTTCAACAATGTAAAGGAAATGCAAGTAAAGAAAGAATAGGAACTTTCTACCGTGCCACCAAAGATTAAACTAACAGTAATACGGTTAGGCTTCAATTCTACAATCTGATCTATTAAGATGGACCTTTGACACATGGCAAAGGGTTCTGCCTCCATAGACTTTCTGCAAAATCAAGGGCTTAGCTGGCTTTTCTGGGTTTTTTGGGTATGTAATTTCATATCAAATAGCTAAAACACACACAAAAGCTCTGATTCAGCCAAGCACTTCAGCACACCTTAACTTGAAACATGTTCTTATGCCCCATGACTTCAATGAGACTGAATCACATACTTAAAGGTAAGTATATGAGCGAGTGATTTGCTGAATCAGGGCCACACAGAATAAAGTTCTAATATCTGCTAGATTTCCCATTACATTTGTTCTTCTGTAGACATCAATGATGGTGGTACCTGCTGAGAGTTAATTCTGTGACTGTCAATATTGACTGTAGGTAAAAAATCCAATATTGACTCTGTCTCTGTTAGAAATGCACAAATACTAGAACAGAGCAAATAATTACAAACAATTAATTTGATTAATTCGGTGTCTTTCTGTTCACAGGCTGTTGGCAAACAAGCTGCACACTTCTTGAATTCATTGCCTATTTCTAATTCATGAGACAAAATTGTGGTGAGTTCTTTTACTCTGTGGCTCATCAATATAAGTTTGAATTTCAAAATTGGAGCTTTGTTGCTGAGCTGAGATAGGTCACGTAAGTCATATGATATTGTGTCTCTGGGTTTTTGGGATGAAGGGACACAAAGGCAATTTACTTTTTTCAGCACAGAAAACATGTGTAAATTGATCACAACGTTCAAGGAAAATCAACACAAAATGGACAGGAGACAAATTCATTAAAAACCAGAAACAAATAGGAATGGCCTGTTTCCGCAGCGCTCATAATGTTATTTGTGACAATACAGGTTGCATTCAGCCAACAACTGAATAATACATGCTGCTGGTGAACAGAAAGTACAACAAAAAATAAGCTCCTTTGGGCTGGGATCATCTATTGGTTATGTGTTTGTATAGGGTCTATAACAATGGGGCCCTGGATTCCTAGTTGGAGCCCTAGACATAATAACAAAGGCTCAATATTGCTGTTAAAGTGAATGGCAAAGCCCCACCTAGTTCAATGGGAAGAGATCAGGTCCAAAACGACATAGTTTGTGGTGCAAGAGTATGCTCTATGCACAAGTACAATTAAACGAAAGATACAAATCAAAGGGATGAGATTGGAGAGATTAGTCTTCGGAGGGCTGTAATACTTTCATCTAATTCTGGTTGTTGGGCTTGGTGTGCAGATGGCTCGGTGGTATTTAGGGGTCTGTGTTACACAGGAGGTCAGACTAGATGATCTGGTGGTCCCTTTTGACTTTAAACTCTATGACTCTGAATACAATGGCAGCAATAATGGGACAGTTAACTACAAGGACATCTACACAGGAAGCAGAAACCCACAGCAGCAAGTCTCGGAGCCCAGGTCTATAGACTTGGGCTATGGAGCTAAAAATAGCCGTGTAGACATTCCGGCTTGGGTTGGAGCCTGAGCTCTGAAGCCTAGGGAGGGGCCCAAATGTCTACGCAGCTATTTTTAGCACGGCAGAATCGAGCCATGGGAGCCTGAGTCTGTTGACTCAATGCCTCGGGTTTCTGCTTGCCATGTAGATGTACCCTAGATGGGAAGGACCCAAACCACCACTCACTCACGAGTACAACCTTGCTTACGTCAATGGAGCCCCACCAACGTTACGGAGGAGAACTTGGCTCTAAGCAGTCAGAAGTACTGTACCTGTTAAGACATTGCAGCTGTTGGAATAGTTATTGCACAGGCACGGTTCACAGCTGGTTTGGTTGACCCAGTAGTATCCATCGCGGCACTGGTCACACTTGAGGCTGGTTACCCCAGCTTTACACTGGCATTTTCCAAAGCTGCAAAGAAAAAAAAAAAACAATAAATTTGTATGTGCTACTTGACAACGCGGTAACTTCTGTACTCAGTCTCATGGGTGCAGTTCTCGCCTTCCCCAAGGGGGAATCTGTTCCTCTTACAACGTCATTCACATGAACCAAATGTTCACCAGCAATGTAACTGCTGGAATGTAAAACACAAGGGAGTTCAAAACACCTGTATTAGCTCCTGAGTTCATGGGGTTGTGTAGGTGTAACTGCACATGGAATTTGACCCTGTAGCTTTCAGTTCACACTTTATCCTCTGATAATGGTCCCTTTCTGAGCATAGAGTCAGAGAGGTAGCCGTGTTAGTCTGGAATTGCAGAAGTGACAGAGTCCTGTGGCACCTTGAAGTCTAGTTAGTCTTAAAGATGCCACAGGACTCTTCCTGAGCATAGCAACTCAATGACTCATCCCTCCCTTTGAAAGAGCTCTCCCATTGAATTACCATCTCCCTCTGTGACTGGAAAACACAACGCATTTTGGGCACTAGTGTGATGTTGCAGCAAATGAAATAAGATGATGACAGTTTGGAGTTGGAGTTTGGTTCAGATGAGTAGACCAAAAATCAGATGCTTAACCAACGCTTCTTCAAACCAATTTAAGCGTACAAAACCGGACTAGAAATTTTGTGAGCTCAGGGATATTTCAGGCTAGAAACGAAGAAATGAAGAAAAATTCCCCACTATATCTGGCTATCCCAATATTTCAGAACTTTTTAAAAGGTTCTCCTTGAGAAACGGACAATGACATTTCCTCTGGACCAGACCATCCATCTATAGCAAAGATAACATTGTTCCAGGGGCCGAAACTGGAATGGGGACTAGAAGTGGGCTCTATTTCAACCTCAGCCACTACAAGCCTGCTGCAAAGCCCACAGAAGGCAATGGGAGTCTTTACAGTGACCTCAGCAGGCTTTGGAATAATGAGCCTTTATATAGCACCTTTCACCTGAAAATCTCAAAGCACTTCACAACCGTGAGTAAGTCATGTCTCCACTTTACAGGTGAGAAAGTTCAGAGATGCAAACTGACGTGCCAAAGATCAATAGTGCTTCAGAACAGCTGCGGGTCTTGATCTGCCCACCTGTAAAATGGGGACAATAGGAGTGTGTGTGTGCGCGCTAAGGATTAATCCATTCATGCCTGTGAAACAGTTTGAGATTTCCATATGGAAGGAGCTACTGAAGGGCAAATATATATATATATATAAATATATATATAATCTCCATGCATAATGCATTCCAGTGCTTCTTAATTCCCTGCCTTTTATTCAGCCTCTCAGCTTTTGCTGTGCCATCCTAAACAAACCTCAATTATTCTGTACAGTTCTTGCAGGGAAAGAAGAGACTACTAACCACATCTATGAAAAGCCGATTAACACTAACAGAGGCTGAGATCCAGAATAGCTGGATGTACTATTTATGTGTTGTTTTTAATTAAAGGCTGTAGATTACAGTGGCTTTGGACAGCACCGGTTTTAAAAATTAACATATGTTAGTATTTCTCGATAGCTCGCTTGGCAAAAATAGGAAATACCCAAAGCCACACACACAGAGAAGGAAAACCCACAAATCTAGCCCCAGAGGCTAAACAAAGAAATACTTTCAAAATATGAATTTCAGACACATTTAATGGACTGATTACAGAAAAGAGCAAGAAATATGTTTCACTAGCCTCTGCACCATATCAGGAACAGCAGCCGGGCAGAGGCAGAATTTAAAGCGATGATGTTAGGCAACTCAGACCCAAAACGTAGCTTTGACAATAAAAATTAGGTTTTGACACACCCTAAGTTAATTGAAATGTTTTCATGATGTTTAAACCCAAATAAAATGGAAAACATTTTTCATTTGCATTTGAACATTTCTCCTGCAGCATTTGCATCACAGAGCAACAGTGAGATGGCGCTAACAGCTCTGTAGAAAACAAGACTAATTAGACAGGTAGTGCCAGAAAGTGAAACCAACCGACCTTACATTCTAAGCCTATGCCATGGCAGGACTCCCTTTCCCCTCTAGCTGGGACCTCATCCCATCTACCAGTTCGGAATAGTTGTGACTCCCAGGTCAAGAACCCATGAACTAGTCTAGCTTCATTGTAAAAACTGACTGAAATACATTGGATTTATAAGCTAGAACTCATCTGAGACAGAACAGAGAGGCAGCTTGCAAAGCACAAAGCAAGGAGTCAGAACTCCTGGGTTCTATTACCACAGTGTGTGTGTGTGTGTGTGTGTGTGTGTGTGTGTGTGTGTGTGTGTGTGTGTGTGTGTGTGTGTGTGTGTGTGTGTGTGTGTGTGTGTGTGTGTGTGTGTGTGTGTGTGTGTGTGTGTGTGTGTGTAAATAAATATAAAAGGTACTTCTATGGCCTTCATCTCCCTGGTATTATGATACAACTCTCATGTTATATGAAGCAGAGAAATAGCCATTAAAAACAGCAAAGGAGAGGAAACAGCAGTTTTTAGTGTCACAAGTTACGGTGTATTCTTAACATCCTTTGGTTTGAGCTTGTCATAAACAAGGTGCTCCGTATGGTCCCCGCAAGTTGCGGTCTTGCAACAGTTGAGAACAAGATGATTGCAACAATGGCGTATCTAGCGTGCAGAAGATTACAGGTTTATTTATACAGTTGAGGTTGAAGGCAGTAGAGCACGAGCCTGACCACGAATGTGGTTAGAAGCTACAATTTTGAGGGATTTAAGAAACCTAAATCCTCCCATACGAACTCTTGCCAAAGGAAGAAGACTTGCAAGGGACCATTCAAGACGGAAGTCCACTGTACACGCCACCATGGTTACATCATAGCCTCTTCTGCCCTCCCCACGACTATTCTCCATGGACAGAAGGCGTCTCTCTCATCAAGAAAGGCAGTAGTTGCGGGAAGGGGGAGATAAAATAGGACCAGTGATAATGGGGCAGGCATGCATGGAGAGGGAAGAGACAGACCAGGTCTGTGAGGGGGACTGGAGCAAGCCCAGGGAGGGCTTAAAATAAATAAAGCAAGCAATTTTGAACTGGATCACCAAATACACTAGGGACCTGAGGGAGGCTGAGGGGATATCAATTCCGTGCTGTGTTGTACCTGGGTGCAAGTGAAGAGTAACCTTCCTGTCCCCAACACATACATGCTCCCCTATAAGAAGGATGGTCTTGTGATTAGGGGGCTAGCATGGGACTTTGGAGCCCTGTGTTCAATTCCCTGCAAAATCACAATCGCCCTCTGGGACCCTGGGCAAGTCGCAATCTCTCTGGGCCTCACTTCCCCAACTATAAAATGGGGAAGATAGCACGTCCCTATCTCACAGGGATTGTCAATTGAAATACATGGAGGAGCGCTAGGAACTCAGCTACCAAAGAGACGCAGCAGCAGCGAGACATGGATGAGATGTAGCCCTATTGATGTGCAGAATACATTTCCATTTTGACTGGTCCCTTGCAACTATTTCTTTCGGCAGTATGGTTTTTAGATTTCTTAAATTCCAGTGGCCACTGCTGGAGGGGCATAAAGGAGCCATAATGCAAAGAAGAATTAGCTCCTTTATGCTGCTCCAGCAGCGCAAAGAGGCCATAAACTGGGCGGATATGACCCCTGGAGAATTTCCCTTGATTTAGAGGTAATCCCTTTGTGGCAAAGAACCAGCACAATGGGTCTATCCCACTCCCCTGGCATCATGGTCAGAGGAAAAGGAGTTACTACTAGGCTGACCAGATGTCCTGGTTTTATAGGGACAGTCCCAATTTTTGGGTCTTTTTTTTAATATAGGCTCCTATTACCCCCCACCTCCTGTCCCGATTTTTCATGTTTGTTGTCTGGTCACCCTAAGCTACTCCCAGTTTCTGAAATGGTTCCTTGTGGCTGTGAGCAGCCAGGTGCAAGTTAGAGCAGCCCAAAGGCTCCATGATAGGGTAAGTGCAAAGGTGACTTTGTCCTGATCTCTCTTGTTCCTGCACAGGGCATAGTTCAGTCAGAACAGGTGCTTGTAGCTCTCTGCTTCGCTGATTACCTCTGCCTTGTTTCAAATTTCAGCTGAAAAACACATCTGTCGTTCTCCATTGCTATTGGTGATATCAAACGGAACTCTAACTGTGTTTAACTCTGGACACTATGCGGAGATAGGGTACAAATTAAGGGCCCAGTCCTTCATGGGAGTAGTCCCACAAGTAAGAGTTTACAGACTCATTTCCTAAAGCTGTTTCAAATTTAGCCACCTGGGCTTGTTTCCCTTGATTTTGGGGCTTTCCCTATTATTTTCTCACCTTTATATTGACCAAGCATTTATTTTAACAGGACCCTCCTCCCCAGCAACTCTTTCCAGCCAGACTCCTGCTTCATTTTAAACCACGTTTTTTTTTCCTAGGACTCCTATGTACTTAAATGTCGTGTTCTTGGGGCAACACCCATGGATTTTACTTGTTAGATTAAAAACAACAGGCTAGGAAGTTATTTTTTAAAAGTTTTGGAAAGTCTGGTATCAATGCTTCTCTAGGAGGACTTTTCTCCACATTACACATGGCTTAGAGCCAAGTCTTGCATGTGTAAGATTAAATCACTCAGCAAATATAAAGTGTTGCCTGTGGTCACTGCTTCTACAGGATAAAGCCCTTACAACACTGCCTTTCAGAGCTCTAGCCCATGAAGACTGTTGAACACTTTTCGAAGCAAAGGTCAATGGTATAAACATGCTGAAATCACAAAAAAAGCCCTGTTACCAGAGCAATTGTGCCCATAAAAAATCCAAAGGCTTGAAAGAAAAGACCCACAGTTTAATACTTGAAGAGTGAGAACTGAATTGGATTTGGAGTGCAAGCCAGGAATATTTTGGGGAGGGAGACTATTAAGACACAGCTACATAAATTGCTTGGTTACTATTTCAAATGATTAACCACGCGGAAGCCAATAAGTTTTTAGCTCTTGGCATTCATGCAATGGAGGGTCCTGTTGGAAAAATCTTTATTTCTGGTACCAAAGGGCGGCTGCCCGCCTGGGATTCTATTTCGATCAGTGACGGTACATACTTTATGCAGGGTGTGTGGATTTTACAATGCACCTAAGTCGGACACCACGTAGTGATTCCAAAAAAAAAAAAAAAAAAATTGCCATTGCAGGGCACAAGTGCATTTAACCACCCAATTTGGGTCCCTAACAGCACGTGAGCATGACATGACGGAGCATCACCATTAATACTTCCTGTGAGCATACTGAGCCCCAACACAATCATCATAATCTATAGGTTGATTTTCAGGTTAATTAATTTGGATATTAACAGATGGGGAAAAGACGAGCAGAAGAGCCATTGGCACATGGTTCACTTTCATCTCCTTGCTCCTCTGGTTCCACTACAGCCATTAGAAGACAAACACTTTCTCCCCGGTGCCAATTTAATAACACCTTCTGTGTGCCGATTCAGATGCCAAAGAAGCCCCAAACCCATTATGCAACCCCACTGAGGGCTCCTTTTGTAGAAGGAAGAAGAACGGCTTCATTGTAGCAAACATTGGGTCATTGTGTGAAACATTCCTTGCTTTGTGCCAGTGGACAAAATGTGTGTATATGGAATCCACCGCCAGAGCTGGAATACTTAACAGCTCTGAAAGGGCATTTTATAAATGTCAAAGGGCCAGATCGTCTGGCCAAAAAGTACCGCCTCCATAGTGCCATCTCCTCTGCCCCAGGCACTGGTCTCCCCCTCCCTGGGATCAGGGATATGTGGCTGTAGAGAGGAGGACCTAGGGCACAAGCATTGTGCTCCACAATCCCCATAGAGAAGCCAGCTGAGATACTGCAGCCTAGACTGTCTTAACACCTCCATACTATTACTGGGAATCCTAGGAACATCAGCGGCTGGGGAGAGCAATGACAGTGCTACTCCCGGGGTCAGGGAGATGCAGCACAGTGGAGAAGATCACAGGAGCCTTTGGGGTAGAATCACTCCCCAGTGCACAGACAGTCGTCATCTCATGACAGAATAATGCTGGGGGAGAGTCCATAGAAGGGGGTTTCCAAGGTCGCTACTGGTTGTATTATCGTAGCACACAGAATCTGCACTGTGAATCAGGACCCATTGTGACAGGCGTGATACAGAGACAGAACAAAAAAAAAAAGACTTTATTCCAAAGGAGGGGTGACCCAGGCCAATGCCCCCTTTTCCGGGCTCATATAAACAGAGATAAGAGTATTCAACATCAAATAGTGAAATGCTATCAGACAACAAGCACAGACCTATAACGCAGCTTTGAAAAGAAATATTTATGGTGTGGTGAAGAGTAACAAAAGGTTTGTCTAGGCCACGTTACTCTGTGGCCAGCTGGAGCATATATCCATAGGGCATGAGTGTGCCATGTACAAATTGTCCATGTGGAACCTGCTACCATGCACTCTAGTGCATTGTGCTCTAAAACTGTATAATTCACGGCACACTAGGAAACATTTAGTGGGCTGTAGCAGGATCCACACAGATAGTCTGTGGCACACCAGTGTGTGTAGATTGTCACCCCAGCTTGCTGGTCATGGTTCACCTAGATCAGATTTAACAGCGGCACTTGATCCTTAAGCACCCGATCCTGGATTCCTTGCTGCCTGAAAGTTCCCATGGGGTAGAATGGGAGATGGAGATGCACGAGGAATGGAGGATTGGGCCCTAGAGCATTAGAATTGTGAAGGACATTGACATGAACATTCTCTATTTAGAGATATGGGGCCAGATCCTCCACTGGAGTAAGTCAAAACTGACCCGGAAAGTGACCCCAATTTACAGCCGCTGAGGATTGGGCCCATAGTTTTTTTAGTACTGGTTACCTGAAGCCCCTGGGATTGCACCAGTGTAACACAGAGGAGAATTTGGCTCCGTGTATTTTCTACACTCAAACCAGTTCTTCAGTGTAGACGGTCACTACAGTCGGGAAGTTAATCCACCTCCCTGAGAGGTAGTAGCTAGGTCAAGGGAAGAATTCCATAGCTAGCTTGACATAACATTTAAGTGCAGGCCTAGCCCAAGCTTCTGATTCTCTTCTCATCCATTGTTTCTAAACCAACATTCATTTTCCTTCACAAACTGGTATTAGCAAGAGGAGAAAATAGCCTCTACGTGTTCATTCACCCCATTGTCAATCTGCCATTGCTGTGGATCAGGAATTAAAACCTCATCGCCCAAGGCCCAGGTAGGGCCTTAACCACTGGACTATCCTGACTCTTAAATTACCAATACCACGCAGAGTTGAAGAAGTGACTGGCTCTCACAAATACAGAGAGAATGTACATGTGAGCCTTTGTAGTCCTCTTTTCTGGATATTCAGTAATCAGAAAAACAAGGTTGTGTCTTTTGGCAGGTTTGTCTGGTATTGTCATCGTTAGTTTTACAAAAACACCCTATGGCAAAAACCCAATTATGCAGATGTCCTGCCTAATGAAGTGATTTTGCAACCAAAGGGAAGGGCCCCCAAGATTGTAAAAGTGATCTCTCCTTCTGGGGCCTGGAATCTGCACTGTTACAGCCTTTATTCTCCTATTCTGAAAAAAGGATTTTAGAATCAGATTTTGACCTTCATTATAGCAGTGCAAATCCAAAGGAACTCTAAAGTAACTCCACTGAAGTCTGGAGAGTTACACGGGTGCAACCGATCAGAACTTAGCCCCTAATATTTCACTCCATTGTTGTTTTCATTATGATAGGACCTAGAGGCCCCAGCCAAGATCAAGGACCCATACCAGGCATTGTACATGGAAGAAGAGACAGTCGCTACCCCAAAGAGCTTACAAAGAACAGGAAGAGAAACAGAGTCAGAGAAAGGAAAAATGATTTGCCCAAAGTCATGCAGCAGAACTAAGAATAGAAGGCAGATCTCCACCGTCCCATGCCAGTGACCTAGTCACCATGCTCCTGCTCCCTAGACTACAAATGAACATTTTATAATCGTCGATTTGAGAAGTCTTGATTCAATAATTTTTAAGAGCACTGATTCATCCAGCAGGGGATGTGCAGATCTGGGGCAGAAACATTGGAATAGGGAAGCCTGCTAGAGGGAAATAACATTTATTGGAGGCCACAGCTGCTGTAAGAGAGAGGGTAACAACCCGCAATTTTCCACTGGAGGAGCCGTCAGTAATAAATTGCTTCAAGGGAGAGAAGTTTGTGAATTACTCCTGTCACCAAACAAAAGTAATATCCAGGCTCACCATTTACTGACTATGGGGGGTTTAATATGCTGTAAAAGATGAGAAATCATAACAGATACTTAGCTAATTTAAGCACAGAACAAGACATACTCTTAGCCACTTTCCACTGCTTTTATGTTGCCCACATGTAATAACTTCCATTAGAAATAAATTTCCATTAGAAATAGCCCGCTGAGACTGCCCAGGAGACTGCCGAACTCCCGGGCGGGCTATTTTGGTACCGCTGAAATGCCGCCGCCACCAGCTTCCGGTTTTTGTGGCGGACTTTTGGCGGACATATCCGCCCCGGGGGGCTGCCAGACTTTTCTCTCCGCAGACAGGGGGCGCGGGGAAAAAAGTTTGCAGATCCCTGCACTGGGCCCCTCACTGCATCTTTAGGAACCTAAATACAATGGTGAATCAGGCCCCCAGCTCTCAATGCCCAAGTCGGCTAGGCTCTTTTAGAAATGCCAGCCTTTCTGTACAGATTATACCAAACAGAAGGCTGGCTGGATCCGCCAGTAACATCAGTAATGCAGTTTCAATCCATGGAAACAAGGCTGGCAGGGTCGCCTCTCCAAGGGACACCCCTACACAGAGGGCACACACGGTGCCAAGACTGTCCATCAAGTGGAATTCCCCTTTCAGACTCAGTGCATCCTCTGCTGTAGTGGACATGGTGATGTATAAATGTTCCTAGGGAGGTTCCATTTTCATGCCATTTACTGGGCATACAAGGCGTGAGATCCCCCTCCGGGGGCAGAACATCTGCACTTCGACATTTACAAGCATGCATTACAATTTCTTTTTAAGTGGAACAGAACGACAAGATATCCCTCGAATGTGACATACCCCACACCTAAGGCTACATGAACCCTGCGTATTTGCTGAAAACCTGTAGAAATTCAGCTTTGAATAAGAATAGGCTGTGCTATTAGCTAGACAACTGCATAACAAAGCAGGGAGATGATAGAATGCTGTGCAGTGCTACAGTGCAATTTCAGCCAAGGATCTCAGCCTGAACTAAGTAAGCCTCAGAACAGACCAGTGAGGAGGTAAAGATTGCTATCCCAATTTATATATGGGCAAACTGAGGCACTGAGAAGTGAAGTGAATTTTCCAAGGTTGCTTGCCAAATCAGTGGCAGAGCCAGGACCAGAACCCAGCAGACTTGACTCCGCTTTAATCTTTAGGCCTTGTTTTCACTATGAAACACATTCACTATGAAAACAAGGTGCATTTTTAACCCAGGTCAAGTCAATCCTTGCGAACTAACCAGTGCTATTAACCTAGTGAAGACAACATTTGTATTAGCTGGTTGAGGTAAAGGTTTAATACAGATTAAAACTACCCCTGCCTCGTCTTCACTAGGATCATGACACAGTTTAGTCTAACATGGGCTCGTTTAACATGCTTTCAAAATACAGCTATTTTTTCAAGAGAAGTCACAGCCATATACATCTCTTCCAGTCTTTAATGGCTCATCTAAACAGGAAAGGTATACCACAATAAGATACGGTGTGAAATTAAACTGCTGTAGCTCCACCAGTATAACTCCCTGTGTGAGCAATCTTACTTCGGTGTAAATGTGTCTTTTTCTGGTTTGGTTTATGTTGCTTTGGAAGTGGTCAGGATAAACAGAAAAGGCGGCTCCCTTATTCTGGAGTAAGAGTGTCCACATGGGGACTTACACTGGCACAACTACAGTGATATAACTGGATACGTTTCCTGTAGACACAAGCCCTTTTTCATGCCCTACCGAGAGCAGCACCATTTTTCATCAGGAGAATCCAGTGCTTCCCCAGAATTACCATACACTGAAAGGGTCACCTCGAAGGAAGCCCGGAGCTGTGGTTTGGTTAGTACAAGGTATGCGGACAGTGGACGATTTTCCCCCACTGTATCAGCTCTGCAGGATGTGGACAGCAAAAAGCTCATTGAGGAGCAGGTCCCTGGCACAGGCAGCAGGAATGGACAGAATATCCTAGCCAGCTTAGCCTCACCACATTGGAATTGCTCCACGGAGACCCAGGAGCTTCCGCTACTCTGCACTGACCCATGCTGCTATTAGGAAGGCTGAAGACAGCCTTCCCGGCCTTCTCTCTTGGTTCCTTTCCTGGCTACAGAAAGTGGGAGCTTAGAGGTCAAGCAGAGGCCTTGTGGAGGAATCACAACTGCTTTCACATAATAAAAAATACAGGGGCCTATGAAATCTATTCACTTTTTAAGTAACTGATTCAACCAATCCAGACTCAGTTAACTTTCTTCACCTGAGTCTGCCAGACAGAACCTTTAGAGACTAATGGCAAAGCTCTTCTGATTTGCTACATCTGAGCATGCGGCAAGAGACGCAGCTTGTCTGGGATGCTCAAGTAACATCCATGGAGAAGGGGATTTTGTTCTGAGTCGAGGCCAGCATGACACCACTCTTAATTCCTTGGGCAGACAGCCCCATGGCCAAAGCTAGCAGGGTGGGTGTAAGGTGCCACCTCTGCCTGGTTGGCACTGTTTCAAAATCCACTCTAGTCACACAGATGTTGGTCTGGAGACAGTTGAGACATGCAGGCTAGTGGCTTAGATCCTAACCTCCAAATCAAGAGACCTGGGTTCTAGTCCCGGCTCTGCATGTGACCTTGGGTAGGTCCCTTTACTTCTATATCCTCCTCCTACCCTTTGCCTGTCTTTTCTACTTGGACTATGAGCTCTTCGGGGCAGGGACCCTCTCTTACTATGGGTTCATAAAGCACCTAGCACAAGGGGGCCCGACTTCAGCTGGTGTTCCAAATTCTACTGGAACACAAACAGTAATAATAAAAACAGACATTTTATCCTTGACGCTATACGCCAATAATACATTCAAGTCACCTGATTATATTTTTAGAAAAAACAGTTTCCTGTAATAGTTAAACAGAAAGCAAAGCAATGAGGCAAGATGACATTTTAATGGGGCAAAATTAAAACCAGTTTCAAACCCACTCTGAACTGGCCAGTGGGCCACGTATGGAAATGCACCCTCCCAGAGGAGACAGTGTTGATCGCTACAGATAATCAAGTCGAAAAAAGGCCTTTGACTAGCAGCAGTGGAGTCCATTCATAGTGACAGCACTGTCAGGTCAATGTTCACTCCTAAAATCAACCCTGTGCCTGGGGGAAAGGGTTTTTGTTTTTGTTTCTTTATTCTATGGTCTGTATTGGGGATCTAGTTAATAATTAGCACATTGGGATAGGGCGGGTAACACGCTGTAGGGTTAAGTGTGCTTTAAAAAAAAAAAAAATACAGTTGTCCTTTAAAAAGCAACCTTTACAAAACTGTATGCAAGCTGACATATAGGAGACATGCGCTGTTTCTCCTTAGAGCTCAGCCTCTGGAAATTGTGCCTCTCAAATCAAGGACTGTCTAGACTGGTCAGAGTCCAAAATTATGTTCTGGGTTTACTAAGACAGTCTTTCCTTGAATACGCACTTTTTAAAAGGGGTACATGGGCCTTAGCTTATGCAACACACGTGAACTGGTTTTTAAACAACAGCTTACAGTATTTGCATTATATTATATTACATTATATTACCAAAAAACCTCAAAACACCCATTATGGGTATTATGGTAGTACTACCCAGGTCATAGCTCAGTCTGTAGGTCCATTGAGCCATTGTAAGTACACATAATAAGGGACAGGTCCCGTCCTAAAAATGATTGCATTGTCCACTCTGCTTTTCTATTGTAAGATCTCTGGGGCAGAAACTGTCTGCTGCTCTCTGGTTAGCCAGCCCCCTTTTTCTACTGGTTCCTAGGGACTACCATCATTATTAGATTGTAAGTTTGTTTGTTATAAACAAGTAAGACAGATAAGAAGAGCAATGGGGATGAGGTGCGGGGGGGGGGGGGAAGAGGATGGACTGTTAGCCCCATTTTACAGATGGGGAACAGAGGCATGGAGAATAAGTACCCTGCCCAGCGTCACACAGGGAGTTTGTGGCTGAGCTGGGAATTGAACCCATATCTGTGGAGTCCCCATGCTTTAGCCATGAGACCATGTGTGGCCAAATCCTGTTCTTAGATACCCACAGGCAGCTCCTACTTTGACAGGGGCAGAACGGTAGGTCCTGAGGACGTTTTGGCTCTAGAATTAACACTAGAATCTTTTGAGCAGGGACCATCTTTACAACTAGACATGTGTAGAGTGTATACGCACAGACTCAGGACTTTAAAGCCAGAGGGGACCATCATGACCACCTAGTCTGCTCACTCACTCCTGTACTGTATAGCACAATGGGGGTCCAATCCAGAGTGAAAGCTCTAGGTGCTACTGGAGTACAGATAATAAATAATAAAATTACACAAAGTACCAGCTCAACCATCCATCGGGAAAGCCCCAAATACATTTCCTCTCTGGTCCCACAGTCCATAAGGATCTAGTGCAATAGGTTTGCAACCTACAAGATATAGTCACCTGTTTTAACTCCTGTAAATGCATTAGAGTATTTGGCCCTTTGTTTTTTGTTTCCTGTTTAATTTTTTCCCACACACCCACGTCACTGTGCATGAGTCTGCCTATCTTGTAGCAATGCTGATGTCCCTAGTTCTGAAACAGACAACTGACCTACTTCCTTGTCTCCCCCGAATACCTGGAGGTCATTTCTGTCTGTGGCCAAATGCACTGGGCGTGGAAGTGGAAATAGAGAGCAGCTTTTTATACACAGCATTATCTCATTTCCCCCCAACCCAGCTTATCTTCTCCTACTTTTGCTTTTTGCTCCCTCTTCAAAAAGCCATGGAATTCCACAACATCCCAAATTCTGAGATTCCTGACAAAGGATGCTGTCAGAATAGGAAATCCTTTGGACAAAATTCTACAGCCGCCCTTTCTGACCCGTTCAGGGGTCTGACCAGGTGGAGTTAAGGGAAAGCTTTTCCAAATGACAACGGGCAGGTAGATGGATATCAAAATTCCACATAACTCCCCTTTGTGCCTTTGGGAATCTTTCCCTAAATTTCCAATGACACTTCCTGGACTATTCTATTTTACAAGGTACAGTGGTTGAAAACTATAGGGCTGGGAGTGAGGAGAGATGAGCTTTTATGCTGACGTGTGACGCTAGACACATGACTCAAGGCCAGACTGTGAAGTGAACCCCTCACTCACCTTCACTTGAGCATACCCATTCATGACAGTGGGACCGCTCCCCAGTGTGATTCAGGGGGTTCACAACCTGATCTTTGGGAACAGATCCTGATATCTTCAATCAGGCTCGGAAACATCTTTCTCCATAAGTTGTCTCTGCCATTGATTACATGTGTATTTGTGAGAGAAGGTCCTATTCAACCGGAGTTTCAGGATATCAGAACCTGGCCCTTGACTGCTCTGGTCCTCAGTTTTCCCCCAAGAGGATAATACTCACCTGACCTTTCTGAAGCATTTTGAGTAGAGCTGGTCACAACTTTGAATTCCCATTCCACAGGAGAGTGACATTTCAAAATTTGTTTTAATTTCAAACCAGAAGCAGCTCTCCTCCCTGCCCCCCCCTCCCCCAAGAGAAATCAGGGTGTGTTTTTCCCTTGAGGTTTAGCTGGTGTAAATAAAATGGAGGGGGAAAAAACATCTGATGAAAGGGTTGAAACTGCAACATCTTAGCAAGCGGAACTTCCTCTGAAGCCAATGCGGTCCCAGGCACCGAGGGACTGACTTAAGCCCCAAAACTGCACAGGGTTTACATTGCAAAGAACGGTTAATCCTATTCTTGGGATATTAGGGTACGAGATTATATTCACAGTTCAGCATGCAGCTTGCTCCACACCAGTCAGTGACGGGGCTGGAATTCTTCCACAGAGCTCTGTCAGTGGAGACAACAGCAGCGTGCACGGACTCAAAGCATCGCCATTCAGTCCTAGCTGCACACCCTCCCCAGTAAGCACCATTTGCCTCCTGTGGGCTGCCAGTGAAGGGGAGATTGCAGCTGCTTACCATGTCCCTGGTTGAGTTTCCACTGCCAGGAAGCCTCTATTATGGCCTATTAGTGTGGAAGTCAGCACAGACTCCAGATGGATTATACCCACTGTGACAGAGTTCCCCTTTTAGGCATTGGATTTGCTCTATTAGATCAGATCATTAGACCATCAAACCAAGTCTCCTAGGTCCAACAGCGCAATCCTTTACAGTAAGAAAAAAGTCCTTCAAATCATCTAGACAGTCATGCAATGCTATTCATGGGGGGATTCCTTCCTGATCCCTGTGGCAATCAGCTCCTACCCCGACGCATGAGACTTGATTCACCTTAAAATCCAATATAAAGTAATGAAACTGCCAAGCTGAAACTGCTCTTGGAGTTGAGGGAGGGAGTTGCTTCTTTTCTTTGGTGTAAAATACACACTGCTGGACTGCAGGGAGCACCAGGTGAGAGTGAAGACTGGCAGCAGAAAAAGAAGACCGTGTGCATCTGTAGTGGAGTGTAAAAATATTTAGGGTAGGCAGGCTGTGCCTTTAGTAAACAGCTTTTGACTCAGTAGGACACCCTTAGCTGCAACGCTCTTTCCAAACAGGAACTGAGAGAGCTGAGGCATATTTCACAAGAAGTGAGACTAGCTGTTATGTGCCACAAACGGAGGAAGGAACAACCTCATCAAATAATATTAAGTATCTCCTTAACAGATGGAGAATTCAGCAGTTATCAGCAGTCCCCTTTATGCTGTCCTTGGGGTAGGACAGCACACTCTAGAATTCTGCTCAAACTGTATTATCAAACCCCTGGACACGCCTGATTCTGGATTCTCATTTTCAAATGCAAAACTCAGCCTAACTTCTGAGCCAGTCAGTAAAGCTATGTCTGAGCCGGTCTGAGACAGATTCTGGTTCCACAAAGAAACAAGGAACCGTTCAGCCACTTTGAATAGAAGTGGGTCCGGATCAAAAATCTTTGGTGAAGTTCTGATTCTGGATGTAAACTTTACAACAGGCTCTCGTCTCTACAGCGGGCCAAACGACCCAACTCTCCTCTCCATGTCAGGAGCCTGCAAGCAGTTTCACAGCCTGCAAGAGAGTCCCCAAACTCAGCTGTTAGAAAACCACATAAGCCCATGGCCAAAGAAAAGGCTTGTCCTACCCCTTGCAAGTTTGAACAGCGGGTTTTGCATGGTTGTAGGGGGCTCCCAAGCTACATGAAATACCCCAGATAAAGTGACTAGAATCCTATTGAACAACCAATTACAACACAGCAATTATATGGGCACTGCAAAAGGGGCCTTGTTCTTAAGGCTGCTAGACCTCTAATGACTCACTGCGGGGTCACCCTCTAACACAAACATTTCCCCCACATTCCTTCCTGAAGATGCCCCATGACTTTCGGCAAAGACAAGCAGCTACATCTCTAAATTGCCCACAATCCAGCCAGCTTTTATTATTGCAGCTCCTTTCTCTCTCAAGCATGTGTCCTTAATTCTCTCACTGCAGAGGAGCTGGCACATCACCCCTTGTGTTTCCAAATAAAATGGCCAGATCTGATTGCCTTACTTATGTGAGGGGTCATGCTGAAATCAGGGAAGTGCATGAGATGTGGCCCAGAATTTCTCAGCAGAAATGTCACATTGCACCAAACAGACCAGGAAAATGCACCCAGAGGTGGGCGGAAGGGAAGAGAGAGAGAGAGAAATTGAACATAGCAGAAAAGAGATGGGTCTATTTTTAATCCAGTTATTCATTCACCTGCAGTGGCAAGCAATTCCAGTTTCTAAAGCTGCTGACAGAGCAGTGAGCTACGCTGTGTACTTTCTACAGCTGTTATCAACGTCACCATCCTGCGCATAATCTCAAAAGAATTTAGCCATTCAGCAATGATTAACAAATAACCAATTACAGGATCAGGCCCTATTACTCTGAGTTTAAACATTTAGCTACTAGCATAGGCCCAAATTTTCAAAAGTGACTAGCGATACTGGAGGCCTTAATTTCTCGGTGTCCAATTTGAGATGCCTAAAAACAGTCAGATTTGTATCCACCCTCTGAGAATCAGGCCCATTTGAGATGTCACAAGCTGAGCACCTAAAAACCCTGGAAAATGTAAGCTGCATTATTTTATTTTATTTTTTAATTTACATTCCTGTAGAGCCTAAGAGCCCCAGGCATAGACCAGGACCACACTGTGTTAGGTGCTGTACAAACTAGGTGCTACAGAATGATGGTCCTTGGCTCAGAGAGCTTACAGTACTAACTACCATGAATAAACTCCTGTGATGAGCCTATGAGCAGAGTAATAAACTGGTCAGTCTAGAGAAGGCCGGGAGAGTCTAGCTCTGAGTTAAATGGTTATTTTATGTAAATAAACCAGACCTCAGAAGAAGAGGGTAATTCAAAAACACCAGTGGTGGAGATCTGACTGGGAAAGGAAGGAAACTGAGGCAGCAGTGCATCCAACAATGGAAGAAGTAAGGCCCTGTTACAGTCTCTCACTCAACTATTTCTTTTGTGATGCTCAGAGAAAAAGTCACAAAGCTCTTTTTGAGATCCCAGCCTCTGATGCAAGAAATAGTCTTTGAAAGTGACCTCTTCCAATGCCCCACTGCGTGCCTCCACCCACTCTTCCCGGGTAAATGAAGGAAAGCTTGTGTGATGAGAGATGCACAGGGAATTACAGGAGAAATTCTGCAGCAGCATATATTCAGCTCAGAAATGGAAGTTAACGCCTTTGTGAGTTGCTAGGTTTTTTGCTATAGCTATGGATATTTTTATAATCTGATCTTTAAAGAAGGAGCAGCATATGCTTCATACATATATACATGTGTGTGTATACATATACATACATACACACACACACACACGATGTGAGGAGATCCCACACTTGAGCCTCAAAATACATCCAAGTTACAAAACATGGCACACAATCCCTGGGGCGTCTTATTGAAATGTCATGTTACTTACTTGTCACAAAGGGAGTTAACAGAGCCTTTGGAACTGCAGCCACACGGAAGGCAGAGCCCACTGGTTTGGTTCAGGAAATATCCCTCCTCGCAGTTTTCACACCACAGCCCAGTGTAGCCTTTGTGACACTCGCACTGTCCTGTTGAAGTATTGCACTCATTCACACCTGCACTCCCCAGAGCACTGCAGTTACACAGATAGTCTGCAAAAGGAAAAAAACTGAAATTAACATGATCTAGTCATAAAATGAAGTATGTAAGCATTGGGAAAAAAAATAAATCTCTAAACATGCAAAAATTGCCAGCAGCACATTTGGGGCAATCAGGCTTATATGCTCATTCTGTGTGTAGCTTTGAAACAGCATTGCCTACCCTAAACAGTCAAAGATCATGAGTCAGGGCCTCAAAAATCATGAGACTGGCTTAAAAAAAAAAAAACACCAAACATGAAGGTGTTTTTGTCGGGGGTTTTCATATTTACTTTCTGGTGTTTCAACCTCTGGGGTTCATGTTTTCAAGCTTTTCTTCCTACAACTATGAGAATCAGAAATTTACTTTAAAAAAAGTGGAGACTCTCCCATAATCACATGACTCGAGGAGCTGGGGCTTTCAGAAAGACACCAAATATCAGAGGACTCATGATAAAACTGCAACATTTGGCAACAGGGCTCAGTAAAACGTCATGCAGCTCAATATTTAGAGTGATACCCGGTTTTTTGTTTTTACACTAAATCAATCCATCAGATGCAGAGATCAATTTTACATCAGATTAAGAGACAAAACATTTTTATTTCATTCATGCCAACATAAATCTGGAGTAACTGTCAATACTGTAGTTATTCTGCATTTACCCTGGTGTAAATGAGATTAGAACTGGGCCTGTATTTTCTTGTATCAGAACTGATTACTCAAACGAAAACCTGGAGATCTGTATTTATCTAGGTAAACATTCACTTCCAATTTCAAGCACCATTTCCCATCTCAGTTATACCAGTGTGACCTCATTGATTCTGACACCTGGATTTCTACCAATGAGCACAGGTCATGGGCAGCCAATGGAACTAGCTGACTTCCTTTTCAGTTTTTAAAATCAAACTATGAAACACATTAATTACTTTAAAAGCTCATGTATGGAACGTAATTAGTCATAACAAATTTGAGAAAAAAGATGTTATAACTAAATGAACAGTGTTCCTAGATGCTAAGAGGGCTATTAAAGTGGTGAACAGAGACAATTATTATGTATTGCTCCATATTCAGAAGATCTTATTGCTGCAGTCGCAGCATAACATCATAAATCATTGCTCCCTCTCAGCCTACAAGGCTACAGTCAATGTAACACCGCAGAAGGGTCTACAGTAGCTTTCTGCTGCTAGTTGATATTCAAACATTTCTACAGGGAAAGTCATGGCTATTACAGGCCAACTTCTCTTCTCACTGCCACTCAACTGACATCACTATAGTTTCTCAAGAGTAAAAAAGGAGAATTTGGACTGTATCCTCTCAAGAGACCTTTTCGGGGGAGATAAGAGTGGTTTGCAAAGCTCAGATAATCTATCTAGCAAAAAGGCGTGGAGAAGCAACACTGGCCCACATTGCTAGCCAAATCCAGCCTAATTAATTCAAACGAGCATTGGAGTGGTTTAAAGTTTTATAGTTTCATGAGAGAAAGGCAAATCTAATGGTTAGGGTGCTAGTCTGGAACTTGGGAAACTCAGGTGTAGTTTCTGGCTCTGTTAGAAAAACTTCCTGCTTGATCAAGGCCCTTAGGGCGAATAGTACTCCCCTACCAGCCTTAGCTGAGGCCATAGAAACTAACAGGAGAGTTGTGAAGGTAAATATATTAAGATTGTGCAGTGATCAGATACTATAGTAACCGGGGAGGTCATGTAAGTATGTTAGATAGATGAGATCTCAAGTAATGCAGCTGGAGGAAACCAAATACAAGTCATGCATTAGATTATATTTTACATCTGCAGTATCTACAATGTTCTATGTCTTAAAATAGCCTGCAAAATGATAGAGAGAATGGTAAAGACTTTGGCTGAGATGTTCAAAGCTGACTGTGGGGTTTTTGCCGTGTTTCATCAAAATTTCACCGAGCTCCATTCACAAGCCCCACACCCTCCACTGTTAAGAAAAAATAATAAATTGCAAAACCAAAATTAACAGTGCTGAATACATTCTAGCAAGATTCACAATACAATAGCAGATAATCAATAAGTGAAAAAGAAAAGTTAAATTCTATGGATACATTATTAGACCCCAGTCAGTAGAAGCATCTGCAGGTGCGCAAGAACTTGAAGGGTACGTTTTATATTGTGAATTATTCACTCTATTATACCAGCACAGTTATATTGCATTCCATTCTGGTTCTCAACCACGTCCATCAACATGGTGTCGGTGTGCCATAAGCGATCAGACACAGAGGAGGCTTTCTTGGCTACTTCTTTCTTTCCAGGCTGCCTTCTCACAAATAATGCTTCATGCAACATTCACAATTATCTGAGGCTTCTTATACAGACTGCATGAGGTTACATTGCCCCCCAATGATCTTCACCCACTCAGCTCCCTTACACAACTGAGCCACATCTGCAATGCAGAGGAAGATCCATGGAAAAAATAACATGGTTCCAAGCTGTACCACTATGTGTCTAACAACAGAACTTCTAAGACCCAATTATCACAGTAAAAGAGGCACTCAGATAACTGTACTTGGGAGGTAGGGAAAAGCAGTTCTTCTGTTGTATAAATGGGGAACAGACACCAAATGCCACACAGGAAACTTGTAGCAGTGCAGAGAATAAACCCCAAACTAGTGCCCAAACCCAAAAAGCCACCTCTTTTCATGCCAAGCTTCATGAGGCTTGAGAAAAGATTACAGGCAACTGTCCCCACACAGAACTGTGGGCCAACAGAGAGCTCTCAAGAGAAGTAGGGGATGGTGGCATCTAGGCAGCTGAGCCTCCTCCCCTTCCCTCGTGGCATGGGATAATATGTGCATGAAGAGCTCTTGCCACTTAGGTCGCTGGAGCACACAATCCCCCTGCTCATGAAAATCAGACCTGGAACAAACAGGTAAATTCATCCCACTGGCCAGTGAGGATTGCTCCCCGCAGTATGGAAAGATGCCCTTAAGCCCTATCACTCTGAAAGCAGGAAGGAACTAGACAGATGCTTTAGTCAGTTTGCTAATGTATCAGAGATTTGACACTGGTGACTTGCCAGACTAGGAAAACCTGAATCTTAGCAAGAATTTACTGCCTTGATTATGGTTAGATTTGAGAAGGCAAGAATATTTCAAAGTCAAGAAAGGAAAGTAATAATGAACTGTCTACCTTATGCTTCTGATGATACATTAGAAAGATGGGTAAAGAAAAAGATCATAGAACATTCTCCTGGCCACTAGCCAGACTCTCTCCTGGTGCACAGAACCTTTATATCATTTGATCCGGCACATGTCTTGCTTTTGAATGTAACCTTCAAAAATATCTCTGAGCTTGTGCAAGTTTGAAGGAATTCACAATGAGGGGGAGGGAGGGAAGGTGCTATGGTTCAGAGTAACAGGCTGATCCGGAGGTGGGCTTAGTCTTGGAGTTGTCCCATGCTGTCCTGCTTAGAATCAGACTGATCACATTTATTCCAGGAATAAATACATTAGTGTTAGGATTGTAACATAAAAGTGCTGTAAAAGCCAGGACAAGTAATTGTCCTGTGAACAGAGAACAGGCCTGGGATGGAGAGTGGGGCTGTATTTCCAGTTCTGCCATTGATTTGTTGTGAATGAGTCACTTCCCCTTCCCTGTGCCTCAGCTCCCCTATCTGTGGAATGGGAATACCATCACTTATCCTCCTTTATAAAAGCACTGAGATCACTGGATGAAAAGCACTATACAAGAGCTAGGTGTTATCTAGGAGTTGTGATGAACTGGATGATCAGAAGTAGTGAAATTTATAAATCAAGCAGGGAGGCATACGCTTTGGGTCGATACCCAGCTCTTCCAAAGACTTCCTCTATGATCTGATTATAAAATTTCACGGAGCTCCAACTTCGCATACGAGTTCTCATGGCAATACATGCCTTGGGTCAGAGTCTCTGGTACACTTTGAGGAGATGAAGCACAGACACCACAGCCCATGGAGGTGGAGGAGCTGTAAGCTACCTTCGCGCCCTCCCAATTTTGGGCTGCTGCAGGGTCCAGAACAGTTTGTGGAATAACTTAGAGCAGCTCCAGTAAAAGCTTCAAGTTACAGTAACACACACACACGCAAACGCTCCCTATGGCTTCCACAAGCCAGAGTGGGTATAGCAGCAACTGCCATTCTACACCTTCTCTTCCTTGGCTTTGTTACACACACACACACACACACACACACACACACACACACACACACACACACACACACCTACAGCCGCCCAGCATAGCACCAGTGGCAGAGGATTTGGCTGTTTGCAGTGTATTACGGATCAGGACAGATGGGCCAAATCCCACTCACCATATTTTTGATGTAGGAGGACAGTCTTCCGCTTGCTCAGGGTCACTTCTGACAATGAATCAGATCTGGAATAAAACTCTCCTTTCCTCTGTACGGCGGGTGCTTTTAGAGAGGGCAGTTGGGGTGCTTATCAGAGGAAGAGAACTTGGACTGTGCCACAGTCCAGCAGGGAAGACACCCCGCATATTTCTTAGGGGTGAGCTAAAGATGTGTGTGGTCATACCGCAGCTTGGTAAATAAAGCAAAACATCCTGCAAATATTCAACTGAGTTTCTTAAATGAACAATCATGGGCCATACTCCTGCCCCTTTAGCGCTGACTTCCTGGGAACACTGGAGTGATAGAGGCTCTCTAGCACAGGGGTGGACTAGCTATGGCTCGTGGGCCACATCTGGCCCATGAGCCCATCCTGTCTGGCCCCTGACCTCCTGCCCCTCCCCTGCTATCCCCTTCTCCCCCAGAGCCTCGCCGCCATGCAAGCAGGGTTCTGAGTTCAATCCTTGAGAGGGCCATTTAGGGATATGGGGCAAAAATCTGTTGGATGATTTAATTGGGGATTGGCCCTTTGAGCAGGGGTTGGACTAGATGATCTCCTGAAGTCCCTTCCAACCCTGATATTCTATGAACACACTGAATTTTTAACGTCATCCACCCAAACAGTAAAAAATTCAAAATAAATATTTCTCCACATTTGAATAAATGAGGATTTGAAGAATATCCATCAAACAGAAGAGAGGATAAATGTGTCAGCACAACTCTAGGGTGAAGTTTTCCAGCTTCCTTCTTATGAAATAAGACCTTAATGAGTAAAGCTAGTAGGTAAAGATGTAATAAAAAGCCAAAGGAGATACTGGTATATAGAGGGCAGGTTCTTTCTGCTCCTACCTACCTGCTTCTATCTTAAGCTTCAGCAGGTCTCTGACTTCCCCATACATGAGGAAAATCTAGTCTCAAGACTGAGAGATTGAGCAAGATCATGCCCTCAAATAATACAAAAGAAACCAGTGACTGAAGAGACTCTGACTGAGCAATGAACAGCAAGGGGCATCTATGGGCCATCAAGGCATCAAAGTGTCTGGAAAGACAGAAAGAAGACAAGGGAAACCGGCATGAAAATTCAAACCAGGAGCTCCTGGAATGTAGTAGGGAGAGAGTTATGGGAGGCAGACACCAATCGTACATGCCATTTTTTTGTGCCACATAAATTGTGCCAGATTTAGTGGCACAATCCACATTTTGCATTTGCGAATCACCTATAACACAATTCAGTCAAGTAGAAGACAATTTATTTTTTGCTTCCTTTCTGACTCGTGATGGTCAAAGGGTACAGAGGAGATACCTTGGTGCATATTTTAGCCACGATATTTTTTTTCATTTAAACAATGAACAAAGAGTTTTTAAATGGGTGACAGTCACAAGTGGTAAAACAAAAGCTATACAATGTGTGAACTAGAATATTTAGAGCGTACTTCTCAGGAACATTCTAAGAAAGTTTAAATCATGAACAGTATTCATAGTGTGCAAAATCTCTAAGCACCGGCATGTCAATGCACAAGAGATTTTATAGCATACAGAAGCACAAGGAGACTACAGTGGACATGGGTCCGTTTCATGTGCACAACTGCAGAGAAAAATAATACCTAGGTCTTACAAAGTGGGGAGGAAATTTTACCTAATGATTCAGAAAGCAGGGGAGGGAAGGGTCTCTAAAGCTGGCAGAAATGGGACCTCTGACTTCTCAGGTAGGTTACTAATTGACATGCTCTGTGAACCTCCTCTATGCCTCAGTTTCACTATCAGTAAAAAGGGTTAAAATAACTTACCTATCCCACTAGGCTCGCATTGATGTAAGACATTTTAATTGGCCCAATTCTTTAACACTAACGGCTTATCTACATGGGGAGATTTCCCAGCAAAGCTCTACTGGAATCGCTCTTCTTCTACAGTTATACTGGTGTCCAATGTGGACACACTATTCCCGAATGAAAGTGATTTTGATTATTCTAAAGTGGAGTAAATATTACAGAATAAAACCACTTTTATTCTGGAATAGGGTGTCCACATAGGGATTTATACCAGCAGTGGAATAGTTCTCCCGCTATAGCTCTGCTGGGAAGTTTTCCCATGTAGACAAGACCACTGGATGCTTTACACTATGTGCAAGGGCCTTAATATAAATAAGAATAGGGCATTAAGATGTCTAATATATGCAGTTATAGAAATACCAAAGAGAGTCAAAGAAATGCTTAAGGATTGAAGCACCAACAGTTAAAAATACATCCTTCCCTTTTAATTCATTTTAAAAGTCTGCTGGAATTTTACTTTTGCTGACTGCATTTTCATACCCATGTTTTCATGAATGTCTGCAGCCAGATAAATATTCAGTCAGTTCTATTTAAAATTTCCATACTTTTAAACCACCCAGGGTGTGACAAAGCTAACTGAACGCTTCATGTTTATATATAAACAATATGAGACAAGGATTAAATGGAATGTTGGCAAACAACTCCAAAATTGCACTAGGCAACCCCCAGACTCCCAGCCTACTGAAAGTTCGAACTGGGAGTACATTTGTAAGCAATCGCCTGATACCCCTCAGGAAATATAATCATCATGTCAGCAACATTCTTTTGATACAAGATCAAGACACCTCTTAAGGAGCAGGCCTGAAAATTTATTAGCATACTTCAATTTTAGCATCTATGTACCACGTCTTAAAGAGTGAGGGGAATAAAAAAAAATTACAGGAATAATATGGAATATAATCATTAAAGTCTCTGTGTACTTTGCTTAAAGCAAAATAATTAAAATTGCAAACTTTCCTTGGCGCTTTGGGGAATTGTAGCTAATGAGAGAAGGCGTTAATTCACACAGCAGCTTTAAATTAACTGCAAAAAGCTGGAGTAAGAATGATCCCTCAATCGTTTGCACTTGGGCTATAAATTTTGTGCATGGATAAATAGGGAGAAAATTGGAGACTTACAGGGGCAAAAGGAGAATGGAGCTTGAATTAGGTTCTGGGGCTGTTATTCAAAACAGTCTTCTGTTTGCCCCATCTTCTGCAGATTAAGTGAAGATGGAGATGTATATTGGTAACATCCCTTAACATTATACATCTCCCTTGCCAGGACTAGGATTTGGAAGGTGTTAAAAGAACACTGTCTTGTTCACACTAGGTTATTAACATGTGTTAGCTAACACCTTTTGAAAACCTAGTCTAACAAAGCCCAACAATGAACTCCTTGACAGACAGGTCCAACACTAAGCCAGGGCAAGGGTCTGGTGTTTGTGTAGGCATGTCTCATTCATGAGATTTTTGGGTCCAAATGGTAGCAATCTCATAGGGTCAAGCTGATTTCCAGGTCCCTTTAGAGCCCTAAAGATGTACCTCAAATCTTAAAAAAGTTTAAGAGGTCAGTGACTGAGGGACTGGATTTCTCAGAGTTTAAGAACTGGCTGCAGAAATCTCTCTCTGAAGTCAATGGAGTTACACCAAGTATGCATTTATCCTTAGTTTTCGGATTCAAATCCAGGCAGCATCAACAGTCACCGAAAGGAGAAACCATCTGACGGCTCTTTGGTTAAATGAGTTTGATCTTAGCGGATGCGGAAAGATGTCCACATCACAGAAACTACCACAAGTAGCACTAGTCAGGATACTCACTGGCAGCCCCAGCAGAGAGCTAACGAATAAACTGCCAGTAGATGTAGCCTCCCTTCTAGCTCTCAGAGTAGTAAGTGCAGGTTAGGGTTTGTGCACATTGGTAGGACAATGCAGGGAAGTTTGTATCCCTGCTGCATATGCTATACCTGTTCTATAGTCAAATAAAGGACTTGGATCTTCAAGGCTGCCAGTCTAGCACCTTTCATTTCAAGATTTCAAATAGGCTGGCGCTAAATTCACTGTGCAAAGATGAACAGCAACAATGTCAACATTAAAGAAGCCAACTTCTCTCCCCGGCCAAGGCAGATCTTACCAATTCCCTGGTTCACATGGCAGCCTCAGGTCTTTTTTAACTCGTCTGGAAAAGTGAAACTGGAGAGATTTCCTATGGCTGTCAGGTCTCTCACAAGCCATGCTCCGTTTGATTCCCGGAGAAGAGGAAAGAAAGCTGAGCACTCTAGTCTCATATCACCTTCAACAGACAATGCAGAACTGGCACTCATCTTCCACTCATCAGCCATCTTCTCCATGCTGATCTTGAAAGAGCAAACGCAATTTAAAAAAATAAGCCTCTTCAAAAGCCTGCACTGTAGGCAGACGCCACCAACAAGGGGCTTATGTGCTGCTTAACCAGGAGACCAAGGTCTTTTAAGAGACTGATAAACACTAAACCTACAAGCCAGCTGAATGTACTAGGCCTAATTCTCCTCTCATGTACTCCATTGACTTCAGTGGAGTTACACCCATGGGTAAGAGAAGAATCAGGATGTCTGGCTCTGGAACCTTCCTTATCAGAGGGGTTAGCAGAGAGAAGTTCCTTTGGGAAAGAGAAAAAGGCTCCTTTCTTAACTCTTTGTCTGGGGACACTTGGGGACTGAAAAAAGAGAAATATATATATTTTTTGCATTCCAGTTGAGGCTCCACTTGAGATAGAAACTTAACACTATATATATATCTTAACACTATATAATCACTATATAATGCCTGTGCTAGGGGTGTGTGCAGCACATGTACTCTGCACACCACCATAAGTGTAGACATAGTCTTTGGTACCACAGATTTCTCTTCCATGTCAATAATTTATTGCTGTAACACTATATATATATAGTGTTAAGTTTCTATCTCAAGTGGAGCCTCAACTGGAATGCAAAACCTGAATCACTAAGAAGTTGACTATGGAAATCTACAGGTTTAAATTGCCTTCATGAAGAAGAGGACAGACCTGATTTTCTTCTCACCAACAGCTGGGTAAATCAGGAGTGATTCCACTGCAGTTAATGTTCACACTAGTGAACATCAGGAAAAGAGCCAGTTTCATCATAGGATGAGAATGACTTTACAAAAGTAGAAAATACGATCTCTGGTCCACTGAAGTCGGTTGTGTTACACCAGAGGCACATTTGGCCCATAGAGTCATTACCTATCAAACATCAGGCATCATTCTACAGCAATAAATTATTGACATGGAAGAGAAATCTGTGGTACCAAAGACTATGTCTACACTTATGGTGGTGTGCAGAGTACATGTGCTGCACACACCCCTAGCACAGGCATAAACAGCAGCGTAGACAGTGATTCACTTCTCAGACAAGTGAAGTACAGACATGCCAGAACCTATGTACCCTACACCGTCCCTATACTCCCAAGCAGTCTCTTCCCTGTCTACATGACTATGTTTAGCAGCTTAGGGCATGGTTAGACTGGCTCTTTATAGCGCTAAAACCCTCCAGGAGCGCTATAATTCTCTAACCTTACAAGGTTAGAGAATTATTGCGCAAGGGACATTTTGCGCAATAAGTCTCCCTTTAAAGCGCAACTTGTAAACCTCCTCTCCGAGAGTGATATGGCTTTTTGCGCTAGCGCTATAGCGCAACGGTGCGAATGTGACCACCCATGAATCACTCATTACGCTGTAAGGGATCTCTAGCACGCCTCCGAGCCATGTAAGGCAATCAACAACCCATTTAAGGCAAATGACGTCTAAGTGTTGTTTTGAAAATGGGAGGAAGAATGCAGAAGTACCTTTTCAGTTTCTCTGTTAAAACTCACAGCAAATAACCACTGGAAATGCTGACGGACCGAGCTAAAATGCAGAGCCTGTCAGTTTCCTCTAAGGAAAAGTCACTGACAGCCTGAACTTGTCTCCCTGCGTACACGTTCCCCCTCTACCCCCTCCTTTGCAAAGCACGTTGCACCCAGCTGAATGCTAGGATACCTGCCCATAATTCACCACTCCCTGTGCCACCAGAAGCGCCGGAAATGTGTCCATGCTGTAGTGCTGAAGGGTCTAATGTGCACAGGCTCTAGCGCGATACTATTGCGCTAAATGGGACGCGCTATAAACAAACGCGCTACAATTCTGTAGTGTAACCTTAGTGTCTGGCTGCCTCCCTCCTGCCAGAGCCTCTCACTGCCCCTTGTAGCTACACACCACAGCATGGATGCAGCTTGCTTTTCCCTGAGGCGTGCATGTAGCTACATGCACCCCTCCCTACATGCCGCTGCCAATGTAGACAAGGCCAAAATCTAAACACCCACAACTCCACTCCTCCCCGATATGGTGATTGATTGTCTCTCCCAGACACTTCAAACCCATATTTCATCCATGCTCACTCTTATGGCACATCACAAAACCTTTAGTGGGCACCAAAGCTCATAGTACATTGGCGCGATCTCTCTCTCTGACAGGCTTTAACTGGAAAGCACTGATGCTGTTGCTCAAATGCTCTCGTTTGTCCTGTCATGAGGATTATCTGATCCACCCATAACGGACATACATCCGTAACATGCCTTCCAGATGCACATCAGGAATGAACTCACTTGAAAGAGATGCACGGCCAAATAGAATTTCAAAAGCAGAGCTCCCCCCCCCCCCCCAAAAAAAAACTTCCCTCAGTAATACAGGTGCAAATCAATTGGTTTCACTGCAATAGGGCAAATTGAGAGGCGCCTTTGGCCGATCACATTCATTCGGTGCTATTTGCAAGGCGAAGCCACAATCAAAGAAAGGTGAAAACAGAAGAGAACACAAACTATTGGCAGACAGCTAGGAGGCTGGAGTTGCTAGCAGAAATCTTAAGTTATAAAGGAAAGTAAGAAACCACCTTAAAACTGTCAAGCTGTCCAGCAGTGGCTCAATCAGGCACTAGAGTAGCCTAACCGTAGAGTCAGGGACAGTCTCCTTGGATACTGTGATCTGCCTCACCACCCCGCCTACCACTACCCAACCACTTAATATTACATATGTTGCTCAGGGCTGTGAATAAGCCACATCCCCTGAGCAACGTAAATTACACCGACCTAAGTGGCGGAATGAATAGTGCTATGTCAGCAGGACAGCTTCTCCCACCGACAGAATTACCGTTGCTTGTTGGGGGCGGATTAAGACAATGGGCGAGCTCTCTCCTACCATCTTAGAGCATCTGCGCTAGCGGCGCTACAGCTGTAATCCCTCTGGTGTAGTCACAGTCCCAGATACGCCTGTCTTTGTGAGAGGTGGTCCCTTACACCAAGAGTGACAGCAATATTCAGGCTACTCCCAGTCCCAAAGAATCAGCCACTTATCCCAGGTCAATCTAACACCTTGGACAATGCTTGTAGCCAATCCTACAAGAAACTATAGACAGATTTAGTAATAGGAAAAGGAAACTAGAGAACTATTTACAAGGTTAAAGCTGGTAAACAGATACACACAAGTTACAATTTTAAATTCAAAGGGTAATAGAAGCTTCTACAATAAGCAAGCGCTGTGTCTCCTTTAGGGCTAACCCAGGCTAAACAGTTGGGTATCTCTTGCTTATGCCTAGAAAAACTTGCCCTCCAGAATCCAAGCAGCATAGAGATACTGTTCCTTCTTGTTAGGCGTTTTTATTCCCTTTCACCCTGGTTCTTCAAAGCTGCAAATTCAGCTGATGGGAGGAATTCACTCTCATGACTCTTCTTAAGGGGTGGAGAAGAGTGAGCAATCAACACTCTTTTGTCCTCTTTAACATTCCATGATAATTCATGTGCTGTCCATAGGCCTTCCTTTTTGGCCAGGATGTTACACCTCCAGTTGGAGATCAGCACTTCACATTACTTGAGGTCTCTCTCCTATCTGGTGATTTACATTCACAGAGGCTTATAATACAAATGCTTAAATACGACCTTACATGTGGGATACAGATGTTGTAAACGAGACTATATTTATGCAGCAACTTACAAGCATTCAATAAAGTCTAAACACTAAGCACATTCTTATAATTTTAATACCTATTTTAATAACACTAACGCACAGGTGGGCCAGACTGATTCCAGCCATGGGCGTATCTGAACTTTAAACACTACAGTGGCACAGATATGATCTTATCAGATCAGGTGATACCTTGGAACCTCTATCAGCTACTACAATTGGCTAATTTAAAATTAGCTTATCCAGGAATCCCTCCCCTTCCTCCCCCCTCCCCCCCACCTTAGTGCTACATGAAGAGGCAGTGATGTTACTTGGCTGGACAACAATCTCTGTCATTCCTGCTGGCTCCCAGTATAAGTGTTCACCCTTCTGTTTGTGGGCTGCCAACCTCAATGCTCCTCAACAGCTTTGGCTGAGATAATTTAGATTCTTTTATTAATGTAACTCTCTTCAGCATAACTGGCTCATCCAGACTTGAAGAACAAAGATTTTGTCTACCCTGGGATTTTTGCCATTTTGCACAGCTGTACCAATTCAAACTACTAGCAGAGACAAGATTTTCACCAGTTCAAGGCCATTTACAGCCATGTAATTTAACACTTTGAAACCAGGATAAACAGCACCAGTACACATAGCATTACACCAGTATAAACTGTATCTATCCCAGGGTTTTTCACCAGCTGGTAAGCTACCCTGGTGGAAATCATGCCACGCTAGTCTAAACCATATCTGCACAAGAGGTTTGTCTTGCTGCAGCTATGCAAGGATTGAAATCTCAATGTAGGCCAAAATCTGGTAGCCTCTCTTCTCCTGGTTCTACATGGAATTTCTAATTTTAGAGAATGACAGGATAACCGTCATGCAGTATATTCACTGCACATGTGCAAGAAGAGGGGCATGGAATATAGAATGTCGCCAGATGAATCATTCATACTTTTTACACAACACCACACCTGATCCCAGAAAGTGCTTTTCCTCCTTGAACTTGTTTTGCAGAAGTTTGTGCCACCAAGACAAAATGTTTGTAAAAGATGCATTAAAAATGGACAACATACGTTGAATTGCTTTGGAAGTCGGGAGGGAAACCGATCTTAATTGAGGAGACTTTTGTACCAAAGTGTAGGACCTCACATAAAATTTTTGGCAAGGAAGATACTGTATTTATGTCACCAGCACCAAAAGGGAAGTACCAAGATGTAATATTTGTATACTATCAATGCAATTAAATCAGTTTTAAACTCATGTAATTGGCTAACACTGCAGGAGCATCATTAAATTAGTTATGTTTGTACATTTAAAGCACACTTTATGGTTAAAGCAGAATATTGTCCTGGCTTTTGGTTGGGTACATCCCAAATTTATATATCAGGGTGCTCAACAATACAGAACCTAGAGACCAGCTCCTGCTCCATTAAAGATAATGGGTAAACTTTAACCCCAGATGACTCTGGTTAAGCACTCAAAACTCAGACCTTTTTAAAAAATTTGAACCCAGCTTGCTTATGGTGGGGGGGGGGGGAAGGGGGAGGAAACCAAACTGCATGGTTTTGGCTCCCAGCATTTTACCCATTAGGCCAGGTTTCCTTCCTGACATGGAAACATGGGCTGGCTACGGATGAGGTACTTTGCCTGGCTAGAGAAGAAACACTCAGCTTATACACTCAGATAATATATGCTGAATGCACATTTGTCTCATATAATTAAACTTACTTAAAAAATACTTAGTTTGGAAAGATACATTCTCTTCCTTCCAGCACTTTCCTCCAGAGACATCTGTGATCACAGTAGAGCATGTTATACAGAGACTTTAGTATTTAGTATCTAAGTTCATGGAGCCAAATTTAGCCCTGGTGTAAGTGGGCGTAACTCCCATCTATTCCACTGAATGTTACACCCACATATGGCAGGATTGAATTTGGCTCTGGATGTAAAACCATCAAGCGGCTTGGCACAATGAAAAAGGCAAACATACAATGATTTCATATCTAGATACAGGGGAACAGGCTCCATATCTCCTTTGTGCTAAAGGGTGGAGTCAAAAGCACTTGGTTTTTGCCTAGCTCTGCTCCTGCTGAAGTCAATGGCAGCTTTATCGCCCGCTTCCCAGGGGGCAGAGTTAGGCTAAGTCTGAGCCATTTTAAAAATACGGCCACAGTGGAGAATTTCTTCTCGCAACAAAATTAATGTTTTTAAAAACAAACCAGAGCGAGGCCTAAACCAAAAGCCTGGTTCAAACTGGATCTGAGCTTTCAGGCTTGGGCCCCATCTCGCTTTCAACGAGAAAACACATTTGCATGATTCCAACTTCAGTACGCTACAAGGATCCACAGGCACAACACCCCTACTTTCTAACAACACCCCTCTAAAAGGCATCCTGCCGCGACAATACAGCTTGATCTCCATGAAGTTCTTATTTATTTTGTGGTTGCGGTTCAAGGTTCTGACACTGACCTACACAATCCTCTATGGCTGGATCCTAGAAACCCTAGAATCTATATGCAAAGTATTTGTCCTGAGGATTTTAAGAAATTGCCTGGATTGTGTGAATACTTCTGAGGTCAGCTATGAACTACCCCACTTCCTCTCTTCATGGGAATGCCCAATGGCATCACTGAAAAATGACTGAACCAAGGGCGTTTCTGGTGTTATACCTACATGTGACAGAGAACTACACCGTACACATTAGTCAGCATTGTTTAAACTGCCTGCCTATGATATTTCCCGCTTGATACAACACTCACTTCTCAGATGCAAGCCCCAGGGATTTGCCCCAAAGCCTTAGCCAGGGCTGTTGAAAGTAGTTAAGAGGGACAAAGACTAATGACTATGCATGCAGATTATCGCACAGTCTAAGTACTTTCAGGAGACTACTACTGAAATGTTTATGCATGCTTGGGAGCAGGAAAAGTGTTTAGCATAAACTGAAGGCCCCAGCTGAAGGTTGCCATGCATTAGTATTCCGTGTGGCTTTGCACAGAATGAGTAGTCCACCTTTAAGGTGACCTGCAAAAGAATTTAAGAGTTGAGTTGTGTCTGATTTTTTAGGCTGTAGTTTTTAGGCACTGGTGTTTTGCTTTATTATTTATTTTAAAAAAATATAAAGCCTTAGTGCGGGCTCCTCTGGAGCACTGTGTTCAGTTGGGGTCCCACACTACAAGAAGGATGTACAAAAATTGGAAAAAGTCCAGCAGAAGGCAACAACAATGATTAGGGGGCTGGAGCACATGACTTACGAGGAGAGGCTGAGGGAAATGGGATTGTTTAGTCTACAGAAGAGAAGAAGGAGGGTGGATTTGATAGTTGCTTTCAACTACCTGAAAGGGGTTCCAAAAGAGGATGGATCTAGACTGTTCTCAGTGATACCAGATGACAGAACAAGGAGTAATGGTCTCGACTGCAGTGGGGGAGGTTTAGGTTGAATATTAGGAAAAACTTTTTCACTAGGAGGATGGTGAAGCACTGGAATGGGTTACTGGAATGGAGGTGGTGGAATCTCCAACTGGGTCCCTCACCTGCATCCACATCTGATTGGGTGGGATCTGGCAGCTGAAGGACCACCCAGGCTGTCCTATCACCTCAAAAGTGAGATCCTAGATACACTCTCCAGCACCTCCCAGTTATACTGCCCCTCCAGTAGGGTCCTCTTTTGGGGAACCTGAAACATGGACACCCATTACCCAACTAGATGCAGTTATTATCAGCTCTCTATTTTTGTGGCTTTTTTTTAATTTACCAAGAACATTTTCTTTATCCAGGACCAACAGAACCGGGTCGTGGATGCTGTTAGATGACAACTATTGGCGTGTTCTTCAGAACAACGTTTCTCTCTGAAGCAGGGGGCTGGTGTCAGCCATTACAGGCCCTTGGAGCACCTTATGAGTTTAGGTGTGGCTACACCATGCGATCCCATTGAAATCACTAGGACGGCATGGGTGTAACAGAAGGAAAAGTTTAGCCACAAGCATTTTAGGTGGAGTTTAAAGCCATGTGTACACTACCACTTATGTCAACAAAACTTACGTCACTCAGGGGCGTGGGGGGGGGGAAGCACCCCTGAGCAAAATAAGCTTTGCCAGTATAAGTACTCATGTGCACAGCACTGTGTCCACAGGAGAGCTTCTCCCACTGACACAGCCACCACCGCTTGGTGACGTGTTTTTATTATGTCAACGGGAGAGCGCTTTGCCATCAGCATAGAGCAGCTCCAAGAGCGAGCTTACATCAGCACAGCTGTACCGATGCAGCTACACCACTGTAACCTTGCTAGTGCGGACATGGCTTCACCCAATGAGCACTTCCTCGGATTTGTATTCTAATGTACTCCTTATGCCTCCCTACATCCCATTTACCTTTGTCTTTTTAAAAACGGGAGTCATGTCGTAGATGAATGCTTCAATCAGTTGTACTGTGGCTCCTAAATTCTCTCCTTAGTGTATTCCAATTGATGCTGCAATGATGTTCAATTTCAGTTCCGTTTCTCCCCGCCATGAATTACTTATACATGTATGTATGTACACCAGCAGTTCACATCCAGAAGGAAAATTTCCATTAAACAGCAAGTTCAGCAATCCATAAACAAACACTCCAACTTGGATAAATTCAGGACAAAGTCCCTGAAACCTTCCCGAGGAAATACCAAGCTATCAGTGTTATGATTTCCCTGTACACACAGTGGTTTAAACACACACATAGACCACTCCCTCCCCAAGGCAAGCAAGACCACAGATCTCCATGAGTAGATATACACGTTCTATCACCTTTAACATGCTGCATCAGTTCCACTTCACGAAATAGTCAATGCTCTTGCAAATGGGCAGGTTCCTTAAAAATGTAAAAGTGCAGGACAGAGAAAACAATTCATAAAATGTTATATGCTACACTAGACATTTTTATTGCCCTCATCACCATGGGAGTTGAGCATCTACATTATAGCAGGAAGATCCCTAGAGGCTGGCGCCCTCTCCAAAATGTACATGAGGTCTCATTGCAAGGTTAGGAACAAAACTAGGCTAGGGCTTCTTGCATTCTCCTTCCCAACTCTAGCAGCCCCTATCTGCTCCATGGGATTCACTAGTTAATGTTTGTAAAGCACTCTCAGCATATAAAAGTATCTAAGTCATATGCTACTGGGACAACAGGACATTCAAGTCTGTTGGATTGCTCTCTCATTACCTGTTGTGTCACTGCGTTAGAAAAGCATGGACAAACCTGTCTGGCTGGTTTCACAAAATAGTTCACTCAGCAGAGGAGAGAAGAGTTCAAGGATCACCCACCCTGAAATGCCATCCTTCAGAGCCCAGTAAGAAATACAAGCAGGGACTAGACTGAGGGCAATTTTAAATGGACATTGTCAGTGACCTGAAATGAAATCTACCAGCTTTGTTTGGGTGTGCATATGAGACATGTTCGTTGCACCATCCATTCTGACTGCAGGCTCTGTTCTTCTCAACTGGCAGGGTAATGAAACTTCAACCAACCCTGCACTTGAGCCCTTTTTTATTTTTAAACTGTAGTCATGTTTTTAATGTGTATAGAAAGTAGTCTTGAATCTGACGGGGATGCCAGAATTTAAGGGATTCCTTCCTCCTAAGTTACAAGGCTTCAAATCACCATTTACCTGTTTTAAATAGGCAAATGAATGTAATCATCAGTTGTTGGTAATATGGACCATTCCAACTACTCTGTTGTCACTAAGGTAGGCCAAATTCTCCTTTCAATTATACTGGTTACATGCATTAAAGTAAATGGACCAAATTCAGACCGAGTGTAAGTAGGTGCCACTCCAGTGTAACAGAATGGATCAAGGGAACTCTAACATTTTCTATCTCCTGGTGTTTTACTGGATCTTAGTGGTTCAAACTGAAGACTGGATGCCTTGTATCACTCTTACGTTAAACCACCATACCCCTGGATGGTGTAAATCAGCATACCTCCATTGCAGTAAACATGCTAAATGCCCAACTGGTGCAAGTTGGTGTTGCTCCTTTGAAGCCAGTGGGCCACATCCTCAAGTGAGGTAAATCAGCATAGTGTCCCCGAAGTTCTTTAGATCAACTTTGCAGAGATGTAGGTGATGTCACCCAAGGGCAGGGCACTGGAGAATCAGGCACAAAGGCACAATAAAGGCTAAAATACCGAGATTCCTCCATGATTAAATAAAACCTCAGCCAAACTTCCTAGATGAGAGAGTAGTAAGGAAAATATATGTACATCCATATTCTGTATCTCAGTGCCATGGTGTGAAGTAGAGCTTCATACACATGAATGACCTACGCTTTACAAAAAACACACCTGTGACATTACGGGGGGTGGGCGGAGTATTGTCTTCATTTTACAAATGAGGATATCAAGGCACAAAGCTCTGAGTCTGAAAACCAGACTCCCAAAATCCTAACTGCAGTCTATGGGAGCTCGACACCTCTGGAAAATCAAGCCCTAACATGACATGTCCAACATCACACAAAGTCAGTGAGAGAGCAGCAGGCTCCTTAAGGCAAAGACCAGCTTCTGTCTTGTATGTGTGTATAGTACCTAACACAAAGGAGCCTTGGTCCTTCATTGAGGTCTCTAGGCCCTACCGCAATAACCAATAAGGAGCTGGGAACAGAACCCCCTTTTTCTGACACCTAGGACTGCCCCCTCAAACCAAGATCATTCCTCCTCCCTAATTGGGCCTAAAACGTGGCTTGTTATATAGGGAAGCCAGCACTGTAGACTCATTTATCAGTGCATCCCTTAGAAGTATTTTGGTCATCAACATATTTTAATTTTAAACGGGTTAAGCTTGCACAACCGCGTGTCCTGAAAAGAAACCAACGAGAGATTAAACAAAAGAGAAGATCCCAATGTGGTGCTTCAGTAGGAATGAATGTCAAAGGTGACATGCTATTAACAACAAACAGTAAACTTCCGGGAGTTAAAACGCTCACAGTAAAATAGTTAAGACTAGGCAAAGGTTTGTCATTTGTTATCTGGAGCCAGTCTTGGATTTCTCAATAGCAGCCGCAAGGCAAGGAAGGCACGTTAATAATAATACATACCGTACTTTACTGAGAGTTTATGCCCGGTGTGTCCAGCTTGCCCTTGAAGGGAGAGGCTCTATCAGCAGGAATAACATTTGCTTTCTTTTCATCCATAACAGGTATTCGGTGAACGCTCTCTCACAGTATAACTCAATGGAAAATTTAGCTCCTTCCCCTCCTTGACAATGTATAGCTCACTGTTAGGTGTTTGTTATACAGCCCCCTCAGCACCTGATCCATAGAGAATGAACCTACTACAGTACTACAAGCTCCTAACTAAGGGCAGGCCTACACTACCCGGAGGGTAGTGATTAATCTTTTGGGGGTTGATTTATGGTGTCTAGCCTAGACACGATAAATCAAACCCCGAGTGCTCTCCCATTGACCCCAGAATTCCACCGCACGAGGCGCGCAGGCGGAGTCAATAGGGGAATGGCAGCAGTCTACTCAGCACCGTGAAGACCTAAATACATCAACTTCAGCTATGCTTTTCCCGTAGAAGTAGCATTTCTTAAGTTGATCCTCCTCCCCTAGTGTAGACCAGAGCCAAGGGACTTTAGCACAATCTCTAGAGGCTCACATCCTGGCTGTAGATGTCCGGGGTTTCATCTCCAATGAGTACAAAGAGGACAGTCATTAAAACCCACTAGCATTCGGTGTTGGGGATATGGTAGGAAGTCTTTATTGCAGCACATGGGAAACTCTCCTGTTTTTTGTTCTGTTCTTGTGCAGCACCTTGCGCAACAGGGTCCTGCCCCTTAATTAGGGTTTTTATGCACTGGGATAATAAAAATAAGTCATAATAAGTATCTGAATAACTGACGGCAAAAAAAAGAGAGAAGAGGATGTCTATATAGAGTGAAGGTAGCCAACCCTATGCAGGACTCCCTATGGAGGCAAATCCTCCACTGCACCAAAATTCTGCTTCAGGTCTTGTCTATCCTAGAGATTCACTCGAATTACAGCACCAATGCACTCCCAGCACAGACAGGCAAAGCCACTATTTGCACCGGAAGGTATTCCCCCGGCTTGAAAACAGGGTAAGCTCCCATTGTGCAAACAGCCCCTTCGCAGGTCTGCTCCGGCAGCTGGGTCGAATCCCCAAGGCACATGAGGCAAGTTCCACTGATATAACCTCAGTTGACTTCAGGGGGAGTTTTGCCTGAGTAACAAGACTTGAAGAGAAGGAAAGCCCACAAAAAAGGAAAAAGCCAGACTGAGAATATGACAAAGGCAGAGAATTAAGTGGCTGCCATAAATAGAGGAGGCGGCTCTAGGAAAAGAAAAAGAACAGTATCCAGTCCCGACAAGAGCCAACAGGTCTGCATTCTGATTTGATTTGGGAACTTTGTTTACCAAAACTCTTTGGATACAGATTAACTTTCTGTGCTTGATATCCTGGAGTCAGGCTTATTCAAAATAATTTTTCAAAACCACCAGCTCTCCTAGACTGTAGGTTGTAGAGCTGCAGGGGGAAGAGAGGTATGGAAATGAAACCATTTTATACAATCTGTCTTGTGTTATGCAATTCAATTGTCTTGGTTTCCTAAAGCAGTAAAACAAGACCATATATTTTATAGCCAAAGATGTGGAGGAAAACTGACTTTGATTTAGTCAATTACTCATGCAAGCTATTCCTATTTTGAAAGGATAGCTCCTAGTGTTTAGTCTACCCAAAAAGTCTCTCCTGTTCCCATGTAAATCTATTCTGATGCAGACATAAAAGACCCTGCCCTATTTTTCTCCTCTCTACATGGCCTCCTTTAATGGTGTTTACATGTTACTAGCACTGTATGTTGGGCAAAACAAACCAGTAAAACTATGTTTTGTTTGTTTATGGTAAGAAGGGTAATAAATAGAGCTGACTGGAAAGGGGAATATCTGATATGTCAACATTTGTTTTCAGCCCAAATAAAAGCACAAAAATAAGTCAAATATAGAAACTTTTTGTGAAACAATAAGTTCAAAAAAAAAATTGGTTCAGAAACATTCAATTTAGATTTTGACACACAAATCTTTTCCCCACCGAAAAATTGGACTTTTCACAAAACCCAATGGGAAAAAGGATTAGTTTCATTCAACCAGCCTTAGTAATAAATAATAATAATAATTTACACTTCTATAGCACCTTTCATGCAAGGAATTCAAAGAGCAGGATTTATTATTGGTATTACACTAGCCCCTCATGGTACCAACCAAGTGAGGGTCTCATTTTACTAGGCACTGTACAGGTACAGAGCTCAAAGCAATCCTGCTCCACACAACTTTCAATCTAGAAAGGATGGGAGAAGCGCCATACTATCATCCCCATTGTACAGATGAGAAAAGAGATGCAGAGTGACTACAGACTTGCCCAAGGCCATACTTGAAGTCTGTGGCAGAGTTGGGAATTGGAGCCCGGTGTTCTGAACTCCAGCCCAGTGCCTTAACAGCAAGAACATCCCTCTTTTCTGTTCATTCAAACGTGACTTGACCATGCCTTGCAGTTCCCCACTACAGCACAAGGGTTGGGGCCAAACCCAAGAATCAGTGTGACCTCTGATGCAATTCTGCAGAATCTGCATGGTGGAATCTCCAAGTGAGGATGGCAGGGGGGAGAGTCGGGGAGAACCACACAACACCTGTCCTCAGGAGAGAATTCTCCATGGGATCCAACAGGCTGGCACTGGGACATGGGCTAGGAGGTGAATCTGACCCATGATACCCACTGTACCTATGGGTATGGAGCTCAGCAACATACACAAAGGCTCCCATAACATCAGTTACTGAACTGGGGCTGCCCCAGAGCCTGGAAGTCCCGAATTTCGGCCTCACCAGTGTACCACCTCACTCTTTACTTGTGCCACCACTACCCCAGAGGACACTAACAGTGCTGCATCTCAGACTGCAGAGAAAAAGCTAATTCCTTCAGGAAGCCACATCAGAACACCGCAGGATGAGCAAAGGTGCCACATTTAACTTCAGGTGAAACTATATAAAGGAAGAATCAGAGAGGTAGCCGTGTTAGTCTGGAATAGCAGAGGTAACAAAGTCCTGTGGCACCTTAAAAACTAACTATAAAGTTTTGAAGCATAAGCTTTCGTGGGCTAATACCCACTTCGTCGGATGCAAGCAGTATAAAGGAAATGCCTTCCCACCCTGTTTTCTCTGTGAGTGAACTGAAGGATGTCTGCTTACTGCTTCCAGGAACCGGGAAACCTACACCTTTCCACACTAGGGAATGGGGTCTGCTGGGCTCCTTTACAGGATCTAGGACTGTCCCACCATCCAGAATCTCTGCCTCTAAACAACAGAGTTACAGACCTGGGAAATCCCAATCTACTTGGAATCAACAGTTCTGAAAGGGATTTCCCAACCCTTGGATTGAGAATCAAATAAAGGTGTGGGTGAGGCATATTGCATGCTGCATTACAATAACAGTCACAGGGAATGAATTAAAAGAATCTATTTTAGGAACAGCGAGATCTTCTGATTCAGGTGGTGTCCTCGGAATGAGTCACTGCCTGACTCCGGAAAGCACAGTCATCACTGAGTTATCTCTATGACATGATCAGAACGGTTTCCTTAGTACCCGCTACCCTTGATTGTTAAACACTGGGGGACAGCAGACACCCAGGATATGCCCCGGATTAGACTTGTTTCCCCTTTTTTTTGCTAGGATGCTGCTGCAGTTGCCTTTCCCAAGTTAGGATTGCTGCTGGGGATTGGCAGAGCAGTACACACACACCATCAGTGTTGAAGCAGAATGTTCTTTTAATTTCCCACTCATCTTCTCCCCTCTCATCCTCACTGGTCTCACCCTTGTCTTGCTTTTTATACTGTATGCTCTTTGGGACTGGGACTGTTATTTCCTCTGGGTTTGTACAGCGCCTAGCACAATGGAGCCTTCACTTGGTCGAGGCCTCTAGCTGCCACTGCAGTATAAGAGCTAGAGGCCCAACACCACAGAACTATTATAGAGCAGCTTTCATGGACTCGCAGGAATTGAAAGGGGGGGGGGGGGGAGAACATTGCAGCTACACATCCGCCACTTCATCTTTCCTGTCTGCCAATTGACTCTGGTTTGCCCTCCTCCGGAAGAGATCGAGTGTGCATCCATCACGCTTCCCACAGACAGAGAACAACCCTTACTAGCATGGATGAGAGAGGCAGTGGAAGCTCCACTATGGTGGCACTTAAACTTAAATTAGACAAAAGATGCACAGAAACAGCCTGCAAGAAATAATCCGCACTAGGAAGGGAATGGATTGGAGGGCCTGACAGGCTGTTTTTGCATCTCTATCTTCCATGAGCCTCTATGCTCTAAATCCAGGGTTCTCAAACCGTGGGTCACGACCCCTTGGGGGGGGCGCCGGCTGCCTCCCGAGGGGTTGCGAGCTGCTTCTTCCGCCGAAAAGCCGCCGAAAGCGCTCGGCATGTCCACCGAAAATAGCCACCAAATAAGGAGTTAATTTATTCGGCGGACATACAAGGGTCCGCCGCGCCGAGGGAAAAACTAAAAAGGGGTCACGGTTCTCAATAGTTTGAGAACCCCTGCTCTAAATTCATGGGTTGTGTAATGCAGTCAATGAATTCTCTATTGTTACCAATAAAACATGAATGCACCGTGCTAATGTAAGTGACCCTTAAAAGAAAGGATCTATGGGAACGGAAATAGGACAAGAGGTCAGGCTATTGGGAAAAAAAAAAAAAAGATCCATTTCAACATGCTTTTCATAAGCAACTTAAAGAACCCAGCTTGACAACATAATCATTTAGCACAGATCACAAAGTAAAGCTAGTACATTAAAAATACACGTGGCATTAATCACCTACCCAAAAATACATGGCATCACAGCTACCCAGAAATATATGGCATCATTTCCATAAACAATACAGGATCAAAGCAATCTTAGCTGCATTATCAGTTAATATAGGCAGCCAGCCAAAATATAGTGTGAAGCTGCCTGAAAATGGATGCAATATAATTTATAGGGAAAGGAATGAAGCAGATTCAGCTGAAAGCATGGTCCAAGCATGCCCAGTTATGCGGGTAAAGGTTATATGCAGCCTACTGATTACAGAGGAAATGCAGCATAAAGTGAGAAATAAGAGGTTGACATCTTTTATATATTTTAGTTAGTCTTTAAGGTGCCACAGGACTGTTTGTCACTTAGGTAGAAGAGTCCTGTTAATCTCACTTCCTCTGTTCTGGTGTAGAAGGGCCATGAAAGACCATCCTCTACCCCTATTCTGCAATTCTTTATGTGTTGCCAACTCGCGGTGGAATTAATAGAACAGCCTAAAGAGCATCAACCAGGAAAGGAATTCAGTCATTAAACAATGGGCTAGCTTTGTTAAGATCAAACATTCCTAGGCAGATTAGTGCTATGTCATCATGTTTAGATGGTCTGTTCTCTGCAGCCAGCCATGTATGTTCCAGAAAACCCCCTCAACCAAGCATCGCTCTCTTCTGTACGATGAAAACAACCGCCGAGAGTTAGACCGTCACACACCTAATTCAACTTTACAAGGCCCCTACTATTCCCCCACTGGGTCCTGTTCAGACTGTGACATTGGCTGTAGGAGGACGGGGGGGGGGGGGAGGGGGGGGGGACGGACGGACTACTCTTCTGAAAATTCCCCGCTGCTTGTGGGAGGATCCCTGGCCAGGAACAGAGTGGGGTCGTGTGCTGTTCCCAAGAAGGCAGTGGAGTAACTCACTCCTCCTCCAGCGGGCAGGAGCAGGCAGGGGTACCAGATAGCAAGTGTAAAAAAACGGGATTGGGTGGGGGAGTAATAGGAGCCTATATAAGAAAAAGCCCCCTAAAAATCAGGACTGTCCCTATAAAAAACAGGACATCTGGCCACCGTAGGAGCAGGGGTGAACCTGAGGTTCTGAATCCTAATGGGTTCTCTGGTCCATCCACGGGGCGGTGCAGCTACTCACCAGCCGTGTAGGGAGAGTACATGGCAGAGTTCCAATCTAGCCTTTACACAGCAGATATAAAAATCCCTACCTGGGAGCCAGATGCTGACCCCCTTCCACTCATATTCATGCTGATCAATGTCTTACTGTACAAGGAGCCCTGTCAATTTCAATGGCTGCTCAGCATGACCCGAGGAGGCAGAATCAAACACTCTATTGGCACCCAGGGCTCTGAAGCTAATCAGAGCCTTTGCAGGAACCTCATTTATAACAGCTAAATGAAGCCTCTGCTGCAATCTAATTTATGTAAGGCAATTCAGGCTCTGTAAGCTGTTTTGTAAAATACGTTTTTTAATGGAGGATAGCAGAAACAACAATCCCTTCCCCCAGCCACACGTTCCTAAGAGAAACCCCAACTCCTCCCAGCCAGCATGGAAATGAGTTTATTTCTATTGATAAAAGATATATCTTGAGAGTAGCAACATACCGCTCCCTCTTGAGAGCTTGGCCAAATCAGATCAGATCCGTGGAAGCATTTCCTGTCTGCCAAATGGCATGAACGTTCCAATTTTATAAGCAGCAGAATGAACTACCTGTGTGTTTGGAGTCACAGGCCTGACTCAAACCCCGCTAAAAATCTTTCCGTTAACTTCAATGGGCTTTGGATCAGGCCCTTGGGTGCAGTGCTGCGACTTGCTTCACACGCCCGCAGAGGGGAAAGAGGAGGTGGATGGAAAGTGGGCTGGAAATAGTGCAGTCTTTGGCCTATCCCACAGGACAGCAGGCACAGCCGGGGTGGTGCAGGGCAGGGGGAAGTGCAACCTGCTACTACAATGAGCAATAGCGGATTACTTACTTCCCCTCAAGAGAAAGGGGGGTTGGGAGCAGAGAAGGTACTGTGCCTTCAAGAGTCATGAACCTTTCTGCCACACAGCTACATACCACCCCTTATTCCAGGGTAAGTCAGTCTCACCTTTGAGGAACTGACCCCTGCGGCTGCTCTTCCTTAAGGGGGAGGGAAAAGTGGTTCGTGGCTTTTTTAAGGCTGATTGAGTTCTCTTTCCAGCCAAGGTATTTCAGTTCCAACTGCACCAAGATTCAGATTTCAAATGCCAAAACAGCAAAGGCCCAACTCTGCCACTGTTGCATCCCTGAAACTCCCATTTGAGCCTTTGAGACCGCTGTAGACCACCATCCTCAAGCATGTTCCCTTGTGGTAAACCGTGGCTTTGGAGGCCAGCTGCCCTCCCTCCGTCCTTGTGGTCTTGCAATGATGTACTCAGACCTAGGAACGGAGAACAAGATGCCTCCTTTGCAGAGTCTGATTTATTTGCTCTTTTTCCAGCGGACAAAGAAACCTCAGCCTCTCAGATGCAATCCTTAAGCCAGGAGTCCCCTAACTCTCCTCCCAGAGGCCAGCTCTAGGCCCTGTTAGCTTTTCCCCACCTAGCCCGATATCAGCACTGCTGATAGTTTGATGCATACATGAGTTTGACATGGCTCTGAGACCACAGCACACCCTCTCCATGGAAGCAGCGATGAGTACAGGGTTGTTCTGTTACTCCCTGAAGGCAGCAGGATTTTATTTATTTATTTTTTCAGACTCACAATAGGAGGCTCATGATTCATAACAAACACCCTCACTCCTCTGACCCTTCCCAGGATGGTTTCTGTGCAGCACTATCATTCCTTACTTCCCAGCCTTCACAGCAGGGATTCAATTTCCATTTCTTAAAAAAAAAAATATCCTGCTGACGTCCCCTTGAAACTTCTATATCTCAGCAGCCACACTGAACTGCAAATCCCGAGTTTTCAAATGATACCGAGCGTAAGCTGCATTTCCAAGTGCTTAGCAAGAGGATAGGCCTGTGCCGGCTTGCAGCAGCTCCCATAAGCCGTTCTATACATATCGAATCCCATCCCTTATATCTAAGATAAGGCAAGCACCATCAGGCTCTTCCTGGATTGCTTTCAGCCAAGTTGTCTCCCAGCACCAGAGAGATCCCAATATCGATGGATTGGGAGCCTTCCCTGCTTGGAGAGTCATCAATTTTAAGGCCAGAAAGAGCCATTATGATCATCTAGTGAAGTCTGATCTCCTGCGTGACACAGGCCACAGAACCTCAACCAGTAATTCCTGCATTACGTCTTCTAATGCATCCGAAAGGGACCACAATGAAGCCCTACCATCCTGCCATGCCATACTGAGATACACCAACAACCACCAGCAACAGTGGCAAGAGGAAGATCACGGCACTTATCCAGTGATGAAAATCTAGGGAAGAGAGAGGCTGCTATGTGAACAGACGGGAGAAAGATCAGCTCCAGTCAGCTAGAGGAAGAAAGGGAAGCAAAGAGTGGCAGGGAATAAGCTGTCCAGGTCTCAGGTTTCCACGCTAGCCTATATTTGAATAAAAAAAAAAAAAACCCACACACCTCACAATTGTTTCTCATTTCCCATGAAAAGCAACCAACTGCCTGCTTTTCAGCTACTTGGAAAGCAACGGATCCTCAGTTCTTTATTAAAGACTAGCAAAAATACCCGGCGTTGCTCGGGTCCGTCGGAGGTGGGGAGGGGGGAAGAGAGCTGAGTGAGTGCGGGATCCATTGGAGGGGGGAGGGGGAGAGAGCTGAGCGAGTGCGGGGGCCATTGGAGGGGGGTATTATGGCATCATAACTATGTCACAGAGAACAGCAGCTGTTAACCTGCTGCACAGCTGAGGTGAATGGGCTTTAAAGAATTTCACCCCTGGGGGGCGGCAGAGGTGAGATTTGAAAAATTTTCGATCCTTACCCTGATTAGGACCCTAAAGCCTCTAACTGTACCAAATTTCAAGTCTCTAGCTCAAACGGTGTGGAAGGAGTAAGGGAACGTACATACACGCATACATACACGCACGCATACACCATTTGACTTTTAGATAGATAGGTAGATAGGTAGATAGGCCCAAATCCAAATATCACACAAGAACCCCATAGACAGCCCTTAGTATTATTTCTCTAAGGTATCACCTACTATGCACGCAACGCTTCCTATGCGCTCAAGGAGAAGCTTGGAGCCAAAGGAAAGACAAACAGACAGAGCACAGAGGAAAGGGCTTTGTAACAAATAGGCCAATGACACACAAGTTGGCTCAATTCACTGTAAGCAGTGCAACAGAAGTGGGTCTTTAAGAGGGATTTAAATGTGGGTAGGGAAACGCGGATCAGCTCGGAGGGGGTCATTCGATGTAAAGGAGAGGGGTTTGTGGAAGGAGGAACAGAAGGGATTGTGCAAGAAGCTGATAAATACACAGGCAAAAGCAGCTAAGGGGTTGTGGAGCCCAAATGAAGCTTGACAAAGGAAGACAAATAAGTTGAGGCAAAGGAGTTACGTAGCACTTTGGTGACAAGGGGTAAAATTTTCAAAATGCAGCTTAGGGCTCGTCTTCACTCCCAGGGTGTGGGATCGATCTTCTGGCAATCGATTTATCGCGTCTAGTTAAGACGCGATAAATTGATCGCCTGCGGCTCCCCCGTCGACTCCGGAACTCCAGCTCGCCAGGAGGCGCAAGCTGGAGTCGATGGTTGAGCGCGCCCCCGACTGCCACCGCCATTGGGACAGCAGGTACCGTAAGTCGGCGGCAGATACGCAAACTTCAGCTATGTGAATCATGTAGCTGAAGTTTGCGTACCTGCCGTCGATCCCCCCCCCCCTTAGTGAGGACAAGCCCTTAGTGTCTTAACAGGATAAGTCCCAGTGGCATTTAGGAGCTTTGAAAATTTCATGCAAGAAGCTTAAGTTGGATACAATAGTGGGTGGGATTCTATAAAATGTTGGGAATGTTCAGCTGGATCCAAACTCCGTAACTGAGACCCATCTCTCTTGCCTTACAATGCTGCTTTTTGTGTTGGCCCAGATTTCTGAAGTGCTGTGCATGTTAAAATATTCCATTGTACCACGCCCCTGTGAGGTGGGCAAGTGTTATTATCCTTCATCTACTGATGGGGAAACTAAGACACAGGTTCATGTAGCTTGCCTGAGGTCACAAAGGGAGCCTATGGCTGAGTCGGGGATTTAGACCTGAGCTGTTCCTGGTTCCCAGCCCCATACTTATCCCATCCTGCTTTCCCCTTTACTGTACACTGTACTTCTCCCTGAAGCTCAAACCTCAAGGACACAGTCAATGGCAAACTAGAGGTGGGGACCCAATCAGGGCCATGAGGTGTCAGGATGAGTAAGGAAACAGAGCTGCATATGGCTCCACTCCCCAAACATCTCTTGTTTACAAGACAGATGATTGGAAGCATTGTACTTCTTCCAGGATTTTATATCCCTCTATGGGATTTGCCTTAGTCTCTTGTTTGTGAGCAAAGTCTATTAGCTAATCTTTTTTTCTAACACAGACACAATCAATCTGGCTGCTTTCGGCTGCACCTCTGGATAGGCTATTCCCAGTAACACAGCAGCACAGGTAGTATTCTAAATGTGGTTACACAGGTCGCTTACTGTCAGTATATCTTGCTTTGCCTGATACCCCACATTTCAATATACCATGATCTGCTCTGTTTATGCAGATAATTCTGATTATCCACAATCACTTCAGGTATCTTTCCCGATCAGTGCTCAGAGCAAGGATAATTTTTTATTCCCTACACCCAAAATATACATGTTGCAAAATTCAGCTCTGGATCCAGATTCTTGAACACCCAATATTTTGGTGGTACTGAGCTAGAGATCTGGTCTGAACCATTGCAAAAAAGTGGAGACATTTTCTGAAATCTGGGTCTGGGTTCAGATTTCAAATAACCTAAAAATTCCAGGGATGTCTGGATTCAGGGTTTTGGACTGAAGGGCAGGTAGCAATGAATCTATTTTCTGGGTAGCAAACCATTGCATTTAATAGATCTATCTGCTGGTCCATCTTCTAGGGTTGGGCCCGAGCCAGGCTCTCAAAGGGAAGGATTTATACAGTGGCAGTAGGGTGACCAGATAGCAAGTGTAAAAAATCTGGACATGGGGTAGGGTGGTAGGTCGGTGCCCATGTAAGAAAAAGCTCCAAAAAATCACGACTTGCAAAGTCCAACAGGGTTTTCCATATGAAATCAGGTATCGCCTTGTATTAAAATGAGCTACATTGAACATCTTCTTGTGTGTGATTACATTGCCACTCTCCTGGGATCATGTATTCCGGACTCAGTGACCTAAACTCATTACATCTGTTACTGTACAGTTAACCCTTCATGAATCAAACTCAAACTGCCTTTGCTAACAAATAACATGCAAGAGTGAGTGTAACCTGTCCACAGAGGTGTTTCTAAGGTGCCCATCATTGTGGTATAAAGGCAACTATGAATAATGTAGAGATCAACTAGCTGTAGCTATTAATAGTAATTAGCATTTACCAACTTCTGAGAGCTTCACAAGCATGATTAACAAATTATCTTTCCATCCCTGAGGTAGATAGGGGAGGTTACTGTTGCTTCCATTTTATAGGTGAGTAATTGAAGCACAGAGAGGTGTAGTAACTTGCCCCAGGGCAGGGAGGGGAGGTCAGAGGCAGCACTGGGAGTAGACTCAAGAATCCCTGACTCCCAGTCCTTAACTGAAACCACCCATCCCAGCAAACATGCAACAATCGCACATGGAACATGGAAGAATCATGCACCAAACATGGAAGAGTGAGGATCTTCATTAAATTTTGAGCTTTCCTTTCATGTCTTGCATCACCTCTGCATGATACTTGTAGTTTTGCCTATATATGGAAACTAGACAATGCTGCTCACTGTCTCAATAAAGCATAAAATGAAGAGACCCTGGTTCTCTTGGCCTTAAAAAGTGAAGTTTTTGGACATATTTCCAAGATACTGTTTCTAGAAGTACAGTCCTCGTGGAGAGAGCGTAATAGAGCAGTGCTTTCTGATGCCACAATACCTGTTTTGGAGGGGATACACTACTTCCAGACATGACCATAGATATTTCTGGATGGTGGCTATAGTGGCTGCTCCTAATACAGTACAAGTCATCTTCTCTCCTACCAGATTTCAATCAGTTATCAGAGAAAACACTAAGCATAAAATCAGTTGAAGAATATTTACTTTATATGACTCAACAACCTGTCTATTCACTCTCGATACTTCAGGCCCTCGGGTTCAAACTACACATTCTGAAAACTGCAACTCACTCTGTTTGTTGACAGAACAGATGACGTTTAATCACTGTCTCTGTTGTATGGTTGCTTTTGCTCTGAGAAAATACAACCCGCTCCTAGTCTTATCGATAATTTCCCACCTTAAACCATCCTATATCTTAACAAGGAAATAAAGCCACAAAACACAACAGAAAGAAAAAGTTGCATGTGTGGGAAAGGGGAAGAATCTAGGTTTCCCACAAACTGCATTTCTAGCCATGAAGTGGTAAGAAACAGCAAAATACCATCTGGTTTCACATCCTTGTCTGGAATTTAGCATAGTTTCTTCAAAATATCTTCAATTTTAGGGTATTTATAAGTCTCTGTGTGTCTAAATAGTCTTCCATTTCTAAAATTATAGGAACTCATTCTCTGCTGGAGTAAATGGGAACAGCTCTATTGACTTCAATGGAGTTTTGTCTACTTTCATTAGGAGAAAATGGAGTTTCCAACACAGGTGAATGAGAATATGAAAGCTCTGGAGAGAGGGGTATATGCTCCACCTTGCTAATTCTCCATATCACTTCAAATCTCAGTTGAAAACAGCTTTTCTCCCTGGCCTCTGCCGCTTCGTATCTCACCCTTTCTCAGAATGGTTCTCTAAGGCATTTGGGGGATATAGATGTACAGAAGAGCTAATACAAAGGTTCAGATACAGTACTCAACTGCTTTTACTGGGTATAGCTACAGTGAAGTCAATGGAAGCAGAATCAGCCCTAGAGCTGATGATGACTACTGTGATACTTCCCAGAATGGAAAAAAGCTGAAGGCCTTTTTTACTCACATGAAAATCACCCATTCTATTTGCACAGGCTCCTCCCAAAGTCTCAGCAAATACTCATCATTTGCATATTCCTTTCCCTCTTCCCCAATATATAGAAGTTAGACAGCATCCACATAAAAAACAAGTACCACCGATCCCAGTCTCATGAATTTCCTGTCACCAGCATGTGGACGTGGGGATAGAATCTCTTACTCTTAGGAATCAATGTGCTTTTTAGGTGCTGGCCAGGGAGCAAAATGCCTTACAGTAGGTGCACAATGGTTGCTACATCCCTTAAAGGTGTAGTGTGGTCTCCCCTCTGAACCTGCCCAGTTCTGCACATTCAGGGATCAACCATCATCATCTGTGCTTGTGATTTTATCAATAACACTTCTTCCATGTATTCTCCTTCAAGTAGCCCAGGTTCCCCCTCCCCCCTGCAATATATACAAATACCTATAGATGTACAGGTGTGTCATGGGTGTTGAATGGATTTTACCCTTATCCCCCATTATGGCTGACATGCCCCCTTTATCAACACAACATGAATCCAACCCTGCTCCCTTGGACGCCAATGGGAGTTTTGTCATCAAGTGCAAAGGGAGCAGAATTGAAACTCTGTACATTTTTATTTGCACTATTTGTGCTGGAAACCATTGCTTGAAGGCACCACAAACAATTGCCTCCCTCCCATGTACAATTTTGAAAAGAAAAGGCTCTAAAAATGTTTCTTTGAAACGAAACTTCTCCTCGTGGCTCCCTGGTCAATAGAAAAATCTGATCTTTGCTAGTACAAGCATTATTTAATATAGGAACATGGAACCTGCTACTATACAAAATTCTACATTTAGTTTCTCACCCTCACATCCATTTATAAAACCCTGGGTATATTCTAGCTCAATTAAACTCAATTTTTTTGTATTTGCATAAGTAGCCTGGCTGAAGTGTAATAAAAAGGTAAAAACCACAGATGTCTTGTCAAGGTAGATACCCTGTGTCCATTTGTCATCACTGTCTATATGTCATCAACACAGCCATGCAGTAGAAATAGCAGTTAATGAAAATCTATAGCCTCCACCCTCTGTTAATGTGCAACTGATGAAGTTGACACCTGCTCTTCCTTTATTTTTAAACAAAACTTCATTTGGCCAGAATCTGAAAATCCCACTGCAGGGTCTTCTATTTTAAATGCCACGAATGACTCAAATGTACCAGCAAAAGAAGGGGGGAGGGAGGGAAACAGCAGAGAGGTGAGAAAACCAGAGGGGAGAAAGAGAAAAATGACCCTTTGCTGACCACTGCCACACATCAGATTATTGCCCACGCTTTCTTGGTGGGGGAAGTGGGGAGGGAAACCTGGAAGCAACATTCCCCCCCCCCCCCCCGGGCCTGTCCACATCTATCACCATCAGCAGAAATGTCCGTAGTCCCCAGCGGCTGGGGGAGAGGGAGGGAAGGAGGGACCGGGGCGGTTTCCCTTTGGTGCTGCTCAATATACAGGAGCCTCCGGCATCCCTGCGCTCCCGGAGCATCTTCCCCGTCGCCCCCTTTCCAGTTTAAACCCGCGGGGCCCTCGACTGTCACCCGGCAGGACAAGCAGCGGGGGTGGGGGGGGACTCACCTTGGCTGCTGCTGCCGGTGGTCACGTCCTCCGGCTCGGCAGGTGGGGACGGGACCGCAGCGGGGAGGCCGGTGCTGGGGCCGTCAGGGCGCGGGGTCCACTGGCCGGGCCGTGGAGAACCCGCCGCGGCGGGGGAGGCTCCCGTGCCGGGGCTGGGCTCGGCTCCCGTCGGCGCTGGGCTCGCCCCGTCCGGGTCTCCCGCCCGCGCTTGCCCCGCGGCGGCGCTGGGCCGGGGGCGCGGCCGGGTGGGGGCGAAGGTGGGCCGGGGCGCGGTGGCCTCGGGGCTGAGCTCGTTCCCCTCCGCCGCGCCGGGGGCCGGGCTGGCTCCCCGCTCGGGCTCCCGCGGCAGCGAGCCGGCGGCCAGGGCGGCCGCCAGGCAGAGCAGGGCGAGCCGCGCCGGGCTCCGCGGAACCCTCATGGCGCCGCGCAGCGCTGCCCCATCCGCCAGCCCGCCGCGCCGCCCCCGTGCGATGAGCGCTGCCCGGCCGCCCGCCGCCGCGACACCATCCCTCAGCGGCCGGGGGTGACAGCCGGGCGCGCGCCCTTCCCCGCCTCCGCCCCCCTGCGCCTCGCGCCGGCACCGGGCAGTGCGCAGCCAATGGCGAGCCGGGCCCGGCCACGTGACGTCGGGCGCGGGCGCCGCCCCGCCAATGGCCGGCGAGCCGGGGCGGGGCCGCGCGGCATTGTGTGTTCCCGGAGTGACACGGGCGGTAGCCCCGCGGGTCCGGCCCCCGCGGGCGGCTGCGAACAAAGGCGCCGCCTCCGCGCCCGCGGGGCCCCCGCGGGGCTGGTTGGGGGCGGAGCCGGGCCTGGACCTGGAGCAGGATTTTCCCCTGGGCGCTGTCTGGGGGGTGGGGGTTCAATAAAATCCCTCCTGGCATCGGGGGCAAAACCTGCAGCGTGTCATCAGCCGGGCGCTGGTTAACCGCGGGCTCCCGCTGGTTAGCCGCTGGTTAACCGCGGGCTCCTGGCGCCCTTCATTCAGCCCCACTCAGCTCGCTGGCAGCGGAGACGCAGCCGCCTCTGGGGTGGAGCGCTCCAGTGGGAAAGTCACCCCCACGGGCTCTGGCCCTGAGCGTCCAACGGGGCTTTGTGGCTACAGCCCTCGTTTGCTATTCGGGGGATTGGGCTGCAGTGCTGGGCTCTGTCATTTTGCACAAATCTCTTCATCTTTGTGCCTCAGTTCTCCCCTGGTGGAAGGGGGATAATCCCGCTCCCTTTCTCCTGCTCTTCCTTTGTGCTGCTTGTTAAAACGGCAAGCTCTTCAGCATAGGGAGCTATTTACAGTGTCATACAACCGAAAATAGCCACTTAGAAACCAGCCTGAGCTGAGGATGCCTTGGAATGAGCATCAAGGTTGACAAAACACTGGGCACCGATTGCGATTCAGGGTGTTGGAAAGAGGTACTCAGACGTGACCCTGGTGAGATTGCACTGTCATGGAGAACTGTTGACACCACAGGGGGCAAAGAAAACCAAACCAATGACATGGTTATTAATTATGTATTGAGCACCCAGAGTGAGGTCACTTCTTTGCAAACAAAAGGGAGACAGGGCCCTGCTCCTAAGAGCTACAGGCAGCCTTGTTCTGTTTTGTTACTAAAGAAGAAAAACATCACCGTGATAAACACAAAGGCATGTGTCCCCAAGCAACTGTGCGCTGCTGTGTGTTTACATGTCAGACACCTGCTGATTACAGTGGGAGAAGCATACCCATAAATACCGCAGGAGTAACCTTTAAGGGGGAATGCAAGAGCAACCCACCCTTTCTGCAGCCTACCTGGGAAAAGCTCTGCTAACCCAGGTAGGGCCGGACATCATGTAGCATTGGGGACTCCCCAGGGCTAGAAGCAATGCAGATGTTTGCAATGTGTTTAGCTATTGCTTATAAAGACTAATAATTCAGGCTGCATTCAAAAAAGAAATGTGTGGTGCTGGAAAATGCATCCTTGTCCCCCTTTCCTATTGATGATCTTGACTGTCAGCCATGTGTCTCGTGATTATTTACATAGCACCAAGGTGCACTAGGCACTTTACAAATAAGTAAGGAGGCGACATCTCCACCCTTAGGATCTTAAAGAGAGGACAGACAGAAAAGAGAAATCGGGGAACTGGATGTGAAAAAGGGTGAGTAGGGATGTTAGACTGAGGTTCCACACTTAGTGGTCTGTGCTGTCTCCCAGGAAAGCATTGTACGGCACCCAGGGATGCAGGTCAAGCAGTGACACCGCCTGTTGTCCGCCTAGATTTGAACCCTCCCAATGTGCCGTAGGGATGTTAGGCATACATCCTGTGGTTTCACATTTGGTTGTCTGTACACTCTCTCCCCCGAAATGTGCACACCATGACTTTGTGGGATTAATTGGACACCTGGACAAAGTGAGTTTTGAGTAAGAATTTGAGGACCTGATCCAGAGCCCATTGAAGTCAATGAGACTCCTAGTATTGACTTCAGTGGGGTTTGGATCAGGCAATGAAAAAGGAGAGGACTGGGTGGGAGATTGGGAGGGACATACAGGACTGCATGGAAGAAAGTTGGAGACAAGAGCAAGAGGAGGAAATGAAGGTGGCCATTAGCTGTGTGTCCCCATAAAAAATGACTACCCATCTAAAAGGAAATTGGTATTGTGCTGTTAGTATTCTTGAAGGCAGCAGATTTCGACAGGTGCCTCTGAAACGTTAGACATTTCTTCCCCTCCCTTACTCAGAACAAAGCCTAGATAATTACTCCCTTTCTAACTCAACACTTGTCTACACAAGGAAATTGACCAGCATAGCTATTCCAGAATAACATCATCATCATAATCAAAGCAAATCCCAAAAGGATGTAGCCTCCCCGCAGATCAAGCACTAGTTGGATTGATCTCTAACTATTATGTAATAGCTATTCTGGAATAGTTCTCTGTGTGGACACTTCACAAAGCAGAGTAATTATTTCAGTTTGACATTATTTCAATTTTAAATCACTTTTATTCTGGAACAGTGTCTACATGAGAGGTATTCCAGAGTAACTAAATTATATCAGAGTAGCAATTCCAGAATAGTTATTCCAGAATGGTTATGCTGGCCAAGTGCCTGCAGGTAAACAAGCTGGTCTTCAATGAAAGGTTTGGCATGTGCCCACAGAATGTTTGGAATCCATCAAATCAGCACTTTCTGATGGAAAACCATTCTACTGGAAAAATTTCTACCATCTTTGGCTCTAATCCATTCCCAAGCCCCAAACCACCCAAACCCATCTCCCACACTTCAGTGACCAGTACAAAAGTTAATTTTGACAACCAACAAAATGTGTGTGACAAGTTGAGTCACATAAACCCCCTTTGGACTGCCACCTTATGTACTGAGACTACCTCTGACTCCATTTTCCTTGCCAGCTTTGGACTTCAGTACTGTCTTGTTGAGCCAGACATGCTAGCCTGCTGCAAACACAGACCCAGGTCTGAACCACATCCCCCAAAACCTGCAGACTGAAAATGGCTTAGAAAGTGTTCCTGTCTCTAGCACCCAGAAACCAAGCTCCCAATGGGATCCAAACCCCAAATAAATCAATTTTATTCCGTACTAGCAAAAATACCCGGCATTGCTCGGGGTATTTGTAATTGGAAACTGGGATGTAAAAAGACTACCATGTTTTTTATTAATACAAATTTTGTTCAGACGTCTCAACGTTGCTCGGGTCCGTTGGAGGGGGGAGAGAGCTGAGCGAGTGCGGGGTCCGTTGGAGGCGGGTATTATGACATCATAACTATGTCACAGAGAACAGCAGGTTTTAACCTGCTGCCCCGCTGATGTGAATGGGCTTTAAAGCATTTCACACCTGGGGGGGCGTCAGAGGTGAGATTTGAAAAATTTTCGACTCTTACCCTGATTAGGACCCTAAAGCCTATAACTGTACCAAATTTCAAGTCTCTAGCTCAAACGGTGTGGAAGGAGTAAGGCAGCATACATACACACACGCATGCACGCATACACCTTATAGATAGATAGATAGATGGACAGCTTATACAGGTTAACTCATAAACTGTCTGCCGTTTATAACACTGACAGAGAGATATGCACAGCTGTTTTCTCCCCCATGAATTAATTACTTATTCTGGGTTAATTTATAAATGAACGTGATTGTATTAAATATAAAAAGTAAGATTTAAGTGGTTCCAAGTAATAACAGACAAAACTATAGAGTGCAATGTCACAACATGATACAAATTTTTTTTAAGTCAATATTAATTGCAAAGCAAGAAAAATGAATCCTCTTTGTGGAGTTAGTTTTCAAAGAACTAAGCAGCATTTTGCAGCACAACTCTCATTAAGTCTATGAGTATTAAGCGGTGTTTGACAGTACAGTGCCCTGTTAGGAAGGCAGCTCCCAGAAATGACTGTAATGCAGACATCTACAAATGTGACTCAAGAGCAAGGCTCGCAGCCAGCCTTGTGAATGTAGGTGTCAGTGTGTGGTTCTGCTCCTTAAAAAGCACACTCCATAAACACACATTCATTTTAAGCACTTCAGAATCAGTCTCCGGAGAAAGTTACTGTACAAATGCAAAGCGTTATTATCTCCCTTCCATGTTTTCTTGGTACAGACAGCCTCTCCGACTGCATGAATATGAAGAGCAACATTCTGGCGGCTGCTGCCACTGTAATGATCCCTTCCTCCTGAACTGGAGAGATTGTACCTGTGGGAGTAACCAGAGTTGTTCAGAAATCGCTCCCAGGCCACGCTGAGATGCTCTCTATTATTACCTTTAGAACGCTAGTCTCTGTGTTAACAGTCGCTGAGTTTAAAAGGAGATTATTTAGGCCCCACTTTTTGATGAATATGGTTAACAATAATAATTTAAACAATATAATTTACAAAAGACTTTTTGTTCACATTTAGATGTTCCCCTGTAGCATTTATAAGAACATAAGAATGACCATACTTGGTCAGACCAAAGGTCTATCCAACCAGTATCCTGTCTACCGACAGTGGCCAATGCCAGGTGCCCTGGAGTGAGTGAACCTAACAGGTAATGATCATGTGATCTTGCTCCTTTGAGACCCAATCATCACAGGTTTGTGCTAGTGCATCTGAGTCAGAATGGGAAACTAACTAGGGGTGGATCTGAAACATGAGCTTGACCCTGTTTTGACTGCAAAAAGTAAACAGCATTAGTGTTGAAATATTTTAATGATCAGAGGTAGAGCTAGTAACATGATATAAAAACAGGCAGACACACAGACAGGTATGTATTTAACTTGCCATGGGCGTCCCTTAAATAAAACACCTTCTACAGCAGTGATAATCACACTAGGTGACCAGATACCAAGTGTAAAAAATTGGGAGAGGGGGTGGGGGGTAACCGGTGCCTATATAAGAAAAAGCCCCCAAAATCGTAATTGTCCCTATAAAAACGGGGCATCTGGTCACCCTAACTGAGACTGAGACTCTTTAACTTCTCTCCTGTGGCTGTTTGCAGCACATGATATTAAAACACAGAGTGATTTAATTATTAACCAATTTGTTATTAACCAATCAGGATGCTTTTACTATGTTATTAACCCACTGTAGTTGATAAAATAATAATATGTGGTCAGTCATTTTGCTGTGAGAATATCTATCTATATTAAATATTTTCCTGTTATACTGTTTAAATATGAATATATAATAATATAGTAAATGAAAACAATGAACTCACACTACTGTGGCTCTTTTGGGTAATGTTGGTTTCTAATTTGGCTCCTGAACCCCTGAGGTCTGAGTATCACTATTCTATGGGTTCACTCTGAAACTACATCCCTTATCTCAGCTAACGGCCTAACTATGCTCGAAAAAAATGGAACCTAGTGAACTAAAATTCCAGCTCAGAGGGTTTCATGGTACGCTTGGGGCGTGTCTACATTAGGGTTGCCAACTTGGTAATATTTAAAAACCGAACACTCCAGCAGAAGTTCTGGAACCTCCTCTGCCCCACCTCTTCCCCTGGAGGCCAGACCCCTGCCCCAGTTCTTCCCCTGATCCTCCACCCCTGAGGCTCTGCTCCGATCCACTCCTCTTCTGCCCTCCCCACATCACTCGCTGCTTTTCCCCTCTCCCACCCCATTTCCAGGGAAGCTGGGGCTGGGAGCTGCAGTCACCCAATGAAGGTAGGTGGTGGGCTGGCTGAGTAGGGGCTGGAGTGGGTGATGACCCAGTGCCTCGCCTCCTCCTCCACTCACAGTGACAGGACTTCGGGTGTCCGGTCGGTAGATCTGACTGGACACTGCCAGGTCCCCTTTTCGACTGGAAAGTCCAGTCGAAAACCAGGCACCTAGCCACCCTCATCTACACTGTGGTTTCTGCCATCATGTAGCTACACACCGGCGCTACTGTCTACCTTGCAACAGGGTCAAAAATATTTACACCAGTGCAGTCTACCAGATTTGAATCGAGGGCAACGAGTCTCATTACTGCAAGTCACTTTTTACATCAGTGCAACATATCTACACCAGGAGTTTACAGCAGCGCTACTTTGGTATGCCTACACTGAAACCCCCCAAGATAAACAAGACCTCAGTCTAATGCAAAGGATTCTCTCCTGTTGCAAACCACAGAGGAGGAAAACTGTACACAAAATGGATCCCTCCCAGTTTCACTAAGGCCTGATCTTTCAGACATTTCTGTTTCTCAATTGAGTTTAATCACATGGATGCTCAAAGGAGCGACTCGCATGATTATAGTTACTCGTGTGTCCAAGTATTTGTGGGATCAGGCTTACGAAAGCAGAGACCATGCAGCACACCTCTGCTGTGTGAGGGTAACACTGCAGGAGCTAAGCTGAGGTTTTCTGCTTCAATATATTAATTCTCCTTTAGTGATTACCATATCCCCTTATCCCAGACACACCGGGAATACCATGCCGCACATTTCTTGTGGAAATGAAACAATTACTCCAGAACAGCAGTGATGCTGCTTTACAAGTCACTTGACTCATGGCGTCCCATGAAAAATCCTGCCTCACCACAGAGCAGTAGATGCTTTTCCTTCAGATCACTGCAAAGCCTTGAGGTAAGTGAGGTTATGCAGAACCTGAGCTCTGTATTCTGGGGATCACCGTGGAAGTAGCTGGGGAAGGAATCTCCCTTTTATTTAACTTCTGCGATGCTGGGCAGCCTCAGGTCAGCAGTAGCCTGCATGGCCTTACCATTCCCTATTTCCCATTTGCAAAATAAACGTTATCAGTTAATTAGCAAACGCCCAAGATCCTTCTTGCAATTTGTCTGACAACTGCACAAGTGCTGCGGATGGCCAACTAGCCAGACCTAAATATAGAGACCAAAGCAACAGCCAGCTACTCTCAGAATGTGAATATAAACAAAAACAGGAGGAAGGTCAGGGAGAGCTGCAAGTCCCTTGTAATTTCCAAATAAACACACTGATCAGTTTGCTATCCAGCAAGATTCTCCCGGGAGCACTTTTTCTGCAGCCTCTGCTGCTGGAATTGTAGGGGATGGCTTTAGCGGTCCTTGTTACCATGTGCAGTTGTTTTCACTACTGCAAATTTATCAGAAGAATTTAACATTATGCAGTTTGCTTTGGGAGAAAAAGAAAATTATATTATAACAAAGGCAGGGCCGCCAAGGAATACTATGATGTTCATCACAGCCACTCGGAACTCCATGGGGACAATGCAACTAGCTTAGCTAAAAAGCATTTCTGTTAGCAGGACAACTGGCTGGAAAATTGTCAATGGAACAGTTGATGGAAATTGCAGTTTAACTGAAATCTGTTTTGCAGGAATGTGTCAATTTCAATAAAAGTTGAGGCAGGAAAAAGTTTACATGAATCTTTCCAGTTTTGTTTTGATGATGAAGAAATGTTTTATTTTGATAAGGTAAAAATGTTTAGATTTGCCTATATTGTTTCTGTTCCTATTGATTTTACTTTAAATTTATATTATGTAATATATTTGTTTTGGCATTACTGAAACCTAGCAATTCAATGTTATCAAAAGCAAACCTTTGAATAGCTATGAATCAGACATTTTCAGAGTTTTCCTTTTGCAGGAAATTTCAAAAGTTTGGCAAAACAAAAACAAAAGTCAAATTGTCAGTATTTCCTGCAGGTCAGAAACTGGAATTTCTGTTCAGCTCTAGTTAGGAGTATAGGGTCTATGACCCACAGTTAACCAGTTCTGATTCTATCCAGTAGAGAGTTGTGATAGACATATCAGGAGGCACTTTATTACAGTATTTCACATTTATACTAGCTCTTTTATGCCAAAAGTAATTCACAAACTATGGCCCTGATCCTGCAAGTTTGTATGCACACTCCTGTTGTTTTCCAGCCAGAAGCATATCTACAGCTTTCTGTTCTCCCTGATGCCTCCTGGTGGATGCATTTGACCTTAGGTGACTGTGTTCCACAGGAGCAGTGGTTTTCAATCCTCAGGACGCTTGTGGCCCAATCAGCACACAGCTGTGGCCCATGTGACATCCTCAGGGCCATATAGGTAGTATATGTGTATGGGATGGATGTGGCCCACATAACACAGAAAGCTGCATATGCGGCCCACAATGGTAAATAAGTTGAGAATCACTGCCCTGGAAGATGCAGTAGACGCTTTTTGTGCCACAGCGCTCTGGTAACTTGTCGGGAGGGGTCTTGCACAGCATTGTAGTGACCAATCACTTTGTGAACCGCATCTCCCCCGAAGTGTCTGTGCAGTGCCCCTTTTCTGCAGCTTCTAATGTGGTGTTTCATTTTTAACCCGATTGCCTGTTTGAGTCCCATCTTTGATTTTTTTTTGCAGCAGCCTTTCAACAGCTTGGAACTGATTTTCTCCAGGCCCCTGTTTATTCTAATAGAAGACACAGCAACCACAGACACCTTGTCTTTTGTCAGGCCAAACTGGCCACTTTGAAACCTCACAAGGACAGAGTGGAAGGGACAGAGACGCGCTGGTGCTGTTCTGGGCATTAATCACAGTCCAGCGGCAGATTGACGATGTCTTTCGTAAGCCATTTGTAATCGGCATACCAGGTGTTAATAATGTCCTACGTGAACTTGACGATGATGACGTCTTAGTGATCCAGATGTAATGTTTGCGCAGGATGGGCTTATCTTTATTTATTCCTTACTGCAAGTGTATTGTAATAGATAATAGTTAATATTTGTACAGTGCTTTTTATATGATGAATAAAGGTGCTTTTACATCACATCTCGCTCTCACAAAAGCACACACAAAGATGCCCCCTCTTTCACACAAAGATTCTCTCTTTTTCACACACAGATTCTCCTTTTTGTCACACATACTTGCTCGCACACTCAGACATTTCCTCTAAATAACACAGCCAGAAGCAAGCACCCAGATTTTCCCTCTCTCATTGTTCTTGGCTCCAGCAGAGAACTGAGCTGCCCCACCAACCTCATTTTGTTCCTTTCAATCTCCAAACTGACAGAGAGCCATCAGCTTCCAGAATTCTGGCTGTATTTCTTAAAGGGCCATCGCACCATCCTGTTTCTCTCCTTGCTGCTGTTCACTGCTTTGATGCTCTACCTAATATGTACACTAACATTTTCTTCTTCATTTTTTTGCATCTTTGAAAAATACATCTAATCTGATTACTCCAGGTGGAAGATGGAGGAAATAGGGTTTCTAGTCCTGAAAGGAGATTATTTTGTCTAAGTATAACTTCTCTTAGCATTCCTCCAACATGGCAATAGAAGAGATTTTTGTGAAGAACTAATGTAAGTGGTTGGGTTGATTCTGAACAGGAGTAACAATGCATATTTGCAGCCCGGAATTGATTTGTGCAAATACTTAATAGTTTAATTTTTAGATGCAACATCTTTACAAGCAGAAAAAATACACACATGATTGTATGCACTAGCTAACCAGAGGAGTATTTAGGGTGGTATACTAAGGATATGTAGCTAGGAGGTATCGGAAGAACGTAAGCAAGTGTACATTAAGATAAAATATCCTCCCAAACAGAGGCCTTTGGCAAGGGCCATTAAACTGTGGAATAGCCTTTCCAATGGTGGGAGCCACAATGCTTGGGACATTTAAAACTAGCCTGGCTAAAGCACTGGAGAATATACTGTAGAGTGGATCCAATCATGCAGTGACTAGGGAAAGAGGGTGAAAGTGGGGATGGATTCAGTCGAGTTGTTCAACATATTGCTGCTATGGCTCTGTGTAGAGATAGGCCAAGGTGAAAACCACTAGCTCCTGATCCAGATTTGGTTTAGGCTGATTTGAAGTCAAATGACAAATAGGATTTGGGTTTAGACTCAGTTGTATCGACATTGTGTAAGTTGTTCTAATACTATTTCCTTCTCCAAATGTTGCTTTTCTTGTAAGATTTGGTTGCATCTAAACTGGAATCAGAAAATAGCCTCTTACTGGTTTGGAATCTGATCCAGAATCAAACCCAGAAGGGTCCGATGGAAGTCCAAAACACAGAGACCCTGAAATCCACAGGGGTGCAGATTTGTGGTTCTGGCCCATATTTAACATTTATGTGCATGCTGGGGCTATTATAGCTCTTCCAAAGGGTCCTTAGTTAGTGACCTGACATAGCCTGATGTCATATTGTTATTTTTGCGCCTGTGTCCATTGCTTTGGACTTTGTTTCAGCCCTGCATGCAACAGCCATGTGTTGTTTTGTTCTAGAACCAAATGGTAGCTCTGGTGATCTAGTGGTCTTTAGTTATCAGAAGCAAAGGAAATAGGCAGTCAGATTAATTTAGACAGCCATTCTCAGCTGAGTAAAGTGGGAACAGGGCCAAGAGAGTGACAGTGAGAGCTAGCATGGAAGGGGATTGAGTCCTTTGTTCCCAGAAGTCCCGGAAGAAAAACAGACCTGTGATGACACACCTAGGTTGTTGGACAGAGGGGACCTGCAAGTGGAAGGTGTCTCTGGACATCCCAGGATCAGAGCAAGAGACGCAGGGACCTGTGTCAGTAGAGGGGTATCCTCAAGGGAACCCTCACTATCCTTAGCCCCAGAAGAAGTCCCTACTTCTCACAACCCTGGGTTTAGCAGGCCAATGCTCAAACCACTGAGCTATTCCTCCCCCTATCTCCTGTTTCAGTCAGGAGGTGTGGACCCTCTCCAAGGGTGGTCCCCACAGTGGACCACCCACATAAGTGTTGGGCTACCCCACACTGGTGTTTGGCAATTCACTAGACCAATGGGTTGACTTTAGCTGAGTTACACTCACTTGCATCAAGCTGGTGTAACAAGGTAGGGAATCAGGTCCCTGCTCTTGATCTTGGAGCTGATGTGCCCATCCCTGCAAGCAGCCTGGCCCTTCTTAGACCCTTGTACGGGACAAGGAGAAGAGAATCAGCTCTTTCTCCCTGACAGGACGAGCAAGTCATTTCTCTGCTACAAACTGTTACCCGGCACACCCCTTATCCATTAGAAAACAAACAGCTGCGCTCCCTAGGACAGACTCAGGGGCCTGTTGAATCTCTGTCTTTCCTTGAAGTTTTTCAGGTAGACAAAGAGCAGGAAGGACATTGTGCAAGGAGAGAGTTATCTGAGATTACAGCGTTTGGCCACTGAATGGCAGTGTTGCACCACGAACATTCAAATAGGCTGGGTAGCCTCAGGGGCTCTGCAGTCATTCCAGACTGAGGGGTCCTCGGCCCTGTCTTGTTGTGCAAAGGCTATATATACTAAATAGAGTTTGAGGCCTCTGTGCCTAAGGGATTTGCGGGTTGGAGTGACAGGAGAGCAGGGCCTTCAGCGTGGGGCACGGCAGCTGGCATACAAATCCATTCCTATTCAGCTGATTGTTCACTGGGAAGCAGTTATAACAGGGTTGTTGTCATTACAGTAGACTCTCGATTATCCAGCATTGGGTTAACCAGAATGTGGATTAACCAGGATGTCAAAAAAAAATACGCGTAACTCACAGGGCCGGCTCTGGCTTTGTTGACACCCCAAGAACAATAAAAAAAAAAACCCCACCAGGGCACAGGGCAACCAGTGAACCAACACCCCCTCCCTCTGGCACAGGGTGGCTGGTGAACCAACCCCCCTCTCACCATATTTCCTATGGATAGTGATTATCCGGGATTTTATTAACCAGGATTAATTTTTTTCCTATCATCCTGGATAATCGAGAGTCTACTGTATTCTGATTTAGTGCGTTGCCACTTTACAGCTGAGGAAAGAAAGTGAAGCACAGAGGTTGATTGCCGGCGGGATCCTCTCCCCGGTTCAGAGCACCGGAGTCACTGTCTGCTCATGAGATCATGAGGAATGGAGACCTGATGCCTTGCCAGTCCCAAGAGAGTATGTTCAGACAGAGTGATGCCCTGAGGACTGTGTGGCACGTGTTTGCCAGGTAGATTGCCAGTTTTGGTTGGCTGGTTTCATCACATGACATAATCTTTAATTAAAGACTAATCTGTAATCCCCGGAGACTCCAGGACAATTCTGGAAGGTTGGCAACCCTATTGCCTGGGGCTGCTTCTTCCTAGAGCGTTAGTGCCTGGCAATGCATGGATGGATGCACGCAGCACATGGGAGCCTGCCTTGGTCAGCAGGATTCTTGGACCAAAGGACAGATTGCCCAGAATTCCTGTTCCTCCTCACACTGCCAGTCAGGGCAGCATGAGGCCTAAGTGATGTAACCAAGGCCACAGTGAGCACCAGTGACAGAACCGACAAAGAGGCTTGTAGCGCCTTGTAGACTAACAGATATTTTGGAGCATAGGCTTTTATGGGCAAAAACCCACTTCATCAGATGAATGTTGTGGAAATCTCCAGAGGCAGGTATAAATATGCAGGCAAGGTAGCAAGGTAAATTCAAACAGGGAGGGTGAGGCCCACTTCCAGCAGCTGATCTGGAGGTGTGAGCACCTAGAGAGGAGAAACCGTTTTTGTAGTTGGTGAGCAATTCACAGTCTTTGTTTAATCCTGAGCTGATAGTGTCAAATTTGCAGATGAACTGGAGCTCAGCAGTTTCTCTTTGACGTCTGGTCTTGAAGTTTTTTTGCTGCAGGATGGCTGTCTTTAGATCTGCTATTGTATGTCCAGGCAGGTTGAAGTGTTCTCTTACAGGCTTTGGTATATTGCCATTCCTAATATCTGATTTGTGTCCATTTATCCTTTTATGTAGGGATTGTCCAGTTTGGCCGATGTACATAGCAGAGTGGCATTGCTGTCACATGATGGCATACATTATATTGGTAGACGTGCAGGTGAATGAACGAGTGATGGTGTGGCTGATCTGGTTAGGTCCTGTGATGGTGTCGCTGGTGTAGATATGCGGGCAGAGTTGACATCAAGGTTTGTTGCATGGATTGGTTCCTGAGTTAGAGTTACTATGGTGCAGTGTATAGTTGCTGGTGAGAATCTACTTCAGGTTGGCGGGTTGTCTGTGGGCGAGGACTGGCCTGCCTCCCAAGGCCTGCGAAAATGCGTGATCATTGTCCAGGATGGGTTGTAGAAGAGAGGTTTTAGCTGAGGACTGTAGGTGATGGCCAGTGGTGTTCTGTTGCTTTCTATCTTGCGCTTGTCCCACAGCAGAAGGCTTCTGGGTACACGTCTGGCTCTGTTTATCTGTTTCTTTACTTCCTCGTGCAGGTAACATATTTTTAAGAATGCTTGGTGAAGATCTTACAGGTGTTGGTCTCTGTCTGAGGGGTTGGAGCAAATACGGTTGTACCTCAGTTCTTGGCTGTAGACAATGTGGTGTGTCCGGGATGAAAGCTGGAGGCATGAAGGCAGGCATAGCAGTCAGTAGATTTTCAGTATAGGGTGGTGTTTATGTGATCATCACTTATTTGCACCGTGGTATCCAGTGTAACAGATCGCTTCCTTGCACCACTCCACAAACAGGCAGAGACTCTTCTTTGACTCACCAGTGTTCTTTATTCACAGTGCAGCTAGTGCAAACCCCACCACCTACTATATACAGCTCTACAGTTTAGCTCAGTACTTCCCAGCTCAGGGAGAACAGGCTACAGCTCAGGAAGACAATTCCCTTCTTCCTGGCTCACAGGGATCCAGAGTCTGTTTTACTCCTCCCTCCTGCTTCCCTAGCTTCCTTCTCTCTCTCTATCTCACTCCTCCACACCACCACCCTGAGCTTCCTGCCTGGCAGGCTTTTATCCCCCTGGAGAGGCTGCCAGGTTCAACCCATCAGGCTGATCTCTCTCCAGCCCAGGTGGCTGATTAGGCTTTTCTGCAAGGGAGGTTTGCAGGCTTCTGCTCCCTCTTAAAGGGCCCGCAGGGCTGGCTCAGGCACTCCTGGCCAGCACCCTGCCACACCAGGAAGTGGACCTCTCGTGTAGACTGGTCCAGGCTGAGGTCGATGGTGGGGTGGAAGCTGTTGGAATCCACCGCTGTTGATGTTACAATCCAATCCTGTTTCCGAAAAAGACAAAACAAGACAAACACACAAGGGGGAAAGAGAAGAATAGAAAATATACAAACTACAGCGTCTGTCTCTGGTGTTGACTTTCATTTGCGACCTTACAGCTGGGGGAAAAAACCACAAACCCAGCACATGATCTTGTCAGCCACTTTGAGACATGGCAAACTTCTACCAGCACTGGGCTCGTTCGGGAATTGTGTTTACCTGACTCTTTCTCTTCATAGGCACACGGCAATGTTGCAAAATATGCAATCTTCACCAGCTGAGCCAGACTCACCGTAGACAGAAGGAAATAGGGGAGAGATATAGGAAAGAGAAGTAGGGGAGGAAAAGGACTCATAGAGGGGATGGGGGCTCAGTGGTACAGGAAAGAGTCTCACATCTGAAGCAGTGTTGGGATTTAGCCAGAACTGATAAAGGTGACGATGTCATCTGGCTCCCTCTCTCTGGCCCTATCAGGACAGCACATCTTTCAAGAGTGGGATGATGAAAGCCTGGGTTCCCAGGAGACAGTGGGAGTGGCAGCCATGATGTGAAACTCACTCCAGTAGCCAAGTTTCTCCCCAGATTCTTTCTTGAAGGACCCCAAAAGGGAATGATGAGTGGAATAGCCGTCTCCTCATTATTGTGTCCACCAATTAGACCTCATTTCCAACATACCAATTTTGGTCCATTGATTTTCAGTATCATACCAGGCATGATTTACCAGGCATGATTTTAACATAGCCCTTGAGTTATATTAGTAGGACTTTTTCTTTGGATGAGTTCCGTCTTTTTTGCATGAACATTTGTTGTTTTAGGTTACTGTGACATCTTATGAACTTCCACGCACTCTTTACAGTTGAGCTCACAGGGTAAATGTGTAGGCCCAATTATTACAACAAACACCACACTAAATGGGTGTGGGTTGCATTTAGGATTGCCAACAGTCCCTTATTACAAGGGTCATCCCTTATTTTTTCATCTCTGTGCTACAAGATCAGGAGTTGCTGAGTGCTGCAAAAGAAGCAAGAAACACCCTTGGCGAATGTAGGTGAGTACTGCTTATTATTGTTGTTAGTATTATAACAATTATAATAATAATTAATAATATTGGAAGGATGGTTGGGGCAGAGTTGCTAAGAAAACAGTCCCTTATTTTTGGTTTGAGTTGCTTGTTGGCTAGTTTTTGGCTTGTAGCTTGGTTGACCAAAAGGAGGATTGTCACAGGGTAGCTGGCTGTTATAACTGAAAGAGGTACAGTGCCCCTCTGCCAGAGTAGGTGCCGCCATTTGGGCCAGTTAAAGGGGCTGGGCTGTGCCTGGGGCTAGAAAGGTCAGAAAGACCCAGTGAGCGAGAACTGGCTGAGAAAGGGCTGGAAAGCTGCAGAGAACAGGACTGCAAAAGTCTCCTGGCAGGAAGGTGGTGAGAACCTAAAATGTAAGGAATCAGAGAGGTAGCCGTGTTAGTCTGGATCTGTAGAAGTGACAAAGGATTCCGTGGCACCTTAAAGACTAACAAAAGTATTGAAGCATAAGCTTTCGTGGGCTAATACCCTCTTCGTCCAATGCATGCAGTGGAAGTACAGTAAACCCTCGATTTAACGGACCTCGATTTAACGGACTTCGGATGCAACGGACAAAATTTCTGAGCAAGTCTGATGCATTCCTGATCCATTTCTGGCAGGCTGGCTGCCGGCTCCCAGCTGCCACCCAGGTCACGGCAGCGGGCGGGCTGGCTGCCGGCTCCCGGCTCCCGCCCGGGTCCAGGCAGCGGGCGGGTTGGCTGGCGGGAGGCGGGAGGCGGGAGCCGGGACCCGTGCGGGCTGGCTGCCAACTCCCGGCTACTGCCGGGGTCCCAGCCGCAGGCGGGCTGGCTGCCAGCTCCCGGCTGCCGCCGGGGTCCCAGCCGCAGGCGGGCTGACTGCTGGCTCCCGGCTGCCGCCCGGGTCACAACAGCGGGCGGGCTGCCGGCTCCCGGCTCCTGCCTGAGTCCCGCCAGCGGGTGGGCTGGCTCCCGGCTCCCGGCTCCCGCCCGAGTCCCGCCGGCGGGCTGGCTCCCGGCTCCCAGCTCCCGCCCGAGTCCCGCCAGCGGGCGGGCTGGCTGCCGGCTCCCGGGTCCCGCCCGGGTCCCGCCTGCGGGCAGGCTGGCTGCCGGCTCCCTCCCCCCCCCCCGAGTCCCAGCAGCGAGCGGGCTGCAGAGCTGCCGCCCCGACCCTGTGGCGGACGGGCTGCTGCTCCGACAGCTCTTTTTTTTATTATTATTAAATAACGGACTTTTGGATTTAACGGACACCCCCTCGCCCGAATTAGTCCGTTAAATGGAGGTTTTATTGTATGCAGAAAATGTAAAGTGAGCTGAGGAACTGTGTGGTTTGTTTAAGTTTGGACAAGAAACCTGCTTAAAAGAGATTGTGGGTGTAGCAGTGTGTTTTGGAGATCTGAGGAGAAGTCCTTTTGTGTTACAAGGATTTGTCCAGGTGTTACACTTCGCTGCCTACAGCAGGCACCGAATGCAAGAATCTGTTTCAAAAACAGCTACCACTTGAGCTAAAGGAAAATTCCCATCAGCTATAAAAGGCCCTGCAGGCCTCCTGCCACAATAGCACACAGCCTAGAACAAGGTAGATCCCAACTGCACAGACAGTTGCCTGGGCCTGTGCTGGGTTTAAATAGGGGCTGTGGACCAATCAGGGCACCAGCATTCTGCCAATCAGCTCCTAGGACTGGGGGGAGGGGAGCCTCTGTCTGAGTTCAGCTCCCATTCTGACAACAGTTAGTAGGGCTTTAGGTAGTGGGTTTAGCTCCTGAAATATCAGCACTGGGCATCCTTCAAAGTAGCATAGTTGAAATACAGATACATGGTCGATATTCCTAACATCAGATACAGAAATGATACAGGCCTACACATTGGATAATCACATTCAGTAAATCATAACCTTGCCAATGATATCCCACGGGAGCCATCTTGCACAAAGTATGTCTCAGTTATGTCATATTCATATCATAAAGAAAATGGAATGACACGTCACGCTGCCCACAGAGAGGTTTTTTTCTTAACTCCCATCGTTAGAGGATGGCTCATGCCCTGATGCATTCATTCTTGTGGTTTAGCTTTTTTAAAAGATACATCTGTCTTTGTAAATGTATTAATATTGTAGGAGAAAAATCTGCTTCTTAAAACAGCCTGTGAGTCAGCAGCACCAATATTAAATATCAACTAATGGGATGGTGGTGAGGGTGCTGGAAAGGCAAATGGAGGATGAAAGAAGTGGTTGGACAAAGGGAAATGCTCTCTTAACTTCTCTTGAGGTTATTAGTGCCGCTTAAAGGCTAATGGCCCCTTTGAAATTGTACAGCACATCAGCTTGCAGCCCAGTTCATTACCTAACCACTTCACACAATAGGGCTCACTGTTACTACAGCTTTTATTGCAAATTTCTTCAGTCACACCCACTTGTTAAAGCAAAGCCAGACTAATGACCTATGCGGCATTATTTTTTTAATCTCATCTGAAATTGGTCAGCTTTACGATCCTATTTCCCATTATCTGGGAATAGATCAGGAGTCCTTGAAAACTATGAGCTAAATTGAGCCTTTAGGCCAGGGGTCTCAAACTCAAATGACCACGAGGGCCGCATGAGGACTAGTACACTGGCTCGAGGGCCGCACCACTGACACACACACACACCCTTGCTGCCCCGGCTGTGCCCCCACTCCACCCCTTCCATGAGGACTAGTGCACTGGCCCGAGGGCCGCACCACTGACACACACACACACCCTCGCTGCCCCGGCTGTGCCCTCACTCCACCCCTTCCATGAGGACTAGTGCACTGGCCCGAGGGCCGCACCACTGACACACACACACACCCTCGCTGCCCCGGCTGTGCCCTCACTCCACTCCTTCCATGAGGACTAGTGCACTGGCCCGAGGGCCGCACCACTGACACACACCCCGCCCTTGCTGCCCCGGCTCCGCCCCCACTCCACCCCTTCCAAGAGGTCCCACCCCTGCCCCACCTCCTCCTCTGAGCACGCAGCTCCCCATTCCCTCCTGGAAAGCGCTAGGCACCACCAACAGCTGTTTGGCAAACAAAGCAAGAGCAATCTAGGAAGTCCAGAGCTAGAAACACACGCGGCCCAGCCAGGCAGCAGAGAAGCCTCCACTTCTGGCCCCTCCGTCCTGCAAACTGCTATGGGAGGACCAGGGGGGGGGAGGGCAGGAAGCTTGGCGGGCCGCAGGGAAGGGCTTTGCGGGCCGCATGTGGCCCCCGGGCCGCATGTTTGAGACCCCTGCTTTAGGCTGAGCTCCCAGTGGGTATGGAATTAAGTTGCCCCCCACCAGGACCAGCACCGGGAAGAAATTGCACAGACCTGGGCAGGAAATGGATTTTCCATTTACGGGAAAGTTTCACAACTCAAGTATCACCTATCAGTCATCTTTTACTCCTCCTCCTTCTCCCTGGTCCCATACAAGTGGGCCTGGGAATGCCCTCCCTCAGATCATCTGTAAAACCACTACCTTCTCCTCCTCCAAATGCCTCCTCAAGACCCACTTCTATTAGAAGGCTGTCAAGAAACCAGTCAGCTAACAGTCGCTATGTTGTTCAATAATCTGGGGCAGCTCACATTCTTTATTGATCATAAAAAACACCTCCACATGATTTGAAACCATCAAGTCGTGCACACCACTAACCCATGTACCCTAAATAACCATGGGATCTTATTGCTATTACCCTTAATCTCCCTCCCCAATCCCACATCCCTCCTACTCTTTGTAATGCTCACATGTTGCATCTTGTTTTGGGTTAAGCTCTATGGAATAAGGACTCTGTTTTCCTGTGAGTTTTCAACAGCTATCAGAATAGGACCATGAACCTAATTGGGGGTTTTGGGTGCTACCAGTGTACATAGTATAATCATTCCAAAGACTCCGATCCTGCAATGAGCTGCAAAATGGCAGACTCTTGTATTCATTGGAGCCAACTGGAGTCCACCCACATGCCGCTCATTGGCGGATCTGGGCCTATTTGTTTATAGGGTGCTCATTACAATAGTCTCTGAGCATCTACCTTCATTACAGAGCAAGGCTGATTGTTAACAGTGGACTCTCAGCTACAGAGCCTATTTATTTCTTAGCTCCCAGACAGCCATTTACATTTTTTGTCCATGTGAATAATCTCAACTATGAAGGCTCTGTTTTTCCCCATTAGATAATATTAATTACTAGAGTGAGCCAAGCGGTTTAAAAAGGAAAAAAAAGAATCTTGGAAACGCTGCAGGCCTTGTAAATATCTTAAAGCACCATCTGCATCTCTTCTCGAGCTTTGAGACGAGGCAAGAGAGAAACGGTAGCATGTATTTATTTAGGAGACAGAGTGGCAACATTTCTGCTTCCAGCTTCCATCTCCATCAAACACTAGTGCCAAGAAGGTAGGTCTTGCTGTCCTCCAACTCCTCCTCAGCCTTGTTGGAGTTTGTAGTGACTTGTCCCTTAATGGTGGTCCATGTGTGGGTTCCCCTGTTGCATGTGTGTGAGACTGATGCTAACAAGCAGTCAGGAGAGTTCATCTGGATTCTTCACTCAAGATAGCTCACGTCAATGCAGGAGTTTCCACCTCCTTCTCTTGACTTTTCCCTAAGGCTATGCCTACACTGCAAAAAACAAAACAACCCGACAGCAAAGCAGCAAGTCTCAGAGCCCAGGTCTACAGGCTCAGGCTTGCTACATAGCAATGCAGAGATTCCTGCTCTGGCTGGTGCTTATGCTCCGAAATCCATGGCCCTCATGGGGTTTGAGAGCCCTTGGGGTATATCTACACTCTCATTTTTAGTGCCATAGTGCAAACTCCACACGCCTGAGTCCGTAGACCCAGACTCTGTGCCTCACTGCCACGGGTGGATGTACTCTAAGTGCCCTCAACCCTTCACAAGTATGTAATGCATTTACTGTCATTCTCCTCTTCTTCTTCTCCTTTTGGGGCTAGAGGCAGCTGCTGGGAATCTTCTCCCCTCCCCAGGGATTTTCAACCCGATCATTGATTGATCTGATCCATCATGAAGCTGTGCTAAGAGACAGTGTGGTGTCTAGTGGATCGCTTACTAGCCTTGGAGTCAGAAAAGCTAGAATCTATTTCTGATTCTATTTCTATTTCTTAATCTTCATGCTGCTGAAGTCATTGGTGTATGTGGCAAGGCTGCCCATATAATTACAGTGAGGTTTTATGATGTGGACACTATGGTAGAAATGAGACTGAGGCCCCCAAGACCTTTCACCTAGGCCACCAAACAGTTATCAGATGGGAACAGAAGCTGGGATTGAGTGACAGGGGATGGATCACTTGATAATTACCTGTTCTGTTCATTTCCTCTGAAGCATCTGGCATTGGCCGCTGTCAGAAGATAGGATACTGGGCTAGATGGACCTTTGGTCTGACCCACTATGGCTGTTCTTATGTCCTGATCCTCAAAGATATTTAGGTCTCTAACTCCCCATGAAAACAATGGGCATTAGATACCTTTGAGGATCTGGCCCTTAGCCTGTATCAGTCCCTCTCAATAATGGGGAGAACAGCACTGCTCTACCTCACAGGGGTGTTGTGGGGATAGTATTTTAAGGGCTACGAGGTGTTCAGAGGCACCAGTAATGGGTGCCATGTAAGTACCTAAGATAGAAACCTGGTGAAAGCATTGTGAGGTAGCCACAATGGTTGAGAAAACACCACTTTACATCTGGAAACAAATACTTATTATGCATATTAGGAATGGACTGAAATCCATTTAAGATGTGGCAATGAAACTTGTTATTTATTATTGCTATTAAGCTGCTTCTTAATAATTCTTCCACTTTAATTCATCTCTAGGCAGCTATTTCAGCCAGCTGTGTCTCTTTGATTTTAAGCAGGGCTTCCTATTCAGGCCTCTGTCTCCGCACTTTCTTTTGGATATCAGCCAGCTCAGCTTCCAGTTGGGTGATGCTGACCTGCAACTCATCCAAGATCACAGTTATATTTAAACTTGGTTTCTTGTAAATTACCTTTCAGGGCAGTTACCCGTTCACAAATGTAGATAAACACAGCAAGGAAACAACACTGATTGGCAGGGATCTAAACTGAATCTCAATCATAAATCTTAGACACTTTTTTGGGTTCTCTTTTGCACAGACTATACTTTTTTAAGGCTTAACTTGGCAGGTGCTGAGTGTTGTCATTAAGAAAATGTAACATTGTTTATATTCAACAAAGTTGTCATCCACTGCAAATGGTTTCCATTCTGTAGCTCTTAACAAGCGGCTTCCAAACACCCACTCCTGGGTGCTGGAACAATTTTTATAGTGGGGATGCTGAGAGCCAGTGAACCAAACTGTACACCCTGTATACAATGGAAACCACTTTAAGCCAGAGGGTGTGGCAGCACCCCTCGTTACAGCATTTATGCACCCACTGACCTCAATAGGAAATGGGGGCACTCAGAATTAAGCTCTGACTCAGCTGAAAAATATCTCATTAACATGTGTCTTCTCCAATGAGCCAAAATACACATGATTTAGTGCCGCAGGGATTCAATCCAGTGCCCATCAGAATCCATGGGAGTCTTTTCATCAACTTCAGTGGGCACTGGAGGGGCTCCCACATCCTGAAGCCATGAAAAGTCATTCCAAGAAAAGTACAAGAGAAAAATAATAGGGGGGATGGTATAAACGTTTACAGTATATTTGTTGTGTTTTATTTTCCCCCAACCTTGACTTTTCCTTTTTAATGTAGCCTAGACTCTAGACTACTTCTCCCTCTTCCTGCTCTCCCTCAGCTCTGAGATGCTATGGTGACCGATGTCTTAGAAATAAGGACCAAATCCTCACTTGTTGCAAATTGGCTTCAGTAGCACTCTGAGTCTATAACAATTTGTGTCTCAAAAGCCACTTTCCATTTACATTCTCTTTGAAGTGTTCTTGGTGTAGTTTTTCCACTACACAGCAGGCTGAAAGAGGTTGGGTCTTTGAACTGCTGCTGGAATGACATCTTAGCATTTTCTGGAGCGAGATGCATTAATAATAATATTTAACTCCTGTATCTCTATTTTCACCTGTAGACATTAAGGAATTTTTCTAAGGAGTTGAGTATCATTGTTCCCATTTTATAGATGGGGAAACTGAGGCACAGATAGGGAACCTTAGGTCAACCAGCAGGTCAGCAGCTGAGCTGGAAACAGAACATGTCTCCTAGTCCATTGTCCTCTCCACAGGGCCACACTGCCTCCCAAACATGGAAAACATTTACTTTTTCCTCCTTCGTTCCTTTCGTCTCTTCCCAGCCCATCAGCCACCACTTTTCACCCTCCTCCCCACCCTGCTCATCTCCTCTTTGTCTCCCACCCCAAGCCCCCATTCAGTTTTTCTTCCCACTTATTTAACATAAAGATCAGAGGGATCTGTGTGTGTAGTGTGTGTGTGTTTTAGCGATGAGTCCCCTACTGTGCACCTTAAATTGTAATAGAAGATATGGCTTCTAAATAAAATCCTAGCTGTGCAGACAGGGACTTAGCAACCACTGTTGGAATACAGCTATAAACGGACGGAGATCAGGTTGGAAAGAGGTGACAAGCAGAGAGCAACAGGGATTGGCATCCACTCCAGTCATGGTCACACTGGAAACAGAGGGAGGAATGTGCAACTGGGTGTGAAATTTTGCAGATGGCACAAATCAGAGCTGCATACCCTGAGTGAACTGAACAGAGGCATTAAATTAATTCAGCCTTTCTCACTGGGCCAAACCAGAGACCTCTGGGGTCTTCCAAGTGCAGCTCCCAACCCTCGTACGTGGAAAGGGCACATTCCACAAACACCAGAGCTCCCAAGAAACGTTTTTGAAAAGAAACCCTGCGCAAATTCCTCTCTGCTCTCCTGCTCTCCCTCCGTGCATGGAGCTCCCATTGTTATCACATCTGTCTCGGTGGGAGTTCTAAGCATGGAGGCAGAGCGGAATATAGCAGTATCCAAACACTCGGTGGGATCTGGGAGGGGAATATTACTCTAAGGAGTTGTATCTTCGTGTGAATGCACAGTAGTAAACTAGGGCTCCAGTATGTCAGGCTGCATCAGGGAGGTGTTTAAAGTAACAGCGGTAGAATTTGTACAGGAAGGTTGTTGTTCCTCTCTCTGGCAATCAATGGTGCTTTGGTTTTGACCTCACACTGAGTCTGTACATGGCTGCTGCACTCTTTCTGTAGTTCCCCAGCATAGGCTAAGGATCCTCTGTGTGCATGCAGTGTAGTTATGTGTGTACAAAGGATAAAGAGACTTCTGATGAGGCAAATACCAGGCCTTGTTTTGCTACCTCTTTCCTACCATTTTAGCACATGTTTTCCCATTAGTTTGGACAGTAGCGTTATTGGGTCAAATCGCAGGGTCCTTATTCTGGGGCATCTGCTGGCGGTGAGATTTAGTGTAGTGTACAGGAACTGGGTACACGTATCCACATGGAAAAATCTGTGCCTCTTAGCCCCCTTCATCTCTCCCTCCTCCTTGTCCACCCAACACGCCAGAAAGGATTGATTCCCTGAAGGGCTGGGAGCAAGACAATGCATGTAGCATACCCACCTCACTGGCCAATCCTGTCCCTGCATGCAGATCCCTGAACCTGCCGAACCGGGAGATGATGGTGCAGCAAAGACAACTGAGCCCCCATTCTGTGTTGAAAGGGGGCTAGCTCTCCAGATGTAGAGGAACCTTCCATGGGCAGCGTTTGATGGAAAGGGCAGTTGATCCCTGATGCTTAGGATCTTCCTGTATCATCTTCCCAATCTAAAAAGAATAATGATTATCTGTATCACAGCAGCACCCAGGGCCTGAGTTTGATCGGTGTCCTATTGCCCTTGGGGGGCTGCAAGCAGGTTTCCGGGGGTTTACCTAGCTGGGCCAGTGTTAGGCTCCCTGGAGCCCAGGCCAGAAAGCTGAAGTCCCCGGGCCCTGAGCCTGGTCATCTGGGACTGAAACTGAAGCCTGAGCAATGTAGCTTCCTGGGGACCCCTGTGGCATGGGGCCTCAGGCAGTTGCCCTGCTTGCTACCCCCTCATGCCAGTCCTGGCTTTTATATGCAGAAAACTAGTTGTTGTGGCACAGGTGAGCCGTGGAGTTTTTATAGCATGTTGCAAGGGGAGGGAGGGAATGGAGAGGGCTCAGAAAGGAAAAGGTTGAGAACCCCTGTCCTGTTGTTACACAAGGGACTGTCCATACACATAGCAAGAGCCAGCTCCTGCCCTAAAGGGCTTTCAGTCTAAAGAGACAAGGCATACAGAGGATGGGAGGGAAAACAGAGAAAGGACGTGATTTACCCAAATCAGTGGCAGTAGATCCTGGGTCTCCTATCAGTCCCAGGCCAACAGATGTCTCAGCCACTAGGCCACACTGCCTCATTAATGATAATAATCAAAGACATTTAATAGAAGTGAATTCTTAGGCTTGGTCTACTGGCCTAGCTATGTTGGTTAGTGGTGGGACTGGCACAGCTATTCCAGCAAAAGCCAGTGGAAGATGCAGTTATAATACTGGTGTACAGGCTACGTCTACACTGAGAGTGGGTTGTCCTGTGGATAGAGCTGTGAAGACAAACTCTTCAGTGTAAACAAGGCCTTGGTTAGAAGAATCAAATGTATTGAGGGGCAGAGATGCCTGAGGAGCGAGAGCTGCAAAGCGGGAGAATGCAGAGCAGGAGTTTAGAGCCTGAATTAACAACCCTGTGAACAAGCAATTAAAGTTACCCCAAGCGATGTCTCCTTAGCGATCAACCTGAACACCTCCATGGGGTGCAAGGGCAAGAGAAGAGAGGGATGAGAAAGAGGGGGACAAAAAGAAAGCAGAAAAGAGAAGTTCTTTTTTTGTAATATTTCTTAATTACACCCTAGCATGTGGCGTGGCAGAGACGGCAGATGGAGAGCAGCAGCCTGTTTTGATGTTTATAATTCAGAAAGGACAGACAGCAAGCTCGGCAAACAAACAAAAAGAGAAAAGAGGGGGTAAGGGGTGGAACTCATAGCGGTGGTTGCATTAATTCCATGTCAAGAGAGCTGGAGTTCAAGTGCCCGGGACTTTTTAAAGCTGGGACTGTTCAAAGTTTGTATCATTTGTGAGCTTTACACAGCCTGAGGGGGCATATTTGTCATGGACCAGAACTCTGCTGTTGTTGCTTTTTAAAGGCTACCCAAAGAAATTAAACACCATATCCTGACCCCAGTCAGTGCGCGGAGATGCAATTGAAATCCACGGGGAATGCTGAATAAATAAACACAGCGAACAAACTCAGCAATCTATTTCAGTAACCAAATCGCTGCACTGAATATGTATTCAGGTATTTTTCAGCTGAGGACAGAGAGGAGGCGCAACAGGTGTGTTTCTAACAGCATCAGCATCAGCATATCAAGCTCTTGGTTTTCATCAGTGGATCTCAGTGCACTTTACAAAGGAAGTCTGTCATGGGATATACGTGCTCCATGCTGACCCAGTACCCAACAGGTTAACTCACACACTGCTGACCACTGCTGACTGGCAGTGCCTGTGTTAACCTTTTGGGTCAGCGTGGGGTACATATACCCCTTGACAAGTTCACTGCCATTGTTCTCATTGTACAGATGGTGAAACTAAGGCACAGAAGGGATGTGACTTTCCCGGAGTCACCCAGCAGGCCAGTGGCGGAGCTGGGAAAAGAACCCAGGTTCTCTGAATCCAGAGGTGAAAGTAAGCCAGTCCACTCTGGTCCAGTGTACCGGTAAGAAAGTGGACACGGGTACACAGCCGACCATACTGGCAGGGCCGCTGATGGGGGGGTGCAAAAGGGGCAGCTGCCTAGGGGCCCGGTGATTTAAAGGGCCTGGAGCTCCGGCTGCTGCTGCAGTAGTAGTGGCAGCAGCTAGGCGCCCTGGGACTCCAATGGCGATTTAATGGACCTGGGGCTCCCATGCCAGCAGCCAGAGCCCTGGGCCCTTTAAATCACAGCCAGAGCCCCTGGCAGCGCAGGCCAGGCAGTATGGAAGGGCTGGCTGGAGGAGTTTGGTCCCAGCCCCGCCCCTTCTACCTGAGGCCCCACTCCTTCCACCCAAGGCCCTGCCCTTCCCAGGGCCCCAGAGCTGCCCTCCCACCTGGCCCAGGACCCTGGCTGACCTGCGTACCAGTAAGTCCTTTAAGCTACTTTCACCCCTGTGTGAATTCCTGTCCACAACACCACCGTGGGTAATTGCCTCACCACGGAAAAAGTAAGGATGGACATGAGTGGTGATGCTCAGCTTCCGCTCCGAGTTTTCCCAAGGTTTGGATCAGTTTGGATCCAGGGTGCTGTGGTAGACCCAGAGCAGACAGCTGCCAGAAAGGCCTGTAATTAGAAGGGTTAGTACAGGGAAATTGGGTCCAGCTGAGCAAGGCTGCCACAGCCAGAAGCAGGGCCAGCTGAGGCCAGTTAAGGAGGCTGTCAGAGCCCTTGAAAAGAGACTCCTCCCCAGAGAGGGGTGTGGGAGTTTGAGGAGTGAGTATGGAGGCAGTAGGAGTTAGAGGAGTGAGTTTGGTGGAAGCAGAGGAGTGAGTTGGAGGAAGCAGGGACGGAGAGGCTGCTGGCAAGCAGGGGAAGAGAACAAAGGGTCCCCCCCCCAGGGGGAACCTAGCTTTCCTAGCCTGCGAGAGAGAGCGAGCGAGAGAGAGCGAGAGAGAGAGAGAGAGAGAGAGAGAGAGAGAGAGAGAGAGAGAGAGAGAGAGAGTGCGAGCGAGAGCGCGAGAGCGAGCTGCTAAGGAGCAGCGAAAAAACCGGGTCTGGTGCAGCCTGGTCAGGGTGCCAGTGCCGTGCCAGAACCCCAAAGGACTTGAGTTAGGGGAGCCGAGGAGCCACCTTGTCACAGTGCCTATTTGAGCCCATCTCTGAGGCAAAGCGTACATATGTGAACAGGACTTGAAAGTTCTGAGTAATTTTCCTTTGGGTCTGTGCTGCATTCTTAACACACCTAGACTCATTTGGCTATGAGGAGAAATATCAGGGGATAAGATCTAACTAATGCAGTCTTTGGTCACATTCCAAAATGAACAGGGGTTACAGTAACCCTCGTGGAAAAACAAAACACTCTATTGTTTGGCACAATGTGTTGAGTTGTGCTTCACTTGTGCCAACAGCATTCCCTCAGCTTGATGTACCGGTTACCCGACGCTGGAAGAAGGATGAGCTCAGAAGCCAGAAGAGAACAGGAAGGATGTAGATAAGACATTGCTGCAGACTCTTGGGTCTCCACTGACTGCAGAAACAATGCCCACCTGGACAGGGTTCTTTAATGGTACATCTTGGTTCTTCTAAAACATAAAGGTGATGATGAGAAGTGACCTAGTGACTCGGTGGAAGCTGTTTCCTTGATCTCCGGGTGGATTAGAGGCAGGGATTACCTGCAAACTCCTGAGAGTCTGCTCCAGTGAGAGATCCATCTTAGAGATTCATAAATGTTATGGTCAGAAGGGACTATTAGATCATCTCATCTGACCTCATGCATAACACAGGCCAAAGAACCTCACCCAGTAATTCCCGCCTCCAGCCCATGACTTCTGTTTGAGCTGAAGCATATCTTTCGGAAAGATAACAAGACTTGGCTTAAAGACTGCAAATGATGGAGAATGCACGTACTCAGAAGACCCAAGGGAGCTGGAGAGTTGAAATCGACTGCCCTTAGGTGCCGATTAAAAATGCATCCAGTCCGGATGGTGGACACTGGCAATTTGCCACCAGCATCATTTACTGAAAGGCAGGAATTTCGTTGTGATGTATTTATGGGAAAAGACCTGTCAAAAGATGACAGCACAGATTCTTACCAGTCTGTCAGTTTCCACCAAGAACCACTGTTCCTCCTGGCTATTCAGGAGGTACAGGAAGGTAGCAGCAGGGGCAGTAGGATGGGGCTAGGTACTCCATGGGTTAACATGACTGTCCTGTTCAGCAGAAGGCACAAGCCTCCCCCGCCCAGCTCTGTATGTACACACATTCTGCAAGCCAAAGGCATGTGGTTAATGACTCCTGGGCCCTTGGCTACAAAATCACAGGCATCTAGCTCTCTGATGGGCTAATGGAGTGATAATCCCTGGTGCTTCATGCTTCTATTTGGCTAGTGTGCGTGTCCTGGTGGGTTATTACAGCTTGTTTCCTGCCATCCAGAAAAGCACAAAGGAGGTTTTTAATAACCATGAATGGTCAAGACTTCATCGGAAAAACTGGTTGGGCTAGATTGTCTCACTTGCACTGGTTTACACTGGCATAACTCCATGGAATCACTCCTGATTTACACCAGTGTAAGCGACAATCCAGCTGTCACCAGCAGTACTGTACAGGGCTTTTCTAGCACCACACTGGGCACATTGGCGCAGTACAGACTTAGAGGGAAGAATGTCACCTACTGAGACTCCCACACGGTGTCTACTAACTCCAGCTGCCTGGTGCGTATTGTGATCAACCTTGCCAATAAAGCTTTGTTGATAAAAATAAAAATAAAAAAAGATGGGGGGTGGGGGAGGAATGAAGGATGACTGACAGCAGTTACATTCCACACAGGAATCTGAGCCTCCAGTTCTGTAACTGTTGTAAAGTTTATTATCATTTTCTACTTGTGAGTGTTTCTGATGTTATCAGAGTGGAAATATGGATACATTGTAACCCCTGGGGATGAGTAGTGAGTGACAAGGTTATTTTTCCAATAGCTCTTTCATGGTGCAGTCTCTTCTGACAAAGTAATTACATTTTTCTGAGGGGCATGGAGTTCAGCAGTGAAGAGGCACTGTCATTTGTATGGAAGATTCCCTGCTCACTGCTGGAGAGCACAACCAGAGACAGAGGAGTCTATACCTCCCTCTCTTCCCCCTACCCCCCAGCAAGAAAATGAATTTTTGAGGCTAATCCTTTAATAGTTTGTGAAAGACATGTCTCGTGGCTAGAGTGGGGGATGGGGGAATCAGGACTTGTGGGGGCCTGTCACTGACGTTGCTACTGACCTGATGGGTATCCATGGGAAAGTCACTTACCCATTTTGACATTTTGAGCCTCAATTTACCAATCTGTAAAAAAAAAAAAAAAAAAAAAGGATGCTCCTGTAAAATACTGGTTAGTGGGTGTGTATTTTTGGACCACTGCCTTTTATTGGATGGGATCAGAACTGTCCACATGTATAGGCTCTCTGCGAACAGCCTAATGGAAATTCCCCTGTAGATGTGGCTTTTGGAGCCTAAGGACCAGAGGTGAATCAGTGGTGTCACAGCAGTGAGACACCTGTGAAGCCCCAGTTCAGGGGTTCTCAAACTGGGAGTTGGGACTCCTCAGGGGGTTGCAAGGTCATTACATGGTGGGTTGTGAGCTGTCAGCCTCCACCCCAAAGCCTGCTTTGCCTCCAGCATATAGAATGGTGTTAACTATATTAAAAAGTGCTTTTCATTTATAAGGGGGAGTTGCACCAGAGGTTTGGTTTGTGAAAGGGGTCACAAGTACAAAAGTCTGAGAACCACTGCCCTAGGTGACTAAAGATTTATTGAAGTACTTATATTAGCTCCTTCTGGGGACTGTGAGGTTTAGTTCTTTAGTGCTTGTAGAATGGTCTGGAAGGGAAAAGTGCAAATTATCATTAATTAGCTATGAATTGTTGTTAGACCATTCACAGAACATAACCTGAGCCTAGAAAAGTCTGATGCGTTAGCTATGTTTAATATGTGCACAATACATGCTGCAAGGAGTCAGAATGCCCTGGGGCACTTGCAGTTCATATAACAGGAAACACCTGAGAGAAAAAAGGAGCTGGGGAAATGGGCAGAACTGTGACCAGGTGGTGTCTGTGATCAAGGGACTGACAAGGTGACCTTTTAGGAGGAGCGTGCTGAGAGACCAAAGGAAGCAAGGACAGGATCAAAGCTACCACAACCTGCATCAAAGGAAACCTGCAGGGGAGAATTAAATTTCTCCAGTAGAGGCTGGGAGAGAGATGGGGAAACAAATCAGGGACCACCATGGAAATTAAAGAGGGCAGGCCTGCTAGCCACATGGAAGGGAGCGGCAGCTCAGCTACAATAATTAGAGGTAAATTACCAGAGCTGTGTTGAAGGGGAGGCGCATCTAGCCCCGGTGCTTAATAATTAAGAACAACATAATGTTTAAATCCACAGCCCAAGGTGAAAGAAGGAAGAACGGAGTGTGTGTTGTTCTAAAGCTGTGTTTGCTAGGTTAGCTGTAAAATTCCTGAGTCCTTTGGATGAGGTGAGGTGGGTTATTGTTCCACTTCTCTTCAGATTGTTTGTGAAAGTGTAATACCAATTTATGTAAAATAATAGAGTAGAAACTGTCTGGAGTAGTAACAGCGCCACTCCCCCCCCACTCCTGAGGAAAATGTTGTTGGGATTATGCTGTGTTAGTGCTCTAGTATTTCTGTTGTGGAAATAGGAGTCTGAATGTTGGCTTTGATCCCGTGACACTAGTGTTCTATATCCCTAGTTCCTTGGGGATGTGGGTCTGATTTGTAAAATGTCATATAAATTGGCAGAATTTGTAGCCTGGGCTCTAAAGAGACCTACCTAAGGATCGGAGAGAGGGGGTGGTAATATGTGGTGCTAGGAAAGCATGTAGCTTATAGGCTGGAGGATAAATTGAGTGACCATATTTCCTAAAAGGGAAAATGGGATGCTACCTGGGGCTAGCCCAGGGCCTCCCTGTGCAGAGCTGGCATGGGCTGCTGGCCTGAACCTCTTTGCCTCCCACCCCTTTCCTGCAGCCAGCACTGATCACCCCCTGGCCTGTGTATGGTGCTGGGCCGAGCCACTTCCCGACACCACTGATGCCCAGCCTGAGCTGATAGCCCCCCAGGCCTACACAGGGCTGTCTCAAGCCACCCACCCACTTGAGGCCAGCCTATGCTGCTGACTCCCACAGACCCACTTGGAGCCAGCTGGTGCCACTCCTCTCCCTTAGCCTGTGCTGTTGACCCCCACCTAGCCCGCTGTCCTGTCCTATTACCTTCTGGGTGGTCCTGGCTTGGAGCTTGCTACTGAAGATAAACTCCTTGCCATCCTGTCTATACTCAAAATCCATGGTGGACGAAGGTACTGTGTAAATTTAAAGCACAATAACTGCTCCTGATTAATTCCCCATGTGATTACTTTTATTCTGGAATAAGTGTGTCCACACATAGAGTTAAACAGCAATAATTCATGTGTAGATAAACCTTAGTGCTAAGTAGCTATGGCCCTTAACTTTCCAAGGGCTTGGATTGGGCTGGTTCACAGTAGTTCAGTGTACTGGCACCTCTCTCATGAGACTATTGTTCTCCAGCAGTTCATCTTTTTTAATGAAAGTCCTCAGTTAGTATTGGAAGAAGGAAAATGCTACACTTGACTCAGTGTTGTCAATGCAAAGATATCTGTGCAGAACGTGCAGCAATAATTGAGAAGGATGAACTGCCTCATTCATATAAGTGAGGTGTTTACGCCCACCCAGCAATGGTGACTTTGTTAATGATGTCATTCCTCAAGTAAGAAAGAAGAGGAACAATCATTGACATCTCAGATAGTTATTGCCTCTTCCGCCACAATCAAGGAGCCCAGCAGAGCCCATGGGTATAACCCTGCCCTGCCTAGGGGAACTTAGAGAGCACTATCAGAGTGTGAACATCTGTATGACATACAGGGTATGGCTAGACTAGAGATTATAGCGCGTTTTTTTGTAGCGCTTCCCAATGTAACGCAATAGGTATCGCGCTAGAGCCTGTGCAGATTGAAACCCTGTAGCGCTAAAGAATGGATACATTTGTAGCACTTCTGGCAGCAGTGACAGTAGCGGGATAGGGCAGGTATCCCAGTATTCAGCTGGGTGCAACGTGCTTTGCTAAGGATGGGGGTGAGGGGGAACTGGGAAGTTGTTCGCAGGGAGAGAATATCAGGCTGTCAGTGAGTTTTCCATAGCGAAAGCTGACAGGCTCTGTATTTAAGACAAAAAGCTCCGTCTGCAAGCATTTTCACTGGTTATTTGCTGTGTGAGTTGTTAGAGGGAAACTGCAAAGCTACTTCCGCTTTTTTCACGTCATTTGCCTTACATGGCATGTTGATTGTCTTTAATGGCTTGCTGATGGCTTTACATGGCTCGGAGGCATGCAATAGTGTCCACATTCCCAACCTTGTGCTACAGCACTAGCGCTAAAAGCCTTCTGCCTCTGGAAAAAGAGGTTTAATACTTGCGCTTTAAACAGTGAGTAAATGCGCAAAATCTCTCTTTGAAGTGTGTACAGTAGGAGAATTATAGGGCTACTGGAGGGTTTTAGTGCTGCAAAGCGCTAGTCTAACCATACCCACAGTGAGCAGTATCTGATTTTGGTGACTCACATGGAAGAGTACTACTAACTCCTCCCTCAGTTCAGCCACTGACCTCTTGAGCAGGTTTGATATTACAGAGGCATCACTAGTCGAGTTGCTTTTTTTTTTTAAAAAAAAAAACTTCTATGACAACACCTTGCTACAGTATGTTACATGCATCACTTAGGTGATGGGATCACCAACCCTGTGATACAAAGCAGCCAGCACTGAGTATTTTAATAACATTTGGGGAAGGTTAAACACCTTTGTTAATAAAGGAGAATCCCACATGTCTATACACCACACATTAGCTAATCTTTAATGAGCCACCATGGTTCTCCTTTGATCATCTAAATTTGTCTGGCATTGTCTAGTCTCATATTTCAGTCACAATCTGTTGTAAAACTATTTATTTCAAGCATGCTTTCACCACCTTGCACGGTAGATGGTAGCAGAGTATTCTTATTTCCCATACATCTGAGGTTTTAACATGTTTCCCCCCTTCCTTTCCACCCTAGATGGCAGCAGATTGCTGCTGCATTACCAGGTTTTTTTTTAATATGTGAAGTTCTGATTTTGCCCAAGTTATGGCTTGATTTTTTTTTTCCAGAAGTACTGAGCTCCTGAAAATCCCAGGGAAATCAATGGGAGCTTCAGGTTTCTCAGCATCTTTGCCACTCTGTTGAAATTCCAGTCCTAACAGAGAGCTTCATAGATTTGTTTTGTTTTAAGGCTAGAAGAGATGAAAAAGATCATTAGTCTGAGCTCCCATGTAACGCAGACTAGAGAATTCCATTCAGTTAATTCCATATTGAGCCCAGTAACTGGTTTAACTAAAGTATATCTTCCAGAAAGGAATTCATCTTGAATGTAAAACTCCAAGAAATTGTTCCAGTGATTAATCAGCCACATGAATTTTTAATGCCTTATTTCTAACTTCAAATTTGTTTGGCTTTAACTTCCAGACTATGGTTCTCATGCCTTTCTCTTCTAGATTAGAGAGCTTTTTCGTGCCTGGTATCCAAAAGAATGATCCTTTCAAGAAGAAATCTTGGAGAAATGCATGGAAACCTGTATATCATAAATACAGTAACTTCCAGAAGACTACTTGTCCAATTTTTCAATTGAAATTAGATCTTTTTCAAAAAGATCTGCACAAGAATTATTTTGGGGGATGTTCTATGGCCTGTTTTATAAAGGAGTTTAGACTAGATGAACACAACGTTCCCTTTTGAACTTGCAATTATAAAAATAAGGAAAGAAAATTTAAAGAATATTTAGATAAGCTAGATATATTTTTAAACAGGGAAAGAACAGGCTGGACAAACACCTATCCGGGATGGTCTAGATCAATGGCTCTGAACCTTTCCAGACTACTGCACCCCTTTGAAGAGTCTGATTTGTGTTGCATGCCCCTGAAGTTTTACCTCACTTAAAAACTACATGCTTACAAAATCAGATAAAAATACAAAAGTGTCACAGCACACTATTACTGAGAAATTGCTTCCTTTCTCACTTTTACCATATGATTATAAAATACATCAATTGGAATATAAATATTGTGCTTTCAGTGTATGGTGTATATAAAAAGGCATAAACATTTCATTGTTAATGAAATTTTAGTTTGTACTAACTTAGCTAGTGCTAAAAAAAACCTTTTGTAGTGAAAATTTACACTTTTTCTTATCTATGTCTGACAGTTGATAAGAATCTGTAAAAGAGACAAAACACTACAAAAGGTCGTGGTTTTTTTTTCTCCTGCTGATAATGGCCTATCCAAATTTAACAGCATCTTAGAATTGGTATAGTAATTTACAACTTTTTTTTTTTGCTTTCTGTGTGTATGAATGCATCTTACTTCTGTTTGTTCCATTCTATGCATCTGATGAAGTGGGCTATAGCCCACGAAAGCTTATGCTGAAATAAACTGGTTAGTCTCTAAGGGTATGTCTTCACTACCCGCCGAATTGGCGGGTAGCCATCGATCTTCTGGCGATCGATTTCTCGCGTCTTATGAAGACGCGAGAAATCGATCACTCGCGGCGCCCCCGTCGACTCCGGAACTCCAGCTCGCCGGGAGGCGCAAGCTGGAGTCGACGGGGGAGCGCGCCGCCGACCGCTGCCGCCATGAGGACGAGCAGTAAGTCAGCTGCAGATACACAAACTTTAGGTACGTGATTCACGTAGCTGAAGTTGCGTATCTGCAGTCGATTTCCCCCCCCCCTCCCCCATATTGGAGACCAGCCCTTAGATGCTACAGGTATTCCTTGTTTTCTTTACAGATACAGACTAATATGGCTGCTATTCTTAAACCTGTCTTCTGACATTGGCCAGTGCCAGGTGCTTCAGAGGGAATGAACAGAACAGGTAATCATCTAGTGATTCATCCCATTACCCATTCCCAGCTTCTGGCAAGCTAAGATTAGGGACAGGATAATACAATATCATCAATAATACAAATCATTACAATAATTTGGTTGACTTTATGGGCTCTATGGATGCAATTTCTGTTCTTTGTTCTGGAATTGGCCTGAATACAGCTGAAACCCTAAGAAGTTGAGGCATAAGCACATTTGATACTCATACAGCACTTTCTCATTCCTTTTTCTCAAACTCAGAACAAAAAATGACCAAATAAAATGCTTTTCAGTTAAAATATAAAATTTCACAGCAGCCATTACTTTAGAACCCAGCATAGGACAGAACCTGCCACTTCTCATCTGACTCTCATTCTCTCTCTTTCCTGACCACCCTGCTGCTTTTCATGCTATCAGCCATGACATTCTTCCCAATTACCTCGGACCATTTGCTGGAGTCTTAGGGAACTGGACTAGCCTTCTTGGTTTTGTTCCCATCTATCAAAGTCTTTTTTGTGCAGGGTGCAGCAAAGAAAACCTGGTTCAGGGGATAGGAAGCTAGCCCTTAGAGACCTGGGTTCTACTCCCCCCCCCCCCCTAGATTTTCTGTGTGGCCTCTGGCCTATGCCTTAGGGATAGAGTTTCAAAGGCTTTTAGGCACCCAAAGATGCAGCGAGGCACCTAGTGGGGTTTACAAAGAACCTAACCTAGGTGTGTTTGAAAATCTCACTAGGTGTCTACATACATTTGAAAATCTGGTCTTTAGTCTGTGTGTGCCTCACTACCCTATCTGTACAAGGGGATTACAGCCCTGCTCTACCTCACCAAGAGGCTGTGAGGAGAAATAAGTTAGACATTGTATGGCGGTCAAATACCATGACAATGGGGTAACAAGTAGAGTGGGAGCGTCTCTCTAACACTGGTATCCCTTCACCTGGTTTTGACCCCTTTTTTCACCTACACCCCTCACATTTTCCCTCTTTTCTGAATGTAACCTTGACTCGGAGGGCTTGGCTGTATTTCTTCGGAGTGCCCTGTGGTTCTGTCTTCACTTCATAGAAGCTCGGGTTTGGTCAGCTAGTCCAACCCCTTGCGCAAAGCAGGATCAATCCCCAAATCATCCCAGCCAGGGCTTTGTCAAGCCTGACCTTCCAGACCCTTAATTTAATTACCAGCCCTTTTCTTATCTTAATTGCCCCACCTCAGTTTATTAGCCCACGAAAGCCTGTGCTCCAATACTTTAGTTAGTCTTTAAGATGGGACAGGACTCTTTGTTACCACCTCAGTTTGTAAACCAAATGCTGCTCCCTGCCCCAGCACCTCTCTTCTGAGGAATTTACAGGCCATGCTCAGACTGCACAGCCATTAGGAGCTCTGCCTGAGGCTGGGACATGCATGGTGAGCAGAACTCCTGTAAGAAACTGCCCCCCACCCCCAAAATGGTGCCCCTGTTCATTCTCCCAAACACCGTGTACCCTTGCTGCCTCCAAGCGGTAAAATTATGACCACCGAGATCATTAGCCACACAGCCTTCCCTGCCTCCCTCCAGTTCATTTGCATAGCTGGGGAGAGTCACTATAGCTTTGGTTGTCACGGCAACAACTGCCTTTGGTAACTGAGTTACCTGTTAGCAAGGAAGAGGAAAAGTGAATTGGCTTTGTGTGAGGGCTTCTCCTTTGAGTTTGCGCTGTGGTAAGTTGCACTGTTTCTTTTTCAAATGGTAATTGGTGGTTATCTTGCTGCAGGTACATGAAAATAAGATACATATGCAGAGGAGCTGGATGTTTTATTTATTGTTTCTCTTCAGTTGGGGGGGGGGGGGCTACAGCTTCTGATTTCCTGCTTTTTTTTGAAAGCAGGAAACTATAGATATGAGTCCCTACTCCATTTTTTTCTTCATGCAATTAAAAAAAAGTCATTAAAAAAGTTGTAGTGAAACTGAGGTAGCATTAAAAAGTTGGTTTTAATACACTTTATTTTCATTACTGTCACAGGTCAATGTGGCCCTGAGGGCACTGAAATATCACACACAGATGTGTAATGCTTTGCTATTTAAACAGCATATTTGTTTTTGTTAAATCAATAGAAAATATTTTCTAAGAAAATTCACAACACAGCTTCATTTAACAGTCGATAGCATGGCTCTCGTCAATGAACAAAAACCATGGAAAATTAGGAAATACAAAGTTCAGCATTTAAAGGTTTCAAAGTCAAGCACTCTCAAGTTAGGCCCCATTCTGCACATGCATTATGATAGAGCCTTTACTTACATGCAGAAGTGACCACCCGTGAAAAGTCTGGTGCAAGCCACTTGCCCAGCATCACATCACAGCTCAGAGGCAGGGATAGAGTGCTGCCCTGGAGACGTGGATTCAATTGCCCTAACCACCAGACTGTCCTTTCTCTTCCTGAAGTACCCTTCCAGTTTCCACAGATTCCTTAACTGCCCGACTCTGATTTATCCTTCAATCTGATCCAACCTGTGCACTGAATGAACCAGGGACCTTGTGTGAAAAATAATATGGGATTATGTCATTAAAGACTGGATCATAATGCATTTGTGCAATTAAGGCTGCATAGGAAACATTCATTTTGGCATTTCCTAACTTGAGTGCTTGACTTTGCAACCTTTTAATCCTTAACTTTTTTTTTATTTTTTTTTTATGGTTTAGCTTCTTGATAAGAGCAACTCTAACACTAACCAAAGAGGTTTGTTTATTTCTTTGACTATAATACAATGCACACAATTAAGTAGTTCACACGTTTGTTGCATTCATGACACAAGACTGAACAGTTATGTATACCACTGTACATTTATCAACCTCAGAGAGGTAGCTGTGTTAGTCTGGAATTGCAGAAGTGACAAAGAGTCTTGTGACACCTTAAAGACTAACTAAAGTATTGAAGTATGAGCTTTCATGGGCTAATACCCACTTCATCAGATGCATGTGGGTATTTATCAACCTGTGTCTGTAGCCTTGCCTCTTCTGGGATTGGAGTGGCTGGTTTTTAAAAAGCATACAATTATATAAGACTTGTACTAAACTGTTAGTTGGTCTCTCCCAGTTAGCTGGTGCATGAATTGCTTCACTCTCTTAACCATTCCACATAGCTCTCAGATGCTTGAAAATAGTTAGGATCTAGACAATGTCTTTCCAAATTCAAATTTCACTTGTATGCTGCCCCACTCCTTTGTTAATAAAGGATAGGAAATAGCACTGCCTTGGTTTGAAAATTAATTGATTTATGCAAACTCATTGACTACTAAGCTGCTAGAAATGAGGCCTTGCTATAGCAGGAAGCATTGGCTATTTGGCTTCTCTCTGTTGGAAAATAGGCTGCATATAGTCTTGCAAAATTGTCCCCACTATAAGAAGCAGAGTCAGTATGAGCCAGCTCCGAAGTACAGGACTGTACTTGGAGTCATCAGTAAAAAGACGTATGTAGCATTTTGGAGTCTGTTTTGCCATTGCACTTTTCCATTGGGCCCTTCTGTCTCAAGATGCCAAAGTACTTCTAAAAGATGGATAGCACTATCCCTTTTCGCAGCTGTGGAAAATAAAGATGGCTGGCAAAGGAATGTAGTGACATGGTGGAAGAACTGGAAATAGAATCCCCATTTCTTGAGTCACCTTATGGTGCTCTGTAAAGTGGAGATGGGTGAGTTTATTGATACTGCAGTCAAGAGGTCCAGATAATGTATCAGGCTGCAGTTTTTAGAAGAACAGACTTTTCTTTCAATGAGACTCAGTGAAACTGAAGAGCAGCATACTTAGCACTGATAAATAGCAGACACTCTGTGGGAAGGAAAGCATAATTAACCTGTGGAACTTGTCACAAAATATAATTCAGACCCAATCTTTAGGTAGATTCTATATTTTTATGAATATTCTACAACTGGGGATGATTAGATAGTATAAAAATTGTATCAAGGGTATAAATGATAACTGATGGGGGAGGGTGCTTTTCTTCTTTAGGTTTGAAAATTCTGGGCAAAATTCTTGAATTCTAATCTCTATTCCCAGAACAGTAAAGTAGCGTAGATCTCTGTTGCCCAGTAGAGGGAGTCTCTTACACATTACATCTACTACTAGATCTACCCTGGACAGAGATGCTTGATTTATTTGAAGGTTTTTTTAGATTTGAAAAATTTATCAGGAGGGATTCTTTGTAAAAAAGCTTTTAAAAATGTGGGCTTTATTGGTGTCTGACTATTGTTAAGAAATAGACAGACTTGCTGACAATCCGCTGAGTGAAAGGAGACATGAACATCTGCTTGGGTCCGTAAGTTTTTTTTCCCCATCACTGAAAAACTCCGCATCAGAGAAGACAGCTGGTGTATGAAGGTTGGGCAGAGAGGGATTCAGTGAAATGTGTAATTTATATATAAAAGTTGCAATTGTTTTTATATTTCTAAATAAATACAGGAAGAGTTAGCTATCCCCATTGGCCTTTCAGTCTAGCCAGTATTGCTAATTGGTTGATTTCTTGTAGGACTTGCAGCCTGCCCATAGATCTTAATGAGGAGAGGCCCATGACCTAATAGATCAGTTAAGAAGGATGCTCAATGCATAAGAAATACATGAAGATATCTGTGTGAGAAGCTGATGAGCAAGCAGATGAGGCTGATGAGGTGGAGCCTGGATAAGAAGGAAGGAGCAGAGCTGTGCTGGTCCTTGAAGGTAGGTTCAAGTTGTAAGGAAACAATGAGACAATAGTGGTCGGCATGATGAACAGTGGTATCAACCCAGCAGCAGCCTAATTGTTGTCAAATTTTCTGTAGCAATTATGGCAAATGAGTTTTAACATAGCGCTGTGGTGGTGGTGGTCCTGGATGTAGCATATGAAATATGTGAAGGTAAATGGAAAAGCAACAGAAAGTGCAGGGGAGCATTCAGTGTTCCGATTAGCTGAGACCAGAGCCTATTTACAGTAGAGATACTGTGTATGAAAAAGGAGAAACTTGTGTAGTTATGCTCCCTAGATGAACATTACATGGGCTATCCATGCACATGCATCAGTGCCAAAGGAAACTACTGACTGGGTCAGGATGAATTTTACATGAATAAAGCCATGTTCTGGAGACTATTGATCAGATATATCTAATTGATTACTCATTGATTTAGCCAACATTTTTTGAATTGTGGCATTTGGGATTTAAATGCTGGATAAAATCCAAGGATCCTGAATATGGAGACAGACCAGCCTGAGACTTGCAAGACTAACTAATGATTTTTTTTGGTCTCCCACTTGCAACCCTCCAAAAAAGACCTGAATTTCTAAAAGTACTAAGCATCAAAAAAATCAGACCCCTTAATGTGTCTCAAATTGAGCAGATAGGCCCTAAAATCTGAGGCAACGAAAATCATTAGGCCTTTGAAAATCTTGGCCTAGGTTCTTTTAAAATAATCTCAACAAACACACTAGAGTTTCTGCAATCTATGATCAATGCTAACTTAAGTACTTTGAAATTTTCATCATTGTCTAGTCTATATATACTAGACATTACCAGCTGCATTTGGATGGACTTTCTGTTTGCAAATAGAATAATCTTATGACCTAATTTCCTAAGGAGGCCTGTTATTTATTAACTATTATCTAAATTCTACCCTTGGACTTTTGAATTGCTGCTATGTTTTAAAAATCCAAATCTCCAGGGTGATGGATCATCTTGCAGACATGTTAAAGTCAGAGTCGTGCATTTAAAATTAAATAACAAAACTTCACACGAACAATTTATGATGCAATACTAACTTGTCAGTTAGAAGCACAATTCATTATGCTGCCTACAAGTGGCAAATGCTAGTAGTTTAAACAGTTTATCCATAGTTCCATGAACATCAGCAAACTTTGTTGGCAACCTCTTTGTCGACAGCACATAATAGAGACTTTCACTTGTACATATGAAATGCAACAAAAACATACAGCCCTAGCCAGGAGTATCAATTTAGTTTCTACAAATCAAGTTTGAGGCTTTTGAAAGTTAGGGACGTTGTTTGAGGCTTTTCCCCCTCCTTGTCTGTTTCTCCCTCCCACTCCGCCCCCCTTCCTCCTCCAGAAAGTAAGATGGGGAATTTACTTCTTTTTGAACCAATGATATGTTCAAGAATTATGCCAAAAGTAAGACAAGAATGGTGGCAGTACTCAATTCAATAGCCTCAAACACGCAGTGCAAGGAGGGTGAGAAAGTCTGTTGGGATGTTGCAGGCAAACACCACATTGCTAGCAGAGGTGAAGCGTTAAATGTGTTCTGCTTATTCAGTGAGGTGTAGGTAGCTTGTTACTTGTTGGATATAAGAGAGGTGGAAGGGACTTACTCAGTAGAGAAGATCTAGAGCGGGGATCTCAAACATACAGTGACCCGCGGAGTTATTTTCTGCAACTGTATTACTGCGCTGGGCTGATTTTGGAGGAGGGCGGAGAGGTGGTGTTTTTTCTCAGCTAGTCCCTCACTAGTTTCTCAGAGCATCACAGAGTTTTCACATTTGAAAACATCTCCCAACTCCTCGCTCCTTCCCTAGAAACCAGCACAATTTGTAAACTGGGGGACAGGGTGCTTTCCAAGCCACATTATATGAAAAGGTTTCAGTGATGCGGTTCTAGGGCTAATGTACTAGTCCTCATGTGGTCCTCTTGCTGATTTGAGTTTGAGATCCCTGATGTAGAGTGTGGGCTGAGCAGTCCTAAGGGAGGAACCCTAGGAGCAGTCAAATCTACCGAGACTGCTTGAGCTGAACTTTATTATCTTCCTGTTAATTATTTTTTGTTCCTAATGCCAAACTTCATGAAGGTGCGGGGAGTCGGAGGAAAGACTTTGGGTTCTACACAAGCGTGTGGGCTGTGAGTCTAGTTCAGATTAGGAAAGGCATCTCACATGGAAGGAGGCTATATTTGAAGGGCAATGGAGAAATTTATGCTAGAGTATTGTTGAATTTGTGCACTAGCTTCTAGAAACGTTGGCTAGAAAATAAAGTGTAATTGGCAGATCTGGAGGGAAATGAACTGAAAGATCAGCCTAGTCAGTGTCACAATATGTCGATTGTGGCATGTCTCCACAAACTGTCTACCTCCAACACAATAGGGCTTCCCTGTTGATATTTTCATTGTCTCACTCATGCTACTTGGCATCTTTCTTTCAGCTAAGAGGCTTCTGTAGTGCTTTCCATACCGAGTTGCTACTTCTATTTCCCCCTCTGTGGCATGGGAACTTATTGCCCTGAGTATCCCAGAAAACAGAATAATTATAATCTGCCAGAACACATTAATTCTTGTTCTCTGCATTTGCCCGGGATAAGTTGTTTTGATTTCAAATGTGCTGAAGAACTATATTGTAAAGCTATAATAAGCAGCACCTATAACCCATACAATCCATCCACCCTAATGTTCACTTAAGTTGCCATTTCCATTCCTATCACTGAAACTTGCATAACAAAAAGAGAATAACTGTCTGGGGGGATTTTAGGAGAATTTTACAAGCTATTTCACAGGTTTTGATTTTTTCAGTTATGTGGAAAGATAGTTGGTCAGGGAACAGACAGACAAATGCGATCCAGGTCCATTTCCAGACTGTGTTCTTACACTGTAGTGTTTGTAATAACGGGTACTGCATTAAGGGAGAATACATGGGATGCTTTTCCTTTGCTTGTCATATATTAAAAACAAGTTACCATGGATTCACACTCATTATGTTTGACCATGACATATGAACGTCTGATGGATAATTAAGGGTAAAATTAGATGGCTGCTTTTCTCTGATTATTTTTTTCTCTCATTACTGGAAAGAGAAATCTCTTGAGATAGAGCCATCCACTCAGAGAGCAGTCAATTCATGTAATTTCTTTTATTGGTTGTCTTGGAGTAGTAATGATGGTAGAAAAATATTCCAGAGCCATGTGTAATTTAGACAAACCAAACAACTGGTCCCATAAAATATTAGGTTGCTTCAAACCTAGAGACGACCCCATAACAAAATCTCTGATTCCAACTTTGGGAAAGTTTAGATGCTGAGTTAAACTTTGCAGTTTAGACTCATCCCTGCTAAATCTGGTAAAGTCAAAATCCCATGTGTCATAGGAACCTTTCTTTCTGAACTGGGGAAGATGACAATAACAGTTTCCTGGCAAAGCTCTATAGCAACAATAGTCTGTGTGTGTGTATAACCTTCAATACAGGAGGGGTACACTTGGAAAATTGTTTTGTTCACCAGCTTTCCAATGTTTATCTGGACTGGGGTCCAGAAAAATTCTAGTGGTGGGAGAGGGGCGAAGTTGTTAGCATATGAGCATGTTTATGTAGCAGTATATCATTGCATGGTGCATTACAGAAATGAAGATACAGTTTCTACTTTATAGAAATTGCAATTGCAGGCACTCATCTTGCATTGCGCTTCTGAGTGTGTTGCGAACTCTCTCCATTTTACTGCAAGTCTTGTGATAGTTGGTGGGTGTGTTTTCCCTTAAAGCCGCATCTCCTGGAGTCGTGTGAATAGGTGAGAATTTCAGGATTAAAAAAAAATTAATGAGATTTAGTTGTGTATAGAAGCTTAAAAAGGTGAAACTGAAAAGTTCATACGCCAGAAGTAAAATTTAAGACTGAATTTATTCTTTTTCTTTAAAACCAATCTCATGATTTTGGGGGCGGGGCAGACTCCTGTGTGTGTGTGTGTGTATATATATATACTATCTCATACATACTAGTGAAAATACCCAGCGTTGCTCGGGTCCGTCGGAGGTCCGTTGGAGGGGGTCCGTTGAGCGAGTGCGGGGTCCGTTGGAGGGGGTATTATGACATCATAACTGTCACAGAGAACAGCAGCTGCCCAGCTGATGTGAATGGGCTTTAAAGAATTTCACCCCTGGGGGGTGTCAGAGGTGAGATTTGAAAATTTTTCGACTCTTACCCTGATTAGGACCCTAAGGCCTCTAACTGTACCAAATTTCAAGTCTCTAGCTCAAACGGTGTGGAAGGAGTAAGTGCGCATACATACACGCATACATACACGCACGCATACACCATTTGACTTTTTTATATATATAGATAAGTATGAGATTGGCAATATTGTTTCCAGACAACTATACCACAACCCCTATGGGAAGGCTCCTGAATTTCAGTGGAACTCTGCACAGAGTTAATTGCAGGATTGGGGCCTAAATTGGATAAACATAGGACCTCTATTACAATGAACAGAAGAAGAGAGTTAAAGAAGGACGATGATTTAAATGAAGATACAGTTACATAGTTGCATGTAACTGGATGCACTGCCCCTTTCATGGCTCAGTTTTGAAAGTAATTGTAGGCGGGAGATGAAGGAGGCTGAGAGAGGCAGAGGGAAAAGGCTATGGGTGCTGTAGCAGAGGAACTGCTTTTGTTTTGATGATTTGCTGATGTTTTATGTTGAATACAACTGTGCCCTGAAAGAGAAATGGATATAGCAGGGAGTCCAACCTGAACAAGGGGATATGGAGGCAGTGGCAAGCCCAAAGCTGGATGGGGTAAGTGGCGTTGCTACAATAACTAGATAAAATGTAGTCTTTGCCTTTACCACTGCACTGCTGGCCTCGCGTTTGCGTGTGTATGCGGAAGCAGACTGCAATAGGATTACGCTGAAATTGCAGTGGACCATCATGATGTACATAGTTCATCACCTACCACTGGAAGTGTGTTCTGACCAGCATGTCTGATCCATTAAGCAGCAGACAGGTGGTAAGCATCTCAAACGAATATCTGCACGCTTTCCCTTCAGAACAGAATGATAAAATAGCACCCTGGGTGTATGAAAGGGCTGCCATCCAACCAAACACAGCATGTGCACTCTGTTCCTTAATATAGTAACCTACAATGAACAAAAATGAATGCTGAGATCCAAAGATCTCCGAGCATTTGGTAAATGTTAAGCAAGCTGCTCAAAAAGCCTGTGTGGCGTCTGCTTTAAAGACCAGGGTGACCTAGGTAAATGTTGAAATTTTTACTTTTTAATACAGCTGAAATATTTGAACCTTAGGTGGCATTCCAGACAGACACCGGCCATCTGGAAATATAAATGCTTACTCACCCTTCTGAATTCTGTACCTCTGAAAACTCCAGAGGGACTTATGACATAGCCAAGAGATGTTCTTAGCTGTTTCAAGCCTGGTTATCTATTTGGTCATTATACTTGGGTTTTCTCCCACATGCACTAACCCCCATCACTTCATAATTTTGGAGCACTTTTCACCATGAACTTTTCTTGGAAGTGAGGGGGTTTGCGCCAGGCAAATCTTAGACTCCTTGTTGGTCCTGGTTCGTGTCCAGAAAACCTGCATAAGGCGCTGTACTGTGTGCCGGCCAGCTGACAGAAACCCTCCTTTCAGAACCACTCGCTTTTTACAGGGATAGCTTATTTGGTGATTTTCATAAAGATGCCCATAAAAAGTAATTCTATCAGATGCCCAGAACTATATTGCTGTTCTAATGATTTGTTTTATTATGTGATAATGAAAGTTTATTGGAGGGTAGTTCTATATGGTTTCAAAAAATAATCCTAAAAATGTTGTGTGCGCTAGGCATTTTCTGAAAGCTCTCCCCACTCTTGGTATAACTTGACTCCATAGGGAACTATCAAATGTGTTGCAGCGATTGCCTTGGATTTGGCCTGCTCTGACCCCTTCTGAGGGAAGAGTGACCGAGAGCAGGAAAGGAGAGCGTGCTGATTTTTGCAGATTGGGAGGATGTGCTTTGCCTTTCACTTGTCAAGGTTCCGAGTCAGCTTGACTTGCTACCTGAGATAAGGTACCATGCACTTCTGTGACTGATTAAAGCCAGTAGAGGACACTTTATTAAGGCATGTTATCTTCTCCCTCGAGGTGCATGAGGTGCCAGCCACACTGGAGCAAGCGGCAACTACACCTTATTCAAAACTGCCTCCGTTGCTGTCCTTTTTTGAACCTACCTTTTTATTTTGAGGGGGTGGGAGATTGAGGGGTTGGAACAACTCCAAGTTACACATGAGTTCTCCAGTTTCTCTTGATCCATCTCAGCCTAGTTTCTGACCTAGAAACTGTTTCAGTACCACTGGCTGATCTAGCAATGGATGAGGGAAAACATGCCATAATACTGAATGGGATTTTCAGAAGCCTTTGGAATGGGCCAACTTGGGATGAGAGTTAGGCCAACTTGGTCTTGAGAATTCCAGCCATAATGTCTATTTACTACAATTAGCCATGAAGTATAGTTGACTCGTGGGACCTACTTGGGTGGATGGAATGGCCCTTTAGTAGACTGGCTCCTTCCTCTCTTGTAGTTCTGGGAAGCTTCTCTTTCTTTTTCTCCCCACCTCTCCACCCCAGTTGGTCCTGCAGGGGTCAGTAGTCCCTTCTCCTGTGTATGTGAAGATGCTAGGGAGATGCAGTGTCACCAATATGGTCATGACAGTGATGTCTGCATCTCCTTTTTTTGTCTGGCCCAGATACTGCAGTATCCTACCATCTGATCAGGCAGTGTGTAACCAAGTGTGACACTCTCCTGGTTATAAAGAAGTGATGCTTGTTGATGGAGGAAAATGCTAGGGTGAAAGAGGGTGTCTGTATCCTCTGTTATGGGAATTGGCAAACCTTTTGCTAAAATGCTTGGGAGCCTCAGGTGTCCATTCCTGCTTCTGGATTTTCAGGTGCAAGAAGTCACACTTGGTGACCTTTATGATCTACGGCTAGCTAGGCTGCTGCAAAACCTTTCTGCCATGGGCCTTACAAGGATAATCCATGTTTTTATCTCCAAACGGTACTACTGTTACATGCTGTGCTTATAGCTGTCTGTGAAAAGTATTGGAAGCTCCAGCTAATGCAGGATGAAGCTGTCTTCCTGATTAAGTTGGCTGAGTCAGATGTGCACAAGTATGTACCCTGCCTCTTGAGCACAATGCAAAGTGTTGGTGGTGAGCTTTGAAGCCTTGAAGAAGCCCAAACCCAGGAATCTGATGCTCCGAGCCCAGTATCCCATTGCAGATGGTAAGATCAGATGGGCAATTCTTGTTAGTTCCTGGAGCTGAACTCTCAGAACCAGCCCTAAAGTTTGACTTGGTTCTGAACCTTGTTCCCTTTGGCTGCTAGGCAGAATCCATGGCTGGGGTGATCAAGTAAATGTCCTGCATCATCCTTTGATCTCACTCTTCTTAATATTAATATTTCTGGCAGAAGGATAACCTTGTAACTGCTGAGGCACACCCAACGTAAACCTCAGCCTTACTCTCCTCTAACTGGCCTGTTTTCTAAGGTTTCCATGCAAGATCTTGCCCCATTTCCTTTGATATACCAGTTGGAGCTAACTGGACTCACCTGCCAGCATGACTCAGCAATAATTGTGCTCTCTTAGTGCAGTGATTTAGCACCTGAGCCTAGTGGGACTCAGCAGAAGAGCCCTGCTTTTCTAAACAAGGTCTTAGATTCTGCTACCCCATAGCCTGCCTTCAATCCATAGCAGAGTGCTCATTGGCGAAGGGCCAGGTATTGTCCTTGGTCCAGTAGGTGCCAATTGTACTGGTGAGCTTGGATCAGGGGGAGTCTATGGCTTTCTTCCTCTTTAACAAGCTTGAAATCCGAGGCAGTACTGATGCTCAGCAGTACAGCCCACTCTGGCTCCTTTCAAGCCCCATTTCCTTGTGCAAAATAATTCTTTGTTCTCTCTTTGGAGAGAGTGAAAAGTTCCTGGAGGCTTCACTTCCCCCGTGTAGGTGGTGTGCATGGAGCACAGCCGCCGGCAGATCCTCATTGACCGTGTGACTCAGGTTTCCAGGTAAGGAGTGAAAAGGCCATTGGAGGAGACGCGGCTTTTTCAAGAGACTTTTATTGGCACAGACAGAAAGATTATGATTCCCTACTCCCCCCCCCGCGCACAAATCTTTTTTTCTTGCCTAGTTCAAAGAGCCGCCTGACGAATGCTGTGGGAATTGCCTACTAGCGGGCGTGTGCTTGGTGATATTTTGAGCAGGGGCATGAGGACTGGGTGGGGTGGTGGCGTGGCACTTGGTGTTTGCTTGTTAGATGTGTCAGGCTGGTGTAACATTTTGCAAAGACCTCTGCCATGTTACACAGCAGCTTTGTGGCCGAGCTTAAATAAATGAGTGACTTATCCCACTGCCAAGGAGCATCAGTGGGAGGTCAGTATTTGATATTTCCACACCCAAAAAAACAGCTCCAAGCTAGATTTACAGCACAAAATACCTATTCAGGCCTCTCCAGCTCTCTGTTTTCATTGACTTCCATCCTCTGCTTGTATATACGGAGCCCCTTCCTTGCTGAAAGAAAACAGTATTGCTGATAAGGGACAGCCTTATCTTAGCACGTCAATGCACCACAACTAGGGTTTTGTATACTAGTCTGATCCCTGTCACAGTGTTAACAAACATCTAATATGGGAGCTTTATTTCCACTCTAAAGACGGCCCTGAGGGTGCTATGTGAAATGCTTTCTACTTTTCATTTATACTTCCCTCAGCAGTTCCTTCCTTCTTTAAAGAAGTCCTTAAAATTCAGCCTTCTCTTTGTCCTGTCAACTACTTTTTAAACTCAGATCCTTGTGTGTGTACATATACTGTATATAGATATTTACATTTTCAATATTCTCTGCTGAGATAAATTACTAGCCTTTGCCACTTTCAAAGGATTATCTAGCACTGCATTTCTGTTTATATAACCACTAAAAACTAAACATGTATCCCCTCCCAGCAGCAATAATTAAGTTTACTGTGGTGTTTCCATTCCAGGTACGGGGACATGGCAAATACCACAGTCAAGGTAAATACTATGATGTAAATATTGGGATTTTTAATGGTGCTGCATGTGTAAAGCTCAAGGGGCAAAAAGTGTATGGGGTCCCTGCCTCCAAGGGTCTTGGGGGGGCTAACTCCAAATAATATGCATAGCACTACCCAAGGTGCTCAGCATCTTGCAGGATTAAGCCCTAACATATGAATGCTTTGTGAAAGAGGCAGGTCTTAGAACTGCCAGAATGTTTGTCTGTCCTTTGTACTTTAGAGCTCTCTTCCATGCTAGAGACCATCAGAACACTTTTGTAGATATTAATGAACGAAGAAGCTTCAACAAACCTGTGATCTAGAGAGGAATCAAGGTGCAGAAGTTAAAGGAACTACCCCAGGCCACATGGTAAATTGGTGTTAGCGCTGAGATTAGTACTCTGGAGATCTTAGTTTCCAGTATGGCATTGAATTACTAGTCCATTCTGTCTCCCTAGTCAAAATCTGATGCAGCTTCTATTTATTTTGACTTTTAACACAAAGCTGTTTATTTAAAGACAAACCCACCTGTCACAGGCTCTAGCCAATCTTCATAGGTACTGTAATTAATACTAAAGTTCATTGGAAAATGGGGGGTTCCACTACAGAATTTCAATTTTGGGGGTCAAAAATTTGAAAACTGGAAAAAAACGGGCTGAAAAAAATGTGATTCAGAAATGGCCTATGTTTCCATTTTTCCATATAGAATAGACACCCTATTCTATATGTGTAAGTGGACTACACTTTCATAAGACACCATGATCTCCCCATTGGGCAAGAGGCAGTGCATCATGGAAAATCATGAGAGATGTAGTCTGTGGAGGAAGCCTAGCCTATGGATGAGAAAAGGGATACAAAGCAGTTGAACTACAACTCCCATGAGGCACTGCTAGCAATTAAACCAAAAAAAAATAATAATTGGGTTTCTTGGGGGGTTTTGTTTTTGTGATGGTGGTCAGGAAAAATCAAACTTTTCCATGAAAAAGCAAGTAAGTGTCTAAACAAATGTTTAATAGTTAACCCAATTTTCCTTCAAAACAGTTGAGAGAGTCAACACATTTTTAGAATCAGAGAGGTAGCCGTGTTAGTCTGTAATAGCAGAGGTAAGGTGCCACAGGACTTTGTTACCAACACATTTTTAGTGCTTTGTGAACATCTATCTTAATATTTCTGACCTTTATTCTTGGGAACAGCTTCGACTACCACTTCTGTACTTTAATGCATTAGCCATAATGACTCTTTAATATAACATAATTTCAAGTGGACTGTAATCTTTAAGTGGCCAAGGGCCAGAATAGAGAACTCTATAGATCAGATATTTTCAGCTTTATATTCTGCCTCTCTTGCTTCTGCTATTTTTTCATCTCTGATGAATAGAAGACTTCATCTTTGTAAACGACATCAGGACAACACACACATGAATTGACTCCACCACAAGCTCCTCAGTAACACTCTCACTGTTTGGGGGAAGTAAATATGTGAATTTCAAAAGGCTGTTCTGTGTGGAGAATCTGTTTGGATTTGAACAGGAAGTGGGGAGTAGGCATATAGGTAGAAATATTAATGAAGTTTTTTATAAAGGCTTCATTCAAGGCTTTCAAAGAAAATATAACTCTTACGGGACCCACAGTTTATCTGCCAAGTCCAAGAATCTGGATGGAATTTTAAAAAAATATTTAAAGGTCTTCACAAGAAGTGAAGATTAAATGACAGACCTACCTCACAAAGTCACACATAAAATGTAAAGAGATCGAAGTTCGAAGAGGAGAGCAAGGTCTGCAGAATAAGGTTTGGGGTGTTCAAGTCCATGTGTATTGAGGGTATACTGGTGTGATTAAATTATAGGTCCTTCATGTTGTTTCACATTAGTGTGTGTAGGGGGCAGGCTTGATTGAGCTAGTGTGGATTACACTCAAAAAAGGCTTGCATACCCTTCTAAGTGGCAGGCCTATATAAGAGGATAAGAACCTACTACTACATTGCTAATGGAGTTACTCCTTTTAGTCAAGTGGTAAAGGCTCATGGTTTTGATGACCCATGTATGAAATTGTTGCATTCATGCCATGCTTGTTGCTTAAAAGAAGCAATGAAAACTAAGTGGTGTTAAGAACAAGGTTAAATAGATGTCCTAGAGCTGCCTGTTGTGGGAATTGAGACAAAAGTTTTATCAGGTGAACTGGACAGACTATTGGAGAGTACACTGAAGGAACAGATATGTGCTGGTATAGGGTGACCTAATAGGGAAGGTCATCAATCTCTAATAGGTCTATTCAGTTTCTAACTGAATTGATTTCCCAAATAATGACTTTGGCTCAGAAATGTCTAGTCCAGTTGTTTAGTGAAATGGTTTTCTTCACAGCAGAATGGAACAGTCATCTCTGCACCTTGAATTAAGGGTAGATGATGATTTAACAGGAGGTGTGTAGCTGGGTTGCACAGGAAGAGCCTGCATAAGGAAGTGACTCTGAGGTTCAATTATTTCCATAATCACATGCTTTTGGGGATGGTAATCTTACTGGTCCTTTCCTTGTATGTGCTTTGCCTTTTGCCTCTGTAAGGCCATTCCATCTGGACCACGTCACTGATGCTAGTGGAAATTGTACACTACTAAGAAGAAAGTAGTTATGGATTGTGATTAAGAGAAAAACTTCCTTCAACTGGACTCTGCTATAAGATTATTGACCATGGAATTCATGGTCCTTTCCTCTGTGCCTTAACCAGCATCTCATAGGGAAGGAAAAAGCAAAATCTCAACTATAAAACATTCAAACTTTTTCTTTGCTACCTTTCCTGAAGCATCCATTTGCAGTCTCTGATCTGCTTGCATATTTTTTAACTTGTACCCTATAGATTAGTTCTGCCAGAACTATTAATATTACTGATCCTTTCCCAGAGTGCACTACTTGAAAATACACACAGTAGCTTCCTTTTCTCTCCCTTTCTAGAGCAAGGCTGAGTGTTGCATTGTGCATGGCTTCAGACCTCACATCCTGGTTTCCAAAGCATAGATTGCCAGCAGAACAACTTGACTCTTTTTCTTCCAGACATTTCTTCCTCCCCACAACCTGGCATACCAGTGACTTTCAAAGTACTCCTTTTAGAAGCCCTCTCCTTAAATGGAATGCATGAGTGGCAATGTTTTACTCTCTATTTTGGGGCAATGTTGTTTGCTTTCTGCCCAAGTCTTCTAAGGTGTGCCCATGTACTAATGTGAATGTAATGGGTACCCTTTATAAGTGCATGTACAGGAAAGATAACCTTAAATTATTTCTACTGCAGTAGCACCTGGTGGCCACAATCTGGATCATGGCCCTGTCATGTGAAGTGTATAGAAGAAAAAATGGTTCCTGCCCAAAAGAGCTTACAAAAGACAAAAAATGGATACAATACATGGCGTGAACATAAGTAACAGTGAGATGATTACAATTTGTGTAAGTATTTTCACCTCCACTTTAGAATTGGGTAATTGATGTGTAAATAGATTAAGTGACTTGCCCAAGGATTCTCACAGAGTCTGTTGCAGAGACCCAGATCTTGGACCCAAATCTCCTGGATCCCACCAAAATATTGACCACAAGATCTTTCTTCCTTTGTCTAAAACCCTAATACTGCAAAAACTTAAGTATGTGATTAACTCCACAATAAGCCCGGTCACATGCTTAAATGTGTGGCCTAAGTAACATATATCTGCAAAATTTCAGGGTGAAATCCTGAAGCTATTGAAGTCAAATGGATTCCAGCGGGGGCAGAATTTTCTCCCAGGCTTTCTTTTTGAGACAAGCACCAGAATATTAAAGAGAGAACAAACACCATGTAGTTTTTTTTATTTTTCCTGTTGAGAGCAATGAATGGATGCATCTTTGTAAATCAAAGGGAAAGGGACATTTTATATAGTAAGCTTTAAAAATCTTGCACCCTCCTATGAACACCTCTGCTATGATATTTGCATAACATTCTCTACCTGTTTAAAAAATTCTGCTTCTACAGTTCTGAATCCAACATACTTTATTATGAATTCATGAGCGTCTTTGGTGCTCTGTTCCATTCCAAGGAAAAAAAACAACCATACCCTAATCTTTTACCCTTCACTTTTTTTTCTTCTTCATATGAGGTCATGAAATAGGCTTTCTAGACCTGCACGGTAATTGATAAGACTTGGCAGAAATCTGAAATAAGTTCATATTTACTTTTCTAGTCATACTTTTTAATACCAAAAGGGAACATTGCATCATCTAATTTGACTTCTGTATAACCTATTTTTTTTAAAAAAGTACTTAGATTGTAAGCTCTTTGGGACAGGGTCCATGTTTTTGTTTTGTACAGCATCTAGCAAAATTGGGTCCAGGTTCATGACAGAGAATATTAAGGCATTAGTGCAATACAAATAATATATTTACAATACAGTAAAACCTCGATTTAATGGACTAATTCGGGCGAGGGGGTGTCCGTTAAATCAGAAAGTCCGTTATTTAATAATAATAAAAAAACAACGAGCTGTCGGAGCAGCAGCCCTCCCCGCCACAGGGCCGGGGCGGCAGCTCCGCAGCCTGCCCGCTGCCAGGACTCGGGCGGCAGCCGGGAGCAGTCAGCCAGCCCACCCGCTGGCGGGAGCCGGCAGCCAGCCTGCCCGCTGGCGGGAGCCGGCAGCCAGCCAGCCCGCTGTCTGGACCCGGGCGGCAGCCGGGAGCCAGCCCGCTGTCTGGACCCGGGCGGCAGCCGGGAGCCGGCAGCCAGCCCTCGACAAATGGATTTCGGATGCATCAGACTTGCTTAGAAATTTTGTCCGTTGCATCCGAAGTCCGTTAAATCGAGGTCCGTTAAATCGAGGGTTTACTGTACTGGAGTTCTAGTTAGTTGCCATGTAATACTGCAGGCTACCAAGACATGGTGACTCATTTTGCTACAGACTGGACTCTAGAATAAAAATCAAGTGGGACAGGAAGTTGTTGTTGACAACAGACATAGTTATTTCCTGACTTTGTCAAATGTGAAACAGCCCTTAAGTAAAGCCTGTTTGCAAACATACTTCTCTATTTAGTCAGACCTCATTAACTCAGCCCTGGTCTACATGGGGGGAGAATTGATCTAAGATATGCAACTTCGGCTACATAGCTGAAGTCAAAGTATTTAGGTGAACTTACTGCGGCGTCTTCACAGCACTGAGTCGATTGCTGCCGCTCCCCAGTCAACTCCGCTTGCGCCTCTAGCGGCAGTGGAGTACCGGAGTCGACAGGAGAGTGCTCGGGGATCGATTTATCGACTAGACGCGGCAAATCAACCCCTCCGAAAGATCAATCGCTACCCGGCTGGTAGTGTAGACCTGCCCTCAGACTGCTAGGATAGGAGGCAAGGATCTGGGCCAGGTGTGTCCATGAATGGTGCTGGCAGTAGCTGGGAATACGACCTGCCTCCAAGATATGGCAGGGTTGTGTGACTGTACTTCAATTTCACTCTGGGCAAAAGACGCTCAGGGACTGCTCTTCATTTGTTTCTCTTCTTAGGCTGTGACTTTCTTAGAGTAAGGACTGCTTCCCTTGAGTGCTTGGAAAATGCCAAGCATATAGTGGGTGCTGCTACAAATAAAATAAGGAAAATATGCAAATTGTCTCTCTGGCTTTGTCCTGACTGCCCAAAAAGGTATGTGGTCACTATGAGATAACCCATGTGAACTAGCCTGTTGGAAATCCCTAGTAGAGACAAAGAGCTGTAGTTTTTAATGCTCAATAAACCAGGCAGACTGAGCCACGGGTGGAGGCATAATGCTGACCTTAGCTAGCTACCTTATGGTAAAAAACACAGTGCCTTTCTCCACTAAGATTTGAGAGTGAGAGAACTATGGCGTGTTAGTTATTTTGCAATTAAAAAAAAAGACACACACACAGACCCCTTTTTTTGCAGTGACGACAATCTCTGCGCAGGGCAATATCTACCCTTGGGTCAAAGAGGCAGACCAGCTTTTCTATTTCTGTGAGACTGATTCTGATCTCCCTTACCCTACTGTAACGCTGTTGACTTTGCTGGAGTTATTCCTGGTTAGCACCACTGTAAATGAGTTCAGAGGTAGGCTCCTTATCTGTAAACTTAATGTATGGTGACAGCTTAGGTAGATAATAGCTTAGGAGTGTGTTCTATGAACTCTGTGTAGTGCCACTGGGTTCTGTCACACAGGTCGTGTTCTTTTCTCATATCTCTGACCTACGTGTTCTAACCCATTTTCTCAGGATGTGGAGGTGTGCTGGGGCTGTTGTTAGAATACAATGTATTTGCTGGTATAGTGCCCTCAATCTGCCCAACTTCAAATTCTCACTACTAGCCGAGCACGGCTAGCTGTTCCTTTACTTCTGTTAATCCTGGCTCCATTGAAGCCCATGACAAAACTCCCATTGACTCCAGTGGGGCAAGAGTTCTCTATTTCCAGTGCTGAAGTATACAAGTTCCATTCCCATCATCCATTCCTTAGGTCAGAAGTGAGGAAGTCATTTGCATTATCTATGTGTGCACAGATATAATAGTGATGAGTTTAGTAGTTATTTATACCAAAGTGATAGGAATGTCAGGCATACTCAAACAACGTATAATAAGACCTAAAAGGGATATAACTTTTTTGCTGTATCTCTTTTTATGATCTTTAGGTTATGGTTAGTGTTGACTCCATTACATTTTATGGATACAAATTGTTTCAATGGCACATTGTGTATAGAACTACCTTGAGTCATAACCTAACCCAATTTAACGGGATGTTTCAGTCATAATCCCCTCTGGCCATGGCTTTATCTTCACTAGATCTCTGTTCTTCAGCTTGGTGAAAGACCAAAATATCGCTATGTGCAGAGTTTAAAAATAGGGGAGGGTATACTCCCTCAACACTTGATCTTCAAATAGATCAAAAGTATTCCCAAGAAACACGGGCTACAACTAGATAATAAAATCAGTAAGGAGGCTATGTTCCAGAGTAAGCCATAAAAAGAGAAGCTGAGATTTATTCAGGGTATCTTAATTTGTAGACTAAGGAAATTGTGTGAAAATGGCCTCTCGGTCTGAACATTTTTTGTGTGTGTGACTAGTTGCTGAAACACCCAAGACAGGGTGCATATTTTGGCCCATTGGATAAACAGAGCCTAACATGAGTAGCAACATCTTATTCCCTCCCTTGCTATATAAACTGATGGTGATTCATCCACCAAGACCACCAAGCTGGCTGAAATATATTTGGGGCTAGTTTTGTGGAATAAAAAGATCAACTTGGGACAGCAAAGCAATGAGCAGATGCCAACACTCCGTGGTGGGCACAGAGACTGGTAACTTGTCTTGTAAGTGGTCAGATTGCCTGGCAGAAAGGAAAGGTACTTGAAACTGCTGCTGATTTTGCAAAAGAGCATTGTGGCCCATTTTGGTGATGCAATGTGTTCCTATCTGTTCTATTAAGTTTCCATACTTTTTTTTTTTTAAACCACCCTATTTTATAAGTTAAATAGCACAGAAGCTGTTTGGACAGGAAAGTGTAATTTAAAAAGTAATCTAACAAAAGATGGCTCTTAGCCAAATTAATAATGTGACTAAATGTGACTAAAAAAAGTGTCTCTTCTTGTAACACTTGCAGTGCTATCGAAATAACAAATAGCAGCAGCGACTCATTCTGTGGAGTCCATTAGTGCTTATGTAGAGTGTATTATGCACTCTGTATCCTGCTGTCTTACGTCTGAGCTAGGATGAATCAAACAGTATTGTCTGTGACTTCAGGGGAGTTATTATTTAGGGCTTTAATTTCATGCTGTGGAAAGACAAAGGGACACTTTTTAAAGATTTATAGCAGAACTCTGGAGCACTGCTAGAGAGAGCATTTCCGTTCTTCCCCTGTAAAACTGATCATGATTGTGACAGCTTTCAGAAATAATCCAAAGTGCTCATTTATTATAACAGGAACATCTCTGGTTCCAACTTTTTTTTTTTTTTCCTGATCAATGTCCAAAGACTTTTGTAGGTGGAAGAGGTAGTTGGATCAAAGAGTATATGACAGGCATACAAATGAGTTCAAGCTGCTACATTCAAATCCAGATACAAATTTAAACCAAGCTTTGATGGTGTTTGGGATTCCTGGTTGCAGTTCTGTAGACAGCAGTGAGTGCATGTGAGCTGGGATCTGGACTGAATGTGAAATGTATGTTTCAAAACTAGAGACTAACCCCAAATCTTCCCTGACAACTCCGTTTGTTTTCCTACATTTCTATTTATCTAAATTCATTTTGCAAGCAGGAAATACGAGATTAAAAAACAAGCAAATCTTATTGCTGAAGGAAATGGAGTAGGGAACACCCAAATCTCTGGCTATTTGTCCAGCCTCCTGAAGAGTAAACAACTGTAAGAATGTAAAACCTTTGTTTTCTGGACTAATTGTTCAAAGCAGGGTGTTTACAGCTTGCTGAGAATGATTTGATAGAAAATGTAAATCCCCCTAACTCTGCCATCTCATGTTTCCCCTTGCCCTCTCTCTAGCCAACTCCTTCCCGCCTGTCAGAGTACTGTTGACACCCATAAAGGTCCCAAACATGACCACTGGGTTGGAATTAGAACCTGACTTAACACCCTTCAATGGGTGCTTTATGTGAGGTCTGATCCAAACCACGCTGAAATGTATAGGATTCTTTCTATTAACTTCAATGGGTTTTGGATCAGACCCTATGGTCACACACTATTTTGAAGCTCAATTCACTCTGTAGAGTGCTTTGAGATTCTCAGGTGGTATGTGTTTAGGAAGGACTGATTCTTAAGCAGTGACTTTTCTTACTCATTTTGTATCTGTATTTTCTATCTATCTAGGTTTCTATGCAGTGCTCTCCATGTAGTATCTAAGAGGTGTGATTATTTCCCCCCCCTAGAAATGCAATACAATATGCCTATTAGCCACATTCTGGTAGTTATAACCAAAGAAGAATGTACTTAACTTGGTTTGCTTTGGAAAATCTGCTTTTGTATCTCTTCTTTGCTTTTAAATCCAGAAGGGACAATTACAATTATATTCTGACCTCTTGCATAGTACAGGCCATAGAATTTTGTCCAGTGACTTTCTACGTCTAACCCAGTTGAGGAATGTAATGTATTCAATACTCAATTCTCTGTTTAAATGTGTCCATTATAACTAAAGAGTGCTATTTCTGTAAATGTGTACTTGTGGGAATATCATCTGAAAGCTTAATCATTGCTGTAGGGCCAGTTGGAGTCTCCACATCCAAACATCTGCACATTTTTGGAGTGCTGGGAAATGAATTGTTATCCAGATCCGAATTTCACAACTGGCCTGTGTAAACAGAGCTCCAATTTCTTGTGCTAGTAAAGAGGAAGATATAATCTTGGTATGGGAAGTTTCCTATGGGTCAGATTTTTCAAAGGTTTTTAGGTGCCTAAAGATGCAGATGGGTGCCTAGTGGGATTTTCAAAGTTTAGGCACCTAAATCCCATTGAAATTAGTGGGAGTTGGACATCTAACCTGCTTAGGCACTTTTGAAAATTATGTGCATCTTTAGGTGCCTAAATACATTTGAAAATCTGGACAGATGCCTCTGAGCATGGCCAGTGTGAACTAGACATTTCAGAAGCTGGTGCAAGCTATACGTGAGCTGGGTTCTTGTGCAGACAGAAGTACTGTGGTTTCTCTCCATCCTACCTATCTCCTTAGTTCTTTACTAAATGTTGCCTCTACCATGAGTAAACAAAATGCAAAGCCCTGTTCTCCTGCGGCGTAACTGGAGTACAGGAACCACCCACATTCTATGGCAAGAAAACTGGGCCACTGCATTTGAATTGAAAAGGGGTGTGTGTGTGTGTGTGTGAGAGAGAGAGAGAGAGAGAGAGAGAGAGAGAGAGGCCTGTTTTCTATTAGAAGTTATACTTCTAATATAGCAAAGTTCCCATTTATTTCAATGGTTGAGAGTCAGGCCCCTATAGATTTTTTTTTCTTCTTTTTCTAATGACCAATTAAGTCCCACTGCACAGAATCCTTTTTAACTGATCCTCTGAGACTTTTTTTTCCTGTGCTCTACTAATTTAATGCATTAATTTGGCACATAAGAGGTGGAGCCCATGATATCCTGTTCCTGAGGAAGGAACATCGGGGAACATTGCAGCCCACTGTTCCAACCTTAGGAATATTTACTGTAATTAGAAAGTGCACTTGTTGAGTCCTCAATTAATTAGGTAAAGCTGCATCTTCTGAAAACAGATGAAAGAGTTACTGTGTGGGAGGAAGAAGAAAAAACCTAAACTTTAAAGGATGAAAGGGGAAAGATAATGAGCGCTGGAAAACAAATGGTGTTAATGAAGCTATAGAGCAGTCATAGGTACGGATCTGTTTAAAGCTTAAATTGTAGCTGCTATTTTTTAAAATTGGCTGTAGAAGAAGTTGCCACAGCTGTTCTATAGAACGTTTCATGTAATTGTGTGTGTGTGGGGGGGGGGGTGTTTTTAAAGCAGATGATGAAAAATCCTATAGGTTAATGTTCCAAATTTATTATAGTAGTGCTTAAGGACCAACCATGTATAGGTTCCCCACTAGATGCTGTAAAATCACAGATAACTATCTCTGCCCTGAGGTGCTTCCTAAGTAGCCAAGAGAGGTACAACAGGGTGGGGGAATGGTAGAACACACAAGCAGAGCTAGGTGATTGCAGCAAACACCTTAGTTCTGTGGATTATTTTTGTGTGTGTGGTTTTAGTTGGGGGAGGGAGGAATAAGCTAAATGGAAATTGAAAGAATAGAGTATTTGGAATGGGCAGGAGTGGGTGTGGAGTGAAGCTGAGGTGAAGAGACTGTTGGGTCCAACCTTCACCTTTTCCACTCCGAACAGACAATCACCTCAGGGCAGGGAAAGTTCCCTCAAAACTGTAGAAAGTTCTCCATGTCCAGAGGTCCCTGCTTTGGCAGCTTCTGCAGCTGTTCCTGGCAGCTGGAATTTGACTGGTTCCTCTCTACAGTTTCCCCCCACCCCCACCCCCAAGGCTGTATGAGGATGGGCCCACTCGAAACCCTGCTCCTCATCCTTCATTGTTTCTCCATATTTTGGGGTAGTTAGGTGAAACCACAATCTGATTTTCATGTCTAATTCCCTTAATCCATTCTGGAACAAACAAAATGCATGGGTCCAAAGGTTCCCTTGGGGTTTTTTGGGGGGTGTGGGATGGTTTCAAAATCTGGATTGTGGCAGGGTGCTGGCCAGGAGTGCCTGAGCCAGCCCTGCGGGCCCTTTAAGAGGGAGCACCAGCCTGCAAACCCCCGGGCAGGAAGGCTAATTAGCCACCTGAGGTGCAGGCCAATCAGCCTGCATGAGTTGCACCTGGCAGACTCCTCTGGGGGATATAAGGCTGCCAGGAATGAAGCCCAGTGTGGTGGTGGTGTCTGAGCTATCAAGAGCTGTGTGAGTGTGTTGTGTTTGAGCTATCAAGAGCTGAGTGTGTTGTTTGAGCTATCAAGAGCTGTGTTTGCATTATTGTATTCGGGGCTGAACTATATAGAGTTTGTAGAGCCAGAACCTGTGGAGCTATTTAGAGCTGGGTATTAATGAGCTGTTTAAGAGCTGGATATTAATGAGTTGTATATTAATGAGCTACTTAGAGCTGGATGTTAATGAACTGTTTTAACCTGTATATATTGGTGGTGGGGTCCTGCACTGTAAATTAAAGGGCACTGTTGGAGTAAAAAAGGGTTTCCTGTGTGTTCCTGACGAGGGGTGAGAGAGCAGTCTGTCACAGGATGTAGATCAAAATTTAGTAACACTGGTCTGTTTCTAAAAGGAAGTTAAATCCTTCTGGTTTGCAAGAGATTTTTAAAAGCCCCCAGTCCCCATCTAATTTGACCACTCTTCTGTTTTTCTTCAGATCCAAAATCTCAAAGCAAGAATGAAAATCCAGGTTCTAAAACAGAACTGTCAAGTTTCACATGGTTACAATGCAAAAATACACACACCGTTATTGTTAATCCCACATGTTTAATCCCCAAATCATGAGATTTTTTTTTGTTTGTTTAAAGATACATTTTGGGTTAATTTTATTTGCATTCTGTTTTCAATTAATGGTTTTTCAACATCATCTTCACACTCATGGGAGAAAATTTTGTTTCTCTTTTTAAATGTAATTGCCTGGTTTCAGGAATAGAAATGGCTTTAAGAAATATGCTGGATATCATGAGAGCTGTGCTAAAATGATAGTTCGCAACACCGATTGCATCTCCAAAACAAGAGCTTGACTGAAACCTTAGCCAAGATTTGCTGGAAAGATTTTGTGAATGTTGGCAGAGTTTTGGCATTGACAGGCAAAGTGGCTGCAGGGTTTATTACAAAAGTTTATCGTGGTTCTAAACAACACTACTCAATCAAAAACTCATTTGGTGCATGGTTGTATGAAAGTAAAAAAGGCTCCTTGTTGACCAATCCATACTTCATCACTGTAGATAGATAAATAGACTTTCAACTGTCTGGGGCTTTTTAAACTCCTCTCTTCTGGAATGTAAATGCAAGAATCTTTCAGATGCTTCTGATGAAAGTTTATATTCAACTGATGACTACATACCAATTTCCAGGGATTCGTAATAACAAAACAAGCCATTCTGTTCAGAGGCTGAAAGAACCCTTCTTTCACGGTTCTGCCTTTCAGTGCAATTTTCAGTCATCTTTTTTTCTTTGCAGGAATACAAATTTAGTTTCATGAAGGATAAAGACTTTTTTTCCCCATGGAACAGAATGAGTTGTGTTTATATATTTTCAAAGCTGTGGAATATTCCTAACAAATGCATTTGTTTAATGCCACAGGATTAAGTATTGGCAAACTTTGGAATCCGACTTTTTGCTAAATGCTAACCTGGCTTGCACTCCACTGCACAGTAGTCAGACTCTCTGTAACTGGAGCCTTTGGGCTGAGGAGAAGTTTGATGATTATGCCAGGAAATGGATTACTTTGAAAACAGAAACACACAAAACACGTGGAGGTGGGGGTGCTTGGATTTGTATCTGTTAACGTAAATGCAATCTTTTCAAAGAGGCTTTCTGATCCCAAGTGTAGGAGCGGCTAGAATAGATGCTCGGCTATTGCTGCTGCTGTCATTTCATTTATCTCTTGGCTTCACAAATGTTAAAACAAAATCTAAACATTCAGATCTGAGGAAGCTGCTGCCTCTGTCCTCTTACACTTTCATTCCAGCTGCATTTAGCTCTTCTTGGTGCTCTTATTCCTGCTTACCAACTGATACTTCAGCTCAAAATGCATTGCTTAATGTGTTTTGACTCATTTGCATATTATTTTCCCAAATGAGCAATTTAACCTTTTACTAAAAATGAACCGCATGCAACTCTGTAAATATCTTGGGAAGCTTTGCATGACAGACAACTTCTGAACTGCATTGGTTGATCTTTTCAAAGCCATCTCAGGGATTTAAATCCAAATCTTCCATTAATTTTAATGACTAGCGGAAGAAGCGGGTCTAAATTCCCTAGACTGAGGTCTCTGTATACCAAATCCTAACCCTTGTTTAACATTGTTTAATGTTGGACAGTAAACTGGCTTATGTTGACACCTTTGGCCCATTTATTTAATCTAAATTAATACAACAGAACCCAGCCATCCTGGCTCTCTGATCTAACCACTGGACAGTGCTGCACCTAATTACATTGATCGGGGTGGCATCTGTTGCATACGTTTGGCAGTTCTTTACACCACCATACACCAGCTTTCACCACATTGCGATCTCTGAATTTGGCCCATGGACTCTAATTCCACAGATGTCCAATGAGAAAAGACTTGGACCTGTTCTGAGCTAAACCAATCAGTGAGAAGCCAGAGAGACTCTGCTGCATCTCAGTTTAGTGAGGAAACACCTGGATTCTGTCAGACTACAGTGTAAAATCTGAGAGAAATGTAGATCCTCCACCATTCAGAGGCAAAACAGCTGGATCCAAGCACTGTTTCACATCATGAATGTTAGATCTTGTTGGCTCCCATAGATGCTTAATTCAGAACGTTCCATGATTGTGCCAGAATTACACAGTATGCAGCGTTGTTAGCTTTTTACCATGCTCTGTTTGGTGAGTGGTATGAACCAGCACGGCACAGGAGGAATACTAGTCACAGTATGTGAAGACCTGTGGTTACACCATTGGTTAACCTAGTCAGAGGCACAGTACGTGGAGAGCTGTTTTGTGAAAGTATCTTTCATTCCAGAGTCCATGTGGTCTAGTGGTTAGAACCAAAGGCAGGAAGCAGAGGAGAATTGGGGTTCTTCTAATCCATCCTGAGTCACTTACACAAGACATTTGTGCTCCCTGTGCCACCTAAGTCAACCCGGAGGCTGCTGCATCTGGATTTGCCTTATAGGAGGAGGGAAAAATTGTTCATCCTGAGAGCTGTCAGTTGAGATACTAGTCCATTGGTTCTCAAAGTGGGGGTCGGGACCCGGTTTTGCGGGGGTCACGAGCCCCTGCTGCCTGCAGCTGGCCCCTACCCCTGCCGCAGGCTACTGACATCCGGCTCCCCCGCGAGCTCAGTCCCGGTCATGGCAGGCTCCCCATGCCCCCCCCTCCCCCGGCTGGCTCCAGGCACCCCTGCGAGCCTAGGCCAGTTGCAGCGGGCTCCTGGCACCCCCCGCCCGGCCCCGGCCGGCTCCATGCGCCCCATCTTCAGGCAGCCCCAGCCCCTGCCCCCGAACTTCTGGAACCCCCCACCACCAATCTGGCCCCTGCCATGGTGGGCTGCAGGCAGAAGCCCCCCCCCCCCCCCCCAGCCTGATCCCTAAGGTGGGGTCGCACTTAGAGACCTGGTGTCCAAAAGGGGTCACCAATACAAAAAGTTTGAGAACCACTGTGCTAGTCTCTTTAACTGGTCATTTCTTCTGTCTCTGGAAAATTACAGGAACAGATGGGGTCTCCGTGTGTTACTTAGATGGGAGGCTATGTGATAACAGTATAAAGGATCTTCATGAAGCTGTCACTCTTCACGTGTGGAAAAACTTCATTTCCATTTTGGGAAAGGACGGATATAAGATAATTGACAAATCCTCCAGCTATGCCAAGGCTTTCTGGGTGTTCACAACAAATAGAAATAGAATTAGGACAGTAACAGCAAAAGATAGGGAAAGCACCAGTCTATAGAATGGATAAAAGTGTGTGTATGTAAATATATAATATGGAATTTAGAAACTGTGTCTGAAGTGACTTGCTATGTAGAGGGCCTAGCCCAAGATTTTCAAACAGTGGATTAAGGTGCTTCCATTTTTTTTGGGTGTCCAACTTGAGATACATTTAAAGGGAATAGAATCAGAGAGGTAGCTGTGTTAGTCTGGAATAGCAGAGGTAACAAAGTCCTGTGGCACCTTAAAGACTAACTATAAAGTTTTGAAACATAAGCTTTTGTGGGCTAATACCCACTTCGTCAGATGCAGGCAGTGGAAGTGTCCAGAGGCAGGTATAGAAAAGTAGGCAAGAACCAGGTGGGAGGTAACAAGGTTAGTCCAATTAGGCTGAACCAGCTTGTTATCTCCAATCAGGGAGGGTGGGTTATTCTTCTAGCAGTTGAATGGTGGGTGTGAACATGGAGAGAGGAGAAGCTATGTTTGTAATTAGCAAGCCATTGTAGGTCTTTGTTCAATCCGAGATTGTTTGTGTTAAATTTGCAAATGAATTGTAGCTCTGCAGTTTCCCTTTGCAGTCTGGACTTGAAGTTTTTTTGCTGTAGTATGGTGACCTGTCCAGGCAGGTTGAAGTGTTCTCCTACAGGTTTTTGTATATTGCCATTCCTAATATCTGATTTGTGTGCATTTATCCTTTTTCGTAGGGACTGTCCAGTTTGGCCAATGTACATAGCGGAGGGACACTGGTGGCATATAATGGCATATATGACATTGGTTGATGTGCAGGTGAATGAACCAGTGATGGTATGGTTGATCTGGTTAGGTCCTGTGATGGTGTTGCTGGTGTAGATATGTGGGCAGAGTTGGCATCGAGGTTTGTTGCATGGATTGGTTCCTGAGTTGGAGTTATTGTGGTGCGGTGTGCTGTTGCTGGTGAGAATCTGTTTAAGGTTGGCAGGTTGTCTGTGTGCCAGGACTGGCCTTCCTCCCAAGGCCTGTGAAAGTGAGGGATTATTGTACTTCATTCTCAGAAGGCCAGGAGCTCGGCACTTCCTGAAAATTAGGCCTTTTTACAGTGTCTCAACTGAGGCACCCAAAATCATGGCTGCGTTTGAAAAATATTGATTGAAAGGTGCAATTTCCATCTATGTTTGGGAGCTAAACTAGAAGGCTCTAGTTTCCATTATTTTGACAGGCTAATGTTGTTTTAAAGTGAATTGAGCTGAAACATAAAGAAGGGTCCATAGAAATATAAAGCAGGTTTTTAATTTCATACCCAAGTTGCGCGCGCGCACGCGCGCACACACACACACACACACACGATTCTACAGTAATCACCCTCCACATTTAAGTTGCTGTGTAGACCACCAACATTGCAAGCCCCAAGCATTCAAAAATTTGAATCAGCAGGAAGCACAAAAGGCATCTGGGTTTCATTGGCAGAGAAAATCACCATTTTAATAATCAAGGTGCATGTTCTCCGCTTTGACTCCTATCCTGGAAACAACATCCAGTGATTAATCTATTCCTGGCTTTGTTCTTTTTGTGACCAGGGAATTTGTCTATGGAGCACTTTATTTCCTGCTTTTGGAGAGGTTAAGCAAGGCTAATTATTCGGTAGCCTGAATTTCTATAGTGGGGAGATGGAATAGATAACAAATTAGATGCAAATGTTTGTAGCCTAAAAGGCCACAAACTGTAGCTGGTTTTAAAACCATTCAGTTGAGTAAAAGCTTTGTGTATGTTCTTCTGTCAGTCAGGATCTGTGGATCTGCTTTGTTTAGCTAGACAAAGCATTGGAGAGGAAGGACCTGATATTTTTTTTCTCCAACAGTGTAAATTGGGGATAGCTCTAGTACGGAGTTACAGGGGGGTGGGGGGTAAACTTGATGCAAGTGATATGAGAAACTGAGCAGTATGGGCTGCTGTTGCCAATAACCAGCCCATTATGGTTTAGCTTGTGTTCTGTTTTACTTTGCCATTCCACAGCTAGAGACATTTCATCACATTACCTTGGCCCCTGCTATTCACAAGAGCAGAGAATAGTGAGCCTCTGCCTATAAATGCTGCGTTGCAGTCACATATCTACATCTGTTTAAGCACTCCACCCCAGGTCCACATTGCATTGGTGGTATCACTGTGGAGTACATTTTTCTGCTGACTTCCTTGGAGCTTTTACTGATGCTGGCTTCTGGGCATGTCTCATAAGGTGGTTTTCGATGGACTATCTGTAAAACAAATGGAGTATCAGATAGGATGTGCCGTGGGCACTGGACTATGTTGTTAAGAGAGATTTCCTGGGCATACTTGCCATAAAGTTCAGCGTGAAAACTGTTAATTCACTCTAGTGTATTTTGTCTTTACAAAAGCCTTTTGCCCATCCAATGTGTCAGCTGGGGAGTAGCTCACACCAAAGCATGTCACGTGAACAATACAGGTAATGGTTTCAAAAACTACAGCTCACTGGAAAGAGACCCAAGATGATCACCTACTGTGATCACTCCATTAAACTGGGTGAACCCTCAGTAAGGAATAACTGCTGCATTGTAAAGACAACAACATCCAGCCCAGGATCCACTGACGGCACAGAAAGCAAGGGAAATACTTTCATTCCATTCAAAATGAAAGCGTGGGGCCTTTAATCGTGCAATATCTGCTCCTGACCCTATGTCTTGTAAGAGAGTGTCTTTAGGGACAAAGATTATCTGAATCAAGTCTATTGTAATGAATCTCATCATCCCTCTACATGCACCCCTTCTGGGAATGATTAAATATCAACACAGGCTATTGGCTACAGTAGGAAACAGGAAGCCAGGACTCCTGGGTCCTATTCCCGGATCTGTCACTGACTTGCTGAGCGACTTTAGATGACTTACGTAAAGCCAGGTTCTGACACGTATGCACCTTACTCTGTGAGCAGCCCCACTGGAATCTGGGATCGCTTAAGAAGTAAGGGTAATATGCTAGGTGAGTAAATTCAGCAGAATGCAGCCTTTAATTTCTGTACCTCAGCTTCTTTACCTATCAGAAGTACAACGCCCATCTCAGAAGAGTGTTGGAACGTAAGACGGGCTGTACTGGGTCACACCAAAGGTCCATCTAGCCCACTGAATTACATAGTGAAGAAAGTGGCTCTTTTCGGCATACAAATAATTGTAGCCAGTAGTCCTGGTGCTAGGTGCTTGGAAGGGTAACTGTGCACAAACCCACCTTGTAAAACCAAGCTTTAACTAGCTCTGTAAGGAGAGCAGCTCTCCCCAGCTTTGTCTTGCTTATGCACTGTGATCTGAGAAGGCAGGCAGGCAAGGCGTGCCTTTCTGCTCTGGTGCTTTTAATAAGCAACTCCCAGTTGTGGGTGTTTGATGTCAGTTTGTTACCTTTACTTCGTGTAGTTATTTCTGGCGAAGGGAAGATTAATCCTTCAGTGGGTGTTCGGTTTGTTAATAACTATGATTGAGTTTTTGTGGTTCCCTTACAAACTCTGGAATCTATAATTTTCAGTAAGCTACCATCCCAGTATTCCTAGAGGGAGAGGGTGGTCTGCAGAGAAAATAAAAATAAAATAATAAAAATAAAATCAAAGCCATCGGTGCCACTTACAAATATTTTAATTCAATGTTTTCCTTTTTTTAAGCTTGCATTTCTTGCTATTTTACCAACTAACTTTGGAGAGGAAAAATCCTGTACAGAAACTTGCTTATGTCCCTTGGTTTTTCCTGACCTTCCATTATTAAACAAGTACGGGTGAAGGGAAAAACAGCACAGACAAGCTGCTTATTTTCTTCACAAGCTGTCTCAGTGACACTGTATTTGGGACAGGCATTTTTTGTTCTTGTTGGGTGTGTGTTTTTGTTTTTCCTCTCATCATTTGAACTGCAAACTCTTGGAAACTTACAGAATGGAATGGGTGTTTAAAGGAAAGAAATATGGGCTGAGGGATTGGGAAGCAGGATTCTTGGTTTCTTTTCCCTGCTCTGCTGCTCATTTGCTGCATGACCTTGGACAAGTCATTCATGGCCTGATTTTTAGTCATGGTGAGCATGCCCAGCTTTGGCTCTATGAGCGAACAACACCTTTGAAAATCAGGCCATTTAAACTACTTGGATTTTCAGTATATCTACCTGTTAAAAGGGGGGAAATAACTTACCTGGCTCACATGGGTGTTACATTTGAGATCACATTCATAATTGTAAAGTACTTTGAGATCCTATGAGGAAAGGTGCATTAGAAATGCCTGCCAAGTGTTGTTTGTAATAACAATCTAGTCATTGTGTGGTTGGTGGTGACTGGCACATTGTTGGAGGTGGGGCGGGGGGGGTGAGAAAGAGGGAGCAGTGAGAGAGTGAGCTGGGCACTACTTTCCTCCATGTTATGAGTTAGCTCCTTGACCTAGTCTGACCATGGGACAAGCACGTAAACTCCTTTTAAAAAAATGAGGACATTATGGTCACTCTGGTATTTACAGATAAACAAAACTAGGCACCTATTTAAAAATGCTGGGCTGAATTTTCTGCCAGCGCAGATGGGTGCAAGTCTTGAAATGAGTGGAGTTATGTCAATTTATACCAAGAGGGAGGTGGCTCTTCCAAGCTCCCCCGACATACGTTAACAAACAATATCAACTCAACCCAGGAGCTAGTTCAGCACCCCCTTTCCAACAGGCACCAGTAGAACACCCACAGTCCCCTTCTGGCTCAAGACTACAGTATAGATATCTTGAAGAAAGAGGACTGAAAGTCCCTTTTAGAAGGGATGTAATATAATGACCCTATTATTTAAGGTTAAAAATTTGAGATACTTTTGAAAGAAAAAGCATACATAAAAGAATGGCTTCTTGTTTCATCCTTAATCAAATCCAAGAGATCCTAATCATGAAAGTAGACAGCAAATTACTCTAGTTGGCTACCATGTTTGACTTTTCAGTGTAAGCTTCTTCTCAGCATTAGCGAGTTGCATGGGATTTGGCTGAGCTAAGCTACCTCTGTGGGCACAGGAGACAAGATCAGAGAAGCTAATTCTATGATTAATTCCTTAAATTAGAGAGTTTATGATTCGTACATAACACACATGCCCTGGAGACTAGATATGGGGAAATAAAGATCTACGAAGCCATTTGCCATAAGCAGGTAAAAAGCAAATCCCTTACTGAAAGATCTTCTTTTTAATGGAAGTGCCTGATAGGAGAAGTTGTGTTTTGCAGTGGGCATATACTGTTGTGTGTTTTTTGTTTTTGTTTTAAATCTTATTAAATTCAGAACCTATTCCAAAGCCCATTAAAGTTAAAGGTAGCCTTTCCATGACTCTGGTGAGCTTTGGGTTAGATCTCTACCATGGGAGAGCAACAGCAACACTGGTTTAGACTATTGCTAGAATGGGAGCCACTTCTAGTTCCTAAGTGTTCTGTCCAAATCTGAGAAGTGCTTAGTACACCTTGAGCTTTTAGGGGGAGTGGAGGGTATTCAGCACCTTACATGACTGGGCTTTTCTAAATAAATACAGTGAAAGGTCGATCACTGTACACTGTCCAATTAACTTTTGTTCACTGATGGAATCTCCTGCTGTGTGGTCACTGCCTGACGAAGAGCATGCTATCCAATTATGTTTAAATTAAAAAAAACAAAAACTTCTACAACATCAGTTTCAATCACTTCATTTTATTTCACTCTCCTCTGGGGAAGAAGGGATTCCGTTCACTGTTGGGTATATAAATATTGACTTGATTTTTTGGAATTGGAAGAACACACACACAGCCCGGTCTCTCATTAGTCCTAATCCACACATCAGTAAATATTCCCCTTCTGCAATGGACCCAGTTTGTGGAGCTTTACAAAATACCGTTGCCATGGTGGAGGGGTGGAGTGAGAGAGCACAGAAGTGAAGAGTTTGCTTGCTTCAAGAAAGAAGGCCTATTAGCCATGATGTAGATATATAAATTCCCATATAACATAGTGGGCATTTCAGCACAGAATCCCAATAAGTCATAATATATTAATGTATATATTAATCAATTTAACCAATCAATTTAATGTTAACCCTCAAATTGAGCCATATGCATATGTAACTGGCTACTATATTCCAGGAAATATGGTTAAATTTGAGGATTAATATTAAATTTTTTGGTATGGCACTTTTATAGCCAGATATAACTGAAAGATTCCTAATGAACTTCACATATGAAGTTAGGACTGGTTGGGAAATGAAGTCACACTTCTTCCTGTAAATGTAGTGTAGGGTTTATTAGCAACTGCATAGGAAAATAAGACTTCTGCATTTATCTTTATTTGTAGAACACAAAGATCTTGACACATAGGAGGGTTGCTATCATTATCTCAATTTCATACATGGGGAAACTGAGGCACAAAGGGGTGCTATAACTTGCCCATGGTCACATAGTAGGTCAGTACCAGAGCTAGGATCTCCTAGCTCCAAGGATAATGTCCTAGCCATTGGACCACACTACTTCAAGACAGAGAAACCCTGCAGTTTGAAGACTCAACCATTTAGAAGCCAGTTCGATACTTTACTAACTATTGACTGATATCTAATAACCATATCACTTTCTTTGAATTGCATCAGGAGCAGTAAAACACTTTGATAAGCAATCTGCTATAAATATTCATGCATACAATTACTAAAGGAAACAATGCTATATCCGCAAATCTTAGTTTAGATTAAACTAAGAAATTGCCTTTTATGGCTGTTTGGGATCTTAATGCTACTTTCGTAGGCAACATGAATCAAATTGCAACAGTTTCACTCTTAATACCTTAGGGCTTAGCTGAGTGAAAGCCTCAGCTAAGCGCGTGTGTGTGTGCACGCAAAAAGAAAAGTCTGCTCCTAGTCTCTGTTTAAGTTTTGTTGCTTTGTTACCACACCAGATATCATGTGGATACCACCAAGTGCTCAGCTCTTCTCCATCTAGTCTCAGCCTTGCTTCATTTCTGCTCAGGCATATCTTTTTTACCTTCATTCCTCCTTAGCTATGGTCTGCCATATCATCTCTGAAATCATGGAACGACCTCCATTTTTACTCTTGTTATAACCTTGAAATTCAGACATGGCTATCTGCATCAGTTCAATAGAGTCCAATCCAACACCCATTGAAGGTGGGGGCGGGGGGGGAGACCTTCCATTGACTTCAGTGGGCATTAGATCAAGCCATAGACTCCCACTATGACCAAGGTCTTGCACTGATCTCTGTGCGGGTGCAATTCCACTGACTGCATTGCATGTGCAGGGGTGGGCTGGCGGTGAGCATAATTTCCTAGTTCTCAGACTTTGCAGCCTGATTCTTCAGAGAGAATCTTGCCGTTTCCAATTCCAATCTCTCTGGAAGGACACAGCCGGGCTGGTCTCAAAACTGTACTTTTTTTTAGAGCTGAGGGGATGGTCACTCTTTTGGCCAACATGCCAGGGACAGATCTAGGGAATCTCCAGAACTAACAGCATGAGCTGCGAGAGCTTAAACTAAAGCTCTCTAGTTTGTGCTGTAACACTTCATATCCTCTGTGGATCAGGAACAAAGGGGCATCTGTAGCGCACACTCACCAGTGCCTTACACTAGCAGCAAACTGTCTTTTCGTAATCTTCAGATTTCATTTTGATTAGGTGGTAAATTCTTCAAGGCAGGGACACTCGTGAATTTTGTGATTTGTACAGTACTGAGCACATTGGGACCCAACCTGGTTGCGGCATTTAGGCACTAGCTCAGTATAAATGTTTAATAACCATTCTTCTTCTTCTCATGCTCTTAAAACAAAAAAAAAACATCACCAAACACAATGTAAGGTGATCAAAACTTAAATGACAGAATAGAGTACAGGACTAATGTTAATAAAGACAAAGCAGTAAATACAGTAGACTCTCGATTAGCCAGGATGACAGGAAAAAAATTAATTCTGGTTAATAAAATCCCAGATAATCACCATCCATAGGAAATATGGGGAGAGGGGGTTGGTTCACCAGCTACCCTGTGCCGGGGGGAGGGGGTGTTGGTTCACTGGCTGCCCTGTGCCCTGGTGGGTTTTTTGGTGTGTGTGCTTGCTGCGGCAGCAAAGCCAGAACCAGTCCTAGGAGTTGCGCGTATTTTTATTTGCCATCCTGGTTAATCCACATTCTGGTTAATCAAATCCTGGATAATCGAGAGTCTACTGTAATCTATTTCATAGCTACACAGTAAGTTTTTGTCCTTCCACTTCTGCTGTAGTATTCCAAAGAGGGGGTTCACAAATACATTACTTTTTGCATTGCTTTTGTAAAACAAAGAACAGACAATGCTGCAAACAGGGAAACAATAAATATTATGTGCTTTTATGTGATTAATAGGGTTTACATTTTATCCATCTTCTACAGTGGTGCTTTTAAAGCATTCACCACATAACACAGTAGAAGGTAACAAAGTCCTGTGGCACCTTAAAGATTAACTATAAAGTTTTGTCTTTAAGGTGCCACAGGACTTTGTTACCTCTGCTATTCCAGACTAACACGGCTACCTCTCTGATTCTTGACAGTAGAAGGTGTAACCCCACTAGTCTCCCTTTACAGTACAGCAATATATTTTGATCAGTGAGCCTGGGCTGATATTGTCTCTTCCAAAGAGAAGATCCAGAGTAACTTTGGAGGTCTCCAAAGGTGAGGTTGCTCTTGGGGCAGTACTGATACAGGGAGAAGAGATGCTCAGTTTTTACTTGAACAATAAGATCAGGACAGCGTTTGGCTGGCTCCATCAATGCAGAGCGTCATGAGCAAACTTCAGTCATTTGACATACAGAGTTAAATGTCCCAGCTGGTATTCGCTCATCTATTAATGCATTGATCAGCACAGCTGCAGGATAAGGGAAGAAGAATTCGTGCTTTGCACGAACAGGAGTGTAGCATATTAAAGTTTATCTTATTAAGGGAAAGGAAGTTGGCCATGGCTATCTTCTGTTCATTTCTAAAAGTGATGCAGGATCGTCACAGTCTGCCAACTGTCAAAGATAGGCAAGAAAACCTAACGTAACATCATATTTGGAGGATATTGCTGTGAAAGGTGCCACTCCCTAGTATTTCGCAATAGTGCAAGCCATGGGAAGAAGTCCAAGACTTAGTGTATGATCTGAACCCATCTTAGAAACAGGTATCCAACCAAATGAGTCTAATGGAAAGGAATACTGCTGCAGGCAGACATTGTTTCTGTGAGATGACACCCCAAATAAAAACACTTCGGAACATCTAGGAACTGAGATATCTAGGGCCTGCCTACATGATGTATCTAACTGTACTAGTGTGTTGTGGTCTGTGGGGTCTCTGTCTAATAATGTGTTTCCTGTTTATAGTATGGGTGGGACAACACATGTTACAGACAGCTCATGACCCATGAAATTGCAATTCATCTCTTCTGCATAACATTATAAGAATACAGTAGAGGCTCGAGAAGCCACCTGCACTTCCTTAGGAAAAGTAGGCTTGGATTTGTTTCACCGCAGTGTGATTTATTTCATTCCACGGACAAGGCCTATGTTAATAATTAACCATTATTCCAGCTTCCTGGAGACTGCCATGCTGTCCAGCCCAACGTAATGCGGTAACAGGAATGCACCCACAATCCATCCTTGCCAGGCATGGCATCTCAGCAGCAGTGAAGGAACACACGAGATCTTCCTTAAAGCATTTAAATATCCGCTAAAATTTGACACCAGGACCCAGATTCTGCCCTCACCCAAACCTTGATCCTCTAATGACCTGAGAACAGGTAGAGCCCCCAGTAACTTCAGCAGTGCTTTGCACATGTGCGTGGGTCTGCTCGTGCACGACTCATTGCAGGGTACTGGGCCTGGTGGATAAACTGGGGAAGGATTTGTTCCCGGTTCTGTACAAAGAACTGACTGGAACTGGTGACCTATGGAAGACACAATCAGTAGAGGAAGTTGAGACTACAAAGGCTGAATGGGAAAGCCATAGAGAAACTGAGTGATACTGCAAAAGGAACTAGTAACACACTCAAGTGCAGCATAGGAACAATGGGCCAGATTCACTGATGACATAAGCAACATCAGTGGAGATGCACCTATTTACTCCAGCAGCAAAGAGGACCCTACATCCTCACTCCTATGTCATCAGAAAGTAAAGGAGCAAATGAATTATTCCCTTGTTGGCCAGCTAAAAGTTTTGAGTTATAGACAGCTGGGGCCTGATTGTCCCATCCTTTGTGGGGAAAACAACTCATGATGAAGTTAATGTGCAACTGAGTAATTGGTCCCTTAATATGTAATAAATCAATATTTGGAGAGAAAGGGTGGGAGTCTGTAAGTGAGGTATGTAATTGCAAAGATTAGATTTCCTGTTCCTTTAGAACTGGAACAATCTGTTACAAAAAGCACCAGAAACTACTGCTGCAAAGACCAATGCAAAACATTCTGGTTCTTGCTACGAATAAAGGATGAAACAAAGGTTGGTGCTTATATACCACCTTCTGGGGTGATTATCTCACCTTTAAAGACTATGCTAAATGATGGATACAGGATGCCCTGGGCCAAACCCTGCCCCGTGCAAATCCAGTTGACTTTGGCCTGTAGTGTGTATCAGACCAACAAAAGGAGGTGCGATGGGATAAAGAGCCTTTTTCGTCTAGTGATTTATATCATTTCTAGTGATTTATATCCAGCCCACGATGGTAGAGATCTAAATTAGTTTCCCGGTTGATAAGTTTGGGAATCGAGCGTCATGGGTATCAAAGCTAACTGAGCAGATAAAGGATCAGGGTTTAAATGAGCCACCCTAGAGATTAAGGTTTACATAATTACCAAACAGGTACTGCGTGGACATGGCAAGCTTCATCCCATACCAATGTACTGTACTAGTGATCTAGAGAGGGACAATCTATAGCACAGAGAGGGGAGTTCAGTTTCCATGGCTCTTTTCAGTCTTTGTTGTCTTTGGTCTTGCAGAGACTGCCTAACTTCTATGGCAGTAGCTTTATGATGTAACCTAGAGAAAGTTCCATGTCATATATGCCACCAAACAATGTAAAGTCAACAGAGAAACAAATGTAGATGTCCTACCATCCTGGGCTGGATTTGAACCATAAACCAAGAGGAGGCGAAAGGCTCTTTATTCCAGTTCACCTTCTTTTGTGGTCTGATACATGCCACAGGCCTTTCTTTCCTGTGCCTCAGATTTCAGGCTGCCTATGCCCTTTGCATGATCTTGTTGCAACTTTAAATCTGAATAGTGCACTTAGCTAAATTAGATCTCAGCGAATCTGTGAATTTCAGGGTCAGTAAGTGATTTGAGATGTCTTTCAGAACTTGTACTAAGACGACTGGCTCAGGTAATAATGCTCTGTGATTCAATGAGAACGTTGTTAGGACCAAGCCAAACTGGAGGAGGGCAAGTCCAGGTTAGCTTCGGGAATTCAACTTTTGCTTGAAGTCAGATACTGTCGGTTGTATAGCACAGCTGTAATGCACACTTTCCTGTCACTCCTGGGCTTTTTCTCACTTGGTCCACACAAGAAGCAAAGGTGTTAAATGATTTTAATAAAAGCCTTGATGCTTAACCAGATTCCAAGTTATGGATCAAAAGGACAGATGGGTAGTGATTCACCTGGAAACTAACTAAATTTGTACAAATATTTTAAATACTGTATGTATTCAACCAGTAATGATTACATACTGGGTTTTTTTAAGGCACAGTTTTAGCAAGGTTAAAATCTCTTGTATAAAAAAATCCTTATGGATAAGTCATTATTTATTTAGATTATTTAAGTAGATGTTTAAAAAGATAAAAATCCAGTGCTCTTTTCACTATTTGTGGTGCGTATCTGGTTTTTGGCAGTGGTTGTTTCTTCTTCATTTCTCAGTTTGGCTAAGTAATGAACCTAGAATGGTAAATTTCAGTTTTGTTTTTGCTGAGTTTCAGTTTCTCATGCAATGCCACCATGCTAATGGATCTGAATTCACAATACCTGCATTATTTTAACTTTTTTTTTTGTAATGACTTCCATTGAAATTTGGTTTAAAAAATCCATGAAGTTATTTCTATTCATACTGTTTTGTAACTTCTCCCTTTAAGAACAAAGTCTAATTCTGAATCTCTATTTCATTGGCAGTAGGTATTGCTGATATGGTACTGGGACTTATTTTATCTAAGCTAATTTATCTCTCTACTTTTAAGATGACAATATTGTGATTGCATCCATATCCACATCCTACAAAAGCTTATATATGTGCTCAGCTTGCTTTTATGTGACTGCTTGTGTGATTAAAGAGAAGCATGTGAGGAAGTGTTTGCAAGATTGTGTCCCAAGTCTATTTCATTATGGGTCCCAGAGAAACTTCTGTGTATCCCAAGAGCTGGGAACTGCTGTGTTGTTAATGTGCCAGTGAGATCTATGCATATGTTTCTACCTCCACCTTTCTTTAATCTTTGCTCTCTTGTTTTGTCTTTTGTATATTATAGTACTGTCCTGAAAAGCATCACCCTGTTCTCTTCCCACTGATGGATTTTTGGGGAAGGAAAGTTTGGTAGAGCTAATGTTGACTGGTCTTAGAGGGGATGTGCAGTTATAGGGGCAGGAGGGAGAAAGGTATGTTTTTGCATTTTACAAAGGACCAAATGTGTCATTTCCCTTAGTGATTAAGGTCCAATCCTGCAAACTGATCTTCACTGCTAGACCCTTGCTCCCATGACTTCAGTGGGTTGCTGCATGAGCTTTGGGATTTTCTGGGCAAAGCAGCTTGTAAAGGGTCAGGTCCTGAATTGCTCATGTGGTAGCAATTACCTAGATATGTGTGTACACAATTAGATGTCTGTACATTGCTCTTACTCATATGTACTCTTACTTGTACTAAGATCCTCATTGATAGGCCCTTAGATTATTTAAGTAGACATAGCCTCTCATACTCTCTTCTGCTTTCTGTATGAGAGAACAATGAAATGTGAGATCATCTGAATCTGTCACTGAAATAACTATCATGAGCTCGTTTCCACTTTTGGTTGCTTCGAGCCTTCTCTTAAAACAAAGAAAGAAATTAAATGCAAACACCTTAGAGCAAAGTTACGGATGAGACTTTACACCCCACAGAAGTCAGTGATACAAAGCCATAGTTCCTAGAAGCAACTGTAACTCAGCCAAATTGCCAACATGTATTACAGAAGAAAAGTGCTCAGCCTATACGATAATCGATCATATATTTTATGTACAAGGGACCCTGAGTTATGGTGGAAACCATAATTTGGGGCCAGATTTTGAGATCTTTATTCAAACAAAGATCCCATTGCTCAAGGAAGGTTCACAGAACTTGGTCCTTTGACTTATGTGCATCTATCTTATTGTTTATGGCATTGCATCCAAGCACTTAAGGTGGTTTGATGTCCATCTCATTTGTAGACAGATTTTCAAGAGTGGCCTCTAATGTGTGTGCCTTCAATTTGGGTACCCAGGCCCAACTTGAGTTGCCTTGGGTCTGACATTCAGAGGGATCGAGCATCTACAGCTGCCACTGACTTCCATTGTGGTTTGAAGTGCTCTTATAAATCAGGCTCAGGTGTCTCACTGGAAACCCAAAAACTATTTAGTGTCTGATCTGGTGAGGTGTAGCGTGCCCTTGACTCCCATTCAGTGAAGAGCATCTTGCAGGACCTTGTAGTGCTGGGGGGAGGGAGGGGTCACGTCTTCCTGTCTGCCTTGTGCAGTTCTAAACACTGTCAGACCTTGATAAATAGGTGTTTTATATTTAGTATTATTTTGTGTCCAGTTCTCTCTAGCGTTCCTGCCACAGGCCCTTATCCTTTCCTCCCCGGTCCCCCTCTGTCTCTTTCGACTCGGTGTGTCGCCCCAACCCATTCCCTTTTGGGATGTCACTGTGTCCCTGAGTGATACTCTCTGCCCAGCCTTCCTCAGTAGGTTCCTTTGTATGTTGCAGTGCAGTGTGGACCCTGCCCACTGGAGGCTGAATCCTGGCTCATTAGCTGAATGTTTGCTGAAACCGGACACCTGGTGCACTTGAGCCAAGGCAGAGTCCCTGGCTGCAGCTATTTAAAAAGGACAAGGGCAGTCTTTTATAATTTCCACCTCTCTTCACATCAGAAGGCTTCTAAGCTTCATGTCCCTTCAAGGTCAGTGCCTGGTCCCAAACCATCCTCCCCACTGACCCACAGCAGCATCCATGAGCCGCCAACAGAGAAGCAGCCTTGGGAAAATCTCTCTGCAAAAATCCTGGGACAGGATTATCTGTTGAATTTGGGGGAAGAGAAACTTGCCAGGAAGGTTTGGACCTGTCAGGGCCAACAACCCACGGAGGAGCTTGGTGCTGCCTGGCCCTCCGCTCAGGAGTCATGGTGTGATTTAAAGAAAAAATCAGAATCAGATTTTTTTTAAGTTGCTGGGACAAATGAATACAAATGAATTTAGGGTCTGGAAGGAGAGATTGAACAACCTCTCACCTCACCACAAAGTAAGTGTCAAAGACAGAAAGGGTGGAGGGGGGAAAAGATTTGAAGAGGGGAGGGGATCAGGGAAAGGGGACGATAATCCAATGAGCTGGTAAACTGAGGCTTGAGGAATCAAAGCAGAAAACATCTTAAAGTGTCTGACTCTGACACATTGTAGTCTGAACTAGTAAGGGTTCTAATTTCTATGCAAGCCACCTGTGTTACAGTGAATCTAACAGCCAGCCTCTCCCTCCCTTCCTCCTCCTCCTCCCCCCATGTATTCAAGTGATTCTTTGCCTGCTCTGTTGAACTAACTGGGGTTTTTTTGTTTACTGTTACACATGCTTGACAAAATGCATGTCTGGAACACTAACCTAGGTCTATACATGGGAATTTGGGAGAGTGATTCATAGTTCGGTAGCAGTAGATAGAAGGGGGGGATCTCATATAGCTGGAGAAAGTAGTGCCTTTGAGACCACTCAGTTGTCTGCTTTATATGCACAGAATCACCCAAAGTTACCTTTCTAATTATACAAAGTTTTGGAATGATGACTTGTGACTCTTTAGAAATTAAAGAGACCCTAGGTAAGTATGACATCAATTCCTATGGTCTGTATTTTGTGCGTTTGAGTGTGGGTAAAGAGGGGTGTGGGAGACAGAGAGTGTGGAGAGGAGAGAGCCCCTTGCATTTCAATCACCTGTTACATCGGCTTGCCTGCTCCAAAAACAGAAAACCCAGAAAGAGGAGAGAGGGATAGTGGTCCCTTTCTTGCTTAGGACCCTCAGCCAGCCGCACAATCTAAACTGCCACTTCAAAGCACTCCACAAAAGGAAAATCTTTAAAGTACCTTTGACTTTGCCATCGAACAGTTGAGGTAACTTGTGGGTCAGTCCTGCCAGAGGTTTTCTTTTCAGGGTTTCCATTCCTGGTGAAAGATGAAATGATCGGTTTGAATGTAACCTTTGTTAATTTCCCTCTACAGGCCAGAGAGGGGTTTGAATGGAGTTTCTCTATTTATTTTCTCCTGGGATAGACTGGAAAGGGTCGGTTGATTTTTGACTTCAGCTCTTCTGGCTGTTGTGTGTGTGTGTGTGTGTTTTTAAGTGCTTCACTTCAGTGTTACAGAGGAGGGCAGCAGAGAGAGGCAGCAGAAACATCCTTAAATAATTTTCATTTCTCAAAATCTGCCTTTTCCCCTCTTTTCTCTAAGTCCAGAGAAGAGTTCGTGGGGGCTGGGAAGCACATCTGCATTGCAAATAAAAATAATTATGATAACCACCACGCAAACAAACAAGTAGCAGCTCAGAGAAAAAAACCCACTTTCAACCAAGGACTTTGGAAATAAGAGATCATAGAAGTTATATTAATAGTAAGGAGGAGGAGGAAAAAAAAAGAGGCAAGAAATACAGCGACCATGGGCCACATTCTTTTCCTAGCTTGTACTTTCTGTTGCTCTCTCTCCTTTTTCCCAAGGTAACTGCAGTCTGCCGAGAGGGAGTTAAATGGGATTAAAAGCTCTGTGTAAGCAAAAGGACCCAGAAGAGAAGGAGGGAAGGAGTTGGCCGTGCGGGCCAGGGGGTGTCTTTGGCACAGCTGAGCCCCTTAGAGAGACAGAGAGCTGAGCTCCTGGGAAGGATGCACCCACAAACCAGCCGTTTCCCCTTTTTCTGATGGATCGCTGCAAAACTTGCCCGAGAGAGACAATGCACTAAACGTGATGGAGCCGGAATCAGAGCCGGTCTCCAGACTCAGAGCAACAGCAGCAGCCAGGGGGTGAGTAAAAACTCCTAACTCCCTGAGATGGGGGAAGGACAGCCGGGGGGGGAGGCGTGGGGGGCCCCTCGTGTAATGGGGAGCCCGGGGGGGAGCGAGCCGGGAGAGAGAGAATCCCGCACGGGAAAGAGCAGCGCTGTGCTCCCGGGTGGTTTGGGATGGGGTGGGGGAGACATTCCTGCCTGGCCAGGGGACGATGTGAAAACTGCCAGGCTGCAGAGGAGAAGCGCTTTCCCAGCCGGAGGCCACGGGGAGGAAAGCGGCCAGGAGGGACCGGAGCAGGGGAGCAAAGGACGAGGATGAGGGGTGGCTTCCTCCTCCCCCCTTCTTTCGATGGGGGTGGGGTAGATGGGGGAAGGGAGGGAGCCCCCGGCTTGGAAACGTGGGGGGGGGGGGAAGAGGGGGAAATGTATCCGCAACAAATGCAGGAATTGTTAATCTCCGCCCCCCTCCCCCGCAGACACTAGTGGGAACAGCTTGGCAACGGGACCCTCTGTCCCTTCCCCCATTTAAGTGTGTGGAGCTTTATACCTAGGGCTTCCTCTCTCTTCCCTGACCCTCCTTCCTCCTCTCCCCCCTAAAAAAACCCAGTAAGGGGCTGCAGAAAATGGGTCAGAGCTTTGCTTAGACACTTAGGGTGTGTGTGTATGTGGCGGGGAGGGTTACTTTCCCACTGAGGCTCGGTAACAACCCCCTTGTGTCTCCTTTCCACACCTTCTGGCCCAGCGAAGGGTTAACCCCAGGCTTGCGCTGTCGGATGTGATGATGATTTACAGATACTCCCTTGAAGTGCTGGGGTTCTTTTCCCCTGGCAGTTTGGAAGCCTTGTGTACAGCTCCTTGTGTTTCCAGCCAGACTTATATGGGGTGTCTGAGATGGGGAGTAGTGGGGGAAGCGTTTTGCAACCCCCCACTCCTCCTTGGTACCATGCCCAGATCACTTGGCTACACACAGCTTGCAACTTGGATGTGACTTCCAAAGAGTGGACTGCCTGCCTCCTTGTGTGTAACTGTGTGGAGTAGGTGACCAGACAGCAAGCGTGAAAAATCGGGATAGGGGATGAGGGGTAATAGGAGCCTATATAAGAAAAAGACCCCCAAATCGGGACTGTCCCTATAAAATGGGCACATCTGTTCACCCTGGAGAGATGGGTGCACTCTCCATAGGGAAGGCCGGGGCTAACTGTCTTGTGTGCATGTGTGTTGATCTACATGAAGACTGAATGGGCATGTTCCCTTTTTGCACAGGGGTTTTGGTCTCCCTCCCAATCACACCTTGTGAATGCTGGGTGTCCTCTTTAGAGAAACACCCGCCTGAGTCTAACCGTCTGTGGATGGGAGGGCCTGACTGATCCATCTCTCAAAGGTGGAAACGCAGGAGGGGAGAGAGGGGCAGTGAAGACTGACTAGAGGGACTAATGCAAAGGGAGAAGGCCAAGAGATGTTTGACAGGGCAAGGTCACCTTACTGGGCATGATAAGTTAGCATGCCATTACTCTCCTGTAATGAGGACACAGGCTACCAATCCCAGGGAGCATCCAAATCCAGCTGAGGAAGCTGTTAGTACAGCAAGAAGCTGCAACTGAGGGAAGAGAGTACAGCACGGTAGCTCGCTGAGTATACTTCTTACACTCAGATGTCTGGTCCTCTCAGACTAATGGTCTCCTTTAGTTAAATACCTTGCAAGGGTGTTCTTGAGAAGCACGTTGCTCATTCTTTCCCTCCTCAGCAGACCGCTTGCCACTCTTCACATTATCTCCTGAGCTTTTTGTTTTGTTCTGTTTATGTTGATATTTGCTCCGAGAAGGCTGTGACTGTAAAATATGCCATTTCAGTACATTTTAAGGCCTCTAGTCTTAGTAAACATCCCATTCTCCTTGAGATGCCTGTATCCATACCATGGCAGGACATTTTGCATCCAAAAGTTGCTCATCCTCAAAATGGTTTAGTGCAGGGATTTCCAAACAGTGGTACCTGAACCACGGGTGGTATGTGAGTTTGATGTTCCCTCCATCCACTTCACAACAATGTTTTAAAGAACATGGTACATTGGTCTAGTGCATTCACACAGCAACACTGTTTATAATGGAACCATTCTGGCGCATGCACACATTATGTGATTGTACCAGTGCATTGTCATACTCCTGATGCACCCATACCAGTGTGGCCAGAGCCATTCGTAGAATCATAGAATATCAGGGTTGGAGGGGATCTCCGGACATCATCTAGTCCAACCCGCTGCTCAAAGCAGGACCAATCCCCAACTAAATCATCCCAGCCAGAGCTTTGTCAAGCTGGACCTTAAAAACCTCTAAGGAAGGAGATTCTGGCACCTTCCTAGGTAACCCATTCCAGTGCTTCACCACCCTCCCAGTGAAAAAGTTTTTCTTAACACCCAACCTAAACCTCCTCCACTGCAACTTGAGACCATTACTCCTTGTTCTGTCATCTGGTACCACTGAGAACAGTCTAGATCCGTCCTCTTTGGAACCCCCTTTCAGGTAGTTGAAAGCAGCTATCAAATCCCCTCTCCTTCGTCTCTTCTGCAGAATAAACAGTCCCAGTTCCCTCAGCCTCTCCTCCTAAGTCATGTGCTCTAGGCCCCATATCATTTTTATTGCCCTCTGCTGGACTCTTTACATTTTCCACATTCTTCTTGTAGTGTGGGGCCCAAAACTGGACACAGAACTTTAGATGAGGCCTCACTAATGCTGAATAGAGGGGAATGATCACATCCCCCGATCTGCTGGCAATGCCCCTACTTGTACAGCCCAAAATGCTGTTCGCTTTCTTGGCAACAAGGACACACTGTTGACTCATATCCAGCTTTTCGTCCACTGTAACCTTTAGGTCCTTTTCTGCAGAACTATTGCCTAGCCATTCGGTCCCTAGTCTGTAGGAGTGCATGGGATTCTTCCATCCCCCTAAGTGCAGGACTCTCTACTTGTCTTTATTGAACCTCATCAGATTCCTTTTGGATCAATCCTCTAATTTGTCTAGCCAGCAATGATTAATTTCAAAAGGTGAAGTGTACAGCACAGGATGGAGTTAGACTGGATTGACTGAGCCAGCAGTTGCTGCCTGTAGTAGGGTGAAATAAGGTTGAATGCACTGGGAGAGGTAACAGCCTCATCCCAGCCTATACAACCATGTGGACACAAGGAAATTTGACAGGCTTTGCGAGCTTAGCCACCTCTCATCAGTGGCTTGTTGCAGTGCCTTTTCAATATGCTCAGGCCCTTGGAGGATGGAGAGCAGGTATCTGCACTCTGCTGCTGATTGATTGACTACCTCAGGGCCTCAGAAACTTCGTGATCTTCTTCAGCCACAGCTACCTCTATTTGATTGGATCTAGGTGCCAACTAATGACAATGTAGGAGGCTAGTCTAATGTTTCAGGGAGGCCTCTTCAGTGTGCTTGTTCTGTGTCCTAGCACTTCTGCATTGGCATCCTGGAAACATGCTTCTTTGCACTTGGTCCTTCATGTGCCAAACAAGAAAACCTCAAGGCTGACGCACAACATTCACCTGCAATGCTGGCTACCACCAAGGCAGACTGTAATGCATCAATATTTTTAGGAAACCTAGAATGATCATTTTGGGTGCCAGCTTGTATGTAACAGGAAATTACTGCTACTGTCGTTCTGTGTAGGCAATTTCATGATTGATCATGGCACCACAACATGGAGACAACCAGCTCACCCTGTGTTATACAGATGCACTGGACAATTGGGGAAAATCAGGAAAACATAAGATCTAGCTCTGTAGATTCTTATACCATACCAAACAGTGTGATATCCTAGGGGTAAGAAGCATGGCCTAATGGATAGGGCACAGGACTAGGGTTACAAAGATCTGGGTGTTTCCAGGTTTGCCAGTCATTTGCTGTCACCTTGGGCAAATCCCTTAATCTACCCTCTGCCTTTGTTCCCTACATGTAAAAAGTGGTTGGGAGGGAGACTTCCCGACCTCATGCTGGGGTTATCCATAATGGCTGAGAGGTGCCCAAACGCTATGATGACAAGGGCTGCAGAAGTACAGTATCTAAATAGAGATGCCCAGTCCAAAGGCAAAAAAAGACACTGTACACCCTCCCTCCCCACAAGGCTAAATGTATTGGGGTCACAAAAATAAATGACAGACTTTTATTTAGATGATCATGAAAACAAATGGGAATTCTGTGAGCCTTTGCCAAACCCCATTCACAAAATCAAAGAATCCAAAGAGGCTTGTAGGAAGAACAAAATAGATGTTTGATGACAGAACATGCTTAGCACTTTTTTTTTTTTAAAAGGGCTCCAGTTACATAACTGAGAACACAAAAGCAATGAGCGTATTGAGTGTTGTCATTTCACACAGAAGCAAAGTCAACAACCAGGCAGATAATAATCCTGATCAAAGAGGAGCCCAAGGGCAAAATGCTGTTGCTGGTCCTCTCAACAGCATTTGAGTCATAACAAACTAATGCCCTCTCCTCCATTTAGTGAGTGAGGAGCCAGATCTCCAGCAACAGGAACTCAAAGAAAGAGAACTGAATGAAATATTAGTGGATTAAATATACTGACAGGTTTGTCTAATCTGTTCTTAAAAAGTAGCAATGACTTCCCCAACCTCCCTAGGTAACCTGTTCCAGTGTTAACTTTCTAACAAGGATAGTTATTCCCTGATATTTAACCTAAATCTCCCATGCTTCATTCTTAACTGATTACTTCTTGTCTTGCCCTCAGTGTGATCACCATCCTCTTTAGAACAACCTTTTACATATCTGAAAACTGTTGTTTCCCTCTTAATCTTTTCTGGACTATAAAGACCCAGTTATTTCAACCTTTCCTTATACGTTATGTTTTCTAAACCTTTTATCATTTTGTGTTGCTCTCTACTGGATTCTTCAACGTGTCCACATCTGTCTTAAAGCGTGGTGCCCAAAACCAGATGCAGTGCTCCAGCAGAGGCCTCACCAGTGTTAGGTAGAGTGGAACAATTACCTCCTGTGGTTTACAAACAAGACTCTTGTTGATACATCCCAGAATGACATTTGCCTTTTTCTCAATCACATAATGTTGTTGACTCATCTTCAGTTTGGAATCCGCTATAGCCCACAGATCTGTTTTTGAAGTACAACTCTTAGCTAGTTATTCCCCATTTTGTATTTCCGCATTTAATTTTTCATTAAGCAAAGTATTTTGCACCTGTCTTTATTTAATTTCATTCAATTCAAGAAATGTGTTGAAAAATTGGAAAGAATTCAGAGAAGAGTCTCATGAATGATTGAAGGATTAGAAAATGTGCCTTACAGTGAGGGACTCAGAGCTTAATGTATTTAGCTTAACAAAGAGAAGGAGAACGCAGGGCCAGTGCAACCACTGACTAGGTGAACTAGAATCAGGGTGGTAGCCGTGTTAGTCTGGAATAGCAGAGTTAACAAAGTCCTGTGGCACCTTAAAGACTAACTATAAAGTTTTGAAGCATGAGCTTTCGTGGGCTAATATCCACTTCGTCGGGTGGGTATTAGCCCACGAAAGCTCATGCTTCAAAACTTTATAGTTAATCTCTAAGGTGCCACAGGACTTTGTTAGGTGAACTAGGCGGCCGCCTAGGGCACCAAGTGGTTGGGGGCACTGTAGCAGGGCGGCGATGCACCCCTGTAGCACCTCCTGCTGGTTTGTCCAGGGAATTAGCTCGCCAGCATCCGGAGTGCCCTCTGCGGGCTGATGTCCCACTTGCTGCTCCGGCCCTGTGTCCCTCGCGGACCCTGGTGCCCTCTTACCTAGGGTGCTGCACCCCAGCAGTACCCCCACAGTCTCAGGGTCTCCCCTTCCTGGGGAACCCTCACCCTCTATCCCCACCTTGCCTCAGTCTAGGCAACTGCCAGTCACCACTTGCCCCCATTCACTGAGGCAGACTGCAGTATCATTGCCACTCATCACGGGCAAGGGGGGTTTGGCCTGCTGCTTCTACCTCTGTAGCCCTGGGCTGCCCCCTTTGTTGGGCCTTCCCCTAGGCCCTGCAGCCTGGGGGTTTCCATGCCAGAGCTTCCCCAGCTCTTCTTGCCTTGCCCCCGCCCTGCTTCACTCTAGGTACCTTAAGCTTCCCCAGCAGCCAGGCCTGCCTGCCTCTATAGCTAGAGGAGACTCTCTCTGCCCCAAACTCTGGGGCCTTATGTCCGGACCAGCTGGGCCCTAATTGACCCAGCCTCAGCTGTGGCTGCTCTGCCCAATCAATCTGGGAGCTACTTGTCCCCAGCCACAGCCCTTTGCAGGGCTGTTTTAAACCCTTTTTCCCTGGAGTGGGGCAGCCGCCCCACTACAGGCACCAAAAAGCATGCTCAGGGGAGGCGGTGGAGCAGAGGTGAGCTGGGGCGGGGAGGGCCGCCCGCAGCAAGTAATGGGGGGGTGGGGACATGCAGGAGAACTGCTCCCCACCCCAGCTCCCCTCCGCTCCTCCTCCTCCCCTGAACACACCGCCCCCACTCTGATTCTCCTCCCCTCCCAGGCTAGCTGCACCAAACAGCTGATTGGTGCCACAATCCTGGGAGGCAGGAGAAATGGAGCAGTGGCGGCATGGTGAGGGGAGGAGGCGGAGCGGAGGCGAGCCTGGGCGGGGAGCTGCCGCATGGCTCCCCGCGTGGAGGGGAAGAGCTGCCACAGGGCTCCCAGAGGAGGGGGTCTGGGTGAATGGGTGACTCGGTTACAGTCTATAAGTACCTATAATTGAAGACCCTATTATTAAATATTTGTCAGTCTAGCAGAGAAAGTATAGCATAGCATGATTCAATGGCTGGAAGCTGAAGCTTGACAAATTCAGACTGAAAATAAGATGTACATTTTTGACCATGAGGGTTATTACCAATTAGAGCAATTTGGCAAGGGTTGTGATGGATTATCCCTCACTGGCAATACATAAATCAAGATTGGATGTTTTTCTAAAACAGTGGCTCTTAACCTTTGCAGATTACTGTACCCTTTTCAGGAGTTTGATTTGTTTTGTGTACCCCCACGTTTCACTTCACTTAAAACCTACTTGCTTATAAAATTAGATATGTCACAGCACACTAATACAGAAAAATTGGTTATTTTCTCATTTTTACCATATAATTATAAAATAAATACATTGTAATATAAATATTGTACTTACATTACAATGCATAATATGCAACAAATATCTCTACAAAATTTTAGTGTGTAATAACTTTGCTAGTGCTTTTTATGTAACCTGTTGTAAAACTAGGCAAATATTTAGATCAGCCTATGTACCCCCAGAAGATCTCTGAGTACCCCTGGTTGAAAACCACCATTTTAAAGGATCTGCTCTAGGAACTATTTTGGGAAAGTTCTGTGGCCTGTGTTATACAGAAGGTGAGAGTAGATGTTTGCAAAGGTCCTTTCCTGGTCCTGGACTCTATGAACTACTGTTTACTAAAGAAGATCAACTCTGTTTATTCCACTTTGATTCAAAGAATGCATCTATGGCTCAAAAATGTCGGAGAAGCAGGTGTTTGTCCTATTTTTAGAGATGTGCAAAGCCCAGCTACTTGTCAGGAAGCATGGCTCAGTGGTTTAAAGTATTAGTTTTTAAATTGGAAAAAGAGGTTCAAATCCCATCAGAGTCAACTCAGTCGTTCAGCTGTAGTCTTCTGGATATGACCTTAGAAAATGAGATTCTGTATATGTAGAACCCTGAAAATCTTCAGATATGAATTGGACTTGGATACAAATTTTGTATCCACACATGGACACTAGAGATCCTATACTGTAAGAGAGGGTGTCTTGGTTGAAATTTCCTCTGTTGTCTGTGTACAGTGTATCTGCCACTTTCCACCCCAGTGAAAGCTACTGTACAAGTGTAAGGTATTTAAATTGGGCTTTCAATTAGAGTTGTCTGAAGAACCAGTGCTATACCCTCTTTCTGCCTGGCTTATGCTAGGCTTTTATGAAAGCAAAGCATCTTTGTAATGCTGTGTGCTGCTGATTTGCTATTGCCAGTCTCTGAAGTCCCATCCCATGTGGATGACTTCTCTTTTTCATCCTGTTCTGTTGAGTCACTCTGATGTTGCTAGGAGACACCTCCTCAAAGAAGCAGCAGTTTTTTGGTCCCTCATAGTTAGACAGATGTTGCCAAAGCTGTGTGCGAGGGCTCCATCGACACAGTGCTAATTGCATTTTCATCCTGGATTAAGATTAGAGTTGGCAGAAGTCAAGATAGAGATACTCTGGGAAACTCGATGACAGTGCTGTGTGTACTGTGTACATTCTAAACTGTTACACCCCCGACACACAATCATGGGAAAACAATGTGTCATCATCATCCCCAGGACGAAGTTGAGTCTGGCTGTATTTCAATCTCACACTCTTCTTACCCAGAAATGTTATGAAAACATTGTTACAAACCATTTTGATGGGTATTCCCTGCAATGTGCTGCCAAAATTCACATACATTTTAGCTGATGTCTTAGGGCATATGTTTTTTCCCCTCTCTTTCAGGCTACACTTGCAATGAGTTTTAAATTGTCATCGTAAAATCTGGTGTGATAAGTACTTAGCATTGCAGAAGTGCACATTCTTAACGGTTCTTTGCTTAGAAGCTACTAAGGGCTGTTACTGGAGACAGCTTTCTTTTTTTAACTCATTCACAGCTGATTGACAGCTTCAATCTAGGTCATCTCCACAGTTTCCAGTCTTTTGAGGGTATCATGAAAACAATCTGGGCACAAAATCTCCCTTCCTGCTTGATAATTGATGATGACCGGGGTCAAAAATTGATGTTGTTTGACTCCCCCTCTCAAAGTTACTTGCCTTGGGCAAGTGAAATTTTGCTATAGCCCCTGGATGCTCTAATGATCGGCATTGTGTAAATAAATAAGGAGTCAGTGCTGCAGGACAGGATTCTGTCAAAGAACAATGTGAGGTGTCATTCCTAAAGCATTCCTATGTATGCTTTAGGATCCCAAGAAAGGAACACGGTTTCTCTCTAATAGATGTATGAGAAAGATAAAAAGGGTCTTTTTTGATTCAGTGTTCTAGGTGTCATTGCATTACTCACACCTCTGGACATTGAACTGTTGCTTCAGTTGTGGATGATCAAATCTGACAGGGCAGCTGGAGCTTGGGTCTAAATAGGTAAGTATTAGCAGCAGCAGTGTTGAGATAGCACCTATGAACCCCAGGTGTGGGCTACAGCCCTGCTGTGCTAGGTTCTGTACAGACATGAAATAAAAAGACTGGGGAAACTGATTTTTGTTCACATATTTATTTTATTTCATGGTGCAGTTTAAGATCTGTACTCGTAGAGTGAGATTTTTCAGTTCCTATTAGGAACTGAGTATCCAAATGGGATAGGGGTCTCTGAAAATCTCAGCAATAGTGCTGTGTTTAGGATTTAGGCTCTTCGGCAAGACCTGTATGTGTTCACCTCTCAGAAACACTGTCAAATTTCATAGCAGGAAATATTCATTTAGTCTTTTTGAAGAGCAGTTCTCACAGCCAGATTCCACGTTTGACCTTCTTACAGAGGAAGACACTCTTGAGTGATTAGTCCAAGATAAGATGATACCTTTTAGCAGTGGCTTTGAGGTCACTGAGTCAGTGTATTGCTATATGTTACAAAATCTAGTGAATGCAAGGTAAGAACTGATAGCCATCAAACATTCTTCGGATGTTTTTATTTTTGCCCTTGAGGCAAGTGCCTTGTACGTGCCACATATGGGGATTATCAGCAAGGGAGATTCTATACAGACCACAGAAAGAGCGGACTGATGACTCTCTTGGCCCCGGCGGCCCATCAACTTGTTGCTTTCAGAAGTTTGATCTTTAAGCTTTACTAGAAGAGTGATGCCTGACTGAAGGCTGAAGTCCATGGGTTTGATCCTACAATCCATTCTGCAAAACAGTAGCTCCACTGAATTCAGCGGGGCTAGTGTTGAATGGTCGTCGCCCCTATGGAGAGACTGGAAGGGCACCTTCTTGGTCTTGAATGCAGGGCTTATGTGCTGGATTGGTCTTGTGGTGGGTTTCACCTGGTGTCTCTGAGGGTTTGCAGGAACTAGTTGAGCTTGCTGGGGATATTTGTTCCTGCTGTGATGCATCCATACACCCACAGAAGGGTACTACTGTGGGTGACTGAAAATCACTAATGATGGGATGGAGCAGATAAAAGGGATAGATCTGCTAGCTCTATATAAGGAGAAAACTCTCCCTTCCTTACTGCTACTCAAATCGCTTATGCAACCCTGTCACCGTAGAGTTGTAACGGAAAAAGAGCTCACGTTATAAAAAACCTGCAATAATTAACAGCCTCATCAAACACAGGTCTGCCATTTGGAAGCAGTGTTCACTTTTTCCATTAAGCTGGTATATTTTGCCAAAGTGTGTTTCTTCAGCATTCTGGCACTTGTCCTCATTCCAATCTTGTACTGTATTGGCTGTTTGAGGAGAGCAGCAGTGTGTCCGGTGCCAGCTGGAGCCTGTGCTGTGAATCCATCTCTTTTACTGCCCAGTGTCTGTGCAACAGAATCGTGTGCTAGATTTTCCCTGAAGCTGGTTCCCCTTGCTTGTGTGTCAACAGGAAATCTAAAAGCAAATTGTGGGGATTTTCCCTTCCTCGCTGCCTTTTTTTAAAATAAAAAATAATGGGCTTTAACTTGGTACATTGTGGGGATGACACAATTGGTGACTGATTCATAGGGTTGTTTGGTACTATAAAAACATCCATGCTGTGTATAGACACAGAGTCCTTGTTCTCTCTGGGAAAAAGGTGTTCTTTATTCATGGGAGCTAGCACATGGAATCAAAGAAAAGGTGAATTCTGAGTGAAGACCAAGGCAATTTGCAGTCTTAATGCTAATTAGCAGGTTGTAGTAAACACTGGGCTCTCTCTAACTCAGCCTGCTAGTAATGTGTGAAAGCTACAAACTGACTTGTCTTCACTAGGATTTTACCATATTTTAATTACCATAAATTAGCTAACACAAGTTAAGAACAATGTGCTTTTTTCCTCTTGAGGAAACCCCCTCAGACTCTAAGGCCCCTTTTAAGCTCTGCTATTGCATATAGCAATGGCCATGACTCTCCAGCCCACCCTCAACACACAAAAACTAAGCCACATTGAGTTCTAATAGACGGTGGTTTTTGTCGATTTGATGGGCCACAGAAATGAGGGTCGGGGGTCCGAGCTGGGTTCTGGTCCCTTTTACATCACGCCTGTGGCATACAGGGATCCAGGAAGCAGCCAGGAATTCCGCCAGGGCAGGGAAGTCGTATGTGGACAGTGTAATGGTGGAGCAAGAAGGTGTGGCTTGATGCATTATTTACTTACTGTATTCTGAGCTGCTGGGTGGTCCGCTGGGGACCTTTATAATGTGGGAATAAGTTAGAGCAGCCCTTGAGTCCCTCCTGCACCTGAAAGGTAAAGCCTGGAATCAGGAGCAAGGAGACTTGCAAAATAACAATTTGGTCCATCTAACTAATTTCCCTGATGATGTGGGATTGTTCTAATGCTTTTTCTAGTCAAGTTTCAGAACATAGCAAGCAGTGGGGTTCATGCATGGATTTCTCTACTAAAGGTAATAGGCCAGATCCTCGGCCTATAAATCAGTGTAGCTTCATTGAAGTCAATGAAGCTTCAGTGTTCAACCACAGCTGATGGAAAGACCCAACCTAATAAAATACCGCTACAAAGTTTTTCGTGTGCCAGAGCTGAAACCAGAAAGGCTGGGAAACCAGTACACTAAAATATTGAAATAAATATACAATTATTTTCATTCACCAGCTATGAATAGGGTCTATTTCATGTGTTTGTCCCACTCCCACTGCAGATCTAATATTGGTCTGACTGAAATGAAGTAATACTAGCAACTTATGAATGATCCATGTTTTTTCTTTCTCTGGTGGAGGATTTTATACAGTTTACATTTTTGTCTCTGTTCCTCCAGCTGCCTAATGGCCTTGATATTTCAACCTAGCTATGAAATCTCCTCTAGAAGACGAGAGAATTTAATCTCGTAACTTTCCATAGATAGTTCAGAGTGAATTTAACCAAGGAGCTTCTTATGCTTTTGCATTATTTTGATACTGATCAAGCAATTTGTGGGCTGAAGGGTGGTGTCTGTTACCTTTCTGGTATAGCTTTTCCTCCCTAACAGGGAGGTAACAGAAAGCTTTGTCAAATGCAGCTTCACAGGTATGAAAAACAAACTTCCAGAGGGGTGCGTCCACATAGCGTGGAATGCTGCAACTCCAAGGGGCATTTTTCTTAACCCCTACCACTGATCATCCAGCTATTGTCATTAGTGACAGCGGCCCTCATTGACTTCAATAAATGCATGACTCAGTCCTTGTTCAGGATGAAGCTTATTATTTTGACCTTCAACGGCCAGACTTCAGTAATGTTTTAGATTATAAATATTTTAAAAGTATAACAAAACCCTGATTATTTTTTTTCCTTCTCTGATTTTTAGGGGATCCTTCTTTCTCTGGACTGTTTTATATTTTACCTGTTTCCTTGGATTCGCACAGGGAAGTCCTGAAGGTAAATTACACTTCTGTGTGTGTGTTTGTTTTTCTGCCCTACAAAGAAAAATGTGTAAGCAAATTTTAGCCAAGGGGCTTGGATTCAATTTAAATAACTTTTATCGAATCAGGAGCCTAATGCACAGACTTCATGTGCTAGCTTCTGCTGTTTTGCTTCTGATGGTTGAAGTGTTGACCTGAATTGACTATCCAGACTTGGAGACCAGCAGTTGGGGCCAGATTTTTAAAGGTATTGGAGTACCTAAAGATGCAGCTAGGCACCTCATGGGATTTTCAGCTCTATCTACCTATCTCCTACATTCCCATCTACATTCATTTTAAAAGTCTGGTCTTTAAAGCCTTTTATCTAATGAAGTTGGTCACTAATGAGTTAAGCATTCCTGGGAGGCTGGTAAGTATTATAATTAGGGCCCTACCATATCCACAGTCCATTTTGGTCAATTTCACGGTCATAGGACTTTTAAAATCATATATGTCATGATCTCACGTATTTTAATATGAAATGTCATGGTGTGGTAATTGCAGGGGTCCTGACCCAAAAAGAAGTTGGGGTCACAAGATTATTGTAAGGGGCATTGAAGTACTGCTACTGCTACTTCTCCACTGCTGCTGGCGACGGTGCTGCCTTCAAAGCTGGGCAGCTGGAGAACAGCAGCTGCTGGACAAGAGCCCAGCTCTGAAGGCAGCAGCAGTATAGAAGTAGGGATGACATGGAACGCTATTGCCACCCTTACTTCTTTGCTGCTGCTCGCAGATCTTGGCCCTCAGTCAGCAGCTGCCACTCTCCGACCTCCTAGCTCTGAAGGCAGCACAGAAGTAAGGGTGGCAATACCATGACCCGTCTTAAATAACTTTGCAACCCCCCTATAACTCTCTTTAGGGTCAGGACCCCCAATTTGAGAAATGCTGGTCTCCCCTGTGAAATCTGTATAATAAAGGTTAAAACACACACAAGACCAAATTTCACAGGGGGAGGCCAGATTTCACGCCCTGAGACACATTTTTCATGGCCGTGAATTTGGTAGGGCCCTAATTATAATCCCCATTTTACAGAAGCAGAATCTGAAGCACAAAGAGGATTTAGCCTGTTTCAAAAAAGGCTATGAAACTACCCACTGCTCAGGTATGGGAAAACGTATGCTGCTGTTTTCCTTGAGTTACATCACTTGGCACAATGCAATACTGATGATGCAATGTAACTCCAACATTATCCAGAGCAATGATGGGTGGTTTATTGTTGGAGAATCCTAGTACATCCAGGCATGGCCTCTCCCTATCCAAGATGCATCCCAAATGTACCTTAATCTTGCACGGTATAAGTCAGCTCATGCTGAGCACAGGAGCGTCATGTGGTTTTCATCTACTTATTCATGCCAAGTTATGTCCCCTTCTTCTTCACCCCCCCCCCCATGTTCTAGCCAATTTCTTCTCCCTCATAGTTGCACTCACTCTTCACCTGGGAAACAGGCAGCTTCCTCCAAGATGGTATTGTCTTTCAGCAAGCCAATATATACAGTATGGGGCATGAGAACATGATATATGCTGTGCTTTTCCTAGCTCCTATGCAAGCCAGTGTTGGGATGCAATTGGCCAGCTACCCTTAAGATGGGTTCATTGTGCTTTCTACTCACCAAAAGCCCAGCGATAAGATATTGGACCAGATTCCTCCCCGGTGACTTTAATAGTTTATAACTGGAGATAAGGCAAGTTAGACACAGATACATGTGCCCAGTATAAAAGTGCCCAACTACCTATTCTCCAGTCATTGTCACCTACACCATAATGCAATCTAATTTCTGTTGATCTGTTTACACCCCCCCCCCCACTGCTCCTGCCTCTCACACTGACAAAATTTATTTGGGGGGGGGGGAGGGGCGGAAGAATCACATGGCTTATGACCTGATCAAGCTCCTATTAATCAGTGGGAGACTTTCATTTGATTTCATTGGGAGCCGGAGCATATCCTTAGAGAAACATCCACATCTCACAAGCTAAATGTTCATGCTTGCTATTCTTGAGAGATTTCTAAGTTTCTTTACTAAAGGGTAAAAATCCTTTAGGATAACTAGTGACCCGCGTGGGGATCTAGGAAGTTTCCTGGTTATTGATGATAAAAAGAATTCTTTCTCTCCACAGCTGGATGGTGGAAACTGAGCATCTGTTTGTCAGAGAGCCACCTCCTCTATCTTAAAATAGCAACACCTCCTCCACATGATTTACTCAATGTGCAGGCTGGAACTGAACAACTTCCTATATAATCAGCAGGCAATAATAAGTGGACTAGCAGGCTCCAGGCCTCTTAGGCTTTAAAACATGAAGGAAAAATAGAAAGTTGGTTGAAGCTCAGCTGAAACGCAGCCCATGGAGCAGTCATTGCCACCAACAATTTTGAAAAATGTAATATTTTCCAAATTCTACTTTCCTGCAAAGGAAGTGAACATCTGGTTGAATCACTTAGTCAAGCAGTTTTCAGAGCAAGTTTTATGTTCACATAAAAGAGGGCAAACAAGTACTGTGTTCTAGCTATTTTTATAATTTGTATTTTTGAATAGATTTTTAACACTCCTTTTTTGGAGTCCTGTTTATTGCTGTTTGTACTCCCAGGATAATTATGGGATGTTTAAATGTCTTGGCTGTTGGCGTCCATATAACACAAGTTTTCATTGTGTGTATGCGCAGACAAAAAGCCTTCCATTTTATAGCATGGTGCAATGAATGCTCTGCCTCTGACAGAATGACTTGCCTTCCCTAAACTATCCTTCATTTTTGGAAGAGTAAAGGGATAGCTCTTTCCTTTAAAATGCTTGATGCAGGTATCCAAATAAAGGTCAGGCGATGGTGCAAGCGAACATGAGAGGTTTGAGTCTGTATTATCCAAAGTGGGTGCTAGCAGGAATATTGTGCCCCCCCCCCCACTAAAACAGGCACGTTCTTATAATAAAAAGTGAACAGAGGGCCCCTGGAGCTCTGGTTTATCACTCAAGAATGTCCGGCTGGGATCATCTAACTCTGGTTCCATGCAAATGAGCAGCGGGAGTTTTACCACTGACTTGAACAGAAGTGGAGTTAGGCCAATGCCGTGTGTTTTTGAAACTCTAGAACTAGAAGGGGAAGGGGAGGACTGTGTACATTGGAAATGCAGCATCCATACAAATGCTACAAATTCAAAAGCCAGGGTGGTGTAATTTCATTGATGTCAGTGGATCTGCACGGATTCACCCTAGCTGAGGTTCCAGGCCAATAGCTTTGAAATTTAGACTTCATTCAACCAAACTTTGGCTATAGGTATTAGAATTAGTGGTTCTCAAACTTTTTAGTTCGGTGACCCCTTTTTGTTCTGCCATGTCCTCTCACGCCCCGGGTATGTCCGCCGACATGCCACCTAATTGAACTCTTCCTGTTTTGGTGGCATTTCGACGGACACTCAGTGTTTGTCTCTGTGTCCGCCAAAATGCCGCCGATAGTGGAAGCTTGCACTTTGGTGGTTTTTCGGCGGACTCACTCACATGTTTGGAGCTTCCACCGAAATGCTGCTGACGGCGTCGGCAGCTCATGACCCCCCTGGAATCAGCCTGCAACCCCCATGGGGGTCGCAACCCCCAGTTTGAGAACCACTGTACTAGATCTAAGCCAGCTGAGGCTAGTGAACTAAGAGTGATTTCTCTCCTACTTTTTGGTTTTGTGGGAGTGTGAGGGAAACAAGTTAGACATTTCAGCCTTTGGTGAGCACCTCTTTCAAGGATATGATAGTTCAGGAATCTCTTCTGCATATAGCTTCCTATTCTGGAGAGAAATTTGCCCTTAGCCCCAAAACACTGCTACTTGGGTAGCACAATTAGGCCATGTCTACTCTAGAGATCTTACGGCGGCACAGCTGTACTAATACAACTGCATAGCTGTCAGTCTCCCATATAGCCGCTCTGTGCCAATGAAGGAGAGCTCTCCCATCAACCCCCAATAAGTGGCAGTAGCTATGCTGATAACTCCACCATTGCTTGGTCCCAAGCCCAAGATGTGAAGAGGAGGGTTTTGCATTGGGCTAGCAACCCACCATGTAAAAAACGAATGCTACAGAAACGTCAACCAAATCTTCAGCGAATGGAGAAGAATGGTTGGTGCCTTATGCTCCACCAGGAGCGAAGAGGAAAAGAAGAAGCAGCAGCTATGCTGATGAGAGAACATCTCCCACCAACGTAGCACTATCCACACTGGCATTTGTGTCGGTGTAACTTATGTCGCTCAAGAGGTTGTGTTTTTTGCATCCTTGAGGAACATAAGTTATATCAACAAAAGTGTCAGTGTAGACATAGCCTTAGTTACACAGGGGTAAGGGATAGAAAGCTTTAGTCCATCCATTTAAAAAAAAAAACATGTCTAGGAGGAGAAAGTTGAAGGGAAAAGAGGAGGCTTCGATAAATTCATAGCAATGTAAAGAAGCCAAAAGTGGCACTTGTTCGCCTTTAGTTGTACACTAGTTGACGACACCCCTTCATGGAACTCATCTGGGGACATGTCCACCAGTTCAGTGGAATCAGTGTGGGATGTAGTAGCAGAGGTGGGGTGGGCATACAGGTGGGCTGGGGTGGGCATACAGGTGGGCTGGGGTGGGCATACAGGTGGGCTGGGGTGGGCAGCTGAGCACAGAGCTGGAGAATCCACACATCCCTTGCACGGGGTCTGCTGTAATCACACTTCACACAGACATTGGGCTTTTGGCCCAATCTTATTTTTTTCAACACAGTTGGATATGGTTGCTTACGAGGCAGTTGGATTTGTATTTCAAACAGTGGCAGCATCCTATGGATGAGGGAAACATAGTTATGTCTTCACAGAGCAGCTCCCTAGAGTATAAAATATTTCTGCCTTGTCACTACAATACATCTCTTGAAGAGAACCTAAAAATACATCTAGCAATTGGAAACCAGGGAAGAGTTTAGCTCCTAGAGTTAAGCAGCAAATTTATTTCTGTAGGGCCAGATCCTAATCCCTTTTGAAGTCCATGGCAAGGCTCCCACTTGAGTTCAGTAGAGCCAGGATTTGGCCCTTAGCATTGGAAAGGAGTTTGGAAATGATCCAGAAGACAGAAGTGACTTTGCAGATAGCTCTGTACCTCCCCCATTCAGCAGCGGGTCGGGAGATTCTATCCATGCTGTGAGGACGGAAATCCCTATTGGGTAATATGGGAGGGGAGTTCCTGGGAACTAGGGGCTCGTTTAGCCAGAGATAAACCCCAGTATTAAAAAATCCCTATGTACTCCTACAGCATAGAGGTAATTGAGAGAGAATTTCCATCCCCTTCACAGTTGACCCCTAAATGTCTCTGTGACTCTGTCCCCTATAAAGGGAATAGAAATGCCTTAAAAATAGAAAGCCGGGTGGGAAATAAAGCAGGTCCCAGACAAACTAAATATTGATTTACTTGTTCTAATGTACAAAAATGGTTATGGTTTGCCAAAGTCTAAGCACAGAGCTGTTCTCTTCCTAGTGTTCTCTCTTCCTGGCCAGAGCCCAGGCTAGGCCTCAGACAGGCTTAAGCTTGCAGCCTTTCTAATGAACACTCACAAACTCTTCTGTTCCAGCTCTGCAATACTGAGAACTGCTGTGAATATGTCACAGTTAAGGGTGAAGGAGGCCAAATTCTGAGGGCCGTTTGGGGGGGGAGTTTTTTTTCCCCTTGGATTATTTTTCTTCTGCTCATTTTTTTTCATCTCTGAGGCTGTGATGTTAATTGAATTGCAGCTGTGGCTGGCAGGGTTATGCTCCTGATTGTTTAAACTCTTCCCTTTGGATGTAGGCACTGGATTGAGTAAACCGGGCATACAGCCCTCTCCAGGCTAGATTCTACCGTTAATTCCCATGGGAAGATTAGGTGGCAATCTAGGAACAGGGAATTGCAATTTGTCAGTTGTGTTTATCGGGGAAAAATATAACCCTCTTTATCTCCTTTCAGATTAGCTACCTTTCCCATCGAGCTAATGGAACAAAGATAGCAGCCCTGTGTGTGGAATGAAGAGTAGAATAGGGATCCAACTGATCCCTTAAGGAAAAGTCCTAGAGCGTTTAATTGGGAGGAAGCCAGTAGGGTTTTATATAAACATTAGACCCTATGGAATTTACTAGAGAACTTTGTCCTTGCTATAGTATTCTATACGTTGACTTAAACATGCCATGGAAAGATTTATTATGTTCTATAAGCCTTCTTTCTATTAAGAGTTGAAGTCAATGGGAGCTTTGCTGTTGATTCAAATGGGAACAGAATTGGATTCTAAATATCTAAATACCCTAATTTCTTCCCCCTCCCCCAGTTTTGCCATTTCTTTGCCCAACCCCAGGACATATTTGCCTTAATGGCTCCTCCCCTCAGCCCCATGGACTTTTGTCTTCCTTCTTCTCTTGAGCTCTCAAGCATTCTCCCAAGTCAAGCATTGTGGTCCTGCTGGCAGCCAGTTAGCTGTCATTTGTGCTACTGTTGCCTGCTAATCTGTTTTAGACTCTCTGCACTTTATAATCAGCTCTTCTGACCCTGGGGCTAGGAGCCAAAGGATTCTGCCTCCGTCTGCCCATTGCATGCCTCTCACCCAGGCTAGTGGACATCCACCTATTCAGATACCATCCCAGTTAATATTTAACGCTTCATATATGTGTATAGTCCCTCCAACTTTTGTACAAAAATTTAAAGCTGCGTGATCATCCATTTTAACTAATGCTACAAGGTGATACTTTCAGTGGCTTGGTTAAGCCTAGATACAGCCTTCTCGTGCCCGGGGTTACTTTCTCATTTAAAAAAACAAAAACACCATGCAGTATCATCAAAGGCCATGGGTCTGTCACAAGTGATGGAGTTGGTGTGTCTTTTCCACTCCATAAAATTCTGCTCCCTACCCTCTGTGGAAAAGAAATCTTAGTCTCAAATCATTTTTTAAAATTAAATGTCTGACTATGTCAAGTCACAACTCAACTGCTGCCAAATGGTCATATCCAACGTTAAATCACAAACGTGGGATATTGGGGCTTAGGAGGAAACAGTCCATGGGGGTAGGTTATCTCCCAAACTGTCTACTGTGACTGGGTTTTCTTCCACCTTCCTTCAAAACATCCGTCACTGGGCCATTGTTGGAAACAGGATACTGGGCTAGATAGACCATGATTTTGGTCCATTATGGTCATTCCTATGAGATACTGAACTTCCACTGTATGGGCTCCTAGCTTGAAAATCATGATAAAATAGATGACCTGATTGTCTGTCTTAAACCAGTTTGAGTGGAGAGGAAGGCAGGCACAATCTATAATTCACTGCATTTGGTGTCTAATCAACTATTCATGGTGCCCTTGGAAAGATTCCTGTTGACTCAGATGCTGTTAGATCAGGCTCTGGGCTTGCCTGGGCACTCATGCTCTTTGCCCTTCTCTTTCAGATGTGGACATTCTTCAAAGACTGGGCCTGGCAGGGAAGAAGCCATTGAGTGGATGGTCTTCATCACGCTCTGTTCCTCAGGGGGTCATCCCTTTCAAATCGGGGGTCATCTTCACTCAGCGAGCACGCATCGAGGCGCCCATTAGTACCATCATCCCCGCTGCTTTTGGCACAGACTTGACCCTAGTCCTGAGCTTGTGCTCCCACCGCATCAACAGTGCTTTTCTGTTCTCTGTCAAGAGCAAGAAGAAGAAGCTGCAGCTGGGGGTCCAGTTCATCCCCGGGAAGGTCATTGTGTACGTAGGCCACAAGCACTCTGTATATTTTGATTACAATGTTCACGATGGCCACTGGCATAACATGGCCATTGACATCCGAGGCCAGACGGTCACTTTATTTACTTCTTGTGGGAAGCAAAGAGTACATGCGGATTTGCATTTTAAAAAAGACGAGGCATTGGATCCACAAGGGTCTTTTCTCTTAGGGAAAATGAACCAGCACTCGATACAGTTTGAAGGCGCCATTTGCCAGTTCGATATTTATCCTTCCGCCAAGGCAGCTCATAATTACTGTAAATACCTGAAAAAACAGTGCAGGCAAGCGGACACCTTCCGGCCGAATCTGCCCCCGCTTGTCCCACTCTTGCCCAGGGATCCCAGCGCTTCCCCAGTGACCCCTCTGCAGGCTAAGTTCTTGCTACAGGGTTTGAAGAACCTGACCACTGTGATACCAACATCAGAGCTCATCAAGGTCACAACACCCCTCAAGACTCCAGCTACAGCATCCACCACCTTGGTACCATATAAGCTGTTGTCTCCGAGGCTGACAACCAAAGCAGCCAAGGTTACAATTATGCAGTCTACGGTTCCATCGAGTACTGATACACAGCTGCCAGTCCATTCGCACCCTCGGACTACTACAGCAGCCCTCAGGATATCCCAGCCCTCTTCCAATGAAAGGTCACAGAAACACTCCCTTCCCACTGTCAGAAACATCCTGCCTGCTGGCCAAAACTTCACTGCTATCAGCAGGAAAGAGTTGGAGCAAGAAACCAAAAAGATGATCAATCAAAAAACATCCACAAAGCCCTCTGAAACCCCCAGCACCATAAAGCCAACGAGGAAGAAGATTGAAAACACATCTAGAGACATCCGCCCCGTGACCCTGAAACAAAACCTGGAGAATCTGACCAGCAGACCCATTCCAAAAATGCTATTGCCACTACCAACCAGGAAATCCGTTCCTAGCCTAGTTCCTCTACTGTACACCAAATCAACCCCTGGATCTGTTCAACGTACCTTCAGAACCAGTGTGCAAGCCTTCAATCTCACAACCCCTGCTGCTGTTGATGGGTTTCAGGTCTTTGACCCCATCGGACCTACCCTATTTCCGTTTTTACTGGGACTTCCTGGATCTAAAGGAGACCAAGGTCCCCCGGTAAGTTCAAGTTTTTAAATATATTCATGATGTGGTCCAGTGAATAGGACTCCCAGACCAAGGGTCATACCTGCTGTCAACTTGTTAGATGCGCCTTGGGCAAGTTACTTCACCTCTCTGGTCTTCCGTTTCTCCACTTATAAAAAGGGGATAATGTTTACCTAGCTCTGTAAAGTATTATGAGGTGGTCTACAGAAGTCCTAAGTATTATTGTTAAACTAGAGAGGTGCCTGAGCCATCAGGTTTGTATCTGAACTTCTCCAGTGTGGTTTGGACTTATCTTTGCTCTAAACAGAGTTGATATGAAGTGAACAGCAGAAGTTGATAAGGGTGTCAGCCTTGACTTAGAATCTCCTGTGTTTCTTTTGTGCCACTCTACAGAAATACATTTTCGAGATCTTCTGTTCTGGTCTTACCCAATGCATTGTGTATCCCTTTCAGTGTATGACAATTGAAGAAGTCTATTTGTAATAATATAAAACCAGCCAGCTAAAATGTGGGATGCAATATATTTCAAATATCATTTAGAGAGATTCCTTGTTTTGCATACCACAAATACCACTGTGTATTTAAAGTGCTTTTAAAATGTGAACCTGGCAGATTTTAGGATGAGCTGCAAGATGCCTTTCTATTTCCAGGCCTTCCTTAATAATGTTTTTTTATTACAGTAGCCCCTAGGGATGTCTGTTAAGGATGCATTGTGCTAGGCACTGTATGAACCAATAGCGAGAAGAGAGTCCCTGCTCCAGGGAGTCTTGCATCTTCCTAAGTGGTTAAGGGCCTGCTCCTATGTGGTGCTGAGTTCCAATGGAAATCAAATCTTAAAATCCTAGCTGATTGGTTGGAAACCCTCATAGGCTGGGATTTTCAAAGCCACTTAACAGAGTTAGACACCTAACAATGGGAGTTTGATGCCTTGACTCCTATAAAAATCATAGCCTTCGTATGTACTTGCAATTTAAACCTTGTAAAGGCACCCAGACACAACCCTAATGGGCACTGTAGTGGGGCGACTGCCCCACTCCAGTGGAGAAGGGTTTAAAACAGCCCTGGGAAGGCACTCGCTCAGCCCCCCTCCCCCCACATCTAAATGCAAGAGAATGAAATTAATTAGACAAAATGAGACTTCTGAACAAAATTTGTATTAATAAAAAACATTGTAGTCTTTTTACATCCCAGTTTCCAATTACAAATAACCCGAGCAACGCCGGGTATTTTTGCTAGTATCCATATAAAGTAAGATGCTCCCAAAGAGATTCCTTGATTGCCAAGTTCCAGCCTAGATCTAATTTTTACAGCTGACTTTTTAAAACACTGAAAGGGTTTACAATGGAAAAATGGAGACAAACTTAAGAGACCTCATTAGCAATACTTCTGTCTGCAAATGTGCCGACTATACATTTAGACTATAGTTACAATTAACACCTCAAGTTACATGGCCCTGATGCTGCAAACACCATGTGCTTAACTTTAAAGTTTGGGGCCAATCTATAGTTATAATTTCAGGTTTGGATCTAAGGTGTTGATTGTCACCTGATATTTTGGATGAGGTATCATGAACAGATCTGTTTGTTCCAACGTTCCTTTGTGCTACTGAGATCTCAAGGTTGCTACTTCACAGTTGCATGCTGCCAGGAGATTGTAGACTCCTCTTTGATTATTTTATATATATTTTTATATATATCATATTTATATATATATATATAAAAAATAACACACACCCTCCAATTGTTGATGGCGAGTCAGGAAGTCTCCACAACTTCCCTGTGTACACAAAACTGCCTACAATTTCTTTTGTTTCTCCTTGAGCAAAGAGCCAATGTATTTGTGGAGATTTCCCCTTAAGCTTATTAGTTTTTCAATAGCAGGAATCCAACCAGTGATTGTGTCCCCCCGTCTCCAAAAATATGATGTACCTGTAATTGATTGCTCTATAGTAGGTGGCTCAGGGCTCCAGTGAACTCTTGGCCTCCCCTCTCCAACTCCTAGCTCCAAAAATAGTCTGAGGGTGAACATCCTAGTCTTGAATCAGAGAGGTAGCCGTGTTAGTCTGGAATAGCAGAGGTAACAAAGAGTCCTGTGGCACCTTAAAGACTAACTAAAGTATTGAAGCATAAGCTTTCATGGGCTAATACCCACTTCGTCGGATGCAAGCAGTGGAAGTGTCCCATCCTAGTCTTGTTCTTCCTACTCTCCCCTCCTCCCCCATCCAACATGAAGAGCTTGTTATTCAAATAGAGTGGAAAATCCCACTCAGCCTGTGAATCACAGCAAACAGACTGATGCAGGCCACTGAGGGCTTAGGAAATTGATGGCAGAAGTTTCCATCTGCTTAGAGAACAGTTAGGGTCCTGGATCTGGGGAAAGGAGAACAACTAAGCTGCTGCCTGGCTTCATCCTCTTTGACTTCTGGAAACAAAGTGAGCGCATTGAGAGGGAAAGGTTTTAGCTGCATTGGAGCTGGCTGCTGTGTACTGTTCGTTATCTTCTGTGACTCCTTAGGGATCTCTTGAAAGTTTCACCCCGACATTGGGCCGGGGGCAGAAAGCACGTAATCAAGATGACATGTTGAGAAATTAATTTAGCATTTGTGTAGCCAGACAAGCGCATTTCAGAATACGAGCGCTGATAAATGCTTCATGGTTGAGTAATTACTCTGGCACCATCTCCATGTTATTGGGCAGACATTTTTGATGAGGGCAGACTCTCAACACAGTACTTCCTGGTCTGGTATGATGATATCTCAGCCAGTCAATCTTGCCTTGATTAAACAGATTACAGGCTGAGAGCCAGCAATCACTGTGCACTGCATCTGGCACAAGGGTGGAAGGAAGGAGATGGTGTTAACTAGTGCAATTGTTACCTGATAAAAGGTTCTTTCGTAACAGCTATTGGGGATATTCTCCCCTTCTCCAGGGGAAGCCCCTGGGTAGGTTCTATGAAAACAGTCCATCGCCAATAGCTAGGGAGGGATTTGTGGGCAAGTATGGAGAAGTCATGGTGTAGAGACGTCAAGAGATGAGAAATGGGGCCCACCCTGGTCCGCTCCTGGAAAGGGAGCCCCCGCATGCTACTCAGACGCCATTGCATAAGCTCGCGTAAGAGCTGTGCTGGCATAGGCTCCCTCCCCTGCACTTACATGCTTCCCCTCCAAGCCACGGAGGACGAGTTAATTTTGCAGAGAGCCACACTGACTCCCATGCAGACTTCTGCTGGAAACTTACCATGTTGGAAGGGAGCGTGCTGAGTACAGCAGCTCCCCCCGGGTCTGGCTCTGCTCCAGAAGACTGATAGTTCCCAGCTGCCCACCTCCTGCTTTAAAACCTAGGAACTGTTATGATGTGGTACTTCCAAGGTGGTCTGTTCCTGAAAAGGGGTGAGGATGCTCTATTGTCTCTACTCTCTCCTTTCACGAGCACAAGGCTCTCTGTGCCTTCTTTCTAGCTCTTTTGCTGCTAGGTAGGAAGAGTAACTATTTCACTCTGCTTTGGTACCATTTTATCCAAGTGTAAAGGACGACACAAGTGCAAGGCCATGGTGAATCAGGCCTTGCAGTCTTTGCATATAGCACAAAATAATATCAGCGTAATCGTAGGTTTACATAGGGCCCCTCCTCCCAATTGGTCCCAAAGCTATTTACAAACTTAACTACTATATACAAAGTGTGTGCTGAAAGAATCCCTTTGCTAATCAATAAACTTCAGTTACCTCTGGGGTAGAGCATAACAGCTGTTTAGCAGACCACAGCAGGGCTAATGCAACAGGATGTGAAGACACGTCCCATAGGCAGTTAGAACTGGAGCATTAACACCATAGGAATTTAGGGTAATGGACTGTTTTTTACACAATGGAATTTGGCCAGAACGCCAAGATTAACGGGCTTGTTTTGTTTTTCAAAAGTGCCCTGGGATCATTAATGACCACGAAGAGACAGAATTTGTGTCTTAAATCTTTTCTGGGCAGGAAAAAAAGGAGTCAAGAGGCCCCCCAAAGACCATGTTGGGTCACTAGCTCAATAATGACTCAGTGGCTGGCAGTCTTTCCTCCGTCTCATCAACACTACTTCCCACAGCACCTATAAAGTCCAGGTCTCCCTTCCATGTGCTGAACCAGGCTGACTTTGTTTGGCTTGCAAGAATTGCTGAGAGTGCAGCCCACGGCTACAGGTAATATGCAAAAACCGCAAAAGAAAATGACGTTCTATTAATGCATCAGGTCTTTGAAGTGGGCTCAGTGTGAATAAACTGCTGATAACGTACTGGGATTTTGTGTATACAATATATGGCAAGCTATAAGGGAGCCTTTCCCCATATGCAATAAAGCAGGAATTCCATAGGTTCTTGCTAGCCACAAGAGCAAAGCCCAAAAGACCTGAATGGTGTCCTGAATGTCTGTGCATCGTTGGGGACTTTAATACTTGACTCGTGCTGAAATGTATGGTGGAGTGGCCTGAAACTGTCTGAAGCCACTAAGAGGATGTGGTGCCATTGAATAACACTAGTGGTACAATTGAAGTGTGTTTAATCTTCGAGCCACAAACTTTACCGGGGCGAGGGGAGGGAGAAGCTGAGGTGTTTTCACTGAGTTTTAAAATGTCCTCATCAGAAAAATCCCAACATAAAACTGCACAGTCACTGTATGCAAGATGCTGTTTGTAAAGATATTATACATATATTACTTTTCATCAGTTTGGTGAATCCTGGATGTAAAGTAAACTTAAATTTGTGAAGCCTTTTGCTTTTGCTATGACTTTTTTAAGCAGCTCAGGGCTCCTTGAGCTTCCTCAACAGGATGGTAGTGAAATGGAAAGTTTTTTCTGGGACCCCTCCAAAGCTCTTTGAAGTCACTGGGAGTCTTTCCATTAAATTCAGTAGGCTTTGTGTCAAGCCCTTAATACTGAGAATAGGGACTCTGATTAAATTCATCCTTGTGCAAAGCGCAAACTTTTTGAGAGCTTAAATGGGACATAAGTGATGCATAGACGTAGTGCAGGCCCCCTGCATAGACATGAATTTCATCCAGAAAAAATGATACTTAATAAACAAATATGAGGTATATTTATGGTGTAAAAATGTGGTCTCCTTTGCAGCCTGGGTGTCAGAGTTGGGGCCCAAACTGAGCAATTTTGTGGGGTTACTACCAGAAAGGCTCGGAATTTTCTCCACTCTGACTCCACTGGGATTTCAGCATCTTTCAGGGGTGATCGCTCTGGCAGCTTTCTTGTCTGCCATTCATGAGAGAATACACAGGGCTAGGCTTGGCAGGATCCCACTGAAATCCAGAAACAATGGCAAGAGATTTCTTCTTTCACCCTTAACTGATGGAGAAGCTTCCAATGGTGGAGAATGAGACTTCTAGAAAGGGTGGGTTTTATTTTGCATGATAGACCACTGTTCCTCTCAATTGTTGTCATTTCAGTGATGGCCGGGCTACAGCTAGAAGAGTTGAATCTGCCTTGGCTAACAGAGCTGCATTTATTTTTTTAGCCCAAGCAGTAGGAGCTCATGGTTTTAGATTTGATCCCCTTTGCCACTCACCCACTTAGAGGTATGATGTTATGCTAGCAGTCATTATTGTTACAAAGTCAAATATGTTTTTGAATCTGTGTGATGAGTTCAGTTTTCTGCAACTACCATTGTAGAAATATCTCTGACCTTACCCCTTTTTGGTGCAAAAATTTGTCAACTGAATCAGAAAAAAAATATCTTGGTAGTATGGATAGTCCTCCAAACTGAATAGAATATTAAATGTCTTTTTCCCCAGTCTTACTTGTGACATAGACAGCTACCCATGTTGACAACTTATGATATATTATAGAACACGCGATGTGTTTCAATGCCCCTAATTTATGAGTCATGTACAGAAAAGCCACATACTCAGTATAATACACAGAATAAAGATGGTTTTAAAATCATTCACATAATTAGCCCATAAATCATTACAAATTTAACCAGAAATGTGCCCAAAGGGAATCTGGTTGTAGGGCAGTAACTGAATATGAAACAACAACCCGGCTTGCTTAAAATGAAGTTGGTGCCAAAGAACAAGTTAAAAAAATAATTGGGATCAAAGAAGGTAATAGGAGGGTAATGCTGGAAAGGAGGTAATGGGAAATCTATAAAGAGAAGACAGGAGAAGAAAGGGACAGTGATGGAACATAAGACCCTTCCATTTCCTCACAGTCCTTTAACATCCTGCCCTGGTTGCTAGCATAGTAATAAGCAAGCTTGGAAAATGTTTCTCCAAACTACCTTAAGCAGCAAAATTGGACTGGAATTCTCTTTGGAGAGAGTCAGTTTTGTGATATTCTTAACTTGTGAGAACAGAGCACCACATTAGTCTGCAAAAAAATTGTTTGGGGAAGGGAGAATGTAGGGATCAGGAACTGAACTGTGGAGTACAGCACGCACCTGCTCGGCTGCAGATCTGATCACTGCCCACTCATAGTTCTCCTTTTGGTAAAAGCTCTTTGGACTCCAGAGCAGTTGGAAAGTTCAGGCTGGGTTCCAAAGATTCTTTAGCCTTCTGCTCTTTCTCTTTCCCCTGCCCCTCCCCCCAAGAGAAACAAAACCCATCATTCATAACTACTTTAATATAAATCCCCAGTGAGACACTTTAGCTAACAATTATTAATGTCAGTGCTGTAAAAAGCGTTGCAAGAGTGATAAGGAGTTGCAGCTCTCTGGAAATTTGGATTCTTCAGTCCATTGAGAATAAATTTAAAGAAGGATTTTATAGTTTTACTTCAGCATCTTAAACCTCATTATGTTCCCCAAAACTGTTACCCACCAGCATGCAGCAGGGAGCCTATAACTGTCCTATTGTAACCCAGTATCCAAGAATCCCCACTGCTTTGATGTGACTAAACTTACCTCTACAATATTGCAACCATGTCCAGGAACTTCCACCATTGAGACAATTTTATTACTTTTGCCATATAATACAATATCTAGGAAAGTACAGAGCTGGAGTGTCATTATCTCTTTTAATGTCACAGTTCCTCTAGGAACCTATACTACAGAGATGACTGTGTTTTCCTAGCTGTTGTATAATATAACATGCAACATGCCTGCTTCTTTCAACACTGAGGTGCAATTTGTGTTACCTCTACTATGTTACAGCGCAGAATCCAGGAAACTGAAACATAGCTGTGATTAGAGAAATAAAGACTGCAGCAGCAAGATGAGAATGCTTTGTCTCTGCTCTGTTGAAATACATAGTTCTGTGACTGGTGTGCATAGTTTTTATTCCTTTACAGCAGTAGCATAAGTTGCATGGAAACTCTGGGCTTTGTGCCATAACTGGTCTTTCTCCCTCACTCCTGCTCCAAACAGTTAACAGTTCTGAAAGAGCCAGAATCTGTCATGAGCACGGTCTTCTGTATAACTGTAAATAATATTTCTTTATCTCTTTTCTAGGGTCCCCCAGGTCTATCAGGCTTACCAGGACCACCTGGCAAGAGAGGCCCACGGGTAAGTGGCTTTTTGTGTCTACCCTGTGCCTTATTGCTGGCATCTTGTTTTTCTGTGCTGCTATTCTCCATGCCAACACATGGTTCTACCATAATGATTGAGCTAGTGACCACTTCGAGCACAGCTGTTGAGGTCTGGCACAGTTTAGAGCAAAGATTGGCTTCCCTCTTCCCCCCCCGTCCCTATCCAAGATTTTCAACAGGCCAGACTTCTCCTGCCATGGTCTGAAGAAGGAGCAGCCTGACATGAGGTTTGGCATAAGGCTATCGGTCGAACTGTTGTTCTCTGTTCTGATCTTCCCGCTTTCTCTTTGGTGTCCAACCTTTTATTGTTATAAAACACGCACCGACATTTGATTTGACCATGCTTCTTCTCTAACCTTTATCTACCAGGTCCCCAGACCTACTTCCTGTCCCCTCTTACTTTTGCCCTTGCACACAGTGCTATCTGAATGGCACTCCTATAATAAAATTCATTTTAATTGATTTCCACTCAACTTAGCTGTGGTGAACCCAGAGAAAAGTCCTCTCTGACCTGCTTCTTGTCTATTTCAGAATCTAGAACAAAATCTCTAGCCTAGTCTTCAATATCTTTTGTGTATTTTCCCTCCTACTCAATATCTGCTAAATTCAGATACAAACATGACTAAGAGCCATCCTGGGGAAATGCCTTATCCCCCGAAACACCTGGTTTTTTTGAGTCCTGCAGTCAGCAAAGTTACACAAAACTTTTATCATTAATTCAGCTGCTGCAGTACTGGGCAATTCTATACTTTGTAGTACTGGGCCATTCTATACTTTGCTGTGTTATTAACAATAGACAGCGATTCTTGTGGTAACACAATGTTGTCCAAAAGCGCAGATCTGTGTGTGGATCCTGAACTCACACTCTCTTGCATGCTGAGCTGTAGGGATTGGGGCCCTTGGCCTCTAGGGTGGGAAGGGGAGGACGGATCATTTAATATCATGACCAAGTCACCTCTTTCAGTTGACCCTTCAGCTGCCAGAGTTCCCACTGGTGCCAGAGGGAACTTTGGCTGGAACGATGGGTCAGCCTCACAGAGCCCTTTCAAAGATGGCAGAAAATAGGGCAGTGTGTTACGTTCCAGTGAAATTCACGGTAAATGGGCGTGGATGTGTGTACCCCATTTCTGTACTAGAAAAAGGGAATGATCTGATTCCCCCCCCCCCCCCCCAAAGAAGCTGAGTTCTCACAGCTCCCCCTGAACCACTTCTCCTCTGTGGCATTGATAGCGTTAAACACACATGTGTGGAGCCCCAGGGCCCAGTTGGTTTGTTAGCTAGTTATGAGCACAGGTAGTGCCTTACAAGCATGTGAATGTCATTCGCAGTGATTCATACAACAAGACATATTCTGTGCTGGTGCGTGTGAAGACATGCAGTTCAGAAGAAGGCAGCATATCTAGTGCTTAGAGCAGGCTCCTACATTCGTACTGGGATTCTGCCACTGACTCATATGACCTAAGGGAAGTCATTTAACCCCATTTATAACAGAGGAGTCACACAGGGATGTAATACTGCATTCGCTTAACTAACAGGACCGGTGAGGATTAGCTAACTGTCTGCTCTTCCCTTGCAAATTTTTCCTTCCAGGAGCTCTTAAACACCTTCTATAATGGGCCCTGATTCTCATTTACACTAAGGCCCCTTTCCTACACTCTGTTAGTGTAAAGGGACCTTAAAATGTAATTTATACCCACTTTAAGGCCCCATTATGTGGCTAGGGTGATGTAAAGGAGGATCAGGCCTGATGTTTTCAATGCAGGTTATTTACTAACCTCACTGGTCTGCACTAGAACTTTTGCAGCCTGGGTACTGAGAGATCCAAGCATTTAGCTATTGTTTTGTACTGTTACTTTCATGGTACAGGGTAACATTTTGCACAGATACAGCTGATCTTTTGTGCAGAGACCTGCATGGTGCAACCCATGTCATACGCAGGCATAGCTACTATTTTCCCCGCCTCTGGCAAACAGAGTGAACCAGCAGTGGTTTCACAAGGCTCCAGGTACCTATTTTACATAATCCTTTATTGACAAACACATTAGCATAGACCATGCTTAAATACCAACATGGGGTATATAATCCTGCCATTGCAGGAAAATGACCAGTTACGGCTGAAAGTCTCTGCTTTCCCCGGCTCATTATCCTGACTGCCGGTCTCCAGCAGAGCTTAGTGAGCACAATGGGATGTCTACACTGGGAGCTGGGAGTGCAATTTCCAGCTCAAGGAGACATAATCATGCAAGCTCTCATCGAGCTAGCATAATAAAAACAGAACACGGTTGCAGGAGCGGCAGGAGAGGCTAGCCCAGGGGTGGGCAAACTTTTTGGCCTGAGGGCCACATCGGAGTTCAAAATTGTGTGGAGGGCCGGGTAGGGAAGGCGGTGCCCTCCCAAACAGCCTGGCCCCGCCCCCTATCAACTCCCACTCACTTCTGGCCCCCTGACTACCCCCTCTCAGAACCCCCAACCCATCGCCCTATCTGGAGATCCCTTACTCTAATGGCCCCCCCTGCTCCCTGTCCTCTGACTGCCCCCTCCAGAGACCCCCTGCCCTTAGCCACCGCCCCAAGACCCCACCTCAAGCCCCCCTGCTCCTTCGCCCCTGACCACCCCCTCCACAGGTCTCCTTTTCCTTACTCACCCCCCAGGACCCTATCCACTTATCCAAGCTTCCTTTTCCCTGACACCTATCTATACCTCCACCCCCAACAGGCCCCCTGGGACTCCCATGTGCCATCCAACCTCCTCCCTCCCCCCCACCACCTTCTGCCCCTTTAGGTAACCTGCCTGGCCCTGGTCCTCTTACCTCGCCGCTGCCTAGAATAGCGTGTCTGGCCCAAAGCCAGACACACGGCTGCGCTGATCTCCCAGAGCGCGCAACGTGTCTGGCCGGGAGCTGGACACGCTGTCGCGCAGCCCCGCCCAACAGCGCTGCTCACGCGGCCCTCTGGGGCCGCGGGGGAGGGAGACAGGGCAAGAGGGGCTGGAGCAGTTTCCCTACCGTGTCCTGCCGAGGCCACGCGGGAGGGGGCCAACGGGGGAACAACTTCCCCAGTGCAGCAGCTGAGGCCGCGGGGAAGGGGCAAGAGCAGCCTCCCCAGCCAGACCTCGGGGGCCGGTTTGGAGGAGCCCGCGGGCCGGATCTGGCCCGCGGGCCGTACTTTGCCCACTTCTGGGCTAGCCACCCAAGAGACGTACTTGGGTGACTAGCCCCTCCCACTGCTCGCATTGGCCATGGCCTGTGTTCTATTTTTAGTGTGCTAGCTTGCTTAGAGCTGGTGAAAGTAAGTTTCCTGGAGCTGGGAAGCACAACCCCTGCGTGAAGTGTAGACATATCCCTATGAAATGTATTATTAACCCAGGGTCTGGAGGCCCCACCTTTCCTGTGCACATATATCCAAATCCCGCCAGCTTAACAAAACTGAGCTTTTGACATTTCATTAAAAGAAAAAAAAAGGGTTGTTAAGGCTATGAACCAGTCTTTCAGTGTCCTCCATCCATGGCACATCCTGCTTCAGCAGGGAAGTGCCTGACAGTCATGTGGAACTTCTTGAGTTAAATCCCAGCCAGGGGATTCTCATCAACTCAGGATGGAAATCCCAGCTGGACAGTAATCAGGTGCAGCTGAGCCTTGTTTGGCTCAGCTCTTTGAAACCGAGCCTAATTTCAGGGGAGAAAAAGGGGTTGCGATATAAATGCCTGGACTAGGAGCACTAGAGACAGAAGAACTGTCTTGCGTGTACTGTTGTTTTGTCTTCATTAGTGGTTCTGGGATTTAAGGATTTGCACTGCAGGAAGGGAAAGTGTCCAGACAGTAGGATGGGCTTAGAAGGGTTCTTGGGTTTGCTTGCAAAATAACCCTGAAAAAAGAAAGTCAGCCCCCGAGAGGATTTCCCCCCCCCCTTTTTGTTTAACCTGGACCTCCCATGAAATTCCTCTGCAGCTGCACAAACATTGTCTCTGCCGCAACAAGACCCATACTGGAACAGCCCTTTGGTCTGTCAAGTGAGGTATCCTACCTCTAGCAAAGAGGCTAGCTCCTGAAATTTTAGGGGGAGGAGGAACAAGGCATGTAACTAGCTTTGCCATGCTGTACGTTTGGAGAGCAGGAAGGATTTCTTCCTCTCCTCTGCAGTTTATGGCCTGATGCATGAGGTATGGCGTTCTCGTCTTAGCTTGGATAACTTCTGTGTTGTTAATGCTTATAAAATTAGCCACCTCCTCAGAAACCTGCCACAGTCTTTGACTCTGATCCCCTGCAGCAGTGAATTCCACAGGGTGGTGATATCCTATCGATACAGCACAGTATTTCCATTTCTTTATATAAGTCTGCGGAGTGACCCCCATGTTCTCTGATTATTGGACAGCGTAAAAATAACTGAGTAGTTTTCTCTTTTCTAGGGTTGGTGGCCCGCTCTTGGTTTGTGGAGAGCTGGCTGGTCACATGATGCTGGCTCATTGTTTCCTGTCCTCCTGGAAATATTTTGTGATTGCAAAATAAGCTATCACAGTCGAAGCATGGTATTGCCAGTGTAGAACTGTATCCACACTAGGGGCTCTTGTCAGCATAGGTCTGTCGGTCTCAAATTGTACCCCGACCTATTTAGTTATGCCAGTGAACGTTTGTAGTGTAGACCTGGAAGTGACTTAATTGTGATAGGCATAGCACTCATAGCTGTAGTTTGTGCTGGCATTACATACAGGGTTTTGTATTGGTATTTCAGTTGGGGGCATGTGGTTTTTTTTATCTATCTCTATATATAAAAGTCAAATGGTATATGTATGTATGCATGCGTGTATGCATGTATGCGCGGATGTATGCTTACTCCTTCCACACCGTTTGAGCTAGAGACTTGAAATTTGGTACAGTTAGAGGTCTTGGGGTCCTAATGACCATAAGAGTCGAAAATTTTTCAAATCTCACCTCTGACGCCCTCCAGGGGTGAAATTCTTTAAAGGCCAATCACATCAGCTGGGCAGCTGCTGTTCTCTGTGACATAGTTATGATGTCATAATACCCCCTCCAACGGACCCCGCACTCGCTCAGCTCTCTGCCCCTCCCCCCTCCAACGGACCCCGGAATCCCTCAGCTCTCTGTCCCCTCCCCCCTCCAACGGACCCGAGTTGGGTTTGGTCAGAGGGTAAGTGAGGTAGGGGTGTCGGGTTTGGTCAGGGGGTGAGGTGGGGGTGTCGGGTTTGGTCGGGGGGGTAAGTGAGCCGGGGGTGTTGGGTTTGGTATGGGGGGGTGGGAAGGTGTCTGGGTGGGTGAGGGGTGAGGTGTGGGGGTTGGGGTTGGTCAGGGGGTGTTGGGTTTGGTGGGGGGGGTAAGGTGGGGGTGTTGGGTTTGTTTGGGAGGGTGAGGAGGGGGGTCGGGGTTGGTCGAGGGGTAAGTGAGGTGTGGGTGTCGGGTTTGGTCTACGGGGGATGAGGTGTGGGTGTTGGTCAGGGGGTGTTGGGATTGGTTGGGGGGAGACGTCGGGGTGTTGGGTTTGGGTGGGGGGGTGAAAATGTGAGTCGGGGTTGGTCGAGGGGTAAGTGAGGTGGGGGTGTCGGGTTTGGTCGGGGGTGTGTGTGAAGTGGGGGTGTCTGGTTTGCTCTCTGCCCCCATCCAATGGACCCCGCACTCGCTCAGCTGTCTGCCCCCTCCCCACCTCCGACGGACCCGAGCAACGCCGGGTATTTTCGCTAGTTTTTTTATATTGGAATACTTCTGTTGCTACAATCACTAGCCTGGATGCAGTTATGTTGGTATACGGACCTTCTATGGGAATAGCTGTGCCAGCATAAAGCACAGTTGTACAGTAAACCCTCGATTTAACGGACCTCGATTTAACGGACTTCGGATGCAACGGACAAAATTTCTGAGCAAGTCTGATACATCCGAAATCCATTTCTCGCGGGCTGGCTGCTGGCTCCCAGCTTCTGCCCGGGTCCAGGCAGCGGGTGGGCTGGCTGCTGGCTCCCGGCTCCTGCCCGAGTCCCGCCAGCGGGTGGGCTGGCTGGCTGATGGGTCCCACCTGCGGGCGGGCTGGCTGCCGGCTCCCGCCCGGGTCCCACCTGCGGGCGGGCTGCCGGCTCCCGGCTCCTGCCCGGGTCCCACCTGCGGGCGGGCTGGCTGATGGTTCCTGGCTGCTGCCCGGTCCCAGGACCCGGGCAGGCTGGTTGACGGTTCCCGGCTGCCGCCCGGGTCCCAGCAGCAGGCGGGCTGCGGAGCTGCCGCCCCGACCCTGTGGCGGGCAGGCTGCTGCTCCGACAGCTCGGGTTTTTTTTTATTATTAAATAACGGACTTTTTGATTTAACGGACACCCCCTCGCCTGAATTAGTCCGTTAAATGGAGGTTTTACTGTATTGACATCACTGCATCCATGCTAGGGAAGTTCTACCACTTTAACTATGTTGCTCTAAAGTGGTACCACATTTGTGTGCAGGCAGCTTGATTGCACTGAAGAATGTGCATGGCTTAGGGAGGTCTGCAGAAAGAGAGTTAAAAGGTGCTGTAAACCACAGCAATAATGCTTACGCAGCTGTTTCCAAATGTTAGTTAAGTTAAACCTTATAGCCACACTCTGGAGTAGCATAGGAAGCCTGCACATGTGGAAACCAGTGGGAAGTTTGCCATTGGATTCACTTCCACAGAAGCAGAAACAGACGAAGGGTAAAATTTTCAGAAGTACTTAAGTGACTTAGAAGCTTAAGTCCCATTGAAAGTCAATTTTGCCATTTTACAGGTGGGCAAACTGATTTGCCCAGGGTCTCCTAGCCAGCCATTGGCAGAGCTGGGAATAGGACCCAAAAGTCTTTAATGCCAACTCTCTGCACTAATTTTAAGCTCTCAATAAATAGGAGAAATTCCATTGTGCAAACAGGTAAAATGTTGCACTCACTGATTCTTACCTCCATCACGCCATGAGCCTCAGAGCTTTGGAAGAGTCCAAGCTCCTGCTGTAGCATTTCCTTGCTACATTTTATCTTTGGTTGCAAAAAATAACCTCATCATTTTCAAAAATGTTCCCAACATGATAAAATTTCATTCTGCTGTCTTTACATTGTGAAACCCCCCAAGTATAATCAGTTTTCAATGAGTACCCGTCCCTTTTGGATGAAGCTCTGTAGCATTTTGCATGAGTTTTTTTTGTGGGGATGGGGAGGGGAATTGCACAGTCGCACTTTTGTTAATTTGTGCAGGCTGTGAATCAGTACAAATAAGAGTCCCTCTGAGAGGGGTCCCATCTCTGCCCATGTAGCAGAGATGAACTGGCTGTCACTGTGGAGTTCACAAGTAGATGGCTTTCACGTGAATGGCATTCCATCCAGATTACAAGGCCAGCCACATTTGGGAACCCCCCTACTCCACCCCACCCCATTTTCAGAACACATTGAGGGATTGTGTTCAACGCCTGCTTTCCATGCTGCTGGTCCTCTGGTGACTGCTGATGATTAAAACAGTTCCCATGATAAAACTTTCCATGGAATTTCTGGTGCCGAGGCTGGAAGACTTCAGATGTAAGTCGACTTGTTGCTGGGTTTTATTGTTTAAGCAGTGCTGAGAGTGAGCCAAGAGTGAGTGTGTGTGTGTGAGAGAGAGTAGAGAGAGAGAGAGAAAAATGAGAATGAATAATATAGGGGCTGGTAGAATTTCGGCTCCTAACTTGGTGGACTCAATGTTATCCCTCCGATGCAAAAACAAACAAAAAAAAAAGAGAAATGAGATGATGAGGAGGATTGATTACATATAGTCACAATACTTACGAGTCTATACCGACCCTTTCAGCTGAATGGGAAAGAGGTAGAGGTTTTAATCTAGAAGAGCATGAGTAGAGGGTAGCAGTTAGCTCTAGCACTGCTCATCTATGGAAAGGTGGCTATGTCTGGGAGATACTGATTAGAGAAGGAAATCCTGATGGTCTGGAAGGGGTGGGTAATAAAAACTGGATTAGACTGAGTAAGACCGGAGTAGTTAGCGGACAGACAGATCGGACAGACGCTGTCTTTGTGAGGTGCATGTTGATAGAGGGATGGGTGTCTCCGAGACTGTTGGTTTGAGGAAAAGACGCTGCCTTTCAACATGTTAACTGGGATGGGAGCATCAAATGTTGCAGCTGTAGTTGTTTAGTGCCAATAGTCTGATGTGATCCCTTTGCCGAGGAGCTGTCCTAAATGTGCCTTTGGTGAAGTTCCCTCTGTGCGTGGTTAGGTCAGGTGAGAGTAGTTAAAACTGATCTTACTGGAGTGGCTAAGAAGGGGCTCAGTGCAGCTGAGAAGGGGCTTTGATTTGCGTTGGCTTTTTATATGTTCTTTGTATGAGAAAAAGGGACAATACTGAGAGCACTATAGACTGGGGAGGCTGCTGGTTTACAAATAAATCATGATGGATCATAAGAATAGTGATAGCATCTAGGAGCCTGTCCTAGACCAGCACCCCCACTGTGCTAGGGGCTGTACAGACACAGAAGAAAAAGACAGTTCTTGCTCCAACGAGATCACGACCTAAGTATCCAGGTTCCTGAGTTCTGATCAAGGGTCAAGTTTTAGGGTTTAAAGGGCGCTTCATTCCCCATATTCATTTAATGATAGGGCACTTTGTTGAGATTGTCTACAATCTGCCTACATGTGGCTTGTGATGGTGGAGAGATGGGCACCTGAGCAGCAAAGACTCAAACTGAGACAAGCAGGTTGCATAGGCAGCCCCACAACTATTAGAGGACAAAGACTTGTTTATTACTATCCTTAAATTCACAGCCATGACCTAGAGGGGAAAGATGTCCTGGTTTATTGCCAAACTCCCTCTGATTTGGAATGTTTGCTAGGCAGAAGTTGTTTATACGTGGACGGGCTGACTACAGAGTTAGAGTGTCACCACCTTTTGTGATCACAGATTATAGCTGGAAGAGAAATGTAATGAGCTGAATAGTAGCTGTTGGGATCAGTGTAAATGAAGGGGTAGTTGCATCTGCCATTGGCTGCAGATGATAATAGAATGGCTCCATGAACATCTGAGACACACATTGTTATATTTAGGGTGATTGGGTTGCAGAGAGGTTGTCAGTTCCATTAGTGGTTTGATTGGGGTACGTGTCACTGGGCATGTGCTGTGCATAAGGGCCCTTGTTTCCGAGATGAATGAATTGAAATGAGGCGTGGTGGTTTCTTTTTTCATTTTTTGCTGCGTGCTGGGGTGGGTTGTTGATTAAGTTTAGTTGCCGATGGGCAGATTTGATGAAAGGCAAGAGCGGGTTGATGGTGAGACGGTATGAAAGAGGAGTGAAGATTGCTTGTGGGATTAGAGAAGAACAATAAGCTAGGTGAGGAATAAATGCACACACGGGCTAGCAGAACACAGAGACCATCTCCATATAGCATCTTAGCACTGATCTGGGCATGTGTATGTGGGCTTGGAGGGTGGAGTTTAAAGTTTCACCAGTTAACTTCCATTGCCATTATAGATCGGTGCCTAGCTTAGATTTTAGGGCCTGCCTGTTCAGCTTTTCACTGCTCAAAGCTCCTGAGGCAGATGTCCTGTACGTTCTGTTACTCTGCCCATGGATAGCTGTACCACCCTTAATTTCCTCCTCTGCCAAGAATGTGGGTGTATACTTAGATTAAAGGGCTAACCATGTTGGAACATATCAAAGTCAGGTGTTTTTTTTTTTTTACCATTTTAGGACTATTGCCAGACTACGCCCTTGTCTCTCCAGAGCTGTGGTAGACATTTTAAATGGGACTCTCAAAACCGTTGTGCTTGATCACTGCCGTACACTGGTTATTGGGTTGGACTTCCCACTACGCCAGCAGCACATTGCCTTCCACTTAGTCAGACTGGGATGCTTAGGAGATTTCAAGTGAGATGGATGTCTCCTATTTTGATCTTTCTTAACCCCATGTTCTATTCATCTCCCTATGTCTCGGATCTTGCTCCCGCTGAAGTTAATGCTAAAACTCTTATTGAATTCAATAGTATAGGAACAATCCCTTAAACTAGTGTTTATCTTATTGCATATATTATAACCAGGTGTTGAGAATTCTAATCTTGCAGGCCTCTGCTTGGACTGAAGATTGGTCCCCTTGTCAGCCTGGATTTTGATTAATATGTCCCACAGTTATGCTGGAAAAGTCTGCCTATGAACTGTGTTAGATACATTATTTGTTAGCCCATGGGTTTCTGATTGGAAATTTAGTCATAGATAGGGCTACAGATTTGTTATAGCATTTTTAAAATAAAAAATCACAGAGAAGTCCTGGTGAATTTAGTAAAAGTCCCAGATTTAGTGACTGCTCCGTGATTTGTGTTTAAAAATGCCCTGACAGAGAGAGGGGCACCGACCATCCGTAGCAGCACCCTCCGTCCTGGCACCACAACCCTAATCTTGGTCTGAGTGGGAAGGGAAGCTGGGCCCAGATCCATGAGACAGCAGCAGCCGCTGCTGCAGGATGAGTCCCAGACACCAAAAAAGTTGCGGACAAGCAAGAAAATCACCCTATCTATAACTCTTTTCCCACCATGACAGCTGTAGCTATAGATTCCGCCTTTCCAGTTGCAAGCTGTCAGTGTCAATGAGCATTGGCTGTTCCCAGCTGGAGATTGTACTGCTGCCTATAGCTTTCTCGTTAAGAATTCTGTCTTGTATTATGATGGACAACAAGTCGCGTGAATGTGCACCAAAAGGAGACCAAGCTGTAAAATGGGATTTGAGCTGGGATGTTTGACTCGGAACTTGCAGAACAGCTGAATTATCCTGGCTTTATAAATCTGGCTTGGTGCTTTAGACCTAGCTCTGAACTGCTTGAATTAACTGCTGATGTGTGAAGACATTTTAGGATCTTGACTTTATAGAGCTGTTGCTGTTCTGAGTTCTGTCTTTAAAACGAATCCCTCTATAATTAGGACATTTTTTCTTTGCACAGTTATGTGACTCTGAATATTTCCTTGATTCCAAAGACCCTAGGGAAATGCTTTAATCAGAGACAGCGAGGAAAAATGGTCTAATGATTAGGGCACTAGCCTAGGACTTGGGGAAAACCTGTGTTCAATCCCTGCTCTGCCAGACTTCTCATTCTATGAAACATGATGATGTACATAAGAACATCCACACTGGGTCAGACCAATGGTCCATCTAGCCCAGTATCCTGTCTTCAGACAGTTCCCAGTGCCAGATGATTCAGAAGGAACTAACAAAACAGGGCATTTATTAAATGATCCACCCCTTGTCATCCAGTACCAGCATCTGGCAATCAGAGGCTTAAGGACACTCAAGAGTATGATGTCAAGAATCAGAGCGGTAGCTGTGTTAGTCTGGAATAGCAGAGGTAACAAAGAGTCCTGTGGCGCCTTAAAGACTAACTATAAAGTATTGAAGCATAAGCTTGCATCCGACGAAGTGGGTATTAGCCCACGAAAGCTTATGCTTCAATACTTCATAGTTAGTCTTTAAGGTGCCACAGGACTCTTTGTTACCTCAAGAGTATGAGGTTGCAAACCCGACCATCTTGGCTAATAACCATTATGGCCATATCCTCCATGAACTTATCTAATTCGTTTTTGAATGACTGTGCATTATGTGAAGAAGTGCTTCCTTGTGCTTGTTTTAAACCTGCTGCCTAATAATTTCATCAGGTGACCTCTGGTTCTTTTGTTATATGAAAGGGTAACAAACACTTCTCTATTAACTCTCTGCACACCTTTCATGATTTTACAGATTTCTGTCCTATCCCCCCTTAATTGTCTCTTTTCCAAGCTGAACAGTCCCAGTCTTTTTAATCTTTCTCCATATGGAAGCTGTTCCATATCCCTGAGCTACAAAAATGCTTTTCTCTGCACCTCTACAAATTCTAATATATCTTTTTTGAGATGGGGGACCAGAACTGCACACAGAATTCCAGGAGTGAGCATACCATGGATTTATATAGTTGCATTATGATATTTTAGGTCTTGTTATCTTTCCCGTTCCTAATGGTTCCCCAAACTGTTAACTTTTTAAACTGCTGCTGCACATTGAGGGGACGTTTTCAGAGGTCTATCCATAGTGACTCTAAGATCTCTGCCTTGAATGTCCAAGTCTTTGTTGACCCCCTCAGAAAGTTCTAATAGATTGGTGAGGCATGACTTCCCTTTACAAAAGCTGTTTTGACTCTTCCCCAAGAAATCTCTTGGCTCAACAAATGCTCATGCTACAAGATGTAATAAAAAGAACACTATTTTTATGACCCTAAATAAACATTAAGGCTGTGTCTTTCAAAGGTGATTAAAGGCACTGAATTCCTTTGTTGGACACTAATTCCATTTGTCTCCTTTGGAAATCACAGCCTGGGAGATTTGGACCCAAACATGCAGAAGTGTTGACATCAAATGTTCGTTTCTCTCAGAGCTGAAAAAGCAGCCAGATAACTTTCTCTTTATCCACCAATCTATGCTCCTCCTTTAAATCAAGAAGAAATGAAAGTACTCCTACTGGTGGCATACAGATTATGCATGTTGACAGAATATGAATCTTCAGAATTGACTCTTCAAATTGCTACACCTCCCAGGAACGTGTTCTGGGATTTAGCAGGATTATTACCTCTGCCTGAAAAGTTAGCAGATTTCCTCTGCTCTGTACAAAACCCGGGATAATTTTTTCTGAGCTTCTTATTCCAGATAGCTCCTTAAATAGTTTTTGGAAAACATGTCAAGTTCTTTTAATAAATGATTTAAAAGGAGATATTGCTGTATATCATCTATTGTAGGAACTGTATTTTACAGTGCCAATATCCCTTAATATCTAGGCAGAGAAAATTGCTATAGCTTTTTGAGTGAGGGTCACAGGCTATATTTTTAATAATTTGTATCTATTTTTTAAATGAAAGAATCATTCAAGTGCCACTGGGGAAAATTGAAGCTCATTTTAAACGTGGACTTTACTATATGCCAATCATAATATGGACTTGCATTCCAATCTCATCAGAGCCTCTTTTCAGGGGACATGCCCCGAAGGTTAAACAAGTAGTTAAACCATTACAATTTAATTCTAGCAAGTACCTCTATTTCCCCTTCTTTCAGCTTTCAGAAATGTGCCTGCTGCTTATTCTAAAATGCCAAGTAAATTGCTCTAAATATATAGTCTTCTTGATACCCCAAATCTCTGCTCCTTCCGGGTCTTTTGCTACTATTTTGATTCCTGATGAGGATGCAGCTATGCCCACAAAGCACACTATCTACTGCTGTAATAAAGCTACCTCCCATGAATGAAACAAGCTATTCTGATAAAAGCATAGCTTTGCTGGAACAGCTGTGTCTATGCTAGGGACTTCTGCCAGCACAGCTTTGTTGGTCAGAATCACACTCCTGACTGGCATGGGTTATGTCTCTGTTACAGACTTCTGCCAGCATAGCTACGTTTTATGCACCCTGGTACCGCACTGGGGCTAAGCACAAAACCTTCAAGGCTGCCAGGAGTTTAAATGTCCTGTTGTCTGCTAGCATAACTCCACAGAATAGTGTTCCTAGGGAGAAAGTCTGGTCACATAGGGAATGTGATTGCAGAGAAGCTTTGAGGCCTGGTATTAATTGAAGTCGGTGGAGCTGTGTGGAAGCCCAGCACACCTGAGAGAGGTCACTACTTTACTGCCATTGCTAATGCAGTTGCAAGTGGTTAGTGGGTTGCTCTCTGAAGTGGTTGCTCACACTTTGCATATCTGCACTCTGGTGGGAGACTCCTGCAGTTGTACACTGATGTGAAGGTAAGTTTTTAAACCATCTCGCATCCCCTGCGTCTCCGCATTGCAAACTGCTCCTGTTCTCAGTCTGGTTACAGTTGTATTTGCCATACAAGAACAATCTGCTAAAACAGGGTCAGCCCTGTTCAGCCACAGTGTCTTATATCCTTGTTACTGCTGGATAATTAAGAGGGCTGCCTAATCAGTGTTCTGCTTAAGTCACCTCCCTCCTGGGATGAGCAAACTGCAGCTATGTTGATTCCATGGAGGGGACGAGTGACTGAAATGCTCACACCAGCTCTATCCCTCCTGCTGCCAGGAATGGCTTTTGTTAATTACAGATGTTTCGGGGATGGTGGCCTACACTTAAAAGTATTGCCTGCGTAGTTATGTTTGTTAGGAGCGTGCAAAACTCCAACCAATATTGCTTGCTGACAAAAGCCCCTGTGTAGATTTAGTGTTGTTTTCCCCTCCCCCCCAAAAAAGTCCTTTTTTTTTCAGTGTAGCTTATTTTGTTTGGGGACTGGGATCACCTCTAGGAGGGTTTGCAGGTATAGCAAAACATTTCTAGTATAAACAAGGTCCATGTCATTCCTGGGGGTTGGAATGAGCCTGGATCTGAGCTTCCTCAAAGTTCGGGGGTTCGTGGAGCTGGGGTTTGGCTCCATCCATATTGAATAATGTTGATTTGTGTAGATTTATGATGTCTCTTTCCCCCCCTCTTTTTAGGGTCCTCCTGGTCCCCATGGAAACCCTGGCCGCCCCGGTTTGCCTGGCCCTAAAGTAAGTATTTGCCAGTGTGAAAAGCTTTTGCCTTCCTGCTCCAGAGGAGACCCCAGTAAGGAAAGAGAGCATATAAGGCTATTTGACCCCCTAGGGGAATAATGGTGAGGGCTCTTTCACCACCTCCCATACACACAACACATCAAGTCCTCTCCCTACACCCTGTGAAACTCCCTGCAGCATTGCAAGGCTTGCCCTCCCCACCCTCAAAATTCACACAAGACTCCCGACAGCACCACAGATTTCTGCACCCTCAACAAGATCAGACTTCCATCCCGTAAGGACCCCTGTAGTTGCTCCGCTTCTTTGGGCTTCTCTGGGCTCTTTAGCACTTTCAGGGCATGGTTACACTTACAGGATTATAGTGCTTTTGGTTATAGCTGTCCCCGTATACAGCAATAGGTAGAGCGATATAGCGTGTCGACACTTAGACCTGCCAGCATGGCCACATTTGCGGCACTTGCAGTGGCACAGGGAGTGGTGCATTATGGCAGCTATCCCAGCATTCTGCTGGGTGCAACGTGCTTTTCAAATGAGGGTGGTGAGGGGGAACGTGTTGTGTGTATGAGGAGGGAGAGAACGAGTGGATTTTCTTTGTGCTGAGAGTGAGTTTCCTTAGAGAAAACTAGCAGGCTCTGAATTTCAGTCGCACAGCTCCCTCCCTAAACATTTGCATGGCTTATCTTCCGAGTTAAGAGAGAAACTCTGAAAACGTATTTCCGCATTCCTCCAGCCAAGTTCAAAACAAAGGGAAGAGACGTCAATTGCCTTAAATGGCTATGGGGTGTCTCCAGAGATCACTTAAAGCATTGTAATCTTAATACCCATTCACACTTGAGATAATACGGCACAGTGAATATGCAATAGCTATTAATCCTCGGGGAAGGGAGGATTACCAAGACCGGTTTAACTGTGGGTTTATAGCGCAATACGTGCCTTGCCAGTGTGGATGGGTAGGGAGTTATAGCACTCCTGGAGACGTTATAGTGCTATAAAGTGCCAGTGTAACCAAGGCCCAAGTCAGCGGAGTGACTGCTACTCTAGTCCAGACAGCAGAATTGACGAAGTCTTTCTTTGTCTGTTTCCTCCCTCCTCTGAAATCCTTTCCATCCCTCCTCTTCCCCTCCAAAATTCCACTGAACACACAACATTCAGCTCTTTCACATTCAACTCTTTGGACCTTGATGAGTCCTCCTTGATCACTGTTCTCTGATAGCTGAAGGCTCCCAACTGCCCTCTTTGCTTGTAGGTGCACTAGGAAAGAGGTGGCTTCAAAGGAAGCCAGGACTCAGACAGTAGTTCAAAGTTAACATCATGAATTGCAGCCAGAAATAAGTTAGGAGTCCAATACTGTCTGTGGAGCAGAGGTGAGAAATATTTCGCGAGTATGACTCTGGTAGGCACATGGGACTCCAGCTAGTGTACAATGTAGAGTTTCTGAGCAGTCTGGTTAATCAAGTCTGTCTAACTTCTTGTCAGTGGCTTGAAAAGGTCCCAGTAAAGGCAAAGAGAAAGCCTCGAGGCTGACAACCATTAGTTGTGGTAGGTGGTTGATCACGATGGTTTCCAAGGCTGAGGGAGAGCTCAGTGTCCCGTAGTAATGTGAAAACCATAGCTAAGTCTTGGGCTGAGAATGAATCTACATCTGGCCAGAGAATCAGCTGAGCAGTGATATAGTTATGCTAGAACCGTGGGTGCTGCCACTCCCCCGGGTTGCTGTGGTTTCCATCATATAAAGAGTTTATAGTTTGGTTCAATGACTCTCAGTATCCCCACTGTACAAATTGTTCCAGCACCCCTAAGCAGTGACTTCTGCAAGTGTTTACAAAACACTGTCCAGACTGGGTAGCTCTATCTCTTCAAGTGCTACCTGTTGGCAGGTGTGTACAGAGTGCTGTGGTTTTCTCTTTCCTTCCTGCCTCATGCCATTTGGCTGGTATTAAAGCCCAACTTCTCAGACTCGGGAAGGAGAGCAGAATAGACTTTGCACCCTCTCTCTCACGTTCGCAATGAATCCACATTGCATTAATCTTGACAGGTGGGCTTCCACATCTGGGACCTGACTTTTTATCTAGAGGTGCTGAGTGTCACCTGCTACAACTGAACTTAGTGGGAGCTGCAGGTGTTCAGTATCTCTGAAAATCCATCCCCTGAGAGGCAGACTAAGTAGTGCTGGCCTCTTCTTTTACTGTTAAGAGGCACTCAGGCAGCTAGCTGAGGTCTTCCCTAGATAGCACTTTATAATAATAATAATAGCTTGGAAAAAACAAGCAATCCAACAATGGACATCAAACTTTCCCAGACCGATACAGCTTGGAAAATATGACTAGAACAAATCACTGGCACGGAGGAAGAGAACCAGGAGCATTCTTGTTATCAGCTGAATTAACAGGGAACTGATAAGGTCAGGCGGTCAATTGCACATTAGGGATTTTGTGATTAATTTTATTTGACCAAGGGGTGGGTGTGTCTGTGTGTTTATACCATAGTATAAAATCACTTGCAAGTTTATACTGCATTTTAGAGCTGTCCCGTTGCATTGTCAAACAAGTGCATTTTTTTAAATGTACCCCATATTAAGAATTCCACCTTGTTCCTGTCATGGTGTCAAATCTTAATAGACATCTGTACTTTAAAAGTTCTTTTAAATAGTACTATATATATTTTTGAGCCAAATTCCCTGCTGTTGTAAATGGGCACAGTTTCACGGAGTTTACCCATTTGTACCCCCAGAGCTGTTTGTGTTTTCTCAAATATCTGTAATGCTATAACTGTTTACATGAACCTCTCGCCACTTTGCATTTCTCTTGTTGTCTTTGGGAACAGCAGGTGACTTCATGTCTAGTTAGTGAAGATGATGACAATCTCTCAATTTGATGTGGACTTCGGTTGTACTAAAGATCATGCTTGTTGACTTTCTAATGACTTGATGTAGATCTGCCGATGCCCTCACAGCATTCGATGTCAGGGGGGGAGGGTTTCTCCATCAGCTGAAGCATGTTTTGTAAAGCTGTGTAAAAGCTGTTGCCGGAATGGGGATTCTCTCTCTCATCTGGAGGCCTTTTGGGCTGAAATGTTAATGGCTCTTCTGAATAAATCTTCCATTCTGTAATGATACAGAGAGGATAAATTTCCTTTGGGAGTGTGGTTTGGCTCTAGAAACTTTGATGTTTAAAACACTGCTAGTAGTCGGATTTCTGGGCTAGAGTATTTTAATTTCATGGCTCCTGATTTTTTACAGATTGGGGAGAAAAAAACTTTTATTAAAAAAAACTGTTAGAGCAGGGAACTGAGCCTCAGGACTCCTGGGTTCTATTCCTGACTCTACCACTGTCTTGCATTGTGATTTTGGAGTAAGTCAAGCTCTCTGTGGCTCAATTTACCCACCTATGTAATGGAATCAATAGCACTGACCTCACAAGCATGGTGTGAGGCAGCGTCTTGGTAAAGTGCTTTGAGATCCTCCAGTGAAAGGTGCCGTAGAAGTGTAATTACTACTTAGTTTACATTACTCAAAGTGATCAAGCTAAGAAGATGAGACTGGGAAGGGAACATAAAGTACAGACATCTGCCTGCAGGAAAAAATGCTGCTTTTGCAGAATAAAAAATGCTCCACACTCCATGAGGACACTTACAGCTACGATGTTAATCTGCTCCCAACAATAGCAGGTCCCATAAGCAGCTCAGAGGCCTGCAGAGGAGGGTGCCTCAGAAAGGAGCTGCAGGGATGATAACAGCTGCATGCAAAGTGAGATTATCTGCATGACTTAATTTACTGTTTGGCAAACCCAGAAGTTTTCATTCAGAATTTGTACAGATACATCTGCATCAAATCAGCAGTGCTCTCTACAGTCTACATCCACGAAGTCTCTCGGAGCAAACCTGTCGGCTTGTGAGAGACAGAGGGGAAGGGAGATTTACGCTGTGTGGAAGTTTGGAAGTAAGTGTCAACATAAGCACATCACAGTGTGGCTGGAGGAATAGCTGCTCATCTAGCTGTAATCGGACTGTGATGCTGTTACTGAGAAACACCGGTTAAAAATATTTCTTGGCAACTTTCATGAAAGGACCTCAAAGCACTTGACAAACATTAATTGACCCTCACAACTGTCCCATGCAAGTAGGTAACAGATGTGCATACAGAGGTTTAGAATTCAAAGGCTTCATTCAAACGAGACCAAATGTATAAAATTTTATCTGGAGGGTTCTCTTCAAATATTGTCATGAGTTTAATTCTTTGTTTCAGGGCCAAAAAGGTGATCCTGGGCTGTCACCTGGAAAAGCTCGTAATGGAGAGAAGGTAAACATAATTTTTATTATTTATTAGACAGAGATTTGGGCCCTGTTGTTCTAGTGACTGTCTATATAACTTGCAAGGGACCGTCCCTGTTCCAAAGAGCTTACAATCTAAGCAGGAAAAGCCTCAGACGTTCCACTTTACAGATGGAGGGGACTCAAGAATTCAGCCAGAGGGGTGATTGCACTTGTGTAGACATAGCCACATTAGCTTTAATCTGGCTAGCATGGCTAAAAATAGTAGGGAAGACACAGCAGTGCCAGTTTCAACACAGGCTGTATAAGCGTACCTGGAACCCTGGGTATGTACACGTATTCCCAGCCCATGCTCAAGATTTGCTCAAGATCACAGAGGGATTCAGAGCTGGGAGCTCAACTTGGATCTTTCGATCCAGTGGCTTAACTGCGGTACCCGCCTAGCTGTCTGGGGTGAGGGCGAGATTTATCTTGGTCATCATACTCAAAGTAGGTTACATATACTCTGACCTTGGAGTGTGAAAATAGACTTCGGTGAGGGAGAAAAAATCCAATCAAATCAGTGCAAACCATGCAAGACCAAAATGTACAGTCTAATTTTGGGATTTAGCCTTTGTTAAGGATCAAGGGTTTCTATTGCAAGACCTTTTCAGTAAATTAAGAGCTGAGTTTTGCTGTTTCACAGTGAATTGGTTTTTTACTGATGTCTGGTAATAGGGGCTCACATAAGTATTGAAATTAACAGAGGAACAATTAGAGTTGCCTAATGTGTGTATTGATTTGTTCTTTTATTAGTGCCAGCACGCTTCCTCCTTCATAACTCATGTCCAATGCAAATAAACTTTTTTCTCCCTCCCTCACACATCATGAGACTTTTCCTATTCATATGTACTTAATGGAAAGCATCAGCCATAAAGGGACTATGAATTTGAAGCCAGGTGCCTTTGGGCTGTAAATTAAGACACCCAAAACCAGTAAAGATGATGAAGTTAGAGAACACTGAAATTATTCTTTCAACTCAACAGCATGTGGTGTCCTTGACATTTTTTGAGTTGTTTCAGAATGGGTATGCCATGGAAAGCATCTATCAGAAAGACGTGTTGAAGTTTTCTCACAAAATATGCCTAGTATAAGCATGAGTAAGGCCCAAAGTATGCTCAGCCCATGTTAACAAGGCCTTGTTCCCGATAGTATTTATAGAAATTCAGAGCTTTCAGCAAGAGTTTGGAGTAATGCCTAATTCTTCAGCTACTTATGCCAAACTCATGTTAAATAAAGACTGAAATAATCAGTCACAGTTGATGCTAAAGTCCTAAGAGTTCGTTGAGTCTAGTCAGAGAAAGCCAAATTGTACTGTAAGTAAGGAACCGGATGTGGTATGTAAATAACATGCACCAAAAGGCCCCGTCCATTCTTAAGATGTTTCTAATACACCAATCGAGATTGAACTCAGTCATTTCCCAGGAGTACAGGCAACCAACAAATCTCTCCTTCTAAGCAGCCAGGAAGAGATCAATCAACGTTGTGTATGCAAGGAAAATAATTTTATTCTCAGGCTATCTGAGACTGAATTAGAGCAATGGGTTGAGCCACATTAGTAGTAGTAGGGTAGTTTATGAACCTGGCTCATGGCTTTGACAAAGGGAAGCAGCCGATGCCTGTTGTTCATGGTGCATTTAAAAGCCAGGATTCTGCTATTTAAAATCCTACCAAAATGCAATTGTAGTGTGCCGCTGAAGGAGATAGTTAAAAAGAGGCTTGCATTCTGTTGGTGAAAAACTGGAGTCGCCATGCTAGCTGCTGCTAATGCACCAGTTTACTTTTTAGGTGAGCCAATTAATAGTGTGAGTTTACAGTTACTTTTAATGGCACTTTTCTTACTTCTATACATTCTTTTTAGAGCTTTTCTGAGGAATTGAGAATGAGAATGCTGTGGAATCTATTCTATTACAAATAATTTCAATAAGACAATACATCGAGTGGGAACAAAAGCAGCTGAAAACTAATGAGGCATGCTTGTGTTTTACAGGGCGTCATGGGTTTACCTGGTTTGAGTGGGCTTCATGGACCACCTGGTCGGAAGGTAAGCACCTTTTTGTTTCTAGTGAATTAAACCAATATTGTCAGTAAATAACCGTAAGTACCCTTCTCAAGCATCTTTCACCCTAAAATTTCAAAGTGCTTTCAGATAATTTAATTAAGCCCCAACACTCAGTGTGGGGGGAGCAAGTTGTTTGTGTTTTGCTAATGGGTAAACTGAGACACTGAGATTGTGACAGCTGTGAGATCACATCAGAAGGACTAGAACGCTGCTTTTCTAGGCACTGGGCTAGACTGCCTTTCTACCCTCTGTTTCTGTGTATTGACCAGGAAAAATGGGCAGGCTTAGATAACGCATACTAGCCAAGTCATTCTGAACTTGGTCTGTCTTAGGTCCTTATACAGCTCCCAACACTATAGAATCTGAGCACCTCACAAATTTTAATGTATTTATTCTCCCAGCATGTTGAGGCAGGACAATGCTGTTATCCCATTTCCTCACTGGGAAACTGAGGCACAGAGAGGGTAAATTGCTCGCTCCAGGTCACACCAGAAGTCTGTGGCAGAGCAGGGAGCTGAACCTGGGTCTACCAAGACTAGTACCCTACCCATTGGAACATGCTTCCTCTAAATGCAACCCGTTCCCTAGAGTGTATGCAGGCTATCATCTTTATTTCAGTTAAAGCTAGTCATTCCAGAATGGGCAGGAGCTAAACTGTTTAGGTCTAGCTTAGCTAGTGCATGTTATCTGGGCCTGACTAAAGCTTGACCACATTCTGTGGTCAAAACCAAGGCGTATGCATTTGGGGAAGGAGTTTTTCTCCCTGCATGTTGAAAGGAGCTTTAAATTAATGTGGATCTGCTTTGTTTGCTTCCATATTTGTGACCTCAGCAGCAGAAATGTCACCAGGAATGTGCATGGGTCTGAGAATGCCATTAAGTGCTGGAGTGTGAGATTCCTCACTGCCACATTGGTGTTTGCTTCCCCCAGATTAATGCCCCAGCCATGCTAGAGCTATTAATTGTGTCCATGCTTCTAGTAGTGGCAAATTCCACAGCTTTGCATGAGTGTGTGTGGAAGCTTTTTTCCCCTCCCCAACACAATTCTGTTGTTTGTTTTACCCTGCTGCAAAGAAGCATCAATGTAGAAAATAGCTTTCAGAGAGCATGAATGAGACCTCTCCCAGCCTGGAGATGCTTAAGACCTACCCCCCAACATGGGACTTCTGATTGCTTCTTCCTTACTATTTGACACACTAGTGACTTTGGTGAAAGTTTCCAAGCAGTAGGGATTTCACCTCTAGGTTGCCGATTTGGAGAAAGCTCTATTGATAGTGGCTGTGAGCTGTTCAGTGGCTTTTGTGAAATGGGTTTAAGGGTCTTCATAGCCATTCCCAGTTAGCAAATATTGACATTGCAAAACTGAACATCCTAATTGCCACCCTTTTGATCATCTCAGCAGAGAGGTCAAGATGTGAATGGGTCATTGAGGATTAACTGCCCCTCTAAGCAATTCTCTGGCCCTATTCCCCGGATGGACATGGACCTGCACACAAACACAGACCCCTACCTCAGTAAGGGGTCTGTGGCCATAGGAGTAGTACGAGGTGACATTTTTTGATTGAAACATTTTTCTGCAAAAAATGCAAGTTCAGCAACACAGAAATAAATAGCAAAGTCGTGTTAATTTCACCTGGTTGTTTCAGTTGGGCAGGGGGAAAGGGAAGTTTTTTTGTTTTTTAAATGGAAAGGTTTCCATTTTAACTCTTTTAAATGAAACATTTTGTTGTTTTGATTTCCATGACTTTTCATTTCTAAATTTCCTTTTAACTTTTTCAGTCCAAAACAAATGCTTGAAATTGAAATGAAACATTTTGTTCAACCCCAAATTCATTTTTATGGAGGTTTTTTTAACATTTTAATTGCTGGTGAACTAAAAAGTCCATTTTTTTTTTGCGCTGCTCTAATTTGGAGAGCTTCCACTATAGCCGCCCACTGGATTCTGTTGTGGCTAGAGGGGCTCAGACTCCAGGGCTGTCACTTGGTCCCCTTTCACTTGCACTAGATTCACAGGAGGGGGAGCTGTGCTTATTTAGCCTATCCCTAAGTACTGGGGAAAGTAGGAGAGGGAATGGAAGTAGAAATCACCTGCAGGGGGCAGTGATACTTGTTCCACCTGCATTATTGAGTAGAGCCACGCAGTGGACCGACTGGGGCTTAGCTAACCCCCCTCCCCCACTCTGCTTTCACAAACTAGTTCTAATGAATTAGGTGCAAAGAACACCGTTTTCTTAGTATAGCAGCTCATAAAACAAAGCCTGGTGGTTTTGATCAGCAAAATGCAATGTCAGGTCACAATGGGCTTATGGTGGAAGGAATGAAACAGGAGTAGGAGACTAAACAAATAGACCCAAAGCCAATGCACAGGCCCCACACCAGACCTTGGAAAACCTGAAGCACATTCAGGGGTTGTTGTGGAGTGGGGGTGGGGGGGGTTTCTGCTTCTTCAAGGACACAAGTAAGTTGGAGTGTGAGATTTTCCTTCAGTGCAGCAAAGAAGAGGAACTAACTTGGCAGATGCTTTGGTGCTGCCTGGATTTTATTAGCCTTCTAAAATAAGAAAACTTTTAAAAGCTGTTGGAGAAATATTTGGAAAAACAGTTTATAATCTGTATTCCTTGCTGGCATCTCTCCAGTGAAAATACCATGGTGTTTGGCTGCAGGCAGGCAGCCCATTTAGCCTACAAGAAAATGGCAAAGTCTTGAAAATGGACATAGGCAAAGGCAAAAACGGTCCTTCCATGGGACCAGTGAGAAAAGAGCATCATTTGGGGGGGTGGGGGAGTGGATGGAGCCCCATCTTTATCTGTCTGCAAACTCTCTGTATAAGAACTTCCAAAGAGACAGAAGTTTCCCACAAGGGTTTCTCTCTCCCACAAGGGTTTCTCTCTCCCACAAACATTTTTCGTTCTGAAAGAAGCAGTTGGCTCTGCACTTTTTGAGATGGAGCTGCTACCAAAGGCCTGTAGTTCCGTATGGCATGGTTTGTGCCATAAGCAAACATGTACCATGTAAATTCACACGCCATCTATTCCTTTGTAGGTTTGGATACTCTGATCTCTGAGTGCCCACAAATATTTTTTGCCTTTGCCCAGCTACAGGGTATGTGAAACAGCTGTTCAAACAAGGGATACCAAAAACATTGTGGTGTGGTCTGAGAAAGAGACATTGCTCATCCACTTCACATGGAGTGAATTTTGCTTTTGCTGAACAGCAGTTCTAGAGAATGGTGGCAGGACCTGAGGCACCAGAAGGGAAGTGCATTAAAGAAAACTAATAGCTCATAAATGTCTCTTGGCATGTGGCTGTCGGATGCAGAATATGACCATCTTGCAAATTGATTCTACTGAAGTACGGTGCAACATGTCCTGAGACAAAATGTTGCTGAGAACAGAACAGCTGCTATTGTAGTTGAACGTACGGCTGTGCCTGATGGCGGGGTATTGAAAAAGTGAGTGACTCACTATGGTCGTGCAGTGAATATAAGGCAGAGCTGGGAACCCAGTTTTCATGGGTTGCCAGTTCAGGGTCCCAGCCTCAAGACCATCCTTCCAAATACGCTGCATTTAGTGGCCTCTTCCAGCATGGCCATTGCCCAGGGTCTGCCTGTTGAAGCCCGGCTCTTTCCCACAGAAATGCCAACTGTCATTGTAACTATGACCGTGTGGATTATAAACATTGTCACAGCTGGGCAAATCCTTCCGTGAAGTGTATTTCCTCTTGTAGTGACAGCCCGTGTGTTTAATCGCTCTGTAATCATCAGGAAGTGTTTGGATAGGAGAGCAAATGTAATTGTTTTCATATACTCTTCTCTGTTATTTCAGTGCTATTTAAAGAGTATTGCAGCAGGTAAATACTCTCACATATTAGCTAGCCTTAGAACGCATGAGCTTTTTCAGTCCTAGCTATGATTAACCTCAGACAGTGGTAATCATCGGTTAATGTGAAGAAATGCATTTTAAACACCCCCAAGTTAGCCATAAATAGTGAAGAGTATATTTAATAGGATGCAACAATACAGTCTGTATATTTAACTTGAGAGCTATTCACTGGGCTTTATATATAAAAACATCATGATGCATGGTGCAGATTTTAGCTCAAGGCTTGTTACTTATAATCTCCAGATCTTCCACTACTCATGCTGTAATTGTGAAATCTTATGATGCAATCAAATTGCTGAGTTTTCTGGATCTGCCTTATCTAAAAGAAGCTTTCGTGCTTCTTGATTTGTTTTTTGAGGGGAAGAGGAGGAGCTACAATTTTCCATATTTTTCTAATGTCATCTCTATGGGGGGATTCTTGGAAAGGGATCTTGCAAGGATCTTGATATAATGTAGCTCAGAAGTTCTGTGACTTTTTTTTTCAGGGTATCTTTCTGTCTGTGGGGGATCTCTCCTCATAGCATGAACAATGCTCTTTGATTTTTCTGACCCCAGTGATAGGCTCTGATTTGGATTTGAGACCCAGAGGTCACTAACTCTCCTGTGCCTGCATAGATGCTGTTTCTAAAATCTAAATCAGATCCTTGATGTGATCTTTAGGCGGGAGATCATTTCCTCTGTTGGGATGGAGTTTTTATGCCTTATTAGGCATAGTTTTCTTTTGAAAGAGACGCCTCCTTCATTTAGTACCAATTTTGTTGCTGTTTATTATCTGAAGAGCACCAAATCTGGGCATGGCAACACTTGAGATATAAATAATGACACAGTCCTTCCTCCCACAGTCTGAACAAGACAGAAAAAGGGAAACTCTTGTATTGACATGAAGTGATTTGATATCTCTCGGACAGATGGACTTCCAAGTCCCAGATCAGCTGCGTGCATCCCAGAGTTTTGTGCATCAAGAAACTTTTAAAAGCAAGAGTGTGCTCAGATTTGTTTGAATATCAGGAACTCCGAAACTTTAAATCTTGACCTTTGATCTTTGCAGCGATGTCTCCTGACAGAGCCTATCCTATGGAGAGGACTGAAAAAGGGCCCTTTTATTTCTCTGGGATAGGGAAGAGGAAACAGCCTTCTAGTATAAATTTTGAGAATCAGAAATGGTTCCAGGCAGATGACAAGTTGAAAGCGCATTTCAGGTACCCAACCTGGGATTCCAGGACACTAACTTCAGGGTATCTATATGAAGACGCTGGGCAAGGAGGTTGTTGTACAATACTTAAGCAGCCAGCTCTTTTCATTTGCCACCTATGACACTGCCTTGCTCTTACTTCTGGATGAAGTTATTCATTCACTTTCAGATGTGACGTCCCCATTCATGCCACCCCTATCAGGAAAAATGATTGGAGCAGCTGATTATGTATAGAAGCAAATACGTTACATTTTGATGTGGGGCTGCCTGGAGGCCTCTGGAATCAGTTTTGGCTCCTTCTGTTTTTCTGATGCTGCCAGTCACAGTGACAGAGCGCTGGTTCCTGCTGAGTGCCCTTTGCAAAGTGACTGACATCAGATGTGAGCCCAGGAATCAACTACAGACCTTCTGTGCTTGACTGAGCTGAAAGTCCCACTTCCTCCAGGTCCCCAGGGAGTGGGAAATAAAGATGGAGGGCAAAGCCAAAAGAGAGGAATTAGCCTGATGTGCTCAGTGGAAATGTGATAGAATCTTTTCATCACATTTGTCTGCTCAGTAACCCTCCCTTACCTCTCAACTTGCCAAAATCCCAGTATGGGCACATGATCTGGGACAAAGATCTAAAATTAGCACAGGTTTTTAATGCTACGATATGGGAAAGAAAACATCAGTCATCGCTGATAGCTTTGCTAACTGCAATCTAGTGTCTGACCTCCCGTTCCCAAATCAAGAAGCTACCAAAACAAATATCTCAAATTTACTGCTGGTACCCTTGACCCACCTGAGTAAAACTTCAGGGCATGATACAGAGACAGCAGGGTTAACTTCTCCCTGGGATTGGCAAGTGCCGTCTCCAAAGCATGAAACTCTCCCTGCTCGTTTAGCCCTTGAACTCTTGGTGAGTTGAGGTTACCACTTGTGGTGTTGACTTATGTGATCCAGACTCCACTCCACTAGGAAATGAATGGAGACAACGTCAGGTCACCAACAGCCTTTGGAATGCAACACCTTTTGGTCACTACTTGCTTGGAGATCCATGGGTGAAAAACACGTTATCCTATCACCTGAGCCATCAGGCCTCTTTGTAACTCTTGGTAATATGATCCTGATCCAAAGCCCACTGAAGTCAGTAGAAAGACCCCCATTGTCATGATTAGACGTTGGATCGGGCCCAGACCCTATGTTAGCTAATTATAGAAGGTTCAGCTAAGGCTTATTTCACCCAGCCATCTGATCTTTCAATGAAGTCCCAGTGTGTGACTTTCAGTGACTAAAGAGAGAGAGATGAAACACAGGATTGTGATGTAACAGCAAGATCAAGCACAAGAAATGGAGTCATGAGAGAGAAAGTGTTTCTTGAAGCCCAAATATCTGAAATAATGAGTGAAGAGGAATGTGAAGGAGAATGGGAAGTAGCCATGGAGCATTGTGAGGGCTGCGTTCAATCGTCAGGGAGGAGTTAGGCTGCAGGTCCTAGAAGACCACATGGGAAAAATAGAGACAGAAGTTCGGTCACTTTTCTGGTGAGTGAACTGAAGGGCTGAGCACTTAGCCGAAAAGAATACCATGGTGGCTCCCAGGGAGAGAAAAATAGGTCACCTAACATGTTTGGCTGCACTACAGTGACCTCTTTGGATCTCCAGTCCAAGACTGGGTATAAAGTTCTAGATCAAGAAATAATTAACAGTTATAGCTCAGCCTGAAAGTATTTTATTGTTCCTATTTTTTATTTAAATGTTGATACCCCCCCAGCTTGTTTTAAGTTACATTTTTATATTTTTTGTGTCCTCCGTAATAGCCCAATTATCCTATTAGTCCCTAACTAAATGTAATCTTCTGATGTGCTTTGCCTCTACTTTATGGAGACTAGTATGTTTTAAATAGCTACAGTCACATCATAAGGGGGGGCAAAGAGTATAAAATCCAAGTGTGTTACTTGATATACAAAGGGAGATCTAAGTAAATCTGGAGAATGTAAACCACACCTTCAAATGAAGGCTCTGTTTGTTGGCAGCGAAAAAAGTAAACTCTTTTATCCTCTAATAAAAAGATGTACCACGTAATCTGGCCAGCTGATTACCGGAGTACAGTGTCCACACTTCAAAAAAGAGGCTGAAAAATTGGAATGGACTCAAACGAGCTACAAGAATAATCTGAGATCTGGAAAACCTGCCTTGCAGTGTGAGATTTAAGAAACTCATCCTGTTTAGTTTATCAAAGTGTGAGATGACTTGGTCATCTTTAAGTACCTATAGGTACTTAATGCCTGATAATAGCGGGCTCTTTAATCTTGCAGACAGAGGCATAACAAGATCCAAAGACTGAAACTTGATACTAGATAAATTTGAATTGGAAATAAGGCAAAATAAATAAATGAGGGTAGTTGGCCATTGGAACAATTTACCAAAGGATGTGATGGATTCTTCATCTCTTGGATATCTTTTGGTATCACAGGATATGTGATAACTGAACCCTATGTTATTGGACTTGATTCAGAAATTGTTGTGTGAAATTCTGTGGCCTGTGTTCTGCAGGAGGCTGGACTAGATGACCCGAATGGTCTCTTCTGCTTTAAAATCTATGGATGCAATCCTGGCTGTATTGAAGTCTGTTGCAAAATTCCCATTGATTTCAATACAGTCAAGATTTCATCCCATGAATCTGATTGAACAGAAATTGGGGGAGGTCATTGCAGGACATAGAGAATATGACTAGTCAGTTGGATCATTTTGTAGATATGTTTTTCCAGCTCCATTCTAAGAGTGAGCCCTTCCTAATGGATAACGTTCAGGTACAAACAAAGCAGCTTCATCTGTGATCCTGATAATCCAGCTCCAAGTGATGGTTATTTGAATTGCAGTAGCATCTAGCGGCCCCAACCAAGAACAAGGATCCACTGTGTTAGGCGCTGTACACACACATTGTAGCTGAGAGCCCTGAAGAGCTTAGTCTAACCAGACAAAAGGTGGGAGGTGAAAAGTTAGTGTGAATCATAAAACAGATTATAGGTGTGGAGGAAAGTTCTCTATAGAGCTTTCTTCCCGGCTGGGAAGAGAAATGTAAACAAAGTTCTGATTCTTTTGTTCTGTTACTCTCTTATATTTTTAAACAGGGATACAAAGGCTACCCTGGACCACCAGGTCATCCTGGAGACCAGGTGAGTGCCCCTTCCATGTTCCAAGACTTAAACTACAAAGAGTGACGGATTTAATCTCTCATCTGCTAATAACCTGAAATCAGGCTGAGTCATTTACCGAGCTGCTCAGTGCAATCAAAGTGCTTTTTGGAGCCAGCCTGGTACAAAGACGATTTATGCAGTTAACTCCTGTGCTAATCGGGAGTTATGCACATACGTTAAGCAAACAGTGGGGGTAGGGGTAAAGGAAGGACTCTTAGTTGAGCTTTTAATTTATTTGCAACCTTTATTGCCCAAACTTATGCAAGTTTATGCAATGGAAATGGGGGCAGATTTATACTCATTCTTTTTTCTTTACTTTAAGTTTTCAGCTGGAGTTTACTAACTAACCACATCATACTAAGTACTTGACTGTAATTCACCTTCCACCCCCTTTTTTTTATTTGGATAAATCTGAATGTTTGCAGTAAAATAGCAATGAATAGCAAGGCCTGTTCAAGGATATTATACATGAATCCATTTAGCTTTTTAAAAGTTTGGCAGAGCTTTTCCCCTAGTAAAACAGTTCCATATGCCAGAGATATAGACGCAGCCTTACACCTTCTCTTAGCCTCCTTGTTCCAAACTATCTGCAAGTTTCAGTGGAAGGGTGGGAAGACAACAACGCTTACTTTATGCCTAGATCCTATTGCATTGGCTTCTGTAGCTTTTTCTTCTTCTTTAATTTATTCCTTTGCTTTTTTTTTTAATTAAAATTTTCTTCCTCTTTATAAATCTGAATCAAGTTTATTCACAACCCCCCACTCCCAGAATCTAATAGAGGCTGTAACATTAACCTCACCTTTCTGTGCTTTTCTTTTCAGGGTGAACGAGGACCGGATGGGAGCCCAGGTGCCAAAGGTTATCCTGGCAGGCAGGTGCAGTAAATCTTACCGTGCTGTGCACAGAGTAGGGATTTGGGTTTGCAGGTAGATCTAAGCATACCCCACTAAATACAGTGCTCATGCCTTGGAATGTGTTGGTTTATTTTTGTTTGTTTTTCCCCTTAGCATAAATAATGTGGTCCTTTCTGATTTGTTAGTGAACATTCAGGTTCTTAGAAATTGTTCTGTTCCTTGTGATCATGGTCTTTTAAAAACAAAAGCACATGGACGTGATCTCTGGAGAATCTGCTCAGAGTATCATGGAGATCTGATGTAAACACGATCCGGGCAGGATCTGCACTTGTTAGAGATGGACTATAGACATAAACAAAGGAAAAACTGCTAAGCATGTTTTGTTCCTTCACAGATATTAATTCTGTAAGGCAGCATCTGCGCTTTTCGTACTAAAAATCCTCTACAGATGGGAACTCTGCAGAATCTGTTCTGTACAGCTTCGCTTTCTCCTTATAGACCTTCTCTCTGGAACTATGCTCGCTTTGGGCCAGGTTATGTGCTGCGGCTCCCTGAGTGTGCCAGTGGGGAGACAACAAGGAGCCACCATACCCCTTCCTTCTGCCCCTGCACAAGAGCCAGGTGCAATGATGGGTGCAGGAACAAGTCGTCTTTGTGGTTCCTGGAGTGCAAGACCACTTTGCAATGCCTTGCACCCCAGGAATGGCCCAGGCAGAAGGCTTTCACTCCCTAATTCAGAGGGAAGGAGTGTGGCATCTTTAACAAGATTTTTTCTTCCAAGTGTCAGTTGGGCACTGGAGTTACACAGGTGTTAGAAAAATGAACAAAGAACCTGGCTACTTGAACATCCCTTCACTCAGTTGCTCAACTTCCACTCTCTCAGCTCATGGGATGCTATCATTTTCACCCATTCGCCAGTCATCACAGTCTTCTGTGGTGGGCAGGATCTGAACTTGCAAGATAAAAACAAGGGAAATCTGGCCACGTCTTTTCAGACCTACTTTATTAATCATAAATAGATGAGAAGGGGCATATGCCCAGTATCCCACCTACCTGCCATTTGCAGATCACTTTTAATACCTAATATCAAATAGGAGAAAAACCTAAGACAGTGGAAGTCTAATGAAAATAAAAGAGAGGGATTAAAGCCAAGAGCAAACTCTACCTATGAAGCTTTGTCTGCTCAGCCTTTTCCTAGAGGCCCTATGGAAATAGGATCAGTCTGCTTTTGAAGATCCCTTGAGGATGTCTACTAGCTAGTCCCTCATATGCTACTGAACAGCATTAGAGGACAATGGTGAGCCATACGAAACTCCACCCATGCTACCTGATCCACAGCCCGCCACCTCCAGCACGTTTACAGCCTGGCAAAGCAGAACCGCAATATAATTGCTAAACACAGTGGGTGCCGCTGGATATAGTTTTCTAGCAGTGTGTTCCTGAAATCCCTGGTGAAGAACAAGTTCCCGCCACTATGCTGGGATCACCAATGTCACCAATCATTTAAAAACTGTAAGATGGCATCCAGGACACGCATCTTGCCCATTCTTAAAATAGAAAATCTACTCTTTGGGTCATCAAGGTCCAGTCGCTACAGCATATGAAATCTGAGAGGTAGGTCAGTAATATGTCCCCTGCAGAACCGACTGATTCTCTCCCAAAAATTCCCAGTGGCTCGCTGTATCCAAGTACTGGTCAATCTTCCAGCTGCCCTACAGACATGCTCACTAGATATGGTATCATAGAGAGTGGCAAAGGATGTGAACAATTGAGGAAAATTCTTCCAGTCTCCCCTGCATCTTGTATCCAAATGCATCTAATGGAGAGCTCCATTTACCTAGCCTAATAAAAATTCCAGAGAGAGACACATTGTGAACCTGCTTGGCTTATCCTAGAAGTTCCTTTACAGGCATGAATGCTATAGATTCACAGTCTACTGTGGGGATAATCCAAGAGCAGGAGTGCCAAATGTGTCTCTGACCAGATGGGCCAGCGCTCCACATCAGTTTACTTTTTTACACACCAATCTCGTCCTGCTGTGTGAGCTGCAGTAAACAGCCCTGAAGCACAACAGTAATGTGTAGGTGGAGCTAGGGAATAGGCTAAAGAGACAGAAGAAAACTGACCCCCTGGCCTTTATCCTCTGAGAAATGTGCCAGCAGCCCTTGATGTGTGCAAGATGCTGCAGAGGAAAATAGACCAGGCTCAGACACTTTATTTACTAACTACTCTAGAATGATGCATGCTCTAGAATGCCTGGAATGAATGCAGAGAACATTCCCAGGGGCATAAGGCTCCAGCTGGGACTGTCATCTGATCCTCCATCTCCGTGGCCCTGGAACTGCAAAATTTTATTCACGCAAGGTCAAATCACCAAGACTTTCAAAAATGAGCACCATAGAGCCAGGCTCCCAAGTCTGTATTTAGAAACCTAAAGAAGAGTCTGATTTCTCAAAAGCGCCAAGCAGCTGGCAGCGGTGCCTCCTGATTTGTAGAATTAGACCCGTGAATTAGGGTTTGCAGGATTGGGTCCCGAATGAGTCACACTCTTGAGATACATGGCTGTGTTCAGACCTGTATGACAAGAAAAAAAAAATCCCAGGTAGACACTAGAAAATGCAATTAGTAGCGATTATTAAGCTTAATGTTAGATGTTGTACCTAGCCCTACTGGGGATATGTCTACTCTGGAACTTAAAGGTGTAATTTCCAGTTCAGGTAGACTTACCCACACTAACTTCTGATTGCACTAGTGTACTAAAAATATAAGTGTATACATGGTGCTGGGAGCAGTGGGGCAGGTTAGCTTCCCCAAGTGCAGTGCCAGTCCAAGACCCTAGCTGCAACCATGGGCAGCTGTCGCTCCTACTGCCATGACTACACTTCTATTTTTAGTGGATATGTCAAGTCGGGATGGAAATCACAATTTTCAGCTCTAATGTAGATATACACAAGTAGGCTTGTACTATGTGATCACTTTCATATGATTCCATACGGGTACAGAGTTGTTGGTCTATTAATAATAAGCTAGTACAGATATTAGATGAAACTTTCTGCATTCACACATCTTAGGCGTGAATATGAACAACCGAGGGTCCATTTAGCATATTTCAGAAATACAGTACTGATACCGTTCTAAAGATACCCAAGTCTGTGAGTCTCAGGCATAATGTAACAGACTAATACACTGAAGAATACAATCAGTAGGTAAGATTGAGATATTTTTATGAACCTAAATGTGAATGTTACATTCACGCCCTCTGCAAGGCTTATGAGAAACTTGTGCACCAGAACATCACATGAGACCACGTGTTTATCAGTCCAACCAACATCATAGCCATTTGAGCTATGGTGAACTGACAAGGTTAAAGATTAGCAGCCATGTTAGTCTGTATCCATAAATAAAATGAGGAAGACTTTGTAGCCACCTTAGAGACTAACCAGTTTATTTCAGCATAAGCTTTTGTGGGCTATAGCTCACTTCATCGGATGCATAGAATGGAACAGAAGTAAGATGCATTTATACACACGGAAAGAAAGAAAGAAAGAAAAAAAGTTGTACATTAGCATACCAATTCTAAGAGGCTGTTAAATTTAGATGGGCCATTATCAGTAGGAGAAAAAAAATACCTTTTGAAATGGATTTCTGTCAGGCAGGATTTAACACCTATTGAAGGTAAATTAACAAGGGAAATGCAATCAATTAGTGTAATGAGAGAACGATTTGCAAATTCTGTTAAGCCCTTGGTTTATTGTGTCCAATTTGAAAATTAATTCCAGTTCCTCAATTTCTCGTTGGAGTGTGTTTTGGAACTTTTTCTGTTTCAAAACTGACACCATCAAGTCTTTAATGGAATGGCCAGGAAGATTGAAGTGTTCTCCTACTGGTTTTTGAATGTTATGATTCCTGATGTCAGATTTGTGTCCATTTATTCTTTTGCGTGGAGACTGGCCGGTTTGGACAATGTACATAGCAGAGGGGCATTGCTGGCACATGATGGCATATATCACATTGGTCAATATGCACAACATTCAAAAACAAGTAGGAGAACACTTCAGTCTTCCTGGCCATTCCATTAAAGACTTGATGGTGTCAGTTTTGAAACAGAAAAACTTCCAAAACAGAAAAAGTTCCAAAACACACTCCAACGAGAAACTGAGGAACTGGAATTAATTTTCAAATTGGACACAATAAACCAAGGGCTTAACAGAACTTGCAAATGGTTCTCTCATTACACTAATTGATTGCATTTCCCTTGTTAATTTACCTTCAATAGGTGTTAAATCCTGCCTGACAGAAATCCATTTCAAAAGGTATTTTTTTCTCCTACTGATGATGTCCCATCTAAATTAACAGCCTCTTAGAATTGGTATGCTAATGTACAACTTTTTCTTTCTTTCTGTGTGTATAAATGCATCTTACTTCTGTTCCATTCTATGCATCCGATGAAGTGATGGGTTCACATAGTCTTACTCCCAGTCAGATATGCTGGACAAAGTATTTGTGTTCAGATACACAGAAAACAAAAGTACTTTTATTATGATCAAGAAAGTGGCTCTGAAAACTGGCACCTTCTTATTCATGAGATCTGAACCCTGTGTGTTTTCAGTCTGTTCTCCCTAGGGACTAAGATTTTACTATTTGTTACTCCTGTCAGTGGTGGTGGCTTGGCAGTGCTATGGGAGAGGGAACTTGGCTCTATTTTGCTTCGCGTATCATAGGCAGAATTGTTAATGATGTTCCGACGGCAGAAATCTTCTACTGGTGACGATGTGTGAGCTTGAAAGAGCACAACTTGACTTTCAGATCCCAGGTTGAATCTGCAGAGCTGCCAGCTGAAGAAAAAATAAACCTGTCCTTTTTACTTGTAAACTAGATATATTTGGTCTGGAAGCTGGTGAAAGGCAATAAACGTAGAAGCTCATTATGCAATTTTTATAGGGCCTCTTTTCAGAATACAGTCCTGCTTAAGGGAAGGGCAATGGGTACAGAAGTACAATGAGATGTATTTTGAATTCTTTCCCAGCTTCCAATGCTCTGGATAGAACCTGCCCAGTGTAACTCATTTTTAGAGATGTTATAAGGCTGATCCTCCTTCACTTGAAGTCCAATGGGAATTTTAGTAGTGACTTCAAAAGGAGCATGAATGGGCCCCTCGTCATAGCTAGAAAAGTGGGTGAATTCATTACAAGTCTTTTCACTATTGAAGGTAAAGAGGGTCATTCACGACTTGGAGTTCAAAAATTATAAAAGACCTTTTTAACCATATACCGGATGTGCGACTGTGAGCCTGATCCGCAGTCTGCTGAAGTCAGTGGGAGTCTTTCCAGTGTTTTCAATGGGTTTTGGATTGGGTCCCATCTACATTCCCCTCCCAGGAATTAAGGTATTTTTGACGTTGCAATCAACTGCCTTCTTGTCTGTATGGTTCATTGGCCGCACACTCAATTCCACGTTTTGATGAGCGCCGCTGTCTGCATGGCGTCGCTTTACATTGCAACGAGCATTTGATTGTCATTTATTTGCATCCCACTACGCTAACATCTCCAGTCTTTATCACCAGGAATCTCTATTCTAGTCCCAGTGTTCTGGGTCTCACAGAGTGAGCTCTGATGCTTTATAAGATTCGCGTTTTTGCGAAGTCATCAATTCACAGCAATTAGGGATTTATTCCTCCTCTCCCCCGATCCCACATTCTTCCATATTGATACCCCATGGGATAGTTGTGAAATCATCTGAACCATCCTGGGATAGTGCTGTAAATATGGCACTGCTCATTAGGGTTTATATTAAAGCCTCTCCACATTTGTCTTTGTTCTTTCTCTTGTGTTTCAGGGTTTACCAGGACCAATAGGTGAAGCTGGTCCAAAAGGCAGTCGGGTAAGTGAGCCATTTTTTACCTTGTTTTTCCCTTTCCTCACTGGGGGATGGAACGGGGGAGAATCTGTCGCTCCTTGTGATCAACTTTGCAAACGTAATATAAATTTCTTATTTTAATTACATAGAGCTCATTAATTAATTGATGGATCATTAAATCCCCAGTTGATTTAAAACTGTACCAAAACCAATGGAGCAACTTCCCACTATTGCTGTGCTGCTAAGTCAACCCTTTCAAAGTCCAAAAAATTTGGAGAGGAAACAAAGAAATCCAAATCCAAAAGGATTGGTCTCCCTACAACTTCAGTCTCAGTGAGGCCTCTCTAGCTTCATCAAACACACTGGTTCAGCCACTCCAAATACTTTGAAGAGGGTTTCTTCCAGACATGGGCTGGTCCTGAGTTTTATAAGCAGAGGAATTCGGAATTGATTTTCCATCTTTGTGCATAACAGCAAGCCAACATCTTGAAGCCATATGCAAATGAGAGCGTTACTATCCCTGCATCTCAGCTTGGCTTGGCTTGGCAGCTCGAGCTCTGGGGATTCCCGCTGACTGTTGAGGGATGAATTAAGAATTAAAACTGCATTTAATCACCTTCTGCTCTTCACCTACAATTGAAAATCAATACTGATCCTCTGAGCCAATAAAAATGCTCCTCTCCTGCCCATGTGATCCTTTCTTCCTGAACAGTAAATGCTACCAGCTGGCTTCCATCACTTGAAAAATTGCAAGCAATAAACAAAAGCGGACTCCATAGCTAACTTTATTCCTGGGGCGGGGAAAGAGGTGGGAGGAAGGATCAGCTGCCTAATGTACTACGGTAGACACAGATCTGTAACAGCACAGCTTACTTCTCTCACTTCACTAAATAGTAACCCTATTTCCGATGCCCCCATTTCACTAGAGTAACCTAGGGTGACCAGAGGTCCCGGTTTTATAGGGACAGTCCCGATTTTTGGATCTTTTTCAAATAGGGGGCTCCTATTACCTCCTCACCCCCATCCCGATTTTTCACACTTGCTGTCTGGTCACCCTAGAGTAACCAGAATCTTGCACTAGAGATTTGTGTGACTTATGCTACAGTAGGAATTCAGCATTCATATGGGTATTTACAGTGTTCAATCCAGGATAAAACCCTTGAAAATGTATCATTCATTTTCTACCCCTAAATGTGTAGGACTGAGATTTTGAAAGCCATCTAGAAGAACTGGACCTCTAATTTCCATTACAATTAATGGGAATTTTAGTCTTTATATTTCTTAGCCCAGATATCGACCATTTTATGATTGTTCACCACTTCAGGCCCTCCTCCTTCATACACATGGGAGATGTGAAGGCATCTTTGTGACTCAGGATGAGAGGACGAATAGTGAGTTAGATGGCTGGGCTCTGTCTCTGTGGTTGTATCCTCACAGCGAAACACTCAGGTGGTGTGGGGTAGTGGTCTAGTGGGCTCCCAGACAGTCTCAGAGGCTTATTGGAGTGGGCTGGTGGAGAGATTTGGGGAGTGGGAAGGAGAAGGGATGGTAGAAGTTCGGTGTCAGTGTTTGAATTTTGTTCTATGGCGACACAAGTTTTGGGAAATCATCGAGATGGCTACCTGCTAAAATTAACTTCTGCTTGATGCTATACAGTTGACAGAAAGGGTCCTGTGCAAAGGAGCAATGCATGAGGTAACGTTTTGTTTTAATCACTGCGTGCAGCGAATTAAGCACGAGTCTCCAGTGACTGCAAGTGAAAGGACATGTAGCATTTATGCATCGGCGTTTGCCTAGGCAGGAGTCCAGAGCACAGAAGAAATATTGCAGACCTGAATAGCTGACTTTCACTACTGAGCTGAGATGGAGCAGTCTTTATGGTAAAGTGGATTTTTATGAGGAAGAGGAGACTCTTCTGATTAAAGTTAGATCATGGAGGAAACGTAGGCATGTAGAAGGCCGAGCCATTGTGCATAGCTATTAGGAAACTTAATGCAGACGCAGATCAGCATGCAAGGCCTGTGTAATTTCAGAGTGGGTCCTTGGTGCTTGAGGAGATGGCAAGGAGTCTGGTGAAAGGAGGTATTTGGCATGGTGAGCCTGGTATTTGTAAGTATTTGGTACTTGGCCTGGTATTTGGCTAGACTCTGCACCACAGGGTGCCCTATGGTGAATGAGACACAGGATCCATCAGGAAGATGAGGGAGCAGAGATTGATAAATAGAAGAGGGTTCAGAGAAGAGCCACGAGAACGATTAAAGGATTAGAAAACTTGCCTCAGTGTTAGCTGCAAGGAGCTCATCTGTTTACCTTAATAAGAAAATTAAGGGGTGACTTAATTACAGTCTAAAAGTACCTACATGGAGGACAAACGTTTAATAATGGCCTCTACAATCTAGCAGAGAAAGGTATAACACGATCTCCTGGCTGAAAGTGGAGGCTAGACAAATTCAGACAGGAAAAAAGGTGTAAATTTTTAATCCTGAGAATAATTAACCATTGGAACAATTTACCAAGGGTTGTGGTGGAGTCTCTGCATCATTGACCATTTTAAAATGGAGACTGTTGTTGTTTTTTAAAAGATCTGCTCTGGGAATGATTATGGGGAAGTTCTGCAGCCTGTGTTATACAGGCGGCCAGAGTAGATGATCACAGTGGCCTTCTGATCTTGATCTATGAAGGGAAGGATGAGCTTCAGGGACACTGCAGGGAGAGGGGGACCAGGTAGGAGCCTGACAGAAGGAGAAACAATGAGAAACCTTCAGGGGGACCAGGCCCTCCCATAGAGCTCTCTGATTAGCGTAGGCCTGCAAATGACCGTGGTTGTAACTTGTGCTAACCTGAAACCCAGCTCCATTTCTCTCAGGTACGATCAGAGCCAGCCCAGGTAAGGTTCCATCCAGCTGGCCTCTTCCTGCATGGAATCCTCATGATCCCTGGTGTGAGGGTATGTGCCCTTGGACTACATCGTGGAAGCCAGCACCATGCAGTCCATGGGCATATACACTTGCCTCAAGGTTTATTTCATCACGGCTGCCGTAGACCAGCGCTGGAGGACATTCTTCTGTTCAGGCAGGGTGGAATAACTGCTGAAGAGAAATGTATTTGACTTCCTGTTTCCTCTTTCCCTTAGGGGTATATTGGTCTCCCAGGATTATTTGGGCTGCCAGGGCCTGATGGAGAACGAGTGAGTATTTTGTGAGGAAAGCCCTGGCTTTCAGTCTCTAGAATATCCATCACCCAATTTCTTCGATACCTATTGCAGCCTTTTCTGGACATGACACACTGTGGTCTATTCCCTCACTTTGCCTGCTCTTAAAAGAACAGACAAGAATGCCTAATACTGAGACAGAGAGTTATCCTCTTCAGCATGTTCCTTTCCTCGTGCGGGAGATGGACCTTTGTGCAGTACATTAATGGGCAGGTCAAGAAACTAGGTTCCAAGCAAGGTGACCCATTGCTATTCATAAACCAGAGGGGAGTGTTCAGGTGGATTATATTTTTCGTTGTTGATGTGATTATTTTCCTTTTGGTCCATCTCAATGGAAGAAAAGCAAACACTTAAGGGAAAAAAAATCCTTCCTTCGGCTTGGGACAAATGTTTTTCCTAATTGATTTTGAGTGCCGAAGTGGAAACGCCTTCAAGGAACCCAATTCTCTGAAGGCAGCTGCTTGTCCCTTTCTACAATTGGGCTCCTTTCAGATATCTCCAGATGGGAACCTAAGGTGTGCCTAGTCACTTTTGAAAATCCCTGTTCCCTCACCCTATCTTTTCCTTTACACCTTCTATACTTTCCAAACCATTGATATTCTGATCTGAGTGGCCTTTCCTCTCTCCTCTTTGAACCAAGCCCTTTTAAAAACACAGCCCTTTCACCTTCTTGCCATCCACACAGTAAAGCCCCTCCCCCCCCCCCCGCGCGCGCGCACGCAAACCAGATCTCCTAAGGATGAAAATTGATTTTTATTTTCACTCCACCGGATTGGCAAATGCAGACTCCAGAAACAAGAGAGGCCCTTGATCATGTGTGTGCTTGCATGGGAGGGACTCTAGTGCTCCGGAGTGGCTGATTTAATGCTCATAAGAACTAAATAAGAAATGTAAACAGAAGCTCTCTAGTGAGCGCCTTGGCTGTAGCCTTCATTTGATTCCAGGCCAGTGGCTTAATTACTGCTACTGCTAAAAGCATAGCCTGCTGCCCCTGGGTGTGGCTGGTACTTGTGTCGGCACTATGGGGAAGCTCTAGTTAATGGGTTAAGGTTATTTCTCTCCCACTCTTCCTTGCTCTCATAGCTGACTGCAAATAGCCAGTATTTTGATTTCTTAACAATGCCGCAGTTATTAGCCTGTTTTTTGTTTCCCTTTGTTTTGTTTGTTTTCCTATTCAGACCTATTATTTTTTTTTTCTGTGTGTTTTTCCTTACAGGGTATCCCTGGAGTTCCTGGGAAGAGGGGCAAGATGGGTAGGCCGGTAAAGTTTTTCCTCGTCTATTATGCAGACTTTGTTGAATGAAACTGGAAACCTAATCCTTCCTGCTGCCTGGTTCTTTTCTGTAACTTCTGGTGGGAGCTGAATGGAGAGATCAAAGATCTCCTGATACCTTCCCAGGTCTCTCGCTTGTATCCCCCTGTTCAGACAATGCCATATACACAAGTGCATTTTGTATAGCAGCTTTTGTACAGATTGGGTCCACGAAATGCTTTATGGAGTTCATCAGCTCATTGTTTCATTGTTATGAGGGTATAATAGCTGTAGGTGGATGGGCAGTGTGAGATCTTGGTGAGAGAGAGAAATATTTTCAGGAGAGTAGATGAAGCCTAGAGTTGCAGGAGGGATGTTCCAGACGGCAGGCATAGCCCAGGCCAAGGTGCTTGCAGTACCATTGGCCAAATTGTGTAGCAGGAACGGTGGAGAAGAGCGCAAGAGGACCGGGGGAAGCAGGGAAGGGAGGAAAGGTAAGACTCATGGGACTGTATCCTCAAATGAATGTGCAGCCAGATGAAGTTGTTTGAAAGTGCAGGGACTGGGTGAGTTGAAGTAATGACACTTCCCTGTATGTGTGAGAAAGCCGGAGACTATGTTCTGCCCAGTCTGAAGAGCTGACGCTCAGGGAGTTCCATTAGCCCATTTGCTTCTGCTTGCTTTTGGCTGTGATCTGTCATGCATCCCTTTGTGGTGGATAGGTTCCCACTTTCCCATATCTGCTCTCCAGCACTGTTATGCCATCACTTGGCTTATTCCCTTATATGCTCTCTCCCCTGCCTGTATTTGCCTTGCCAGGTCTCTTACGCTGTTGGCAGATGTACGCGTGGTGTCATTCTAGCCTTCTGACAATCCCTGAGCAGGCTTGTTCTTACCTTCTTGTATTCAGTGCCTTATCTTTTCCCTAGTGTACGTTTCTGCTCTGTTCCCCTCTCACTGTCAGGCTGTCATGCTTCCTTGTAAATTGTCCCTTTACCCACATGCAGAAAAATCCACTGCTCCCCCTCCCTCATCCTTGCATGTGAACATGTGCTTTCTAGGAGTCCCACGCCTACAACTTGCTCCTGTTCTCACAATAAAAGCTATGCAAACATCTTGACAATTCTACATTCATCCCCATTGACTATTCAGCTCTTGGAGGGGGCAGGGGAGCAAAGGGTAGGAAAAAATTGCCAAATCTTCCTATAGTTTGATGTAGTTAGTTACACCAAAAATCACTATGATGAATAACTGCAAAGAATCAGTTGAAACTCTGACTCACTGACCAGAATAAAATAAACAAGGCAACTGTTGTTAGGTACGGGGATCTGGTCGGGGTTTCTGGGCTCTGATATGTTTCCACATACAGTGTGCTGTACACTCAACACATTCCAGCTGTTTGGGGTGGGTTTTTTTTTGGTGATCTTCCACACGGAAGTCTTTGCCGAATGGTCAGTTACAAACACAACGTTCCCCAAGGGCAGCGGGATTCTCTCTCTCAAACGCGTATTCACTTAGGCTGTGATTTTCAAAGCCCACAGGAGAGTTACATATTCAAGCCCTACTGAGCTGAATGCCCAGTTGTTAGACTCCTTGTGAAACCACCAGCCCCGTTCCCATGACGGGATATGGAGATTTATCAGAAATCTTGAACATTCTGTTCTGTTCTAATGCTGCTCGATTCCCAGGTCTGGATCCTCAAAAGCAGCTAGGCCCCCACTGAAATCAGTGGGAGGTAGGTGCTTAAATTCATTTATTTCAATGGGAGTTAGGCACCTAAATAACCTCTCAGGCTCTGAGCCTGAGTGCTTTCCAGGGTTGCATTAAGGATTGATCACAATGATCTACTTCCATAGCATTGTGAGCGACCGAGAGGTTAAATGACTTGCCCAAGGTATCAGACAAATTGCTGGTAGAGCTGAGAATGGAACTCAGCCTGTCTGCCACTCCCAGTGCCTTATCTACTAGGCCATGTTGCCTTCAGCATATCTGCATTGTCAGTGGGCCCACTTCAATTTTGTCCATTGCTTCCCTGGTCCAGTAGGTTCTCTGTAGCTGTCCTTGAACTGCTGTCTCTGTCTCTTTGGGTTGCTTATCATTGCAGTACCGGACCTCTATAGATCAAGTGCTGGAAGTTTTGTATGTTACACTGTGAGCTTCCCAGGATGATGTAAGTGTGTAAAGATTAAAATAGACAAACTGGACATGAGTCAGGTTTTGAAACCATTCCAGGGGAGTTGAGTTGTGCAAGGCTGTAAGGAACATGGTGAATCAGTCCTGAAAACAGCCATTCAGCTAACTCTTCCTCCTCCTACTGCACGCTTCCTACCGTGCATCAGAAACACACTAGACGAGTGTACTTATAAAATGTGTGGGCAGCAAGGAGTTCCCTAGCACAGGAGAGGCGGTCTGGGGCATTGTGCGGGGAGAGTTACTATTAAAATACGATGTACTAGAAAGGCTGGAATAACACAACTCTGATGTCTGGAGGCTGGCTGCCCTTTGTAGAGGCAGGCTAGAGCCTGGGAACCCACGTGGCTGTTACTAAACCTTCATCCTTGTCAATGCACTGACTAAGAGTGAGGGAGTTTTATGGTGCTCAGATGCACAACTAAGTTGGCCATGAGGTCCTGGCAAGAGAGGGAAGGGGGTGAAATTGCAACTTGATTGGCACGAAAGTGGAATGCGCACAGTTCCAGATGCACAATGGAGGGGAAGAGTCTCCGCGCTAAGAGGCTTTATCTTTGTATGAGCGAGGGGCAAACTGGCATAATTCATCTTCACAAGGGAGATGTGGCTGGTCAGGGTGTAATATCTTTGCGTAGAGGAGTCTATGGCTCTCCACCTTTCCCAGGAGAAGAGCTGGTAGGAATCTCTCTCACTGTGTGGGATAAAGATGTCTCATCTTTGGAAGGGAGCCTGAGGATTTTCAAGGAGGGTGAGCGTAGTCTGAGGTTCTCTAATACCAAGAAAACTAAAGAAACGCATGAGGCTCCACTTTCTATCGGGGAGACGTAGTGGCTTATGAGAGAGTTGGCTTTTAGATTACTGTACAGTAATCAGAGTGATTGTGACATGTGGACACTGTCGGAGTTCACTAAATAGATCTCGAAACCTGTGTGTGACAGAGAACCTGGAATTGCAATTCAAGGGGAAATTAGTTCCGTTTTCAAAAGCAACTTTGGCACTTAAACCCCTGAGCCTCTTTGCATGTCATGCAGGAAGCCCATTCAGAAGCCCATGGCTTTAAGTGAGGGTGATGAGAAGTTCTGAGAGATTGAAAGTGAGTTACCTGGTTCATGGAGATGAGAAGTGAATTACAAACTGTTTGAGGCCCATTACTAATCAGAAAGGGACGAGCATGTAAAGAAGGAGCTAAAAGTAACAGAAAGAAATAGGACATAGAGCTTGTGATTCAAAACTAGACAAAGGACATGCACTCTTAATAGCAGTGATGGTATCTGATAAGAATGAAGAGCAGAGTAAGATGAGAGGAAAATGAAAAGATCTTCCAAAGAATAATGGGCAACTTCTAAAGCATAAATTGAAGCCTATTTAAAGGTGCCAGGCTTGTAAGGGTTTGGTATAATTTAGATCATGACAGTTTTAAATAATTGTAGCCTTGATTCAAATGGCATTGATATCACTCCCCAACTCAAAACTCTGCAATAATTCTAGCGCTCATTATCCTAGGTCCATGTCTGGGCCCAAGGGGCAGGGGGAGGAATAGCTCAGTGGTTTGAGCATCGGCCTGCTAAACCCAGCCTGTGAGTTCAAGACTTGAGGGGGCCATTTAGGGATATGGGGCAAAAATAGGGATTGGTCCTGCTTTGAACAGGGGGTTGGACTAGATGAACTCCTGAGGTCCCTTCCAACTCTGATTCTATTTGTTAGATACACATTTGCCAGTTTGCACAGTGATAGTTAACTAGGTCAAGTAATGAGTTCTGGAGTTCTTTTTTTTTTTAGTATCTGGCTAGACCAATTCATAATCTTTTAACTCATCGCCTCTCTCACAGTGTTTGTCACTGATTTGTGGCAGTCGAATTCTTGTGGTGGACTTGGGTGTCCTTCATAAGCAAACCGTTTACATGAATGTGAGCTTCGCTTAACTGTGTCTGTTCAGGTAGTCAGGTCCAATAGGAGATAAGGAATCTCGCAACCTAGAGATGGAAAAAACCTGTTGCCTTCTGTCTACCTTATTACCTAGCTGCACATTTCCTTTCAGTGTATTCAGTGACCTGTTAAGACATCTTGTAAGTATCTCATACAATCGACCCTTCATCACCTCTCTTGAGAGACCATCCCACAATCTAACAGGATCTTGGATTCTTCGGGGCTAGCCTTTCACTCATGAAGGGCAAAAGCTGGATTTTTTTACTTATTTATTTTGACACAGAGAACAGAGGGCAGGAAACAAATCCCCATGAAGTGATGGGTTAAACAAGTGTGCAAGTGAGTGTTATGGGAGAGATTTTTCCACTGACATCTCCGTTCCAAAAGGTTCCAAGTTCAGTTCGAAGAATTGCTGAACAATTAATAGATTTGTCTGAAGGTTTTTTTTTGATGTATCCAAACATTTGAGATGCTCTCTCACTCTGAGACCCTGTTGCAGTTGCTTTCCCTGTTAGCATGGCAGATGTGCCAGGTGCTGTACAAATGTAATGAAAGAACAATCCCTGCTCCAAGGAGCTCACATATGAAAAGACTCAATCAGTGGATGAGATAAATTATTGTAATTGGGCGGCCAAGATAAGAGTAAAGTGAGAACATTATCTATTGGGTAAACAGGTCTCAGCTCCCTGCCTGCCTAGCCATGCTCATCTGGTAATGTTTTGTAGAAGCTTTCCCCGTCCCTATTATTTTCTTTGCTCTTCTGTAGCTTGTATGTTTGGCAAGTATTAACAGCTGGCAGAAGACAGCTGCTTAACAGATTGCATTTTGGGCGAGTACTTGTAATCCAACGTGCCAGCTAACCTTCAAAGAGGGAGGCTTATCAACAGTGCAACCCCATCATCCCACTTACAAAACCTTTGGCAAGTTCCAGCATGTTGGCCAAATTTCTGCTCCCAGTGGGTAATTTGACAGGTGGCTTGGATTATACAACTACCATGTAAAGAAAAAGGAATCAAACCAAATTTTCATGGTATGTTAGAATGGCGCCATCTACCCTAAAGGATGAGCATTGGTGGGAGCCTGTCAGCATAAGTCATGAAGAAACAGCACAGGCCAGGGGCTGGAAGTCAGGAGATGTGGGTTCTAATCCAGACTCTGGCCAGTTGTGTGACTTCAGGAAAGTCACTTTTCTCCCACGTGGCTGAGTTTTCCTGTGTGTGAAAGGGAGATAATTATATCTCCTTTCCTTTGTAAAGTGCTTTGAGATCAATGGGTGGAAAATGGTATGTAGGTGCTAAGTAGTATTATATTAAAATACCGTGCATACGTACAAGCTGCCAGTTTTCCAGCAATCCCACAGAAGTGGCCTCAGGGTGCAACCTTGTGGCAAGCTGCAGAATCTGGCATCCGTTTTGCATGAGCTGACTGCTGTTTGGGTCAGCCTGCTGGCCAACTCTCCGCTTGTAACATGATGGTGCCCTTCTTGCCAAGGGGTGTTTCATGTCTGCTGTGTTTATAATTCAGTACAAAGAAAGTTAATATTTTAATTGTCTGCAGTAAACATCAAGCCATGGTGCATTTTTTTTTCTTCCAGCCTCCTTAGGTCAGGGGGAAGCAATGGGTCAACCATGGGCCCAAGCACTGCTGACTACCTAATAACCAGTGTCATCAGCATCCCTTCCTAAATGGAACGATATTGTTGTGTTTGACACACCAGATAATGAGAAGCAGGACATCTCAGGCTCTTTTTTGTTGGGAGGGTTAGTTTTACAGCACAAGGTGGAGGAAAGCTGGCACATCTGAGTACTGAGTGGTGAACATAAGTGGACATAGTCATGCCAAGTTACAAGTTTCTCCTGTTGCCCATACAAACAGTGGTGGGACACTTCTCACCGTGTGTCTGGAAGGGTGGAGAATGACTATGAAAATAAATATAATTCATCCCCAATGAAGACTAGGGTCTGAATCAACCTCACTTGGGTCTGTACTCATCTGCAGCTGGGTCCAAACACCATGGCTCTTCCCTGTCTTCAGAGTGGGATCCATGCAAGTCCTAAGTTTAGGAAGGTTTGGATCTAGACTCTGTAGCTCAGATCTAATAGCAGCCTAATAAATTGTGAGGTCATAAAAGCCCTGACACTGCACCAGCAGACTCCATTCAGTGGAGCTTCATTTGGGTGCAGGGAGTCTGTCCACGTGGAACTTCTTGCAGGATCCTAAGAACCTGTTGCTACCCACATTGAAATGAATGGGGATTTTTGCCATTGACCTTACTGTCATTAGTATCAGGCCCAAAGTACTCACGTATAAAGTGTATGAACATCATGGTTCCCATTGACCAACAAGGGTTTCAGCCCGTGTATCTGTTTCATTATCCCATTGTTGCAATCTGGTTAGTGACAAAGACCCAGGGACGGAGCAGAAAATAAATCTTCAAAAAAAAAGAAAACAACCTCAGACTCTACTTTACTTTAAATCAATATTTTAGTTAAAAATAATAAAGAAATGTTTTAAATACTTACGGGCTTAAGCTCTGCAGATTTCCAGCTGGCTGTAGAGTGTTTTATGATGTTGATCCAGCAGCTATTGCTTTCAAAATAAAAAGTGAGGGGAATGGAAACATACTTTTTTAAGAAATGCAAAAGCAGTTTGAGATCCCAAATGATCGAATAAGGTATATTCTAACCCCAGAAATCTTTGCTCATCAGCTTCTCCTTCCCCATTCACCTGCTAAGCCCCAAATCCGGAATTGGGCATTCATCCTAAAGAGTTGGTAAAATAGCTCAACCTTTTTCAAATATTTTGTTTTGAATAAGTGTGGTACAGCACCTAACACAGTGGAGTACCAGTCCCTCACACTGGGTCTCCCAGGCCCAGCAGGGTCAGGCTGCTTCAGGAACTGGATACAATAGGAGGCTCCTGGGAAACACAAAGGAGTTTCAGGAATTGGTGGTCATGATTTGTGCTGCTGGTCTTTCAGGAGCTGTTGTTGTCTATTGGAGGTAAATCAAATGGGTCCTGAACACTTTGTAATCAATCAAACTCCTACTGCGGTTTGTGGAGGAGCAGGGGTTGTTACCTCTTTACTGTCATTTTGCTTGTTGGCCAACTAAGTTTAGACTCTTCAGACTGGACATATTTCAGAAATTGAATTTACTTTTCACCGCTTCTCTGGTTTCTTTACTTTTTGCTTCTGCCTCAACTTGGACAGTAAAATTGGGCTGTTAATTGTTACCTCTTTCTGGGCCTGTTTCACCATCATGAAACATCGCCATCAGCCTTGGGTGACAGTAGTCACTGCCTAATTAGTTTTACTTTCCAGTTTTAAAAATGTGTTTGAGTTACCCATATCCATCTAGCTAGGTACTTGCATGGCTTCCATCACTCTGATATCTGATGCCATGCAAGCATTTATGTATTCCCTGAACACCCCTGTGAGATAGGAAAGAATTATTATGCCTATAATCTCTCTTAATTCACGGGGAATGGGGGCGCTAAGAGATTAAGTGATTTACCCTGGGAACTCTGAACCCAGATCCCTTGGTGCCTTTAGCATAAGACCGTCCATCCTTTCTGCAGGTGAATCTTTACACACTGATCAAATGAAACTTGAACTGATTTACATTTACATTTAAAAAAACATTCTTGCACATTTAAAAGGTTTTTTCAAAAATGTAAAATTTGGGTCTATGTTCCTTGACAATGTTCCTTAAGGAGAAAACAGTATAATTTGGATACCTTGGTTAGTAATTGATTAGGATGCTTGGAAGAGATGTTGCAGTGGAATATGAGGTAATTGAGGTCTCTCTAGAGCACCCACCACCCTAGGGTCTAAGCTGTCGATCAGGGCACCAACAAAGTGAAAAAAGTCTTCTGCAGCAAAGAAGGAGTAAAGAATCGAAGAGAACAGAACTGCAAAGAAGCCCAAGTGAACTTCAGTGGGATTTCAGTAGTCCTGTCTAGGGGCTTGATCCAAACCCTATTTAAGTCAATGGGAGTCTTTCCAGTGGCTCCCATGTGTCTCAGAGGTGGAGGTCCACCTAGGTACATAAGAGGATGATGTGAAATATTTGTGAGAGCACGAAATGTGGAAGAATAAACTTATGCCTCCATCTTGCAAAGGCTGTCTGTGAGAATCAAAGGAGCAGAATTGTAGCAGTAACGCCCATCTGTTCTAAGGGTCCAGGAAGGAGATGATGATTTGGGTGAGAGGTCGTTGCTATGGTTCTAAATCTGGAAGGAGTACAGCCAAGGCTCCTGTCCCTCCTAAAGAGTCAAAATCATGGATGAACATAGCTGGGAAGCCAGGAGACTGTATAGTGTTAAGGATGCACATGAGGTGACTTCTCTTAGCTCATATACCTCTAAAAACTGCAGTTGGACATACCTGACTGCCCCCATGCTCACCTGTAGAGAGGCCCATGTTTGTTCTTTTCCAGAGGGTGTTGTCAGAGACCAACACTGCCAGCATATAAGTTCCATTTCTTTATTTTATTATCCCACTTTTTCTATGCACGCCTTTCCCTTCTTTTTGTTTAAAATGTTTGACTTACAATCTCCATCCTTCAGGGAGACTTGCTGGGCAACAGCTCACCTGGCAGAAGCCAACTGGCAAACGTCGCTTTTTGCAGACAAGGCTGGAGGGCTGGGTGCTTTGGGCAGATTTACCTTCAGCCAACAGGAAAATAAAATCCTATTTTTGGAGAAGGATTCTATTGGCCTGAAGACCTGCCAGGATTCTTTGAACAGCAGCTGCCAGATTGCCTCCCTTACTCCAGCAGAGAAGGAGTTTTAAACAAAATCAGATGTTTTCTCTCTCACTCACTCTAACACACACCTCTGAAAAAGTCTAGGGGAGTTGTAAGATTCAAAGCATCTTACCATTCTCCTGTGTTTCTTGAGGACCATTGATCTCCGTGATGAGGCTGGGAGCTCTGTTTTTCTTTCTGTCTGTCTGTCTTTCTAAAGCCCCTCTGATAACCAGAGCAAGAAGGCCTGGTTGCTCCTTGTGTCTCTTTAAGCAGTGGAAGGAGGAGGACCTGGTCTTAAGCATCATTTTAATCGGCACCAGGAGATAAACAAGGAAATTGGGAAATAGTGTTTGTGCCCATCTCTCTGTCTGAGCGTGACCATCCTCACTAGAACTCTCATTAAGCCTGGCTCATGAGGTTATGCCTTTTGCAGAGAGGAAGGCAGTGATCCACTGGTTATCCTAGGATGTTGAAGATCCTGGGCTCCATTCCCAATGGTGCCACGGCCTTCCTGTGCGGCCTGGTGCAAATCATTCACCCTTTTGGTGGCTCAGTTACTTCTCTGTAAGATTGAGGGATAGCAGTGCCCTGCCTCACCAGGGTATTCGGTGAGGTGCTCAGAGGCTACAGTAACGCCAGCCACATACATACCAAAGATATCTCAATAGATGGCGACCATTTCCTTAGGGCAATAGTCTCGCCTGCTTGAATATGCTGGTTTTGAACTCTACTGCGGCTTGCTTCTTTCAGGGAGTTTCTCTCGGACAATGTGAAATCCATTCAGCTTTTTTTAATATTTCCCAGCTGCTAACTAGAGCCAAAAGTTTGGTCATACCTGACTTCAGCCGTCCATAGAGGAGCCCCATTGGCTCTTCTCCAGAAAAACTTGTTACTCAAATATTTTCTTCTTAGCTCAGTTCCCTTTGTTGCCTCCATCCAATTCCCCACTTTGGATCCTATAGCTGGCAAGATGAATAGCTATATAATTTTCATTGTGGTGTTTCTCTGCTCAGTCCCAGTCCTTGAGCATACTTTCCACAGGCTCTGCTGCTCAGGAAGCAAACTGCAGCCTGCTCGCAACACGCTCACAATCCTAAATGGTAGGATTTTCATCAACAAAAGTTACACATTTATTTACTATCCTGTGGGGCAAGGGAGGAGGATTTTAATTATATTAGACTGGCTAGTCCGTTTTACAAATCTCGTCATTGGCCCCACTCTGTATTTGCTTATCAACCCGGCTATGAATGAAGCGCTTTCTGCCTCTTCTACGTCTCTAATGTGGTATATCATGCTAGTGGAACAGAGCAGAATCGAGTCAATGCAATACTCCTTGAGGACACTAGAGGGATTAGTAGGAAGAATCTGGGGAAGAACAAGATTCAGATAGTGTCCAGGGGCAGGTATAAATAAGTAGGCAAGAAACAGGTTGGAGATAACAAGGTTAGTCCAATCAGGCTGAACGGTTCAGCCTGATTTTACTAACCTTGTTATCTCCAACCTGTTTCTTGCCTACTTATTTATACCTGCCCCTGGACACTTCCACTGCTTGCATCCAACGAAGTGGGTATTAGCCCATGAAAGCTTATGCTTCAATACTTTAGTTAGTCTTTAAGGTGCCACAGGACTCTGTCACTTCTGCTATTCCAGACTAACACGGCAACCTCTCTGATTCTTAAGCTTCAGATAGTAACACAATCTTCCTCTAATCCTACTGGCTGCTTGCTTGCAGCATTCTGGCCTATTTGTGGCATTACCAAGGTTGTGGAACATGACTGACTGCCTTGCAGGATCAAACAAGAGGTGATTGGCTGTGCAGGTGGGGAGGACCAACTTGGGAAATAGGCTTAGGTGTGTGTGGGAGCTAATGCACTTCCTTGAGTTAAAAAGCAGAGTACAGCAATAATCCACAACAGGGTTCCAAACCAGTGCTGCTCACCCCTTAAAAAATATTGCAGTATTAGGTAAGCATCTGAAACACTGTGGCATTAACACTGAGAGCTCTAATTTAGGCAAAGGGGAGACCGGATCAAGATTGTGAGTGTTGTCTTGAACCTAGTTATTTTAGCTGTTAATGTTGACAACAGCCCCGTTTTGTGTATTGGTTCTTAGTTTGTTGGCATTTTGGCCCTATTCTGCCCCAAGCTGGGGAAAGGCAGAATAACAAACAGAATAAAAGACACTCTTATTCCAGAATAAGATTATTCACAAAATACTCAGACCACTACATCTGTATATATCAAATCAGTTAACAATACTGGTGTAATTGTTAATAATTTCCTGTATAGACAACCCTTTAGAGAGTTGCCCAAGGTAACACAGGATGTCTGTGGTTGAGCATGGACTTGAACCTAGAGTTGTCCAAGTCCCAGACAAGCACCCTAACCATTGAACCATCCTTCCTCTCATTACCCAGGGGTCACTTTGAGAACTACTTCTGTAGTGTTTTTCTCTTAGGGCATGCTTTTCTTTAGCTAGGTCAGAGCTAACTCGGGTATGTCTACACATGCTGCAATCACACCTCCCGATTGTAGTGTAGACAGACCATCAGACGTCAGAGTGCTGTTACTAGAGTGCGGGGCAGGGCTGGTGTGAGCATTTTTGCCACCCTTGACAGCTAACAAGAACAACAGCGGAAGTCTGCCGAAGATGGGCAGAGCTTCCAAAGGAGCAGAGAAAAAAAGAAGAAAAAGCTGCCGGAAGTTCCAGTCCCGCTGCTGAAATGCCGCAAACAGAAGAAGCGGCGGAGTGGGCATATCCGCTGAAATGCCACTGAAATGCCACCAACAGTAGGAAAATGCTGCCCTCAAAACCAGTGCTGCCCTGGGCGACCACCTAGGTCGCTTAGTGGTTGCACCGGCCCTGGTGTGGGGAGTTATTACTATGGCATATGCAGCACTGTAGCTACAATGTCATTTCTATGAGCATTGTAAACAAAAGAATAGTCCAAGACACTATCGTTTTATTGATCAAGCAACGAGTTTTCCTTGTTTTAGCCTTATTGGTTCTGTATATAACAGAGTTTGGGTTTTTCCCATTTTTTTTCTTTTTTAAAGAATACCCGTATTTATTTATTTGTTTGTTTTGTGTGTTTTATTGTGTCTGCAGACATCAGAAAGCTGCTTTCAGCAGGCACTCACCACAGCCCTTGGCCAGGGCTTAGGCGACGCAGTGCCCAGTTGGAAAGGCGCACAACTTTCCCTTTTGCAATGATTCCCGTAAAATTTGAAACCTGACCCCAATCAAGAGATGGCTGCATTTTCACACTCTCACTAGCATGTGCTGAACGCTGTAGATGATTGGTACAGCAGAGGGGGAAATCTTGGCAAATTCCCATTGACTTAATTGGAGACAGAATTTGACCCTGGGTGTTTAAGGTTATTAGCAATCCTGTTAGCTAACGGCACCGGCCTCTGGTGCAAACCCTTGGAAGACAAGTGAATCTCTGGGGATGTCTGATTTTCAGGCTCCTCTGCGTTTTTTGCTATTTGTGTTCTACTATCCGAGTCTCACTCGTGTCAGTTTCACTGATGGAGTTTCCAAATGGCATGCTGCTATTGGCCATCATATTTTGCTTTCTTCAAATTCAGCATTCCAAAGAAGCCTCTGCTCCATAGCATTCAATGGAGCTGGTTGGGTGCAGCTGTGGAGAGCGCCAGCAATTAAACTACCAAAAATCTTCGGGGCGAGAGAGAGGGTGTGAGAGAGAGAAAGCGAGACACAGCTTGGAAAGGACTTTTATTCCATCATGTTCTGGCTCCCAAGGATCTTACCAAAGCCCATTTTTTGTTCTCTTAGTGTCTGCTAGTCTCGTGTCAGATCAAATGAGCTGAACCAGCATTCTGAGTCTGACTTTCACTTTCTTCAAAGTTCTTCCCGTCCCCGATCTCTTTCTCTCTAAGACAAGCCAGCAGTGGAATGTGTACACAAAGAGGTTCCTCTCTGCTGAACCGGAGGGAATCTCTCTCTCTCTCTTTCTCTCCCTCTCCCGCCCCATGATGTCATTAGCAGTCCACAAAGCACAATAATATCGTCCACTGTATACCAGACTCCACTCTGGCTTCATCTGTTGGAGACAATTAGGTGGATTAAGAGAGCTGTATAATGACTTCTTATTCGAAAGCCTCCTCACAGCGTGTGTGGGTCTGTCTATCTAGGTTCTCCATAGTGGCGTCCATTACCATACTATCTGTGCATGCGGCAGGGGACGGTTGTTTTAAATAACTTGATCCTTTCTGCTTAAGCCATGGATGTAATCATAAAATCAAGGGGACGGATGCTCCATTAGGCTCTTGTCTGAGTGGCACTAAGAGTCTCCCTGTGGAGAACTCCCTTAGCAGAGGGGATCTCTCTGTTGGCATAAAGCTGGTGGACTTGGCTCCTGCACCAGCTGCCTTTGCCCTGCTCCATTCTTCCCCCCCATCCCCCATTGCAAAAGGTGTAACAGAGGAGGAAAGGAGTGGGACAGGTAGGAGTCATGGCAAAACTCTGCTGTATTAATCCTCCACTTGTCTTAAGGTCCCATAGGAGTCTTACACTGTTGGTGTAACTTAGAGCAGCCCATAGGCTACCCTGACTTGATCCAGCGCAGAATGAGTGAGCTGCAGTTGGCTCCCTGATACACATCACATATCCCTATGCTGAGTGGATGTTATTCATGGAGAAGCAATTTATTTAGTAAGCTTCATAACCAGGATTTGTCCTTTTGATATGGATATAAATGACACATGCATTTGTGCTAGATAGGCTACTCATGGTAAGATCCATCATTCTTCATGCTTCCGAGCAAAATCTGGAGTGAAGAAGAAATTTCCCTTCTGTAGGATAGTGTTGCAATAGATTAATTAAGGATAGGCTTGTGACTTCCTCAGGAACATATGACTTTGGAGACAGGATGCTGGGGATCTCGCATTTCTCTCCATAAGATATTTCCTACTAAAGGAACATGAAAATTGCTGTATTTTTAAATACAATGTTTGATCCCCCAGGATACAGCCATTCTGATTTTTCCTCTAGCAGGCAGAATTACTCCCATTGAACTGAATGTACCATATTGACTTTTAAAGAAACTACAGGAAAAATCATTTCAGGTCTGATCCTGTAGGAGCTGATCTCAGCTGCCCTCAGTGAGAGTCAAGGGCACTCAACACCTGGCAGGATCAAACCCTAAGTAAATTATCTTCCATGCAACTTCTTACCTTAGAGGGAATTCAGAGGGTGAAATACAAAGGCCTGTGCACCACTTAAATCTTCAAAATAGGCCATAAATGTTTAGATCTTGTGCTTATGTTCTGCTCAGGGGTGAGCAAAGCTCTGTATTTTCAACTCTGGCTATTATTCTTTTCCCACCACCTCTCTCCAGTTTCTGGCCTAGGGAGAGGAGGGGCAGGTCTACAAACAAGGGTAACTAAAGTAATTGGCTTCTTCCAGAAGTATAAAGAGGGACTGCATCTCTAGAGAATGACCAGCAGGGGCACGTGATACCCCATGTCTCAGAGGGTCAATCAAGTTCTAAACTGGCCTGGTCAGAAGCTGTCACTTGCTTTTCCTGCAGTCAAACATCACTCGAAAGGTGCAGTGTTGCTGGGAGTGGGGTGGGATGTTGAGAGTCGTTTTAATCATAATCTTTAACTTGAGGCACCGCAAGTGACAGTCTGTGCTCAGACCTGCTTTGTAACCTGCTGGCTTTCAAAACACTGCACTGAGCAAAACAGGAGCAGCATTAAGTTGTCTGTGTTTTTTCTCTGTGTGTGCCAATAACCAACATTTATTTGTATTTGCCTTCCAATCTCAGGGGTTTCCTGGCGATTTTGGTGAACGAGGACCTCCAGGCATAGATGGGAATCCAGTAAGTTGCAAAATCTTCAGTAGACTTTTTGCTTCTCTGTTTCTGCTCCATTTTACACCCTGTTGTACTATGTCGTACTAGATGTCTAGAATCTGAAGGAAGCTCTTTGCTGACGCTGTTTTGGGAGTTCACAGGCAGCTGCCAGTCTGTTTGTTGTTTTAGATCTCCACTGAAAACCCCTTCCACCTCTTACATAAGCTGCTAGTTCCAGTGTTTCAGTTAACAGGTCATTGTAGTGCCATCTGCATCCTATTTGCATCCCATTTCCCTCTCTGTCCACTCCACCGCTTCTCCTGCACCCCAGTCCTGTTGGGCACTTTCTTCCATAGGGATGTAGCTGTAGGGAACCTAGCATCGGTGTGATGAATGATGTTGCTCTTAATTGACTTGACGTGCAACTGTCAAAATTGTTCTCCGTAACAGTTTGTGCTCTCTGGACCTGATCTGGGGCTCACTAAGGTCACTGGGTGATCAATGAAGAGACACTTAGATTTTGGGATCAGGGCCTATGTAGTTATCGTAGGGAAATTGGCCCCAAACTGGCAGGTGACATCTTGGCGTTTACAGCCGCTCCTCGTTTCTCTCCTTTTAAAATTCCAGATTCCTCATTTGATCTGGTTTCACTTGGCCGTTGCTGCTTGTGGGAACAGCTAGGGGGTTCTGGAAGGCTGTATGTTTAACAGCAGAGCTATGAAGCAGGCAACTGGTTTGCTAAACTGTTTCAGGGAACGGAACATGCCCAATGTTATCTGTCTGTCCTTGAAGTATCAGGGCAGGCATTCAGCAATACTGACTCCCCTAAGCTTGTACTACAAGTGCAAAGAGCTGTTCTCCTAGCATCCTCCTTTCTATTGCATCTCATTTGCCTGATGCTGGTAAATGAGCTAACATGCTACCACATGTGTTAGCTCATTAATCAGATCATTAATAAATGTGTGTCCAGAGTATTTGGAAGAAGCTCTAAGATCCTCTCTCGTTTAAAGTGAATTTTAAATACTGGTTCAAAGGTGCCAAATTGCTAGCTCTGGAGTTTCTATCTACGGACCAGATAGTGCACAGGAAATGGCTTCACTCCTCCCTATTCTTGTGCTCCAGCCCTGACCTGGAGCATGTGTCTCCAGACTATTCTGTTCTTGATCTCTCCTATATTTTCAAATGGCTCTTACTGGGGGTTTAAGAAGCAGACTTGTCCCACAGGAATTGGGCTGAGATCACCAATTCATTTCTCGTAGGCCACTGAACAACTGGATGTTGGTACCATTTAATCACTGTTAGAGCAGAGCAAAATAATTCATAAGAAATAATGCGTTCACTGCTTTTTTTTTACTGCTCTCAAAATATTTCATAGCAGATTGAAGACTTTCTCAAAAGTATTAGTTATTCATTAGTGTCTTTGCCAATTCTCCTCCCGATTTGTTTATGAACAGTTCTTGGCTGATCTTTGAAATATACACTGCATTTGGTTATTTACACAAGTCGCTGGCATTGTTTCTGTTCCCTGATTGGATGATTTGTATAAAACCCTGAAAGTGCACATTTTGAAATTTCCATTCAGCATAAAAATCAGTTTCTGCAAACATTTTCTGCCAGTTAGGCTTGATTGCTGCAGCAGTAATGCTAAGTGAAAACATGAGAGTCCCGAACGCAGTTGATACAATGTCTTTGATTTCCAGAAAATTATTCTTGGAATTTTTCTCCCACTGTTCAGGGAGCTCTAGCAATTCCTACATGGGTTAGGTTTGAATCAATGACCTATCAATGAAAGACTTATAGATATTACCAATCCCTTAAGACAGCCAGTCTTTAGGTAGGTCTGAGCTCCTGATGTATGTTCAAAGAGATGTTCTCTTTTCCACGAACACACTTTTAAATTTCCAAGACATCGAAGGCCCTCATTGCGAAGATGTGTTTAAAGGTAGCCAAATGCCGGCTCCCAAAGTATTCGAGAGTTCCTAGGGAAGTAAATGTCCTCTCTGTTTAATTCATCCAGAAGGATCGCTCTGCTTTCATCTTATCAATGGCTTTTAAATATTCATGTGCCTCAACGATTGCAGAATGAAAACAGAATGTTTTGGCTCGTTTGGCGGGAGGTTCACGAGGTCAAGAGCGGAGTCGCAGACACAGAAAAATTCCAGAAAGTCTGCGGGTGGAACACACACACGCCAGGTTCGCGAGGTGAAATATGTGGCTCAGTCGCAGGCAGGCAGCCTTGGGTCCTAAGCTGCCCCTTCCTGTGTCTGATCCACCGAGCTGCATCAGCATCTGTACCGTACTGTGCTGTTCCTTCCCCTGCTGCTGCATGGGACTGGCTGGCGCTGTCTGCGACTCATCTTCTTTCCATTCGTCTCATACAGTAAAAGGAGTTAGGCCGCCGCAAGTCTCCTCTTGCCAGCACCCTGCGAACTGTTGAGCCTTCACATTCCGAATCCCCCACTCCCCGGATCTCTGGCCATTTAAATTAGCTGCAAAATCATAGGAACTGGACATGGGAAAAAATGATTAGTTCACCTCCCCTCTCTCCTGACCGAGGGCTAGAGTCCAGCACCACAGGAGAGTGTGGAGTCTGATTTCCAGGCTGTGCAACCCTCTCTCATAAGCAGGAGATGATAATAAATCTAGGGAACTGATATTTGTCAGGCTATTGTTGTGGATAACATAGCCAGAGAAGATAAAGGGTGATGCATCCAGGGCACCGGTGAAATCTCTGCTTTCCTTTTCTAGGGCAGGTAAAGGCCGGCATGCATGACTAACCCACCACCCCCTCCTGGCGGAATACACTCCCTCTCCTTCCCAAACAGGAAAACCTTGAGGTGTGTTTTGGCAATTGGCATCAGGCTCACTCAGTCCATGGACAGTAAAGTGCCTCTTCTCCTAAGGCACGCTTACTGTGATATCGCTCAGGTATCCAACCGGCCAGACCAGTAACAAGAAGGAGCATAGAATAAAAGTTTTACCCTCCATCCCTTACAGCAGGGGACATAGAACTCATCAGGAATCCAGAAAACGAGGGCGTACTTCTATTCCCTGGCTGGATAATATTGAGCATCTTTCCCCTTGTAGCCGAACCAGGCAAAAGGGGCTATGACTACTGAACTTTTAAAGGAAACCTTATCCCAGAAGCTCCAACGATCCTGAAATCCCACCCAAGAAAACAAAGTTTTAGCAGATGTCCAAAGTATGCAGGAAAGGAATTTACCATGGAAACCAGTTTTAGGGTGGTTGGAATTGGGAAACGTGTGCATGTATTTTAAAAGAAAGTCATTTTCTCCATTTTCCGTGAAATAAACATATTTCCTTCCTCAGGATAGATCAGTATTCTTAAGCACGGTAGGTTCTTCTTTCAACAAAATTCACTTTCTTCACCAAGCAAGCTCACAGTAAGCAGAAAAGCAACTGGCATCTTGCAGTGTATTGGAAACCGTTTCGGATTTTCTCTTAATTTTATAGTAAAAGGGAGTTTTACTATATGGCACTATGTAAAAATGACTTCCTCCATGGGGTCATCATAGCCTTGGTAATTCTGGCTACTTTCTTTAATAACCTATCTAGAATTGGTGTATCTGATCCAACACAGATTATATAAAAAGTTGCAATGTGGAAGGAGTACATTACTATTTTGGTGTGAGAGTAGCCTCTAGAGCAGCGGTTCTCAAACTTATTGAGACCATGACCCCTTTTCCTGCGCCGTCGGCGCGCTGCGACCCCTCCGGTCCGGTGGCTGGCTGCGCGCCGGCCCCCAGTCCCCGCCGCGGGCGGGCTGCCGGCTGCGTGCCGGCCCCCCGGCCCCGCCGCCGCAAGTTGCGGCGGCAGGAACTCGCAACCCCCCGGGGAGCGCTCGACGACCCCCAGTTTGAGAAACCCTGCTCTAGAGGGTCCATCCGATATGGGGGATTGTGCTAAATTCTTTACCTGTGCATAGGACCTAAAGATTTACACTCTAAATATTTGCGGTGGAATTCAAGTGTTATCCCCATTTTCAGATGGAGAACTGAGGCACAGAGGGCTTAAGTATCTTGCCCAAAGTTACAGAGGGCCAGATTTTCAAAGGTATTTATGCACCGAAAGGAGGGGAAGTATTTATGCACCGAAAGGCAGGGAAGATAATATCTTTTATTGGACTGACTTCTGTTGGTGAAAGAGTCCAGCTTTCAAGCACTACAAGATTCCAATGGGAGTTAGACACCTTATCTGTTTAGGTGCTGAGTGGAATTTTTCAGAAGTGCCTGTCTGCTTCTTTAGGTGCCTAAATGCCTTCGACAATCTGTCCCGTGGCAACTGCATGGTGGAGCTGGGAATTGAGCCCATATCTCCTGAGTGCCAGCCCAGTGCCTTAACCACAAACCTAGTCAGCATCTCCGTTTTGCTAAATGGTTGGCTCTGTCACTGAGTCCAGTCAGAGTAGGTGGCTCTTTCCAAGATTATCTGTCCACAGGGCATCCATAGTGGATGATAAACAGTAGAGGGCACAGAGTGAATAGGGAATCCTGTTGTTTGGGCCACAGTCACACCAAAATGCATAGTTTCAAGTAGGTAATCAGCAGCAAACTATCAACCATGTCTCCTATAACAGTACCACCTCTGTGTGTGCCTGGGTCTGCCTCTGAGGTGTGCCAGGGAGGACTGTCTCTCTTACAACAAGGTTTGCATCTGAATTTATTGCTGATTACTGCCTCCCTCTGAATAGGCTGGATCTACTAGAGAATACCATCCCGGGCCCCTAGCACCCAGCCAGTAATGGGTGCTGGTTTCACCGTGTTATTACGAACGAGTGTCTGGGAAGAGAGAGCAGAATCCCAAAGGGATTCCGCTAACATGCTTTGGGTGCATGTCCAGCCTCCCCGCAGAGAAGCTGCTGCCAGTAAAGCCCATTTCCATTCTGGAAATGAAGGGTTACAAAACACCGTGGACTAGACTGGGGTCAGCAGCTGTACAAAGTGGGGGAAGAGGAGTTGAAAGAAGTCACCCTCCTTCCCTGACACCTCTGTGAGGAGGCTGCTGGTCCTGGACTGTCTCTAGAGGGGGCCCTGCCCTGCCCTTTGCAGTAGTCAGCAGCGTTGACCCCCGCATGCAATAGGAGGTGCTATATGCTGTGCCCAGTCCCCTCCTATTCTCTTCTATGGGCCCCCATTCAGCAACTACTTAGCTCTGCATGCACAAGAAATCATGCTTCTTAGTAGCAGCCTCCTTACTGGAGACAACCCAAAATGTCCCCAGATGTACTGACCACAGTTCTTTTCCACCTTTACTGGAAGACCCCACATGCCACACAACCCTATTTTCTTCCCGGTGAGCTCTTGTGACAGGTTTTGTTGCATGATTGTCCCGATTTTACAGAGGGGCAAACTGAGTGTCAGGGTGCTGTGACTTGCCTGACGTCACACAGGAAGCTGGTGACAGAGCTGGGGATGGAACCCAGATCTCCCAGCCCTAGTCATGCTATTAGACGTTGCTGCCTGTCTAACCACTCTCCTCTCTGCCTGCATTCTCCAGTGCTAAAGCAGCTGCTCCCGTATCATCCCTTTTAACCCCTTCCCTCCTTCCTTTTCCCAGGCTCCCGCCCCCCCTTCCATCCCATCCTCTCGGTCCAATTCCCTTCCTCCCTGGTTTTCCTTTCACCTCTCACCTGCCGCCCTTTCCCTGTCCTCCCTTTCTCTGCCCCTCCCCCTGCCAAACACTCAGTGAAATGCTCCCTTTATCCTGCCTGCTCCTAGGAGGAGAAGCCAGTCTCTGCACATAACTGCGGGGATTGCAGGAGAACAACAAGTAGCCTTCTGTCTGAGGGACTGCCCGCCTTCGTTAACATGCTTTCTGAAGATGGAAGCTCTAGATTGCTAGGGCTGTTGGAATGGGTGGGGGAGGGTGCGAGGGGGAAGCTGGTCTTTTCCTTCAAGACCTTGACACTGAGCCACTTTTTCAGCCTCTGTTTGTCTAAAAAGAGTCTGTAACGGTGTTGGTCTCTTTCCTTTTAGGGAGAATTGGGAGCCCCGGGTCCTCCTGGAGTTCATGGACTCATTGTAAGTACGAAAACAAATGGAGCATTGGCTTCTGAGGGTTTTAACTCTTTCAGGGCACTGCAATCACACCCCATTTTTCTTCCTCCTCCTCTGGTGAGGGAGACTCGGTGATGTGACTCATCTTTTTACGGGGGAGAGGAAGATTAAAACTGGGGCAGGCGGGAGAAGGGGAAGAGAGGAAGTGCCAAAGTGGGGTGAGAAAGCAGAGATGATAATTTCAGGTATTTAACTTTTTTGGCACTAGGGAGCCCTTGAGAATTTAGCTCTGCGCGTCCTCTGTGACTTCCCCTTTTGGTGACATTTCCCAGTGTATTTCTTTAAAGATAGGATCATGCATTTATTCCCGGTAGGAGTCTGTTTTCTTCCTTAAAAACAGACCCTCTAACCGGCAACACCAGGAAACTCAATTGTTTGACCGAGGAAGGATGCATGGTTTCTGGACAGTGAAATTATTGCATGAAGAAGTACCCTGCCATCTTGATACGTGGGAATGTAACCACCCTCCTCTCTCAATCACACGGCTCAGCTCTGCCCTCTGCAACACCCTCATTGACTTCAGCAGGGCATGAGCTGGTTTAACAGAGGGTGGTATTTTACCCACAAGCCTTTGTGTGCTGAGATGAGCATATGCCCTATGTGCTCTCTCTGCTCCTGGATTGGCACTTTTCCTTTACCTTTTTAGGGCTGTGTGTTGGTTTGAAGCCATTTTCCTCGGTACACAAGAAGTGACAAGCAGTTGTTATTGTTAAGATGACATTTGTTCGAAACAGTCTCCTCTTCGCTGATGGCTAGCTGTGAAATCCGCCGTGTAGATTCTGAACACTTATGAAATATCGCCTCATGCCTTGGGGTAATCCTTCATTGTGTGACAGTAGCAAACAGACGCCTCAACTGAAATAGGGGCTGCATTATGCTAGGCTCTCCACAACACACAGTAAGGGACAGTCCTTGTCCCGGAGAGCTTACAATTTAAATAGACCAGACATTCAGAGCATGGGAGAAAGCCAGTGTAATCATCTCCATTTTACAGATAGGGAACTGAGGCACAAGAACTTGCCCAGGGTCACAAAGGAACTGAACACAGGTCTCCTGAGGTCCAGCCAATACCGTTAACCACAAGAGAGGAAGTGTTTCGGCAGTGATGAGAAACCAAAGGACGTTACGGTCTGGGCCAACGCAAATGATGGACTTCATCCTGGTCCTGTTGTGAGGCATCTTGATTAACCTGTCTTACTTCTTTCAAATGCTGGCTTTGGGTTGCTAAGGTTGCAGCCCTTCAGTTTGCTTCTCTCTTCTCTGTGCCTTCCTCTCCTTCCCAATTGTTCTTTGAGAAGATAAAATGTCTGGTGTGTAAAGGACCTTTAGAACCGCCCACCTCCCCTGCATTCCCATGAACTGGCTCATCCGTATTAAAGCAACTGAGGGGAGACTCTGTCCAGTTGTGGATGAGCAAGAGGGGCATCACTTCCTAAGAGTTGTTTTCTGCCAGACCAGTACCTTGAACGATGGCATTTCACCTTCCCAGAGAATCATTTTGTGCTCATGTTTTTAAAGGGCACCGGAGCGGGGGAGAGGGTCATACAAATATTCTCCTCCCATGACAAGTATCCGCGATGTCTGGACAGCAAAGACAACTTCACATACCGTTTTCTCAATTTTTTTCACCACTCCTGCCTCTTTGAGCATCTTTAGCAAGAGCTTCGGTTGATGGACTCCATCTGTATGCTCTCAGGCAATCACAAAAATCATAAATTCTTCAGGCGCCCTCTTCAGATTGTATTGAGCGCCTCCAGGTAAAAAAAACTGGGGTCCCAGAGCATAGGCCTGTGTGAAATGGTCTGAATCAGCCAGTCCCGGAGTCCGTTGTGACTGTGTGGAAGTCCACCAGGAGATTGTCCAAAGAAGGGCCCAGCATGGCAGTAGAACAGCATGTGAGATGATTTGAGTTCAGCAATGTGGCTGATTAACTAGATCTCAAAAACTAGACAAACTAAAATCCCCCTAGGAGCCTTTCCTTCCAATCTGGAATTCAGACACAGCTGGTTCCTAGCACTCACTCTTCACCCTGTGCATCTGCCAAAATAGCTCTGCATTGTGCCCTGGAGGGTGCAGGAAACTTACATGACGATAACTTGGCAGTGGAGCAGGTCAAAGCTGCGATCCCTATATAATCAGGAGCTGTGCTTAGGCTTGGCCATGTCACTAGCTCCTGATTCCCTTCAAGCGTGCGCTGCCTCTGGCGGGGGTTGTTGAAATAATTGGACCTGCTCATTTGTCCTGATTGTGAATTCAGTTGGGAGGAGTAAGTGAAAGTTCATGGAATGTCACAATAAATGAGGACAGCAAACGTCGATGGGAGAAGGTGCAAAAGTGAGATGAAAAGATTGAATTGGTCCAAAAAAAACCAACTTACTGGTGTAATTCAAGGACTGTGTTAGGATTGTGGCAGGTAAGTAAGAACAGTGTCAGACCAAGAATCAATGAAGCAAAATTGGTATCAGAAATTAGGTTTGTTGGTGGACAAAATAATGAGGGGGTGGGCTATTCCACCCAGCACTCCCCTTTTGGGGTTCCAAGAAAGAGATGTTAGAGGGAAGAGCTGGCTATAGTGATGCCGTCTGACTGAAAGATGAGAGATCAGGAAGGAGCAAGCTTCACCATCATTGCTGCCATCTCCTGGGATCACAGGCTTTCTTCATCCTAATCCTGGAAGATGTCTTGACCAGATCAGGCCATAGAGAGGCAGCCGATGACCCGGCCAACTCCTCCAGCTCCTGCTAAATCCCACCCAACACCTTGGATGTGAACCTTTGTCCCTGTTCCCCTACCAACACCCCATGAGTCCTTTTCCTTCCTCACCTTATTTCTTCTCTTTCCTGGTTCCCTCTTTTTCTAAGAGTTTGGCTCAGTTGGCCAAGAGTGCATATTTTGCAGCACTGCTGTGAGCCTGTGACCTGAAAGGCAGCTAAATGCAATGCCCTAAACAGCTTGACAAGTTTGCCCAGTCTTGGAGTGACTGATAAGACTGTGCGCTGGTCCTGTGTTTTTTCCAGCAGTGAGATTGCAGATGAAAGTCAGCACCTGACACAGAAGCTGAATTTTCAGTCTTTGCTCGTTTGTCTGACTTGTGTTGTCTTCTGAGGAAGCAGAGATTAGACTTGAACAATAACAGCTCCAGCCCATTTCAACAAACTTTCCCCCCCCCAAAGGACAGTTATTACCATCTTTGATACCCTCTAAAAGATTGTCAAACATGGGGGCTTTTCTGTCTAAAAACTCTCCATCTAAAAGGAAGAGAACAAGGGATGTTGTTACAAAGAAAACCTTATTTAATCATCATGAGTAAAGATACTAGTGGTGGTAGAACTAATGTATCATAGAATCTCAGAGTTGGAAGGGACCTCAGGAGATCATCTAGTCCAAAACCCTGCTCAAAGCAGGACCAATTCCCATTTTTGAGCATTGGCCTGCTAAACCCAGGGTTGTGAGTTCCCCTTGAGGGGGCCATTTAGGGATATGGGACAAAAATGGGATTGGTCCTGCTTTGAGCAGGAGGTTGGACTAGATGATCTCCTGAGATCCATTCCAACTCTGAGATTCTATGATACATTATTTAATCATGTACATTTCAAACAGTTTAATTCCTTTTCCTTCTCTTTCTGAATCTTTAATAAAAGATTATAAGGATTTTTAATGGCGAGTTTGCCATGGTATACATAGGCTGAGGTCTCTGTATTCCAAAACCTGCACTTTGTTTCACGCTATTTAATGTTGGGGAGTGACTGGGATATATTAACACATTTGGTTTTGGGGTGTCTCTTTGTTCCATCTAAATTAACACAACAGGGTCTGTGACCAAGCTGAGTTTGAACCGTGCATGTCACTTTTTTGCTTTGACAGCACATAGTTCCTACTTTAGGTTTCCAAAACACCAGAAAGAGCGACCCACTCCACAAAGGCAAGTCCAGGCAGTTTCCATTGGAAATATCAACACATTCACACTAGACAATAGTTAGGGATTGTTCTTCTAGCATCCAAAGAGGCTGGCACCATTCAGGCTTGGGGAGGTTCTGGGAAACGGGGGCTCCAAAGGGTGGGAGTTCGTTTGGGGGAGAAGATCTCTCATGCATGCATCTGTAGGCAGAGGAGAGCTCCCTTGGTTTCATGGTACTTGCAGAGGATGAGTTGCTTCAGCTCTGCATATAAAATATGAGGAGAGAAGTGAGTTCTTTCTTCGCCCACTTTGTACAAGGGAACTTGAGCTGGGCATGGTTTCTAGGGGGTTGTAATCTCCAGGAGGAGCTGGTTCAGAGAGTGGGTGGATTATAGGAGACCGTTAGTAAGGCTAACCTAAGAGGGAGCGCCCATCCTCTTTCAGTTCCACCTCATCCCCCGACTCCTTATCATCCCTCCAACCTCCCTGCCACACAGAATAAGAAAGGAGAAGATGATGGATCTTCTCTACCCCCGTCTCCTCTCTCTTTTCAGCTGGTGGCAAGAGGCTCTTTTTCTAGAGCGCAGTCAGCAATCTGACTAGGCACGGCCAGGACAGCTTTCTTAAGGTGACACCAATTGTTGGGGCTGTGCACTGCTTGTCTTGATGCCCAAATACCTGCACCCTGCCAAACTCCATGCAAAAGTTTCCTCCTGTCCCAGTTCTGAATGCTCAGAGAACCCTGGCCGCATTTTCCAATGGCTTCTGAGCTCCCTGCAGGGTTTTTTGCTTTGCTATTCGAAGGCTGAAGAGCAGAATTAGTTGTAACTGGAGCCTCCTGCTTTCGTAATTAACCCTGTGGGTGAGCGCTAAGTAAATGTGTTCCTACAAGAAGCCTTTATGCTGGAAGGTATGAAAAGGGGATCTGTTTTAATACAGCCTCAGCTCAGCACTCGTGGTGAGTCTGCAGCCACATGACCTCCTGTTATAGAAATGTTCCTCCAGCAAAGGCTTCCCTGTTTATTTACACATTATAGGAGAGCTTGGTGCACTGTATCACTGGCTCCTTCATGGGGCGGGGGAAGGGCAATCAGAAGCCTGATTGTGAAAGCTGCTTTTTTTTTTAATAGCATGAACTTTAGCGTCTTTCCTAGCCTGATGCATTAGTGCTACAAGGGTAGAGTCCTCACCACAGCAGAATTTCCAGGCTGTTGGGATATGCTTATCCCTGACTTTTTTTTTTTAATCCTTTCCCATCTCTGAATCCACAGATGATAGAAATCAGAACCAATAGCGCTCCAGCATCCTTGCATGTTCCTTTAAATATCCTTTTTTAAAAGCCCCATAAAGTGCTGCTTGAGCCAGAGAAACAACATCAAGCTCTTGAGGACTAAAATAGTGGTTGTAAGTCTCTGTGGAGATGAGCGCTTCCAGCAAAAATAAATCCGCTTTGACCAGTGCCGAGAGAGACGCCATCAGCATCTTCCAAGGAACCAGCAAAGTTGTGGCTACCTCCTCCTGAGAAAGGGAAGTGTACAGTAGAACTTCAGAGTTATGAACTGACCAGTCAACCACACACCTCATTTGGAACTGGAAGAACACAACCAGGCAGCAGCAGAGATGATTTAAAAAAAAAGCAAATACAGTACAGGACTGTGTTAAACATAAACTACTAATAGAAGGTTTTCTTCTGCAGAGTAAAGTTTCAAAGCTGGATGAAGTCATTGTTCAGTTGTAAACTTTTGAAAGAACCACCATAATGTTTTGTGCAGAGTTACAAACACCTCGGGAATGGAGGTTGTTTACAACTCTGAGGTTCCATCGGAAAAGAGAGAAATGGAGTCTGAGTGAGCTTTCACCTCGTCATTTTATATGCACAAATACTTGTCTGTAGTGACCAACTAGAGGTGGAAAATATCTCTTTGGAGTTAGTATTGCAGTGCTAGCCATATGTCTCTAGCTCTAAGTTCTTGTCTACACTAGGGTGGGGATCGACCTAACATACGCAACTTCAGCTATGTGAATAGCGTAGCTGAAGTTGACATGTTCAGGTCGACTTACCTCAGTGTCTTTACAGCTCTGAGCCTCCCCCCCTCCCCCCCCCCCAATCGATTCAGCCTGCACCTCTCAGCGCTGTGGAGTTCCGGAGTTGATGGGGGAGTGCTCAGGGGATCGATTTATTGTGTCTAGACAAGACTCGATAAATCGATCCCTGAAAGATCAATCTCTACCCGCGGATCCAGGGGGTAGCGTAGACTGGCCTAAGTCAGTCCTCTGTAGAGAGCACCTGTAAAATTCAGTTAATAGTACTGGTATGTTTACTAGACAACAGAGCAGACAAAGTATAATTAAAGTGTGTGTTCTATAGACCTAATTCATGTGGCTCATGTAATGGTTTAGTGCCACAGATAATGGAAGAGGAAAATCCATCGCTGTTCAAGAACTAAAGTGAATGGGAGAAATTCTGATCCAGAAATCCAACTAAATATGAATCTGGTGCATCTTAGATGAGCTGTAAGATGTACCTCTATGCCCCAACCGTTCCTAGTGATTAAACTTTGGTTTATAGCCTGGTAAAGCTGTAGGCAGCAGCAACAGGGGCTCATGGTGCTACGTCTCAACTTAAGCCCTATAACTTGCCCAATTACGATACCAAAGAGTGTCTAATAAATGCTTAAGAATCAGAGAGGTAGCCGTGTTAGTCTGGAATAGCAGAGGTAACAAAGAGTCCTGTGGCACCTTAAAGTTTTTAAGGTGCCACAGGACTCTTTGTTACCTCTAATAAATGCTTGTAATAATAAGATACAAAATAGCAGCCACGGGAATGTGCCTTTATACTAGCACTAAAAAAAGGCCGCCTCAGCAGAATGTTAGCGTAAATTAAAGTTCCGAAGTCACCCAACCATTTCTCCTCTGGAGTTTAAATGGTTTGCAAAATGCTGAAAAGTCCTTTTTTAAAACAATGCCAAAGACAAACTTGTAAATAAGGCTTGATCCAGGATTCAAATACAAAGATGTTATTGAATTAAAATATGAGAAGATTGTTTCAACCTCTGAGGGAGCATTAGGGATTCAGATAAATTGATATCCCCCAAGGAGGGGTCAGGTTTGAAATGTTGGATGTGACAGGAATTGGAGAACAACTTTCTAACTTAACAGGAGCCAACTATTGTTTCCTCCACTCTTGGTAGCTCATACCCATGAATGTTAGCTCCATGTGTATCGCATATCGGGATACGATGCTTCATGCTCTGTGGGAGATGACCCTGGATGTGGAAATCTTGAATGAATTGCACCATTCTCCTTTCCACTGTCGGATCTGAGGAACTTTTGGAGCAAAAGCTTATTTAGAACTTCTGGGATTTCTTCTGCATATGTGGATCCATCTATAACTGTTCTTTAATCCACAGGGATGGAGGGAAATGTATCCATTCACCCAGGGCTCATAGTACAACCTCAGTGGTGATTAAAACACCGGCCACAGTGAGTGGTTGAAAATGTATCAAGGGAGCTGCACAAAGATAGCTAAATGAGCCAGGCCATCCTTGCCAAGATCTCACTAGGTATCCAATAAACCGGGTCTAGGATTTTGAAAGGAATCTAATGAAGTTAAGCGCCCAACTCCTTTTCAATTTCAAACTTCCTTATGCTCCTCTTACAACTCCAGCATAGGAGTCTGCTAAGAGAGCCCAGGGGCTAACAATTTAAGAATAAAGAAACAACAGAAATAAAAATTCAGCAGGGTATTGGTCTGTTACCTTTGATTGTTTCTGTTGCTTTTTAAGCTGTTCAACAGATCATGTAGCAAGCTTTACAGGTGATGGTAAAAAGTAATTGGGTCACATTTCAGACCTGCTGTGTTGGAGTTGCACCTGCTTCAACCAGGTCTAGATTTGATCCTTCGACTTGAATGTAGATCCAAGAGTCTGCTGAATTTAATCCATAGCTTTCCTAACTTCATATTGTTACCGTTTCATTTTTAGACTCCTACTCCCTCAGCAGCACATATTGTAGATTGTATATGTGTAGAACTTTCTTGGTGTCTATTCCTTAGATGTTAATCCCATATTGAGTTTGGGAAGTTAGGTGGTATTCCACCTACTTAATTTCATTGTATAGATTTAAACTAGATATATTTCTATAGATAGTTTATATTTCTTATTTTAGGGCCTCTCCTTATTCCTATTGAAGCACATGAACTTCCATGGGAGCAGGACTGGAACATTCCTTTGCTCTTTTGGTGTTGTGCATTGTTGAACTGCAACAATTCTCCATCAAGATGGCTGCATTTCAGTAGTGGATGAATTGATCCCTGCAGAGAGCTTCTGTATCAGTTAGCTACATTTACAAAGTGCATTGGTGTCCTTCATTCTGAATTAAAAATGTGATGCAAGTAGAAGTTGCTCTTCTTACTCCATTATTCTAAAAGGCATATACTTGGTATTTATATACTTAGACGCTATCTATACACTGATTATAAATCTCTTGACTAACAGGATCCTGCTTCCATTGAAGTCAGTGGCAAAACTTTAAGGAGAACACACTGTGGCTCTTAAGTTTCCAAACAGCAAGAAAACCCTCTGTGCATGTTACCCATCCCAGTAACTGGTGAATAGGGTTAGGGGCCCTGGCAGATGGGTTTTCATGCTATATATCAGGATCCATCAGCTACACACCTAATAAATTTGATTTATTGTGTTTCTCTTACCAGGGAGATATGGGCGCTCTCGGACCAATAGGCTATCCAGGACCAAAGGGACTAAAGGTAAGAGAGTAACTGAGCCTTGTGCTCGCTTATCTGTCCAAACCAGGACTGACTCTCCCTGAAGATTGTTCAGTTCATTGGGTGAAAGTGGTCATCTTTACAAGGAGAAGGTTGGGCGGTAATATTTGTTCACTGACCAGTAAAGATGGTAAGCAGAGCATTATTCTGGCAATCTGCAGCAGGTGTGGATTCCTGGGGAATGCAAGGAGCAATTTCTCTGGGCAACCCCAGACCACGAGGAGTAATTGGCAGTAAATCTTACGATCCATCTCAGAGGCTGTATGGGGAGAGACCTGGTGCAGAACCTTTGGCCTAGGCCAGATGACCCTGGATGCCATGCATTTTGGTCTATGGTCCCATTAGCCCTGTGAGTGACTCAGACCTTATTCAAGATACAGTAGCCCTGCTCAAACTCAACCTGGGCTTCCTCTTTTTTCAGGGGCTGGTGGGAAACCCTGGAGAACATGGACTGAAAGGTGATAAGGTGATCTGAATACTCCCTTATTGGACTGTGTTTTATTCTGCATGTGAAATCCCACTTGTAGCACCTGTATTTCATATTCTGAACTACCCCATTCTCCTTCCTCTTCTGGCTGTCTACCAGAAATCCCATCCTCTTCATCGTTTATCATCTGTTCTTCTTTCTTGGCATTCCCATTTGTATTTTCCTTTCTTTTAAATCAGGTTCACTCTGCCCCTGGCCTACAGAACTCTTCCCAAGGCATCACATGGGGGTGGGAACATTGCTACAGTGTGTATGACCTTACCCTTTTAATTTTTCTGGGAACAAATATGGGCACAACTGTAAGGGTGGGGATTTGAGATCAGCATGAATCTTACTCTGGTGATCAGAATCTCTGCTATGGAAAGCCCACCTCATCTAAGCACCGCTGCCTTTAAAAAAGTGGGGGGGTCGGGAGAAAACCCCATTGGGTAATATTTCCCAATTTCGGATGAGTTTTCTAGGCTAATCACAGTCCAGCTCCTCTGTCTTTACAATGATGCTATTGTTTTTGTCATACAATGCGTTGTATATAACCCAATATGGTTTAGTTGTCATGCAGTTAGATCTTATCAATGCACTGGGGTAGATAGAGTAGGGCTTATCAGCATTGTCACAACTTTCATTTATGCAGGGCATGTTTCAGAGTCTCTCACAATAGGACACAAATATGCAGGCCGGGTTCTTTCTTCTCGTGAGGAAGGTGATTGAGAGACTAGCTCAGAAGCTGGATGAGATGTACCTACTGGCACCTTGGTTAAAAAACAACATGATGAGATGCAAAACCTCATGTAGCCTCTCTTATTTCAGGTTAAGATTGGTTTATATCAAATTAGTTTTCTGATAAGCAAGAATGAACTTAAACTAAATTGATACAAGCCACTTTGAAGTGGAAATAAGGGTTGGGAGTTGCAATGGTTAACTAAATTGGTTTAAAAAGTACTGTAAGTTAAACCAGGGCAAGTGTATGTGTAGACAGGTCTAACTCCCCTAAAGGACACCCTCCTGCAGATGCATGGTTGTAGGGTTTATTTCTTCCTTCAGAAGAGGGCAAGGCAATAGGGTAATTAGCCTTATGACATTGACTGCTTAGGAGGATAGAGCAAAGGGTAGTAGTTGTATTGTCCTCCTATTTTGGGAATATGTTTTAATTGCAGCGTTGCATTCATTGACTTGCTGCTGTTTCTAAAGTGTGGCACTAAACCACGTATAGGGAAGCCATGTCAAGGAGCCAGATACGCTTGTGCTCTACTTTGTGCTAGCAGCTCACTGTAGCACTCCCATGTACCCAGGCTCAGTTTCTGCTCTATACCACCTCCCCGCTCTAGGAAAGTGGGCGGCGTGTGTGTGTGTGGGGGGGACAACTTGGGACAAGGCACGTGTGGGCAGAAGGGAGAATTCCCTGTAAGAGTGAGTCCTAATCGCTATAAGCAGGAATCGCAACCCAGCACTAACTCCAAGGGCCCGTGAACTCTCATCAATGCAGCCCGCTCTCCCTGAAGAGTTGTCTTGTCCTTAAGGTGCTGAATGCCTTAAGGATTGACCAGTGTTTAATGCCTCACAGGCAGTATCTCTATCCCCTTTTTACACAGATTATCAGATGTCTATTTAACGCACTTATATGCCCCCCCATCACCATAGTGTCTAAAGGCCTCACGGTCCTTAATGTATTTATCTTTACAACACCCCTGTGAAGTCAGAAAGTTCTTGGGGATTGGCTCTGGATCTCCTGTGTCGCAGTCTAGTACCCTGGCCCCGAACCATTGTTCCTTCATTGCTACCTGCCATCCTGCTTTCAGCCTCTTTTTCCTTTCTTTCCTTTTCTTTTCTTTTCCTTTCTTTCCTTTTCTTTTCCTTTCTTTCCTTTTCCCTTTTCCCTTTCTTGGAAGAACCCAGGGTTTTCTCTCCCCTTTCTGACCACCTCTCCTGCTACATCCTCCTCTGACTGGACACGCTTCCTGCCTGGCTTTCATTAAGGCCCTTTACCAGTCCAAGAATGACAAATGATCTAGCTCAAGCATTCTCTGTCCTTAATGAGTTGACTTTTCGCTTCAATATCCTGGGGCACTCTCAGAAAATCAGATCAACCCAGCCATGATATCGCAAAGGGGAGAACGCTTCCAGACAGCTTGAGTGCATCCTTTCCAGCAGTCACACAGCCAAAGCCCTAAGAAACACAGGGCCAAGTAAATAAAACCCATGTTGACTTTGACAGCCTAGTTCTCGTTCACTCAGGTGACACCATCTGTTTTGATATTAAGAATCAGAGAGGTAGCCGTGTTAGTCTGGAATTGCAGAAGTGACAAAGAGTCCTGTGGCACTTTAAAGACTAACTAAAGTACTGAAGCATAAGCTTTCGTGGGCTAATACCCACTTCGTTGGATGCAAGCCCACTTACTTCAGTCTTTAGCTGGGATCTTTTTAGCTTGTACAGGTACTGGGACCTGTGTGTATTTTTCTTTTCAGCAGCTGCTTTAGTGCAGATATATCAGCTTGGTAATGAAACACATAAACCTTTTCTTATGGCTCTGTTACCATGTTTGACAAAGGCAGGTTCTCAGAACAAACCCAGCTGCTCTCCTATTTCTCGGGGCAAGAGATGGCTGCCCAGTGAGTTGGGATTTTCAAGGCTAGGGTGGACAAAAGACTAGAAAATGAAGGACATTCGAAAACTGGAACTATCCAGTGTGAGCGAGGAGATGGGCTGGACCGTGCAACAGGTCTTTTTCATCTCTAATGACTCCACAGATCTTTTTCATCTCTAAAACTTCCACTGATCATCTTGTGCACATTTAGAGAAACAGTTCTGCTCATTCATCTCTCTAATCATTGAGTCCTCAGGTGGTAACCTGAGTGGAATCTCTCCTCCTGGGGCTCTCTTCTCAAGTGTTGGAAGTCTGTGACTCTACATCTAAAGTTGGCCTGTCTTCCATACAGATTCCATTTAGAGGTATAGCCGTATGCTCTGTGCTGCTCTCTATAAGAAAGCCAGCTCTGGATGCACTGGAGGCGCAATGTGTAGCATTTACTGCTATTTGGCTTGTCAGCATGCAAAACCTTTATAAAGATTACTTCTCACATTGATGTTGGAGAGAGAAACTGCCTACCCTCGCCACCACCTTTCCTCTCTATTCTTTAGAGAAGGTTTCCCAAATCTGATTTCCTAATCAGTCCCTGTGGTGGGACAGTTGTTTCGAGGTGCCCAGAGAGTAGGGGTCCTCTTCCAATTTGGAGAAAACACAGGTCCCGTATTGGGTCATCTCCCTAACAGCTCAGTGCTAGCCTAGCCACTTCCTGGCTGCAGTTCTCCAAGGGACCTAAGTCTCATTGAAAGTAAGCCAGCATTAAGTGCTTAGCCCCCTTTGAAAAACCCAGCCTAGATTTCTGCAATAGGTTGGTACTGAGGGATTTCAGTAGATGTCCAACACTTTTATAGGGAAGGGGTTAATCAGTGCTCCTAGCTGTAGGCTCTGCTTTCCGAAACCCTGGGAGCCAGGCTCTGTAGAGGAGAACAATCTAAGAGGAAAGTTCCATTTACCAATAAGCAAGCTGGCTATTTTGCTCAGCTGTATTTTGACATTTCATCACTTATGCGTTTGCTACTACCAAGGGGAAAGCAGCCTGTAGTCCTCTCTTCTAACACTTTTCACAGCAGGCACAGGTATTTGTTTTTTCTCTCTCCGGTGATTTTGTTTCTCAGTTCAGATTTGTTGTTGGAAAAAGCATATTTTGATCAAGATTGTTGTGATGGATTGTATGACCTCTGGTTTGTCACCAGTTCTGTTTGAAAGGGGCCTGAAATGAAATTTCTGCCCTGCAATACATCGTATAATTTCCTATAGACCTGGACAGTTTTGCCATTGATGGTGTATATTGTAACTTTCTTTGGTGATGTGTATTCAGGGTGATCAGGGACTGCCAGGTGTTCCAGGAGATATTGGATTCCAAGGAGACAAGGTAATTGCTTTCCATTTTTCTTCTTACATAGATAACAATCGTAACTGCCTGCTTTCTCAGCTCATATTCAAGCTGTGTTTGAAAGTTCTGGTTTCCCCTTACATAAAGACACTATAGTTATGTGCATTATGCCCTCAGATTCACCACCCGTGTATTGGTGACAATGCCACGCAGCCCCGTGCGGCAGCACAGCTGACTCCTTTCTCCGTCCTTCACACATGCTGAGGTCCCACCCCACATCCGGATGTATGAATGTACAAAGAGAAAGGCTTATGCTTGGCAGGTTTACTCTGTTCTACTGTGTCCTTCCATGCCGTGGTCACCCCCCACTCCTAAAGCAATGGCTATGACTCGAGTTGTCAGGAAGAAAAGATTCTCTCGCTGTTGCAGAAGCCTGGGGTGGCTGTTTTACCATGGTTATTTTGCATCTGTTTAATTCTATTTACTGAAAAATTGTTTCTCTGTTTCCCAGGGAAGTCATGGCTTTCCTGGGATACCAGGAGCCCGCGGGAAGCCAGGTCCCTCTGTAAGTAATGCCTTCAACCATCTTCTGTTTCCTAATCTTGCCTTAAAGAGTTCAGTGCCCAGCTGGAAACATAGCTCGGCAGGGTGGATGTTATTCTAAACAGGAACCTCAGCAGCTGTCTCACTTTTGCCCTTGTTTTCTGATTTGGCAGGGAAAGGTTGGTGACAAAGGTCCAGTCGGGTTTCCAGGACCACCCGGCCCTGAGGTATGTGCCTTCAGTCCTTTAGTTGTTCATTTCTGCCGCCTCACTTCATTGGCAAGCCTTCATAATTCCCCCTCCTCCCAAGCAATCCTCGCTTGTTTTCCCTTTGCAGTAAGGGATGTTTGACAGCTGCAGGCTACTTCTCCGCTGAGATTCCGCCTCCTTTGAACTCATAGACTTTAAGGTCAGAAGGGACCATTATGATCATCTAGTCTGACCTCCCGCACAATGCAGGCCACAGAATTTTACCCACCCATTCCTGCAGTAAATCTCTCACCTATATCTGAGCTATTGAAGTCCTCAAATCTTGGTTTAAGGACTTCAATATACAGAGAATCCTCCAGCAAGTGACCCGTACCCCCTGCTGCAGAGGAAGGGGCCTCTGCCAAGCTGCCCTGGAGGAAAATTCCTTCCCAACCCCAAATATGGTGATCAGCTTAACTCTGAGCATGTGGACAAGACTCTCCAGCTTGGGTTTTTAATTTAGGAGTCATTTGGATACTTGCCTCCATGCCAGTCTTGGAAACCACTCTTCAGGTAGATCCATCTATAGATTCGGTGGCATTATTTGCTCCTGACTCAATCAGTAACACTCCATGTGGATACAGGGCTGAAACCTTTGCTAGCAAAGGACAAGCAAATTCCTATTGAACTCATTGGTGTAGTGCTCCACTGAATTGCACTTAGTGCTGCACTGACAGGTGATCAGTTTGCATAAGAGCCCCTCCTTTGTGTTTTACTTTCAGACCTTACCCTCCCTCCCCACTCCATGCGATCTCTGCGGGGTTTCCAAAGTCAAAACTCCATGCCATAGAGTAAGCCCTGGCACATTCCAACCCAGCTGCAGTGATGTATAGTGAGACCAAGGGGATGGAGTCCCAACCCTCCCTCTACCTCAGTGTGATACCAAGGCCCCACTTGTTATAGTCTCTTCTCTCCTCATTCCGAGGATGTGCCCACAAAGACTCTGGTAACAGGATGTTCAGCCTGGCTGAAAGACTGTTATAGACAATTACCTCCCTCTGTTTCTTGTCTCGACCCCTTCTGCAGCATCACGTTCACTTCAACGAGAAGTTTCCTACAATCACTTAAGTTGCTAATAATGCTGAGCACCTTTTCCTCCATAGACTTTAAAGCATACTAAGAAAGACAGTATTACCCCCATTTTACAAATAGAGGATCTGAACCCTAGAAAGGTGAAGTGAGTTGCCCAAGGACACGTGACCAGTCAATGGCAGAACCCAGCTCGCCCAGCCCTCTCTCCTTTCCCAGGGAGCAATAGGTATAATCATCATCACGGCATCCCTCGCCTGTCAAAGTAATGTCCCATGGCTGTCTTGGTCACTTGAGCCCCTGCTCACCATGCGGCTCTCTAGCCTGTTTCTGCTGCTGCCCCCTTCCCGGGGAAAAAGCCCCTTCCCTGAGCCAAATCCTTTCAGAAAGGTTCCTTATTGGTCAGGGGAGAGGGCTGGGGGGCCACTTTTCCACTCTGGAAGATCATACATCAGTCATGGTGAGGAGAACAGCAGTGGGTTTTCAGCTCAGCAGGGTCATAGTCATCCTATAGTGGGTCTCAGTTCTTCCCTGTTTATCCTTTTAGCCTTTTCCGTGGGTAACCTGGGAATCTTTTTACCCAAATACTGTTCATGTTAGAAGACAAGTCCATTGTCCTCACCCAAAACCATGTTGTGATGCCTTCAAGTACAAGATCAGTTTCTCTGCAGCATGTTGTGATTCACACCCTTATTAATAATTAGAGAATGTTCGTCGTGAGCCTGAGAGCCACTTGCCGTGCTGGCAGATAGACTGGTTTCCTTTCACCAGTGTTCTGGTATTTTGCTGGGCCCTGGAATGGCTCTCTGTCAACTGGTATCACTTAGTAATTCTTGTTCTTTGTTTCTATTGGAAATGACAATGGATTCCATTGTTTCTTCAGTGAATGGGTTGTGGGTGGAAAGGGATTCACTGTTTGGTTATAAGACAGCAGCTAATGAGCATGTCAGCACCTTTCCTAATTCCTAGCCTGCTTCCCTTTGTCATTCAGGCAGGTGATTTATTTCTCTGAGAAATGAGATTATATTCTGCTTGAAGAAGATGAATTAAAAACCTAAAATGCCATTTTAAAATATGTGATGACAGGGCATCCCTTACAACAGTGAATTTTGCAAGGAGATGGACCTAAAAGGGGCTGTTGACATAAGGGGGGATGCCTTGTTCTTACTTAAACCAATAACCCAGATCTCTTTTTCTACTGTTACCTTCTACCACATACTGGATTTCATCTGGTTATTTCAAAGCTGCTTCAGTCCCTGCGGATGCCCCACAGTGGCCTGTATGTGCACAGTGCTAGCAAATAATGAATGTCACAACATGAAGTATCAAGCTAAATCTTTAGAAGAACACAAGAAGCCTTTCCTGAAAGCTCTCTAAAGTAACACCAACCATTTCTGGTTCTCTCTAGGGCTTTCCAGGGGATATTGGCCCACCAGGACAAAATGGCCCCGAAGGCCCAAAGGTGAGTGGCTCTCATCTAGAAGTCTTGTGCCGAGTTGGAAACAACCAATGAAAACACATATGTGGGAAGCTGGGTGGGAGAAAAAGCCCTGGAGATTGTTCTGGATGAGACTCCAGTTTGGTCTGTTTGGATTGAGGTCCCTCCAAGAGTGGGATTTTTCTTTTTTTCCCCTGAAACAAAATGGACATTGGATCCTGTCCCATGTCAAGGTGTGTTGGAACGAGACCTGTCTCACTTGAATGGACCCTCCCAGCTTATGCTTCTATTTTCTAAGAATATTTTCTTTTGGATCCATTGCAGGGGAAGCCCGGAGCACAAGGTTTACCTGGGCCGAGAGGACAGCCTGGCCAAGAGGTAAGTGTCTTGGTGGCTTCCAAAGCCAAATGCAGTTCTCGCCCAAGAAAACTTTCCCTTTCCAATCATGTTAATCACACATCCACTGGGGCTAGCACTAGGGGCTACATGCTCCCCTCAGTCCATGCATCCGACTCCTGCTGGCATCAGCAGAGACCTAGGCACCCTATTAGCTTCTTTTTTCTACACCTCATCTTGGTGCCTTCTTCCACTCAGGCCCCTATGCCTGAAATTCCTTCTTTCCTGGCCCACGGTCCAATGTGCCACTGTTCTGTGTTCCTTCACAAATTGCCTTAAAGGGTGTTTTCGAACGTGAGGCCTGCAAACCCTGGTCTTCCCACAGGGTAACATCATCTTCTAAAATAAATAATGAACGGGATGGTCCCCATTACTCTCTAGTGTATGCACATGACTTCACTGCTGCATAAGCCCAGGTCCACTGCCTCCACCCATCGTGTTGTGCCTTCATTCAGGGCTTAATTCTGCTCCTCGGTATGGGGATGACCCTTGTTTTGGAAACACTTTAGGGCAGAGACAGTGAGCCTCATTCTCCTCTTGCTCACAGCAGCTTTACGATAGTCACTCCAGAGACTTCACTGTAGTTTCTCTTGATTTACATCAGCCTGAGCGGAAAATCAAGCTCTTTGTCTTTTGTCTTTCAAGAGCCATCTACATTTATAGCCCTGTGCAAATAATCCAAATTCAGTGCATGAACTGAAAGCATTGTATAATAGCAGTAATAATTCTTAGTCTTATTGAGCGTTGTCATTTTAAAACCACTCTTAAAAGCATTAACTAATTCATCTGCATGACCCCCACCCTTCGATAGGTGAGTATTCTCTCCAATTTGCAGATGGGGAAACCAGGGCATAGATTAAGTGGCTCACCCCAGGTCACACAGTGAATCAGTGTCAAAATCAGGTATCCTTGATTTCCAATCCCGTGTTCCGTCCACTTGACCACGTGGCTTCTATTAGTGTTCCTAATAGTCTAACTCAAAACCACTAGAGCAATGGGTGGGCTAAGAGCACGTTCAGTTTCTCTTTCTATTGTGGGTTTTCTTACTAGTTTCATTTTTTTCCCTTCAGGGAGATGAAGGACCCATAGGACCGCCAGGGTCCCCTGGTCCAGAGGTAGGTTTCACTGCTCTCGTGTGAAGTAGTTCTGTACACCTCACTAGGCATTTGAGATTGGAAATAAAAATGAAAGTTTTGAACCCTCCGTTTCAGTCAAAGAACAGTCCTGCAAGCATTGTGTCGTCTCTGTACAAGGGCTTAATCCAACATCCATGGAAATCAATGGATAGACTCCCACTGAGCATTGGATGGGGGCTATATACTGTCTTAATATACAACTAAGGGCTTGTCTTCACTGCGGGGGCGGGGGGGGGGGGATCGACTGAAGATACGCAGCTTCAGCTACGTTAATAACGTAGCTGAAGTCAGCGTATCTTCAGCTGACTTACCTGCCGTCCTCGTGGCGGTGGCAGTCGGTGGCGTGCGGCAAGATGAAGTTACAGGAGTCGACGGGGGCGCCATGGGCGATTGATTTCTCGTGTCTTAACGAGATGTGAGAAATCGATGGCTAAAAGGTCGATTGCTACCCGCTGATCCGGCGGGTAATGAAGACCTACCCCAAAGGTGGGGCTATATTAAAGCCCCGTATAAACGCCCTCCAACTTTGGAACAGTTCAGATACAAGTGCAAACTGTGTGACTTGGACCTAGCTCCATAATTTGCCCCCACGTTGGCTTCCATGATTCAAAAATATAACCCTGGTCTCATTTGAATGCTGCATTTATTTTTAAAAGAGAAGAGCAAGAAAAAGGATGGATTGAAAAATACAAGGATACGGGCAGGGGACTTAAGTCCTTTTGTCTGCCCCATAATGTGAAAGAATGGGACCCACAATCAAAACAATGGGGCAGTACATTTGGGATAAACAAATGGAATATAGTCATATCTTTGGAACTCACCACTGCATGATTTTATGGCCTGGGAATATTTGCAGCATCGTGATATAATGGTAACCAAACCTCACCCTCTGGGCATAATCTAATTGCTATACAGATCAGGAAAGGAATGTCTTACCCCACATACAATTTACTGCTATTGAGCACATGCGTTGATACAGGGATTTTCACTGCTCTCTATAAAACCAGGTATTGGCTGCTACCAAAGAGCAGACTGATTCCTTGGATTTGATGCTAGAAATCCATTTCAGCTCCAGCAGCTAGGGCAGAAACCGAAGCAGCTTTCCTGGGCAGGGAGTACGGACCTTTGGTTTAGGGGTGTATTCCTGCTTTGATGGGCGATAAGCATGGGGCGCATATACTCCTGCACAGTCAACAGTTTGCACTCTCTGTGCTGGCCAGTGGTGATGCAACACTGCTGCAAGGAAGCTCATCTTGGCTTAATTCTAGCTGGTACCAGTGGGGTATTGTTGCCAGGAAGCTCATGCTCCCAAATCCCAGCTAGTTTCTGTGGGGTGCTGCTGTGACGAAACTCATACTGACACTAGGAAGATGGTGCCTTTAGGGACTCAGGATGCCAGAGCCTGAGCTGGCGCTAGGCACAGATGGCTACAGGGAGTTTTAGGATGCCAGATGAATGTAGTGTAGAATTACCCAGCATTAAAAGGTAGCAATGAAGCTCTTCCATTCATCTCTTACAACAAAGAGATTATATTTGCCTAATGGTGGAGCAGAGACTTCCGTACACATGTGGTTTGTATCTGGAGCTGGGATCCAGGTCATCCAGAGATCAGACGCAGGGCCAAAGCATTGGTGCCTAGAAGGGCTGCTTTGGGGTGTTGTAAGCTGGATTCTTTTGGAGACTCTACTTTGTAAACAGAGCTGAGAAAATCATTGATTTTATTCAGTTCTGCCTCTGAACTGAAAAATGCAGTTCGTTTCTAACCAAAACTGATTTTTTTCTCTCTCTGTGAAATGAAAAAACAAAAAAACCAACCTCTTTGTTCGGGCCAAACATTTTGAATGACTATTAAAAACGATGTTTTTGAATTTCTGGGCTTTTTTGTGAATGGAAACTATTCACTGTCCCTGACCCAAATTCACAAGCCATTTCAGTGTCCCCTACTCCCAACTGCATTTTTCAGTGAATTTATTGTTTTCCAAAAAAAAATGTCACCCAGCTCTAAGTTGCATCAGGACACGCAGGCCATAGCTGCTGTGATCAAGAGCAGCTGCAACATCTGGGAGCAAAGACAATATTGATCCTTTTATATTCATCATCCTTTATCTGTTTCAGGGTCGACCTGGCAGGAAGGGATTTTCTGGAAAACCTGGCCCTGATGGTCCAAAGGTAAGGTGGGAGGGGGTGTTCATATCAGAGAGCTGATGGCTTGGGGTAGGAGCCGGGGGGAAGAGGAATTCAAGAACCCCTCACGTTTAATATATGCTGAGCTTCCAGTTTCCTTCATAAAAATGAAACTGGCTGGTGAGGATTTGCTCTTCTCTCTGCATTTCTCTCTGTCTTCAGCTTCTGGAAGCTCCCCCTCGGCTTGGTTTCTGTGGAAGAATGACTGTGCGTTTTTAAACCACACGCTTGATAATAAACAAGTGTGTTTCTCTTTTGATATTAAACTCTTTAATTGTTTTTCCATTGCCTCGCCGTTTTTTGTCCTGAAACCATGCTAACCATTCCTATCTCTGCTGTTTCATTGGCAGCAGGAGGAGCTATTCCAAGAGCAGCCTGCTCTTCAAAATACCCACCCCCAGGAAAAAAAACAAAAAAGAGGCAGCTTTTTAAACAAGTAAATAACAAAAATCTGTTCTGGCAGCACATCTGGAGTCACATTATCTGCTGACTGAGAAAATGCAGCTGCCGTGACCCAGAGACAACACCAGGTTAGCAGTGACTGTCTTTTAGACAGCCTGTCCTGAGTTATTTAGACACTTCCCTGGACCAATCCTTCCACAGCCCATCTTTCTCCCTGGTCAGTCTGGGATTATGTACATCCCTGTGCTTGTCTCTTCATTCTCGGTCCACTATCTAGGTAGGTAGTTGACTTTTTAATGGTGATCAGAGTAGGTAATCAAGGTCACCACCAGACGCTGGCTTTTCAAGTACACTGCACCCACTCTTGATCTGGAAGTTTTCCAAAGAACTCTGCACCCAATTTTCTGAGCTTTTAGAAATCTGGTTCCTGATTTTGATGCTCAAATAGGAGCTGAGCTCTCTCGAGAATCTGGCCGCAGCAGTGCATCTGTCATGTTAGCAGAAACTCTGGCTCTTCATTCCCAGTTAACAAACTCTTGGAAAATGTAGCCAGCTTGGCAGTACCATCTGGAAGGCTTGATCCCATTAAAAAGTGGGCTGATGCACAAGTTTGGTACAGGTAACAAAGTCCTGTGGCACCTTAAAGACTAACTATAAAGTTTTGAAGCATAAGCTTTCGTGGGCTAATACCCACTTCGTCGGATGCAAGCAAGTTTGGTACAGTGTCCTAACACAAGGCTTGTTAGTGCTGGAACTCTCCGTATTGGCGACCCAGCACTGCTCACCAGAACATTTCCTTACTCCTGTCACTAATCCGGTTGTGCTGCAGTTGAGACACCAGGAGTTTAACCCTTTCAGAGAAAGACCTTTGGCAAAGCAGCACTGAGTTAGCCTTCTGTGATACCTCTCTCCATCTCAATGCAGGGTGAGCCAGGACATCCAGGGCGGACAGGAAAAGTTGGTGAGCAGGTAAATGGCTTATTTTCTTTGTCCATTTGAATGTCTCACGTGTACCCATTTCCCCATGTATCCCTGGTACTGGGGTAAATCTTGACATGTTTGCTGAAGATTGAGAGTTTTGTAAACACTGGGATTTTATAAAATATGAAATGTGTGTGTGTGTGTGTTGCACCAAAAAATGGTTGCCCTCCTTGCCCCTGTATTCTTTTCATCCCCAAGGGCCTCTCCTTATTCCTACTTTTCTTGCAAAACCATTGGTTCCCAACAAAATGGATGCTTTCGTCACACATCGGTGACCCAGTGGGTGGTTTTCCAAAGTCCAGATGTTGTCGATGGTATTTATAGGCGCACGTGGCCCCCTGCGGACAGTTTGTACTAAATAATGGGTTCCTGCCTCGTGGCGCCTGAGACGCAATAGGAGATACAAATCAGACCCTCAGTTTCTTGTGTTCTTTTCTTGAGTCTTTTCATGGTTAACACCCCCCTCACTGCCTGCCTGGTCCAGCATTGTACTGCCCCCACCCGGGAGGGGCTGTGCTTCCTCGAATCCCTCTGGATTCAGTGGAAGCAGGGGGCACTCAGCGTCTTGCAGGTTTATGCTTTTGGCAACAAGAGAACAGCGATGAGCCCTGCTTTGTTGCACCATAGAAGAGAATGTGCTGACTAGGAAACATAGGAAAATTCATCATCTCCATAGGCTGCAGGGAAACCACACGGTTCAGGGGAAAAGAAACAAATGTTCCCCATCTTTGTGTGAACAAAACCAACCTACCTACCCACTACCAGCCCTGAAATTGCAGCCACAGAGCCTCCGACACATTCTTCTCATTCCCACATGACCACATCGAGCTGGACGCGGCTGATTTGGCCAGAGCAACTAAGAGGCTGACCAGCCATTGGCAACGGGACGTGCAACTTCTCCTGGCAGCCATATTTCCCAGGGCTTTTCACTGCTTGTCAGTCAAGGTCTTTGGTTTGTTTGGTTTTGTTTTTCAGCCTCCCTGGATCTTTTTTCTCCTGTATCCAACAGCTGGGGGTCATTTGTCTGACCAAGCACGCTCAAAAGCCAGTGTCACGAGGGGCAATTGTCAGTACTAGCAAGACTTTCTCAGGGGGTTGGCTAGATAGCAAGCTCCATTGAAAAGGTTAGTTAGTCCTCAGTAAAGCAAACCTCCTCCTCTAAGCTAACACCTTATAACCACCAGGTCTTTGCAAAACTCAGCACATCCGTCAGTCTTCTGCTGTTCTTGTTGCTACTTAAGGGACATAATGTCTCAAGCCTGTTTACTTTAAACTCTGAATTGGCCTCTGGCTGCAATGCTTGCAATTAGACCCTTGGTTTTCGGGGTATCTGGGACACGTTTAGGGCACACAGATACCAGCCCTGTATCCAGAGGCTAAAGTTCCCTGTTAGTGTCTTAATTTTTTAGGGCAGATTAAGGGATTTATATAGCTCAGCAAACTTTGCATAGCACCAACCGAGAGTCCAAATATGTTTCAATGGCTTCTTTTCAAGCAGATTATACAAACAAACAATGCAAGAGACATGGAGGTGTATTGAACAGAGCACTGGACTGAGACTCAGGAGACCTGGTTCTTTTTCCAGCTCTGCCATTGGCCCTGGGTGGGACACTGGCTCTGTGCCTCAGTTTCACCATCTGTAAAAACAGAGATAATGATACTGACCTCCTTTGTAAAGTGCTTTGAGCTCCACTGGTGTATTGTTAATATTACTGCCTCCCGCAGCTCGCACCAAATGTACTTTACAGAACTTTCTTCGGACTTGGGTCTCAGTACAGAGTAATTTGATCACTCGCAACCCCCATTGGCTTCAATGAAAGTAGAGAATGCTCACCAAATCCTGGAAGCACAATCTACTTATTTATTAATGTTTGAAATAATAAATATTTGGTTCACAAAGAAGAAGCAGACGTGCTTAGGATAGTGTCATTTTCGGTTTCTTTCAACAAGATCACTCGTTTGTTTTTAAACAATTAAATGGGGTTTATGGAGAGGTACAGCTATATAGAAAATAAAAAATAAAACAAAATGCCCTCAGTGCCAAATTTCTCCACCCTCTGTAAGTTTCACTTGACTAAAGGAAGATCCTTCAGGAACACAAAATGCTGAATTGTATTAGCAGACAATTTAATTAGGGATGGTTGATCTAATCAAATAAAACACTGGGCTGGAAGTCACATGACCTGGGTTGGTTCTTGCTCTGCTGCCAACCAGCTGTGTGAACTTGGGCAGCTCCCTTAAACTCTCAGTGCCTCAGTTTCCCCCCTGCAGGATGAGATGGATAACCCCCGCTGCTGGCAGTAAGAGGCCTAATCAGTTTAGAGTGTCCCTGCCCCAAAGAGCTTACACTCTTGTGATCTCCGTTCTTACTCTGTAAAGCTTCTTGGGTCAGCAGCCATATTGGGTCAGGCCAATAGCCTGTCCAGCCCAGTATCTTGTCTTCAGACAATGGCCAGTGCCAGATGCTACAGAGGAAATGAACAGAGCAATTATTGAGTGATCCATCCCCTGTCATCCTATTCTGGCTCAGGGACACCCAGAGCATGGAATTGTGCCCCTGATCACCTTGGCTAATAGCCATTGACAAACCTGTCCTCTGTGAATTTATCTCATTCTTTTTTTGAACACAGTTACCTAGAGCCCCACGCGGACACAAAATATGTATCCGTATCCGATCCGCAAAGATGATTCGCAGATATCTGTCCATATAAAGAGGATATCCATGGATTTGCAAAGCTCTACTTCTACGTATGTTGGGCTCTGATATCAATTGAGAACTCTAGGTGCTATTACATTGCAAATCATAATGAACGTTTAGAAAGTGCAGTTGGAAGGACCGAGTATCATGATTATTATTCCTTAAGTCCCTTAAGACTGACTCTGAATAAAAACTATAGGCCCCATTCAGTGAAAAGAAAACACAGCTGGCCTCTGCTGATACTGAAGCCAGTACAAGGATCTGAAAGCTGGCTGTATTATTTTTCCTCAATTAGTCTCTGTCTAGAAAAAATTCTGTTTCCTTACCAGTTATGTCATTAGAACAAAAACATCACACCAGGTTTGTGATAAATTACCTCCTTTCCTAGTACTCCTTTGCTAGACAATGCTTAGAGTATTCCTCCCCTCCCTCTCCAATAGCATCATTTGGAGCTTTGGGTCAAGGCAAGCCAAACTGGGGATTTTTCATAGAGTTGTGGTGGAAGTGGTGTGGGGTGGAAAAACTTATACCCCAGATTTCCAGCCCATGAAAGATCTGATCTTCCCCTATTTCCTGCCTCTCCCAAACAAAGGTGCTGTCTGAGAGGCCACCCTAGCTTCTGTGGCAGGGAGGAGGCTTTTAAGAGATGCTGCTAGACACTCGGTAGCAACTGCCTCTGGTTGGAAGCAGCCAGCGTGATGGTGTGAAATAAGATCACATATACATCTCCGCGCTAGGCTCAAGCACTCTGCTTTCAGGTCTGTCTGTTTAAGCAAACATGGGAGTTTTGGAAAACTTTCCAGTGCTACTTGAGCATTCCCTGGGAGTTTTTAAAACCTGTGGGGTGGCCCCTGATTCCTCACATCTCCACTGAAAGAAACTGACTCCGAAATCCACTAGAGGTTGTTCTCTGAATGCTGAAAGATCTCCAGCTGTGCAGCTCCCCACCCCCTCTGGCCAGGGTCTGTACAGTTTAACTCTTCCTTGCCAGCAGGTAGAGACAGAAACTGAGTGAGCAAGGACGCCACAAGGGCCAAGACAACAGCCTTCCCTATTACTGAATTGTGTGAAAACAGGCCCCAAGGATGGGAACTGGCTGAGTGTCCATGCCAGAGGCAGAAACCAACCCACAGTGACACCAGAGGTGAGGAGACACCCGGCTTCCCCCTGCAGGAGGCAGAATAACAAACTGGGGAAAGGTGCCTGTTGCAGGGTACTCTGAGTCCCGTAGAAACGAGGCACACACACAGCTGCTAGATGAATAAAAGTGGTGAGTTTATTGAAGGCGAGCGTGACACATCCGCCACGGGGGCCCCCAGCGTTGCTGTCACCGAGAGACGGGGAAAAAGCCTGACGCATCGGAGCCATGCACAGGGTGAAGCACAACATGCAGGGGCACGCTGACACAGAAATACCCATGCACATTTGCATCTCATACATAGCTCATGAATAGCAAAAACTTGTTTTGCTGCACTGCCTTGTTTAGCTTCCCTATCTCACACAAGCCGGCAAGCAGGTAGCAGCTGGAGCTGGGAAACTCTGGGACACAAGATAACACTGGCATACAAGGCGGTTACCTTGACCGACAGTACCCTTTCCCTAGAGTCGACCGTGGGAGCGATTGTGTTTCCCTAGCAACAACCGTAACAAAATCTCGCATTCTACAGTGCCCTGGGGCAAAGACCTTATGCTGGAGACCAGAAAGACTAATGATCCGTCATGTCAGCAGGAGCAGCAGGGAGAGCATGAACATGACCTATGCTCTTAACAAGGAGCAGACCCTGTTCCAGCAGCAACGTCTCAGTGCCTCCCCTCATCTTTAACAAACGAATACGTAATCATCATCTGGTTACAGTGCGTGGTGTTGGACGTTATGTGCAGCTACTTACCAGTCCCATGGGGGAGTACAGTGATGCTGTACACCTGACCTTTGAAGACAACAGTAAAGATTTTGTCCCTGTTGCGGACCCCTCTCTAGTTATCCGCCTTCCCTGTGTGTGCTTAAGATTTCTGAATACTCTGAGGTCAAGACAGCTAACCCAGCTCTTTACTGTCTGGCTTAGTCCCATCTCCATCAGTCCTGTGCCTCGGACTTGTATCTAATTCTCTCTGAGTGTCCGTGGCTCTCCGCCTCCAGGTATAAATTCCTGTGTAAGGTATTTACGTGGCTCCCACTACCAGAATATCTGAGCACCTCAGTCTTTAATGTATTTACCCTCACAGCACCCCGTGGGAGGCAGGGCAGAGCTACTATCGCCATTTTACAGAGGGGGAACTGAGGCACGGAGAGATTGAGTGACTTGTCTGAGGTCAAATAGGAAGTCAGTAGGAGAACAGGGAATTTAACCCAAGTCTCCTGAGACCCAGAGTAGCACCCTAACCAATGCACCGTCATTCCTCTGGGGAACTTCTGCCTCTGAGCTGTGTGGCCCTTTTCTTCCAGGTCTACAGACACTGCAGTCCAGGAATCTTCCTTGCGAGACCAGGTGTTTGGTCAACATGTCAAAACCTGTCTTTTGTTCAGTGCTCAAAGAGAAGCGCAAAGATTCTAAAGCCAAAGGCTGGGGTGTGAGCTTTGGGGTGCAGAGGGTTAAAACCACATAGAAAATTCAATGTAAGTCGTGCAGCGCGAGTTGAGTAGCCTCCCACATCAGTGAGATTTACTGTTTTACTTTCCCTTTCTTTCATCTAAATGGGATTATTGTACATTACCCTCCATTCCTTGCTGCTTCCGTTTGTTTTGTTTTCCGTTCTACCGAACCAGTAAAACACCAGGGGCCGGTGATTGGTTCCTGCTGGGAGCAACTGGCGGGCACTCCGTGCCTGGGAGCACATGCTCACGCTGAGCTCTGCCGTTGGTTGGGTTTTTCAAATGGTGCATGATTCATTGCCCAGCTGCAGCGAAGGGGACGAGCTTAATTGCAACAGGGCTGCACGATAAGCCAGGACACACTGAACTCCTCATCCGATGTAAATGTTTTACATTCTTTACTGGTTACTGTGGGACTAGACCCATGCCGCCACTGCTGCTGGGATTTCATGTGCATTATTACACATGGTCCTTGAAGTTGTATTTGTTGCTATGTGTGATTCCATGACAGTTGCTGGGAACTTGGAAAAATATATTCCACAGGGTCCATTTTGTAGCAGTGACAGCAATCTATCTCTACATCTCTCCCATGGATACACTGGTCAGTATCTGCCATCGTTGGCTCTTTGGGTAATATTTTAAGGCATGTATTGTTGTTTCCTGTGTTCTGTTCAGTGTCTCTATCACATTTTGGCCAGCAAAGAGCTTTGTGAGCCAAGCCCCCATTGTGATTTCGGATACCCCGATGACCTCAGTGGGACTTTGTTTTGCCTGTGTTGTTTGTGTATGCTTTCAAAAGCATCTCTCGGGCTAAGATTAGCTCATCATAGAACAGATAGTACGCTGGCTGCAAAAGCCAGAGGGACACCTGTGCTGAAAGTGATCTTGCACCACTGGTCTTCTGCTTCTGCTGTGTGTAGCTGTGTTGCTACACACAGTCCACTTGTTACTAGCAGTGTTGTAATGATGTGAGTTGTAAATGAGAACATATGCCACCAGTGTAGAGATCTCTCTACAACTCTCACTGGAGCTGGACGCTACACTAAAAACCAACCCTCATTACTTCTCCCCTTTCTACCACAAAAGGTGGCAAAAGTCTCCTGCCTGCTTGCATTTGCAATGTATGTGATAATGCATCTGCCATCCCCTGGTGAATAGAATAGAGTGGCTTTTCCTTCCCCCCACACACTCGAAATTTACCCTGGGTGTTGCTGTGAGTTAACCCTGACATGGTTCCTGCCAGGACAGTGTTGCCCAAATAACCCTCTTCAAACTCACCTAACGACACCAGCCTAAGAATTTGGGAGACTGCCTTTGAGTTCATAATACTTCCAACGTACATCATGTTTGGCATCTGCAGATGTGACAGTGCTTCACAGAGGTGGGAAAGTACAGGGGCTGGCTGGAGAAACTGAAGCAGAGTAGTTAGTGACTATTGCCCAAGTTTGCATACCAAGGCGGTAGCAGAGCTAGGAGCAGAACTCAGGACTCCTGACTCTCCGTTCACTGGCACATGCTGCCTCCTTAACATGTGTCTGAAGACAGTCAAGATGGTCCTGGAACTTTTGCAGTTCATATCTGGATCTGAACTGCGTGTCTGGCCTCTGTTCTCATAATGGATCAAACCAGAACCTCAGATCTTGAATTTTAAATTTGGATCCAAACTTCACAGTTTGTGCTCCTCTCTGAACGCCAGTACGTCTATAAAGTCCTGTCTAAACACGGTGCTCTGGAGACTTTCATTCACGTGGGATGGGATGAGGACAAAAGAAAACTCTTGTCAAGCTGCATTGGGATTGTCCATGGCTCTTTTAGTGACCCCCATCTCGAAGTGCAGAATTTCCAGAAGGGACCAGTTCGGTTTTTTGTTCCTCCTCTCTTTACTGGCTTAGGAAATCCCCATTTTTAAAATATTCTCTCCCAGCACCCTCCGGCTTCCTTTTTCAAATGTTTCAATTCTGTGGACCACCAGGCATGGGAATGTGGGCGAGAGACCAGAAAGTCTCAAATTCACAGAACAGTTTTAAGCTCCACAGAGGCATTCCTAAACCTCCAAACTCCAAGAGTCCACCTAACAGCACATTCGGGATCTGTCCAATGAGCTCGGTTAGAATGGTCTGACCCCGACCTGCAAGACTTGCTCAGCCTCAGCCTCTCCATAGCAGCCAAGACTCCATACAAGCTGGAACGTAACTTTCATTCACACCACAGATGCCAGCTATTGGCAGGTTGTGAAACAGTTCTACATGAGATTAATCCCTTCAGTTATGGGTTCTGAAAAAAGACGCAGTAATGAAGCTTGCCAGGATGAGGGACAAGGTGGTTTGCTGCTCCAGCAGCCCTGCAATAAGAGAGAAAATGTTCCATTTAAAGCAAATCCACTAGAAAATGTTCCTTGTGTTTCTAATGCTTGTATTGAGTTGGGAGGGTCTATTTTAGTCAGAAAACGTGAACAGCATCTCAAGAATTTTCAGTTTATACCTTTATGCAGTATCATTTTCTTCTTCATAATTAAAAGCCATTCTGTTTGTTTCTTTCTCATCCCAAATGATGCTCATTCCCAAAGATCTTGGGTCTGGATTTGTTTTTCAAGAAGGTTTCTGATTAGTGTGACAAATCTGCTATTCTGTTAACCCCTGCAATTGCATCTGCTATATGGGGGTTTTTCCCCCCTTCCTCCTCTATAAATATCCCAACCATGGTGCTCCCAGAATGGCAACACTAGTCAGACAGGGCTCTAAGTAGCTGCTGACTTTTTAATCCTAACTAACCCAGAACCATGTCTACGCAATATGATGGTTAATATGCAGATGGCCACCAGAGTCTTGTCTATACTGGCTCTTCCCCCACTGGTATCCCCAGCAGAATTATGCTGACAGAAGCAAAGTTGGGAAACTGTTAGCAACATAAAACCCTCCATAAACTAGGCCTCTCTGTTGAACGCTGTTGGCCGAGTCAGTAATTTGTTCCTGGTATTGTGTTTTGTGGCTCTCGTAGATGCTAGCATTAAAGTTCCAACTGTCTCATAAAGCAGAAACATCTGGTTGAATTAGGGACTCCTATGTCTGGGAGCACCACTATTCTCTTTAATAGCCAATAAAGAATTACTGAATAGCATACAAAGGAGACTGGGTTAATTCCACTAGCAAGGAAAATCAAATATATTGTTTACACTCTATGGAAATAAAGCAGAAAAATAATTGCACTCTTCTTTTCTCCTCAGGGTCTGATGGGTTTCATCGGTCCAGTCGGGGAACCTGGAATAGTGGGAGAGAAGGTAGGAATGGTTTGCAAACAAATTGGCTATTATATTTTGGGAGAAGAGTGAAGGGAGTTTGTAAAATTATGTAATATAACAGTTCAGATCACTTAACTCAAAATACCATTAAGAATGTTGAGATTCCAAGATGTGATGCCAGACAGAAACTTAGGTTCTGCTTCACTTTAGGGACTGCCACTCATTCCTCCTTTAAAGGGACAGTCATGAATGTTTTGAACATAGGAATTCTTGCTGGGACAGGAGGGGAGTTTTGCTCACTCATTCATAGTCTTGTGAGAAGCCCATAAATAACTTTCCCAACTGCCTTTTCTCCCTTTCTCTCTGGCAAACGTTGCCTCCCCTCCCAAGCCTATGATTCAAAGAGAGATTGGGCTTTACCTGGCTTGGAGAGCTCACCTCATTAGTGCACCAGCATCACTGATCATGTCACTGCTCTCTAGGAACGCGAGGCCCCATCCTTCACTCTGTCCCTTGGACAAAGCAGAAGCAAATGGGAGCACAGCTTGCAACCTGATCCCTGCACTGCCTATCCCAGTGCCCATGCAGAGTTCCCCTTGGATGTCACAGGCTCCGGGCCTGAGCAAGGCCTTCAGGATTTGTTAGTGAATCTCAGATGGAGTATGTAGATATGGAACTTAGCTGATGCCAGATATAGAACGATGCATAAACAGTAGACAGAGCTGAAGTTCTCTTTGTTGTCTGCAAGACAGTGCTATTGCATTGCACGCTCTAATAATGCAAACACCCTCTAGCATGCTAGCAGTCCAGCCAAAAGTTAATACAAATATAAAATGGTACATTATACTGTACCCTCGCCCCTTTCATGATTGCTCCTCAGACTTTTGTGCTCTGGGACAAAGTTGTGGTGTCAGGACATCATTCTGTTTATGTTGTGCACAACACCTAAAAGAGTTGACAGTTGAAATGGACATGGCAGACAAAGGTTGGAAGAAATTGTGTTGTTAACTTCATTTTATAGAAAGGGAACTGACGCACAGATTAAGTGACTTGCCTAAGGTTACACAGAAAACCTGTGTGTAACGGGGTCACCACTCACCCCTGCGGCGCCTCCCGCTGGTCATCTGGGGAATCAGCTCCTTCAGCGTCAGGAGCGCCCTCCGCAGGTTGATGCCCCGCTCCTTTGCTGGCTCCGTGTCCCTCCTGGACCCTGGTGCCCTCCAGCTGTGGGTGCTGCACCCCTGCAGTACCCCCTTGGTGTGAGGGTCTCCCCTCCCCAGGGGAACCCTCTACCCCCTATCCCCACCTCGCCTCAGAGTATGCCACTGTCAGTCACCACTTGCCCCCGCTCACTGGGGCGGACTGCAGTATCATGGCTTCTCATCACAGGCAAGGAGGGTTGGCCTGCTGCTGCTATCTCCAGCCCTAGGCTGCCCCCTGCAACCCTGGTAGTCCTGGGTCGGACCTTGTATCAGGCCCGCAGGCCTGGGGCTCTCTGGCTAGAGCCCACCCAGCTCCTTCTGCCCTGCCCCACCTCTGCTCTAACCCAGGTACCTGGCTCAGCTCCTGCAGCTAGGCCTGTCTCCATCTGAATGCAGAGGAGACTCCCCTTGCTTCTCTGTCTCCCAGCCCTTATATCCTGGCTGGGAGTGTTTAGGGCATGGCCGCCCAGCTGGGCCTAATGCCCAATCAGGCAAAGCCTACTGGCTCCCAGCCTTAACCCCCTTCTGGGCTATTTCAAACCCCTTTTGGGGCTTTTCCAAGCCCCTTCTGGTAGGGGGCGGGTGGTCACCCCGCCACACTGTGGAAGAGCCAGCAATTGAACCCCGGTCTGCTGAGTTCCAGTGGAGTGTCATAATTACAAAACCAACCTTTATGATGGAATTCAGCATTTGTAATATGATGCTCTTACATCAGTGTCAGGACAAACTCAGGCTGTCTTATGAAAATCTGCACTAGGAAATCTTCAGTGGAGCTGAAATTTGTACCAGATCTTCTCTTCTTCCCCAAGGCAAATTGACAGATAACAAAAGTGACTATCATCACATCAAAACCTCAGCCATAATTCCAGCTGGCATTGCATCTTAGAGCTTACTGTGTTACTGTGCACTAAATGTAGTGGGAAATATGCTTTCATTTGACATAGCTGTTTCAGCAATCTCCATCCAGAAAGCTGCAAAACGTAATGCCGAAGCAAATGGAATCAAACTACTGTCAGAGAGCAATGTAGCTAACAGGTCTTTAATAAAAGCCATACACTGAGAAAGAAAGCTTGCCATTATCAATTGATTCACAAGGTCCAGCTAGTGACAACAGCATCTTTGGATTTGTTTTTAATAGATATTTACAATCCAGGAGACATTTTCCCAATACAATCTAACTGTTGGAAAGGAGGTCAGATTCTGGGTGTAATCTACGTGGCAGTACGTTTGTAACTCCTTCTCATCCCCCTGGCCCCACTAGTGTGCACACATACACTGTGAATTTCAGTGTCTGTTACCAATTGAGGACCATAGAGTTACTTTTTGTGTTGCCAATCCATCCAGGCAGAAGTGATCATAAACCATAGACCATAGATTCAGGCAGAAGTACAATGATGCAGTATTGATAAAAAGTTATAACCCACCTATAAGACTCCTGGCTTTCTGTGTCTCTAGATATCATGATATGGGGGAGCCAAGGATACATTGAACAGAGGTGACAAGTCTCTGTGTGGTAACATATACTTCTAAGGCCAAGCTTTTCATAAGTGACTAGTGATTTTTGGATGCCTTAATTTTTGGTGCTGTCTTGAGACACCTTTTAAAAAAAAAAAGAAGCCTGGTTTTAGAGGACAGATGCTGAGCCCCTTTGAACCATAAGGCCCCTTTATGGTGTCTCAAGTTGGACTCCTCAAAAGCATAGGCACCCAAAATTATTAATTATTATTTGTCTCATGGGTGGTTCATGGACCAGAAACCCCTGGTACTAGGTGCTGTACAAACAATGAACAAAGAGATGATCCCTGCCCCCAAATGCTTGCAATCCACTTTTGAAAATCTTGGACTTAATTTCCAGACATGTTCTCAACATTCATAGTGACACCTATTCCCAAAGCTCCACCGCTTTCAGGCCCACACTGCTCCAGACACCGCAATATGCAGTGTGGGTGAGACTCCTGAAGGGATAGCAGCGAAGATGGGGAGGTATGGAGATCCCTTTCTGGGTTCTGTTCCCAGCTGTGCTGGGGACTCTTATGAGACCTTGACTGAGTCATTTTCATTTCCTGTGCCTCAACTTCCCCATCTTTTCAATGGAGATAATGAAAACCCGCCTCTCGGCGGGGCTGAGAATGGATTAAACTGTTGTATGGGGCTTTCAGATGCTACAGACATGTGGCCAATGGTGAATTTCTTACTGTCATTTTTTGTGTGGGAAATCAGCGGCTGTAACCTGATGGCCTCTTGGCACAAATAGTCATTTCAGATGACAAACCAGGGGACGCTGTTCAGGTCACTTGCTGCTACAGTGTCAGAAGGGAGCAGCTGTCAAGCTCAGCTCTATTAACGGGCTATTGCAACTTCCCATGAGCTCACAGCAGGAGGAACAGTTGAGACAATTGGTGGATGCTTCATGATTTTCAGCCGCAGTATTGTCCCACCCATTAGCTCATAATGCTCATTAACAAATTACTTGCTGTGCTTTGTGCGCCATTGTCTTTCTTAGGGTGACCGCGGCACAACTGGCGCACCGGGCCCACCGGGAGTCAAGGGGTCGATGGTAAGGAGTAAGTCTGCATTCTCTCGCTCACTCTCTGACTAATGGCCTTCCCATCTCTCACGGTTCCATGGGAAATTACCGTTCCTACCAGTCTGTTGGATAAATGCGGCTAGCTCCAAATTTTTCCTGCCTGCGTGGAGATGGGATAGGCATTTGACTGACTAATATCAAACTATAAACACTCCCACCCATCCACCTTAGCAGGATTATCCACATTGGCTCCTCTGTTTACGCCTTGGTCCAGTCCCTCTTTGAACACATGAGAGAACAGTGGTGCTTTTCAGCAAACGTGGGGCCTGTTTCGTGAGGCAAAGATAACTCTTAACCACTAGTACGCTGCAGTATCTGAAGTGCTGCAGCATCCTGTCTGATGGAAAGGCGAAGTCTAGTGGTCCGAGGGCCAGGAACTCCTGGATTCTTGTCTCACCTTTCACACGAGCTCCCTTTGTACCCTGGGCCAACACTTTCAGAGCCAGAAGTTCAGACCTGATCAGTCCCCAATAGTCTGAGCTCTTTTGAAAATCTGACTCCAACTGCGAGTGCTGAGCTCTTGAAAACCTGGCCCTCAGCTCTTTTACCCTAGAACTCGCATGAGCTGGCAAGTGACTGAGGCTGCCCTAGATCCTATCGCCCCCTGCTCTTCCCACTGAATAAGGAAGTAGGTGAAGATTTCTGGGGAATGTACGCGATGTCTCATCATCTTCCTTTGTCTTTTAGGGGCATCCCGGAACGCCTGGAGGAACTGGTTTCTCAGGAGATCCTGGACCAACAGTAAGTCAAGTCTAGTCATCTTGTAACTACTGGGAAAGAGAGTCAGCATCTTATATACCTGGTGCCATGGGTCAGACCCAAGGCAGTCCCCTTCCAGTTGGCACTGGGTTTGAACGGCAGCTTGTGAATGAGATACCCTGATGAAGAGCTGGTACATCAGGGATAAAGAGGGGACGGCATGGAAAGCAAGTCGCAAATGGACCAATACTTATGAGATGGCGAGGAGATGAGACAAAGGAGAGCTCGGAGCTGGTGCAAGAGACCCGCACCCCCCACAGGGCAGCTTTCAGGACCAGGGCCTTTAGTGTCAATACAGTCTCCTCCAGTCCCAGGCTGAGCGGACACAGTGCACTGCAGAAGCCACTCCCCCTCGCTCTGTTGGGCCCTGATTCAACAAACATGCGGAAGGAGGTTTTCTGAAGCTCCCAGAAGCATCCCACAGTCTCGCCATGACAGATTGTGCCAAATGGCTTATTTGGACTCTTGCTGGCAAGCCTCTGCCTTCAGCTCTTCATGGGGAATGTGGTCAGGAAAAATGTGAGGCTTGGCAAAGTGCCCAATATTTGCTTGTTTTCTTAGCATGGTGAACTCGGCGGGTTTATCTCTGGAGGCTTACGACCGCTCTGCCCCCTCGGAGAGAGTTCGCAGATCCTGCTGGTCACTCTCCCTGCCAGCTGCAGACAGCTGGTGCCTGGTCTTCAGCCATTTAAGAAACTCTGCAGTAGCATGACCTGGGCGTAGTCTAGAGATGTGTGCGCCTAGGACTGAAATTAAAGAGCTGCCCCAGGGTCATGAGAAGTGTCGACCTGCTGCATTGTGGGTAGGGCCTGGTAAATCCTGGTAAACTGGAGGGGCAGGGCAGGCCATGCAGCCAATTCAACAGCCACCCTGCAGTTAGGAGACACGACGGCTCAAGGTAGCCCCCAGCAGCGTGCTGCTCACTGGTCCCCTGTACTTCTTTGTGTTCTCCTGAGCACTGGCAGGCAGTCCTGCCTGGCTGCATCTGTGGGAGGGAGTGGAGGAGACAGAAGTCCCTACGTTCTGTCCCTCCTTCATCCTTCACAAGAAGGCAGAATCTACAATAGCCCCATAGCAAAGAGCTGCCAATTGCAGAAGGACCCAATTGTGCTGCCCTGTCATCAGGTAGCACCTGACAGCGCAAGTAGCACCATGGAATCCAATGGGGCAGCTTGCAGAGTAAGGTTCTCCTCAAACTGAGGGCAGCACATGCCTGATGGAAGCAGCATGCGTCTCCGGAGTCCTGGGAGTGAGACTCTCTGCATTAGCGAGTCCTGAGGCTGATAACTCGATCACCTCCTCCAATAACTTGTTTTCCTGCTGGAAAATAACCAGCACATTCATCCAGACTAAACGTTTTCTCTAAACAGGCGTTTTTGTTTTTTAAACTGAAGTGCTATTTAGGTAAGCCAGTTTCCCAGCAAGGACAGGAAATACAATCAATGATCTCCTCACATTACATCCATACTTATTAACACCACTGCTATGGCTCATTTCGGCTCCAAACAATCCTTGATTATTTACTTTTTAAGCAAAGCCCATGGCATGGATTTATTTATTTCATTGTTTGTTCTCAGCAGCAAAAATCTCAAAAGGCCAAAGCAGCTCACTGAGCCTCAGCAGAATTAGTGATGGCCCAGCCCTACAAGGGGTCAGTAACAGAACAGGAAACTCTCCTCAATTGCCACCCATCGAGGCTTGTCAATTCCCCACTTCTGGTTCTTATGCTTTAAATACACAGGCTCAGTAATTTAGAAATTAGGTATGTTGACGGTTCCCCGTTTCCCTGAAATGGTACAGCTCTTTGAATTCTAAGTGGGGAACTCGTTATCCCGTACATAGAATGTTACTCCCTGCAAAGAATTTTTAATGGTTCTGGTTTTCCTACATTGTTTGGAATGGGCAAGGACTTCTGTGGTGGGATTTGACAAATCCCAACAGAGTACATCATTTTAATGCATGGCAACGATCCGAAAAGGGAGCCCCATAAAATGTGCTGCTGACACATCTGCACCTTGTGTGTCACAGTCGTCGTCTTATCCAGCAGCTACTCTTTTCTTGCTTGGTTCCTGTGTGTGTTTATTTTGTCGTCAATTTGTTTCCTCTAAAATCCTTGTCTTGTTGTAGGGCCCTGCTGGAGTCCGGGGACCCCCAGGTATAAGGGGAGCAAAAGGCCGTCGGGTAAGCAGTTACTAATTTAGTAACGACTCTTACAACTTTCTGACCTTTTGAAATGAAATAGAAATGTAGGTGGCTAGTTCCTTGAAATGAAGACAACTAAGGGCTGGGGATGGAGTCAGGATGGTTGGGTGTTGCTTTTGACGGTGAGTTATTGAGTGTCAAGGAGGAAAACTGCTTTAGGAAAGTTTTCTTAAAGAAGAGGTGAATGCAAGTAAAATATATGAAGGGCTCTGTTAACCTAGAGGTCAGTGTCTTGACATGGCATTTCCAAGAAAGCCAAGAACCTAAAATGTGCTCATCGTGTTTTCCTGCTAGCTACAGTTGGGATGATGGGCACAGCTGGTGAAGATGGCGGGTAGAGTCCAGTGATGCAGGATTTCAGCAAGGGATAAAAGCTGTAGCTAAAAGACCAGAGACACTGCCTTCATTTTCCTGGGGGATGGGAGAGGAAGAGCTGAGTGGGGCAGTGTGTGATGATTTAACTGAAGGATGATAAAGATGCCCTCCGTGTGCTGTCATGACTGCAGGCACTTCACTCCAGCTATGAAATTAGTTGCCACAAAATATTAGCAAAGTACAGAGCATCAGCAAGGCTGAAAAATAGAGGCTTAGGCAGAGTAACAATAAGGCAAGTGCCTCTCATGCTTTCCATATTCCTTCCATTTTAGTCTCACTTGTTAGCTAGGTTCTGCAGTGGTGGTAAGGAAGATGCATTTGGAGTCATGCTCTAATTAGAATATACGTTCTTTGGGGCCAGATCTATGACTTACCATGTGCTTGGACAGAACCTAGCACAATGGGGTCCCAATTCTGATCGGGGCCTTTACATGCTACCACAATTACAAAGGGAGACATGAATTCCTATTCTCGATTTGTATAGCCATCATCTAGGAGTTGAGACTGGCTAGTGATATTAAATAGCATCACTTGTAGCAGAAATACATATTACGTAGCATAAATATTTCTGCAAGCTCCATATGTCAGTTAGGAAATTAGAACTTGCTCTTTCTGCTCATGTTGAATGAAAGCCAATTTGGGTTTAGATTAATTTTCCTTGTCCAGTTAATGTGTCCAAAGCATTAGCAGTGAGTGATTTTTGTTGAGAACCCCAAGAACACAATACATCACATCACTGTAAGGTCTTCCTTCCAAGGATATTAAAAGGTTTGTTTTCATACATTTCAGTCCAGATCTGGAGCAACCTCTAAATTCTATTCCCTCCCCCTTGCCACATCCCACACTCCTATGTTATTCTCTATACTATAGCAACACCTGCACAGAAAATGTAGGACAGCAAGCACTTGTGTGCATTTCCCTATGCCATAGCTAATCTGGGATGGGGTAGAATGAAATGGGATCAACTGATTAGGAAGTTTTATAAGCCCAGGGCTATGACACCTTGAATTGTTTTAAATTTTAAAAGCACTGTTAGGAGGACGTCAAATAATTCCCCACCCGGAAGCTATGTCATGGTGTTTAAATTTTTGTCTTTGGCTGAGAAAACTAGCTTGTTTTTCCCCGACCCTTGCATTAAGGGAAGCTCTAATGTTGTAATTCCTGCATTCCTCCTCTCTGAAGAGTTCTCTCGGGAGCTGAGTGTCTGTGTTACATGGTGTGAATTAATGGAATTGGTCAGCGAATCCGTGAGCATGACTCATGAGGAACTGAAGACATGGATTCCAAGGAAGGTTGTGAATGAATCTGGGAATTGCCTCGATGAAAGACTACAGAGTAGATCTGAATGAACAATGACATGTGAATGAGCCCCACCCTGCCGCCGGCACAGACTCCACAGATATTGCTTGGAGAGCATCAAATAGTCTTGTTGGGGTGTAAATCTTCAATGCCCTGATCCATATAAGGGCAGAAAAGGGATTCAAGTCCCTCTCTCTCAGCTTCTAATTCGGGAACGCCAACCCCATTCCATGGAGCCAAGTCAGGTCTTTCAGCAGCCAGCTGTGTGCAACTGTGCTGCTTGGCTCCTGGTTTGCATAAGGCTCAGCCTCGCGCAGGATCTCATTATGGTTCTTGCGTTCTAGCTGGACTAGATGAATCAGGCCACTGGGAGAGAAAACCACCAGCTTTTAGCTTCTCTGCTGTCCTGGTGCTCTCAGAGCTGATTAATGGGATATTTATCACCTTACAAAGTGAAACACCATATTTTAAGAATCAGAGAGGTAGCCGTGTTAGTCTGGAATAGCAGAGGTAACAAAACAGGACTCTTTGTTACCATTTTTAAGCAACTGGAACTAGAGTGGCTACTGGTTTATTTACTGTTTAAAATGTCCAGTGGGACATTTTTCCTGCTGTGAAGGAAGAGATGGATTCTAGAATGAATTCAGCTTTTAAAAGGGTTGGATTTGCTTTGGGGATAAGCTATGGAGTGGATGAGGCCTTGTCTTCAGGCCCAAGCAACTGCGTTAATATATTAAATGATTGTCTTGGAAGAAAGACCAAGGGCAGAAAACCATTGCCCTATTAGAATGGGGACAGTCCCTTTCTAAAGGTGAAACTAACCTCAGTGGTGCTAGAGGCCAAATTGCTGGAGCTAGACAAGGAGAAAGCAAGAGAGTATCAGTTTCTCTGGTGCAATACAACAGGAAGACAGTTAACTTCTGCAAATGCACTACCACTGGCGCTCTTCCTTCCCAGAATGACGTACCATATGTTATAGACATTTCATTTGGCATCATTGGGCCACATTTCCTCTCCAGATGGCAAACCGAGCAGCCCCCAGACCAGTGGTTTTCTCCTTTATGTTCCTGCATTCGGGAATTCCACTCATGCCTGAGGAAACCCAGACTTCAAACCACATCAAAGTCCCAAAGACTAACAATGACAACCCAGCCCTGCCGAAAGTCCCTCTAGACCAGGGAGATGAGGAGCCAGTGTCAAATGAAAAAGCTGTGTTAATGTCTTGATCTCTAGTACAGCCCCTTGTACTGGTACTAGGTGTCAGATTATTAGGATGCTGCATTTCAAGCCAGTGTCTGCTGGTGCTCTGTAGCTAATTTAACTACTCACACTCTGTGCTGATCTTTCCTTTCAAGCCAGTTCTTTAGTAGCATATAGGTTGTTCTGTTTCTTTTATGGACAATACCTAAATAATCTGATAGAGATTAAATCAATGGGACTCTAAAGGGTTGTCATTCTATAGAACTTTACCACAAGGGATGCTTGCTTGTTCTCACAGTTCTTGTCTTTGAAATTTTCTGCTTTGCACATGACTGTCGCTGTCTCTTGATTGCCTAATATTTATTATTTGCATAGTTTCCTTGCCATTCATGCCCTTGGTTTCTTTTAGTTTTTGAAGACTGGGAAATGATCCCCCTGAATGCAATTTCAAACGCTGCTCTTTGCAGCATGCTCCATATTACAATTCACAGCAGAGATGTAATTCAATTCAGAATGGAAACATTAATGCAGCTCTCTGCCAGATGTTTGTGGATTGCGCTGATCCGTGTTTGGATACCTCGTTAAAGTAATTGCACTTTTGAAGACAACATAAGTAGCCAATATGGCTTGGATTGTAAAGAACAATGGAGACTTTGGGGATCTGTATGTAAGTTGTTATAGTTATTGTGCTGTTGACATAAAAATACTGATTGTCAAAAGGAGAACCTTCAAAAATCATAACTTTCCTCTTCTTAGAATGAAGCGGACTATTGTTCCCTCCAGTTTACTTTTAGCCATCAAATCAATGTTGTACAAGCCTCCACAAATGCAATTTTTCTCTCTTCCTTATGGCCCCAATTCAGGAAAACACACAAACACATGCTGACCTTTGAAATGTGCTTACGGCCATCCCTATAAAGTATAGCACTTACACACATGCTTAAAATTAAATCATTGGGGAGTAAGCACATGTTTACAGTCAAGTGTTTAGAGGAATTAGGATTTAAATTTTAAGATGACTGGGATAGCTGGCTTCTCCTCCCTTCATCCCCCACTCCAGATCAGAAAGCGTGGCAAGATTGGTTTTCCATTGACATATTCAGAAGGGTTCCATAGCTGGATTTCTTTGATTGGAAGGGAGGCAGGTACTAAGTGGTGAATGGCAGGATGGCTAGTGGATAACCTAGTTGAAGATCTGATGATTGAGATTGGGATTGTTTCCAGCTGGCTAATGGGATTCATTGCTTTTCTACACTAACTCTCTAGGCCATTTCCAAAGTCAGATGTATGCATTGTAAAATATCTCCTGGTTCAACACAAATTTAAGTACACGGAATAACAGGCACGTATCCCCCCAACATTTGTGTTACTTTCTCTCCATTGGTATATTCAAGTCTGATGGCCTCTCCCTTTGTATGTAAATTGTCTGCACCTTGACTCCATTGAAAAAGAAAAATGTAGCGCTCTCTTATTGAAACACCTTGTTGAGCATTAAATTCTTTTCAGATGGAGTGTTGTCTGCTGGTGGCATTTCTCTGTAGCTCTGTTGACTGATACAGACTAGAGATACCAAGTTTGGATCCAAACTTCCTCAGTATTCAGAAGCTAGGGCTATTCCAGCGGTTCTCAAACTAGTTGAGACCACGACCCCGTTTTGTGATCCGGCGGCGCGGCACGACCCCTCCGCCAAAAAGCCGCCAAATTACAAAAAAAAAACAAAAAAAAACCACACACGTGCACACACACACACACAACCCACTTGCACCCCCGTCCCCGCCGCTGGCTGGCTGCTGGGAGCACCCCAGTGCCCCGTCCCCGCCGCAGGCGGGCTGCCAGGAGCGCCCCGGTGCCCCGTCCCCGCCGCGGGCAGGCTGCCAGGAGCGCCCCCGTCCCCGCCGTGGGCGGGGGGGCTGCCAGCTGCGCGCCAGCCCCAGTCGCCGCGATTTGCGGCGCCAGGAGCTCGCGACCCCCCAGGGGGTCATGACCCCTAGTTTGAGAAATCCTGGGCTATTCGCATCTGGGCTTTGAGTCCTTATTAGCACTATCACAAGGTAGTATTGCCCGAGGCTGTGTGCTTGCCAACATTAGCAGTAGCAAATCAACACAAAGGACAGTAAGCAATGAAGCCTAAATTTACAAATGGGCTAATGATAATATGTGCAGATTGGGATTAGGGAGAACATTTTCTAAAGGGCCTAAGTGATGTGATACGTGATTTTCAAAATGATTTCAGTGCTATGGGCTGAGCAGTTGTATTTTGCAGGCTTTACCTAAACATTTAGTCAGTCCAGGTCTGGGTGCATTCCCCATCTCCTTCTCCACCCACATTGGAGATCACTCTGTGATCCAGGACCCCAAAGCAAACGTCAGGTAAAATGGCTAAGTTTTACCTGCTTCTGCACGTAAACATGTGACCCTAAAATGTATTGTATTCTTCCAATTCATAGCAGCACACACCTTCCACCACTGGACCTGGGTAACTAAAAGGGCCAGAAGTATAATTTGTTGATTTAAATAGAGCAGAAGATTGGCCTTATGGCTAATGCACTGGGGTGGGACTCAGGGAGATGTGGGTTGAATTCCAGCTCTTCTTGTGTGACCTTGGTCACATGCTTAAAGTTAAGTATGTTCTTAAGTGCTTTGTTGTATCAGGGCCTATAATTCTCTCTGCCTCCTATTTCCCATCTGTAAAATGGAGGGAATTCTGCTTTTACCTTCCTAGTGTCCTCTCTTGTCTATTTAAATTATAAGCTCTTCAGAGATTATACTGTTTGTACAGCATCTAGCAGGATGTGGTTTATCAGCTGAGGGGCCTCAGAGCTCCCGTGATATGATTGATATTGTATACTAAATGAAAACTTAGCTGCTATAGGAAACTTCACAGCCCCCAGAAGACAACTATGCAGCCTGTCTAGTGCATTGTAATGTAGGTCCTGCTCATTGCTGCCGGCTGGCATTCCAGTTTCCTGTAGATCCTCCAGGGTTTCCCTCACTTGTCTGTAACTGGCATTGTCAGTACAAGTGAGTTTCAAAGATTTCACTAATTGGCTAAATGTAGCCTTTCCTGTCAGGGTGAATTAGGGAAACCGCTTAGTCTTGGCAAGATGGAGCTGTCCTGGTCTGTGCCTGAATGCAGGGCCAGTTTCACTTCTCAGGTCAGATGCTGATGAAATGTTTCGTGATGGATTAACCAGGCACCTGCTGTGAGGGAGATTGCCCTGCTGGACTCCTGGGGTGCTGGTGACAGAGCACTGCTGGGAAGAAACTAAGATACTCCAAACAGTGCTGCAATACTGGCCGGCTGTGTTGCTGGCGGTCCAGGTTTCAGGGCTTTGAGAAGGCATGCTGGAGCTAGCAAAGAACTCCATCCATATCAGTGACTACTCCCACAGGTCCAATGCCAGGTGACTGGAAGAGGATGCAGCGGAAAGGAGGGATTACAACAAGAGATTTGAAAGACCCATTTGGCCTTATAATTGTATGGAACAGCTAGACGAGCAAATGTGTCTGCCATTGACGTTAACTCCTTGGGAAGGGCCTAAGTACTCTGCCAAACTCAGTTCTGATTCTTGTCTGTCTTTGATTCTGGACTTGCGGAGCCTAGGGAGATGGGGGTTAGGATCAGAGTGACCATATATCCCATTTTGGCCATGACAGTCCCTTTTTAAAGTCCTGTCCCGGCTGTCCCGACTTTTTTTTTTTTTCCGAAAGCCAGCGTTTCTCAAAAAAGTGGGGTGCAGTGTGGAGGAAGGGGAGGGGCAGCAAGTGGAGATGACAGACCTGTACGGGGGGGGGGGGGAGGCAGGGTTCCAGCAACCAGGCAATAGCCTCGCAGTGGAGAGGGAAGGGTGTCAGATGAGCGGCTAGGGGTGTCCCGTTTTCCCTTTGGGAAATTTGGGCACCCTAGTTAGGGTAGCAGAAAACTACCACAGAATTAGCCTATCCGGTTCATAGCAGGAGTGCCTCATGTCACTCAATGACTATTCTTTGGGCCACTTAAGGAGCTGCTGTGATGGGTCCCACTCTCCTGCGCCTGTGTTCTGTTTCAAGCAGAGTCCGGGAGTGCTAGGCCTGGAACTCTTGGAATCTCTCTGAAGGCACGCATCCAGAGTAGCTCTTCATCTGTTTCCTTGGAGAATTTCTTGTTTGTCACCTGGTTTTCTTTGCAACAGATAGGTGTTCTGGCAGGGCATCACTCTGTGCTGCCGAGAGATGCAGAATTCCCACTGCTCCATTTTCAATGTGAACTTGTAGTTTGCCCTCTCCACTATGGCTGGGGTTTGATTCACCCCTGGTCTGCTGCTGCTCCCGCTTTCAACTTCCCCAGGAAAAGAAAATAATGGTCCCGATGAGGAAAAGGACAACCCTCCACTCAGACACACTGCCTGGGGACAATTTTTGTGTCTCCATACCGATTAATTTGTAAGGAAAACAATATTGACTTTCTGCAGCACAGCAAGGCTGCTGGAGAATGCTCTGGCATTTCCGCCATCTGTAGATTAGATCCTTAGTCCATCTACTGTAACTGGTTTCTGTGCAGATTATAAGGGGACAGGGATTTGTGGAGAGATGAGCTCATGGTCCAAGGAAGACAAGGAGCTAGTTCCGACGTTGTGAGCATAATACTGAGCCTGACTGTCACAGAAAGTCATTGGGGCCAAGAATTTAACAAGACCCAAAGAGAGATTGGACATTTGTAGGGATAACAGGAATGGCCAGAGTTGTCATAACTATTACACATTGGGATGAGACCTAATGTGGGGGAGGGGTCAGATTATCCCACATCTGCTACAGCACCGTCTCTTCTTACACCTTTCTCTGAAGCCGCTGGATCGGCCATCGTGGGAGAGAGGAGACTGGATTAGATGGTCCTCGGGCCTGATCCATTCTGGCAATTCCCTATCAGGTTGGGGGCAATTCTAGGATGTTGATCATGGTGATAATTTGCAAATAACTCCCCAAGGGAGAAACATGTCTCCATCGGCCCGTCTGTCTCTTTCCGTGATCATCATGTCCCTTAGAGCAGAGAAGGTGCCTGCCCCTTTGTAGGTCTGGGTGTCTAGGATCTCCCTCCCCTTGCACCCATCCAAGCCAAGTAATGTTACTTTCATTTGCTGTGGTGGCAACTTCTCTTTCCAACATGCATCCCGCTCCATCCAGCAGAGCAGTGTGGCTCTCGGTCTGGGATCCAGCCACCTCCACAGTTCCAAGGGGTTGATTTCCCTCCGGATGTTATTTTTTTCTTTGTTTGTGCTTGTTTCTCTGGGGGATTTGGTCTGGACAGTGATGGATGGATGTGTGAAGTCAGGAGTTTGGGAAGGGGAATTCTCAGCTTAATGGGGGTTATTGTTTCCAGGCAGCCCAGAGAAGGCAAAAACTCAGTTCACAGAGCTCAGTTGACAGAGTTTGACTTAAAGCACAAGCTGCCTGGCTGCTTGTGTCTTTGTCACGTGTTTCCCCAAGTGAAGTACAAATAATGCACTGTTCCATGATCCAGAACAGTTCAAAGAGCAGAGGCGGGCTAAGGCAAAGGGAGGAAAACGGGAATCCAGTGACAGAAGGTTTGCCATTACCCCCAGGGAGGCTGTGGTGAACCTTTCTACCAATGGACTTGTATGCTGTCAGTCTTGTGTCTACACTTGGAGCTGGAGGTGTCTTTTCCAGGTTAGGTAGATGCATGGCCCCTAGCTTGGATCAAGGTAGAGCACTGAAAGCAGCAGCTTGGGCAGTGGTTGTGCTGTTCCCATTCGATGCACAGTGACAGTCTTTTCTAGAGAGCAAACTGAGTATGCTTTAAGCTGTGTCTTATGGGCATGCACTGTGGTTATTTGGTCTCTGGTCTGGTCAGCATCACTGAGTTTGCCAAACACAGTAGAAGTTTTTGCATTATTTTATATTGACAGTGTTTGCTGTAATAATTTGGCTGTGTTTCCTATACATCTGCTATTACACTGCCTCTCTTTGTGAGTCTCAGTCTCTCTCTCCTGTCATACCGTAGTTGCTTTGCTAACATATTGGCCCCTGTTATTACATTTGGCTCTGAGTTTGCATCTTGATTAAGCAAATTGGCTCCTATCTTCTCCATTTCCACTTTGGCCTGGTGTCTGAATTCCTTTCACCATAACATACACACCACAAAGCAGTGTTAGAATTATTTATACTGCAGTAGTGCCTAGAGGCCCCGTCAAGATCAGGACTCCATTGTGGACATGACATACATTCGTGTAATCTCTCGCTCGGTCTTTTTATTCCTACCTGCCACTCCTCTGCCTATTGTTTGTCAATGTACCAGAACTTACTCTTGACTAGGATAGGGATGGGGGAAGAGTTCCACTGAGATCAGCTTCAGGGCTACTCCAGGAATTTTCCACTGTATAACAAATGATGCTCTTCTGTTATACACCTGACGAATAAGCACATCTCTTTAGACCTGAGCAGGACTTCCAAGAGGAACCTACATGCTTTTGTGTAGGTTCTCAGCTAACCATGTTCAGCCTCCTCATATGTTTGAACATCTATAGATGCATGTGACTGGATTCATCCCCACTGCACCTGGCTTTGTTTCTCATGCATATACACACCTTGAAAGGTTCCCGTATACACTTTGACCTGACAGGTTTTATCAAAATGTACATAAGCACAAATGACTGGCCATATAACCGCACATGTACAACTGGTCATGCTACACACCCCTACCCATTTCCTGTATACATGAATACCTGGTCAAGTTCGTAGCCGCATTCAGTTCCCTAAGCAGCAGGTAACTATAATAAAATGCCGAAAAGATCTATTGTTAATGAGGAGCTAACCCACGGCACTTTATTAAATACATTCAATTCCAAAGTGCCTTTGTGCATCTGTTTGGTCTCCCATTGTGCATCTTATAGCTGTGATGACTTGACTGCAACAGCAACATGGCTATGGATGTGACTAACAGGGAGTGTTATTGCAAAGAGTTCAAACTGCATCGTGTAGGGGACAACGGGAGAGCTTGACTCTTCAGAAGGAAAAGCCATGATGTCAATAAATTCAGATTTCAGGGTCTGTGCCAGCACGATGACCCATTGTCATTAAGATCTGAAAATGAAGCCGTTCCTGACTTCTGGCCTGTCTTTCTCCTCTGGCTCTTATTGTGGGCTTAAGGTTGGCTAGACGGAAATAAAACTAACATAAATGCACTGCCCAATATAGGATGAGAAATGAAATAAATTGGCGGGGGTGGAGGGAGAACAAAACTAAAAAGTAGTTCCATTGAACCTGGGAATCAGCTGAAACACCCGTCTAAGCAAGACCTAAAGGAAAACGCCTTCTAAGGGGCTTCAAGAGTTCTGGCGCTAGGGTTGCTGTTGCTTTACTTTTGGGTGAGCCTTCAACGCTGAATGCAATAGGATGGATCAGGCCGTCAGGAGCCCTAGAACAGGAAATGAACCTTGACTCCAAGAGAATGTTAGAAACAGCCTAGCAAGTCCAAGCTTTAACCCCTTGGGAACCACAGCCATGCTGTGCGTACCCACCTTCCTAAGCACTCATCTGGTTGTCGAGTGCCCTCATCCCAAGGGTTAAGAGCAAGAGGAGAATTAAATATGGCTATAGAGAGAGAAATCCCCACCCACAGGCAGGGCTCCCCCCCCCATCTCCTCTTCTATGTTACTGAGTGACAAAGAGTCCTGTGGCACCTTAAAGACTAACTAAAGTATTGAAGCATAAGCTTTCGTGGGCTAATACCCACTTCGTCTTCCACTTCTTGCATCCGACGAAGTGGGTATTAGCCCACGAAAGCTTATGCTTCAATACTTTAGTTAGTCTTTAAGGTGCCACAGGACTCTTTGTCACTTCTGCAATTCCAGACTAACACGGCTACCTCTATGATTCTATGTTACTGAAGCTACTCAGGGTGAAAGGCAGGGAGGATGGATCCAATGGCTCAGACGGGCGAAGGGTAGGAGAAGTGTAGCTGTTTGGTGTTTTGGAGCAAGCCCAAGAGCTCAGCCTCCTGAGCATGCAAAGTGTGCACAGGGGAGGTGGGGGAGATCAGGCTGCACAGTGGAGGTTGGAATCAACTCCGCGTTAGCAGCAAAAGAGGTACACCTGCCGTTCACGTTTGCTATGTTACTCTCTCTTTTGGTCCCCCAGGGTGCCAGAGGTCCTGATGGACCAGTGGGGGAGCCGGGGTCAAGAGGTGTCAAGGTAAGTGCCAGTTCTGACAGGTCTGCTCTTGGGCATGCTCTGAGGCTCCCCTCTGGGCCCTGGAAAAATCAGGCTGTCTCCCACCACCATCGCCTCCTCGCTGCCTCTCGCCCTTCATGGTGCCTGATGTGACCTCAAATCAGTGTTCAATAGCTCTAGCTCCATCAGCATCAAGCACTGAGTCCAGCCAGTGCCAGTTAGCCCAGCCAGCATTCCTCTGTGCAGAGAAGAGAGCAGCGCCCCCCGCTGGTGGCAGAGCCCAGCTGCAAGAACCAATACTCGCGCCCCTCACGGCTCCTGAAAAGCAACCAGTCTGGTTTGGTATGGCACCGCCATTCCCCAGAACGCAACCACCTCGCTTCCCTGAGTCCCATTCCTAGCACATGGCTCTGCTCAGTGGGAGACCAGTGGAAATGTCTATTCCCTGGTGTCCCAAAAGCCTTTCCATTTGGGAAGAAGGGTGGGGATCCGAGGAAGACTGCTGTCTAAACTCAGCCAGGGGTGAGAAATAAAGTCTCAAAGATAATAAAGGTTCCAGCTGTTCAGTTAGAGTGAAGGGGGGATGCACGGTAGCACAGGGCTTGCTTACACACAAAGTTAAGCCACTTTACACCAGTTGCACCCCCCACCTCCAGCATGGACACAGCTGTTGCAGTATATAGGTGCTTATACCAGTATAGATTATTCCCATATGGGAAAGGGAATAAATTATGCCAGCATAAGATGCATTTCAAGCAGGATAACTGAGCCTGTGCTATAGGGGTTCTGCTGATTTAACTATGTTGGTAAAAAAAAATAATCACACCCTCTAACTAAAATAGTTACACCAGAACAAAACTTGGGTGTAGATCTGGCCTTACCATCACCCCTCCCTTAAGGATTCTGCCTGCACATTTCTAACACACACACACACACACACTCAAAGTTGTGTGTGATGTTCGCCGCCTTTACAAAGTGTGTCTCCCTGCAGTGTGGTATGCTCAGAGCAGAGATGTTCATGGAGCAGAAATTTCCCCCCTACCTCCTGGTGCAAAGGGGGTCTGGCAAATGGCCTCCTGGAATAGACCTGTCCCTCATTAAGTCTGGTTAAGAGAGTATCCAAGCCAGATGCTGACAAAGGACCTTCTTTTGAGGCAAGGCTGCTGAGAAAGAGAGGGATGTATGGTAGAGCAGCTCCTAGTCTGGGGGTTTCATTTTGGAATGTGGACGGCAGCCTAGCAAGGAGGCTGATCCAGAACAGGAGGCTAGTCCGGCTGATGAGCATTGAAATAGTGACTGACGTTTCAGTTCTCTGTCTTGCCTCCTCTCCTAATCATTCTCCTACCTTCATAAGACTTCTCCGGCATCCATGTCCTCCCAGCCCCTAGCTCAGAGGCTCCCTTGTCAGACAGAGCAGCAATTAGAAAAGGAAATAATGTTTGTGCTGCCAGCTCTTACCTGAGCAGGTGGTTTTGGTGCTATTAAGGCTCTTCCACCCCTGAATGCTTAGCACACAGCATGAAGCACCTTTGGAGTCCACGTGCCACCTGGCCTACCTATCAACATGTGGCTAATGCCCTGCCCCTTCTCCACCCACAATGACAGAGGTGAATGGAGAAACTCCCCCGCTTTGAACCCGATAAGTGGAGAGTCCCGAATCATTGGAATTTATAAGAGCAGGCAAGAGAGAAATTGGATTATGCTCCAAGCTCCACAGTGGATGGGACTATTCCCCTATGGGACGGGGACTCTAGGACACTAGCTATCCCCTTTAAATGCTGGTGGGGAACCGAAGCAAACGATTGACCCTGCGCTGGGGGATTCCAAGAGCAAGGAGGCTGGGGCATTGGGGGAGCTGGTCAGTTAAGAGTCTCCGCCGCACAGCTCATGCCGACACCAATGTGCCTTTGTCTTTTTCATTAACAGGGTCTTCCGGGGGAGCCAGGCAAACCGGGGCCCGATGGGCAGCAGGTACGTCCACTATCAGAGCTGGCACTGGATGCCAAGCTGGCACTGTGCCAAACACTACAGGGATGTACGCTCACACGTGCCTGGCTCCCAGTAAAATACAGCTTTGATCGACTTTCCTGGCCACAGCAACAGGGCATTTCAGCACGTTCCCAACCTCTAATTACTGTAACCCTCTGTTTACAGGGGAAGATGGGAGAGACTGGGGAGACAGGACCACGTGGCTTCCCAGTAAGTGCCAACCGCCTTCTATTCCGTTTTATAGCCTAGGCTTTAATGAAGGCTTTACGTTTTTTGATTCCTGCTCCAGAAGGAGAAACCTAGACAATGTCTCACAGTTCAGCCTCATGGCCACCTCTGTGTTCCTTTTATAAGGTGTTTACGAGCTGAATGTGACATGCCGGGAGGTGTGAAAAGTGGTGACGGGATAGAGCTGACCTTGATGGTTTTTATTATCCTAGGGTATCCAAGGACCTTCCGGACCCCAAGGAGGCAAAGGGGCTCCAGGCGACCCGGCAAGTGTCTTCTCATTCCCTCTTCATCTGTCCCTTTCTCTTTTCCCTCTTTTCTTCCTCTGTCTACCTCCCCCACCCCTACTCCTCCATTCTTATCTCCCCTCTCCTGCTGAGTCCTGCTTGATCAGGGAGGCACTTGTATGGGGCTGGAGGAAGGGCAAGATCAGACAGAGGCAGAAGGGAAGCACTTGATGAGATTTAGCGGCAAGGTAGAACAGAGATTGGAGTTGACTCTGGCAGTGAGGGTGGAAGAAGGGGCAAGTCTGGATTTTGAGAGAGAGCAAGGGCCTGGATCAGATTAGAGAGGGGAAAGTTAGAAAAGAGGCTGGGACCTGACTCTGACAGAGAATTGCAGGAGAAATCAAGAGCGAGTCTGGCAGGGAAGGTGGAAGAAAGAGGTCAGAATGGAGATTTGGAAGAGGCACTGGAAAGGAAAGATGGTTTGTGTGGTCAAGACATTGCACTGGAACTCAGGAGACCCAAGTTCAATTCTTCACTCCATCACAGACTCCCTGGGTAAACCTGGGCAGTGACTCAGTTCCCAGTCTGGGTTACCTGTGGTGGTGATACTTCCTTTTTGCCACCCTTTCTTTGTCTAGGCTATTTAGACTGTAAGCTCTACAGGGCCGGAGTGTCTAGGTAGAGCATGTAACACAATAGGGCCCTGACCTTGGGGGCAGTACATGCTAGTGCAATGATGATAGTAATGAGGCCAGATGCTTGCAAGGAGGGGTGGAGGAACTAACTGTCTTAGGACTGAAGGAGGTTCCATGTTAGGCTGCTCAGGAAGAGCCTGTTAGAGGATGATCCCTGACTGATTTGTGTCTGGGAGGATGGACTGGATCTGGTTATGTTACTAGGAGGGGTGGAGGGAGTCAATTGGGAACCACGAGAAAAGGCAGAAAGAGGATGGAGGGGTTGAAGTAGGGGTCAGGCCAGGCCGATGGAATAGAAGGGGGCTGTGATGGGCGAGGGTTAGACTGTGGTGACTGAAGGAGGGACATGCTGCGGGCTCTGAGAGTGTGGGGGTGGGCTCAGGCTGTGTCAGAGCGGACTAGAGAAGGGAACTATTCAGACATGCTAAGGTTGCCAACTATTGTCAGTTCAGCTTCAACACTGCAGCTCTGACCCCCAGCCATCCAGACACAGGGACGGTTTCTGATCATTTGCTTGCTGCTGTTCAAGCACTTGGAGCTGCCCGTTTCTGGTCTTTTGACCTCTTCTCCCATGCCTGTGTAGTTCCCATGTGATGTGGGAGGACACTAGGGAGTGTTGTGTTCTTCAGAATTGACAATGTTGCATGAAAGGGCCCTGTGTGTCTGTCTTGCAGGGACCCCAGGGATCACAGGGGCCAGCTGGACCTTTAGGAGAAATGGGACATAAGGTAGAGTATGATCTTTGCTTTCGTCTCGACAGTAAACCCCTCTTCTGCCCTATGCCCCCCTCACTCACCTAGACCTGCACAGCTGAGCGAGGGGCAGTCAGGCTTGGTCTGCTGTCAGAAACTCCTGAGGAAAAAGGACAATGGAGGTTTTTGTGTCTTCTGAGTTTTAATGTCGGCATTAAGAGTGCAGGAGAAAAGCTCCAAATATAGGCCCCATCTATAGTCCAGACAGAACCGTACTGGGCTGAACCAGGCTCTGACCTGATTACAGGTGATGCAGTTCAATACATCCACACACCATCATTTATCCCGGCAGCAGGGTTTGTCAACCTCTCATACCTTCCACCCTATAGCTCCCAGAGCATTCTGGGAAAATCTAGGCAACTAACCCACAGAGCTTCAACTTGGCACCAATAGTTAGGCATTTTTCCCCAGATGCAATGCATTTTGGCCTGGCCTCCTGCCCAGAGACCTGAGAGGCAGGAGGTTGGTTTACCCTGTTACACGGATGGGCAGTTCCACCTCTACAGCAGGAGTATTTTAAAGCTGGCTGCAGTCTGAGAATGGTCACAACCCCATTCACGCTTTAGGAACCAGGGCACAGATCCTCAAAGGCATTTATGCATCTAACTCCCATTGAAATAAGTGGAAGTTAGGCACCTAACTCCCTCTGAGCATCTGGGCCTATATGTTAACTCTATTGTGTATAGAATCATCCATGTTACAAACTCAGTAATACTCTGTAGCGAAGAAGGCCCCAAGTCTCGTTCCCTTCGCACCCCAGGTTGCTACTGTCTCTGGCTGGCAATCAGATTATTCAGCCCAGTCTCGATATTTTCTGATTCTCAAATGCAGTCTCGCCACTGCCAGGGGGTGGAAGAAATGCCTTTGCTTTAGAACTGCATGCTTTTTGCATCATTGTTACAATTAGGCAAAAGTGATACTTTCCAACAAAATGAAAGGAATAATTACTGATTATTTGTGCCCAGGTTTAGGAGCACAGGAGGGCAGAAGCTTACTCAGTAGAGTTTCCTCTAGCCCTCCGAGCACCTGGAAACTCTCCTTCAATTCTTTCCATCACAGCTGATCATCGCAGACTAGATCACCCACTTCTAGCTCCTTTCAGTGTGTCTGGGATTGCAATATAGTCAAGATGTTCACTTGGTCTCAAAAGTAGCAGCTAAGGTACCTTTTAGTAAAGCGGTTCTCAAACTTGTTGAGACCGCGACCCCTTTTTGTGCTCCGGCGACCCCTCGCGACCCCTCCGCGGAAAAGCCGCAGAATTTTTTTTTAAAAAAAAAACGCCAAACAACCCCCCCCCCCCCCGCCAGGCTGCCGGCTGCACCCTGGCTCCTGGTCCCTGCAGCTGCCGGCGGGCTGCCGGGTGCGCACCGTCTCCGCCGTGGGCAGGCTGCCGGGTGTGCGCCAGCCCCCCTGCTGGGGGGACTGGGAGCTGCCGCACAGCCGGGAGCCCACCTGCGACGGGGACTGGGGGCCGGGCTGCCGGCTGCGCCCCAGCCCTAGTCGCCGCGAGTTGTGGCAGCAGGAGATCGCGACCCCCCGGAGAGCGCTCGGTGACCCCCCCGGGGGGTCGCGACCCCCAGTTTGAGAAACCCTGTTTTAGTACAACCCACTGCAAAATTTATGAGTTCTGAGGTTTTCCAGTCTCCTGCCTGCCAGACTGGATGGAGTGAGCTCTCAGCGTGGTAAACCACACTAGGGATCTGGAAAGTTGCTAGACTTCTACTGAGCGGCCCTGAGCCTTGCTTGTTCTGACAGCACAGAGCTCCATATGTTAGGCTCTTGGAGGAGATACAGCCTTTCTCTTGCACTGGAACCACTGGAAAAACCCAGGCAGTATTTCTGCTTTCACTGGAACTTGCTTTTTCGCATTGCATGACTTGCCCAATTGTTCCGAAACCTAACATGCACCCAGTCACCGCTACCTCCAGTTTGGAAAACTGGAAACCTCCGACAGCTTCTGCAATTATGAGCTCTTGTTTCCTTTATAGCTAGCTGCGGAGAAGAGGGAGATAGTGGTCTGTGGCCTGGAAAGCTAATACAATAAATAAATAAAAAACCCTTCAAACCCGGCAAGACCAGCTTTGCTGTGTCACCTTTGGTCTTATTTAATAGAGTCCCACTGCCTGCGCTGGCAGGAAATCGATGCAAAAAATACGATTAAAGTTATCCTTTCCCCTAATCCCAGTACCAGTGGGTGGTTTGTGCAATTGACCAGCCAAGGGGCTAGACACACCCTGACAGGGTCATAGGGAGAGAGCTCAAGGAGGAATATTCTCTCTCAGATCCCACTCCACCTTACTCTTCATCGCTTTCCAGTGAAACAGTTTAATCTTTCCAGGCTCACTGGGAGAAGCTGGTTCAGTTGTACCCTCGTGCTCTGATAAGGGACCTATTATCCTGTCCTCCAGCTCCTTTGTTTCGTCTAATGTTTTTTAAATGTACAATTTAATGATCCAGGTGAAGTTCCAATCCGGATCCAACCTTTATGCAAAGTCTGGGATAGTCAGCCCATCACAGAGCCAGAGAAAAGGGGGTGGATGCAAAGGTCAGATCTGAATGTATGCAAAATTATTCACGGGAGTTTGGACCTGGGATTCCATCTTAGCTCACTCCTCGCACACAGCTGCTGTTTTTAATTCCCTTTCCTCCATGAGCTAACTGCCCTTGGGTGTCCTCATTATACAGATGTGCATGGCACGTTATGGACAAATAGGAGACCCGATCCCTGCCCCCCACAGACTTTAGGCCTTGTCCACATATTCAAGTTATGCCACTTGTATAGTTAAAGTGCTACAACACCTCCCTTCACCAGTGTGGGTGCAGTTGTCCCAGTATAAAGGTGCTTCTAGTGGTATAGCTGTTCCCATAGAGGAATAAGCTCCACCTGTCTATAAGGTACCTTAATATTGATATAATTGCATCCACATTAGAAGTTGACCATAACTGAAACAGTTACACTAGTACAAAAACTGGGCATAGATTAGGCCTTAGAATCTGAGTTAAAGACCGAACCAAGTGGTAGAGAAAGGAAAGTATTAAGTTCTTGAAGTTATTTGACCCATTGTGTTAATGTCTTTATTTAACCCTTTTATACTTATTTTAAGTATTTTGTGTTCTTTCTTTCCTTCCTTTTTTTCTTTTAACTAGCATGGGGTAGAGATCCACACTGGGAACCCAAAGCCTGGAGGAGGTAGAGCGAGGGGAGGGAGTTCGAGCGAGACTGCCTGGCAGTCAGGGTCAGAGGGTTCATTGCAGGCTTCAGGAAGGGAAAGAAAGGCATGAGAGAAAACAAAAAGCCCCCGAGGGAGTGGGACACAATGGGGTACTTGGCCTTTTCTTTGGCTCTGTGTACCCTGAGCCAGCTCCAGGGAGGTAATTACACTGTGACCAGGGCTCCTCTATCCCCTAAGTGCTCGGCTAAAGGAATTCGCTCTTTGATCTTGCTCTACACGGAGTAACAATGGCCTTCCCCTTCCTCCAGGGACCGCCTGGCTCAATGGGACAACCTGGCCTTCCAGGGGAACCTGGCATGAAGGTAAGAAAAACACTTAATGCAAGTTCTCTGTCGGAGCGGAGAGAGAACAGAAACTTTTGTTCCTACCAAGAGTCTGCTGTTACCGTGGAGTCCCAGAGGACCCGCAGTGCTCTTGAATAAGGTATCATGTGAAGAGGCATGGGAGCAGTCTGCCTGGTTACAGTGGGCAAGGTCAGAGTGCTAAAGATAGATACTATAGACAGGTGTATTCAGGGTGGGGAGCTGCTGGGTGACCCCACATCAGCTGCTCTTTACATGTGTCTCAGTTATAGAGCTCTCTAGTGAGGGGAGAGAATACTTTAACCCTTTGGTTATACAATGCCAGTGCCTCAAGTCCCCTGTGTGGGGCGCTAGAGATCTCGGGTAAAGAGGCTCAAATGCAGGAAGATTCAGCCTCTGTTTTGGGCATGCAGGGAAACAAGGGAAGGGAGACCCTGACTCGAGAGCTCAGGAAAGGGTCTCAATAAAAACCCAGCTAACCAGTCAGTTGATTCACAGGCAGGAGCTGGGCTGAGGGAGCATTGATACAAAACCTGCAAGAGGATCCCCAGGGACCCAGAGTCAGGGTGTAACCTAGGGTAGGTCTTCACTACCCGCCGAATCGGCGGGTAGCCATCGATCTTCTGGTGATCGATTTCTCACGTCTTATGAAGACGTGAGAAATCGATCGCTCGCGGCACCCCCGTCGACTCCGGAACTCCAGCTTGCCGGGAGGCGCAAGCTGGAGTCGACGGGGGAGCGCGCCGCCGACTGCCACCGTCGTGAGGATGAGCGGTAAGTCGGCTGCAGATACACAAACTTCAGTTGCGTATCTGCAGTCGATTTCCCCCCCCCTCCCCCCCCCGTAGTGAAGACCAGCCCTTAGTCTGGAAACAAGAACAGTCTCTGAATGGGACAGCCCAGGAATAGAAATGCCTTAAAACAAGAGTCCCTCCCCTCCGCCTCCAGGGTTCCCAACGCTGGGCTTAAAATGATGAGTGCCCAAAATGGGGGCTAGATTCTGCTAATGCTGATATGAAGTTCTCTTCTTTCTTTCTTTTTTTTTTTAAAGACTGCTCCGCAAGAATTTTAATTTAGCCCACACATCAATTAACTAGCTGTCATTTTGAATCAATCCAGCACAAGGCGCAATGTCATGTGGAGTGTCCTGGAGCTGTGAACGCACCTTCTCTCCCGGATGAGGAGGAGTGTAATTTTTCTCTGTTGATTTCAATAAGAATTCTGTGCGGCAGAGCTCACAAGTTTTCCATTCAAGTTTTGAAGGGTTGCCACTGTGCCAGGGAGCTGTGAACAGCCTGTATTTTGGGATTAAATGCAATTTCCTCGCTGCCATTCTTCTCCCCGCCCCCGTTTCTTGCCATGTTTTCTTTGGCAAGCCTTCCGACACATCACTCGAGCGACTGTGTCCTTGGAGTCCTGCTACTCCTCTAACATTTCAGCTACGCTGCTTCTGCCTGCCACTCAGCTCCCTAATTACCTGGCCCGGGAACAGAATGCCATTGATCCGCTCCAGTTGCTGGCATCCCCCTGTGCAGGATTTACAGTAGCAGATCTTCTCCGGCTCCCATCGCAAGCGGGCAGGCGGGCGGTTGCACGTATTTTCTGGACAGGCTGCTCAGCTGAGACTGGCTGATGAGGAAGACTTGGCTGAGCTTGAATGTATTGTTTGAAATGGTGGTTCCTGAGAGCAGGCTTTTGAACGCCTGGAGAATATCCTAGCACCTGGCCCAGGTTGAGAAATGGGAGGGAAGGAAGAAAGGAGCATAGTATGCTGATAATGCAGATAATGATAGCTCCTACTTAACCACTTTCAGTGCAATGAGTCCTTGCCTTGGTTCAGAGCATGGGAGGTTCTGGTTGCTCTCTCTCCAACGTTGGAGGTATTTAGATGTTCTAGGAATCTCCAAATGGTAGTTGCTCCCTTGGTAAACATTCAAGGACTCGCTGAACAATAGTTGCATTCAGATGTATAATCTAAAGCTGTAAGGTGGTGAAGGAGGAGCACATCACTGGGATACAGTTGCGTCCTTGGCCAAAATTTCTTACACCTTCCACATCCTTTATTGTTGTGATTGAATGCTGGCCTCCCCAGAAGTGACTGCATCTCAGTGTGGTCATGTGCATATATAGCTCAAAAATGACTCTGTAGTGAAAGGCAGGTGAACATAATACTATGTCACTGGCAGCAATACCAATTCTTAACTTTTAGAACAAGGCTTGGAGTTTCAGAATGAGGTGAATGGGATGGGGAAGGAAATGAAAGTTCCCTGCCCATTGCAAAACAAACAAATTGATCTGGATCCAATGTCCCACAGCTGCAAACTGCAGCCTCCTTCTATTTAGCACTTCACCAAAATATATCGACATAACCGCCAACTCCAATACTATGTCCAGTTCGCTCCTTTCTATGCTGTCCATAATCTTGATATTGCTCAGCACCCCTCAGTCATGCCAAAGATCATACTGCTGTTTGCTGGGACGCATCTCTTTCTCATCATTCCAGTTGCACATTTCTTATGAGCACTACTATGCCCTGGGTTCTGGTGGTGGTGCTTTCCCAGAACCATTATGCTTATGCTTAGCATATAACTTATAGTTATACTGCTATAACTATAACGTTCCTGTTATGCTTATAATCTCAGAACCATCCTCGCACCCAGAGATTAGACAGCCACGTTTGAACAGGACCAGAGAAAGGAAGAGTCAAAATGCAGGAAGAAATGAAAGTGGGGAGGGGGGTGAGGGAGGGGATAAATTAACTTCATCCTATGCTTTTAACGCGGTCACCAGCTTGAGTCTGTGCCTCTCTGTTTTTAGGGTGATCTTGGACAGCTGGGGGTACCAGGAGAACAAGGCCTCATTGGTCAAAGAGTAAGTAGAGTCAGCTTCATATTGGAGTCCTCTTCATTATGTGTATGTGGAGGGCTAAGCAGATGAACTGTGGCTTCTCGACCAAACTGGGTGTATAAATGGACAATGCACTGTTCCCTCAGCGAGGGGAAGGGAAACTTCCAGCCTTTGGAAGGGCCAGTGTGCATCTGCAGTGAGTGAGCTGGTAGGAGCCTGGGGCAGCCGATCATGGATTCGATCTTACCCTTGGACTTGTGAGCCCATGGACATGTGATCGTGGCATGAATGTGGCACTGCAAAAGGAAGGAGAGCCTTGGCGTGAAGGCATTATACTGGGACTCAGGAGCTCTGGGTTCAATTCTCAGCTCGGCTATGGACTTAGAAGGATCAAGTGACTTGCCCAACGGTGTCTCAGTTCCCAGTCTGCAAAGTCGGGGGAAAATACTAACCTTCCTTCCAGGGGTGTCGTGAGCATAAGTTCGTCAGTATGCATGAGTTACTCTGATCCCACAGTGACGAGAGCCAGATAAGAACTGAGATCTGTTTGAGAGATGTCCAGATGAAACCGAAAGATCACAAGGGACTTCTTTTTCACAGAGTAGAGGATTAGCCCAATATCCTGGCCGTTTAGTCGCTCAGTAAAACCAGACAGCTGCATCTGAGCTACCAATGAGCCCCACTTGCCCACAGGGTGATGGCACAACTGGACAGGCTGCTTTGCAAAGTTCTTTTCAGGAGGAATATGAAAGGGGCTATGTAAAAACAAGCCTATTCTGTTCACAAGTTCTTCACGACTTGGGTATGTGTAACCTAGAAGTGGCAGGAAAGGACTCTCGCTGAAGGCCAGCATTAACAAGGAAAACACTGGGTACAGTATGCATAAGTGGGGAGGGAGCCAGAGCTGGGATGAATGCAGAGATTGAACCAGAAGCGTGTTTCTGAGGTTAGTTGTTGGAGCAATATGGAAATGTCCAAGATTGCATGAACACAGAGACTGAATTCCCTGCTCCACCCAGGGGAGAGCGGACTTTCCTTGGGTCAGAGATGGGGACTGTTGAAGGAAAGCCTGGAACAGAATGAAGAAAGGAGTCGTATTCTCACTCCAGTGGGGGCTTGTTCCTCTTGATCAATTTTGAAATACTGAGCAGGATGGGGCGACTTCATAGCAGTCCTAAAAGATGGTGATATAAACAAAGAATATTGGCTCACGTGTGGCAGTACAGATCTCCACCCTACACCAAGAATATCAGCACAGAAAACCCTCAACATTCACCTCACATTGTTGCCAGGGGAAGTCATTCCTCCTCTGAAGGGTGTTGGCTGCAAAAAGCATGAGAAAAAGGGATGGTGGAAGAGACTGCCTGAAGTCTAACATGTATTTGGGCATAAGCTTTTGTAGGCTAAAACCCACTTCATCAGATGTATCTAATGAAGTGGGGTTTAGTCCACAAAAGCTTATGCCCAGATAAATGTATTAGTCGCTAAGGTGCCACAAGTACTCCTCATTGGTTTTGCTGATAAAGACTAACACGGTTACGACTCTGAAACCTGTCCTAAGTCTTTTTGTCTGTCTCTCTTGCAGGGAGAGCCAGGCCTGGAAGGGGACAGTGGCCCATCTGGGCCAGACGGAGTTAAGGTAAAGATTCTGTGGTGGTTTTTTTTGTTGGTTAGGTTTTCTTCTTTCAAATTTAGCCACTTTCAGACCATGCTCCTTCCACCTCTGCAGACAGGCAAGGGAAGCAAGTATTGTCACATAAGCTACCCTTTTCATCTGACCCCAGATCCCTTTCCCACCCCCCAAAGACATTTTCAACAATCCTCTGTCCTACCCCACACAGTGGCTACAGTAGGAGGAACAATCCCAGTGTTCTCCTGGGTGATCCCAAGCAGTGTGTCACATCTCTTCGTATCACCTTCTGGGTTCATTTTGTTTCTTAGAGGCCCCATGTGACACATCCCCCCACTTCCAGTTTAGGATTTGTATCAATGAGCTGTAACCTCCTTGGTCCAAGGACTCTTGGAGCTTGTCATTGTATCCCCCAGATCAGATGCCTTTCTCCCAGACTGTGTAGCAATCCTAATTTCTATCCTTGTGTAGCCTGTCCGTCTGCACAGGCCAACAGTTTCATGCCACAGAAAGTAAAACAGGCCAATCCCACAACAAAGTCTTGCGGTTTATTGCTTCATTCTAGTTAAGCTATTTGCTGTGCTTCTTTATTTTTGTTTATCATTGGATGTCAGATCAAATTGTCCTTCCTTATATGATTTTTCTTCTGCCATCACTTGCTGCTTCATCTCCAAGTGGTCTTGAAAACTTCCAGTTCCTCCCAGCCCAAGTGTTTCTCTGGACAATGGAACTGTTGCTATTCATTGCACAAATATTTGTTTAACCACAAAAGTCTGCTCTTACTAATGCAAGTGTAAATCAGGAGCAACTCCACCAAGGTCAGTTGGGTTACATGAGTGTAAAACTGTGGTGAGAACAGAATTGGGCCCTTATTATTATGCCTATAAAATGCTATGCACCAATTGTGAGAGTGGCAACTTGGTGCAAGTTTTTGCATCTAGTGCTATAACCGCTGATCTTTCATGGGGGTAACATGCTGCTGCTCTGTGGTGTGTTCTTTCAGGACCTGGGGTGCTTCCCATAGCCTCTCCTGACCGCCTTGTCAAAATACCCCTTTTGGAGCTTAATAGACGAGTCAGAAGACTCTTTCAGATCTCAGCTGCCTGTCTCATACCCTTATCCCAGACCCAGGAATTTCCATGTGGGAGATTCCTGCTCAGTTCATTGTGGGGAGAAGCAAAAAGTTCAAACCATCCTGTCTTGTGGCTAAGGGCCTATCTCTATGGCTAAGGGAGTTTTTAAAACAATCTGTTGCATTAAATGTCAAGAGCTTTATGATTCAGCTTCCTTCAGCTTTTTGCTTTCAGCCTCTGATCCTCCCTTTTTCTTTCTTCAAGAGTCGTACACAATGATCAATGTTTGTTGGTACTGAAAAGCAAATATATTCCACTCTTCTGCAGGGAGACAAAGGAGAGCAAGGCCCAGAAGGAGAGAGAGGAGAAAAAGGCACCGAAGGACTGAAGGGAAAGGAAGGGCCTCCTGGATATCCCGGAATCACAGGTGTCCGAGTGAGTTTGAGAAACCAGTCTGTCTGTCTTTGTCTGCCTGTCCTTGTGTTTCTTTCCGCATAGGTGGTTAATGTTCCTCCCCAACAAATTGCAGTTGGTATGTTTCAAGTAGTGAATTGTCCTTGGAATAAGTATTAGGCCAGCAGTAATTTCTGCACACTGGTGATACGTTTTCTCATGCATTGGGTTTTGAATCTGCAATAATGTTCCTTTCCAAACCGAGTGGTGAAAAGCATTTGTGCAGGCAATCACTCCAAACATTTGCACATAAAATGATTGTCATCTTGGTGATCAGTGGGGACTGAACCCAGCAGGACCTGCCAGCACTACAAATATGACCCTTTATAACTTGAGCTAAAGAACTGAAATCAGTGGGAGGCTATCCAGTGGGTTTGGATCAGGCGCTAAGCCGCTGTATTTGACAACGTGTCCTTTGTGGATCAGATTCTGCGTGAGATGTGTAGTGTGCATTAAGCAGTCAGTTACAAATCTACAAGTTTAAGAGACAGTCCTCTCTTCTGATAACCAGGAGCAGATCACTGCTGCTTTATTAGAATCAGCTACTGCGCTTGCATTGTAGGTAATCTGAAAAGACTGGCTCCAAGGGGTCTCATGTATCAAGAGGGCAAGAGAGAACCCACATTGTGTGCTTTTGGGGCCTCTGCTTCATTTAAGTCCAGCAGGAAATAAACACTCGCTTTCTTATAGAAAGACAACTCCGAGGAGCATCCCATCTCCTTAGCCTGAAGGGGGTAGTCAGTGGCTGTAGATGCTGTAAAATTACAATAGGACACAGCACACACATTGCACCAAAGTCTATCAATAGTAAAGGGGCTATGACTGGAATTTCATCGTAATAGGCTAAATTAGTACTTAGAAAGGCTCAAGCACCATTTGAGAAGACAGTTGCCATGGAGTGTAATGGAATTTTCTATGGAATGTTCCGTTGTCACTGTTCAGGGAAGGAAGTTTCCTTAAATATACGAGTTTTGGGTCACCTTAAAGTGTGTTACTATTGCAACTCCGGCACACAGGGAAGGAGTTGGATCAATGGCTAGGGTTCTAGTGTGGGACTTGCAACCCAGGGTAATGTCTCTGCTCTGTCATAGACTTTCTCTTTGACTGTGAGCAAGTTACTCAGCCTATGTCTACACTCAAAAAAATTCCTGCAGCAGCGAGTCAGAGTCAGGTCAACTGACCCAGACTTCTGGGCCTTGCACTATGGGGCTAATAGCAGCAGCTTTGATGTTCCTGTTCAGGTTGGAGCTGAGCTCTGAGATCCCGCCCTTGCCAGATTTCAGAAACCCAGCATAAACTGCTCAGCGGCTGCTTGTTAGTCTCGACTGATTTGTAAGTGAAATCAGACCCTCTTGTTTATAGGAAAAGGAGGGTTTGTCAACCAGACTCCCAGAGTGAACTTTTCAGAGATCAAAGCCCTTTTGGGGAGCAGGCAACTTCTGAATTATCTTTCCTTAGAAAGAGAGCCCAGCCCTTCTCAGTAATACTTTAGTTCCCAGTTGGTCTCTCTTGCTTAAACATAATGTAAGTCTGGCTCTTTATGCAGCCAGAAAGTATATTTCATAGTGTTGGATCCATCACTCACCACGCCTCTCTACTGAGCTGGGACTCCTGTAGGTGTGTGATCCATGTTCTCTGCTGTGGAAAGAATTGAGGGCTGAGTATCTGAAGACTGGTCCTGTAATCCCTCCATAAGAGGATAGGATGAAACCGTGGAGTCAGATATCGATGATCCTGGATGGCTGCTATCTTAATAGTTTGTTGAAATGTGTTCTCCTTTCTCCTTCTATGCTTGAGGCAGGCTAAAAGAGCAGCAGGAAGCTAATGGGGTGGGCGGGGGGGATAGCCTGGATTTATGTTACTATTTTGTATTGAGGTTGGGAATTAGGCATTGTGTTGACTGGAAACTAGAAATATTGGCTTAATACCATGTTATTATACAGCACCATAAATATGCTGGATGCTTTACAGAAAAATAAGGCCACAGCCCTGCCCCAAAGACCTTGCAGTCTAAACCTCTGATCTACAACAGATCCCTGCATCCACACTGAGCTCACTGCAGGACTGGGTCCTGTGGGCTCCATCCTGTCACCCCTGACTCATCTGAGTAGTCTCAGGGCCAGGGTACTGTAAACCCACTGGCAACTAAGTTAAGACACAACCTGACAAGGGATGGTAAAATATATTGCAGCACCATTTGCAGCTGTGGGCGGGCACTGCTTATTGTTCAACTTTGCTTATTGCCTGCTGTGCTCTGTATTCTTGGCAGGTTTACTTTGTTTATTTTGTGCAGGCTTAAGAACCAATAAAAATCACACAGCTGTATTAAGTTCTGTAGTATAACATATAGAATAGAACAGATTCCAGAGCTTGTTTTCTGCCAAATTGTGCCTGGGAATATGGTGCCTTTTTCTGTTTGTTTGGGGGAGAGGGGCTTGTTTGGTTGGGTAGTTTTGGGTTTTGTTGGGTTTTTTTCTTTTTAAGTCTGATACAGCCAAAATGCCTGCTCAGAATCACTTTCCTTTTATCTTCATTTACTATAGAACACTATATCACCTTCTAATATATTTAATACACATTTCTGATAGCCTGATCTTTTAAAACTACATGGCTTTATAACCAGCCCAAACTAAACCCCAGATATGAAATCTCTCTTTGCCAGACTCTTCACCCCTTCTCACTGTATAGGCTAATATTCCGGCACCCAATGCGGTAAGGTTAAAAATGTAGATTCTCTGATGGAAGGGAGACCAGTTTTATCTTTTGCAACATTGTGTGCAAGCCTTTTGTATTAACTTCCCACACAGAAAATGTATAGATACTATTAAGAGCTCCTCAGCTGTCTGCCAAAATACAGTTTGAAGAGTCAGAAATTTAACTCACCAGAGATAACTGTGATCTAACTTCAAATCCTCTGCTTGAAAGGGAGAAATATAAACAGTCAACCCTTCCACTAGGGGGGAGCTGTGGCAAAAGCCACCGCAGACACAGTCAGCCAAAGAATACCGGAATCGAAAGGACATTTGAAAGTTCTTATATAAAGACAATGAAAATTCCATCAGGAACGCTAACGTAGGGGCAGAACCCGAATCCTGGCTCAGGCAAACGCTTCCTAAGAATTCCTTGAAAATTCTGCCTGCACGAGGACTAGATAAAAATTGAATGAGATCCTCAAGATTTGGCCCCTAATGCAGCATCTGTGATTTCATCCATATTCGTCAAATAAGCTTCCTGTGACGGGGGGGGGGGGGAGGAGTATGTGTAACAAACACACATCTATACATAATGTATGTGGTGTATTGTATAAACATATTGCAGGGGGCGGGTATGTGGCATGTATGAAGAGTGTGTACATAACACATATGCACAAACACCCATATGTGCATATGATATGGTATGTATTGTATATACATAGCGGGTATCCCAATTAATAATCTAGATAGATGTTGTTAAGCAGATCTCATCCATAGCTGCTGCATCTTCAGCAGGATTCTAGTGGGTTATCAGGCAGTAGTCCCAACAATGTTTCAGTTCATACCTTTCATCCACAGTCTTGCATTTGGTCAGATTGAGAACAGTAATTTAAGCACCAAGAGTTACAAAAAATCCCATTTGTCTAAATGAAACCCAGGATTGTTGGGGAGTTTTCACTCCCCTTTCTCTTAACGAAAGAGATCCAGGAAACAATCAGGATCTGCCCTGTAGTCGTATTACCTGTGCCAGAAACTTGAGACAGAGCTGGGACTGGGCACTCCTTAAATTTTATCTGATATTCGTGGAGGTTGGTTCAGATTTAGTGTCCATTATAACTAAGTGATAAAGCCCGTCAGCGGCTCCTGTTTCCAGATAACTTTCTTTAAGACCATCAGTACGTATATTTTGATTTTTAGCTTGATTTGTAAAAGAACTCAGTATTTCTATTTACGAGCATTCTTAAGAAAATTTAGAGAATAAGATTATTTTCTGTTATTATTGATTTGTTTATTTTGAACCCAAATTAAAACTTTTGTGCATGGATTCAGCCCCAGGGACAGGTGTTGGCTGACAGCCCAAAGAGTGAAGTTCTCTATTTAGCCACAGAACAGGTAGACACAGGGAGCAGTGGCAGGGAAAGTTCCTCGCCACACATGCTGTTTTGCATGGGCCTCAACCCTGATCCTGGAAAGACCACATACAGGAATGACAAGGGATGTTGGTCTCTATGGGCCATGCAGTTCTCAGCCTCCCAGCTAAGATTGTAAACAAAGAGGGTCCTTGGAGGTCAACCATGATGGTGAGTTCATAGATCAGAAGGAACCATTAAAGCACCTAGTGTGATCTGTTGCATAACACAGGTGATAGGCTTTCATCCTGTAATTCCTGCATCAACCTCATATCTTGTGATTAAGAATCTAGGGCAGGAGTGGGCAAACGTTTTGGCCCAAGGGCCACATTGGGGTTCAGAATTGTACAGAGGGCTGGGTAGGGAAGGCTGTGCCTTCCCAAACAACCTGGCCCCGGCCCCTATCCCACCCCCTCCCACTTCCAACCCCCTGACTACCTGCCTTAGAACTCCCATCCCATCCAACCCCCATCCACTCCTTGTCCCCTGACTACCCCTCCCTGGCTTGTTTGATCTGCAAGGAACGGACACTGGAACTCCTGTGTGACAACAGAGAGAATTAGACTTTGAGCCTCAGCAGTTCAAAGGGTGGCTAGAGATGAGGGTCCCTAGTAACTGGTCCAAGTCCAGTGATCAGGCTCTCTGAGCAGGGCAGATGCTGGAGGAATAGAGTCCAGAGTCTCATTGTGTTCTATGTGCGAGTGAGGTCGTGGGAGAGCCTGTCGGCGGCTAACAGGGAGGTAGGAGGATCCCATCACACTGGCTAGTGTGAATTCAGGGATGAGGCACTTGGGTTGCCACTGCAAGAGGAGGGATGTGGTATGCTAGTGTTGAGGGCAAGTTCACCTGCCATGTGTACATCTCACTTCCTGGAGCAGGGAATGACACTGCCCAGGGGGTAATGTGCACGTCATCAGAATCCCAGCTGCTTGTTCCGTCCTCTTCCTTGTAACTGAGGATGGTCTCAACCAAAGGTTGAAGTCACCATTATATAACCAGGAACGGCAGCAGCTTGCCAGGTGTTGGACATGAGCAGCCAGCAGCTGAGAGCAGCCCATCTCCTCTAATATGTTCCTATTTAAGCCTCCTCTCTCTCCATTCTACAAAGAATCCAGCATTTCAGCCTCTTCCCTCTGAGAACAGCTAATCAGCTTGTGGCTGTGTGGAAGGGCCAAGCCACTGGCAGGAGCGTGGTGGTGGATTTCCAGCTGCTCTCCAGAGCTGAGCACTGTGGTTTTCGTAATGTGCTGCTCTTCTTACAAGTTGGATATCTGATAGCAGGGGTTTTACAGTTCCAGGAAAGTAACCGTAGAGCCCGTAGGTAATGAAATACAACATGATCTGAAACAAGAAAATCCCTCGTTTTATGCCAAGATTGGGAGCTAAAGCCTCGCTTTTTTATATATCTTCACTTTGAACCTGAAATCACATCTGCGGCATCATTTGCAGCCCACATCTGGGGTCAGAACGCCCTTGAGCCAGACCCTCAGCGGGTGTAAATCAGCATTGCTCCATTACACCAGCTGAAGGTCTGGCTCTCTATGTGTTTACTGCTGCTTGTCAGCATGGCCCAGGCCATCTGCGCAGCCAAGCAGACCAGAGCCACTCTAAGGACTGGCAAATAGCTTTTTTTAGTTAATATAATAGCATGACAAGGCCCGAGAGCCCTCCATGTATTCCAGAAACCAGACATCTACCTCTCCGTGGCTAGACCTGGCACAAGTGTGTAGTGCAGAGTAACAAACCAGGGCTGGGGACTGAAGCTATGATCGGTTTCCTGGTGGGAATACAGCAAACTCAGCCCATTGCAGAGGGACAATACAATACCTATGCGCCCCACTTGAATCTTCTTTTGTAGCTTTAAGTGGGACTTAAATGGTGCCTTGGTTTTGTTCCTAGCCTTCTGCATGGGGCTGAATTTCACTCTCTAAGGACAGCCATTTGATCATCAGAAAGGGACATATCTTTGAGCAGCGAGAGCTCATGCTAAGGGAGTTTGTCCCACGATAAGGCTATTTTTCTGCTCATTTACCGGGTGTGTTAAACCATCTTGAGATCTTGACTCCATCAACTTCACATCCCCCAGAACAAAACCAGTTGTCTGAGACTCATTTTCTACTTCTAAACCACAGCTTCACTCTAACACCTTTACAGAATAGACATGTGGCTGGTTCCTAATCTCATGACTCTGGTGTGAATCTGGGATAACTCCCATCAAAGCCAGTGGAGTTGTTCTGAGTCACTTAATGCTGAATTTGCCCCATCATGGTTTCTTACTTTGTTCTTTTCCATTTCCTGTCACTGGAAACATGACTGAAGAATGCTGTGCAACCAAGCGCTTCCCTTTGCCGTCATTCAATGTGTCTGTTCATTCTGAGCACGAGAGGTCAGCAAGAGCTGGCAATGCATTTGACTCACTGCAAATATCAAAGCTGCTTAAGAGCAATCCGTCACTTCCACTTTAACTTGCACCAATGCAAGGAGAACTTGCGCATTTCTGGTAAGGCAGTAAGGACTCTCTTAAGCCAGGTAGCTGTCGAACTGTCGTCTATGGACCACACAAGGAGCCCTTCCACAGGAAACATTTTGAGAACCATTGAGTGAGGGACAGAAACATTGGGGGGGGGGACCTCTCTTACCAACTGATCCACAAAACAGAAAACATGGAGCACCATAGTGTACTGCTGAAAACACCACCTCCTTTAGACAGACTATGGAGCAACTCACTAATATCTAGCACTTTTCATCCAGAGATTTCAAACTGCCTTCAGAAGGAGGTCAGTATCATAAACCTGTTTTAAAGAGGGGGAAACTGAGGCAAAGAGGTGAAGTGACTTGTCCAAGGTCACCCAGCAGACTAGTGGCAGAGTCAGAAATAGAGCCCACGTCGCCTGAGTCCCAGTCAAGTAATCTGTCCATTCGGTCGCACGGCCTCTTACATGATATGCCTTGAAGCCTGTAAATGTCTTCGCTGGATGGACGCAAAGCACCAAATATTGCTCCAATTCAGCAAAGCACGTAAAGACTTTGGGGGTTAAGTATATGTACTTAAATGCTCAGGGCTGGCTCTACATTTTTTGCCACCCCAAGCAAAAAAAAAAAAAAAAAGTGGCAGAAGCAGAGCGCCTCCAAACCAAAAAAAAAAAAAAGGGGGTGGGGGGAAGCTGGAATGTGCTGCCCCGAGACTGGCCGGGATGCCACCCCTTAAGATGTGCCACCCCAGGCACAGGCTTTCTTTGCTGGTGCCTGGAGTTGGCCCCATAAATGCTTTGCTTTCAACAGGGATAGTTTGCTGAACTGGGCCTTTGCAGCTGCATCTTTAGCTGTGGTTGCAACTCACAGGCTTCTCTCCCCCTCCCATTCTGCAAGCACAGCTGCAACCCCCATGCAACTCCAAACTCTGCTGCAACAGGTCCTCTCTCAGTCTTGCTCTTAATAGCCCATGCATATCTTGAAGCACCACTTAAATCTCCGATCTCGAACTGTCATTTTTAACAAACGTGTGTTTGTTTTGTTTGGGTGGGTTTTGGGGGGGATGGAGGAGGGGGCTGTCTTGCTATTTTGGTATGTCTGACTCAGCCCATCAAATCTGCCACAGAGTTTTCCCCCTCCAAAACCTGGAGCATTCCATGGACCCATGGGGATGCTGCTCACAAGGAGAGACTGATCAGCCTTCTGCCACAAAGAGGGGCTGATTGCCTCTTTCGATGAATTGGCCAGCTCTACTTGGGCTTTTCCACTCTGGGAATCTTGCTCTAGGGGAGGAGGGCTGGTCCCAGCTGGTCTTCATTTACAGTTAATAGGAACTGAAATGAGCCAGAATTTGAAATCAATCCTGTTTCCTTGGCACAGTCTCTTTCCTGACTCAGACTAAGGAGACTCACTCTTTCTCTCTCTCCCTCTCCTTTCAGTTACTCCAAGATTCCTCCTCCTTATTGTGAGAGAGATTTCATTCCCCGTCTCTTCCACGACCTCGGGGCCTTTGTGTCCTTCAAAAGGAAGACTATAACCTCTGCTGCCTAAAGGAATTTGACCTACACAGTTCTCACTGTAGAAAACGGGAGTCATGCTGCTAAAATGCAAGCTAAATCTTGCCCTCCCCAACTTTGAAATAAAAGAGCTAATTCGTGTGGTGGTTCTGGAGATTCCTTGTATGAAAGCTTCACAGCTGAGCACTTCGTGATGCTCTGCACTTCTCCAGCTCTTTCCGTCCAGCTGTTGACAAATGTTAATTATGTCTCACTAGCTACCACCCCATGAAGTAGTCAAGTATCACTATCCCCATTTTGCAGCTGGGGAAAAAGTATAGAGAAGAGAAGTGACTTGCCCAAGCCACGCAGCCAGTCAGTGACAGAACTCTGAATAAAACCCAGGAGTTCTGCCACAAGTCTCTAGGATGGCCCAACAGGCCACATTTTCTTCATACGATACATGCTGTTGACCATGTAGATGCTTCCACAATAAACTTCAGGAGTTGCATGCCAGCGCTTTCAGTACTGAAGACCATCTCCTGCATGATGTTCTCTGTGACCTGGACTCAGAATGTCAAGCTGTGGAACTCGACTCAAGAGGATGCCAGAATGGCAGCTTTTAGCTACAATCTCCCAGTCTGAGATTTAGCTCTTTTTATAGGATTCCCCAATCGTATTTTTCATTTAATCTCATCCATCTGGCTCTACCAGTGCTCTTCACCAGGGTCAAAGAGTCTCTTGCTGCTTCCCAATAGTCAGAACAGTTGCTTCTTGTTTTCTTTCCCTATATCCAGTCATGAGCTGCTCGACAGAGAGGTTACAAAATGTGTTTCTTATAAATCTGAAACATTTATGTCAAGTGCCCAGCCCCAATAATCTCCTAATTTCCTGAATACTTGTGGACTGTCCTATATGGGGGGAAGGCTTCTCTCGATTAGTTTATTAAGTGGAGCTTCTCATATATGGAGACTTTGCAGAGCAGTAGAAAATGATGCCGTGTTTTTTTCATTTTCCTTTATGCAAACTAGCTGGCCAAGCCGGTTAACAATATTGGATGGGACATATTATGGTTCCTCCTTTTCATACTTTTCTTTGCTACCCTTACTGCACCTTTGGTGTCTTTCCTACCTCTGTTACTTCCTCTGAATCCATCCCTAGTTCCCATACTCCCCCCTTCTCACTCTTTCCATCTCCACCAATACACATTTTGAATCCAGCAATCACATGCTTTCTCTTTAACTGATGCATTTCTAATCAGAGGGAGTGATTTAATGGCTTCCATTCAATGATGCCCAAAAGGCATTAGAATTACATTGATACTCAAGAATATTCCTGAGCAGGTTAATGAACAGTATTGGATCAAAACTGTGTCCATGGGCTTTGGTAGGATACATCACCCTTATAAGATGGCTTTTCAGGACCAGAGATAATGTCCTTACAGTGCTTTCTTCCATCGCTGTCTTACATCTCCAGATGCACATTTCCTAAGTTTTCCGGAAGTGCTGAATACTTGCAGCTGCCATTTCAAATCGTGTCAATTAGGTCATATCTTCATCAACGTCAGTAGAGCAATGCTGATTAACATAATCTGAGAAGCTGGCCCACCCATGATTATGCTAGAAGTAGGGGCAAATCTAACCCCAATATCTGAAGTCCAGCATACCTTTGGAAAGTTTGGATCCAGACTGGAACTTTACTGTTCAGGTCTGTTTGGCCTTTGACCAGTTTTAGAGTCTTCCATTTTTGGTAGCAGATTTCCACTCACTTCTTTTAACATTTTAGTCTGCTGGGTTTTAGTGCTGTAATGTAGATCTCCATTGGTCGTGCTCTGTACATTATACAATGGGAGTGCATTTTCCTCTGCCACTAAAAGCTGACGGTGGACTGAAAAGAGCTGTCGCATAGGCTGTGTTCTCTCTCTTTGCCTAAGGATTCTTCTACCTGAATGGACGTCAGTCATCCCCACACATTTCTAGATACAGCCTGAAAATTAAAAAATTACATTAAGCAAATCCCAGTTTTTTCTTCAGCCACTCAGTGTGTTCATCCATACATTAAGCCGTGTTATATACTTAAATGGGGGTAACACTGAAAGATGCCCACAGGCGCAAGAAGAGCTGAGTCAGGCTCAAAATTGTAGGAACAGCTGGTGCACACAGTGTGGTGTTCTGTCTTTGTACAGTGCAGGGATTCATAGAACTGGGTGGGCGTTAGTTATCAACAAAAGTTTCCCAATACATAAGATAAGCAACTATTTCAAGTTTCCATGTGGATCATGGAAACTATGTAATAAAACAACCCATGTGCTCTTGAGACAAAGAGGTGGGAAACCTACTGAGAAAAGTGATGGAGTGAGAGCAGATGAAGAAATGACTGGACTTGTGTACATCTTGGGAAATGACATCAGTGTTTAGAAAACTAACTTTAATGGGGCTAGTAAGTGATGTGGGGAGTGGTCTTGCTTAAGCGTGTAGGAAACCCTTGGGCTCTGAAGCACAAGGCAGTGGGATTGAATAGCTCAAGGCATTTTGGAAAAGAACAACATGTTTCTGATGAGATGAAGGACTTTGATATAAAGGTGGGAAGCAGGAGCCCTAAAACAAGAGTACCTGCTTCCTCCTGTTAAGCAAGGTGGAGTTGTTGTCACAGGGTGAGAGTCAGCCCCGTGCAGAGGGCTGGCACAAAACCTGTGTGCCACTTAAGCCCTCAGACTAGAAGCTGTGGTGGGATTTAAGTGGTTTGAGGGCCTGTGGTGGGTGAATTCCAACCCTCCGCTGTAGAGTTGTGTGAGCGCCACCATCCTGATTGTGTAGATATTTCACATGACTTTTCTTTTTTTCCTCTTTTTTGCAAGAAACATGACTCTTCATTGCCAAAGCCCTCAGCAGCTGAAAACTCCCCCATTTGCTGGAAAACTAGCCCTCCCCTCACCCTTTGAAAAATATCCCAGACCTTGGGGGGGGGGGTGGACTGCAAAAATGGGCTCTTCTCAAATAAAATTTTCAATTGAGCAAACCAACAGATTGTAATTTTTGCAAATAGTTTTGCTCACCTAGCACTGTACGGCTTTCCTTTAAAAATTCTCCCTTCACAATGTCTCACAACAAATACCATCATCTCCCAGAGACACTGGCATGCTGCAATTTTTTTTACTGATCTGATATTTAGAAATAATCCCAGTCGAGGAAGAACAATTGGAAAGAAGATTTGTTTTTTCTACAAGATGATGACCAAAAGTTCCCATCAAAAAGCTTACAAACTTTCTCAAAGAATAAAAATCACCAAGTGTGTCGTGCCTTAGCCCTCAGATTCAGCTGATCTGAATCAATTAAAAAGACCTTGGAGTGAATTGTTTTTATTTATGGGCTTCTCTGTGGTGCCTGCTCTAGAGATCAGTAGCTAAAAGCACAGAATCTGGCAAAAGACACTAGAATCTACCATACTGGAGACTCTAGGTTGGATTCTGGCACCTTTGACTTCAGCAGAACTAGAATCATAGAATCTCAGAGTTGGAAGGGACCTCAGGAGATCATCTAGTCCAACCCCCTGCTCAAAGCAGAACCAATCCCATTTTTGCCCCATATCCCTAAATGGCCCCCTCAAGAACTGAACTCAGAACCCTGGGTTTAGCCAGCCAATGCTCAAACCACTAAGCTATCCCAGTTCACCTGTGCTTTGTGTGCATGGACAGGTTGCAAGTCTTGTGTGTGAAATTGAGACTAGGTGTAAATAGCAGTCCTATATGTGTGTCTTGCTCTCCATGGGTCCCTCTGTATTTGTGCATTTGAGTCTATTCCCATATACTATACATAGGTCTGCGTATAATTGGTTGTTTTTATTTATGTCCGTGCATGTGAATTGTAATAATAATACAAATAGATAAAATGTATGTGTAACGAGCAGAAAGACACCTAACAGGTCATTAGAAAATAAATCAGTAATTGTCAATACACTTCCAGTCTAGTAGGAATGCTAGTTAGCTAAGCAGTAGCTCTAATACACAGCCACTTTCCAGAGCCATCATTCTAAACAGCACTTACAGAGTTATCCAAACCCATTTTAAAAGTATTCACTGCTGGTGAAAGGTGCTTGACTGAGAGAGTGAAAGTTCTCTCTTTATTAATAGAACAAAGTAGAGCAGGGCAACTTTCTCCACCAATGAACTGACAGGGAACACTGCCAAGAGGGAGAGGACTGTCCAGTCTCTAGGTTCAGTCAATCTTTGCTGTTTCTTTTGAGACTGCCAACAAGGAAGTCCGTTAGGATGCCATATTTGGTGCCATGGGCATCTTTGCGCACAGAATTCCACTGAGACCTGCCAAACACTTCACATATGCTAACAAACAGTCATCAGATGATTGTAGTCAGTCTTCAGGGTCCTAGTCTGTATATGATTTGTGATGTGAAGGTTAAAAACTTTTCATCTTCCTACTGCTACCCCCAAGCGCTACTCAGCCTTCCTGGCACAGAAATCTCTCCCATCTCGAAGCCTCACAAACAATCTTAATCTTGCTCCTGCTCTGCCATAGTGCTGATGAAGGGAGTTTATTTTGTCATACCTCATGGTCCATTGGATTATTGCTTCAACATCCTTCCTCTTTCTCTGCTCCCATGGGAACAGGACTGGATGGGTACAAGGACTGTTACCTGGCACCATCGCCAGAGATGGACTCCGATTATCATGCTAGGGGTGCGCACAAAGGTTGCTGGGTAGAACTTTTACTTTAGTCTCTCATGGCTCTTTGGTTTCTCCACCCTCCTAGGGACCAGAAGGGAAACCAGGAAACCAGGGAGAAAAGGGCAAAACCGGCCAGAAGGTAAGAGCCCTTTGCCAGTGTTTCCTCTTTTTCATTCTCATCTCTTTGCTTCTTTGATGTTTTATTTCATTTTATGTCAATAATCTATATATATGCCTCTTTGACAGGGCAGCAAGGGCTATCAGGGGCAGCTGGGCGAGACGGGCCCTCCAGGGAAGATGGGGCCAAGAGGGACTCAAGGCCTTAAAGGATCCAGAGGTACCCTGGGACCTATGGTGAGAATAGACCTGCAATTGTTTGAGTGTGACCCAAAGTGATACATGGTGGAGTGAGCACAGAGGGGGCAGGGGGAAGCTGTGTTCCATGGGGAGACAGAACAGCAGCACAGGGAGGGGGTGAGGCAGAGAGAGGGATTGAAATGTACATTATTTTACTACTTTTTAATGGTTTAAATTGCAGCGGATCAAAAATTTTCTAGCAAAACTTTCCTTTGAAAACAGAAAATAGGGTTTTTTTGGGGTTTTTTTTTTTCCTACATGAAATTTTTTACAAGGAAAGCTTTTTTTTGGCTTGTTTATGCTAAAACAAAAATCAGATTTTTTTCCTGAAAAAAACAGAAAAAAATATTAGGATAAGGTTAGGTTTTTTTGGGGGGGTTGACTTTTCTGCTCCTCCCCCTTTTCCAGTGGCAAATTATTTTAGGGGAAAAAAGGAGAGAGAACAAGAGGAAGGTAGGGGTAAAAGAAAAAACTACACAGTTTTCCATTTTAACACCATAAAACTGGGGGAAACGGTTTTGATTTTACATTAAAAAAAATTCTTGCAGAAGAATTTTTTTTCAACATTTCACATGTAAATATTTTCCCCACCAGCTCTAGTTTTAGCTGATCAGTGATTTTAATAATTTGCTACTTTGCCCCATGAGAAGGAATCTCTCAAGTTTTCATTGTGTTAATAGCAGATGCAGCCAGTTAAGGATGCATTGCAGCTTTATATTGACTCTCTCCTCTCCAGTCTAAGTACTGGGAATATATTTCTGGAAAAGGGAATGAGCTGAGAAGCTATATTTGCTCAGAGCATTCCCTTTGAGACTGCATACTCATGGTGAGAGCATCTTCCAAGTCAAATCGTTTGATTACATGGAACTTGGCCTTGGACTTCTGCCCCAGCCATACACCCACTCTTAATCCACTATCTGGAACACTTGCAGTTCGCACAGATAGAACATGATTAAGGTTTTGGGTGTGGCGCTGGGGTGAGGCTGGGAGACAGAACAGCAGCATTATGGTAGAAGGAGAAGAAAATTCTAGTGGTCAGAGCAGGAGTCCGGCTGAGTCGGGTACCAGAGGGTCCGAGTCCGAGAGAGGCCACAGGGCAAACCAGGAGTCAGGCGTCAGTAGGCAGCATTGTCCATTACGAGGAGGTCAGAGTCCAAGATAGGCTGGAGGGTAAACCTGTCAAGCATCTGGGGGCAGCCATAGTCAGAAGCTGGAGTCTGGGATCTCACGTGCACGGGATCTAAAGCAAGACAGGTGGGCAATCTGTGTGGTGGTTTGGACAACTCCCTGTCATGGCTTCCAGTCTTAAGTACTAGTGCCAGCTAATTTGTGGGCTCTGAGGAGCTGCCACTTTGGTCCTGTGGGGTGGTACAGCCTCCTGGGCCCAGCCTCACAGAGTCCTCCCACAAGAACACCCCTAATCTTCCTCTGGTGATAGGGCAGTGTCAGTGGCCCAGATCCCCTATGATTCCAGGTTCTAGCCCTGCAGGTTCTTTTAGTAATTGTTTAAGTATCACTTGCCTCCTCTGATTTAATGTGTGGAACATACTGAAAAGACCAGAAGAAACCAGGAATCGTGGAGATGTTTCAGAACAGTAGCAGCAAGCAACAGAGATTCTGCTGTGGCTTTTAAGGCCCCCATTAAAAGTTATGATCTTTCCAATAGATCCTTCCTGCAGACTGTTTTGACAGAGTCTCCATGGATTGTTTCTCAAGAAAGGAGAGTAGCAGTCTGTTGGACTGAGTGTATCTTTTCAATCTGTCCTTGAGGAAAAGGTTAAAAATATGATGGGAAAAGTGGAAGATTTGGAAAGCCTAATGAAACTTTTCAGTTTCTGAACAGCAAGGTGGGGTCCAGGACAGGTCGTGTGAGTGAATCCTGTGGGCAGAACTCTCCTCATGTTACACTCAAGCAGCTCTTCAGACTTGTGCAGGACTCACGTTGATGGCCTCCAGGAGGAACTACCCATACCTTTTGTGGGGAAACCCAACACCAGGTCTCTGAAGCAGGAGACTAGAAGATCCGAAATGACCTCAAGCAAGAAAAAGTCTTGTTTCCCTCTAAAACAAAGCATGCCCCAATTCGGATAGATCACCAGAAAAATCTTCAAATTCAGGAAGCCATCCTTTGCACTCCCTAGATTGATTATCTGCTTTCCAGCCCATATCCTTGCATGCCAGTACTTGAACTTCCAGCAGTAAAGGGGAAATATTTAATGACATATGATTTGTGCAACGGTTTCTAGCATCTGGAGTGACTAATCCATGCAACTCCTCCTGTGACGGAGAATTCTGTATTATACCCACTGAATAAATGAAGCATAGAAATTATCAGGGTATAAAATACAAAGCACTAGACGGAGAAATTTGCCTGAGCTTCAGCAATTAAAATTTACTCAGCTCACCACTGGCTAGAAAAGGAGTGTGAGTTCACCAGTATCTGCAGCTTAGTAGCAAAAGGCTTTCACCCTGCTTTAATCTGAAGATCAGGATTTGGAAACTCTTTTTAACCTTTTGTTCAGATTTCTAAAACCTCAGTTCTCGCAACTCCCTAGTCAATTGCAGCTCAGGAGATGACTCCTCAGTGTTATCTTCCTTGCCAGGCCTGAGAACTACAAAAAACAAAAGAGGTCTTTATATGTTTAAAGGTTCAGGGCTTCATCAGAACTGTCTCACTGAAAACATCACTGAAGGAATATTCAGCAAAAAAAACTTTGGATTGGAAATTAGCAAGAGCGTCCAGAGGGGCAGACAAAGAGCCAAACATCAGTACAATGTTCACAGTGTCCCCCTTTTCTGATTTTATGATGTATATATCCAAGAGTGCTGGAACAATTTGCATAGTGGGGGTGCTAAGAGCCTTTGAACCAGACTGTAAACCCTATGTATAATGGAGTCCACTTCAAGACAGCGAGTGCGGCAGTACCCATGTATATATCTAGCAATTAACAAGGCATTATCCACATTGCATTGTCTTGAGATTTTCCTCTATATGCCCAAATGATTTGGAGAGCACTGGATTCAGGCAAGAGTTTAATTTCTGGGATACATTGGTATAAGAGGAAAGACCAGGACTCTACATTTTTAGGAGTTATAGGTGTCCAAAGATATGAGCCAGTTCCCAAATGGAAAAGAACTAACTACTGGGGTGTTGGTATTTCTGTAAATGAGCTGGGAACCTCATTGATAAACTCTTGGCAGAGACTTGGCTACCCTCCTTTGGATTTGATAGCTGAGTGCTGAGAATACTTCAGGATGATACTGCCATAAGGCTAGCTGGTTTGCCCAAAGAATGGATGGGAGCATTTCAGTTTAATCTCCCAACCTAAGGTTTGCCTGTCTTGAAAGTCTACTTTCTGCAGGCCAATTCACTAGGTGGTTTCTAAAGACAACAACAGCAGACTGTTCTAATGAGATTTTTCTGTGTGATTGCTTCCATAGGGTGCTCCAGGAAGGATGGGTGCTCAAGGGGAACCTGGCTTAATGGGTTATGAGGTAAGGCTGCTTTTTTAGTACTCATTCCCCCGCTTTACCCATTTCCAAATCTAGCATAATAATTAGCCCAGGTTGCAAAAGTAATTTAACTATATTTATATGTCATTGGGATGATAGATAGCTTAGTTCTTTATTATTCTCAGTCTGGAATGTGGAGAATTCTTCAGATCTGGTTTTCCTCCATCTTCCAGGCATGGATGATGTCACTGCTGATGCTTCTATATTTCTCAGCCTGCATGTGCAATTCAGGTGTCTCTGTAGTCAGCAATACAGAATCCTGTCACAGAAGTGACTCCAGTTTTACAATCCTGTCATATGTTTTCTGTTCTTACACAGGGGCATGCAGGACCGCCAGGTCCAATCGGACCACCAGGGCCAAAAGGTGAAAAGGTAAGGGCAAATTTCATGCTGTTTAGCTATCTCCTGTTCTGCATATGCCAGTATTATCCCCACTCGGATAGCGGCACCCATTCCAGCCAAAGCACCAGGGCACAGCTCCCATAGACCCATTCAGATAAACACTAGCACCTGTAATCCAACACAAAGATCATGTGAACAAGCCCCATAGATACACAGACAACCTAGCCACCCACTAGCTGCAAACATGTGACCTGGGAAATAGAAATGGTGACATCCTATGCCAAAAACACAGGCTTCTACTGCTTGAGTCGAGATATGTCAATAATAGCAGCACTAGTTACATTGTAGCCTCTCTCATTCTCCCGCGGATGTGCTAGAAGCAGCAGTTCTCAAACTGTGGTTTGGGACCCCAAAGTGGGTCTCAATCCCATTTTAATGGGGTCACCAGGACTGGCTTAGACTTGCCGAGGCTCAGGGCCGAAGCCCTAGTGTTTCAGCCCTGGGTGCAGGGCTCAGGTTACAGGCTCCCTTCCTGGGACTGAAGCCCTTGGGCTTCGACTTTGCTCCCTCCCCCCCCCCCCCCACCAGGGAAGACAGGCTCAGGCTTTGGTGCCCACACCTGGGGTGGGGTAGTAATTTTTGTTGTCAGAAGGGAGTCGTGGTGCAATGAAGTTTGAGAACCCCTGTTTTAGAGGGTGAGCATTAGTAACTGATAAACACGTGGACAAGTCTGGCATCCCATCCAGCAGAGGGCAGTGGTGCGGGTTAGGATGTGTCTATACAGCAACAAAACTAAACAAGACTTGCCCCCTGCACACGTGCCCTTAAAACACAACGCCCTGCATACATGCCCTTAAAACTGTCTGCTCTTGGAAAATCTTCCTGCTCTTTCTGGTTGTTCCAGCCTATTACGTTTCGTAAGTGAAGCACAAATGGTCTCCCTTCCCCCATCCCATTTTACTCTCACGCCTGTGACTTATCTGTCCACCTACACCCCTTGACAAGCACCCTGACTGCAGCTGGAGTGAGTCAAAGCCCTTGTTCCACTGCTGCATTCTTTCAAGGCTCTTGCTGAGTCAGCTTGATTGTACCCAGTTCAGGCTGGAGAAGTGACTCATATTTTAGTGGCTTCCTCTCGGCACAGCTTGCTGCTCAGTGCTCTGAAGATGAGCCCAGCTGGCTCTGGCTGTACTTGCATTGTTGACGGAGCCAATCACATGTCTGTCAGTAGCTACAGCAGCAGCTTTCCTCCCCCCCTGCGCAGGAAGAAAAAGAGTAGTAATTGGAAGTGGTTGCAAATTGGACCCTACCATGTCAAAATTGCTTGAATTTTTATTGATCCTGGTTTTCTACTGCGCTGTACCTAGTGTTCCTGTTGTGGGAAGCACTCAGTGCAGGGTTTGAATTATTGGCATCCCTCAGCACTTGTGTTATTGCACATGGTCACAATCACAGACGTGCATCTGCAGGCAAGAGTTTCCTTCCTTAGAGGGACTCCTGAGATTCTAAGAAGAGATCTCATGGATACATCTTTGCCAGGACTTGGAACCCATTATACCAAATCGGGATCCCGAGTGGAAAGGCACCCCTAGCTAGGCCATCCTATCTTGGTATGTCTAGAGATTCTTTACATTGACATGAGTCTGAGAGACATGTGAGTTGGCCTCCTTTTACACGGTGACTGACTCCACTGCAGAAGCAGTGACAAAATATAAGAGATTAGGAGAGCATCCAGTTGTTGAATTTAGATACACTCACAACCCAGAGGTGCCACCCCAGGCATGATGATTATTGGTGCCACTGAGAATTCCTGAACTTCTCTCTCTCCTCCCTTCCAACCTTGAGATGTGTCTCTGGTGCTGGGGCATCGGACCCTTTCTCTGATATTCCCTTATCTCCATCACCAGCTTGCTGAGTAACTTCTCCATCTTTGTTTTTATTGCCACCCCCATTCTCTTTTTGTCCTGCCTCTTAGCTTCCCAAATCTTCCCATAGCATTCTCCAGTTACACCAAGATGAATGGCCCCCACTTCTGTGTCCTCCATTAAGTGGCAAGAAGTCTCCAAGAAGTCTCCTGCCCTCATCTGGCTCAAAGTAGCAGAGCTAGAACTTTCCACCAAGCACAAGCCAAGATGCAGGATTTGTTGTGTCTAAGCCACCCAAGGTAGATGGCTCTCCAGCCTCCTTTTGAAAACCTCCAGTGAAGGAGCTTCCACGACCTTCCTAGGAAGACTGTTCCATTGTCCCGCTGTTATAGAATCCTAGAATATTAGGGTTGGAAGGGACCTCTGGAGGTCATCTAGTCCAACCCCCTGCTTAAAGCAGGAGCAGTCCCCAATTCTTACAGTTTGTTACATAGTATCCTCTGAGACACTGACCCAGGGTTCTAGACACATTAGATACAGGACACTGGTGCAAAACAGTGAGTACCACACATCAAAAGCAAACAGAGCCATTGTCTCTAAGCAATGAGAATCAGATGTGTGCAGATATTAGACTTTGTATTGTATAGTCGTTATTGCTGGTTTATCCCTATTGTGACGGGTTGGATCACAGGAAAACCTTTGGGAACTGTCAGCTGATGTGCTGAGACTACCCTGAGCCTGTTTCCCCTGCCAGCTGGGGACTTCAGTACCCTGCCGGGATTGAGCCAGACACGCTAGCCTGCTGTAAACCCAGACCCAGGTCTGAACCACATCCCCCAACAACTGTTAACAGGCTTAACTGAAAACAGTTTAAGATGTTCCTGTCTCCAGCACTCAGATGCTCAGCTCCCGATGGGTCCAAACCCCAAATAAATCCGTTTTACCCTGTATAAAGCTTATTGCATACTATCTCCAATGTCCCCAGGTAGACTTCTTATGTGGATTGGAGCCTTCCAAGATCCATTGTCCATTAAGAATCACTGCTCGCATCCCACGAAGTGGGTATTAGCCCACAAAAGCTTATGCTTCAATACGTTAGTTAGTCTTTAAGGTGCCACAGGACTCTTTGTTACCATTGTCCATTAAGTGTTTCTTGATTGGCCACTTAACTTGCAGATTCCTTTCTAAAGAAGCTGCCCAAATGTCTTACTAAGGCTACTTAAAATCAAACAAGTACACAGGCAATATTCATAACTTTGAATACAAAAATGATACATGCATACAAATAGGATGAATATATTCAGCAGATCATAACCTTTACAGAAATATGTTACAGGGCATATCTATATATATAAAAGTCAAATGGTGTATGCGTGTATGTACATGCGCTTACTCCTTCCACACCGTTTGAGCTAGAGACTTGAAATTTGGTACAGTTAGAGATCTTAGGGTCCTAATCAGGGTAAGAGTCGAAAATTTTTCAAATCTCACCTCTGACACCCCCCAGGGGTGAAATTATTTAAAGGCCAATCACATCAGCTGGGCAGCTGCTGTTCTTTGTGACATAGTTATGATGTCATAATACCCCCTCCAACGGACCCCGCACTCGCTCAGCTCTCTGCCCCCTCCCCACCTCCGATGGACCCGAGTTGGGTTTGGTCAGAGGATAAGTGAGGTAGGGGTGTCGGGTTTGGTCAGGGGGTGAGGTGGGGGTGTCGGGTTTGGTCGGGGGGTAAGTAAGCTGGGGGTGTTGGGTTTGGTCTGGGGGGGTGGGAAGGTGTCGGGGTGGGTGAGGGGTGAGGTGTGGGTGTTGGGGTTGGTCAGGGGGTGTTGGGTTTGGTGGGGGGGTAAGGTGGGGATGTTGGGTTTGGTTGGGGGGTGAGGAGAGGGGTCGGGGTTGGTCAAGGGGTAAGTGAGGTGTGGGTGTCGGGTTTGTTTGTGGTGGTAGGTAGGGGTGTCGGGTTTGGTTGGGGGGGGAAAGTGAGGTGGGTGTGTCAGGTTTGGTCTACGGGGGGTGAGGTGTGGGTGTTGGTCAGGGGGTGTTGGGGTTGGTAGGGGGAGACATGGGGGTGTTGGGTTTGGGTGGGGGGGTGAAAATGTGAGTCGGGGTTGGTCGAAGGGTAAGTGTGGTGGGGGTGTTGGGTTTGGTCGGGGGGGTGAGGTGGGGGTGTCAGGTTTGCTCTCTGCCCCCTCCCCCCTCCAACGGACCCCGCACTTGCTCAGCTCTCTGCCCCCTCCCCACCTCCGACTGACCCGAGCAACACCGGGTATTTTCGCTAGTGTAGCATAAAACATATTCCAGTTATGTCATATATACATTCATGAGCATATTCCCATAAACAAAGCATTATGGGGTGCAACGTCACACTTACCTACTGAAATTTGAAGCTTATCCAAGGTGCCACATTGGTATTTAATGCTCCCCCAAATCCTCAATTTGAATAGATATGCTTGGCAATCCCTCCTTCTCTATAGCTGCTGATTTGCCAGAATCACCCTTGGCAGTTGACCCACCAGCTCAAGAGACTTGCCAGCCTACAATCACTGTACTTAGCAAACTGTCCAACACCAGAAAATTGCTAGCTGTGCTTTAAACCCTCACAGTTATCAGGCAGTGCGTCTGCTGCTAGGATTGGGAACTGCTTTGGAAGCTAAGCACTGATAAAGATGCTCCTGCCATCCCAAGTGGACTGGGCTAGCACATGTTAATTAGATGGCACAGGTTGTGGTACCAGTAATCAATTTCCAGGGGGTCAGGAATAGCAGGGGTACACAAAAGGAGCAACTGCAGAAAGACTACGAGAATAAACAGCAGAGGCATCAAGAAGGAGAGAAAATGTATCCCAAAATGTTGCTGTTCATAAACTGAACAGCTGGTATTAGAAGTCACCGTACCGGAGGCAATGTATTTACATAGCATTTACCAGGCACTTTTCAAAATTAAATTATATACACGGGTCATTTCATCCTCCAATGAAATGCAGCCACCTCCGGGTTAAATCCAGGAAGTGAAAGTGAATCCCATGGTCAGCTGGGAAATGCGGGGGAATGTAATTACCCAAATTGGAATTTGGCCACGATGTCCTATTAGGGAGGCAGCTGCCTGATTGGCACCTAATTGGTCAGCTGCTCTCTTTGATGCCTGTTTCTCTGAACAGGCTATGTTGTGACGCAGTAATTAGGCGGGCCCTGCTGCCTGGTGGGGGAGACAGACCACCCTGGGACAGAATGACACTTCTGACCGGCTCCTGTGCCCCAAGGGCGTATATACCACAGTTTGGGAATCTCTGTTCTTGTTCAAACAGGACTTAATTCAGGGAAGTCCTGCGGGCTGGGTAATACAGGAGATCAGACTAGAATCAAATGATCACAGAGGTCCCTTTCTGCCTCGGACTCTCTGAATCAGAGCATTACAATATCTCTGCTGTTAAATACTGTGGGAACTTTTAATGACCACAAGCAGTGAAGACCTGTTTTACATCTTACCTGAAAGATGGCAACTCCATCAGTATAGTGATGCTTTAATCCCATCCTGGACATAGTGATCCGGGGAAAGCAACATTACTTGTTGAATCATCAGCAACACTTCCTGAAGCATATAGGCCTCTCATCTAAGTCCTAGCTTTGCCCATCCCTCCTTATCTTATAAGAACTGCCTAGATCACAGCACATGAATACACAGCATATGCCAGAATCCTTCCCCAAACCCATGTGTAAATTTAACACCAAAAGAGGAAGAATTCAGACCCTGGAGATGAAAGAGTGAAGTGAAAGCTGTAGAGGAAAGAAATGGGGCCGTGATTGCTCTGTGACTTTTTAAACTCTGTAGGAAATTAACAGTGCAGAAGAAGGAGGGTATTTAATGGTGGGGAAAGTCTGCCCTATTCCAAAGCAATAATGAGCCTGAAGATATCCACCATTTTGGAACTGAGTTCCACGGTGCCATCCCAATTAATTATTCTGCCAGATTTTAGTACACTCGCAACTCCTCAGAGGCCTTGCTCAGAGCAGATGCCTGCATTTGACAGCTGCTTAAGACTGTCCAGATGAGATCCTTTAAAAATTACAAACTGGTGTATCTCATTTTGGGAGGGGAGCCAACAACAACAAGCCTTCCCTTTTCCTCCATGCATTTTCCATTTGGATCCCAACTTGTTTACCTTTCTGCCCTTTACTGTAACTTTTTTTTTAACTGCAACTTTCCAAAGAATTAGCAAAGACCTTTAATCTCCCTCTCTCTGAGAGTAAAATCCAAACGTCAAGAAGTCCTAGAGAAGCTCAGCCCCACGGTACTGGAATTTATCAGTCAAGCGTAAGAACCCCGTAGCATCCTGGAGCTGTTGAAGACCTGAAAGGAAGGTGTCTAGTATGTATGGGCTCTAGAATATCATCACTCTGTTCTAGGGACCAGCTACAGAGATCCTGACACTCTCTTTGAAAAAGTCCCTTTAGAACTAGGATCTGAAATGGAAAGGCATCCACAACCTCTTTGGAGAGAACTATCCAATGTCAGGCCTTCTGCGTCCTGATAAGTGCATTCGGATTCTTATCTGAGACTGAGGCGCTGTGGCTTTGTATCCCTGTTTCCTGAGGGTCCTTACTACTCTAACAGCGGCTAGAAAGTAGATCAGTTGTAAGGTATTTAGCTGTTGACTTCATGTAAGAAGCCCTTTTCACAGTGGAGTCTCTGGGGGCAGTGTGGAAAGGGCTGTTAGACGTATTTTGTTTCTTATTTTTAATCCGCCACCCAAATCTCTCCATCTATTGCCCAACTCTATACCCATGAGTAGTTCTTGCAGAGGTTCTCTCTATATTCCATTCCTCAAGAATCCTACTGAATCCCCAAACATGTTATCCCTTTAAAATGTAAATGTAAACCTAATGCTGCTCAGTTCCAAACTAGGTTGACTGTGAGGGCAATGCAATTCAGAACACCAAAGAAGCATCCTGCACCTTCTCATTGCTTAACTTTATAGGCAGCTGAAAATAACTCTGTGTAGTTGGGTTCCTCAGAAAGAGGTAGCTGGACCAGGCAGAAGCAGTCAGCAAAGAAACCATTAAGACATCACTAGAAAACTAACAGTCTTGCCAAATCCTGCGCTGTGCTGCAGCTCTTGGCTAGAATAATCCTTCCTTTTGGTTCAATAAGGATTCCTGCCTACCCTGCTCCTCCTGGAGGAAACTCATGTCGCTGGTGCTAGGTTGTTGGGGATGGGCAAATTTGGTTCTAATTAATAAAAAAAAACCCAAAATATGAATGGAATTTTTTGGAAGTTCAAAAGATTTGAATTAACTTTGTCCTTCTGTCCCTCCCCATCACTCCCCTTATTTTCCAACTTTACCCATTTCTGTGTTTCTGCTTCCCAACCCAGATGGAACTGGGAAGGGCAGAAATGCCCCAAGAGGGGTTTGTTGATGCAGCCTTCCCAGCATGACCAGAAGCAGGAAGTACGGGGAATAATATGAATGAGCGAGAGAAACAGGCACTCTCAAACCTTCCCTAAAAATTCCCTCCCTGGTTGCCAAACCAAAAGAAGGATCTGAACTGAAAAGCTAATCTCTCATCATAAATACAATCTATCTATCATGTGCCAATCACTGAAGTATCTTTCCTCATTTTAAAGAAAGCCCAGCAGAGTTTCATCCATCGTTGTTCACTTAATCTTTAGCCTGAGGCAAATTTAGCAGCATCTCATCCTTCATAATCCTTATCCAAACAGGCGCGAAGGTATGATTCGCCCTTCACTAAGCCTCATCCTCGGAGGTACCCGTGTGTATTTCAGACAAATCATTTTAGCTACACTTCTTTTTGATGGAAAAATATTGAATGGAAAGAGATCTAGGGTAACGTTTTCAAAAGCAGCTAGTTTCAAAAGGAACATAGGCAATTAGGAGCCCAAGTCCCACTGACTTACAAAGAGACTAAGGGTACTTCTACACCGGGGTGTGCAAACTATGGCCCATGGGCCACATCCGGCCCGGGGGCCCCTCCTAACCAGCCCGCTGAGCTTCCGGCTGGGGAAGCCCCTCCCCGCTGTCCTCTCCTGCAGCCCCAGCACACCGCACAATCAGCGTTCGGCAGTGTGTCTGGCTCCAGCAAGACACGCTGTTCTGAGAGGCATGGTAAGGGGGCTGGGGCCTGGGGGTTGGATAAGGGGCAGAGGGTCTCGGGGAGTGGTCAGGGGATGGGGAATGGGGGCAATGGATAGGGCGTGGGAGTCCCAGGGGGCCTGTCGGGGCAGGGATGTGACTAGGGGAGGGGCAGTCAAGGGACAGGGAGCGGGGGGGGGGGGGGTTGGATAAAGGATGGGGTTCTGGGGGTTGATTGGGGCAGAGAGTCTCTGGAGGTGGTAATCAGGTGTCTTGGGGGTGGTTAGGGGCAGGGGTCTCTGGAGCGGGCGATCAGGGAACAAGGAGCGGGGTGGGGGGTTGGATGGGTCGGAGGGGGGCAACCAGGGGGCAGGAAGTGGGTGGGGGTTAGATAGGGGGCTGGGGCTAGACTGTTTGGGGAAGCACAGCCTTCCCTACCCGGCTCTCCAGACCATTTTGAACCCCGATGTGGCCCTTGGGCCAAAAGGTTTGCCCACCCCATGTCAACACAATTTAAAAAACCCACCCACCGCAGAGTCTCAGAGCCCAGGTCTACGAACTCTGGCTCGGGCTGCAGGGCTAAAAATAGCAGTGTAGCTACTCCGGCATGGCAGCCGGGGCTCCGAGAACCCCGAGAACCCAGGCTCCCGACAAGCCTGAACATCTACACTGCTATTTTTAGCCCTGTGAGCTTGTGTCAGTTGACCTGGGCACTGAGACTATCGTGGGTCTTTTCTTGTAGAGCAGACGTAGCCGTGGGCTCCTACAAGCCAGACTGTGCACAGCTAAGAATTTACACAGGTACCTAGTGATATTTTCAAAAGTACCTGAACATGTTAGGTGCCTAATTCCTATTGAAAGTTGATGGGAGTCGGTCATCTAGGCTACTTAGTGCTTTTGCAAATCCCACTAGGTGCTTAACTGCATCATTAAGCACCTAAATGCCTTTGTCAGTCTTGCTCTAAGTCACTTTGGAAATGGGACTGGATCTCTAGGCACTTCTGAAAATATTATCCTTGGATTTAAAGGGAACTCCTCTCAGTGCGAACTGTTGTCAATTGCTTTTTAAAAAGAGTTGAAGAATTTCAGGAGCTAGTCCTGCTTGAGGCCCCCTGTTCAGATCTGGTGGGTTTGCAATCACATTGGTCTACGGTATTGTTTACGAATGGGTTGTCTCTCTTATGTTGCTGCGCAAAAGATGCACACACATGGGGGAAATGATGTGAAACGGACTCAGCACAAAGTTAACCAGCTGAAAAAAGTCCAGAGGAATGTCTTTATATTTTTATCCTGTCATTCACCTTTGGGAAACACAGATGCTATTTGTAAGCATAACAGGTAAAAAACAAAAACAAAACACCCTTGAACAGAAATATGATGATTATTTTTATTTTAAGTAGTTGGTGCCCTTTTAAAGCCATCCTTTTATCCAGTCTCTAAGTCTCATTCAAATCCCACTGAAATCTATGGGAAGGTTCCCACTGACTTTAAAGGGCTTATAGAACCACCTGCCATGTATGCTGCTGGCTGTTTTAACATTAATATGTATGTCTACAGGGAGAACAAGGTGATGATGGGAAAATAGAAGGCCCCCCAGGACCACCTGGTGACAGAGTAAGATATTATTCAGGTCCCTTCTCTAAGCTTGTGGCCTGATTTTTGCATGTGCTGCACAGGCAGCCCTAGCCAACTGTCTGGATTCTTTCTCTGATCATAGAAGATGTTGTATTCAGAGATCATAACAGATGGAGTGGACCACTGGTATCTACCTTGAACCTTTATTGTGTTGTTGTAGGGTCCAGCTGGCAACAGAGGAGATCGAGGGGAGCCCGGAGACCCTGGCTACCCTGTAAGTCCTATTCTAAATATTTGTCTAGGAACTAACTTTTTAGAACTTCTTCATCTGTGTAACAGCCCACAAAGCTTAAATTCTTGGTCCTGTTATTATGTGACACCTCCCCGTGGCTGCTCTTTGTGAGCAGTCCATGGCTTGTTTGCTTTACTCAGGACCCAGAGGAATGATTCAGATCTCTTTCCTTAACATGAAAGAGCAGTTGCTGAAGGCAAAGAAAAGACCAGATAGCATCAGGACCAGCATCCCACAATGTCACACAACTGAGCTGAGCTTGCAAGGCTGAGAGAATGAGCAGGATCTCTTTATCAGTGATTTGAATCCAGAGGAAATATCATGGGGTCTGTGGAACATGCTCCGAAGGCTTTGATGAAATAGCTCACAAGACAACTAGGTCATGGTGATGTTGGATGAGAGCTGAGGCTGTTGGTCTGTAGCTGGGCGGATTCTTTCTAATAGGGGATCCCTATTAATTTAGTGGATTGGGAGTTTCCAAAATCTTTTCCGTTAGCTGTGGGCTCTCTCAGCCAAGACCAGATTTATGAATGAGCCCCCCTTACTCCTGTCTTGTTTTTGTAGAGTCCTCCATTCCCTCTGTCAGTAGCTTCTCAACATGATTGACTGGAGCTGGGCTGAAAAGAATCTCTTAGGATTAGGTCTTGCCTCACTACAAAAGCAGTCAGTGAAACTGATTAATTACAAAAATGTACCAAACTCTCTTATTTGTAATCTCCAAATGTCTGTCCACAAGTCCCCAGAGAAATGCTACTCACTGTAGTCTTTCTGTGGGACATCAGTAATCAAGTGTTTAGTTGACTAGTGTATTGTGTATTTATGGATGCATTAGGCAAGCCCTGTTTCCTGCTTAAATTGTGACATAGTAGCTAGTTGTAACTCTTAGCTGCCTGTTTCCTATGAATATCCATGAAAGAGTGTACATTGTACTTGGAACAGTTAACTAGCTCAGTTAATCCAAGATGTCCCAAGAATGTTCAAGAGGCCATGTCTACTTGCCACTTACCCTCTTTTTAAAAGGTGGCATTTACAGTAAGTACAGAATGTATCAACTAGCCCTACAGGGTTCAGACCTTAGTTTGGACAGTGTCTATCATACAGTATGAGTGTAGAGTTACAGTACTATATAATACTACATAAAACGAAATCCAGATTAGCAGAGCTATATAATACTACTGAGCGAAATAAAGTGATTTAGACTAAGGAGAGGAGATGTTTTCAGATGAGAAAATCATTGAGGCAGAAAGATACAGGGAGGCTGTTCCAGATCAGAGGGGAGAGAGAGGAGTGGGAGTGTTCAGAGTCCGAAATGAGCCCACCGTTCTAGAGAGGGGAAATCTGAGTTGGGAAGGAATTGGAGGAGGTAGGAGTTTAGCTTGAGGAAGGTCCTCTTGCCCATTCATCTACATAGCATCACCCATATACTTTGCCTTCCCAGCATTGGCAGAATACAGGTGTGTGCATCGCACCTCTCCCATCACCTCTTATCCCCCAGGACCACACTGTATGCTGTGACTTCAGCATCCACAGCTGCTTACCTATAGAAAGAGAATCCAGAGAATAAACTTACATGCACACTCTCATTGATTTAAGGGTCAAGAAGGACTTGATGGGGAGAGAGGAAAAGCCGGACAGCAAGGTCTACCTGTAAGACACTATTTTACTTTATTGTATTAATGGATTGATTTTAATCTGATCTTACTCTACTGTGTATGTGACAAATGGAGCTAGAATGGGGGAGCTGCATGGGAAAAGGGGTTAGAAGAAATGCATGGTGAGCTACAAACTATAATATGTGCATTTCCATATGCCAGGGCTCAGTGGGGTTTTTAGGAATATCCATATCCATAAAATTTATGCTTCCTGGAGGTGTAATCCAAGTATGTCACATGGTATATTTTCTCTTTCCTATGAAGCAAGTAGGGGAGGAAACAATAGCAGCTTTTCATATTCAAATCTTGTGACACTAGACCTGTCTTTAATGATTAAAAGAGGATGGGAAAGCTTGGGAGATTTGTAATGTAATATGATTATATTAATATGGGGGCATTCACTAGATTTTTTGTATACAATGATGATAATTGTGGCCTGTAAATAAGACATGTAAATACACAGGTGTTTTTGCACTCAGCCCTGATGTTCTCAAGCTTTGAAAAATAAGCCCTAGACGTTGGCTTGGCTGTCTTGCATGAGTCATTCCATAAACAATGGTGGGAATGTAGTAACAAACCGTGCATCAGATCTCTCTGGCCACATCCTTAGAGGATTTAAAGCAGCATCACTTCACTGAAGTCTGTGGAGCTTTGTCCGTTTACACCTGCCGAGGTTCTGCTCCGTTATGTTTGCACAGCTCTTAGATGTGACTTAAAATGCATTCATTAGGCTGTTCTTCAGAGGGGGGCTATGAAGTAAAACAATCCAATCACATTCTACACAGCATAGAACACTCTGCCATACACAAAGCATTGGGTGCTCCCATGTGTCCTCATTTCTAAGTGCAGTTTCAAACATGAATGTATTACTAAGCTGTAATCAAATGCAAAAGTGTTTCAGCTCAAGAGAAGTGGCCAGAATGTCAGCGGGGTGAACATAGCTGAGATATTGTCAAGTTTCTTTCATGTCAATGCTGTTTGATACCCCCTCCATATTGCTCTGATTGTTGCACAGACTAGCATAGTACTGTAAGGCTGTTTGAGATGCTGTGCATACCTTCAGAGTACACATATGTAACGGATCCCCAAAGACATTCATACTGTTTGTGCTATTCTAGGCTTATTCTAGTTCCTGAGCAGCATCTGCTCAAAGCTTCGATGAATACCATTCCTGCAAATCAGCTTATCATCTGGTTTCTCTGCTATCAGAGCTGTAACCCCTGGAGTGCAAAAATACACTAAAACATATTAGACAGTATCAGTCAAATTTGAAATGGCTCCCATTCTTTGTGGGGTTACAGAAAGAGTATTGTAGGTTCTGTTTCTTAAGTCTCAATCTCAGTGATCTGTGACATGATTAGAAGGGCTAGGTAATACCCTTCATAGCTCTTTGATTCTCGCCTCTGAATTGCCCCAAGATAATCAACAGAAGTAGGCAGCTCTGGAAAAGAAGGTATAGAAACAGGAGGCTCAGAAACAGCAGACAATTAGAAACTCTTCAGACAGGCAATAACCTGCTACATCTTCTTTGGAATGAGTCCAGAAGTCTCATGGTTAGAGAATACACTTCCTGCTGCTTTGCCATCAGCAAAATCCTCTACAAGATCAGAATAGGCAGCGTGGAGGGCATGTCTATGTGACGGGGAGAGGAAGATTTCTGAAAGTGTGATCAATGTCCTTTTTTCTCTTCCTCTCCCCCTTTGTAGCTGGTTTTAAGACATCTGAAATCTAGATTCAAGAGAGGGATTGGGACTCAGGGGAGAGGAGGAGGCAGCAAATACCATAAGCATCATCATGGTGTTTGCTGCAAAAACTACTGGATCTGCTTTAAAAATCAGAGCTGTAACTTCATTGAGAGGCCTGATCCTATTACCTGCTCTTTATTGTGGATTTCAAAGTCAAACAGTTATTCCAACCCAAACCAAGCAAGGGGAGGACAGTGCTGCTTCTCCAAAAGACACCCTGTTAAACAGTCTCTGGAGACCGTTTCTTACCCCTCCTCCTTCCCCAAGAGGGCTGTGAGAGCAAAGGCTGCTCCCAGTAATTGATTCCGTATGGTCAGTGTTGTAAGGGACACAGCAAATGCTGCTTTTTATACTTCATGGAAGATGCTGCCAGAAAAGTATTTCAAACAGATTTTCTTTGTCATCTTTTCTAGGGGGATCCTGGACCACCAGGCCAGCCGGGGCCAAAGGGATCCAAAGGTGAAGAGGTAAGTTTCATGGGGATGGATTTATGGCATCCAAAGCTTAAAGATGAAGTGGAATCAGAACTGTCACGGTTTTTCCAAGAGTATGTGGCTTGTTCATTGGTCTGTGGCTGGCTGGAAATGACCATGGAGAACCCAGTAGGAGTGTTGTAAATATTGATTTGTGTGTACAAACCCATTCGTTGGTTGACTTCTTGGGGCTGGAGAAGATTAAGAGAATTACAGTACCAGTACTGTGGATGACTCCCTGGCAGGTCCTTAGTTACTGCATTGGGACCTTGGTGTGGTCTCTCTTTCCCACACCACGTCAGTTTCTGCCTCTCTTGACCACAATTGGCATGTCTGCTCCTGGGGGAAATCTGAACCAGGCAAGTGTCTCTCTCTCTAGCTGGGTTTCAACCATAAAACTTTTCTGGCTTAAACCCTTCCAAATTCAGAGTCCATTATCCACACAATTCTCCATTTTTCCTGCTTTTCAGAAGGGTCATTCCCTCTAACTGCTTCACACACACACCCTGCAATGAAGAGAATCCACTACATGTGGTTCTCTCTGAACTGAATTTTCACCAATATCTACTTCTACTTCCCTGTCTATCTAGCGCTACATCTTCCCAATCCACTAACCACTAGAGACTTCTTTTGTCTACATTTCAGTGCATGACCTCAATACTCAGCTAATTCATATTCTATCCTGCAAGATACGGGAATTGGCATAAAGCCACATAGACTAATCTACAAAAGGTGATTTTAACAAAGAACGACGCACCCTATCACCCATAGTAGATCTGGAACTGCCCGAAGATCTAATGAGTAACAGTAGCTCTTGTTCCACACAGTTGGCCAGTTTTCAGATACTTGTCTGCAGATGAAGAAGTGATACACGAAACACTTGGTTTATTTTTTTTAAACTGTGTTAGCACATGACAGAGCTTCAAAGCTTCTGAATCCTAGCAAAGGTGATGAGGCCAAGTGTTCTGTTCATATTGCAGGAGTTAATCCTGGTTCCTAGCTAATAATCAGGACTGCATACTTGCTCCTTTGACACTTCCTCTCCCCTTATTGGCAAATTAGCATTAAAGATTTTAGCCATAAGAAGTTTTTAGCCCCAACTCTCCAGGACAACGGGGAAACTATCTAATCTATCAGAGACCAGAATAAGACCTTCCCTATCTAAGTCCCCTAAAGAAGGTTTGGTTGCTGATTTTCCATGAAACTGCCAAGGAATGATGAATGGGATGATTTTTGAGCATCTCATAATGCATTGCTAGTGCTGTGGAGTTCTCTCTCAAACTCATCCTCCTGCTTTATTTGTCCTCATCTGTTCTATATTAGGAAAATGTAGGGTCTTTCCTTCTGGCTATTCATTCCTGCCTTCTAAAGCAGATAATCCACTTGTAGAGAACCACTGGTAATAAAACCAAATAATAATTCATCTCCTTCTGATGTAGCAACTGACCTCATATGTCTCCTTTTTAAACTGCTCTCCATTGCACAGGCCAAAATAGGCTTGCCAGGTGGGACCATACTAGAATGATTTCTTTTTTGCTTTAAGGGTCAAAAAGGAAAGCAAGGAGCACGGGGTGTAGCTGGCAGCAGAGGCTCACCGGTAGGTGAAAATTCAACCTTTCCTTTTATGAATCCCTGACATCCCAACACTTCAGTCACTGAGTCTTTTGTGTTTGTAGGGTCCTGTTGGGTTACCTGGTCCTAGGGGAGTAGTGGGAAGGCAGGGTCAGGAGGGTTCTCCTGGAGTAGACGGAGTTCCTGGGAAGGATGGCACGTCTGGGCTGCAGGTAAGTTTGAAACACTTATATAGGGACCCCTTAAGCAAACACTACCCCAGAGGAGGGAAGGGCAAAGGATAAAGCAGTAGAAATTGACACACCCACTGCTATAGCCATGCTGTCTTATATACACAGAGTGGGCCATGTACACCACTGCACAGACTTCACACATACAAACCCAGGCAGATGTCTCCATGTGGACAAGTGTGTAAGTAAAGTGACTCTCCCAGCCAGACAAATAGGCTCTTGTATGCGCAGATCCATGTGCTATAAAATCTTGTGCCTATGCGCATGCTCACACAGCCATTCATAAACGCACGCCATGCCAGCCACGCCCACCCAGTGTAGCTGTAGTCACGCTGCTCTGGCTGTCTTTTCAAAGGGGTGAGCATGCCCAGAAGGATAGGGTGACTTTCTCTGTATTCTCTCCTGGACTTGTTTTATAGGGAGAACAGGGAGATGATGGGGAAGAAGGCACAATGGGGATTTCGGGAAAACAAGGGAACCCCGGCATACCTGGTCTCCCCGGAGCACAGGGGCCAGCAGGATTTAAGGTCAGTTTCCACCTCACCGTGGTACTGGGATTTTTGTTTTGTTTTGTTTTATAACAAGTGTGAACTTCTGAAGGTGGCAAGGAAACTCACACAGCCTGTCCTGGCCCACACTGCTTTTAGGAAGCTCAGACTGCTAGACTTTTAGCAAGCATGACCAGGCATCTCCTTTGGAAGGTCTTGGATCCTTGGAAGGTCTGTACTGTTCGTGGGGAAGAAGCTATAGCTCGCACACTGCTAGGTTTTCAGCTAGCACCAACAGGGCTTGAACTGCTGGAGTGGGTATAGTTATAGGCCCCGTTCTGAGCCAGAGGAAGCAGTGAAAGGCTTTGTTTAGTGACCCCCGGATTTCTTACTGTTTCTTGCCCTGTTCCACGTGGATCACAGGATACAAACCAGACCCAGTAATGATTCAGCCATTTGTAAAAAGGGACTGTAAATAGAGAGATTCCAGCTGGGTTTGGAGAGGCCAGAAGAATTTGAATCAAATTATACTCGCTTAATGCATTACCATTAAGTTATCACTTACTGCCCCCCAGCTGCCTTATGTAGAAATAACAGGCTGTCGCCACAGATTGATACTTGAGCCTTTATCATTGGAGCATTGCAAGGTCAGGGGGAGGCGGAAGGAGTTGAGATGCTGGGTCTTGGACACCCCTTTGTTGTCTTTGACTTGTCAGTGCCAGGGCAAACATTCGCTTTGTAACTTTTGGATTAAAGTTACTGAACTGAAACCTTGGAATTCCTTCAGCATCTCAGCTGGATTAATCATCTCTCGCCAGCCTTGTTCAGCGAAGAGACTGAGAAATTGTGTGGGCAGGGCAAGCAGACCTTCAAGGGTATAAATGAGGGGGAGGATGAAATTTACCCCCTCAAATGCTACATTGCGACACACCTTGTACAGCTGTACTTGTAACTGCAGGTCTTGGTGAACTACCTCTAAGAACATGTTGGTGTCCACTACTGGCATCATGCTATACATCCTGGAAGAACATCTACCATTGCACACTGCCCTGTGTGATACATAGATGAAGTCCTATCCCAGTGGCCATTATTTTTCCACCTTCTTTTCATATATACCCTGACATTGGCCGTTTCTGTTGCATGTTTTTATATGTAATCCCGACCCCCTGGAATGATTTTAATTGTGTGTTCATTGTAGGGTGAAAGAGGATTGCCTGGGCAGACTGGTCCAACAGGGAAACGGGGTACACAAGGAGGGATGGGGCTCCCAGGAAGCCCAGGAGAGCCAGGACCCAAAGGACAGCCGGTGAGTTGTGTTCATTTAAATGACTGTGTCTTACTGTAGTTCTCCTAGCTGCAAGCGGTGCTCAGAGTCCCAGCAGTGCATAGGAGGATGGTGTCCTGGGATGCTCTACGCATGTGTTTTTGTAGCACAGATACACAATCTCAGCGCACGCTCCCCAAGGCCAAGTGGTTCTGGAACTCTGTGCACGTCCCTCCATGTTTCTCGTTTAAGTAGTGAAATTGTGCGAGTTTGGACTTCACAAAAATGCGAGTGTGGAATGGCATCATGGACTGAGCATCTGAGCAGGTTCAATTACATGACAGTACATACCTGCTTCTTCAGTATTGGCACCCTTTAATGTTAGACTGGGGCCCACTGGGCACTAAGGTCATTCCACCCAGTCACACTTTCATTTGCACCCACTCAAATAATTTCATTAATCACAACTGAATGTTACATGCTCTGTAGCCATTACTTTATGTTATGCTCCTTGGTGTCTATCCTACAACATCCCTACCTCTAGGATTTAGTGATGAGTAAGCTGACCCAGGATAAGAAAGGTATAAAAGGTAGAGCAAGAGATTAAGGAGCAACACTTAGCAATAAGGATATCTCCTGGTGTGGTGTCAATGGCAGAGTAGTTGTAAGTTGAGAGCCAAGAGCATTATCTACAAAGCAGCTAGGAGCTGTAATTCCCAATGCAGACAAACAAACATGCACTAGCTCTATTTGAGCTAGTGCCTAAAAGTAGCAGCGCCTGTGAGGACAGTTCAGGCTGGCCACTCAAGTACATACCTACGGGGCTGAGTGGGATTGTAGTTGAGCAACTGAAGTCACTGCCCATCCCATTGCAGCTACACTGCTATCTTTAGGCTCTAGTTTGACCCCAGGTAGTGATATAGCACTGGTACTTACACATCCCAACTGCTATGCTGACACACCCCAAGAGAATCAAGTGGTTGGTGTTCCTGAGAGCCATAAAACTGATCAGCCTCAGCAATGGAAAGGAAATGTGCACCCACCCCATTACTAAACCAGGCTGTTGCTGCTTATTGTTTTTATTATTGCACTTGTAAGATTGCCTAGCCTAGCGCTGTGTATCAGGCTATATCAGGTAGAAGGCTGATGTGAGTTTTAAGAGCTTAGACTGTGAACTCCCTGGGGCAAAAATAATATCCCTTCTGTGCTTTGTACAGTAGAGAGCAAATGGTCAGCACTTAATACTTTTGCATCCCTTACATTTAGAGATCTCCTAAAAAGAGACCAAACTAAATCTCTTTTTGTATACTCTGTTCAATATCTGTTTGCCTTTGCACCCAATGGGATCTTCAACTGTTTGAAATATGTATGCATGCTGGCCCGTTCATTCCCCTTCCAAGGTAGACCAAGCATCACAAACCATGAGATCATCAGTGCAGTTAAGCCCTGGATAAATACCTAGCAATGTGTTAAGATTAGGTTTATATCTGTATATGCCAGTGTTGGACCCCATTGTCTTGTGGAATGGGTGAGTTCTCTTCCTTCACTCCAAGGGCAGCGCCACTCTTTATGCTGCATGTGCCACCATCCTAGAAGAAGCGTCTTAAGTGGCCAGGCAAGTCATAGGCTCCTGGCTCAGGAAGCAGACTCAATTTGAGTCCCTTTGTTCTTTTTTGTGTACATGGGTGGCAGATTCATGTACCCAATAGTCATTCCTGGAGGCTGCTACGTAAATATTGATCCAGGCCTCTTGGATAAATCCCCCGCCCCAACTTAGTACACATCTCATTTTCCTCTAGAACCCTGCTTGCTTTGCATTTATTTGCGCTGCCGGCCACTCCATGGACAGAGATTCTCCTACTGTGGGAGCAGCAGCAGTATGTTTCCTTTCCAGAACCCATAAATGGATAGTTAAGGTTTTTTTATATGCTTGGAAAGCTTCTTCTACTCTACAGATTTCACAGTGGCCCTGGCTTGCCAAGCAATTTCTCACTACCATGGCAGGAAAAGCATCCTACCAGCAAGGTTTGTTAGACTCTGGAATCACCTTGTAAGAGAAGTGGTGGAATCCTCATGACCTAAGTCATTTACATCTGGGCTGAACAAGACAAATTTCCATCTCTTTTATTACGAGGAGGCTAGAGTCATTGTGCTTATATTTTTGTCCTAATCTTTTCCTAACCATCCTGAGTCACTTTGCATGTTGATATTCAGTAGGTCTATAGCTACCAAAGAGCTTGCATCTCAAAAGACAGAAATGAGGGTGTTCACATGTAGATTTGTGTTTCTTCCATTTTTATTACTAGTTACATGTATTATGACAGTGTCCTCTATGTGTTAATCCAACTTTGGATCACATACCCTAACTGTTCAAAGGGGGGGGGGGTCCTTGAAATTGTGAGCAATAATCCTTGCAGACATATTTGAAATGGGCAAGAGTTGAAAATCTATATTTTTCCTAGTTTTTAAAGTTCTAAGCACATAGTTTTCAACAGACAAAATGACTGCAGCTTGAAATGGGCCTTCATGAAGAGTAAGCTTGGTGTAGTTTGTATTAAAAAGCAAAACAGGGTTTTCCTCTGAGAGGTATCAGTGTCTGAAGCTGTGCAAAGGTATGGGGCGTAGAGACCTTTAAGGACAGCTCGTGGAGCAGACACTCCTTTCCCCTAACCATGGCCCAAACTCCCAAGCTGTACCCTATTACACCTTCTAGGAACTTGGCAGCGGGGAGGAGAGCCTACGCAAATATCTTAATTCAACAAGATGGGAAGATCTGCAATTCTATTTCCCAGAACAGCTGATTTCCTTTCCAAGTCTTCATTCATAATTCCAGGCTTAGAAAGAGAGAAATAGAAGCATCCATAAGTATTTTTCAACTTAAGTGTCATGAACCTTTGATAAGCCATTTAAGATCAAATGTATTGCTCGTGGTTGCTCTTTCATTTGTCTTTGCTTGGCTGTTATTTGCAGGGGGACTTTGGTGAGTCGGGATTTCCAGGGATTGCAGGCATGTTTGGGCCAAAGGTAAGACAATTCCTTGTATCTCATGGGCTCTATAGTGTCCGTATAAGGCAGACATTCCCTTCCTCACTTTATTGTAGCAGATGGGTTACTGGGAACCAGCCACATGCTTCTTGCAGTTCCAAGCTCTTGGGAGATCCAATGCAGACTGCCAGACAGTTTCTTTACAGGTGCCTCTCCAGAAACTACTGAACCCCAATGATTATTCCTAATTACTTTAGTTTACTTCTTTTTAGCTGTTTGAGCCAAACTCAACTTCTAAAATCATCCCTAAAATACTGAAGTTACAGTCATCTTTGTGGAGCTCACCTTCCCAGCAGGATGGCTGGTGGGATGGAACATTAATTCCCTCTAATGTTCTTTTGACTCGTTGAATATCTCTGTTGCCCTTGCTCTGTCAGAAGAGACTCCCATCTTCATCATCTATAGTTATCCTCTTTTCTCATGTGACCTTAGATTTAAGTTACCCAAGAAAAAGGACCAGCCTGTTTTCTAGAGAATGGGAGAGGAGGGGAGAAATTTGCAGAACATGGGAGTAGTCCCACTGTTTTAAAAAAAAAATCATGAAGTGGTCACATTTCTGTCTTTATTCCAGAGCAATAAGCAAAGAAACAAACCATGTGTGCATCTGGTGAGGGTCTTTCAAGATTTATATCTGACTTTTGTCTACAGGGACCACCGGGAAACCTCGGGTTCAAAGGAATTCAGGGCCCACGGGGACCACCAGGTCTCATGGTGAGTTCTTTGAACTTTATTCTAATTTTAGAACTTTCTTGTCCTCCTATCTGCTGCTTTTTCTCTGGATAGTCTGTGGGCCAAACCCTGAGATGTACAAAAAGGGGGCAAAAGCGGACTTCAACACAGCACATTTGACATACATGCTAATCAGAAGCTGCAATTCAGCTGGGTCATACAGTAACATGTACAAGATACTATGCCACCCTTACCTGGCAATCTTTGGTCTCACCACATTCTAACTACCTCAAACATACTGAATACAATTCTACTCCCCCTTTACTAGAAAACTGCATTGTTAAGGGGACAACAACAATTAGTTGCTTAAGTCACTAAGATGAATTTCAATGTAAACAGAAGTTTTTAATTAGCTGTGTACAGCATGCTATGTTACCAGGAAGGTAATTTTTTACAATACTGCTAGTCTCCAGTAGAGATTCCCCAGCATGAGGACTCTCAACTGTCCAGTAAAACACTTCCCAAAGATATGGTCTCATTTTACATACTCCTTGTAGTGAATTCATTAACAGTCCACTGAAGTAATGGAAGTAGCAACCTGTGATTCAAGAGCTTTATGGTGGAAGGAGGATGGGAGTTCTGGGCTGTGAATGCCTAAACAGCTATGCCTATGGATACAATAAGTTAGTTCCCAGGATGGAGAGCGTAACTCCACTGCTGGGATTGATTTCTGAGGAAAAGGAAACTAGGAAGACACTTTTTGAAAATATATGAGATCCCAGAGATGCTCCTTAAACCCTTTAGCTCTCAACACAGCAAAGTTTGAGTGTAGCAATTTGTCCTTTAAAACGTCTCTGATTCAGCTGTTAGGAATTAAAAGGCAACTCCAGCATCCTGAAAGGCAGCAAGAAGAAGGAATCACTAGATCTTTGTACTGGGTATGGAGTCCTGTGATATTCAACAGGTCTAGTTTAGTAAGAAATGACTTCCATTCCCTAGACCCCAGTTCATAAATGTCTTTTTCTCACTTTCTGTTTTAGGGAAAGGAAGGTATTATTGGTCCGCTTGGAATTCTGGGTCCCACAGGAAATTCTGTAAGTGTGTGTCTTTTCTCTGCCCTTACTTTTTACAGCTAATGATGACTGAGGGTATTTAGACCAGTATTTGCTGCTTCCTCAGATGTCTCTGAATTTCACTTCCTAGCTATGTACAAGTGCAGCCTAAACCTCATCTGAATTAACGGGGCGTGGGGGGGTTATTTTTATAGAATAAGCCAACAAAAGTGCAGCTGCAATCACATGGGTAGTGGGAATGCTTAGTTTATAAATTAGCAGGAGCCCTTTTTGAGTATGGGTTTGCGGTGGGAAGGATTAGACTGTTACGGGTGATATATATTTTTTATAAGCTGTGGAGCCAGATTTGGAAAAGAACTCCTCTCACATTTAAGTACCTCAGCAAGTAGTGAGATTTTCAAGAGAGTTTAGCACCAAATGTGCTGAGCTCCTCGGAAAATATGGCCAAGTATCACAATGGGAAATGCTAGTTTCTGAGCATTTCTGAAGACTTGGCCCCTGGGCTCCTATTCCCACCCCAACTCCTAAAAGCCAAAAGGGGGCAGCCAAAACATCCTAAAAATAAAGAATAAAATCTTTCAAAGTCAAAGTGACATCATGAAATAAAAGGGGAGAAGCTGAGAAACGCACACAGGGACTGAGGTTGATAAAGATGAAAAAAATCGATGGGAAAATACAGGGATTAGTCCATCAGTTTTCAAAGTGAAGAGGGAGGAGCTGAATTAGATGTCCCAAAGGAGGAAATATGTAAAACCCAAATTGGCAGGTGGGGGACAGAACAAGTACACACCTTGCAGCTCTAACCCATACAGCACCTCTGGTGTACCTGTGCTGTTTGGTGTCAAAGAGGCTGCTCCTTTGCCATGCATACATTTAGCCAGACTACAGCCCAGAAAGTTTCTAAACATTCCTTGTTGTTCATGCCACTTGTAATCTGTGCAACTTTCAATAACACTAGCTACTTTTTCCCCGAAAGAAGGGACACAAGACAAACAACAAGCTGTGTTTTGTTTAGAGATACAGTTGGGCCACATGCAGAGTTTCTCACCAAAACATGTCAAACCCTTAACATGAGGATTACTCTTATTAGGAGCCTGCCTGATTCTAATCACGTTCAATGTGGTTCTTTAAATAGGGTCCCAAAGGAGACAAAGGCAGCCGTGGTGAAGTGGTAAGTGCTGTTCCAGAATCCTTCAGGTACCTCAGCTGCATAGGAGGCTGTTCTCAGATTGGGTAGACAGAGGATAGCAGACAGGTGGAATAGGAGGGAGCAAAACTAACTCAGCCTTTCATCCTTCCAAGATAGATCTAGAGTTTCATGTAGTTTTAATGTGCGCATTTTTCAGAGGAGACTTTTCTGCTCTGCCTAGACATTAAAGATCCTAAAGCACTTTTCAAATAATAATGACTCAATATCCTTTGCCATAATTTCCCTTCCCACCACTGCTGGGCCTGGGTTTCTTGCTGCCCTCCAATGTGGCTGCATTTTGATATGGCTTCTAAATCATACTGGGAACCCTTAGGATGAAAGACACTACATTAGAGGCATGCAATCTTTTGACAAACTCCTCTTGATTTTCTTCTGCAGGGTTTGCAAGGTCCAAGGGTGAGTATTTCAGACAACTGTTTTCTGGCAGTCGTCATCTTTGCTTGAATAAACTGATGTGCAGTAAAATCAGGTGCTACAAAGTTAGGAGGGAGTGAGAGGAACTATGGACAGAGAAAGTTTAAAAAAATTGGAGGGTAGCATGGGATCAGAGAGCTGCAGCCACATACCATTAAGGATGAAAAAAGCATGACAGCTACATTAGGAGACAGTATAGCATAGTAAAAAGCTGCACTGTGGGTAGATATGGCCACCTCCTGTCCCCACAAAGGATTGAGCTGGAGGACAGTAAAATGTTGAAGAACCAGAAGATTTTTGGGAGAGAACAGATCTGAAAGGGGGCTCATCTTTTACTGGGGTACAAGGATGAATACATTTCACTGCTGACATTTTACTTGCTGATGCTTTTCTTTTTAGGGTCCACCAGGCCCACGAGGACTCCCTGGGCCTCCGGTACGTACAGCGGGAAAGGGTTCAGAGGATGACATGCCCTGTTATTGAAGGTGGCTAGGCCCTATCCAAAGAGTGCTCACTCATTTGGAAATTACACTTTGACTCCTCCTGTAAAATAAAGGATAATAAATTACTTCATAGGGAGTTTGCATGTCTGAATGAACTAAGGACTGTAAAGCACTTGGAGATCTGTAGATCTAAAGTGCAATATAGGAAATAATATTGCCACTTTCCCCCCTCTGTAGTGAGGACCCAACTGGAAAGAGGGATACTCTCAAAAGGGAATCAGAAATTATTTGACAATATTATACATTGATCATAAAAATCAATCACAGTTAACAGCTTTTTCTTTTGGTTTCTAGGGGCCAACAAGAATTCCAGCTTCATTTGTAAGTTGCTATGTTTTATTCCACCGTATATTTTTTTATTATTGTTGAGAGTGAAGTTGTGATATGCACACCCGGCTTTCCCTAGAACATCCCCCTTACGTGGACTGAGCAGAAGATAATCTTCTAGCAGGATATTGCTTGTATTTGGTACCTAGATAGTGAAATGTCTACTGTTCAGTTTGCTTATGCCAAGGGCACTCATCTCCTGTTACAAACTGGTCTAACAATCTCCTAAAATGCCATTATTATATTCCCGCACACAGCAGCAGGATGGCTTTGGTGCAGCTTTCCAGACAATGATGGACTCGAACACTGCACTCAAATCTACAGAGGTACCAGCATGCTTTTCAACCTACCAAGCTTTGATACAGCTGCAGCCTGCTGCAGTGTGTAATCTTATGAAAGGCTGTTTTCCCACCTTGCCTGCTCTTTTTATGCAAAGCAATTCCATCTTCCCAATTGCCTTCCATGATTGCCTACCCCTCTACCAGTATACAACACACAGCCTGAATGCATGATTGTTACTCAGCTGACTTCAGTGGGAATTTTGCCTGAATAAGGACTGCAGGATTAGGCTTTGTTTTGTTAATCTTGTGCAAAATCTTAACAGTTCGTTTCTCTCGCCTCTTTTCGATGAGATGTTCAGTTTCTCTTGACAACGTAAAGGGCTCTCCATCTGAGCTGCATTCACAATGTTTCTAGTCAGGTAGAGGTGTGCTCTAGATTACAGATGCATTGCTACTTTTTGAAAGAATCCCACTGTTCACACTGAGGACAAGACTAATATGTTTAGGGCCCCCATCAGTTGCAGAACGTAGAATGCTTCCGTTCTGCTGTTGGAAAGAGGTCGAGGCACATCATCCGCGTTGTAAAGTATTAGTGCAAAAATTTAGCCGATGCATGTTTTGCCAGGACTGGACTGGGCTGCTGTTAGAGAAGGCTTGTGCTCTCTGAATAGAATCCAGAGCGGGTTTCTGCCCTCGCCGTTTTGCTTCTCTCTTTGGGGGTAATGGTGATGAATAGCTGGGACCATCTAGTATCGGTCATGCTTCCTTCGTTATAGTGTGCATGTGGGAAAGTTCCCAATTCAAAACAGCTGGCTATGACTGACTGTTTGGACTGAATGGCATGGTTCACTTCCACTACTGACTGTGCCTTTTGCCTGGCGTGGTTTTCCCACGAATACAAAGGGATCGGTTACCATTGTTACGGCTTCTGATGCCATGTCTAGCCAAGACAGCATTGTTTGTGAGGGATTCTCAAACTGCAGCAGGTCTGTCAAGCTCAACAGACCTGCCATCTTCTCTCTTCCACAACAGAGCTATCAACATTCAGACCTTCTGATGTTAGACCAGGAAGGAGAGATCTTTAAGACTCTACACTACCTCAGCAACCTCATCCAGAGCATCAAAAGACCCCTGGGAACCAAGGAGAACCCTGCACGCATTTGTCGAGACCTCATGAACTGTGAACAGAAGATGCATGATGGTAAGTAACGTCCAGACACAAGAGGGATACATGTATAGGGCCAGTTAAAGCCGTTCAAACAGGCCCACTTTCACGGGACTAGCGTAGACACATTTACATTATGCAGAGAGATTAAAAAACATTTCATGGATCTTATCCATGGGGAGTGCTAACTGGTTCACTCACCCATTCTTCCTCATCCCAGTTTGCTCCCTTTCTTCAGGTACTTACTGGATTGACCCAAATCTTGGCTGTGCTTCAGACACCATTCAGGTCACCTGTAACTTCACCAAAGGTGGACAGACATGTCTCAGCCCCATCACCGCCTCTAAGGTACACACAGTTCTACCACTGTCTCTCAGCATTTGCTTTCTATTGGGAGGGGAAGCCCACTATGTTATTAAAGTGGGGTTTAAGGCAGTGCATAAAAATGTATGTTGATTTGTTCCTAAGGGGGTAGAATTTACTTCTGCTGTATCAGTTTCCTCACATTATTGGGTATGTATTAGGTCCTATGTTGCTGTTTTAACAGTTTAAAAAAAAAAGCATATTATTCTTCCCCAATGACATTCTAACACTGTTCTGTATTATGGCTGAAACCATGACAACACAGATTAGACTGCCCCAACTAGTCTATAATCCACATTAATCAGGGAATGAATGCTTAGGTTCTACCAACACATGAGTAACTTACTAGTAGAAGTGGGCGTATATTCCAAACATGCTTCCAAAAAATATTTTGTTGAACGTGACTGAAGGGACTTAATTTAATTTAAAAGTCCATGTCCCTTTGGATTCGCTTTTCCCTACATGGTTGTGAGAAACAGTTCGACTCGCATGCACAAGCACTTTAGGGTGAAATCCTGTCTTAATAGACTTCAAGGGGAGTAGGATTTCACCACAGAATTTTAAATTCTCCCATACCCATATTTAGAAAGAGGTGCTTGCAAATGCACTCATCCAATTAGGGACCAGAAACAATACTGTGCCACTTAAACTAAACTAATCAGCACAGTTCAGTTATCAAAGCAGCTGAAGAGAACTATTCAGTGATTGTGGGGGTCAATTTCTTTAATTTTGTGGAATGATGCAAAACATTCTTATCCCCAAAATGTGGGAGGAAATAGGAGTCTGCTTCCAGATTTTCCACAAACAGGAAGAGGCTTATTCATTCACTTCTAATCAGGATGAATATGTCACTCCATGTGCCACTCAGAGACGCTAGCATTAGACAAGTGCAGGGAAACTAGAAAAAGCCCAGGCCCTAAGTAAGAATGGAAAGAGGGAAGCTTCCTGAAGTTACTTTGAAGACCCTGTGATAGTACGATAATGTACTTCCTGTCTTAATTATTACAGCACTAGACTCTCCCTACCATTATTCCTTCTTCCCCAACATAGTGCTGTCTACAGCAGCAGGAGGGATGGTGGAAGCTTTTCCAACAGAGAGCTATTGGCACAGGGGAATAAGCAAACAAACACTCTAGTTTCACTATTTCCCAGCACATCACCATCAGCTAGAGTCACTTGCACAAGATTAAAGGAGGAATGAGTTCCAAGGAAATATACTGAGTAGGGATGGGATTTTCAAAAACGCATAGCCTAGCTCTGCTCCCAAAGAACTCATCATGAAGTCCTTTTGAAAAAATCACACCCCTCTACTCATTTAGTTGTAAGCTACAACAGACAGTTCAGCCAAAACAAGCCCCCTACATGGTACGAAACATCAACCCCATCAGAATCAGAAACACAACAGTGATGCTTGCCCATTAGCACCAATGGTAGAGTCCGTGCAAAGCCAGGAGTCTGCAAGGAGTTAAGCTGTTCAGAGCTCACTGTTGGCATCAAGAAAACCTGACATAAAATCTAGAGCCCATTTCCCACCTGAAGCTCTCCCCCCCCCTGCAATTGACATTAATTGGCCCCTCAACCGGGAAGCCATTGAGACTGAATTTCCATCAACTCCTTAGATGGGGTGCTACTAGTTCAAGGGTGTATTGGCTGGGTAGAGTGGTGAAAGTTTGTCCTGTCATGGCTCATGAGAGGACTCCAGTCTCCAGGAATGTGAGAGTTCCAGGCTGGGTAAACAATGTTACAACTAAAAAGAATAAGTAGCAGCAGGACTGAATTCTTCATGATCCCTTTAAACAAAGCACATCCTGCTTCTCACCTTGTAGGCTTCCTTACTGAGAGCCTAGGCTGGTTTGAAACTGTCCTGTCTACACTCTGGTTAGAAAATATTTTTCAAACCCTTTGTTTAAAGCTATGCCAGACTAGTCTAATAGAACTGTGCAGTTTTGACAGATAGGCCTCCTCTCACCCTGCTGCTTTGTAGAAGCAAGTTTTGAACCAGCAGTTCACATTACTTTTCTTACACTGAGGAACCTGTCAACCTAGTATTACAAAGTCAGCAATTTCTGTGTCCCCTGCAAAGGGAAACAAAATCAAACAAGAAAACTCTCCAGGCTGGTTCAGCAGCTGGCCAGGATCACACTGGGCACATAGACTGAATACCAAAAAAGGGCTCCAAGTTAAAACTTTAATTCCGAAACCCTGTGAAGTTCACATCTGGAGTCATGTGCCCGCATCCAGACCTAGACAGTAACAAAAATTGTGTGTGCAGTGCATTACAAGGTCTGCCCTGTGATTTTGAACTGGTTCACCCCATCACAGCTGTCTAAATTGCCCATTTAGCAAAGTGAAAAAGTTGGGGACAGCCATCGCTGGCAGGTATCCTAGGCCAGTGGAGGCTAAGCCTCCCCGAACCCAGGTCATGACCCCACTCATGCTGCTCCCCATGTCCCCTGAAGCTGGTGAGAGCTCAGCTCCACCTGGTGGTGTGGCCCAGAGCTTGGAGGTCTGGCAGACTGGCGGCTCAGGGCTCCTCTGGCTGAGGGGGATAAGGGGAGTGCTCCCAAGGGGCTAACCTCCCCCAAGGGGGGGGTTCACCTTCTGCCCATGGGGACAGCTGTAATGTACATTAATACACTAAATACTGTTTACTGTTTGCACTAACTGCACTACTCTAAGCCTCCTGGGTGTACCTTACTCATGGTCTTTGGAAGGGGGTGTCTTAGTTTTCACATTCTCTCGTTGTTGCCTTAACAGCTGGAATTCAACATTGGTAGAGTCCAAATGAACTTCCTTCACCTACTGAGCTCGGAGGTGGTTCAGCACATCACCATCCACTGCCTGAACATGTCAGTATGGCGGGAAGGGTCGGCTGAGAAGCCTTCAGAAAAAGCTGTGCGTTTCAAGGCCTGGAATGGCCAGATATTTGAGGCAGAAGGGCTGTTCAAGCCAGAGGTGGCAACAGATGATTGCAAGGTACAGAACCCCTAGCAGGTGGCCAGCAAAGCAGCTAAAACAAACCCAAACCAACCTAAGAGAAAGTGGGAGAACTGGAGATGCAGCATGCCCAGTTATGGGGGCTTCACGGGGACATACGAAACCAGAAGACATTAAATGTAGCCAAAGTACCCTTAGAGCATGCTGCAAGATCCAACTATTTGTCAATTCTTCCCCACTATGATCAAAGACAAGAAAATAGTGCTGGAAGACCATTAGCCTCTATGAAGCCCACTATGAGCAATTTGCATACAGATCTAGTTAACCTGGGCAGCACTTACATTCTGCAGTAATAGGTACTATAGAAATGCTTAAAATAGAGAACATCTTTGAGTACCCTTTTTATTTAGAAAGGTTTTCTGCTTGGAGGTAGTGAGATCTAGTATATAGAGACAAGAGATGTCTTCTATTCCCAACTGCCTCAGCAGGAGTCATTCAAGTCCACGCACTGAAGGGTGACCTCTAATTTTAGGTGCCCAGAACAGAGGTTTCATTTTCAGTGATGCTGAGCACTCAACAGTTTCTATTCACCAGATCACATTGCCTCTACTTTCCTAACTCACAATGTCTCACTTTGCCATAACTATGAACAGGTGATAACTTGCCTGTCTCAGTAGCTGGTGCTTTTCAGCCATATCTTGATGGAACTTATTCTTCTCCAGAGGGATCTACTCACTCGGCTAATTGACCCCTTCCCATTTTCTCTCCCTCTTGGTTCAGATTCAGGATGGACGCTGGCATAAGACTGTCCTTACATTTCGGACACAGGACCCTAACCAGCTGCCAATTGTCAACATCTACAACCTTCCACCATCCGAGCCAGGGAAACAATATCACCTCGAGGTTGGACCCGTGTGCTTCCTTTGAACTGTGACCTCTACAGTGCTCCAAGGTTTTGACCCCTTTTGGGTGGGCCTACATGTTTAAGTAGGATTCCCTATCCCTCTTCAGCACAGACGGCTGGGCCTTGTCAACTGTTGCTCTAGCCATAGAGCTCAAAGTCTTAAAGAACCTCGATTTCCCGAACTCAGTAGATTCTCCAGCATAGTCTTAAAAGAAATTTTAAAAAGCAGAACAGTGGGGGGGGATGCTGGCATCAGCCAAACATGAACAGTGAAGGGGGATCAGGAACTTGAAGGCCAGCTGTCACAAGCAATTCCACACACAAAGCGTTTTCCACAACCAAAGAAATAGAGATCAAGAAGAAACCTACAGTGCATATCTTTGTTCTCCACAGTTCCTGAGTTACCAAATGCTCTTTCCATAAAGTTAGAGCTTCCCTGTAAGAGCTCATGATCTTCGGGACAGCTCACTGCTGAATAAAAGAGAAATGAAGTTCTCATAAGTGGATTTGCAAGTTGAATCTGGCTGCTCTGTGTACAGGAAGCATTTGATGTGCAATATTAGAAGAGAAACAAATATAGATATATATTTTATTTAAGCAAAAAAAAAATTTAGTTCCTCCTTCCGTGAGTGAGTCTAATAAACATCCCTTCTCGTGTGATGATAGGGTGGGGAAGAGTCCCAAAGCTGAAAGGGGAAAATAGAAGGGGGCGGGGAAGAGATTGGTGCTAAAATAGAGAGAGAGGATGGGCTTGTCTGGTTTGTTTCTACCTCTCACTGTGAAATCTCTGGTGCTCTTAAAAAAAAAAAAGTGTGTTATTTTATATATGATTTTTAACTATTTAAGGTTCTGAAGGTGCTACAATGTTTTGCCACAGACCCAAAAAAGCCAACTGCCATGGGGACTTGGCTAGAAAGAGAGAAGGTGGGGGGAGGGCAGTTTGCAATCTTTAGCTTAATCAGAAGAAAAAATTAAATATTTTAAACACACTAACTTAAAGGCAAATTATATTTTTAAATCTAGGTTTGTAAAGATAATTGCCTTGGGTGTCAGTAACTAGACAACACAAAATGTGTCTAAAATAGGTGTGCCCTTGGGTTTTTTAATGGCATTTCACTGTTTTATTTTTGGGGGAGTACAATTTGCCCACAGCAGCTGTAAGAATTCAATTGTAGGGGAGCCTTGAAGAGAGCTAGTTTGGGTTGTTTTTGTTATATAGTTTTTCTGTGTTGACCATGTGTATAGTTTCCTTGCCAGCTCTTCTGTATGCAGTGATTCCCTACACTGGGATCCAACAGCTGATCTCTTATTTAAAAAAAAACGAAAAAGAAAAAAAAAAAACAGTCCTTTGTCAGGACCGGTCTGTCAAAGCTGAAATTACGGTACCTTGTTGCTTCAGAACCCAACCAAGTTTGGGGAGGGTTTTTGTTTTGTAGAAATCTAGTCTCTATGTGTAAATTTGGAGTTTAAAAAAAAAAAAAGAGGATAATTATGGTAATCTTTTTATTCTACATAAGGAATAATATTAATGTAATCTGAGCTGTACTGTATCAAATGCTTCAGTGCCTGTTTTGGAGTTTTTCATGTCTCGTATGGACTATGGATTATTTTGTTTGGAGAAAAATAGTCTCATTTTGTGTATTCTTATTTGCAGTTGTCTTCGGTTTGTTTTTCCAATGAGCTAAAAAAACTTAACAAGATTTTTCAAATACCTCAAGTCCCTTTCTGATTCTGGTGCTTCTCAAAATACCTCAACCTGCCAGCCCGGGGCTCAGCCATTGAGTGCCTCTCATCCCAGATCGTTCTTCAGCTCCTAAGTGCCTTTGTGTTGAAGTTACCATAATCTCATTTCTTTCCTTGCACTCCCACACACATTCTCTATCCCATTTCTCCCCCTCTATTCCTCTTGTTGATGGTTTTCAGTGTTTCATGAGGTTGGAATTTCCATTTGTTCGCCTTAAACTTTTTTTTTTTTAAACATTAAATAAATATTTAAAACTGAAGCAATGAAATGGAACTTTCATGGTTTTTTGCTTCTTCATAGGAAATTAAGATGAGTGAGAGGAGCAGAAATATCCTCAAGTTCAAAGCTCTAACACAGGTAGAGCTTAAATCTAAACTTAGCCCCCCACGATCCTGCAACCAGCACCATGGGGACAGAGCACATCACCTACAGAGAGAGCCCCATTGGCTTCAGCAGGGTTCTGCCAATATGGCACTCGTTGCAGGATGAAGCCCATCGCTACAAGCAGACCAGGCGAGAGACCCTTTCTCCGAAAAACTAACAAATCCTAAAAAATCCTCATAGAAGATTCACCAGCCCAGGCAATAAATCCTCTATTTAGCCATAATAGAGAACACAAAATATTGATCCATCAAAATCACTTGCCCCAGTCAAGACGAGTTGTTCAAGAGTATGTACCACAAAGCTGCTCACCAAGCTGATTTCTCCTCTGCTTTCCCCTCAGGTTACACTCTCTCCTGGAAAGAAAGGAAGAGAAAGCAGCTATCACTAGTCTTTTCCACTAGACTCCATTTACCCCACACAGCTGTTTAAATCATGTTTCAAAACTTAATTCTTGACTGGGTGTGTGTAGGACAAAATTTGTACATTAGAGCTAAGTTTTAGTCCAAGTACCTACTGCACCTGGTGGGTTTGCCATGACTTCCTTCAGCCATTCAGTAGAGTCGGGGAAGATGCATGGCCTGGTACAACAGAATGAACTTCATTCAACTGGTAAAAGCTGTCCATATTACAACTAGAGCTCACTTTATGCATAGACTAGGAGAGAGGGATAGCTCAGTGGTTTGAGCATTGGCCTGCTAAACCCAGGGTTGTGAGTTCAATCCTTGAGGGGGCCATTTAGGGATCTAGGGCAAAAAAATCTGTCGGGACAGTACATGGTCCTGCTAGTGTAGGCAGGGACTGGACTCTATGACCTTTCAAGGTCTTTCCAGTTATATGAGATAGGTATCTCCATATATTTGAATTTCCCAGAAAAGCAAACTAGCTCATTTTCTCTTCCAGGAACTGCTAGCATCTTGCTTCCTGGAACAAAGTTAGAAATTGCTGCTTTGCATACATTCCCATCAACCTTTCGCCAAATATACCCTATCCCTCCCTCCCATCCTATGCTAGGTTTGAAGGGAAATCATAAGCAGAGGCAGGCAGCTGTGGAATTTTTGCTATAATTGCATCATGGAACTGATGGAAAACAGTTCCAGATAAGCTTTGATAGTGTGTTAAAAGCAGCATAGACACTGAAGGGCTGATCATGTCTGATGCAAGTCCGCCATTATTCTGTCACAAAATGCTAGTGTTAAGGAAAGAGACATTTAAATGTCATCAATAAAAGATAAATATAAGTGGACACAATTAGCTAGACATACAGCTATGTCGTGGCCATTAGACCATCATCTATCTATATATATAAAAGTTAAATGGTGTATGCGTGTGTGTGTGTGTATGCGTGCATGTATGTATGTATGCTGCCTTACTCCTTCCACACCATTTCAGCTAGAGACTTGAAATTTGGTACAGTTATAGGCTTTAGGGTCCTAATCAGAGTAAGGGTCTAAATTTTTTCAATTCTCACCTCTGACGCCCCCCAGGGGTGAAATTCTTTAAAGCCCATGCACCTCAGCTGAGCAGCAGGTTAACACCTTCTGTTCTCTGTGACATAGTTATGATGTCATAATACCCCCCTCCAACAGACCCCGCACTTGCTCAGCTCTCTCCCCCCTCCCCACCTCCGACGGACCCGAGCAACGCCGGGTATTTTTGCTAGTATTATATACCCACCAAACAAAAGGACACAAAGCATAAGGATTAAAAGCAATTAACTCACTCTGAAGCTAGAGAAGTCATAACAGCAAAAAGAGTCCATTCACATTGCACTGGCAGTTATTTTGCCTTATGTGCAGGATTGGTGTTTGATAAGTGGGTCTCTGACTTCCAAGAACTGTCTCTAATGCATCATCGAACATGATTAAGAAATAGCTAAGTAAGGGAAGCTGGATTATTAGGATCTAGAGAAATAGCAGGAAGAGGAAAGGCAGATTTTATAAAGGCCATTTTATCAATACAAAGCTAGATCTATTAGTCTGCTGAGAGTGCTAGTGCAATAGTTGAAGAGTGAATCCAGCAAAATCTACAGGGATTAATGCTATAATGAACAAAAGTAATGCACAGAAGTGACATAAGACAGGCCCCCTCAAAGGGCTCAGATACTATGGTGATGGGTGCCAACACAAGAACCTAGATAAGAAGCCAAGATTGAATAAAGGGCCAAAATCTTCTCCTTTACACTAGAGCAAATCTCTTCAAATCAGTGGAATTATACTGGCATGATAGAAGATATTGTTTGGCATTGCAGACTATGAGAAAGCTGAAAACAAGGGTCTACTTTTAAGAGTGGCAGCAGCCTCCATGTCTCACTGTGGGCAAGGCTTAGCACCTTCCTGGGAATGGTACCCAGTCACTCTACACAGGGCTTGAAATCCAGTTTATAAGCCACGCTGTGACTAAGCCAATGTAGTAAGAAATGAAAGTTCCCTAAGGATTTTAGTCTGCTCTAGCTACAGCCTCAGCACATCCCATTGACTCAGACCCAAAAGCACAAGGCTGCCAAAGTTACTAAAGAAGCCTCAAAGTGGCAAACACACATAGCTTTGAATCAGAGAGGTAGCCGTGTTAGCCTGGAATTGCAGAAGTGACAAAGAGTCCTATGGCACCTTAAATACTTTAGTTAGTCTTTAAGGTGCCACGGGACTCTGTCACATATAGCTTTGAATTCCAGCACAAGGCAGGTGTAAGAGGGGTTACCCCAGCCTTTATGCTCCTGAGTACAAAGGCTGGGCCTCTTCTATGCCAGACCAACAAGTCCTTTTTTCCCTACACACACACACCCCACTTTGCCAGTTGGGGTTTTTGGGGTCACCAATCGCTGCCACCAATCGAGTATACTTCCAAAACCTTGGAGGGGCCCCCGATCTTCCCCACCCCAACTTTGTCCCCCTCCCTGGATTTCAAAGTCAGACACCTGGAGACTGCTTTTCTTCACCCTCTGTCTCTCTGTACCTGAGACACAGACACCTGGAGACTGCTTCCCTTCACCCTCCCCGGCTGAAGGCAGACTTCCCCCACCCCTGTCTCTCTCTCTCTCTGAGAGACAGACACCTGGAGACTGCCTTAACCCTGTCTCTCTCTACCTGAGAGACAGACACCTGGAGACTGCTTCCTCCCTTAACCCTGTCTCTCTCTACCTGAGAGACAGACACCTGGAGACTGCTTCCTCCCTTAACCCTGTCTCTCTCTACCTGAGAGACAGACACCTGGAGACTGCTCCCCTTCACAGTGGGCGCTGAGCAGGGTTCTCTGCTCGGTGTCCCCATCCTGTACCCTCGTTTTGAACCTGTAACCCTCACGCACTCCCTTGTCCTTTTTTTCATTAGTTGTCCCCCGTAATCAATTGGCCCCGGGTCTAGTGTCCCTCCCGCCAGGCTGGGGGAGGGACTTCAGTAACAGGTAGGCTTAGGCCCATCCACCTCCTGGGAAACCAAAAGGTGCTCCCCTTCACCCTCCCCAGCTGAAGGCAGACTTCCCTTAACCCTGACTCTGTCTTCCTCCCTGGAAGCCAAGTCAGATACCTGGGGGCTATGCACCTCCCCCTACCGCCTCTCTTCCCTGTGAAGAGAGAAAACCCTTAAGGAAAATAAACCAGACGGTTTTAACTAAAAGATTTAATAAAGAAAAAGGTTAAAGCAGAGATACAGACACTTTACATTTGGGGTTCCCCACTTTCTTCTGAAAAGGAAAGAACACCCCAAAAGGCACGGCTTAATAGAAGAATCAAATGGTAATACTCACATTAGCTAAGTAGAAGTATCAGAAAAAGGTAGAGCCATCTTTATAGCCAACGATGGTCTAGAACCCTTGCCAGCTACCTTGGCAAGCCTCCTGCCTCATGTGCAGCCAAGATGGAACTGCTTTGGCCCTGGCCTTCTCCCTGGAGACCAGCCAAGATGGAACTGACTGTTTTGCTCCTCCCTTCTTCCTGGGCTGGAGGCTCCTCCCTCCCTCATGGCAGAGAAACTCCCACGTCACCTGTCTCAGACAACATAGCCCCCACCCAGGAAAGGCACACTGTATTAGATAACATAGCCCAACCCAGGCAAGGCACCTTCCATACTTATGACAGCAGGTGATATAGTTACACTGGATTTCTACATCCAACAGGTGTCAGTGGGTTTCTGAGCTGATTTAGAGATGAAGGACAGTTCTATGGTTAAGACAATGGATTGGGACTTGGAAAAATTGGATTCAGTTCCCACACTGCCACGAGTTCCATTTGCAGCCTTAGAGAAATTGAGTAACTTGCTTCTGCTTAATTCTCCCTTCCTACCGACCTGTCTGACTTTGACTGTAAGCTCTTCAGAGTAAAAACCAGACTGCTCCATTTATTTAGAGAGTAGCACAACAGAGCCCCAATTTCATTTGGGGCCCCTAGCTCTTGTGTAATAAAAATAAATGATGATTTCTTATCTGGCTTAGCAGAAGCTAGTATGGGAGGAGGCCAACAACGCCTAATGGGGCCCACCTCAAACTCCTGAAGATCCCACTTAGGTAGTGATGGAGGCCACTCCTGACAGATACATTCAAAGCAGCGTCTCAGAAAGGAAACGCAAAAATAGCCATCAATCTAGATAAAAAAAAGCAGAAAATCAAGGTAAGAAGCTGAAAAGAAAGACAAGGAAGGAATAGGCTGACCATACGTCCCGTTTTGAACGGGACAGTCCCGTTTTTTACATATTTTCTGACCGTCCCGTCTTTTTAATAAAAACATGAAATTTGTCCCGTTTTTCGTAAAAAAAAAAAAAAAAAAAAAAAAAAAAAAAAACGGGACCCGGCTTATTTCAGGGACCCACGGCTGGGTGCCGCCTCCTCCCGCAGCCCTTCAGTCCCTTCCCCTCCCCGGCCTGCTCCCCCCCTCCCCTCCGCCACAGCCGCTGCAGAGCCCGTGCAGCGCGATTGGCTGGACCACCCCCACGTGTTGCGTGCCCGCAGCTGAGCAGCAGCGCGATTGGCTGGGTCGCCCCCATGTGTCGCGCGAGCCGGTTACAGCAGAGCCCGGCGCAACGGCAGAGTGGAGCTCCTGGCCGGGCAGGGGCTGCCTGGTGCCTCACTCTTCTTTCCCCCCCCCCATGGAGGAAACACTGAGCCCAGCGTAGGTAGGGGCTAGGGAGGGGGGCTGCTGGCCGGGCAGGGGCTGCCTGGTGCCTTGCTCCCCCCGCCCCCCCTCACGTGGAGGAAACGCAGAACCCAGTGCAGGTAGTGGCTGGGGAGGGGGCACAGGGGCGGGGCCTGCAGGGGTGGGATGAGCTGGGGGGGTCAAGGAGGAGGTGGGAGGCTGTGGGGGGGGGTGGGGCTGTGTTTTGAGGCCATTGGGGGAGGCCTAGGGGGGTGTATTGGTTGCTAGTGGGGGGCTATGGGGAGAGGTTGTGTAGGGAAGGCTGTGGGGGTGTAAGGGGCTGGGGGGTTGGTAGTGGGATGGTGTTGGGGGGGCTGGAGGTGGTTATGTGAGGGTTGGGTGACTTTATGGATATGGTGGGGGGGCGTTGTAGGGTTATATTTGGGGTCTGAAGGGAGTTATAACCCTGTCCCGTTTTTGCCATCCCACTGTCCCGTTTTTGTCACAAGGAAATATGGTCAGCCTATTCGGAAGGAAGGATGAGTAATTAAAAGCTTTGACATTATTACAAATTGATGTATTTAATACTGAGGGGTTAATTAAAGAAATATGGACAGTTACTGGTGTAAAATAGATAAGCCCTTAAGCAGTGACAATAGTCTGCCATCAGTAAGGAATGCGGAAGCAACAGTTTAAAGGAGTTGAAGCCATTATACCTCATTAGCAAGCAGGCACATCCCATCCACTGATGAGTACAATTGGGGTGGGGAAGGGGAGCAGGGTGGAAAGTTTTCCATTAACATCATAGCAAGTTGCTGAACTGCATTTCAATTCACCCCATTTGCTCCCCCTTTTTTAAAAACACTTTTTGTAAATATTTGTGTGAACAGCACTGTGTCCTATGAAAGGTCAAGGGAAATGAATTTCAGTTGATGCAAGCAGAAGCCAAATTATTAAAAAATGATTTTGTTTATCCATTGGGTTAAGGGCTTTTTACATTCTGAAAGAAAAGCCTGTCTGTCAGCACCCCCCCATACGCCAAAAACAAACCTAGCCTTATCTTAGTTTAACAGAACAGCATCTCCCATTGCTTCATCGCTAAGCAAACAGAACATTGGGCAAGTCAGGTCCATGTAGTCAGCAGATTCCTGGATTCTGAGGCACATTGGGGAAAGCTGAGATTTGTAGCCATGAACGTCTATAAATACAGATACCTGTGTTGAGATAAGAAGCTTCAGCTGGTGAGTTTGATTCCACTGCTTCTCACTTCCTTTCCAAAAAAAAAAAAAAATAATAATCATGGCACTGGCCTGCATTGCTGCTATTCTTGGTTTAGTGCATCTCCTTACTGCTAAACCCCTGGAGTGTGAGCCTCCGGTTCCAGAAACCATGGACAATGCTACAATGACCAAGGTAAGACGTGCCCTTGGAAGGGCCTCAACTTCCAATGCTTATATTGTAAATGGGGTACTCAGGCTTTCATTAGGGACCTGTCCTAGACCAAGGCAGAGACCAGGCAGGCAGGCAAGGGGACCATTTAGTAAAATTAACCATATAGTCAGGCTTTTAATCTTACAAGCTGAGTAATATTTATACCCCCTGAAATATAAATTACTGAATGGAGACTGGGCAACAGCATGGCTTGCTCCACAGGTTTTATTCCAAGACCTGGAGATGTTTGGATTCCAAGTGATAGACCCAGGAGGGAACCCTTAGAAATTAGAGGGAGACGATCTGACAAAGCACCTCATCCATCCACATTGGCCAGGCCAGGATTGGTCCCTGAGGAACATTTTCTAGTGCCTTCCCCACCTACTTTTAAACATCCCAAGCAATAGGGATTCCAGAAGCATGGGCCTCTTTCCAAAAAAGTACCCTTGAGACCTTAGGGCCCTCAGCATCCTTCTGTTCATGTCACTTATTTTACTGGGGATTCTTAATAAATCTCTCTCAGGTGATGCCAGGGACCGTGGAATCAATGTAAAGTGAGTGCCACAATGGCAGCTAAAATCAACATTTACAGCCTGGAAACTCAAGTGGAGAGCTGTCCTCTGCAGCTAGAGAGAGAGAAAATAAAGCCAGCATAAAACCAATTGGTCTCCTTTCCCATTTTCTGTGAGCCACTCACAGCCCTAACGGGTTAGCTCTTACAGATGAAAGCAAGGCAGCTGGCTCCTGTCTCTCCAGGGCTCGAAGGGGACACTCCCAGTTTTCTCAAATGATGCCAGCAGTTCCAGCCATTTGAGTTGGCATGAGCCCCTGAGTTCCAGCCATGTTTTGGTGGCATGCGCCCCTTGGCATGGAACGCGAGTTCCCCCATCTCCTCTTATACGATACGCTGCCACAGTTTTCACTGTCTCCTTTATCCTGTTCACTTTCTTTACATGTCTCCACTGCTTAATTTGTCCCAGAGCTGTGGCCCGGCACCTCTGGGCTTCCCGTGTCAGTTAGGAAAGTAAAAAAAATTGCTCAAGCCCCAGCAACCTCCTTCATTACAAATTAAGCCCTACGTGTCTCCTTTCCGCCATTTGGTCTGTTCTGTGTCCCCTCTTCCTGTTGATTTCTTATTCTTTTTTGTTCCTTTGCCTGTTTTTGCCAACTCTTCTCCTTACACCCCCATCATAGTGCTGATTCGTCATCAGAAGATGCATCTTGCTAATGGGGGTGGGGCATAGTTGCCATCCAATGCAGAGCGAAGAGCCATAGGAGCAAAGGAGAGGAGTTTGGCACAGCAAGCTGCTAAATCCCTGTATACATGAGCTGTTCCCATGGGCAGCTACATTACACAAGGCAGAGGGAGGGAAGGTGGAAGACTTTCAAGGAGCCACCATCCTCTTTGCCAGTGGACGCGGCAGCATTTTATGCCGTGGGGGTGGTAGCTGGTATCTTGCAACTTTCCTCGTCCACATCTTTCCCTTCTCCTGGGCATGTGGTTCAGCCCAGTACCTCCTCCCACGTTTGAAAACAATGTATTATGGTGGTCTCCACCTAGAATAGTCACCATGACTTTGGGAGAAATGGGTAGCGTGGGGCTGGCCTGGAGTCACATAGGTAGGACAGAGCATTGCACAGAGCACTTTGATGGCATAAGGAGAAAATGCCATCAGCACCTTCAGCACCTTGATCCTCTTTCAAGGGAAGCTTTAGTTCCATCAGGTCAGAAGAGGCCATCACCTCAGCTGGTGAGCTGTGAGCAAAGCATGAGGGGAGAGGGGGGGGACAGGCAATCAGTCATCAAACTTACTACCACGAAAAAAATAAATCTATTTAAGTTGTAAGTTCAGGGAGAGAGCCCGTCCTCCTCTGTGTCCATACAGTGACTTGTACAACAGGGGCCCTGATCCTAACTGGGACCAAATACACAATACAAATAAATAATTACACATACACACAGGCTGAGGCGTATAGGTCTCCTAACAATTTGTTTCTCCCTCCTCCCCCATCATCACAGCTGCTGGGCAAGTGGTTCTACATTGCTGGTGCCTCACAGCACCCACGCATCCTACAGGAGCTGCAAATGATAAAGAACGCTTATTTCTTCATGTACCCTAGCAGCCATCAAGACCAGTTCCTCGTCACAGAAGTCATGAGACTGTAAGAGCATTAACACAGTCCTTACTGATAGCGACATGCTCCCTTACTTAGGGGAAATATTTACACTAACATTTCCCTCATTAGGGCCAGGCACCAGGAACGATCATTAATGAAACAGAATGTGTCAAGTCTTTCTTGCAGTGTGACTCTTAACTATGCTTGAAGGTCCCTGACTTGCAGTGTGGCTGTATATGGCTATTCCATGCTTATTCAGACCACTACCGGGAGCCAACATGCAGCCTTCCCTAACTCCATCTCTTCTCTTAGGCAGGGATGGGCAAACTTTTTGGCCCGAAGGCCACATCAGGGAATAGAAATTGCATGGAGGGCAATGAATTTAACCCAGAGAGCCAAATAGTGTCACCCTCTGTGGTTACTCCCCTCATTAGTCTCTTTCCCTTTAGGAAGGACAAGTGTGTGGTGGACAACTCCAGTTACATTTCAGTCATCCGGGAGAATTCTACAATGATCCTGCACGGTAAGAATCCAGAGACGCTAGGGAGAAAAGCAGAAATGTCCAGGGCATCCCATCTGGAAGGATGGATTGAGTTGTGGTTGGAGAGGTAGGAAGGTTTTTCTCCTACATTTCACTTCCTCATTCCTACCACACATTTATCTGGTCCCACAGTAGAGTTGAGTGACCGTTCTGAATCCAAGGGTCAGCTTCCCCTACTTGGCAGGGTATAATTTCCTCTCCTTGTGGGCAATTCTTTGCAACATGCTCTCTACAGAGATGTAAGGATTTGTCTGTAACAGGCCATTTCTGTACCCAGAGTAGTGGCCTTCATGTGCAATAAACACACAGAACTGCCCAAGCTGATCATTCTGCTACCAGCTAACACTAGTTTCCAAAAGGGCGGAAAGGGGTCAGCACAGCCACGTTGGTCTGCCAAACCATATTTAAACACCAGTTTCTCGGTCTTATGTGAGCCGAGCTTTTTCCACCTATACACAGTACCACCAAATCACAGAATACAGTCAAATGCCTTTGCAGGTTTATATAACACTTCTCCTGAGATTTGGACCGAATACTCTAACCACCCTTTGTGCCTGTTCTCCTGAAGGGCCAAATAAAAGTGAAGTAGCACAACTGATCAAGAGCAGCTACGAAGACACTATGATACTATACCACATGGATGAGAACCACAAAGGGTTATCTATCTCGAGTAAGTAAACCACATCCCTGCACCAGAAAAGGACTTAGATAGCCAGAGGTGCTTTATGTAGCCCCTGTTACCATAGCACCTCACAAACTAATTCATTTATCCTCAAAAAAACCCTGCAGTTTAATTATCCCCATTTTACAGGGAAGGAACTGAGGCACAGAGTAAATTAAGTGCCTTGCCCAAAGGCACATAAGAGGAGCCTGAAACTGAATGCAAGCCTCTCAAGGACCAATTCCCTAAACTGCAAGAATATCCTTCCTTCTGATCTGCTCCTGGAAGAGTGGCTGCATGAGCCAAGAAAGGGATAGGGCATGGAAATGAAGGGCAGGAACTGCAGCTGATTCTAGATCTTTTAAAGCACCGTGTTTATGCTTAATTATCTAGGTCCTAGGATAAGAAGATTGTGGCCAGGAGGGTAAATATTCAAAACCTCAGAACCAGTTTGGATTTTAGGGACACCCCATAACTCTTCCCATCTCCCAGTGGAGATGGGCTGACCAGACAAGTCTCTTCTATCCCCTCCCCCACCCAGTAACAATATTAGGGGAAATAGAGGGTCCCAGCAAAGAAGAATGAAGAGGGGATGCATCTCACTTAGCTCAAGGGACAGAGGTACGTGCTTTTGGAGTAAGAGATCTGAGGGCTACCCTTTGTTGCTGAGAAAGCCTCAGACAAACCGTAGGTACAATTCAGCCACTACACCTCCGAAAACCAACTCTGCCAAATGATTTTCTGCAATTTAATATTTCATCTCTAAAAACAGCCCGGGCCCAAAACATGAGCACCGAGCAGCTGGAAGAATTCAAAACTCAAGTGGCATGCCTTGGATTGAAGGAAGAGGAAACATTCTATACTACCGCTACGGTAAGGATCAGCATGGGGTACTTTAAGAACCGTTCTTATGAGCGTTATCAAGCCATCTTTAGAGCTCCAGAATCACGTTGAAATTACCTGGAGCTGGGATCAAATTAAATGCTCCAGCCTCCTCCCTGAAAAGTGGCTTTAAAAAAAAAGTTTAGTAACCCAAAGCAAACCCCAACATGTAACATATTCAAGAGTATGCACTGCTCCACAATGATAGGATACAATGAACGGGCTAGGGAGCCATCCACTGCCCTTTCATTCATACAATCAAAACTGCTCAACCATCTGTAATAGAACTTATACTGGAAACCCCAGTGGAGACTTTCCAGTAGCTCTGGGTGCAGGGCCGGTGACAGAAATTTTGGGGCCCCCTACTCTGATCGTTTGTGCCCCCCCCCCCGCCGCCCTGCCTCCCCCCGCCTGACCCGGCCCACCCCACCTAACCTCCTCCCCTCTCCACCCATCCCTGCCTGGCCCACCCCGCTGTTGGGGGTGATCTTCCTTTACCCCCGCCCAGCCTCCCCCTATCTCTAACCGCCTTCCCTGCCCCACCCCTGCCTGGCCCGGCCCATCCCACCGAACCTAACCTCCTCCCCCCTCCCACTCCCAACCCAGCCTCCTGCCCCCATGCCTGACCCACCCGCCCAGCCCAGCCTCCCCCCCACCAAACCTCCTTCCCTCCCGCACCCACACCTCGCCCACCCAGATTCCAGCCTAGTCTCCTGCCCCCTCCCCACCCACCTAGCCTGCCCCCCCCACCGCCCCCTTGCCTGTCCCCCAGCCCCACCGATGAATGAACCTACCGAGGCAGGGCTGAACTCACCGCAGAGCCCACCCGCCTGCCTAAAGGCCCCCCCGGAGCCACACACACACACCCCCGAGTGGCCTTGGCGAGGCCGTCTCCCCTTGACCACTTTTTGGTGCCTCCGCTCCGCCACCGTCAGCCTCAGCCATGCGTGCGGGCGCTTGCCACGCTACAGCGCAGCGCTGGGGTGGCCGGTGGCGCCCGGGATTGCACGCGGTCAGCCGTGGCCACGCGGCACATGCGCCGCGCCTCTGCAGAGGTCCGAGCATCCGCTATACATCGGGGGCCCCCCTTAAGTCCGGGGCCCGGTACAGTTGTCCCCATTGTCCCCCTGTCGCCGGCCCTGTCTGGGTGAGCAGGAGGTTCTAAACTAGCTGTCCTCATGAAATGCCAAGTGTGCACCATAGGGACAACCATGAAGTTCCCTAGTGGCCACAAATGTATTCACAGCAAGTACTATATAAACCAGAAAAAAAAGCAAACCTCTACCCCCATGCCTTGATCAGAATTAAACAGAGAGAACTGCACAGACCCCTTCCCCAAAAGAAACATAAGCTTCACGGTTATTGTAAAACCGATAGGCACCTGATCAGGTACCAGGCTGGTGTTAGATCAGAGTCCTTCCCCTTGGCTTCCTTGGGGAAGTGCCACCAGACTCCACTTTCACCAATCCATTCCTTAATCCTCAAGTCTTTTGGAATCCGGTCATGTTTAAACACCACAGTAGTGAAAAACTGGGACTGCCAAACCCAGGGCCTCCAAAGACATTGAGCCAGTGTGCAGTGATCAAAGCCAGACACATTCAGGCCCATTTCCTAAATACTTCTTCCTTCCCTCTGAGCAGCCAGCTCTCCCTAGATGCTGGCTGGGCAGCCGTTAGCCCTTAATGAGCTAATGATCGGCAACGCAAACCCACACAAGGAATACTGCATTTTAACAGTATCGCTACCCTCTCACAGTCAAGGGGTTTCACCTTTAACATTCACCTCAATTTGCTTGCTTGACAAAAGCTTTGCTGCTGAGCAAGCATATTGTTCATATTCCCGAAGCAGCAATGAGACAAGTCCACATCCTAGCTGAAGCAATTTAAATCTTAAAATTGAGAGAACAAACTGTTCTTGTTGCACAGCTTCTTGCCATGAAGGCTGCTGAAGTTGACATTATTTTAGCCTTTTGGGGAGTCTAGTGTGTTAGGCAGGAGGAATTTGAAAATGCACAAGAAATAGTTACTGGCTTTGCTGTAAGAAAATCGTGTAATACCTAGAGCACATTTTATACACGCAATACTGATTCTCACTCTGGTTCATCTCTCTAGGATCTGTGTCCCATGGAAGAAGAAAACGATGACAAAAAGCACTCTGTTGAAGTGGTAGAACCACCTCTGTAGTAACTCAGATTTCCATGGCAACGTTGCCCTCCACACTGGATATCAGCAGTTATTCATTCTCTTCCTTGTGTTTAGCCGCTGAAAGACCTCCCCTGGTCACATCTGATCATGTGGTTTCTTTGGGACAAACAACTGACATTTTCATTTTCTGTGTTGTGCACCTTTAAATTTCTAACCATTCTTCAACCATGCAGAGCTCAGCTCATAGTGCAGACTTTCACAAAGGAGACCCAGACACTATGCGCTCTCCTGAAGACATTACTTTTGCTCTTTCTTGCCAATTTAAAAATAAAGATAAATCTGACTGACAGTAACGGTTTGCTCTCTGTGTATGGCAAAAACAAATACTGGCTCCTCCCCTCCCCCGTACAGTAAAGGTCTTGTACTGACATCTGCCTCTTCAAGCAGCACTTACTAACACACATCCACACACACACACACACACACACACCCCTTTAAATAGTCCATAAAACTGTAACAAGGCTGAAAGATAAAAATCACCCTTTCACCCGCATGGCATCAAATTCTGCCATGCGGGTGAAATCCTGAGGGACAAATCCTGAGTTAATGGCCATTCACGACCAACCCATAGTAATGGGCCATGAGAAAGCTGTCATTTTCTTCTGTGATAGAGAGAAAGGAAATGGAAGAGACTTGCGTATAAATCAAAATTGCAGCCCAGATATAAAGAAAGAAAGAGAATTTCATTTGGTCTTATTCTCTCCTGTCCTCCGTTTTGTTTCCCTGCTGTGCAGCTTTGCTCCCCTACACAGGAACTAGAAACAGCAGCAGTCTTAGTGAAACCCAGTAAGGACCTGATCCAGCTCCCATTACAAGCCAAGGGAAAGATTCCATTTTACTTCAGGGAGAGTTGGAACAGGCCCTAACATCCCAGACTCTCAAGTATCAGTTCAGAGGTGAGCTGGGGAAGGGAACAGCTGACTTAAAAGATTCCTGCCCTGCTTCAGGACTAGGTGTCCCAATACCCCTACCCACCCACTCACTCGATCAAAAAGCAGCGTTGCATGATCTTTGGCCACGTTGCCAGGTAAGCAGAAAACAACCCAGCACACACTGTGTTCTCAAACTTTTGAACGATGCACAAAGGGCTGCACCTCCTGACCTTATCTAGCACCACCATGGGGCTGTCCCAGAGATTCGTAGATTCACAGGACTAAGTCAGATCTGGAAATGTCACGACATGATGTCTGGTGCAACGCCACCAACTGTGGTCACTCTGCTGGTGCAACGGTCCTCGGTAGACTGTGTGTGTTTGACTGATTGATTAACTCAGGAATGGATGCAGAGGAAATCTTTCAACTTGTTCTGAAATTTTACAAACTATAGCTTCAAAATTAAATGTTGATATTATTTTAGGGCCTGATCCCACAGCCTCCCATGCAATAGAGGTTTCATTAACTTCACTGGAACCTTCTCATGCAAAAGACCAGGAGGAGCAGAGTATATTAAAGATGAAAGGCACTCTACAGGGTGGGGAACACAAAGTGGGGAGAAAATGAAAATATTGTGTTGGACACATTGTGCTCCAGGGCTTTGATGAGAACCCACACTTCACCCTTGTGAAGACAAGGATACCGTACTGCAGTTCCATTTGGACTATGCCCATCACAGCCTAAACACACATGAGCTTCACTTGCTGGGGGAGTCACACTGGCTAACCACAACGTAACCAACATCCTGCACAGTTCCTTAAGGGATTATTACCAAGCACAGTCAAGATTCCTTGGGTGACTAACTGTGAGTTTTCCCTTCTTTGAAATTTTTGGAGCATTTTAACTTTATTTTAATGTCTGGGGAGCTTTAGAAGGTATGGAAAATTGGAGTCAGTCACAGGAACTTTCAACAGAAAAGTGCAGTATGACATGGAGTTTTGTTTCATCTGCAAACATGAAAAAGCTTGGAGCTGCCGATTTCACACCAAATTCAACTGCAGAATTCAATGCAAAAGATTCTTTTTAAATGATGGAAATTTCCCAGAAAGACACCTCATTACCTAATCAAGTACAATGGGGCATAAGACTATTCCTTGCCCAGTAGATTTACTTCCCCCAAAATGGCTGTCTGATTTTTATAGATATGAGGGTGAATAAAATAGATTCCTGTGCCCAGATGAGCAACTTCAGGCAGAGCATTTTATTCCACCTCCCTTCAAGTGAAGCCCTGGCATTACACTGGTCTACATGGCTGCTGTTCTCACCTTAGCACATCTCATCGCTGCTTAAGGTTTGGATTTTAAACTACTTCCACAAATACCAGATAACACCACAGCATTCAAGGTAGGAAAAGCCCTATGTAGGATCATGCTTCTTCTGGCAGTTACACCCAGATCGAAACAAAGGCTGGACAAGAACTATACAGAGAAGACAGTTCACTAGTGTCTTCATATCAGATGTACAGGGTGCAGCATCCAGAATTTACATTACAAAGATAATCTCTCAAATATAAATCCCTGGATAACACACTACGGCACCAGGCAGGACGTCAGGAGACCTGGTGCCTATGACTATTCCTGCCTCTTCTACAGACTTGCTGTGTGACTTTGGGTGTCAGTCCCGGTGTGCCTCAGGTTCCCCGTGAATATTTCCTTACCCCCAAAGAATGGAGAATTCAATATATTGTCATCAGAAATTTCACAAACCCCAGAACTTCAAACCAGGACTTCAGTATGGACAGCAGAGTTTTCTTTTGCTTTGAGGTTTCACCTTGCCCTACATCCGGGGAACGACTCAGTAACGGGAAGAAAGGGGAGGAGCAGGATAGGAAATTGGTGTCCAATAGCCAATAGACTTCCAGTTGCAAAAATGCTTGCTGCAGGGCTTTGATTACACATCCCTTCCAATACACACAGCCAGCGATGCATCCTGTATTTATACAGCATAGCTGCCCCACGACAGACTGATCCCCTGGATTTCACGGAAGGGATAAAATGTGGGATGAGCCTCTATAGACTCTCAGTTATTAAGGTTTTTTTTAATTTTTACACACTGCAGCTTTGAACTGGCTGGGTTGGTAAAACCCAATGGCCTCATCACACAGCATGTGTGTGTGTTTCACTCCCACTGAACTCCATGAGCAGTGTGTGGAAGGACTGCAGGATCAGGAAGGTTACAGTTGGAAAGAACTCTGCAGGAATGGAATATACAAGGAGTAGAAAATGCAAACCAGGTGCTGGGTCACTGCCCTTCAGAGCTTTGGAGGAAATCCCAAATCAGCCACATGCGAGGGCAATGACCAAGAACTGCAGTTCCGGCCCTGCCAGGGTTCTACCTATCGCAGCCTCTGTGCACGTAATGGGGCCCACTCACTATTGCAACACACGATACCAAAGTCCTTTTTGCAGCGGAACAGAGGACCCTCACCTTAAAGTAGCACATCACGTGCATTAGCCCAAAGCCAGTGTTCAGGCCAAATTAAAGCTCTGACTGCAGTGCACATCATTGCTTCATCTCTACCCAAACGCTACGCGGGCTGTCTCTGATGTATGCACCTAGCAGATCTCCCCGACACAACTGGACAGTTGAACCGTTGCATAGAAATCTCTACACACAGAATCCCAGATTGAGACATCTCAGTCAGAGGGATTCATCCCACACTCATCTTCCTTCGAGAAAAGCCATGGCACTAATCTGCATTGTTACGTTTCTCAGCTTAGCGCATCTCTTCAGTGCTCTGCCCCTGCACTGTGAACTCCTGCTTCCACAAATCCCAGACAACACTACAGCATCTAAGGTAAGAAGAGCCCTGCAGAGAGGGTCTTGCTGCTTCTGGTGATTACACTCCAATCCCATGCAATGACCAGGCACGAAGCAGACAGTGGGAACCATCCACTAAGATATTTGGGTCTTATGTTACAGGGTGAAGCACCCAACGTTTACATCACAATATAAATACTCTCTCAAATATAAACCCCAACATAAAAAGGTTAAAGTACAGGATTGGGAATCAGGAAACCTGGATTCTCTTCTTGACTCTGCAACAAACTATCTATGCATCTTCTATGCCTCAGTTTCCCCATTTGTAAAACATGGAGAATACTTCCCTACCTAGTAACTACTGCAAGCACTTAAGTGCTATATTATGTCACTATATCAATAGTGACTATTAGCTGGTAGTAGACCTGATGGAAAATGGGAAAGGATCCATATAGGTTTTGACATTTATAAATATTTTTAGTCCGGTTGGGTTTTGTAATAGCCCCATTCTCTGCCCCCCCCCCCCCAACTTCCCTTGGGATTATATTTCAAAATCAAAATGTTGCCAAAATAAATGAAAGTTTTAATGCAAAACAAATCCCACAACATGACTTCACTGACCATTTAAAAGTGACACAAGGGTGAAGGGGGGGGACAGAAACCAAAAGCCACCTTAGAAAAATCAACACACTCAATATTTATATCCACCTTAAAGAATGCTGTTTCTCTCTCTCTTCTGGCTACTCTTGCTAGTTTTAGAGCGAGAACTTGATAGGGGCAAAACACAGAACTACAGCAGAATGTGAGAGCAAGACTTGTCACCGTAAAGCCAAGTCATTCATTTTCCCTCTTGGAATTCCATAAGAGCCCCTTATTCTATTCTCCTCCCGTCTTCTTCCCCCTCCCCACCCTTTTATCTTCACAGCTGCTGGGGAAATGGTTCTACATAGCTGGCGCTTCACAGTTCCCCTTTCACCAGCTGGAAATGGTGCTGATAGATAATGGTTATCTTGATGTGAACCCTACTGAGCAGCAGGAGGAGTTACTCATCAACCAGCATGTCACAGTGTAAGACTGTTCATTGTCCGTGCCTCCTCTTCTTCCGTTTGTCCTTCTGTGCACCTATCTTATTTTTATACCATAACTTCCCCCTTACTCCAGACACTTTTTAGCACAAGGTTTCAATTAGCATCACCTGAACAAAGAGGGAACAAGGGAACTTTTGTTTAAAGTTTTTCTATGTAATCTTTTCCCAGTGATGTGTGTCTCTCTCCCCTCACTAGCTCATGTCTGACTAAGCCTCCTCCTAACAGCGCTACAAGTGTTTAATTTAGTCCCGCCATCTTATTGTTATTTGAGGGAAGTTATATGGCCTGTGTTACACAGCAAATCAAACTAGATTATCACAATGGTCCCTTCCAGCCTTGGAATCTATTGGTTTGGTTGGTTGGCTTTTTCCCTTTCCCTTGGTTTTTCTGACCGCTATCATGGTCCTTGCAGCCAGGTTAGATTCTCTCTTACTCTCCTAATCAATTTCTCGCTAGGTACCCTATGTCCATATTAATGTACCAGACTGTCCCCTGCAACACAAAGGCTGCCTGCTTATGCTGTATATTCCGGACCATGAATGTTCATGCACAGTAAAACTTACCTGTGATCATTGGCTGTAGCACGAGCCATGCATTGCAGCCCCATCTCTGCCTCGCTCCGTCCCAGCCTCTGTCGATTGAATCCCTCCTCTCCAAGCAGTAGGTTCTAGTATGGCCCTGGCAAGACCGCTTCATCTTTGCCCAGCCCTCCTCAGTTGCTTGGGCTCACTCTGACCTGTGGCTAGATAGAGGCCATCAGTCTGGCACTAAACTCTCTTCTGTTTCCTATATGAGAGACAGAGGAGCTGGGCATATCCCAAGTGCCCTGCAATATTTATACTTTGTATAAGTGTAACAGTGTACCACACAATACACCAGTGTATGTAATACACAGACACTAGGCGCTATGTGAAGGCATTTAGCGCCCATCAATTATAGAAGTACCTTCCTAGGGAGAAAATACTGGGAACTAAAGTAATCTTTAATCCATCAAAGAAGGGCATAACAAGAACCAGTGGCTGGAAGTCAAAACCAGGACATTCAAATTAGTAATAAGGGTGAGGGTGATTAACCACTGGAACAAACTACCAAGGGAAGTGGTGGACTCCCAATATCTTGATGTCTTCATGTCAAGATTGGACATTTATTTAAAAATACATACTTTTGTCAAACAAGTTACTGGGCTCAATGGTAACTGGGTGAAATTCTAGGACGTGTGTTATACAGGAGGTCAGGCTAGAGGATCTAATAATGGTGCCTTCTGACCTTAGAAATCTCTCTCAACTCTAATGGTAGAATTTGCCTCCAAGTGTCTCAAGACAGTAAAATCTTTCCCCTCACCTTTCTAGTTATAGCCTGCTCACCCGCTCTCTCTTTTTTCAGTGGGGACAAATGTCTCTCAAGCAACTCAACTTATCTTGAAGTGTCTATCAATAATGCCACGCTAATCAAGTATGGTAAGGATCGAACAACAAGAGGGAAGCAAAGCACACAGAGGCATTGTTACCTAAACATAGAGAGGGCAAGTGGACAGGGGAAGGGGTTAGGAGTTTATATATTAGTTTCTCAGATGCATCTCACTTTCTAGTGCACATTTGAAGCCTCAGTACAGGGAGGAATCAGGTGACAGAACCCAGTAGAACTTGAGGGACAGATTCCCCCTTGAAATGATCCCCTCCTCGTTGGGGCAGTTCTTTGCACCATTCTCAGAGAGATAAGTGGTCCTTAGTCCATAAAGCTGTATCACGAGTCCATGAAACAACAGTCTGAGGGGAACAAACCACAGACCTGCTCTCACTCACTAGAGTGTGTGACTCATTTTAAGGTAGTTTCAAAGTCTCTCACTCTTGGAAGGGAGGTGGGGGGGAAGGTACAGTTTATTCAAGGGAAGCATCTTCTAAAAAAATGTCGCTCCAAAAATCAACTCCCATTCATTGGAGAATTAAGTGTACTATGGGTCCGGGGGAGGGGGGGAAATGCACCATTCTCTGAAGTAACTGGCACTGGCCACTAATGAACCCATCTGATATCAGACAAGTGGAGCAATTCCTGTGTTGTTACAAAATTACTGCAAAAAAAACAAAAGTCCTTCCTGCACACAAAGCCCAGGCCACACAATGATGGAAGGGGGAGGGATCCAGTCCATGGGAGGTACAACAGTCCCTTCTCCTGGCTGCAGTGTTGGAACAACCTCCAGACATCATAATCCTATCTTCACATCCCAATTTCTGCATGTATGTGGTTAATCTATCACCTCCACGTACACAAGGGCCCTGCATAGATATGCATTGAAACAGCAGGCAATACAAGCCCCAAGCAGCAGATACATGTTTTGCTACCTGAGAAGTTGTTAGTAGAATATGTATTAATCTACAATCAGACCAATAAACTCACTGTCCAATATTAGCAATTCTTGCAGGTTTATACCAGGTCTTGTTATACAGAATTGGGTCAAATTTAATATTCTTACTGCTCCCTCCCCAACTCCTGATTGTGTTCTTGTGCAGCCAAGAACCAGCGCACCATGGGGAAACTCATGAACAGCAGTTCCGAAGACATTTTCCTCATTCAATACCAGATGAATAAGGAGAAAAACTACACAGGATTGTATCTTTATGGTATGCAAACCCCATTATAAAATAATTTGAAGCTAAAGTGGGGAGGGATAACTCAGTGGTTTGAGCACTGGCCTGCTAAAACCAGGGTTGTGAGTTCAATCCTTGAGGGGGCCATTTGGGGATCTGGGGCAGGAATCTGTGGGTGAGATTGTGGCCTGCACTTGTGCAGGAGGTCAGACTAGATAATCGTAATGGTCCCTTCTGACCTTAAAGTCTATGAATAAGATGACAAAACTATGTCAGAATTCTCAGTGTTGCCAGCTCTCATGCTAGTTTTCTTGAAGCCCCAGCTCCTGGAGTTACAGGAATACATAAAAATCACAGCTTTCATTTTGAAAACAGTTTGTAGCCATCATAGTTGCAAAGAAAAGCTTGAAAACATGACCCAAGTGCACCCTGCAGCTTCAAAAACCAGAATGCCAATAAAAAAAAATGTATTGGTTTTGTAAAAGCACACGATTCTAATCTCATGATTTTAAGGGTCCTTGTCAAGGTGTCTCTCCCCACTCTGAACTCTAGGGTAAAGAAGTGGGGACCCCACATGAAAGAAGAAATCACCCCCCGAGCTTATTTTAGCAGCTTAGGTTAAAACTTTTCCCCAGAACATAAACTTCCCTTATGTCTGGGCTTGGAAAATGCTGCCACCACCAATTTAAGCCCCCAAAACCACGGGTTAGGGTAAATTGGAACCCCCCTTAAAAAACCCCCCAAATCTCCTCCCGTCCCCTGGGAGAGGTTTGAGGAACAAGAAATCCCTCACTGGCTGTGAGACGTGCCCAATCCAAACCAGAATCTATCCAATGGAACAAGCAGACAATCTTAAAAGGAAGATTTTAATAAAAGGAAAAGAGAAAAGTATAAACCCCTTATACAGAGATCAATAGAAAAACCCTTAACATCACTCAACCTCCTGGCCCCCTCCCTTGGAACTTTTCCCTTTGCTACAGCTTAACAGCAAGGAACACCGTGGATCAATTATCAAGTGATACAGTTCAAGCTTACAAATCACTTACTACAGGGCTTACTTCTTAGAAGCTTATCGAAATGTAGAATAGAAACATAGGTGTGGTTCGTCTCAAAGCCGCGTACCAGAGACAGCCGAGGAAAAAACGAGCGGGGGGAGGGGGGAGAATGAAAGTAAAAATCACTCCCCTTTGTTCCTAAGGTTGATTACGTCATCTCCCCCTCTCAGGTTGCTTCAGGTTAACCCTTCACAGGTTAAACAGTAATTCTAAGCTACTTTATACTTATGACAGTCCTAATTCATTATTTTTTCACACTTGTGGTTAGCAATACTGGAACTTGACCCTCTCCAGCCCCCTCAGACCCTTGCCCAACCCTAGAGCCCTTGGAGTGGCCATCTTCCTAGTGTGCCGCCTGGCTTCAATCTCAGTGAAAGTAAGAAGATATGGTAACAATCTTGACTCAGGGCAGCCTCAATTCCACATACAGAAACTAAAGGGGAATGGCAGCCATCTTGACTGAGAGAAGCCTATGGCCTCTATTTCATCGCGAGGAACAGAAGATGGCAGCCAAATCACCACAAGGGCAATATTCACAAGAAACACAAATAACAAATATCATGAGAGGTGGAAACTCTGTGCCTCCCCTAACAGAGGGGACGTCACTAGCCACTGACATCAGCCTCTCCAGTCCTGCCTGGCGCCTTTTCTGCTGGGGTGGTTTGGGGGATGGGAGGGATGGGCTGAAGAACCACTGCCTAGAGTCAGCTGCTGAGATGGAGCCTGTGTTCCCAATCCTGCCTGAGGAAGCGGGGCTGACAGAGCTGTGAGGGGGAAACTGCAGTCTAGAGCCCAGAGACAGCCAAGCACCCTGACAAGGGCAGGGGGGATGGAACAGGAGGGGCAGGCCCTTCTCCCCACGCCTTCTCTCTGTAGCCTGCAGGAGAGGGAGGCACCTCAGAACGAGAAGCGGTGTGAGGGGGAAAACTCACCCAGAGCCTAGGCAGCTCTGGGACATGGCTGGAATTCAGTCCAGCCATTTACTAAAAGCCAAGTTGTCAGAAATCTAGGTGTGCGCCCGTTGGCCTTTCCCCTCAGAAAACCTCTGTAGCAGGGAGTGCCAGTTGAACTGCCTGCCTGACTCCATGGAGGGGGAATGAAATCACCAGGGACCACAGAGGATAGGATTTCCCCAGTTGGTAGGCCTGGGTCAGGTCGCATAGCAAGCAGGCTGAAGTGCCCATTGTTATTGTTCAGGCACTGAAGAATGGGCAGCAGTTAAAGTATTTCACAGACAGACTCCCCACTGCACCAGCCAACGTGGACGGGGAGCACCACATGCCCAAGCTGAGGAGAGAAGTGGGAGTTGTTCTTCCCACTCTCCCTCACTTGAGCTGCCAAGCATGGGATTACACCCACCAAGCCAGTAAGTCATGCCCCTCTGAGCTGCATTCAGGCTGTTCAGCCATATGAGCCCAAATGAAGCTCTAAGTAGCTTTGGAAGTTCACTTTTAATTCACCACTCAGCAAGTAAAGCATTGGTGACAAAAGAGCTGCAGATAAAGAGTTCTAGGCTAAATGTGGAAAGCACAAATTTTAACCAAGGGATTATTAGGTGCCTTGAAAAACTGATATTTCTATAAAACCGTCTTAATTGAAATACACTTTATAAGCACAAAACATCAGGGGACTAATTTGTCAGTAAAAATATACCACACAGCTCTAGAGCATTGAAGTAATTATGTATTAAACATTATGCCCTGTTAATCAGGAAATCCAAGGTGAAGATGTATTGACTAACATACGACAGCCATCTATACACACCCAGGGTCATCATCAGCATGGTTTGGACTTCAGATGTTCTGCACCAGCACTGACCTCTACAACACGAGCTAAAGGAGCACCACCATTAGCTAGCAGCAATAGTATACTGTTAACCTCTATATGAACCAGCCACTATAGAAGCACAACTTTACAAGTGTGTTGTAAATACATAACCTGTGGGGGTTAAAACTCACAGCACAGATAAAGTGACTGAATGGAGGGGAGAGAGAATCTCTTACTAGGACAACCTGGTTAAGTGTGTCAAGCAGAGGGAATTAAGAATCAGAGAGGATAGATAAGGAACATGAAAATTATATGCCTACATTAGTTATATGCATCCAGCACCTACTAAACAGCTCTCTAATATTTAATGTTGCAATTTCTCCTTTTTAAAAATAGCCCGGAACCAAAACATGAGTAAAACTCAGTTGAAGGAATTCAGAGACCACGCTAAATGTCTGGGCCTTTATGAAGAGGAAATAATTTATGCTCCATGGCAGAAGGTAAAGTTCTCATTATGGATCAGTAAACATCCTTATCCCATCTTCAGTGCCACACAATATTATAACCCTCAGGAGCTGGAAGGGAACAAAAGCGGCCAGCCTCAGCCACAAGAAGTTTTATTTTAAAAAATGAATCAATAGCCATAGGTCACCACAATGTATAGTCCCACAGGAAAATTTCAAAAGCACCCAAGTCCCATTTTCAAAAGTGTCCTAGGCACTTAAGAGCATAAATGTCATTGTAAAATCAATGGGAATCCTAAGTGTCTAAATCACTTTTGAAAATGTGACTTGGTTGCTTCTGAAAGCTTTACTCCCAGAAAACAAATCTTGATGTGATGGACACACATATTCACAGACCAATGCACTAAAAATGTGTGGTTTGTAAAGATCATAAACCCAACCTCCACCTCCCCTTCTCAGAACAGGACTTAAATACAAAAAGAATATACCCACCGACCCATCCTTTCATTATCTAGAATATCTTACATTCAAGAAACAACTAACATTACTAAAATGCAGCCATCTGTGGGGAGGAACATGGCAACAGCTAACAGCACACAGCTATACCACACAACAGTTTAGAAAAGGGTTCCTCAACCCATGGGTCAGAACCCAAAACTGGTCACCAGATGTTTTAAAAGGTCACATGGCAGCTCCTATCCTATGGGGCTGCTAGGCTCGCCTCCCTGCCTGAGGCACTGCAACCTCTGGGGTCCCAGCACCACTCTGGTTTGGCCCAGGAGTTTGTGTAGGCCAAAATTTGAGTGAGTGGCACTGCAACCCACGAGGCAGGTCACAAGTCCACTCACACAAATTTGATCCAGGTAGGAGGGCGGGAGGGATCAAACTTAAGCAGGATTTTAGCCCACAGGTTGCAGTACCCAAAGCAGAGAGTCACGCCCAGCCAGCCCCCTAGCACAGGAGCTGCCGCTGTGGAGTGAGTGCCAGGTAGGACCCCCCCGGGGGGGGGGGGGCAAGATCCAACCAAAACCACTCCAGGGCACGGCCATAACCAGGGTGGGGCAAGTGGGGCAGCCACCCAGGGTACAAAGCCACAGGGGCAGCTTGTGGGGCTTGGTCAGGCCAGCCCCACATGGCTGGACTTGGAGGGAGCGCCACCTCCACCTGGCTCTCCTCAGTGGGCCACCCAGCCTGTCTGGGTTGCGGGGGAACACAACTGGAAAAAACCAGGGTGTTTGCTCACCCCAGGTCCTAAAATGCCTAGTTACAGCTTGGTCTCAGGGCCTCCACCTCCAAGCTATTTATTGGGTCGCAACACACCATAAACATTTACAAATGGGCCCTGAGCCCCAAAAATTTGAGAGCCCGGGTATAGGACATAGCAGGAAATGAAGAATGCCAAAGCTAGCTGACCCTACAGGAGCGAATTTAGCCAGAAAAATTCAGTCCGGAATTTAGCTAAAAGCTGCAGGTCTCACTCTGGATCTGGCAGAAAATGTCAGCTGAAAAACGAACAAAAAACCCACTCTTCAACAGCACATCATCCGCTCTCCTGCCCATTTGTATTCCAAAGCATTCCTTTAGTGCTGACTCTGAAGGAAGAGCGCTCCCTGTCCCTACTGAAAGAGCAGCCCCACTTCCTATAGAAGGTTGTGTTTTTCTAGGTCTTCCAACCAAGAAATAACCCAAGGGTGCTGGAATTTGAAAGATTTTATAAGAACACAGCTCATGACCCTTTCCCTGTTCCAGTGAATATACATACCTGGTTCAGAGGCTTATGTCCAAACAAACAACTAAAGTCTCTAGGTAACTTTATAGTCCTGGCAGGCATACATTCTTTTCCAGACAAAATGGTGGCACAGGGATAATTCTTACCATACATAATCAGGTACCATCTCCTCTGCTTCTTCAGGAATGTCTGTTCCTAATTAGTACCTGATTCCAGCTTCAGGTGGTCTCATTAGGCAGCTCACCACTTAGAGGTTAGTAGAGAAAGCCTAGTCCCAGAGAGAATTTGAATAGAGAGGAATTTCTCATGGGGAATCTTCCACACTTTCATGACAAAATGAAGGTAAAAGGAAAACAAGCTACTGAAAGTAAAGCTTTGAAACAATTGCTGCTACTAAACTGAACAGAATTCTAGAAAGGTCAGACAAGCTGAAGCCTGTGTCTAGATTTGCTCCTTCTTTCCCCTTTGAGCAGCCAGCTCTCCCTATAAGCCAATTTGCAATCACCTGTGGAGGTAGCTACTTGTTCCCAACAAGCTAATTATGGGTGGCTGCAAATTTAAAGGGACAACTCTACATTTGGACCAAATTGAAGTTCTGGTAAAACTCAGAAGTTTTAGAAAAACCAATAGGAATAGCTCCAGTTAGTCTTGTTCTTTCAAAGTTCTTTGGAACACAGGTGCTTTCAAATAAAGAGATTGCTCTGCAGCATCTTAGACCCAAAGCCTTTGCAAACCTAAGAATTTAAAAGTGAAAGTGACTATACCAAAAGTAGGGCTGACGTCTTTGAATTTTCCTTGACCAGGTTGAAATGCAAGTGAAAAGAGCAGAAGTAGTGACAAACAAAACAGGTTTTAAAATGTTGCATTTTCAATCTAGGGCATCAATATTAACATAGTGAAAGAAATGTGTTGACAGAGGAAGTAACTTCAATTACCTCTTTTAAGAGTACACCTTTTTGCCTAATTCCTTGATCTTCTAAAAAGGTTTTCACCCTTGTTAATTCATCTAGTTGTTTTCCCATACTCACTTTAGGGCATGCTTAATGTAGAGGTCACAGGGTAGCATTACTGTTACATATAGTTCCTACTTTATATTAGACATAGAAGAACTGTTAGCTGCAGTTCTAATCCCACCCAGAAGAAAAAGGGGGAAAAAAACACACTCCTGTGATCATAGATTAGTAGAATCCAGGGAATGGTGTAGGAAAGGTTACAGCTGCTGTAACAGTATTAACTGTGGGTAAAGCACACAATTAACGCAGACCCAGTTTCTCCCTACATGGTGACTTCGTTCCTTTGGGAGCTAATTTATTGCTGAGCAAAAACCTCAAAGAAAAAGAAAGTGATCCTGTTGCTCTGGAGAATTCTCTCCTGTTGGTGCCTTACTGACACCACTTGTATTTCTGCATATTTTTCTCAGAAGGAGCAGTGCCAAATGAAAGAAACTGAACAAACGATTCCAGGCAAGACGACCTCAGCTGCAGTCCTCAGATAGCACAGCTGAACATCAGCAACTGACCACTTAACCTCTGCAGCAAATAAAAATTTTCCTTATTATTTCTACTGTGCATTGTTGATGCAACATCAGTCCCAGGGGAGTTGCTCTACTAGATAGATCAGGGTTAGTGAGGAGAGATCACAGCTAGTTTTCATTTGCCTAATTATTTGCAAATAAAGTCCCGTGGCACCTTAAAGACTAACTCTAAAGTTTTGAAGCATAAGCTTTCGTGGGCTAATACCCACTTAGTCGGATGCAACCACTGCTTGCATCCGACGAAGTGGGTATTAGCCCACGAAGGCTTATGCTTCAAAACTTTAGAGTTAGTCTTTAAGGTGCCACAGGACTTTGTTACCTCTGCTATTCCAGACTAACACAGCTACCTCTGATTATTTGCAAATAGACAGTTAATAGACCAACTTTCCACATGCTGGACAAATGGCAGCAACCCTGGCTGCAAACCAGCATGAAACTTGCACATTTCTTCACTGTTGGCTCAAAGCATGGAGTTTACACTGGTGGTTCAACAGCAGCAGATGGAAAATAGAGGGCGGTGTGAATTGATACCACTCAACATTGTGATCACCAGAAGAGGGCACTCCTGTACAACCAGTACTCTAAAAGTTACCGTACCCAGAAGTGCACAGCTGATGTCATACACAGGGAAAAGCCTCATATCTATTTTCCTTTAAAACAGCTGGATAGTGTACATCAGGCTGGTGTACAACTGAAGCTTACCTGGTCACAGACTTGGCAACCAGAATTAGTTCTCTGTTCCTATGAGGAAATTCCTTTCTAAAACTTGTAGATATGAATTAGAATCCCGGGTCCGGAGAGTGTTTGCTCATTTCAAGGTCCTAGCAGAATGAGCAAAGAAACTGACTGATCACTGTGTTAGCAAAAACAATGATCTCTAGGAGCCTACACCAGTGGGGATTCCCATCATTCAGAAATGGAATTGTTTCCATAGGAGGGATGTCATGAGCAGCCTAATTCCCACTAACTCCAGCATACCAAAACCAGAGACCATCAAGTAGCGGTGTCCCTTCTGTAGAGCACTTCATACAGGTCACGAGTGGTTCATAGTGAAAATGGACTTGTAGAGGTTTTTCCTTTCAGACGTGCACCTCATGATCTCAGGGACCAGGTACAGGGCCAGCCCCACAATTAAGAACACAACTCCACCAGACTGTGACTGGCTGGCTTAGCACCATGCCCCAAAGGTCAGAATGGCTCTGAGTGCCCAAAGGGAGACCATTAACTCAGTAACACCCTCTACTGATAATTGCCACCAGCCTTTAAGCTAGAGGATCCAATCTAGGGAATGCTAATTCACGTGCCTCAGGCAGTTTCTCAGATACTTAGGATACAACCTTGTTACGGTTTTACAAACTGAACAGAAATTCCTTGAACATCTGGAAGTACATAGGGAGCCAGTGTGGACCTTGGAGGACAAGTGTAAAATGGTCCCTGTGCTAATTTTACCAAGGGGGCAGCTATGTTCTGTACCAGGTACTGTACTTGAATGGGCCTTCCAAGGTAGTTGCACGAAGAGCACTTCATTGTTAATGGACACCGTATACAGCATATCAGGACGATGCCCTTTCAAACCCAAGTGCTGATACCTCGAAGGTTCAGTCAGACTGAATAAAAGGAATTACAGATCCTCTGTGCAGAAAAAAGATCCAGCTACAGAACAGAATGAGAACCGGGATTCACAAGCACCCACTGCACAGACAATAGGTTGGTAATGGGACATGCCTGGCTCATTCTCATTGCCACAATAAACATTTAGTTCTGGTTATACTCAGGTGTTCCTTAAATTAGCATTCAAAGGGGATTCGGCTCTTAGTCTTGCTGTCCAATTACCCTCAGTGAAGGAAAGGAGTTTTAGGGGAAAAAAAACCCACAAACCCTCACACAGCACCAGTGGTGCACACTCAGAGAAAGGCAGGCACAAGGTAGCTTTGATAGACCTTTATTAGCAGATTGTTCCTTCCGCGAGGAATCTCATTGGTTAGATGTGTTCTAACAACTTCCAGTTACAACTACAAAGACTGTCACATTTTGCATTGATTTTTGTATTTGGAATATTCCCATGAGGCCACACTGGTAGGAAGGAGCCACTGCAGAATTAACAGTTGGTCTCAAAGGGGGAGACGGAAAAAAAATCACGTCATTAATGCAGGTACGAAGCTAGATTTCCATCTGACAAGAACAGCCAGCCAGGAGAGCACCTAAGGACTGACGGTGTTCCATACTGCCAAAGCCTGTCACACCAGGAGCAGCTACTAAGAGTGCCTAATGAAGCCCTTCTCGTTTCCACACCCAAACTTCTCCACAGTGCATGTGTGCGTGAGGAGCACTGGGCTTCAGCAGCAGGCCTGCCCACTCACCCTCACACACAACTAACGCAGCACGTGTCCAAGTGCAAGTTTCCTTCCACCTTTCTGGAAACTGGCAACTTTTGTCTTTTTTTTTTTTTTTTTTTAAATCCCTGAGATTTTTTTTACCTCCCCCACAAAAATGCCAATCAACCCTCTCTCAATTAGCCATTGAGACGTCAACATACACAGACCTTCCATTTCCCCAGCTTGAGCCATCCACAGTCACACACATGCGAGGCAATTCCAGCGTAAGGCAAGCTTCAAAAATACACCATTCTGTGTCCCTTGTCCCAGTGGACTGTTCCCTAGCTATTCAGTTCCCCTCCCTTCTACTGCTTATTGCTACAGGGAATTTCTCTTGACTGACTGAGGCCCTCCAATAACCACCCCACATATAGAAAGAGCAGCTCAAGCCTTAGGGGAAGAGAACACTCGTCACCTCAGTGTCTTCCCCTGCTGCTGAGCGGTGTGATGATAAAGGTGCAAATGGGTAAGAAAATAATACAGAACTTTAAATAGGAGAAATACAAGGAGAGTAACAATGTTAAAACAAGTCTATAAAAATAGTCTGACATAACTCTGTTCAAATAAATACAAAATAAATAGGATTTAAGCAGTAGGACATCAGTGGAATGTGACGCTGGTCCATTTTGCCCCAAATCAAAAGTTGGATGAGGTCCCCAGGGCCCCAGAAGCTTGATCCTATAGACTGATGTAAGCCCATAACACAGTCAGAGAAATTTTAAAGCCATTCCCTTCCCTTCCACCTATGAAAAGCACCCTTGGAGAAAAATCAAGCAGTCGTCTTTAAACCCCAGACAAACCTGACCTCCTCCTAAAGTCAGCTAACATCCCTTCCCACAACAGAATTACTGCTAGCCTGGGGATTCCCTGTCCCTCAAATGCAAACCCTAACTCCAGTCTACAAAGAGGTCTAAAGAGGGATAAATAGCAGCTTAGTTGCAGGGTTTGGAAAGGGTCAGTCATCCCCCCCTTGGCACCAGGCAGAACCTCGTTCAGAGTGCCATACAGGCTGAAGACCTTCCCCCATGCGGTGCCAGGAGCCCAGCTACAGAGATGGACAAGAGCAGCAGAGTATGGTCAGTTATTCAGTGAAGCCATGCATCAAGGCTACAGTCCATTCAGGGCTCTCTAGTCTTCCCCTTTCCAAACCTCTGCTGGGCATGAACGACAAACCCATAGAGCATGCAACAATGCAGGCATGCAGGCTCTAGTCTGCTGCTTCTGTTAGTAAGTGCATCTTGTTAGCAGGTTTATGAGAGAGAGAGAGAGACTTGATCTGACCTATAAAAATAAATAACCCTAATTCTTCGCCAGACTGCCCTAAAGTAACCTTCAGCCTGAGCAGAAGAAACCACGGCTCACCAGCCCCCAAAACTGGTACAGTTTAAAGTTACATTTCATGTCAGAGTTTTGGAAGCAGAACATGAATGTCTCCTACCCAAAGAAATACATGTAAACATAATAAATAAGTCTGTGTGGTGGCAGCCCCAACACAGTTTGTACAATTTTGAACAAGTAGGAGGTTAAACTGAATGGAAAAAGAAGCTCCTTCAGCATGTCAAAAGCTGCTACAAATCTCCAGGCCAGCAGCTATTTCTACATGCAAGATCCCTGCTCTACTAGGCTGCTGGAAACTGGTCTCAAACTCACAGCTTGAGACACAACCAGGAGTTGATCCCCTGGTCTCCCAATTGATCCCTTGTATGCTTGAAGGACCACTTGATGGTTTAAGCAGAAATCTTGAGTAGCAGGATGGCAAAGGACACCAAATCCTCCCCTTCCCGACTCACACACAACTGGATTTTCACAGCTTTGCTTAGTCAGCTTAGTGTCGACACATTCACAGAATGAGATGGCTATACATCCCAGGATTACAGCCCAAGATTTCAGAGTTCAGAATCTCCTTGGTGTCTCCTGGTCACCGTGACTGCACCCCCAGCGTCATCTTCAAGTTCTCATAAACCACGTAGCTGATGCTTACGGCTGGGATCACCTTCATGAAGTTTGGGGCCAGACCCCGATAGAGGCCAAATGCTCCCTCTGTCTTTATAATGTGTTTGAAGAGTCCCCGCATTGTCACCTCTGGAGCTCCCTCCACTGAAGCTACAACAGAAACCACAAGAAACAGTAAAGCATGAATTAAGGTATGTTGTAAGAAAATGCCCATCTCAAAGGCATGTGCTAGATTTGTTTATTGCACTCATATAAGCACAGATTCTTGAGCTACACTGACCATATAGTTACATGATGGTGTGTGATTAGGCAGCAGAATGAGGCCATGCCACATATGCGTGCACACACACCCCCAGCTCATGGGCTGATTAGAGCACACAGGTAAAGAGAATGAAAAAACTGCTTTGTTATAGGGGCTCTAAATTTTACAAGACCTTCCAGACCTCCACTGATAGACGCAGTGAGTTCCATATTCACTGCACACACAGTAGCAGTCCCGACTCTCCTCTGGAATTCCAGAACAGTTCTTACCTTGAGCCTGCATGCGTGTTCTCACAAGAGCCAGGGGATAACTGGCCAGCTGCCCACAGGTGCTGGAGATGGTGCCACAAGCCAGGAGAACAAACACTCCAGGGTCAGCACTGTTCACAGCATAGCGTTGTAACCAGGTATTTTTTAATGTCTGGAAGAAATAGGTTAGGTGTTAGCTGAGAAGGACAGGGCATGGAGCATCAAGAGACTGACCCACATGAGGAGAAGCTGGGGTTGGAGGCTTTTGGGATCTATGTAACGTCAACTAGAAATAACTGCAGAAAACAACCGCATCCGACGAAGTGGGTATTAGCCCACGAAAGCTTATGCTTCAAGAGTTTAGTTAGTCTTTAAGGTGCCACGCGACTCTTTGTAACTTCTGCAGAAGACAAGATCTTAGCTTGTCAGATTTTCTTGAGCAGCTGCTGCTACTGCCACCACACCACCATGGTAGCATCTGTGAAGACACTAGTTAGCAGCTTTGCTGCAGCAACTCCCTCATCCAGAGGGCAGGGCCATCGATTGTCACAAGGGTGTGCTGGAATGTTTTTTTTTCCCCCCTAGGCCATGTGTGTTACCTCAAAGGGCATGTGCAGAATTTAACCCAGAAGGTGTTACACTCCTATATTAGTGACAGGCACTACATCTCCATGCTTGTCCCGAAAGTGAGATGTCCCAGCCCCACAGAAGCCAGGCAGGCACCATACCTCATAGACTGCCAGGTCGATGCCAGCGTATGGAATGATTCCTAGCATGTTGGGGATGTAGCCTTTGTAGAAGGCAGCCATTCCTTCCTTGGACAGGATGTTCTTGGCGCAGTCCAGCATGCCTGAATACTGGCCTGTCTTCCGCAAGGCCATTCGGGTCTTCAGAACCTAGCACAGCACAAGAGCATGCACACTGTGAATACTTACAGCCCCATTGGGAGCAGGAACAGGTCACAGTAATCCCATGAAGGGAGCATACCACCACAGAAAATGCCAGCAACTCCATTTCATGCACTACTAGAATCCCGTTACTAGACAACGCCCTTGGACAAAGTATAAACCCTGCCTCTAGCACCCAATACAATTAGCCTCACAGCCGGCATTCCGCTCATGACCACACCTGAATTTCTCCACCTAATGACTCCCCATCCCCTCCCCCATGTCACGGTGTAAGATGCCAGCCACCAGCCTCACCTCCATTGGGTAGATGCTGCTCTGGGCAATGACCCCTGCCAGAGAACCAGCCACAAACCGCTCATGAATTCCCAGCATTTCCTGGTCAGTGCCAATGAACCGCTTGATCTGGAGAAACAAAAAGATAATAGAGGGGGCTACTCGCAGTGGAGACAGTTTGGCTGGCTGGACCACATGACACCTTCCCTCCTCAGCATGGGCCACAAGCTACCTCCCTTTTCACTGGCTGGGTCTGCCAGAGGCTGGAGAGGGACGTATGAACCCACCATGAACTCCATCACTTCCCGGTGACTTCATGCTGCCCATTTCTCCAGCTCTGCCATGGGGTGAAAGACACTGCTCCCACCATTGGAGAGAGGAGTTTGCCAGGCACGGGCATAGAGCTCATGCTCTCTGCCTGCCCTCAGTCTTCCTAGAGGCACTGTACATTGACATCCTGACTGGTGGGTTACCATCCGTTACATGGCTCTAGCTTGGGAAGTTACTCGGATGAAGTCTCCTCTAGCTCCCACGTGGCCTTGGGTCCAAGGGTCAATACAACTGTTTCCTTACCTGCTCGTAAGCCATGAATTTGATGGCAGACTCTGGCGCGATCTTCAGGACGTTGATGCCATTCCCCCGCCAGAGTGACTTGGGCCCGCCCTCTCGGATCATATGGGTAAAGCCACCAACGATGCACATGTTGTTACTGCGGGAGGCATGGACCTGGCAGGGAGGAAGGGGGAGAATTCTGATTGGTGCTAGTCCTGATTGCCAGAGCTGCCTGTAATCCCAGGACAAAGGGCATTTCTTATCTGCCCAGAGATTTAGGGAACTTTAACCCTTCCCAGATAACATTTATAAAAAAGGGGGGGAAAGGCATTTTGAGGTTTTAAGTCCACCTGAGCCCCAGTCCATCACAGCCAGAAAGGGAGGGAAATGCTCTTGCAGACACGCGCCATGGGCTCTGGAACAGGAGGAAGAGGCTTCTCAGCTAAAAGACAGGGACAGTCACTGCTGACTGCCTGCCTGAGCAAAGTCCAAAAGCCCTGCTGCGTAACTCTGTCGTCTAACATCGATTACACAGGAGACCTGCCAACAAGTCAACTCAGTCATTTCCAGGGGCCAGTTCTCAAATCAGTGACTCCTCTTGAACCAGTTCCATGGAAGTAAGAGGTTCCCAAGGCTGTACGGTACAAGGGGTCCAGCTAGGACCAGTGATGTCTCTCTCACCCGTTCGACTCCGAACATTTTCATATCATTGTGACAACTAACAGGTCAAGAATGGCTTTTACACAGCTAGAAGTGCTATCTGGTCCAGACCAAAAGGCTGCCCCACACCAATGTGGAAGTAATGAGACTGAGTCCAACCAGAATCAGTTCTTATCTGGACAGACAGTTTCAGGTCTGCTGCTAGTGTCCATTTAATTGGACCAGTGCACTAAGGGAAGCAGCATGTGCCCCTTGATAAAACAACGTCGTCTTTGGTTTTTGCCCTACCTGCATGAGCACTTTCAGCCGGTCCAAGGGAGCTGTGCAGGTTCTGGACACTGCACCTGCACCTCCACCCGCGACCAGATGTCTCCACCACATGCCCGTCTGCCTCTCTTCCACTGTGAACTCATCTGGGACTGTCAGATTCTCTCCCACATCAAAGATCTGCAAAGGAAGGAATGAGGTGTTGAGAAGTGCTTGGAAGGATAGAGTTAAGTAGTAGCTTTCTTGTCACGTCCTCAGAGATCCCGCTGTCAGTCAACTACAACTTCCCGTAGCTAGAATACTTAAATAAATAGCTGTAAAACACGGAACATGAGCTTAATATTCAAATTCCCAGTTTGTTTGCAAATCGTAATAGATATGTTTGACCACACACAATAAAGGAACTGGCAGTGCCAGAAAACATGCAAATCACCACCTCATAAGAATAGCCATACTGGGTCAGACCAGTCTGATAGTAGCTGAAAGGGGTTGGTGCCAGATGTTGCAGAGGGAATGAACAAACAGGGCAATTTCAAAAGATCCACCCCCTTTCATCCAGTCCCAGCTTTTAGCATTTGGCATAAGGACACCCAGAGCACGGAGTTGAGTCCCTGACGTCCCGGCTAACCCGCCACTGATAGACCTATCCTGCATGAACTTATCGAATTCTTTTTTTAACTCGCTTACACTTTTGGCCTTTGCAACATCCCATGGCAACGAGTTTCACAGCTTGACTGTGCGTTGCATGGAGTAGTATTTCCTTTTGTTTGTTTTAAATCTGCTGCCTATTCATTTCATCAGCTAGCACAAGAATGGGGGGTTATGTGTGAGAGGTAAATGATGCTTCCTCCATACCATTCATGATTTGACAGGACATGGAGACTCTCCACATTCTGATGACTCCAGTTCAGGAGGCTGGAGACATGCCAACCCTTTGGGCTGCCCCAATACAGAATGCCTAACTCACTAATGATCAAAGTCACTAACCCAGGGCAGTGGGGTGTGGAAAACGATCTGAAGCTTTTGGAGCCTTTGGGCGCTCAGCCAGTCTGCTCTCATTACACATAAAAAGCACTGAAGAACTAGATCAAGGAAGGGCTGTTGCCGATTGTATCAATTTCTGGTATTGGCAGGTCCTAAACTAGCAGGAACTGGCCTGAGCTCTCAGAGCCATGAGTCAAGTCAACCTGCTCACTCCTATTCCCCTCCCTCAGAAGGTCCAGCTGTCACCTGGCCAGGGACTTCAAAAGCTCTGCCAAGGATATACAAAAAAAGAAGCAGGAAGTGACCAGGCTTCTAGAGCTAGAAGGCAGCTACTGAACCAAGAAGAGAACAATGAGGACTTGGTAAGTGCTGCTGGGAAGTGGCACTCTTAAATTGGGGGAAGGCACAGGCCTGCTTTGGCGGAGGAATTTTTATTTCTTTTACCGTGGAGTGTTTCCAGTACAGGATGATCTCAGGAATGTTCTCCACTGGGTGCAGCAGGTGATAGTCTCGCCACTCGTTCCAGTCAATTGTCATCGTTCCATTTTTATCCATGCTGCAAAAATGTATTACAAGCAAATAAACACAAGATGGGTGCATGGTCCCATGGAGGGAGAATCTCCCTCCTCACCTTCCCCTTGGTTATTCACCTCGCCCCAAAGTAGAAACCTTCACAGAGCAACTACTGGAAAGTGTTACAAGGGTTGAACGGTACAAGACACTGCTAGGGAATCCTCACCTCCCAAGCCAAGCAGAGAGATGGGGAATATGCCTCATTTTCTCCCTCCCCACTAGCCACACCAAAGGATTTGTTGTGCCCCCTCCCACTAGGAGTTAAAACAAACAAACAAAAAACCTCTCTGGCACTGCAGAGAAGATAAGGAACTGGAAGAGACTAAAGTTACACAGGTACTTACTAGGTGACAGGACCCCAGAAATGGCCTGTCCTTATTCTGACAGACAGGCAAACAGACAGAGGGGAGGATGGCAAAGGAAAGAGGAAAAACAGGACAAATAAGTGATTGTTACAGTGTTAGTGCCACATGCAGAGTGCTAAGCATTTCAGTATAGTAAGTAAACAGTCCCTCTCCAGAGCAGCAAGCTGTGGGTGACAGGGTAGAGGCCCATGGGATCCTGGTATGATCAAGTGCATGCCCTTCTCCACAATAGGCTAGCAAAGGATCTTTAACTGCAAAGCTCGGAAATCTTGGGGTGAGGGGTTACAAGCATTCTTCTCCATTCATTCTTTGAATGGGGAAGGAGTAACTGAACTCCTCAGAACTTAGAAGAGAATTGTACAGAGATGGAATTCCCACCTCCCCGGAAGTATCAGATGGTAGCCATGCTGGAGACAGAATACCATCTTTATAGCTCAGTGGTCCAATCTAGCATCACAAGTCACTGTTCTTATTCATTCTATTTGACCAATGTTCTTGCTCTTTATTTCCCCCCCCCCTCCATTTGATTCAAGCATACTGAGCAAATGGGCGGCTGTTCTTTGGTCTCCATCGTGCATTATAGTTTTCAGTACACAGCAAGAAGTGATAGGTCTGAGGAGGGAGAGCGCCACTCATTAGGGAGTGTATACAGGGAGGAAAGGAGAGAGAAGGTCACACTTTACACTTCCTTTTCATATGTGCAGACTTAGGCATAGGAGTCAGCTGAAAACTCACCTCTTGAGGATCTTCTCAGCCTGCTGTTCAGAGATCTTGACTCCCAGGTCCCTGAGGGATTGCATGATCTCCTGAGCATCGATACGACCTGCAAATATAGAAGCCAGTGAGCCCAGAGACCCTTTACCCAAAGAGGCTGTCAGGCGGATCTTCTATGACTATTAGAAAGAGACTCACCATCATTCTTTTTATCCAAGCTCTTGAAGACCAGCCTCAGTTTTTTCTCATGATCTTGGAGATAGTGAACAAACTCTTCGAAGTCCAGCTGCCCATCCAGGTCCTTGTCTCCAGCTTTCACAATTTTCTGTTTTGAGGACATCAAAACAATCTCAGTTCCTTGCTCATTCAGATAGGTTTACCCCATCTTTCTTCTTTAAGCCCCCTCACTCCCAATGTTAGCTAGACAGACATAGGACGCACAGGCAGCATCAAGAGAAGCTCCCTGCCAAACTGGGCTTAACTTTACCTGGGAAGTGATCAGCATGGAACTGTGCCAATCATGTGTAGCAAATTGAAGGCAGGAAGGTACGGCCAAATTGATTCCAGGCACATGTCTTCACAAGTCAGTCACACAGATCAAATTACTCATACCTATGCAACTGATATCTAGCTAGCTAAGTGTCAGACCTGTAGTAATATACAACCCCCTATGCCATAGATTAGAAGTGTTCTGGGCCCCTGACTGAGATTCAAATAAAAGCACTAGGACTGCAGGAGGCTTGGATCCTAGAACTTCAATCAGATTTTCCCCCTCCCAATCCAAGCTCCTAGTTAAAGTAGAGTTTTCTTCCTCCCCACAGTGCGTGCAAAGGAAAATCACCGCGGGGAATAACTAATCCCAGGCAGCAATAGCCTGTTGCCAAACTGAAGTCTATCTCCCATAGACAGTGTTAGCAATAAAACCTGCTATGATGCCAGTATGAACTGGTTTAGCCACCCTGCAGCTGTACACTTATGTAGACCTGAATTGTACAAAGTCCCTGGGAGATGCAGATTGAACCGAGCGCTTACATCAAGATGGGAATCTAGCCCAAGCAACTGGGGAAAGATAGGGAGCTTTGGCATACAGTGCTCTCGCACCTCAACTCACTCCAGCATGAGGAAATAGCACATGGCCTGCCCTGCACCTGGGCACATAGCCTGCACAGCAATAATTTAGGGCAGTGGGTTCCTGCTCCACACCACATTTGCTAGTTGCCTTGCACAGATTGCAAGAGCCAACAGTGACCAGCACCAAGTGATTCAGTCCAGTCATGTTCTCTACTTCACCTCCCTTCTGGATTATAATGCTAGGTACTCTCTCTGCAAACAGCAGACGGCTATTGTAATAGACCTCAGTTCTGGACTCCCAGATGTCAGACCCTTTAACGAGTCCTGTACCTAACTCATTCATTTGTAAGGCAGGTTCACAATGAAAGTATTTCAAAGGAAGCATGTAAAGCCAAGTTTATTCCCCTATTTCTTACACCTATGGAAGCTAGCCCTGCTCAGATGCTTTAAAATCATTTATTTTAAATCCCATATGTAGCTACACACACTTGGCCACCACATTTGAGGTTAAAGTCCAACAAATACCCAACTGCTCAATTTTGGTCCCAGGGCAATCCAGGATCATTCCTGAGTCTTAAAAAAATAAAATGCAAACCTGAACCGCAGTGACCTTAGAGATATGCCCACCGTGTTCCTAGTCTGCAGACAGTCACACGGCGGTTGTAAAGGACACAGATGGGGCCCAGTATTCAATTTGTAGGCTAAAGATAGACAAACACCTCTGGCATGTCAGCAGATCAGTGTCAAATAGCTGATCAGGCTTTCCTCTAGCAGATAAGCCCAGACCAGTTCATGGCCAGTGAGATTCACAGTCTCTATAAAACAATTAGGAGAGCTGAAAGGCACTCTTCTTCCTGACCATTATCACAGAGGAGATGGGGACAACAGAAACAATCACAACTAGGCAGTTTCTACCTGAGCAAGCTTGCTAAATTAATCACGCCAAGCTTCACTGAACAATGAAGGATGCAGGCTCTCTCTAAAGTCACAGCACTGGACTTGCATCAAGGGCATTGCTTGGTGTCTTTCCTCCTTGTGCAGGAGGTAGAGTGACCAGACATCCCAGTGTTATCATGACCATCCTGATTAGGGGCTTTTATCTTGTACTCTCCTCCCCTCTTCCATGCAGGGTTTAGACATGGTTGCTGAAGCCCTGATGAACACAGTTTGTGTTCATCTACACTTGCTGCTAAACAATGAACAACACGTGTTCAGCTGCACCCATTGTAAGAAAGGGTTCAAACCTCAGAGCAGACAATACCTAGGTGCACATGCTGCTGGATGCTAGTAAGCAAAAAGGGGTGGAGGACAAGCAGTACTGCGGACGCGGCTAGCACTACAATCCTCTACAGATTGTCTATGAGCAGATACGGCAATGTTAAGAAAGGGAACACCAGTCTCTTCCCCCAGAACTCACTAGGATATCATGCAGTTCATTAGCTGGTTTACTCAAGATCTCCTAAATTCAGCAAGTATAAGGGAAGATACATAAAACTGCCTCTAAGGAGAAAGGATATTTGGCACACACACATCTCCCCTTTAAGGTGAAGGAGGGAGGGAGCCAGCCTCGGAGGAAAGACAACTGCCCTATAGCTTGCTGCCAGCAGCCCCTGCAAAGGGGCAGTGGAAAAGACGACAACAGCCCATGCTTCTGGCTATAGGTATAAGCAGCAGGGGTCACAAGTCACTAGCTAAGCCAACTAGTCCAGAAGATCTTGATACACCACGTTCCCCACCCTTCTTTCTGCCCCCCTACTCCCAAGTCATACCTGTTTCCACTGGCGGTAGGTGGAGAATTCCTGGGAAGGAATGAAGAGGCTCAGGCGGAAGATAGATTTGAGCTGGGCAGGGAGCCCCTTTGACTCAAAGTACTGGAACTCCGTCTGGGACTCTCCGAACGCTGGCACATACAGACACAAGCAGAGCATGTTTCTGTACCAGCAACTCAGGTGCTGACCTACTCGGTGGAACAAAGATGGGAAGGGACCTGAGCGATCCCCTGCTGGAGTTAGTTTCAGTGCCTGGGGGAAAGGAAATGCCGGCAAGTCTCATGACACATGGGTATGAGCTGTCCGTGCTCCACTGCCATTGGCTGTTCAAGCCCTGCCCTTCTGCCTTTTTTGTGCAATTCCTCCCAGTTAGCCAACCAGACACTGGCTCTGTGACAAGGCATGTGAGCTGCCTACAATTGCTCAACCTGCCTACGTCACACGCTCACCAGCAGAGTTAACTCTTCTCTGTCCCCCTCACTTAATCCCTTCTCCCTCCTCACGGGATGGGGATGCAGATAGCACAGTCACATGCAGCACTCAAAGCAGTGGGGCGGGGAGAAGCTGCAATTAAGTGTGTAGAGGGAGAGCTGCAAGAAATCCAGGAGAAACTCCTCTCTTCCCCATTTGGGATGCTTGCTGGATGCTCTTTGCCTTAGACTAGACTAGACTCTTTGGGGCAGAAATCATCTCTTCCCAGCACACAGCACAATGCCATCCAATCCCAACTGCGGCCTTTGATCAACACCATAGATACTAATGTTAGGATTAAAGGGACTGGATTTCCCCTCACCCTGCAAGTAATATTCCAATGATTTTCTTACTTCCTCTAAAAGATGCACAGGATACTCCATACACCCACTGCCTTCACGCCACATTCAAGACCTCCAGCTACAAGACCCCAAAAGTCCCATGCTTAAGGAAAGCTGTGGCAGAACAGAGGATAATTAGCTCTCGGGTTATAAACAATCTTGAGAAATACAATTAAAGCTTGGGTGATGTCAGCCATGAGGGAGTATTCCCTGTATGCCCAAACAGATGAAAGCTGCAGCCCTGTTCTCAGAGACATTGAGAAAAGGGGGCCCTGAGAGACTGTGCCACTGTGACAGACTTGCAGGAAGCCAGTCAAAAGCAGGCTCCAGGTTATGGTGGAATATACACTTCAGACTCTGTGTTGGAAAACTTCGGTGTCTAATTTTGAGACAAATGAAAATTTAACTAGCCATCTATGGAGCAGTAAATGTAACCTTGCATGCTTGTGGTTCGTCCATCACTTGCATGCTTACAGAGTAAGTGGATAATTATAGATGGGAAAACATGAAAAAAACATTTTGTCCAGTTAAGGCTTACACTGCAAAATGGTCTGGCTGGACAATGTTTTTCCCTGGTTCTCCCATCTATCATTAAGCCACTTAATGCTTTCATCGCTGGTGCATGGAGCAATATACGGTTGGTCAGGTTGACAAATGGGGTGTGCTGTGAGGATTCCGACACACCCCTAACTGATCACATAAAACTACAGGCTTCTAAGCACTTAGCGTGTGGACACTAAATACTCCCTGGCATTGCTGTATACAGATAGAGAAAAAGCAACAAAAAATCCACACACGAGGCTGAGTGTTCTGTAATCAGTTAAAGGGCCATTGTTTCCCATAATCCTCCGCATTATTAGAACATAGTTTAGTTTAGTGTAACAGGAAGGTAAAGTCAAGTCCCTGTCCCTAAAATCTGACATAGAAAGGCTACCAGATGAACGTTGATTCCTGCACCCATCTCTCAATTGCCAGCTTCCCAAATGACCTGTCTGTTCTAGGGGAAAGGAAGTTCATTTGCTGGACTAGTTTAAACCAGTTTAGCAAACAGTTTACCTTGCTAGAGCAATAGTTTGCAAATGATTATGCTTTGGCCACACTGGCCAAACTATATGCCAGAACCAGTTTAAAAACTAGTTCCAACATTCTCTCCCCCACATCCTAGTGTCCGAAAAACATGAAGACCTTTCCACAGAATTTTGTTCATTGGGGTGAAATTTTAAAATGTGTCTTTACAAGCGGATCATAGGGTACAAATACAGTGACATAGACTGGGATTATTTAGTTTGGGTCTTTAATTTGAGGAATTTACAAAAGCGAGTCATGATCTATTAAGCAATGTTTAGTATTCTCCCCACCTTCAACTCCCTAAAGCTTGGCCATAATACAGCTTTCTTAACTCCTCCCGCAGGCATCTCACCCCACTGTGCCCCTATTTCACTATTATCTAACCAGAATTAATCTACTCCCCTGACGTCTGTCTGCACACAGAACCAAATCCAGATCCTCTTAGAGATCAGCTGCAGAAGCTTGTGTGACTTACAAGCCAAGAGCGTACCCCTCTTTCCTCACACTTTCCCAAAGATCAATCTTTGCTACAATCGTCAGCCCAACAGAGTCAAAGGCAAATGCCTCCTACAAGATCGACTGAATTGGCTTTTCCCATTGGAGACCTACTCCACTACATAGGGATTGAGAAGCCCCCACCATCACCATACACGCACGCTTTCCTGGGTTCCCAGACGTCATTCTTTGTTACAGCCGCTTGACACCACAGTTGCTATGACAGCACAACGCAGCTTTTCCCAATGAAATCCACCTACACTTGGCAGTGGGAGACAATAGACAAAACTGTGTTTTAGGGAAGAAACGCCCACCAACCTACGTCAAAGTAGAGAAGAGAAGGAGGGCAAGAAAGCCATTTTTAAGCAAGGTATTAGTTACAGCACAACGAACTAAAAGGAGGACATGGAGTGGAACTTGAGTTCAGACCAGCAACTGCATTTACGGAGATGAATGCAAAGCAGGCGAGTGTGCAGATATCAAGTGTCTAGATTCCATTTCAAGAAGATGGAAGGTTAGAAGCAGCAAAGCAAATTGCTCTGTAAAGCATCAGAGACCTGGGTAACAGTGGTACCAAGAACGGATTTCTACATCCTTAATGAAGTATAGCGAGTGCCTTTTGGAAACTTCAGCAGTGCCACTGTCCAGCCCACTCTGCATACATCTGCAATTTGCCAGGCTGAGCGTCAGTGACTCAGCTACCTGGACTCTAGAAATACAGTGAAAGCTACACAAGACACTTACCTTAGACCAGCAGGCACTGTGGCAGCTTCACTGTGAAATTGCAGGATCCTTGCCTTATTCCTACCTAAACTATCCCTTCCACCCATTTCTTTTCCAGATAGCAGGATGGAGGAGATGGGGAGGTAACAGTCATGTGACAGATCCATACCTATTCCTTTCTTGCAATTAACTCCCTGCAGCTGTCTCCCACAGGGATCTGCCCTGGAGGGAGCACTGCCTCCTAGATCCAGTTTTCTTCCACTACAAAGGACCTTTAGTTTGCTGACTTTCAAATCATTCTTGGTACAATAAAACAAATCTGTGGGTCAGTTACCAGTTGCAACATCTTATTTTAATGTTAACTATTGCTCTGCACATTCCTGTTTAGAGGGGACATATTTTTTAGAAGACTACCACCAAGGGAGACAGTACCAAGATTGTACTCAGTAGCATTGTGACTTGCGGGAGTATCCTGATCCCAACAATTCTCATCACTTCCCCACCTTGTGGGCCTCTTAAGTTAGAGAGCCGCTTGTGACTGCTTCATCCCAAGCATTCCCAGGTGAAACGCTAGAATTTGATTACATGAAAAAGTAATACAGGACAATATTAAGGAGACGACAAGATGGACGTATATCTGCTTTAGTGTCATTCCCATTTGATATCCATGCTATTTATTTCCTCTCCCTGGGCAGACACTTGGCATTAGCCCAAATGTCTACATTGCTATTTTGAGCCCCATAGCCCAGGCTAACTGACCTGGGCCAACCGTAGGACTTTAATTGAGGTATAGAACCTGAGCGCATGTCCATCTCCCATGCATTTGTGTCCCCTCCAATTTTAGTGCCCTCCCCGAATCAGACTATGGTTGAATTTACACCAAAACATCTGCCCAGAGAAATGAGGCGGCTGCACTAGGACAGGGGTCTTTGTTTTTAAATTTAACAGGTTAAAAACAGCCTCTGGAAATACTAAGGGCAGACTATCACTTATGTCTATATAACGTACGTTGTTCAGGAGTGTGAAAAAGCCACCCGAGCTACTCAAGTTACACTGACCTAAGAGGTGTCCACACATAGCTATCACCTCTTGTGTAGGGGGAATAATGATGCCGGAGAGCTCTCTCCCAGCGGCATAGAGCATCTTCATTAGATGTGCTATAGCAGCACAGCTGCATTGGCGCAGTAGTGTTTCTAGTGTAGATTGGCCCTAAGTGCTGGACTGGGCCACAACTCACTGCAAATGTCAGCTTGAAGGCTAATGTGCTTTTCCATTGTGGCACAAGCAGATTGGTGGACCACTGCTAGTCCCTGGACCAGTCTGGGAACCTCTATGTCGGACTATTGCTCAGCAAAGGAATACCAAACTGGTCATTTCTTTTGATTTTGTATTTTCACTCCTGGAAAGTGGAATATAATTAATGGTACAGGACAGAAAGTCCTAACAGGACACAACTGTCAAGGAGTGGACAGGGATACAAAATGGGGAGGAGGGAAGTTACTCATTTGTTCATTCAATCCAGTCCACAGCAAACTAAAGAACAATAGCAGCTAGCCAAGGCGGCTTGGGGGGGGGGGGGGAGGGGGAGGGGGAATAAAAGGTAAATATTTCACATGAAGGTAATTAAACTCCAGGAGAACTAACCTCTTCCACTCATGACAACCAGGTCAAGAGTGACAGATCCTGAAGTGACTGGCAGGAATTTGCTGTGCACACCTGGTAAGCATGCCAGCACATCACATGCCCATCAACATTTTACCTTTGTGTGGGTGAAAAGCAGCTTGATGCTTCAATAGCCACCGCCAAGTAGCCCTCACATCAAAACTTGTCCAACTGTAAGGCAAGGACCAGGGGATAAACAGAAGCAATTCACACTGGACTATGGAATCTGCTCCTTAACATCAGGTTTGTTCCTGCAAACAAAGCCATCACAATATCTAGCTTTCAAGCATAAAACATATTTCATGCTCATATACCAGATGAGGAGCTCAGGCACTTTTACAAAGGTAACACAGCGGCAGAGGGATTAGATGAATCACCCAAGGTCACAGATATTCAGTGGCAGAGCTAATTGAACAGAACCCACCTCTGCTTCCCATATCCCACACTCTACCAGACAACAGTTCCTCCTACATGGCAACAGCTGAGCTGGGCTCTCCCCATCCCCACCCTCCCACAGATATCAAGGCAGAGTTAATTTGCAGCCTCCCAAGGTCATGGGAATGTGTCACACAGGGAAGGAAAGACAGACCTCAGCTCCATCCCCTCTCTTAAAAAGGGTACATTGAGCCTCTCAAAAGCAGAGAACCCATTACTCCCCTAGGAGATACACTAGAGATCTTTAATCCCACTCATTCCAGGCTTCCCTCACAGCCTGCTTTAACACGCCCTTGGCTTCGCCTTCCTGTCTTCTCTCCATTCACCCTTTAAAAAGGGTGCCCAGGTCCCATCACCAGACAAACAGCAAAGAGGAATAAGTCCCTGCAGCTCTCTCAGTCAGGCCCCAACAGGGACTGTCCGGTCCAGTGGAACCAGAGCCACAAATTCAGCCTCACTTGCTTCAATCCAATGCCGGAGGCAGAAAAGATTACAATCCCCTCCACCACATAATCCCAGCCAGTTACAAGAACAGGGAAGGTTTTTACAACAGCATCTATAGCTAGTTCCCTGCCTGGTAAACTGGAGTTTGCAAATCACCTATCACTGTCCCTGTGGGCGGGTCACCATCTGTCTCAACATTCTTCCCTTCCACTGCTCCCATCACTTGGAGAGGTTTTTACCTGCCTGCCTCCCTTTTCCTGTCCCAGTCACTCTTTGTAACAAACCAGATGTAATCACAGCCTTACTGCTCTTCCATCCCCACCTCCAGATTAACTTCTACAAGTAAAATTGCACCCGGCCCATACTGTCACATGATCCCAGGCGACTGTACATTAACATGCTGCTTAACCACCTTTGTCTAGCTGCCCCAGATACAAGGAATCTCCTTTTGTTCTCTAGCTATTGTACTTGTCCCCCCACGCCCACCCTCCTCCTCCTCAGAAGTTTCAGTCTTCATTCCAGTTCCCCTTCCCTAGCCTCTCCTGAAAACTATTCTTCATTTCCAGGTGTAAATCTTCCTGCCTCTGAGACTCCAGTTGTGTGTGCCATTTAGCTAATGCTGTCAGGCTCTTGCTTGCTCAAAATACCCTGGTTTCTCTTGCATCTCCTGAGGCATCACCCCACCTATCCAAGTTACTAGACTATTTCTTAACCCTTAACCAGTCCCCAGTGCAGGTGTGGAGGTACATAAACCTCACTATTAGCCCACATTACTGTCCCTTGCTTTCTCGGACTAAGCCTCCACTTTCAATTGCCAAGGAATCTTGGGGCTCCAGATTTCATCTTGCTCTCAAAAGCAGTTTCCCTGGAGAGGTCAGCCCTCAAAATATTTTGTGATGGGGGGTGGGGAAGAGAGAGGGAACTACTGGCAGGTGTAACTACTCAGTAAACCCCTTTCCTGATAGTCACGCCCCCCTCTCCTTTCTTCCACCACACTTACACTTCTAGCAAGACTACACCCAGGATCACTTTCCCTCCTTGCCAGCCCCCCTCCTATCACCACCATCCCTCACATCATCCCTCCCTTCAGGGAACTCCATTTTCACACTCCCTCTTCTCCCCCAACACCCTTTGTTCCAGTAGGCCAGGCACATGCAACCCAGCCCCTATTCAGGAACCTCAGAAGCTCCGTTACCTTTTGAAAATGCTCTGCTGGTCCAACTACCAGTAAGATAGTTGGTCTCCTCTCAGTGGGATCAGCCCCTTTGTCCTGTGGCTTCCCCAACAGGTTTGGCCCCAGGTCCCCTGGGTCTGGAATTGGGGTCATCCCTCTGGCCTCATTCTCTTTTCCTTCTGCAGGACCTTGGCATACGGTCCTGGTAAAGAGGCTGGACAGAAAACGCCAGAGCGTCTGCAGCATTGCTACTCCAGTGAAAGTCCCAGTCAAGGAAACCTGCAATCAGCCGCTGCCTGCTGCCACGGGTGGGACTGCAATACCAAGCCCTCCAAACTGGGAATCCGTTCTGCACAGCAGCCAGAAAGCGATTCAAGCCAGCAACTCCAACTCCAGAGGTTCAGTTGCTTTAGACTATTCCTGCCTTTTGAAATTGCTGCGACTGCTGTCGTGCCTGGCCTGATAAGCAGTTCACTGTACAAGAGCCTCAGAGCTGGTGGCAACAGACAAAGCTCAAAAGCTCTGGCATGGAGAACCCAAGATACGGAGCTTTAGAGGAAGCCTGGACAGAGAAGCAAAAACGCCGAGCTTAACATGAAAGCAAAAATGGACCCTTTCACTCTGGGAAGCTGCTCAAAGCTACCAATTAACCTAGGCTCTCCCTGGCTCATCTAACGCGCATCAAGTGAGCCGAAACCCTGAGTATCCAGCCTGCATTCTCACTGCAGCAGTGCCCAGCCAATCACCTCGCCCGACACTAACATGTTCATTATTCAAACCAGCAATCTTAGCCCAATAGAAGTGTGCGCAACTAGACGATTTCTTTGCATGCAGCCAGACAGTCCTGCAGAGAAGTGCTGACTGTAGCCCGCGGCATGAGGCTGGATTAGCCAGGTACCAACAGGGTTAGAGAGGACTAGATTCCAAAAATACACCAGTTCTGGGCATCTAAACCACAACCTTGATATGGCTACTTCATCATACAGAAACCTGACAGGACAGAAATCACACACACCTGCTTATGACTCAGCAGCTGCAGCTGAATCTATATCCTTTGTTAGTAGAGCAGATGGCTCTTTATAAGCTAGAGGCCCGTGGTCCTTAGCCACAAATGAATTGGGGGGAGGGGGAATACATCAACTCATCTAGATATTTGCCTAGTTTTACAACAGGCTACATAAAAAGCACTAGGGAAGTCAGTACAAATTAAAATTTCATAGACAATGATTTGTTTCTATTGCTCTGTATTCTATACACTGAAATGCAAGTACAGTATTTATATTCCAAATATGGTAAAAATGAGAAAGTAAGCAATATTTCAGTCAGTGTGCTGCGACACTATTTTTATGACTAATTTTGTAAGTTTTTAAGTGAGGAAAAACTTGGGGTACACAAAAATCAAACTCCTGAAAGGGGTACAGCAGTCTGGAAAGGTTGAGAGCCACTTCTCTAAAGGAAGGGAGGGACATGCAGCTAGTCTAGAACAGTCTCATCCATAGTACACTAGCTGCTTGGTGTTGCATTACTCTTCTGGCATGTGGCTTTAACTAGAACACCATGACACATTTGCAAAGCCTTCATGGCTACTTCTCTTTCCATTGACTCTTAACATGCAGTGGTTAAAGTGCAGCCTGCTTCAACCAGAGTTCTGTGATGTGGCCTTTAGATGGTCCTATGGGAAAATGCATGTTCTGAGGATAGTTGGGTTTTTTTGGTCAAGGTCCAAATGTCTTGGTTAAGGTCCAGACTCCAGAGAAAACAAAACACCAATAATGATTGTAATAAGTTTTCAGGGTCTGTTCAAAAGCATCTGGTGGTCTGGATTTGGCCCATGGTCTGCCTATTTATTACCCCATGTCTAGTGGATACAGCAGGAGATTGGAAAGAGATTTTTGGTTTCTATTCTGAACTATACAACAGTTTGAGATCTTCAGCTGAAAGCTACTACAAAAGAATTAATATGTGAATGTGACTCAGATTATAGATCCAAGCATGCTATGCTCCATCTTGATTTAAGTGGCCTGGCTATATTAAAGATGAGTCATTGCAACTCTTTATTTAATGCAAATTAAAGTGACAGGTTTCAGAGTAGCAGCCGTGTTAGTCTATATCCATAAAAAAAAGAACAGGAGTACTTGTGGCACCTTAGAGACTAACAAATTTATTTCAGCAAATTAAAGTGTTATCCTCTGGATCCTGGAAAATTGTTAGCATAGCCAAAGATAATGCTGGACAAAGGAAGAACAGACTTGGGGAGAATATCCCAGAAATCTGCTGGGGGGGGGGGGAGGGGGAGTGGAATTGCTTATCATATGTAGTTTATTTCCATTGTGGTGATCTATCTTTAGCATTTTAAGATATTGTGACTGCAGAGAGTGTCATTTACAGCCCAGGAAGTTATACAATTCTGCAGATGTTTTGTGTGAAACTAGCAGCAAACAGTTGAAAAGCAGTTATAGGCTGTAAAACATGGCAAGCTATTTTGCAGACGAGCTTGTAAGGATGTGCATGTGTCTGTGTATTTATTAACATTACAAGTCCACTTAATCACTCATGTAATAATTCAAGTCATGAACAATCATGCAGCAAAGTCGAAGAAAAGCTCAAGTCTGAAGCTGGTCTTCTCCAAGAATGCAGGAGACTTCACATTATAAACATATCTGCCAAGTCTCAGATGCAACATACAGGCCTTGTGACTCCACAGCATCCCCTTGCTAAGGGGTGATTGTTTTTTTACTGGTTCTATGTTAAAGGAGACAAGGAGAGAGTGGTGAGGAAGTAATGAGGAAATGATACAAAGTACCAATTTGCTGGGAAAACTACACTCATCTGCCACACACAGAATAGCACAAGAAAATTGTGGTTTGGATTTTACTCTACTCAGAACAGTCTACAGGGGAAAAAAAGGGGAAAAGAGAGAGAGAAAGATGAGCCATCAAGCTTACCCGAACCTCTTCCTCACTGCTGGGAAAGGTACCCAATAACTATTCCAACAGATGAGTTAAAAGAAAGTAGGATTATAAGTAGGATTTAAAATAGCAGCATTGTACTGCTCCAAATTTACACCATTCTCTAGGAGGGCTTGGACATTGTAAGAATCTAAGCTGCAGGTTTCCTGGTTTCTCTGACCGTAATACCACAATAACTATCAACATAAATTGAAAGAATAATTCCATACCAGACCCGGTTTAAATTCCTTCAATTTTCCTTTTAGGTCAAAGTTCCTCATGCTCTCTCAGCCCAAGCAATGAACTGTTTAGTGCAGTGAAAGATTTGTCCACCTAAAAAAAAACAAACCAATCAACTAATCCATATTTAGCAGAAGAAAGTTTTGTTCATATCAAGTGAAAACAAAAACAAAAACTCATATTAGGGTTACGAAAATAAAGCCAGTTAAGGGCAGGATGTTTACAGGGAGTTCAGCTAGCACCAACATATTTGCATATAGCACTGGGGACTCCAACAAAAACACCGCTCTACCCAAGGCACCAAAAAGTGACAGTCACTCTCTATAATCCACTCAGATACACAACAAATATTGACACCAACCTGATGTGTGCATCTCAGAAGAGAACCAAGAGCCATATACTGAAATTGACCATGGCAGTATATATTGAAGACAGGATTGGCTAGAGAGGTCCATGTTTACTCATTAGCAGCTATACCTATGTCCGAACTGAAGTCCAGACTGATAGTCCCCTGAAAGTGGGCTGGTCACATGTTGGTGCTCCTTGTTTCCAGGTCCCCAGTTCAGGCTCCTCAGGGAGAGAAGCAGCTGGAGGGGCCTCTAAGCAACTGGAAATGTAAAGCAGCCGACCTAGCTGCTCTGTTAGGGGCCACTGCTACAGGAGCAGTCTCAGGAAGCACAGCCACCAGTGGGACTGGAACGTCCAGTGCAGAAGGTAACAAGGCAGCCAGGCACTCCGCCCAGGGGACAGAAAGTACAGACAGGAGGGGAAGATGAAAGGATAGAGCAGGATTAGTTATGACACTAAAGTTAAAAAAAACAATAGTTTCCTCAATGTTACTTTGCCATGGGAGCGATCACTGTAGTTGCCACAGAGATGTTCTGCAACAAGGAAGATGTGGGTGGAGAAAAAGAGGTGATTTATAAGCCATTTATTAAGATTGGGTCCATACTATGAAAGTTTGAAACTCTTTGAACTATTGTTTCCCATGCGGATGGGTACCAGATGAATCACCTTCCCTTTCCACCCACACAAGGGCAGAGTTAAATTGAGTCTCAGAGAATTTGCCTTTTCATGATGTTTTTTAAAACATCCTCCTGAGAAAGTTCGCAGTGTGTTTCAGTGAGAACTCAGACACAGCTGGCTAACATTGCAATATTGGGGGGGAAGTGGAGGGGGGGGCAAAAAAGTGCCTCTGCAGCTCCTGATTGGATTGCTTGTAACAGCATCTTTCATCCTTCTGTCACCAGGAGCTAGATGCTACAGTAGCTCCCATTTCTAGCTCCCCAAGTGACCCTGCAGGAATGAACAGTGACTCATCTTGTTTCAAAGCTCCCTTCGAAACACTCGGCCGAGGACAAGCTCTGGCTTCAAATAAGCAACCTCATGATACAACATTAGCCTTGCACATAATAGCATAGGACAAGTTATGCTATTTGTCGTCCTCAACCTTTTAGAGCTGAAATTGTTGGAAAAATTAACAGGATTGAGTATGTGAACTTTTCACACTCCAGAGACAGAGCTGAAATACAGCCCGCAGTGCTTCTTGCATCAGGCAGTCTAAACCAGACATTCTGGCCATTACTTCTTGGGCAATTAAACTGGGTGGTGCAAAAAACACTTCCTAAAAATCAGCTGTAGTAATGCATTAAGCTGATAGAAGGCACAGAGTTGTAAATGCTACTACACTGGTCCCCTTGCTAGACACCTGTACAGAAACATACTCTATGGTATAAATCCTTTTTACAATTTCAACTGAATCATTCCAGATAAATAATTGCAAATTGTCAACTTGGAGCCTGTGCCAAACAATTCAGATGAGGCGGATTGGTACATACTTAGAGCCCATCAGGGTCACTGAACAGGGAGTACTCAGTAAAGTGATACAAATCACATTAGTAGTAATGAGGGTGGACAGACAGGAGACTGGGCAGACTAAACAATGCAAGATGAAAAAACTGTTCCCTCCCCTGCTGCAGTAACAAATAACTTAAAACCCCAGACAACTCCCAGTTACAAACTGTAGTGGCTTAAATCCTAGGAACATAGCTGTCAAATTTCTCCAAGCTTATTCCCCCACAGCTCCAGATCTTCCTCAAATCTGCACCATTTAGGGAAATTTATTTAGCCCAATGCAGATACCAAAGGATCCTGCCATCCCATACATCACATAATCCAACAGATTAGAGCTCCGACTGCAGAATCCTTTTCTGAAACCTATTAAAACTGTCAGAAGCAGTCACATGACTAGCTTTAGCCTATGGATAACTTGTAAGTGGAGAAGTTTTTTCAATTCCACTGATGTGGGCGTAGATTGCAGTTACCTGATCTACTTCTGAGCTTCAATGTAGGGAAAAAGATGCTGCACTTCCCAAACTTCCAGCTGTGTTCATGCCAGTGGACATCAACTGCAGTGAGACTGCACTATCAGTGAATGGTGACATCAGTAAAATATTACCCAGCAACATGTGAGGCTGACCCTGGATGCTATACTAAATAGGCAGCATGGATCTCTAATTCCCTCCATTTTGGGAAATTTATTCTGAATAAGAGCTCTAAAACCATTTCAGCAAGGATTTGAGCTACTTCAACCATTTAGAGTCTGTTTTACTTTTAGACAGATTCTGGACCTTTTATTTATTTTCCCTAATTGGAAGAGCATCAATGGGTGGCCCTGTATCTTGGGCTCTTGCTTGCCTTTATTTCTGATACGTGTTTTGTTTCCTATCACCACGCACTATAACAGTCAGTCCTCACTTGCAGCCAGGACTAGGAGAGGCAGTTCCCCAGAAGCAGACACTGGGGTTAGTTTGCCTAGTTCTCCTCACCAAATTATTTATTACTCCATGGAGTAGGTCCTAAAAACAACAATGCCCATGTGGCATGGTCAATACTTGGTTATAGAATAAGGCAACATGTGGTTTTGATTCTGTAGCTGCTTGTCATCTAGAGTTTCCTTTTGTAGACTGTATCTGCAGCAAGTGTCTGCAAGTTGGTTGAGCTGTTCTGCAGTTGCCCCATTTGATGGGGAAGCCAGAACATGCATTATCCACAGGAACAGAACATCTCAGTAATATGCAGAATACATCTCTACAAATGATACTCCTTCACTGCATACTATTTACATTAAAAAACAGCCTTCAAGAGGCATTGCTACTTCTGCGTCCCACAAAGGTCAGACCTCACCTAATGCAGAGGCTTCTTCCAGCTGAAGACACCCGATAGGCATCATCGGCCTTCTCCAGTTTGCTGGAAGTGCAGACTACAGAGCAATCTATTTAATTGAAAATGTTCCAGGATCATATGTCCAAATAAGGCAGGACATCTGACCCCTCTGATATGCCAGCATAAGGCAACAGGTATTGCATATGTTGCTTGGAGTGCCAAGTGCTCGGCTTATTTAAACTAGGCAGGAGGGACAGGGAATTGCTAAATATGCATTTAAAAGTTCTCTCCCTGGCTACTCTAAGCAACCATGTGCAGCCATATACTGCAGCATTTTATACCTCTAGCACCAAAGATGAACCTCTGGGTGGCCAGAACTGAGCTCAAGAAGTGCAGCTCTAGATTTTCACCGATCTTAAGTGAGCCCGAAGTATCGACGACACCCATTACATGCCAGCTGAATTTTTCATTGGCTCGGTGGGTCAGGGCAGAGTGACCAAGGCAGAGAGTGAACATGCCAAGCAGTTCCCCAGATACAGGCACTTTCACAGCTCTAGCAGAGCCCTTGTCTTGCATAGCTACTGGCCAAATCTTTTAATAGAATGACCCCATAACAGCAAGATTTGCCTGTCCCAAAGCCAATCAGCGCATTCCCAATCTGCAAGGAAGTTTTATTGCGGTGGTGAGGAACTCTGGATTGATTATGAAGTGTTCATTTTGGACCTAAACTGAGGAACATGGTATGAGTTTTGAATCTCATCTACTCCCCACAAAGCATCCGAATACTATTTACAGCTAGAACAACTCTGGCCCACTTGCCTACAGAACTGGTGGCATGTTGTCCTGGTACATGAGAAAAATCAGATTTCATCATCAAGCCACCCAACAACAGGAGAAGAGATACCTTACTCCCAAGAGATCTTCTAATGTATTCATATTTTCTTACCAGCTCAAAGAAGGTTATATTCAAACCTTCATATATTCACGAATGTTCAAAATTGCTCTCAGAACTGATATAGAACATCCACAATACTCCCCCAGGATGGTTAGTGAACCGTTGGCAAACACCGGAAAGGACTATAGTTCACCATTTAAAAAAGGAAACTTTTTTAAAATTCATTCATATTGCAAAACCCTTAGCCAAGTTAATATTGAATCAATTGGTCACACTGCCACAAAACTCTTAAGTTACTCCTGTGGAAATTCTGTGCCACTATGCAAGGCAGAATTTGCCCAAAATTAATTAAATTAGATGCTGGGGGGGGGGCATAGGGAGAGAGGGGGTATGGGTGAGAGACTGGAGGGCCAAAGTCCCCCTCATCCCCTCCAAAATGCGCCTAACTCATATGTGTGACACACCAGAACAGCAAAACACAATCTAGGTTCTCGTAGGGGTTAACTTTCTACTCCTGGGGAAACTTGTTTGTTATTTCTATTGTTGGAGACAGACTTGCTGACAGGTATTTTGAAATAAATTGCCAAAATAATTGAAACTGGTGTGATTATATTGTGTTATTTTGACCAATATGCAAAAATTTTAAAATATTGTGTGCAGAATGTCATTTTTTGCCACAGCAGTCTCCAAGGAGTAGCAAGTGCCACAGAAAGATTCATAATATGTATAGTAAAATACATTTTATCAAACATACACAGGATTTTAGAGAGAGTGTAGCATGGAATAAAAGAACTGGTATCATACAGTGCTTAATATTTTCAGCTGAAACAGTGGAATGACGGAACAGAACTTTGTCATTCACTGGGACCACCAAATTTATAATTACAGGTATCTTCATCTGATGGCACATTTTGTTTATTTATGGGAGAGTTGTTTTATTACTTAAAGCAGGAAAAATTGTATTCTGTTCCCTCTACCTCTAAGTTACTTACAATATACTCATGTTTTCTATTGTATCAATACAAAGTTAAACAATTACAGAGAAATTTAAAGGTTAGTAACAAGGGAAAATGGTTTCAACCAAGATCTGAAAGGAGTGAAAGGACTCATTAAGCAGAAATTTCAAGGTGTCTACCCTGAATAGTAGCAGCTACAGTCAAGAAGGCAAATGATAAAGACTAACACAGACGGGAGTAGAGACAGATAAGTTATTTGATGACATTTGGGAAAAATTCCATGGTGGGTTACAAAACAAAGAATTTTAAACTGGAGCATGAAGCAAGCTGCAACCAGTGGAGTATGTGGCTGGAGCAATTCAATCACGCTTCTTCGTGAGCATGAGAAGGTGAGCAGCAGAACTCGCATGCTTGAATCGGGAGAGCTGGCACTTGACGAGATCAGAGAAGAGAATTGCCATAGTCAAGGAAAGTGGAGATTAAAATAGATGGAAGATTTCAACAAAGGTGGAACTGAAGCAGTCTCATAGAGGGAACATTCCACTGAGATGATGACAGGCAGAATTGCTGATACAGATGTGAGAGAAGAAAAGTTCAGGCTCAAGGAGGACATCACAGTTAGAGAGACCAGAGGCAAACAGATGGTTGTGGCGGAGTGGAGAAGGAGCCATCCTTGACTCAGTTTCTTAAATATTCATTAGTCCAAGTGAAGGGGGTTTCCAACCATTGCAGAAAAGACTACTGCAGACCAGGCTGATATACTACTTTTGACTGCACGTAAGTGGCTGGCCAACGAATTCCACCAGTTCACTGGTTCAATTAACTTTAATTTCAATAGCAAATGCGCACTTTTGGAAGGAGAATCCAGCCCTGCAATTATGATTGGTGGTACGAATGCATGAGCAATTAAAACATGCCTTTTTAAAAAGAGTATTTTTTAAAATATGGGGAGCTTAACCCCGGTGCGATGGCCAAAATACTACCCAGGCAAGTCAAACTAGTTTCCCATCTGAGCACTCTATAGTTCAGTTGGAGAAGTTACTTTTCACTTATCCGCCTGTAAAAGTTATGGAGTGTTGCTTAGACAATGACTGGCTCTTTACTCCAGAGATAGCTACAATCAAGTGATTGAGGAGTGGTCCCTATTCAGCTAATAGGATCTGAGATCCTTCATGAGTGAGTGAAATATATATACACACACCCCTATATCTATAAATATGTGCATTTATTACGAAGCACACATTGTCCCAATGGCTGCAGTATGAAATGTACAACATCCTAGCATACACTTTATAAACTCTGAACGTCCAAAAGCCCCAGCTTGGGTGATAAGAGACGGGACTACTCTTTTTACTGGGGAAAAAGTGGGTAGGGATAACCATGGTAAGGACAGGAGAAGAGGAACAGAGAGAAAGTGTGCCCAGTGAATGGACAGTATTGACAGAGGAAAGAGACTTCACTGAAGAATGGGCTGGATAAAGTGAGTTCATACAGCCTGTTTCCCAATTAAAGGCATATATTCCTGCCCCTGTGAGCATTTCCTCAGTGGGCTTCCTGCAATATGGTGGTTTTCATCTCACATGAGATGCATACAAACACACACACACACACCTTAGAAAATGTGATGCCAGATAGAACGACACTACCAGGGAAGAAAAGGGCCTGCATGCTAAACTGCCTAGGCATGTAGATGTGAGCACAGAATGTTCTGTTGCTTGAACCAACACAATTCTCCCAGAGATTAAGCAGCTCAGTGCCCATGAAGAAAAACTAGTCAGACATTTTATAAGGGCATAAACAAATGGTTTATAGTTTGATGTTAAGTTTAGATTTCAGAACCTAAATGCTTCTCAGTATGGAGAATCACTGATTAAAGACAGAATCCATAGATATCGTCACAAACAAAATACCTGCACAGCTTGTAAGTTTCATCATATGATCTGTGCAAACCAACTAAAGAATTATTTTCCTTTACTTCAAAAAGTTTAAATTCTCAGGCAAAAAGTTATGGTTGAAGAAAATATCACTTCAGAAAAGAACCTGTGAGAATACAGTTTTCATACAAAAACATTAGAAAGCCTAATTAGAGAGGAACAAAAGGATGAAAATCATCCAAACAATCTCCATAACACTACCCTGAGCACAGCATGAGTCTGAGGATCACAAGAACTTTAAGAACACAAAAGTTAAATACATTTTTCAAGACTACTTTCACGCTTTCAGAGATTATGTACTGCCTGATCAAGTCTGGGTTCGTTAGGGACGGACACACACACAAAGTTGCAGGTCATTTAAAACTAAAAAGCACTAATAAGAACAAGGGCTCTACCCTGATCCACAAAGGTAAATGCTTCCAGCTACAATCAGAGACAACTACAGTACCTGCAGGTCCACGCCTTGTAAGGCTAGTATCCTCAGTTATGGGTTTTACATGAACAGATGGTGGCATGACAGTGAAATATCACAGTCTCAGAGACTTGTGTAAAAGTCAGTGCCCTGTAATATGTATTTGATATATGCCACATTTTAGCTATACAAATACACTAGCTTTGCCAAATGTAATATGCCCTCCACCATAACTTTGAGTTTGCATCTTATTACAAAAACTCATTTAGTATTTTGGAAACTATTTAATGTAAAATTTTTACGAACTACGTAGGGTTTACATCAGGAAGACTAATGTCAACAAGGGAACAGAATTAAGGCTGTTCAGATTACCTGATCTGAGTATAGCTATATTTTTTAACGTCTTTATTGTTCGCTAAGTGGATCCTCCTTGACTAAATTTCTGAATACTTAGGATGAATATTATTTTCTGAAGTGATGTTTTCAACCTTAATTTCTGTTCAGTTTACAAATATTCAGATTCACAAACGGTAAGACAAATAGATTCCTGTAGTTTCAGTGTCAAGAGTGAATGGGGCTGCCTCTAGGAAACCAAAAAACCTCCTTAGCAAAGCAGTGCAGGTGTGTCTCCTCACATATACACAATCCTGCATTCCCTAGGAGCCATCCCTAAGAGGCAGGAGCACAGTTGGATAATATTGCTTAAGTGTTACCATGCAACTGTGGTGCTTCTCTCCTAAGACTAACCTTGCAGGGAGGTACATTTATGGAAGAGCAACCTCCACACTAGGATCAGCATGCACTGTTCCCAAGTAACAGTGTAGCTAGAATATCCACCAGATTCCACAGCTGTGCCCCCACATCAGCATGGTGTAGTCAGACATTGAATGGCAGCTGCAGGGTAGATACACAGGTAAGCCAGTTATTTTAGCAAAATACTTTCAGTCAGGATTACAGCCAGACACTTCCCCATTTGTCTAGGGATGCAAAATCTCAAGAGTCAGAGCAGGATGTACTCTCCATGGGGAAAGGGTTCCGTTAGAAATAAAAGGGATTGAACAGGAAAAGAGCATTAACAACACCTTCTGTACAAACCCCACACTATGTGCCAGAGGGCCTCCACACGACCCCAAACCCTGCTTGTCTCTAGGGCTTGCATCCATCAGTCCCTATAGTGCCCCCCAAATACACACATGGAATGTTATTCAGTTAGACCTCAACTGTCTCCCTCTGTAGTCCCCAAACCAGCCTGGACTCTGCCTCAGAATGCAACTTCTCCACACAGATGTCCCATTCTTTAGGTGCAGTGCTGCCCTCTCCATCTAGGCCACCCACCATAGCTCCCCTTCAGCATGGTGCCAACCCCTACGCAGGCTACTTCCTCCACTTACACACCCAGATCTCACCCCCCTTCAGTGTGATGCAATGCATGCCCTCCCCTTCCCCAATCACACACCTGTGGGCACATGCCCCCCAAACCTCCCTTTAGCATGATGCAATCCCCCCACCCCCATCACTCAACACTAAGCATGCAGCACCTCAACGTGCTGCAATCCCCAGTCACCTACTGGCACGCTCCCCCCCAGCATGATGCAATCAACCCCTTTCCTGGGTCACTCACCCGAGGGCATGCCCTCACCAGACCTCCCTTCTCGGCGTGATGCAATCATCACTCCCCCCTTCCCCGTCACTCCCAAGACCTCCCCCCTCGGCGTGATGCAATCGCCCTTCCCTAGTCACTCACCCAAGGGGCGGCCCTCCCACTCAGTAAAGTGCAACCCCCCCCCCCCCCCCCGGCCCGCGTTCCCTAGTCATTCATTCACCCGGGCACACCCCCCGCGCCCAGCACGGTCCGTTCCCCTATCGGGTCCCCCGGCTCCTGAGCCCAGCCTCCTCTAGGGGCAATCCCAGCCCACCCCCCGCCCCAGGAACCCTCCCCGCTCACTCACCCACAGATCCCTCTCGGTGCGGTGCAGCCCCAGCTGCCCCAGCCCCACCGCCAGGTCGTGCACACAGAGCGCGCCGTCCCGGTTCACGTCGAGCTTCTGGAAGAGGGTGTGAAGCCGCCGGTGCTCGGGGCCCCCGCACAGGGACCGGCCGCCCGCCTCAGCGGCCGGAGTCGCGGCTCCCGGCCGCGGGGAGCCGCAGGGGCACAACACCCCGCTCACCACCGGAGAGGCCAGAGAGCGCCGCGGACCCGGCATCCTCCAGCGGCTCGCGAAATGCCGGCAACACGGCGGAACTCCCCCTCCCTCTCAGAAAGGAAGTGACGACGTGCTTCCGATTCGCGCCGCCAAGGAAAGCGACCACGTGACCCGCTGGTAGCCATTTGGAAAGGCATGTTCGCAGGGTGCGCGAGGACAACGCTGCCGACGCACCGCGTACCCCCCACGCATGAGCCAATCAAGTCATGGGCGATTGACTTCGTCACACGCACGCTTTCGCTTCAGCCAATCAGAATACAGAGGCGCCCATGCTAGTACTAGAATTTGGGAAGCTGGACGGAGCATTCCCATTGGTAGAACCGCGGAGGAAGGTGGGATAAAGTGACCACAGACCCAATGGGCTGAGACAATGACGGCATGATCGCGTACTAAATCTTGACATCCAATAGCCTGAGAGAACAGAGGTTACTGACAGGAAAGCCACCCAATGCACTATGCCGGAGGCCCTTGGAGGCGGGCACATCCTTCGACAAGCAGCATGTCGGCCCGCGGCCTGGGACGGCGCTATGGGGAAGGCGGTGCTTACTCCTGACAAGCGACCACGTTGACCAATAGAATTATGGCGCTGGCGGCGGAAGGTGAGACCAATGTCTGAGAGGCAGGCAAGTGGTCCAATGGGCCGAGGCAGGAAAGGGGCTGATTCTGGAAGCCATTACGCCACTGCCGCAGGGTGGAGGCCGTTTAGCGGGGCCTACTGGGTGGCCGCGGTACGCAATTTGCGTATCTTTCGCTCTTGAAGGGGGTAGCACCCCAGGGCCCGTGAGGCCCCTTGGGGGGGCCCCTTTTTTCTCTGACCCTAGAGGTCACCAGAACCTGTTAGGTCTTCGGGGGCCCTGGGTCCCACCCTCTTCTGCCTCCGTTAGGCCCCAAGCCCCTCTCAGGACCCCTCCTAGCCCATCTCTACCGCTCTCTGGTCCCCCCCCCCCCGGCCCTCTAAGGCGTCCTGCCCTTGCAGGCTCCTCTAGGGCCCTTTTGGGTCCCCAGCTCCCCATCAGGCTCCCAGCCCCAGTTCCTCTCAGGCCTCCTGCCCTTCCCCATCCCCTCTAGGGCCTTCCCGCCCCAGCCCTCGTCAGGCCCCCTGAGCTCCCATCTCCCCCTCAGCCCCATCACCCCATGGCAATGGCCTCGCCCCTGGCTCCCCCAGCGAAGAAGCGTAAGATGAACTTCTCGGAGCGGGAGGTGGAGATCATCGTGGAGGAGCTGGAGCGGGGCAAGCACCTGCTCATCAACCACTTCAACGCAGGGGTCCCGCTGGCCACCAAGGCCGCCGCCTGGCACGACATCTTGCGCCGCGTCAACGCCGTTGCCACCTGCCGCCGCGAGCTGCCGGAGGTCAAGAAGAAGTGGTCAGACCTCAAGACGGAGGTGCGGCGCAAGGTGGCGCAGGTCCGGGCCGCTATGGAAGGAGGCGGTATAGGGCAGGATGGAGCCGGCGAAGGCCAGGATGGCGAGGACCCTACTGGTGCCACCTCCACCCCTGTCATTCTCACCCCTATGCAGCAGCGCATCTGCAACCTGCTGGGAGAAGCCACCATCATCAGTCTGCCTACTGGGGACTGCACGGCCGGGGATGGTGCTGAGATACCCATCGCAGCCTCCACCACCACTGTCACCCTGACCCAGAGTGAGTGCTGCCCCTGATGAAGGGCTGGATCAGAAGGTCATACAGGGGTCCCTGCAATTCTCCATGAACAATGAAATGGGGCCCCGTGCCCATGTGGAGCAGGCCCCATGCCCCAAAAGGGCAGCAAAATGAAACCCTGGCATCTTTTACAATATAGTGAAAATGGCATCTGTAGGAGTCGCGTCGGCGGGGCACGGCCTCCTTCCGCCGGTCTGGCGGGAATTCCTCGCTTCACTGCGCTGTCGGCGACCCTGAGGGGAATTAGCTGGGGCGCGTGTCCTAACCCCCACCGCTCGAGGGGCGGGAGTCACAGTCGCCCGGGGCTCAGGCCCTCTGGTGGGCCTATTAAGAGTCCCTGGGTTCGGGCTCAGGCCCTCTGGTGGCCCAATCAAGAGTTCAGGATAGCTGGTCCAGTGGTGGGGAAGGGGGGACTGCCACTCACCAGTGGGGTGGCAGGGGGGGCGCAGGCCCACCCACTTCCTCTGCGCCCTCTGGCAGCAAGAGCGTTGCTGCTGTCAGTGGGGATCCCGGCCGAAACACACTGACATCGGCTCCTCCCCCGGGCTACTTCCAGATCCCCCTTCCCTGGGTACCTGGGCTGTTGCGAGGTCCTCCCCGGAGCCTAGGGTCATCGGCTCCTCCGGGTCGCTGTCCGGCGGCAGGTCCTCGGGGCCGCAGGCTTGCTCGGCCGGGGGCTCCTCGGGGTAGTAGGCTGTCTGTGGTGTTGGTGGCGGCGGCCCCTCCGCCGGGTAGTGGCCGGGAGGCGAGATCAGCGGCTGGTCCCAGCGGGGGTTCTGGAGCCGCTCCTGCCTCTCCTCGGGGTAGTAGGCTGTCTGAGTCTTCAGCCGGTCCTCCAAGTGAGGGTCAAGTGGCTCCTCGGGGTAGTAGCCGAGCGGCAGGCTCGGCGGCCTCTCCCAGTAATGGGGAGGCTGCTGGTCAGGCGGGTTCCGGCGTGGGGCCACCACGGGAGCGGCTCCCTTCACCGGTGTCGGCCGCCGGGCTTAGTCTCTCTTATAGTTCCGGGTCCGCCCACTGACTTCCGGGGGCGGGGCTGACCCGGCGCTGCCGCGGCTCCCTCCGGCGCCGGCCAGAGACCGCATGGCTCGCGGTCCGCCGGGAGCCGAGTCCCCCCTCTCCAGCCCCCGAACTTCCGGGGGCGGGGCTCCCGCGGCGTTGGCGCGGCTTTCTCCGGCCCCAGCCAGGGGCCGCCTCGGGCGCAATCGGCCGGGAGCCGCGCCGCCCCACTACAGCATCCCTATAAGCCCTGGTGTTATAGAGGAACAGGATATACAGGTACTGAAAGCCACCCCCGTTTGACAGAAAGGTCAGTCTTAAGATCAAGGAAGGCAAGCAGCCTTTTGGGGACTTGGCATCCCAATGCACCTTTGCAACAAACAGGCTTCACCAGCCTCCCTCTTGGGGGATAACTGTAAGGCTGTATCATAGGATGGTTAGTAGCTATGCATAGTTGTCTGTGGTTGAAGCTGATTCAGGCTTATGAGTGGAATAACGAATCATAAAAGGGAGCAAAGATGGAGATTAAGGGGGCTTAGTAGAGAAAGGAAGGACTTGAACGCTGAGCTTTCTAGACCAGAATAAAAGCTCACAGAACATGGTTATCTGCTCAGATATCTTTCTTATGCTTTCCTCCCCATTGAATGGATGCTCATGGTGTTCAGTCTATAAACCCAGCGTACAAGATACAGCAAAACAGGAAACTACAGAGACTTCTCGTTATATATATTCATTAAGCTAGTTTATACAGAGCTTCCTTGATATGTTTAGATGTTCAGAATCTGCTAGCTGAAACAGCAGCATGTAACTGTTTTGACACTGTGATGAATAGATGAAACCTATTTTGTCCTGCAAAGGCTGAGGTTAATAGATTTGTCTTCTGTGGCTACTTGCTGCTCTTCCTCTACCCCCCACCACCTTGTGAGTTATAGAAGATGGAAGCACATTCCTATTCCTTCTGTCATTAGAAACCTATTTCTGGGTCTGTGGAGATGTTCTAGTGGATACTTGAGCAGTCCAAGAAAACGAGGAATACTGTAGCACCTTAGAGTCTAACTAGTTTATTTCAGCATAAGCTTTCGTGGGCCATAGCCCACTTCGTCGGATGCATGGGAGCAATCAAAGGCATTCTGACCGATGCCATTTCATCTTGTCCTTTGTGTCCATTTATTAATGTTGCTTGGACAGCTCTTCTTGAACTGGGGATTGAGAAGTGATGTATGTAGGTGTATACTGTATTCCCTACGCTCTTTGACCCTGCACTGTACAGGCCTGGGGAAAGATCCAGATCAGGAAAGATCAGTCTTCTGTAGGACTAGCTTTCTTCTTTAGTGTTCAAGAAGGGCCAGCATTAGACTCATTGGGGCCCAGGACAAGCAGCCGAAGCCCTGCCAGGTGGAGTTGAAGCCTGAGCCCTGCCACCCAAGGCTGAAGCTGAAGCCTGAGCAATGTGGCTTTGTGGGGGCTACTGTGGCATGAGACCCCAGGCAATTTCCCTGTTGCTACCCCCTAACACTGGCACGGGCTTTTATATGCAGAAAACCTGTTATTGTGACACAGGTGGGCCATAGAGTTTTTATAGCATGTTGGGGTCGGCCTCACAAAAAAAAAAAAAGGTTGAGAACCCCTGCTATAGACATTCACCCAAAGAGCTGCAGCCTCTGATTTCTCTTTTTATTTGTGCCTAGTTCCTGCAGAGACAACTTACCATAGTCTGGAGGATGGAGTGGTAGAGTACTGCACGACAGAGGCTCCCACAACTGTTACTGCCGAAGCACCCTTGGAGATGATGGCACATCAAGCAGAGGCATCCGTGAAACCCCAGGAGCTGAAGAGCCGAATTGCCCTAAATTCAGCCAAGCTCCTGCAGGAGCAGCGAGTGACCAACCTACATGTGAAGGAGATCGCCCAGCACTTGGAACAGCAAAATGACCTGCTGCAGATGATCCGTCGCTCTCAGGAGGTGCAGGCATGCGCACAAGAGCGTCAGGCGCAGGCTATGGAAGGGACCCAGGCTGCTCTGAGTGCCCTCATCCAGATCTTACGCCCCATGATCAAGGACTTCCGTCGATTCCTGCAAAGTAATACACCCAATCCTTCGGTAACTGCTGATCCCGGCCATGTGGCCCAGAATGGGCAACAAGATGGCATCATCCAATAAAATAGGGACCGACTGGACTCTTCTCTCAAAAGAGCTACATTTGCTACTGTTGGACACACTGGGTCAGAGGTAGGAAGGACGAGATCTGCTCTTGTCATTGTGGATTGGCTGAGCTCCTGTTCTCTGGAGTCAAAAGCTGTTCCTGGACCACATCTTTCTCTGTGATGATCCTGCACTATCTGTTTCTGTGGACTCAACATCCAGGATGAAAGCCAGGATGTGCGATTAAACTTGGAAGTTCGTGTTGTTGGATTTGTTATTTTTCTTTTCAAAAAAATATTTTTTCCATGTAGATTTCTAAAAAGACAATTAATTATTTTTATTTCTGTCTTAAAAACGACACTTCTTCCCAAGACATCCGGCCTTTAACTGGCTTCTAACACATGGAAGGTCTTGCAGTCATGGCTCATCTTTAAAGGTGCCCAAATACTCAAGTACAGAAGAGCTAATGCAGTCCAGTCTCTTGCTGGACATTTGTAGAGTAATAATATGGCACCTGAGGTGGTGCAGACATATCTCTGTGCTGGAGGTTTGTGGATGCTGCTCTTTAAGGGTGAAAGTCACCCCTGCACAGAGGACCAGCACAGGCCTGTCCACAACCTAAATCCCACAGAAGTCCCACATTAGATCTCAAAATAGTGGTGCATAGACCTCATGGTGGCCTTCTGCACAGTGGTGAATTTCATCTGAAGCTAGCAGAGGTGTTTTTACATGTGTATTAAATGTCTCAAAGTAGTACTTAAGGGAATGAATGAATGAGTATGAATTTCATTGGGGTAGATTTACATACAGATGAAACCAGTGGACTAGGTACTGTAATATAGTTTGAAACCTGTACTTTTTTTTTTTGCCACAACAAGGTGGGGAAAATATGGAGTTTTCAGCAGAGACATAACTCTAAAAATCTTTACTTGTATGAGTATCAGCTACTTGCTGTTTTATCTTGTGGGGCAGGGAGTTTGGTTTTTGTTTACAGTTTGTAATTTGTTTTTTATTTTGAAGGCACTAGAAACAAATTCTATTGTCTTTAGTCAATATACCATTGACTTCAGCAGGCATTTTGACTGCCTAAGGACTATGGGATTTGGCCCAAAATCTTTTTTTTAACATTATATTGGGGAAAAAATGATCCTTCACACCTACTACCTTTCCTCCTTTGTGAGCTGTTCTGGCTTTCGGGGCCAGGAACTAAATAAGAGCACTTAGTTTCATAGGAAGTTGACTTGATAGTGTGAATGTGGATGTTATAGATATGCACCAACTTCATAAATGATTTTTTAAATTTCAGATTAAAAGCTTCACCTCTACATGTGTAGAAGATGATTGATTTGTTTAAAAAAATAATTTCATTTTTAATGTCTTCCTTTTGCCTCCCACACCCCTCTTGCAGAACCAATCAGTCAAAATTACGGATTAATACTTGCCAAATATTACTGTCTAAATGGAACTTTTTTATGCTGAGTTAAGCTTGCTGTTGAACTCTGTAGGGCTAAGAAGCAGTGAGCTGAACTTCATGATGGAATGAATTTGCACAATTAAATTATAAACCCCTGAATATATCGTTCTACGATGGAAATATTAATGGGGCCCTTAACCAGACCAGTACATGGGATACTGGTAGTTCACCTGTCTCTTGGAAGGAGGAGGAAGGGATAATGAACAGTGTTGTTTGAAAGTTTTGGCCCATGGAAGATCCTTGACCCAACTATGGCTTTCCCTCCTTATTCACCATCTAACTATATCAGTACAGTTTTCTTGGCTTGTTTCTCTCAAACCTTGTGAAACCAAATCAATGACTCAGTTGCAGTTTAATTTGAAAACAGACACAGCATCATATCTGTTTGGTTTTACCTCACTTGTGAATATGAATATCAATACCAATCTGAATTTTTAATAAAAATGATTTTTTTGGGTTAAATCGCTCTCAGTATTTTCCGTTGAAAAAAATATGACACAAGGCTGAAAAGGACTCAGAAGTCAGGAAATACCAAAGTTAAGGTTGCACATTCCTTTCAGCAACCTTAACTCTGTCCCCATAGACATACTTCATGATATGGTATTTAGCTGCATGATCACATTCTGTTTCTCAAATAATATCAATACTTTCTGCAATCTTATCCTGCAGTAGTGATTACTACTCTGTTTATGCCAGAAAACCATGACTCATGAAAATCACATTGTATTCATCTCCCATGAATGAAGTATAATGTCCTAGAATAAGGACAACGTGCTGGCATTTATAAGGCTTTAGAATTGATTTACATTAACTTTTTCAATGACTGTAGCCCAAGGAGTGTTTCTGTAATCCATCTTACTGCAGATAGTTACTACAGGTAGTTGAATGCCTGGCACTTGGAGACACCAATTTGTATGTCAGGGAGAAATATTGTACTAACACAAATCAATAGCATTCAAATGTAAATTTAAAAACTAGCAATATTGTAAATATAGTACAAGCTGCCTATCTAGAACTCACCCATTGGTCATTAATTGGTTCAGTGGAGCCCTATGAGGAATAAAGAAAAAATAGTATGCGTAAGCTGAAAACTAGATAGTAAAGGGAAGCAGCCCAAGAAGGTATCCCAAACTTGGGATTGGGGGAGAAGGAGGTGTTATATTGGGTGAACACAAAAGCAGTGCCCAATAGGGACAGGACAGAAAATCAGAAGCAAAGTATCCAGGATGCTGATCTGTGCCCCAAGCCTGCTCTTTTTTTGGAACTGGAGAGTTCAGTAGCCAGCTGCCTGGTCTGAGGACAGCCATTCAGAAATGTACCAAGCATGGGTGTTCTTCTCCACAGGGCACAACAGATGTGAAAGAGTATAACACACATGTGATTTGAGGGCCTCTATCATAAATCACTGAAGCTAAGAAACAATGCTATAGAGTACACACTACTGGGAATTCTAGTTTCAGTGGTATATAGCTAGTGTTGCAGGTTTAGGAGATAAACCTTGAAGTGGTCTCTGGTCCATCAGAGGCCATTCCAGAGTAGCCAGGTTGCTTTATGTTTGCCAGTCCACCCCGGTGCAAATATATAGTTTTAAAGGTGTTCAGTTGGCTGGTGATGTACACTCAGAATTAATTTAAATTCTCTCCTGCAGATGGCACCATATAACAGAATGGAGAAATTGCTGCAGCTGGATAACATATGGCCAGGCATTCCACTGAGATCTTAGTTCAGCCACAAGCAATCAGTTGTTAAGGTATATATTTAAAACCCTACAGCTGGAAAGCCCTACAGTTGCACTGGCAGGGAGACATGCCAGACTGATCTAAAAAGTCTCCCCGGTCTCTACCTCCTATGATTCTATTTGCTCCTCTCACAATTCTCATCCTTTTTGAGGCTGGCTGACAAGCTGAAATGAAACTCTGCATAGCACAAGGGAAAAGAGCCCTGTGTCCAAACAAAAGAGAGGTTGGCTGAGAATGCAAAACAACATACCCTTCCAGCAAAAACAGACAAAGAGCTTGAACATTTGGAACTCCCTTTTCTGATGTGCTCAGTAATGGACAGTATTTCTAGTAAACAAGTTTACTACAAAATAAAAGGGACAGACAAGATATAAAGACAGATGTGTGAATGCACCACACCATTGCAGTGTATTCTATAAACAAGACAAAGGCTTCAGGTACTCCAGATGCAAGCTGAAATATGTCAGAAGAAGAAAACTAACTCCGTTCTTTTCTGTTGATGTGCATCCCAGAAACAAAGGGAGATTCCTTTGAGCTACTTAACAAATCAAAGACACTAAAGGAAGATATTGAGACCAGTGAATAAGAAAGGTCAGGCAGCTGAAGATTTGGGTTTGTCCATGGGCTCAGAGAAAGGAATCCACTGATTCAAGATTCTTATGCGCCCTTTTCTCCATAACTAGTGTCCCAAGTCCCTTCAAACCGGGAGCATACCACTCGGGTTTATCTGTGTTCCCGGTGTGCAGCTTTTATGAACTTGGCTGGCATGGTAAGCGTGAAATCAATTCGTGGCCGTTTATTATCATAAATACTATTAACATACAGCGTTAATAAAAATACAAGCAGATCAAAGAGGAGCTCACAGTCTGCTATTAAGTTAAGCTGAGAAGATACAAGCTTAGAGTAACTCAGTAACACAGGATAATCCTACCTAATGAGGATTGGCATACATTTTCCTTTGCACCTCCCAGAAGCTCTCCAACTCCTGAGCTCTGTAAATGGGGTGCTTCTCTGGAGTATCTTGACACTGAGGCCTCTTCTGCACTAGAGACATTACTCTGTTGCAGCGTGAGCTGGTGATGCAAGGTGCAACAATGCTGTGTATTTCCACTAGCCATCCTGGTGGGGTGATCACTATTGTCCCACACGGAGCTCTCTGCAGGCATTGCAAAAGCAGTGCAGGTAGGTACCTATCCCATAGTATCTGGTATGGCTAACTAAAGCAGGTGCATTGTAGGCATATACAATAATTGGCAGCAGTATGAAGAACACGTTTATACAGCATAATTAATTTTGTAGTAACAGTTATATTCTTTGTACAATAACATTGAAAACTCATTAAAGCTATTATAACTGTAGTTATAAACTGTACTGGAACAGGTCCATTACTATGCTTATATTGTAACAATGACTGTATATAATTAAGCTTCCAAGTCTTCAGTGTTTGGCTGCAAGTCCAGTGATTGTTTTTCAGAGGAGGAAACTATCTATTTTACAAGGCTTGGTGATATACTGATTGGAGTTCTCCAGTCTAAGTAATAGGACTAAATGGATCCCAAATGCTTTGCATACTTTAATGACCCTATCTATCTATCTATCTATCTAATTTCATTTCACCCAGCCCAGCCCCCTTCAAATTTATCTCACCTCACTTTTTCCTTGATTTCTCACTATCTCACTCTCTCCTTTTCCCTCTTCTCCCCCTCCCCCAAAATATATTTCTGTCTCTTAAAATTATTTCCTACCTTTAATCATTGGTAGCCGTTACTTGGCAACTTCATAGCTACTTGTTCTGCTTGAATTCACTTTCCATTTCCTCACTTTTATATCCTGGTACCCAGTGCACTCTATCATACACCTCCATAATTATGAACACGCCCATTAGGTCACCTCCAAGCCTCCTGTCTAACCGGAACAAGCTGATGTAGCGTATTCTTCAGAGCAATAATATTTTCCAAATGGATCAGAGCTAGATACTGTTCACTGGATTAGGTGAACCAGAGTTCTGTACAAAACCAATCTAATTCCTCTGATATATAATCGTTTTTGAGGAAGAAAAAGAAGCTCAGGTTTCTAAAAAGAATGAAGCAAGGCAATCGGGCTTAAAAACTATGGGCCAGAGCCTGAGCAGCTGGGGATTCCTTCAGTGTGATGAAATCAAGGAGTGTGTGTAGAAACGCCACAGCCAGCTGTACAAACCCCTGCCCTTTGAATAAGGGGCATCTCAGGAAGAGGAATGTGTCCAAAATGTAGTGTAGTCTATGGGGTGGTTAAAAACAAACACAATTTGGATGCTGTTCTATCTTGTGTGTTGGACCAAATCAAACCTTGGTTTTTCCTCAGGCCTGGGAGGAGGGAAAGGTCACCTTTACCCTTGGCCCACCCTTTCTTGGGTTCTTAACAAAGCAGAGACAGACCTGAGGATCTGACTCTATGGGTCCATTTAATCTCTGAGACAACTCCTTTAATTGATACAGATTTACCCTACATGTACATTTGATCCAAAGTGAGCAATTGTGACCCGCATCCTGAAAGTAATGTGCCGTCAGTGGAGCTGAGGGTGGGGTGATGTAGCCATGCTGCTCCTGACTTGTGGGATGGTGAGGAGCGGCATTTTGTACTTGCTTGAGTCTAAAGAGCTACGGACTTGGAGATGCCACATACTTTCATTATATTCCCTGATATCTTCTTGGAACTAACCAGTCAATTACATCTTCACTCAGTACACCCCAAATCATGCTTTCCTGATTACTGGCCCTTTAAAGATTCTAATTTATCAAGACACAAATGTGCAGTAAAAATACAGAAATACCAACATGGAGAGTTTCAGAATAATAAAGAATCTGTGTCCCAAGGGTTTAATCCCAGTTCCATGACACTTCCTTTGTTAGAGAGACATATATATATCCTGAGAATCCAGCGACGATTGTTATATTGCAGACTGTTCAGCAATTCTCTGGGCATTTTTCCAAGTTAATTTATTTTTAACGTCAGGCGCATTATTCAATTAATTATAAAGCAAACATTGGGGTTTTCAAGAGACGTTTCTGACAAAGCTGTAGAGTAAATATGCGTGACAACAGCAGGGCTTAAAATCTCGGTAAATTTTAACATCCAGCACTGTTGCTATAAACAAAGGAGATAAGTCCTTAGGGGAGTTATTTATTAGAGTGAATCACAATAGATATCCCTAGTGGCCTACTAAAGGGACGATTAATCCTTTCTCTAGCGATGGACGTGAATACACCATACTTCTGACAGTGGGTCTTACAGAAAGCTTGCAGAAGGAGAGATGACTTTGAAATGCTTCCAAAATTCTACAAGAACCCCCAAACCCTCACAGCCTGGCAGATATAAAATGTCCAGCAGATGTGACTCTTCACCAGGCATTTCTATTAAATCAAGGAATAGGAGGTGAAAAGAGTCAATATCCACCAATGCCTGGTTACCCTTGTAAGCACAAGACATCAATTTACAGGGTGGGGAATCTTCTTCTTCTTATCCTCTTCGCTCCTGGTGGAGCATAAGGCGCCAATCATTCTTCTCCATTCGCTGAAGATTTGGTTGACGTTTCTGTAGCATTAGTTTTTTACATGGTGGGTTGCTAGCCCAACGCAAAACCCTCCTCCTTTCACATCTTGGGCTTGGGGCCAAGCAATGGCGGAGTTCAGGGTGGGGAATACAACCCCTTAATCTTAAAAAGCCCCACTCAGGGCTGTGCTGAAAAGTTAATCCCCCCTCCCCCCCAATCACACTCACATTATAGGCTCCTGCTGAGAGGCGTGAGAGAGAAAAAATTCCTAACCCTGAATTTGGCAGTCAGTTTAACCCTGTGCATGTGAGCAAGAATCAGCATGGCAAAGTGTTCATCCTAATCAGACCTGAAGATATCACTGGGTCCCAGTAAGTTTCCATGTGCTTCTTCTGTCACTGTAAAAATATTTCATACTGGGGGGAAATAATTTAATAGTTCTTGGTATTGTCAGCATTAGTGATTAGAGGCAGTGATTCTAGATGTTTAATGGGAGTAATGGGAAATTAGCAATGGGAGCCAGGACTCCTGGGTTTTCATCCTGTCTCTGCCAGACTTGCTGGATGACCTTGGGCAAGTGACCTCCCTTCTCTGGGCATCAGTTTCTCTATCTCTGCAATACAGGTAATAGCCCTGATTCAAGAAGCCCTTAAGCACATCCCTAACATCAAGTCTGTAAGTCCCAGTGAATTTTCTTCTTCTTTTCTGTATGTAAAAATGCATCTTACTTCTGTTCCATTCTATGCATCCGATGAAGTGGGCTATAGCCCACGAAAGCTTATGCTGAAATAAACTGGTTAGTCTCTAAGGTGCTACAAATATTCCTCGCTTTCTTCACTGATACAGACTAACACGGCTGCTGTTCTTGAACCAGTGATGATTGTAAGCCCTTTGGGACTGGGACCATCTCTTTGTTCTGTTTGTACTGGTCCAAGCACAATGGGGATCTGAGCCATGAGTGGACCACCTTGGCACTACCACAATACAAAGAGATAAATAATAGTAATATAACATATTTACCTGCTTAAAGTTAGGAATGTGCTTAGGGACCTTCCTGAATCCAGGCCAATAATAGTCAATGGGATCAGAGAGCTGTGTGAATCAAGAGCTCAGGGGCAGATGTAAAGTGCTACAGAAAGACTAAGTATAAGTGGTATTGTTATCACCAAGAAGTTATCACAAGCCTAATGATATTTGATTGTTTTCTTTAAAGACCTAGGCCCACATCTTCTCAGGTATTTAGGTGAAATTAATGGGATTTAGGCACCATCTCCTGAAGTCATGTGATTAGGTGAGACACTCAGCTTTCAGTTAGAAACAAAAGTAAATTTCTAGCCTTCATGGCTGCAGAGAAAAGTTAGAAAATATGAGATGAGTGCACCCCCAGTCTCTTCAACCCCAAGACACAAACAAAGCCCCCCAAATGTATTATTGCTTTAAAAATTTTGTGCTTTCTAAGCCCATCTCATGATTTTTGGGGGCAGCCTGCCTGGTGATTACTGAAGGAGTGGCAATAACGTAATTTTTCTCATCACGCGCAGCCGTTACCCCTTCTGACAGGCTGTTTATAATGCTAAGTTTACTAGTTTTCTGAGGTTCTCGACTGAGGCGAACTATTTTTGTTGACAGGTTTAAGATTAGCAGCCGTATTAGTCTGTATCCGTAAATAAAAGGAGGAAGACTTTGTAGCACCTTAGAGACTAACCAGTTTTTTTCAGCATAAGCTTTCGTGGGCTATAGCTCCTTTCATCAGATGCGTAGAATGGAATTTAGGCTGAAATAAACTGGTTAGTCTCTAAGGTGAGAGGGTGTATTTTTGAAAGTATTTTGAAAGTTTATAATAAGCGATGCTGGGGGGGGGTAGGGGAAGGGGAGGCACAAGGTGGAAGTTTCCCCTAGGGCGCAAAATATCCTTGCATCTGCCCTGCCTATACATCTTTGTTTTGGATGGTGTTGACCACATCTGCACGCAGCCTGCATGATGTGGAGGTACCATGCCTCCTCTCTCTCTCTCTCTCTCTCTCTCTCTCTCTCTCTCTCTCTCTCTCTCTCTCCCTCCCCCTCCCCCTCCCCTTTCTCTTCCGCCTGAACCATGAAGAAAGGGGACGGTTTTTAAGAGGACTGACAGTTTCCTCCTCCAATCATTAGGCCCATAGCTCGCTCCCTCCTTCCCTAGTCGTGCTGTAGCAGCCAATCCGAATCCAGGGCTAGGAATCCCTTCCTTTGCCGCTGCCCAATCCGATGGCGCCGCTCTCCCCCCCTCCCTCTCCCGGACCCGTGGGAAGGAAGCGCGCGCGGGGGGAGGGGGGGGATGTTGTCTGAGCTTTCGTATTCTCGAAGCTTGGCGGGCCCGCTGGGGCCTGCCGCTCTCTACGCCATTAGCGTGGCTGGCGCACTTGGCGTAGGCGCGTTAGCAGGCGGACGGCGGCGGCTCTGCGGGCAGAAGGTGAGAGCGGGGCCGGGGGGTCCCGCCGCCGCCGTTCACCTGCCTGGGGGGCGCTTCGCTCACGGGCGGCCGAGCGGAACCGGGCCGCGGGAGCCCGAACCGGGCCAGGCGGGAGCCGGGCTGCTCCTGCCCGCTGGGGCCCCTGGCGAAGCCGCGGTGGGCACCGGAGACGGGGCTGGGCGGGTTGCACGGGGGGGCGGGCAGAGACCGGGCTCGGCTCATCGCATGTGTCAGAGGATCGCTCCCGGCCTGTAGCTGCGCCAGGGGGTGGGGCGGAGCGAGCCCTGCTCCGGAGTCAGACCCCTCGTGTAGACAAGGCACGTGCAGCCAGCTCCCCTGGGTGTCGATGACATCGGGTTTAAATTGGCCTCGGGATGGGTCCGGCCCCGTGAACTTTGCTCCGGGGCTCCCGACCCAGGAGAAACGCTTTATTAGCGCTAATTGGAAAAAACGAAGACCAATTGCAAGTTTCTGGGAGGGGGGTGGAGAGGGTCAAATTTTTGAAACCCCCCCCCAGCTCTGACTTCTCTCCCCCGCCACCCCACCATTTCACTAAGATTTCTTCCCATTTTTTCACCAGATCAGCGGTTAGACTTGCCTGCCTTTGCAAAGTGCTTTGAAATCTAGGGATAAAAATTGTTCTAGGCCAGGTTAGCATTAAACACACCTTGCAAAACAGAGAGCCACCCAGGGGCAGCACAAGTGGCAGTAGGCAGAAAGGGGGGAGGGATCTCTGAAGCAGGCTAACTGGATTCCTCCTCCTCCTCCTCCCATTGCAATGAGGTTGAACAGAATCTCATCCACCTAAACAGGTTTCAGAGGAGGAGCCCAGGACTGGTTGGGTCGTTTCCCTCCCTACTTGACGTTAGAGACCTGTCGGAGCAGCAGCAACAGACAGCAGAGGCCTGTGTGAAGTAGTCGCAGAAGGGGGAGGAGACAAACTGGGAAGCCTTGAATGTGCGTTCTGCAGACCTAGGATTTCTTCTTCAGAGAGACTAGTTCCGGATGGTTTCCGGAGGGGGGCTGATGGGCACAGGGCACCGCAGCCTCTAAACACAAGTACTGCAGCCACGGGAGCTCCTGCTGGTCTGGAGCTTGGCTTTTTCTCTCTCCTTTTCCTCCTTGGAGATGTTCCAGAGGTTTACTTTGTCCTCTTCCTCCTCACCTGAAGCCTGCCAGGGCAATGATCCCACAGCCAGATCCGACCACCAAAGAGAGAAGAGGATTGTGCATTTAAAGCTGGGCCGTCATTGCAATTGAACTGAGAGTGACACACTCCTCCTTCCATTCCTGAAGCAGCTGCCTGTTCCTCCATTTATCTGTGTGCATTTTGAGAAGCTCCTCTCTGACTCTGATTTTGTTGTTCTGAGTTCCTGGACTTTTCTCACTGAACCTGCCCATGGCTTTCCTGATGAAGAAAAAGAAGTTTAAATTTCAGACCAGTTTCACCCTGGAGGAACTGACTGCTGTTCCCTTTGTGAATGGTGTTCTGTTCTGCAAAATCAGACTGCTGGATGGAGGGGACTTTGCTAGTTTGTCTTCCAGGTAAGAGACTGTTCGTAATTCTCTCCTCTCACTGCCCTGGTATTCCTCCTTTCCTGGTTACATTGTGTTGGACTGAGTTGTTTAGTATGTTGCTAATACTTGTCTGCCTCTTCCATGTGATTTTAATAATCCTTATGCATGCCATTTCTCTTCTCCCATCTGGACATAGCCCGGAGTCTGGTCATTGTTGGCCTGCTGTATGTGTGTGGCCTCTGATCAGAATTGAATTCTTCAGCTATTTGGAGGTGACGTTTCTGAAAGATATTGGGGTCTGTTGATGGACACTTTGTATCACAAGTCTTTCCCCCTCCAAAAGAAAAAGAAGAAAGCTCAAACATACTACCTATGAAAGAAATAACCACACTGTACTTTTGCCGGATGAGAAACTTAACTCAGTAGAAAATGGCATCTAAACTAATCAAACAAACCTTGCTGAACTTTCTCTCCCTGTTTGCTTCTGAATTACTGTCCTTGGTAAGGGTTGAAATAGCTTGCTTTGCATTGCAATTTGCAATGCAAAGGGAAACGGCTGCCTGGAAGTTAATGTTAGTTTCAAAACCATGGTTTATCTTCTTGAATGAGTGGTCTTGAACCTCCTGTTTGCTGGAACTTTTTTAATGGAGTAAAATACTGCAGCAATAATGTTTTGGATCATTTAGATCACTTCTGTAGAATTCTTTTATAAGTCTCCTTTCCCATTGTGGGTTGGCTTGGATTCTCTCTGCCTTCTTGGGGGGGGGGGGGAGTCTTTGTCCCCCACTCTCACTACAAACTGCTCATCAAAATCTGTTTTGTTGTCCACTATGCACATTGATTATCACCTCCTGCTATGCAAACACAAGTTCCAAAACAGTCCTGGACTTGCTGTCTTACTGCCTCATGGTTAGGAGAGCCTTCAGTGGTTTTCAAAATCTGTTTTTATATTAACCCAAGAGTAATTAATGTTATTTAAAGACAGCTGTTAGTGCCACTTGGTTCCAGGGCACTATATACTGAGACTGGTGTTCCATTCTAGGAGAGAGGGTTTTTACTGGCCAACTGTAAACCTTTTCTATGTTGCAAACATGTATACCTGTGTCTGAGCAACCCTGCAGCAGAGCACCAAGGCCCGACTTTGCAGAAGTGCTGAACACCCCAACTCCAATTGAAAGACGTGGGAGCTGCTGCACCTCTGGAAAAGCAGATCCTGAGTTCCTCCTAGGAAAAAGTCTATCAGAATAACTCTTCCTTGAAACTTTCTCCCCTGTTAGATCCCTGGGTTTGGTAGAAGTAGCTTATCTCAGGAATTTTAGCTGTATGTGACTCGGGAAGGAATTATTAACCCCTTTACTTCCTAGATCAGCTCATTCATTTGGAAACTATGCCAGGTGAACTTAGTCGCCCAGACTGGGTTTCAAGCGTCTTCCTGTTGTTCTAGAAAGCAGGTTGCAGGAGTGCAAGTTTGGTGCTGCTGCCAGCCTTGTGGGTTGGCATTTTGGGTGGTTTTTGAGGTTCAGGAGTCTTCTCACCATGTTCAGGTGCCTTCAGAGAAATCACGTGTAATTTAAACCAAATGCATACATTACTCTGACTCCGCTTGATTGCTCATAAACCAGCAAAAGGGGAAGCTGAATGTTGGGTTTGCCTTCTTTCCTCCCTCTAGCCTGTTTTTGGTCTAACTGAAGGCATGTGAGAAACCTGTTCCTATTAGAAAAGTTACTAGGCTCAGTGGTATTAATTCATTTGACCTCTTCCAAACCTTGGTCTCTTGCAGTTGCTCTAATTGTAAGAAATGGTGATCTTTTAGGAATTGCCAGAAGTAGGGTTGCCATGTACTGAGGATCCCCAGGCCTGCCTTGACTTTTAGTTTACTGCCTTTTCCATTTGACTGTGACCCTGTTGAAATTCTAAAGATTTGGGGAAAGGTTAGGGGGAATTGAGAGAAATGATATCCATGTTGAATTGGAATTTTGTATGTGACTAAGAATTTAGCTAGAGTCTGTGATTTGGTTTTTTGACACCAGAACATTTCCGAAAGAGACTGGAATCCAAGGTGCTTGCTGGGGCAAAGTTTCTGTTGCCAAACCATTGGTGTAACAGATTCTTGCGGTGTTGATTATGGTGTGGTACATGCCCATGTACAACTTCTAAATTCGGACTGTCATATGGACCTAGAATTCAATAGAATGTCAGGTATTCCCTTCTACAGAAATTTTTCATGACTGGGCAAGTAGAACAGCTGCTACTGCTCTCCGACCATGGCTTTTCCGAAAGAAGAGAGGTGGGAGCAACAGGTGGGTAAGGAAGCCTGTGTACCATAGGGAAGACTTATAATGCATTTTAAAAAATGGTTTAGTTGAACTGGTTTTAAAACCTGTAAGGCAATTTCCCAGATTTGACCAATCTTTGATGTAGAAGGAGCCCTTTGGGGGTTTCAGTGGAAGAATTCCTCCTTTTGGAACCTGACCTGCAAGAGAGAGACCTCTCTCTCCTGGTACTTGCCATGGACTTTTATTTAAGAAACCCATGGCCACAAGTGTGAAAGTTTTGGTGAGAGTTCAGGGAGGAGGCATATATCATCTGTCACTCAGTAGCATTAATTGGGTCAGATTGACATGACCAGTCAGTTTACTGTGAGTAAAGGAGAAGTTGGGAAGCTTTATTCCCATATCCCAGCAGCATATCTTTGTTCCAAATCCGTTCCAACTGAACTGCATATACATGTCCATGTTCTATACAGTAGAACTGGATGGAGGCCCCTCCGGGTTGTGGGGCACACAGATTTCAGCCAGAGAATGCTAACGCCCTGAGTCTGGAAGCCCCTCCTTTTACTGAAACTGTAGCCAGTAGCTCCTCTGGCTGAGGCAGAAACAAAACAGCCTAGCTAAGAGGGGAACCTGTCCAAAATGCATTATGACTTAACGCGTTCAGGAATTCAGAATATCCTGGAAAAGCTCCAAGTCCCGTGAGCGGTTCCAGCTGGTTGGAAGTTCTCATTTTCAGAAGTGTGCCCTCTTATGCACATGAGCTGGCTCGGCGGTCTGCATTAGGCCTTGGCGATCTTACAGTATGAACTAGCAAGCTGTAAATTCTGTTTCACATTTTCCCCCTTAATCAAGTTCTCTCCTAATACAGCCTGGAAGAGTCCTGAGAGGATAAGATTTATCTTATCCGTGGCCATTTGCAGTGCTCTGGGAGAATGACAGGCTATTGTTCTGTGTTGGTTTAGTGCTGTCTAGTGGGAGTACAGAACCTGGTGTTCATGAAAGCACTGTTTTTTGGAGCCAGGCATAGGGCAAGCAGGTGTGTGCACGTTTTCCCACGCAGCTTTGCCAATATGCCTCAGTTATATACTAATGAAGATATTTAGAAATCCCCGCTCACCATTGTATCCGAGTGCCTTCCAAGCATTCAAAATAGAAATGAAGGAACATTTGGGGGTGTAGTGGGGCCCAGGCCAACCCCCACGGGGGTGAGGGGACAGGGAGGAAGAGCCCCCTAGCCCTGCTATGCCCACAGCTTTGCTCCAGCCTCAGCCCACAGCTCTGGACGCAGCGCCAGCCACAGCTGTGGCCCCATCTGTGATGCTGCTCCTGGATGCAGCCCCGGCACCAGATGTGGCTTCAGCCTCTGCTCCTGGCCCCAGCACCTGACCCTGGCTCTGGAGGGTGGGGTGCGGACACAGTCCATTGCAGGGAAGGTAGGGTGTGACCTAAAAAGTTTGGGGGCCACTGCTCTAGCACTTGAACTCTGGCTTAGGCCAGGGAACTAACTTTTCCCTGTTTTTCTTCCACAACTAAACAGCGGCTCATTGGCAAACTGCGGTGGAGGAGTTGTGATCTGGGAAGAGCTGACCCTGTTAGGGTGGTCTGGCTCATTAGGAGACTTTTCAGTGCTGTAGGTTGGGCTGAGGAAGTTGCTGATGTGGAGTCTTATGACTTTCAGCGAAGTGCTATATGAGTGTAAGGCCACTTCCTCTGCTGACTGCGGTGCTCACAGACTCTCCCCAAAGAAACTGAAGGCAAAGTAGCCCGCCTTTGGAGATGCACTTGGTGCAGCTGATGGTCCCATGTGAGTTAGGGTCTGGCTCTCAGTGTAGCTGTGACTTTGTTTACTCCTCTGGATGAAGAATGTTTGCTTTAGATAACTCCTCCTCCCAAGGGATTCTGAAGCACTTCACAGCTGTCCTTGTACAGCATCACTGAAATGCAGCTGTCTCTGGGGTCAAAGGGAGTCCCGTACACAGCACCCTGCACAGCAGAGGGAGATGGTGAAGTTTGGGCAAGAACATCAGGGCAAACCTCTGCTTCTGTAAAATGTGCCATGAGATCATGATGGGAAAGGATGCGGGGGAGGCAGATTCTGCTATAGGTTATTTTCTTGAGATCCCACTGATTTCTGAGGTGCAGGGGGTCTTCTAACTAAGGGCAGAATTTGGTTTTAGCTGTAGGGGGTGGCTGCTTGTGTAGTAGAGCCAGGCTTGCTTCATCCCAGGAACATGCAGCAGGGTGATTTCTGGAGTGCTCGTGCAGCAAGCATAGCTGGAAGTAAAGACCTTCCCTGTGTAGAAACAAAAAGCTCTTTATACCACTGAACAACATCACCAGATACAGGAGTTTAGGACACAGTTCTCAGCTACCGGCTGAGGAATGCCATTGGGGGCCTTAACAGAGGAGGCATTTGAGTGCAGTCTGATGGAAACAGCTCCCCTATAAGATACAGTACAACCTAAATCAGGATACTGTCTGCTTAAGAGACCATACCAATACCCGCACATTTAGACAGCGGTCCCAAGACTTTAGGGGGTCATGCCCCCCTTACCTCTGTCCATGAGCCCCCAGGCCGGGAGTGGGGCCCACGCTCGAGGGAAGGGAAGACAAACTGGGATGGGTGCCCCGGCTGGGGGTGGAGAAGGGAGGGAGCTGTGGCCAGGAGTCAAGACTGGGGATGAGAGTAGAGCTGCAGCCACACTGCTGTGGGGGCCAGTAGCCGCGCCCACGTCCAGGTGAGGCCCAGCCTCGGCCCTGGGTTGGGAACGGAACTAAGGCCAAGGGCTAAGGCTGGGGCAGGGGGGGGGGGGGGGGGCTGGGTGGTGTTCCTTCCCCACCTGTGGGGGCTGGCTCGTGATGTGCTTAAACCCCCCCCCCCCAAAAAAAAAAAAAGGTCCCACAGTTTCGGGGCCTCTGCTTTCAAAGTTAGAAAACAATATAGAGAGAAACTGGGTTGTATAGACCATAGAAAACAACTGTCTTCATCTGAGATTCAATGAGGTAGGGAAAATCCAGATAGTAAGGCCTACAGAGAAGTCTTTTCCACTGACCGGTGAGATGGGAGTGACAGAGGAAGCCTGCTCTGGAGAAACCAGGAGGGAAAAATAGGGTAAAAGGTGCAAAGGCAAACTGTTGTGAGCTAACTGCAAACAGTCAGGTTTGGTGCCACGCTCCAAGCTACCTTGGAGCTAGTGTGTGTTTACACCCCGTTTTCTTCATACGTTCTCAGCCTGTGAATCGTACACCTGCAACATCTGACTTAGAGAAACTTCATTCTGAGCTGTTGCCTAATGCTGACCCAGCCTGTTCCTGTTGCAGGTCACAGTTGCAGAATTCTGTTAACCTTTTGCAAAACAATGTTAAAACTTGCCTCCTATGAGGGCTGTATCCTGTTGTGTAAGGAGTCCTGTAGACTCCATAGCTCTGACTTCCTGTCCTGCCTAGTGCCCCTGAGATAGGGGTTCTATGGCAGAAGATAGTGTGTGACTTTATTCTCTGTAACTGACATGCTGTGGGAAACTCCAGTAGATGTGTTGGGACAGGGATCACGTTTCTCCCCCCCCCCCCCTTTCTGATCACGGATCCACTGGGTGATCTGCCAGCTAACCCTTAGAGCCTTTCCCATTTGACTTTGAGCAGCCATTATTCAAAAATTGCCCACTGGAAATAAATGTTCTACCCTGGGGGGTAGGGAACCTGTGGCCCTGTTTAAAAAGTTGCAGTAGCCTCTGTCCACTCCATTGTGGATTTAGGCCCAATGCAGGAGGTGAGAGAGGGGCACAAAGCCTGGAAGATAAATCCTCCTTCCCCCTTCCCTTTGAAGGTTTGTAAGGACCCTCCTAAATAGAGGGGAAGGAATAACCGCTTTTGATTCGTCTCTCTTTGAGTTGTACTCTGAGCAATACATGTGTGCCTGTGGTTTTGGGGCACATCTGTTGGTATTTTAATAGGCTATAAGTTGCCCGTGGCAAAGTGTTCTAGTACTGGTTTCTAGATAAATGCCAGGGAGGCTTCTATTTTATTGCAGGAAATTGCATCTGCTATTTCAGAGTCTTCTGGGAAAGAACACCCACTTCTGCCCTTCGAAATCAGAAACCACTCTCCCTTCCGGGCAAGTCTAAACATTGGCATGTGTGTGTGGAGCACCTCAGGCATCCAGGCTTCCTGCCTGCTTGACTGGAGAGGGTCATGTCTGTGGGAGGATGAAGATGGCTATGTCTGGATATGCAATCTCCTGTATCTACCAGGATTTGTTCGGCGTGCTTCTTTACATCCATTGCTGTACACCATTAGCATATGTGATTTAGATAAACTCAATTTCTTTTCTTGCTGACTTTCGCTCTTTGCCCATGTCTTACTTTGTGCACCTGCTGGAATGCATAGTGTATATCACTGTTATCACTGAGTCAGGAGTTGAACGCCTTCAGTACCATACAGCTGGGCTTTGAATCGCGTTTTAGTGCCTTGGCTTGAAAGGTACTTCCCACTAGACAAACAGTTAGGCTTGTATTCGGAGGAGGAACAATGTGGTGGTGGTTATCTGTAGCCTATTGATGAGCGAGGAAGGAATTGTTCTGCTGGAGCTGAATTTGCTGATTTCTGTGGAAGTCTTTGTTTTCCTAGGCTTCTTATGGGGTCACCCCTTCAAGATGTGTTGATGTGGCTGAGCTGAGGGAAGTGAGGTGGGATATGGAAGTGAGGAGAGGGAATGAAAAGGGAAGCACAAGGAGACTTGAGGTCCCTTTTGGTAAAGATGCACATTTCAGAAACATTTTGCCTCTCTTGCCTTTCCGTCTCTTATCTCTGAGTAGCACAAAATGCAAGCAGCTGAGTTTCTAAAGTGTCTTATAAGTGAATGATTCCTTCCCCTCAGTGTCTGTGGGACAATAGCAGCTCCGGGATGGACTACCTCAGCCCTGTGTCTGTTTCACCAGCTGCCAGTCCACGTGGGATGATGCAGAAAAAGCAGTGTCGGGGTTTGCCACCTTAGCACCTTCCTCTACATCACATCCCCATTGCCCTAGTGGGCCGAGAGGCAAGGGGCTGAAGTCAGATACTCTGGGCCAGGAATCAGAGACTGCCTTGGGCCTTGTCTCCGGGCCCTGAAGCTAATTGAAAGGATGTTGGCTGTGCTGAGGATAGGTTCACACTGGCCCTGCTCTAACATAATGTGGCTCTAGTCTGCATTCTAAGAGAGAGGCTAGGATTGTTGGTAGCTTTTCGGTAGCTGTTAATCAACAGGAAGTATTGAGTGGAAGTGGGTTTGAGGTTGTGTTGTGGGAAGATTAAATACATCACTTCTACTTTAAGAATAAAGCTGCAGAAGAAACAAAACAGATATTTCAGTAGCAACTCTCGAAGGGGAATCTGATCAGTGAAGATCTGCTTTAATCAGTAGAGACTCCTTAGCCCACATGCTGGGATGAAAGATTCTCTAGCAAATGCCTAGGTGTGTACTTGCACAGTAGTAGGAAGAGGCTTGGTTTCTGACACACCCCTCATTTCAGTTCTGTAGCTGGAATGTACTTTGTGGGTAAGACTGCTACAGGGTTCAGAGGCTAAAATGAAGCTTGGCAAGCCTTCTAGAATTGCTTTTCAATTGGCTTGTTTTTCCCTGAGCTTTTTAGCACTTGGGCTGAACTTTCCAGGACTTGGGGAATGGCTACAGCCACATTACAACAAAAAAGGGTGTTTGTGTCTTTGGGCTTGGAGGGTGGGCAGAGAATGGAAGAGCCGGGTGTCCAGGATTTTCAGTGGGTTCCCTTCAGGATGGATGGATTTAAATCAACGTTAGTCTTGTTTTGCATTTGTACTCTTTGTTTATTTTCTTAGAGAGGTTGCTTCTCGTTGCTTGGCAACCATTAAATTGTTGATTTGCAACTAAATAGATTCTTTGCACTAAATTTGGTGCTTGTTGCTAGCCAGAATACACTATTTACACACTTATTTAATATAGCTTAATGTATGTATTCAGAGTCTTAACTTTAACATTTTGTATTATGGTAGACAATGGTGAATGATGGATTTTTTAATTTACTGGATAATATTTTTTTTTATGTATTGTGACTTGTATCAAGCTGCATTTGGATGGAAACTGGAATTCAGTTAAATTCACACACACAATGGTTTTTATTAGATAAACAAATCTACCTAAAATGTGCTGGATACATAAAGGAAAAAGTATGTTTATGAAAATGTCTTTTGTGTTTAAAGCAGATTTATTTAAAAAAAAAAAAAGTAGTATCTGTAATTGGTGAATTGAATTGATTGGTTCTGGTGACCATGCTCTTTGAGACTTTAGAACTAGTAGATCTCATTGTCTCAGGCCTCATTTTTATTCTTAAGATTGGAAGAGGAAAATAAGACTGCCTGCTCTTTCAGCTCTGAGTCCATTTCTGAACTTTGAATGAACTATTCATTGAACTAAACTAGCTGAATAAACTGAAATGAAGAAAAATAGCCTCTTCTACAGCTGTAGAAAAGCCTACTGCTATCAAAAACTAGGTTAGCAATTCAGCAAAATGTAGTAGCAATGCTTAGCCAGTGTCTTCCACCAGTTCAGTGGTTTGACTCGTTACAAGTTTGCTCAAGTTTTGTTTGAATATTTTTTATTTAATTTAAAATTATCTTAATTTACAAAATTAAAATATTAAAAATTTTAATAGATTAAGGCCTTAACATAAATTGTCATAATTTCAAATATAATTTTAACTAGATTTATTTCTAAAAATAAAGTGTTTAAGTTAAAAATATCTGACTGAAATAAAGACATTTATTTTTATCCACCCTGCTGCCTTTTGGTGTCTTGTCTTCATCCTTCAAGCCATTCTTCTCCTTATTTTTGCTCTCATATTCCTCCTCCTCCTCTGTGTTTTCTTTGTACTTCTCCTGAGTGTTTGTGTCCTGCTAAATTCAAGGTCAGAATTTAAGGTGCTTGTAGTGCACTGATCTTTCCAGGGTCATTCCTAGTGTTCCTCGGTACTAGAAACCGGCAATAGCTAGGCTAAGGAATATAGAAATTGCATGTACCGGATCAGACCAGGACCCATCTGGTCAGGTACCCTGACTCCAGCAGTGGCCGCAACCAAATGCTTCAAAGGAAGGGGCAAGAAATAGAACTCTACTGTAGGCTGTTATGGAATCACCAGTCCATAGGCAAAGATTCTTCCTAATCCCCATCAAGCAGATTGGTTGATGCCCTGAAACATGTGGGCTTTTATGTTTTCATTCATACTCCTAGTCACAAATAATACCCAAATCCACTGTAAACAAGGGACATTCTAGCCCCGATTCTCTACTACATCTGAGCATCGCTCCGACACAGAGCAGGGTGGTGGCTCTCTGATCCTCAGTCAATTGGTCCCAGCGGAGGTTAGAGCGGTAGGAGGTCTATTCTAACATCCGCCACTGGCATAATCCCTGTAACAAAGTAGGCATTGCTAACTGATCTTAGCAAACCTGAGAATCCAGCCTTATGTTTCAGCCTAAACTGAGGCTCATGTGAGGCTACCCTGATTGTTGTTCTGGATATGGCCTGAAAACCGTACCTGTGAATCTACAGCCTCCTGCCTCCTGGATTGTGTAGAATAAAGCTGTTATCTGAGTGAGCTGCAGGGGACGCTAGATCTACTTGCTGTGTATAGCTTCTGTTTGAGTGTGCTGAATTGGCAAGGACACCGTGCAAGCTTGCTGCCCTATAGCCCTTTACATCTTGCAAATGACTTCTCCTATGAGTCAACGGGAGTAGCCTTTGTGCGGGTAAACTCCCACAGCTAGAGGCATTAATAAGGATGCCTGAAGATAACATGGTACCAGGAAACCTTGAGAAAGGTGTTAAGTCTAGAAATAGATTTCTTCAGCTTGAGATCTGATACCAGCCAGGAACACTGGTGACTGTTACAGTGCTGTAAATGGGTGTTGGCATGCAATGTGAACAAGCATCCTGAGGATGGGGTAATTGGAGACGGTTCTCTGTTGTACTATGGTGTGGACTCTGTGCATTTGGGCACCACTTGAGAGTGACTCAGGATGGAACATGGCCAGGCATGTCAGGGTGTTCCCTCTGAACTGCTTTTAACCCTGGGGTTGATTTCATGCTGATACGGTCCTGCATTAAAGACTTGAGCCAAATCAGTGGCTGTTGAATCCCGTTAGTGGAAATGCACTAGAGTTGAACTTGGCCTTTTTGTATGTGATTCTGGGTTTTTCTTAATTTCTGAGGTCTGTTTATGCACAGAGAGCTTGTATATCTGGTGACATAACAGTGACATCTTGTACGCTGCGTAATAAGCATATGATCAGATTTTTCCCTGTTGGACTCTGCCTTGCAGCCTTTCTTCAGCAGGAGCTGGGTTTAGTCAGCAAGGAACCCTAGAGAGCATCTCCAAGTGATCGCTGTATTTATGAAACTTTTTATTCGTCCCACAAACTTTGTTCCAGGCTGTTCACTGCTAATGCTTACTAAATAATCTGCACAGCTTGCAGAACTGGGAAATCCGCACGTCTTTATTTCTGCATCCCCTCTTTGCTATTAGCAAAATAGTTGCTAATAGAAGATCTGCTGAAAACTGAGATTTAATCCACTTTGTCTATATTAAGCAGGCATCTAGGGGCATCTTGTAAAGCTGGGGTGGCCAAATTTACTGGCCACTCGAGCCACATAAATCAATCTTCAGAAGATCAAGAGCCAGGTCACACCTGCTGGGAGCCAGGTGTTGGGGCTTCAGCTTCGCTCCTGCTGAAGCCCCAAGCCCTGGCAAGTGAACCCTTCAAGGCTGAAGCCCCGAGACCCCCTTCCGCACTGGGCATAAGTCACCACACCACCCCCCTGCAAAGAACCCTGAGCTTCTCTCCCCCCCTCCCCCCCCCATCTAGTAGGTAGGGAATATAAGGAAGGGAGCCCTGGGAGGCTCCATGAGCTTCCCTTTAACGGTAAAAGAACCATGTGTGGCTCACAAGCTAGTTTGGTCACCCCTGTTATAGAGCCTCAGATGAACAGTTTCAAACCCTTTCCACTGGTTTTATCCTACTTAGATCATGATTTTCCCAAAGATAAGTCAGTGACTGACAGCTGAGATTAGAACCCGGAGTTCTGACCCCTAGAAGGACAGTTTAGACCCCGGACCACACCATTGTCACCCCAACTGCCAGAACGATGCTGGAAAGGACCCTGAAATACACCATCCGCTTCTACTGCACCGAGAACCTCAAGCGGAAGCCAGACCAGGGCAAGGTGTTTGAGGTGTCCAGCAAGTAGGACGCCAGCAACCACTTCCGACATGGCGGCAGCTTCACCAGGTTCGCCGACTGGCGGTTCATCCACCGGGCCAGACTCAACTGCGTTCCCCTCAACGGAGCCGTCCACCATGGCAACCCGGACAAGCGCTGCAGGAAGTGTGGCTACACCAACAAGACCTTGCCCCATGTCCTGTGTGGATGTAAGCTGCACTCCGGAGCCTGGCAGCACCGCCACAATGCCATCCAGAGCCGGCTGGTGAAAGCCATCCCACCGTCCCTGGGGAAGATCTCTGTCAACTCTGACATCCCCAGGACTGACAGCCGACTGCGACCCGACATCGTCGTGACCAACACAGAGACGAAGAAGGTCCTCATAGTGGATGTCACGGTGCCATTCGAAAATCGGTCACTGGCCTTTCACGAGGCCCGAGCATGGAAGGCGCTGAAGTACACCCCGCTGGCTGACACCCTGAGAGTGCAGGGCTACGAGGTGCAGCTCCACGCCCTGATTGTAGGAGCCCTGGGTGCATGGGACCCCCACAATGAGCCAGTACTGAGAGCGTGCGGCGTCGTTCAGTGCTACGCCCAGGTCATGAGACAGCTCATGGTGTCTGATGCCATCAGGTGGTCCAGAGTCATATACACGGAACACGTCACGGGACATCGCCAGTACCAGGTCGAGTAGCCGAGACCGTCAACCAGGGAAACAACCCACCCCTCCTGCCCTGACAGTTTTGATCCTGACCGATGTCTATCTCACTTTCTCACCTGTCACTTCAGTTCTCTTAGGTAACTCCTTTCCTATTCAGCTTCCACTGACCCTCATTCCTGCATTCATCCCTTCTCCAGTTAAATGAGTATCACCCAGACTGTTCCGCTTATTTAAATAGCAGTAAATCAAAGCTGGCTTTCTGCTTCAATTTCCTTTTAAATCCCACTGAACAGCAGAAGAAATGGAACCATCCCAGGGATGGGGGAGAATTAAGTAAGTAACGTTTGTAAAGCACTTTGAAAATGTATTTGTCAATTTGCCTTGATCCCAAAAGGACTATTGTATCTTATTGAGCAATCAGGTTTAGCATTTGTGTTGTCTGTGGGTAAGTTGCCTTAAAGAAAAGACATTTGTAGCCTGACATTAGTGAGTGACTGAATGGACAGAGGTGGGATTTTAGGGGATGTGAGAAGGCATGTTAGTGTACGTATGTGACTGCAGTTAGTGTACGTATGCAGCAGGAGTAAATGGGTTTGGGAATTGAGGAGAGCGTGAGTTTTGTGAGTAGGTGGATGTGGTGACCCATACAAGTGAACTATTTACTTGAAACGCTTATTATGGAACGCCCAAATACTGCTTGTATCAAACAATAAACATTTGCTTACTGCGTCTTCTCTGAGTAACAAGGGGTATTTACATCATCTGTCTCTGAGCCATTTTTTCCCCACCATAGCTGTTAACATCTAGCCCATAACAGGCAGCTTTTGTTAGTCGGAGAATACTGGGGTTTTCAGGGAAAGCAGCATGTCGATATGAACAGCTGACATTCAGCTATTTAGATTGGGTATTGTTTTAATGAGTGACATAAGCTCGATTTATAACTGAATGATTTCAGTGTGAGTCATTGAGTAGCTAGTATCCTTTCTGTCCAAGAAAGACCAGCTCTGGATTTAAATGGCTTTTTTCACATATCCAGCATAGATCCAGATTGGGGTGTGGGAGTTTTCTAAAGCGTCAGTCTATAGGTGTGTTTGGGTACGCCACCCGTGGGGTGTAGCGAAAGTCCAAGTATAAGATGTGAACTGTGTGAGTTGAAACGTTAGCTGAAACTACAGGGAAATGTAAGTAGGCAGAATGTAACCACCCAGTCTTCGTCAGATCGCTGGGGTCAACTCCCAGATGCATTCCAGAAGTGCTATGTCCTCCTTAATGGCAAGAGGTGGTAGGGACCTCTTTGGGCTTGACTACACTTGAAATTTCAAAGCACTACGGCGGGAACGCTCCTGTGACAGCGCTTTGAAGTGTGGGTGTGGCCAGCGCTCCTGGTAATCCACCTCCACAAGCGGACTAGCGCTCAGAGCCTGTCCACACTAGTGCTTTAAAGCACTCGGGCTTGCTACACTCAGGGGGGTGATTTTTCACCCCCCTGAGCCAGCAAGTTAGAGCGCTATAAAGCTCCAGTGTAGCCAAGCCCTTTGTATCTCCTCCTAACACTGTGCTCCAATGTTTTTGTGTTTTTCCTAGCGTTATTTCCGCACTATGGCAGGGTCCGCTTAGACTGGACACAACCAGTGATACAACTGGGGTATACTCCAACCGATGCGTCGTTCCATCTGTTGTTGGAGGCATTTTATACCTACTGCCAGGTGTTAAGCCTACAGCACCTGGTATTCCCAGGAGGTCTCCCATCCAAGTACTAGCCAGGCCCGACCCTGCTTAGCTTCCGAGATCAGACAGGATCGGGCGTGTTCAGGGTGGTTTAGCCATATTAACACTGTGCTCCAATACTGTCACATAATCACTTCTTCCTGTAGTACATGGCTGCTCTTTGAAAGTGTGAAATCCAGCTACTAGCCCTGCTTACTGAGAGCTGAACACCCACGCAGGTATTCTCAGTTTTGGAACGCGTGTGAAGACCATTTATTGGCTTGTTTCTACCTTTTTCCTAAAATATTAGAATGGATGGGGCGAGAGAGTGTTAATTGGTGTTCCCTAAGAAATACCTCTGCTTACTTCCCTCTTAATCCTTTGGCGAGTTTAGGGACACACCTGAGGAGTTAAAAGCTGGGAGCTGTGTGTGTGTGGAATGGAGAGAGTCTGATTACTCTGGAATGTTAATGGCCACTTTCTCCTTTTGGTACAGTAGCAGGTCTAGCAATTTAGCTTCGGACAAACAAGGTGGTTGGGATTTTTTTGTACAGCTTAAAATAGTTACAATGCACCTTGTTCTGAGTACACTGCAGCTGATTCAGGTGTGCACAGGCGAGCAGCGGGCAATGGGATGCCAACCTCCGTTTACTGCTGAGAGGTGGCCTCTTAGTACCCCAGCTATTGATGATGTAGCTTATTTGCGTCTTCTTGCCTTTTCCTTGCACAGAAACTGAATAGCTGAGCATCAGAGCTGTAGGGTTTCCTCTCATAAGGGCTGCACTGTATGTATTCCCCTGTTGTCACTGTCTGGACATCCTTTGGACCGTAGCTCTCAACCTGCCAAGGGTCAGACGTAGGACACTGACCTTCCTTTACATATTCAGAGGTGAGTGTGAAATCCTCTGGAGTGCATCTTTTTTACAAAACTTGCACTAAGTGGGTATTAGCCCACGAAAGCTTATGCTTCAATACTTTAGTTAGTCTTTAAGGTGCCACAGGACTCTTTGTTACTTAAGTTTGTAATGAGGCCTGGGGTTTGATAGCTGTAGGACAGGGGTGTATTCGGTTGTCTAGTAGTAAGTAGTCTACCTGTGCATTAAACCACTGTAGACACCATTGCACCATGAGACCTCGTTAGCGCCTAAAAATTGTTTCCAGAGCTGCACATGGGTTACACTACAGCTATCTCTGAGTCCGAGAACAACAGTTATCACCTGACCAAGTTATTGTCATATGCTAGAGCATAAATGTGACCTTACACTGTCCTTGAAACAGATTAAAACCCTGCACTATCTCAGGCTTTAGCCTGGTTACTGGGATGCAGTTGGATCTCCTCTACAGTATAGCTTTTGACGGTGTTTGTAACAGGTTCTTCTGGCTTTGCTTTTAGCCTTAGTGAAATTGTGAAGGATTTAAATGTAGGCATCGGCTTCCAGGAATAGCTCCTGAAATTCATCAAAATTTTCCTTTCAGTTCTAGGGAATGCCTTTGTCCCAGCTTTCTTGGTCTTGCTGTGCCAACCATCTCCACTCCAGCGGAAGATAAATGAGAAATGGCACAATGGCTGCTCCAACCAGTCACATTTATCATAGGAATCCAAGCTGGGAATTGGCTGGCTGACCTCTTTAAAACAGTGTCACTAGCTTGATCTGACTTGGTGCTGGAAGGGCAATGTTTGCGGTGCTGTGACTGAATGAAGTGGTGGTGAACCAGTAAACAGGGCACAGAGTATGACCTGCTGAGGGCATTCAGGCGGATTAGTGTTGCTTAGAGGAGCTGACACAGATCCACATCTTAGAAAGGGTTTCAAACGGGGGGGAAGTTGCAAGAGGACACTTATGACTGAGTATCCGGAATAAAAAAGCTCTGCTCCTAAATTTGAAAGGTGAGAGAGCTAAACAAGGAACCACCCTCACAGGGGAGATATTGACACACGGTATCTAACTTAACAATGTGATAGTTGGCTTTCTGCCATTTCTGCTTTTGAGTGTAAAGCTTCTAGCAATTTAGTGCAAAATGTGTTGCACTATTGAAATGTCTGTTGTAAGCTATCTTTTTCTTAAGTGTTTGTGCAAGGAAAATAACAGTATAACACTTCCCCAAAAGACCACAGAATAATAATTGGGGAAAATCAAAGGAGACAACTGTTTTCACTAGCAATGTGTAGTTACTACTTGAGGATTCAAGTCGACGTGAAACTCAATTTTTCTTTAATAATCAACTTTGACAGGGTGAAAATTCTTCTCCTTTGGGTGTGCATGTTGGGATGCGTGGCTGGGCACCCTTTGGAGAGACCAGAGTCTGTCTATGGTCTGTTTGGGAGTTTAGGTTCTTTTCTGGTTAGCTGTTACTCATATGCAGGACAAGAGACTTCATTGATTCAAATACAGCATATATTCCACAACCGGCCTTTTCTGATGGTATTTTCTGAATGTCCTTTTTAGTCCTCTTACAGTCATGGATGCTTTTGTGGCTTGCTATAATAGTGCTTGTCTGTGCTTGGCAGATGTGTAAGTAAATCATGCTTGGTAATGATCTGTACTGCTGAATCTGAAACGCCTTCCAACTCTAAGCCCCTTGTTAAGCAAAATCTGTACAAGGCCTGGCCCAAAGAGAACCTTTGAGGTCTCCTGATCACCTTGCCCTCTTGTATATCCTGACTTGCTGGGAAGCTGATGGGATGTCACTGTATATCCTTCCAACCACGTAGCGCTCTAATAGTGCGTTATGGCACCTCTCGGGCATGTTGCGCTATGGCTCTATATGGGGTAGACCACTAGCTGAAAGGATGCAGAGGTCCATCCCATTGACTGTCCAGGTAGTCAGGGATATGTTGAATGGACAAGATAGGAATTTGAAGTCCCTACAGAAGCCCTTTCTTTAGACTCAAGCCTTCCACACACTGCAAAGAACTGGCACTTATTCTATGGGCTTGGTTGGTTTCCATTGTGAGAATGGTATAATTACTCTTCCCAGGCTAAGTATATATAGTTTTTTATAAAACTTACTCTGTTCAGGGCCAGAGCTTCGCAGGAAAGGGTTCCGGTTCCTGGGGATGCAGAACAGAGCAGGCTGCAATAGATGGTTACTAATATAAACCCTCTGAAGACCCAGTGGTGAGTCTGCACCTATGTCCAGGCGTTGGCCTGATCTATTTCCGGCTCCTCAAGTATAGAGTAAGGTTTAAAATTGGACACATCTGTTTTTGGCTCTTCATTTTGCGTGTGTGTGATTAGGGTTGTGAGACACATCTCCCTCCTCGTCTCCTTACCACACTTCTGCCATCTCACTGGTTTGCGTGTGTGATGTTTTCTAATTGTACACCTGGGAGTGTCCCAGAGCTAAATACGAAACTCAGGGCTTCATTCAAGGCCACCTTTAAAACATGTTCCCTGTAATTATCTGCCCAATGATAAGTTGATGCCAGCAGACGGGCAGACTGCCACTTCAAACACCAGCCTATCTGAGCTGTTTAAACCTGTTCTTTTTTCCTAGAAGATGTTAGTGTTAACCATTCACAGCTCCTTAATGTCTCCTGTTGAATGATTTTTAAGGACTTTCTAAACTGCCAGCATTGGCCTTTTCCACCATTACGCAAGACACGTTCCAAAACCAAAAACCTTCTCGTCTCTTCTCAGTTCCCATCACTGAATTGTGTAGCCCAAGATGGCAAAAGATTTGAAACTAGAGAATACGTAGGGGTCATAATAAATAGAATGGTTTCTGTCAATGGCAGGATCAATCTCCTTGCCTCGATGTTTGCAGGGCTTCTACCAATCCCAAACGCCTGCCTTGGATCTCTGAAGCACGTATGACATTTTATTTGTATTTTTGGTCTGCCTGGACTCCTTTCTGATCCCCTGTCCAGAGACTTCCTCCTGAGTTCTCAGCACATTTGTTACCTGCCAGCAGATCATGTTTATGGCATGACATACATCTGAGTTCTTTGACTACTTCTTCCCTCCTGTCTCATTTATAAAAAAAACAGCAGTTCTCTCAACTTAGGCTGGTGCTGAGGATGCTTTAGTGTGGGGGAAAAACCTTGCAGTCTCCTCCAAAAGAAGTACCACTTTTGGTTCCAAGGTGTGGAGTAATGGTTTTGAGCACAGGAATAGGAGCCAGGAACTCCTGCGATCTAATCTTACATAAGACACTAGGATCCCTCTGTAACTTTGAGAAAATCACCAGCCTGTCTGTTTTCCAGTCTGTAAAAGGGGATAGTGCAGCCCTCGTTGGAGGCAGATAAGGGAGGATTCAGTATTTTTGAGCTAGTAGCAACCACCTTATTCTAGCTCCCTGCTGGCTTCACCCTAACCAGTTTATGCAAGCCACACCAGCAAGAGGCTTGTTGACTTCATCTGGAAGTGTGGGTCAGGCAATCCCAAGATAGAAACACTATTGGGGCGGTTTCCAAGCTGGTGTTGAAGGTATTTCTTCCTCACACCTCTGATCTTATTATCTTGTATTAGGCCTGGGTGCTATGGTTGGGGACAGGGATTGCTTTTAATAACTAAAGGACAGAGTCTATCTGGTGCCCTCATTCCTTTCTCTTTTGCGCTGTGCTAGAAGAGGGAAGAGATAATCCCTATATTAAGATTGCCAGCTAATTGCGACAAATGGCAAAATCCCTTGTTAAAGATTCATTGACCCCCCCACCCCAAATACCCTGAGGATTTAATTGGCTCAAGGAGGAGGCCTGAGCTGGAAATAGATCAGTCCGGGCTTCCCCCCAGCGTGCAGAGGGATAGTTGGTCATGTGAGCATCGCACATAGCCTCAGGTGCCCTCTCTGCACGGATATTCAAACCCCCTCCCCCCCCCCCATGCTCACGCATACTGCTCCCCCGAAAGAGGATTTGTTCCAAACCTCTCCTTCCCCTCCCTTGCTTGATTTCAGGGCCTTGCAGAGGCAGGAATCTCGATCCAGAGTCCCTGTATGTTAAAATAGAGGCAGTTCTCCTGTTGCCTCCACTTCTCTCCCTTCCGTTTCTTTCTGTGGCTCAGGCTACAGTAACTCGATTTCAACACTTTTTAGTTTGCCTTGCAGTGCGTGGATCAGGTAGGGGGCTTGGATAGCTGCTTTCCCCCGGTCCCAGACTCTCCCGGGCACAGGTTCTCACCTCCCCAGCCCCATCTTTCTCTTGGATGGGGCCAGCCTCTGTTGCAGCTGCAGTGCAAACCAGCAGCACAGGATCTTTACCTGGCATGGTCCCTGCTTTCTGTGCGTATGGTGGTCTCCTACTCGCAGTGCCTAAGTGACTCTCAACTTTTTCAGATCAATGTACCCCGTTCAGAAGTCTGATTTGTCTTCCGTACCCTGACGCTTCACCTTACTTAAACGACTTGCTTACAAAATCAGACCGAGAAATACAAAAGCGTCACAGCACTCGCTTACCGAAAAATTGCTTCCTTTCTCATTTGTACCATATAATTATAAAATAAATCAATTGGAATATAAATATTGTACTTACCTTTCAGTGTCTAGTGTAGAAACAAGTCATTGTTATGAAATTTTAGTTTCTACTGACTTCCCTGGTGCTTTTTATGTCACTTGTTGTAAAACTAGGCAAATATCTAGGTGAGTTGCTGTACCCCTTGGAAGACCTGTGTGTACCCCCAAAGGTATGTGTCCCCCTGGTTGAGAATCACTGCTCTAAAGCTGCTGTGTTGACTGGAACCCAGCATGAGAGCAGAGTTGCCACACAGAGCCCTGGGTAGGTAGTGTGCTTGCCTTGTAAGGCATGTGATTAAACTGGAGTCCAGGGCTGTGCACTGGCCTAGCCAGCAGGATGGACTAGAAACCAGTTCTTAAACTTGATTCTAACAAGAGTTTAGCCCCATCCACAATGGACAGCCAACCAACTGAACAGGTTTAGGTGGAAATGCTTAAACGCTGTCCCCAAATTCTGTTTAAAACTCAATGTTGAGGAGACGTGTAGTCTAGTGTGTAATTTGGGTTGGACCCTGTCTGCTGGTCAGGGGAATTGTCTTTGATACCTAAATAGCCAGACCTGTGTGTGGTGGTTTCTGGCTGACGTGGATTGAAATGTCATGAAAATGAAGCTCTGCAGACCAGGCAGCTCTTCACAATGGAAGGTTTTGCTGCTGGGATTGGCTTGATCTGCTTTGTACTTTCCTTTCAGGCTGATTTTTCTTGATTTTATTTATTTTTCTTTCCCTCCTCCCCTCCCCCCAATAGGGAGGAAGTGCAGGAGAATTGCGTCCGCTGGAAGAAGAAATTCACCTTTGTGTGTAAAATGAGTGCCAATCCTGCCACTGGCCTCCTGGATCCCTGCATCTGCCGAGTGTCTGTGCGTAAGGTGAGTCCCCGGCCCCTATCTCTGACGTGGGAGCATCCCAAGCAGCTGAATGTATTGGTATAGCTCCATAGCTGCCTTGTCTTGGAGGTGTGAAAGGATGCATGGATATTGAATAGTAATCAGAAGCTTTATGCTTGGGCTAGTTGAATAGAAATAGACCCGTTCCCTCATGCATCCCCACCTCACCCTCCTGGGGAGATGAGGGAGGTGGTACCCGGGGTGCCGGGAGGGGTGAGATCCTGGAAGTCTATTCCAGCACTGACCGTATGATGAGTTTCCCTTTGTTCCCACAGTAAAGCTTATAGCCCCTTTTCCTGTTTTTCTTCTTGTTTCACATTATAGGAACTGAAGGGCGGAAAAACCTACTCCAAGGTAAGAGCAAAAGAGCATGCAATAGGGGTAGAATCCTGAGCTGGCCTGGGTTCGCTCCATGCCTGACAAATGGCCAGCAGTGGAATTTCTCAGGAAGCAGGGCTGTGTTTGTGGAAAGCAGTCTGAGGAAAGAACTGTTCGTTGTAGCTGGGGATGGAACTAATTTATTTCCCCTAAAACTGCAGAACTATGACTTGCTGGGACAGAATCCAGATCCCATTGACCGTGCGAATTCTAGAGCCAAAACCACTGACCCGCACGTCCTTAAACTTTGGGGAAGTTCTGAGACGGATGTGAACTCTACCGCTCGGGGTCATCCCTAATGAACACACACACACAGAGAATGTAGACTGTTACCCTGCGTTCCCCAGCATGCAGTAACCAGCTTGGACAGCAACTAGCTCTGTTAGCTGACCCTTAGAACTGCAGTCGGGAGCTTGACTGAAGCTCTTGGTGCAACAAGGTGTATTCATGGAGAGCACTCTAGACTTGGAAGGGATGAACAGATTGATCAGCAGAGGGGTTTTATTGGGGAAGGGGAGCTCATTCCTTTTCTTCTTCTGTCAGGCAGGGTATGCATGAAAACTCATGCACTGCAGAAGAGGTAAAGGGGTTTGAGTCTCTTCCCTCTTCAGACTGGGCCCTGCCGCAGGAAGGAGAGATTGGGTTGGTTTCAGAGTTGCGAATCTGCACGGGGCCCAAAGCCAGCTGCTTGCACGTTGAAGGCTGGTCTTTGGCCTACGTGAAGTGAGTTGATGTTGTCAGTGCCCAGCGGGCAAGTGTTCTTGTTACCGAAAGCCCCATCACAGTTTGTTCCAATTGGCACCTTTGATGGCAAGAGCCCGAGACCAAGGATGGAATCTGCTTTGGAGGCTCAACAAGGCTCTCACCCTTACATGTGGATTGAGGCTTGTGGGTGGAGGAAGCTGTTGCTGCCCACCCTGTTCCTGTTCTGTGGCTAATTATGACCTCGATCTCCAGGGCTGACCATCTGGTTTTCACACACTAACTTCACATTTTAAAAAAGGCTGTGCTCCCATTCTGTTGAGCTGCTTACCCAGCAAGAGAGCCATGCAGCTGGTGGGAGGGACATGCATGCAACACCTGGTTAACTGAATACATACCTGCCTGTTCCCTCTTTATATCTGGAATTTTTCCCTACTACTTGGAGGTGTTGGGTTGGAAGAGCCTCAGAGAGTGTCACTGCAGAGCTACCCCAGGCTTTTACTTGGGTGTTGTCCTGACCCCGCCCCCCTTCAAATGCACATGGACACCTCTCTGATCTGAATGTTAGTGATGCTTTAACTCTGGGGTATCTGGCCGACCCTAGCACATAAGCTAAAGTCCAAGTGCTGCATTTATTTGGGCTGATAACCTGCCCACTTTGCAGCTAAGGGTGTAAGGTACACCACTCCAGTATTGATAATCCTTCAAAGCCTTGCCGGAACGACCAGCAAGTCCTCCCGCAATTTATTGGGAAAATCCTAGAGCACCTTACTACAACACACAAGAACCAGGGGCTCTGCCCCCAGAAGTCCTAGCAACACACAGGTGAGTGCAGCACCACTGAACACAATAGCTCTGTTCCCACTGGGCGAGGCTAACCCAAATGCCAATCACCCGCGCTAACTCTTCGGTGAAAACCTACCCAAAGATAAGCAGTGGTTTTGTGAGGTGCACCACAAGGGGTGTGGGTATGTGTTCTGTGCGTCAGCAGGTTGCATGCCCATGAATATCCTTCCTAAATTTCAGGGCTTTTCCTCTCTTTACGAACTCGTAACTTTGCTCAGTGGAACGAAATCTCCTTGAGCTGTGCGGAGATAGCAGTGGCCCCAAACAACAAAGATATGGCAGGGCCTCTCCCGCTGCTAACGAGGACGCTGGGCCTTTGCCAACATTCCCCCCCAGTTATGCTGCCAAAGTGGCTATTCAGTACTGAGACTTGCTTGCTGATGCTTCCAAGTGGCTTTGTGCAAAGGACAGAAATTGGGTGACCAGACAGCAAGGTGAAGAATCGGGACAGGTGGGGGTAATAGGAGCCTATGTAAGAAAAAGACCCAAAAGTCTTATAAAATCGGGACATCTGCTCACCCTTGTTTCTGTCGACCTTTGGACTTCATATTAATGTCTCTGTGGGACGGTGTGCAGACCGGAGGCCAGCAGGATGTGCTGTTGAAGTGGAAACTCCCCCTCCCCCCCCCCCCCCCTGTTGTCCCTGAACCGGATGGAAATGCCGTCAGCTGGCTGGAAAAATGAGGGAAACTGCTCTGAAAGGTTACAGCTGATAATATCCTTTCATTAAGGGGTCCTTCCTCCGGCAGCTTCTGTCTTCCAGCAGACACCTCCCTGCACTGGGCGTCTGCTTCCTGGGGAAAAAAATTCCTGGCCCCAGTGTGCTGTGTAAAGCTTTGCATCAGTTTATACCCCTGCAGTCACGGGGATCAGTCAGTGGTCTTCTGAGGGAGGGGGCCCAGGGGGTTGTATCTGCATCGGATGGTAGGGGGTTTGCGGTTGGTCCGCCCCTGAAGGAGAGTGATGTATAATGGTACCCTATTGGTGTAGTCATGACTGTGAGCCCAAAACCCCCTTCTGGGGTACATCAGTATTTTAAACAACACTGCTAGCTGCTCCCTTCAACTTTGTGGTCCCCACTAGTGTTTACTTTGACCAGCAGGGAGCTTGGGGTTTACTCCCAACCTACTGACACGTGTCAAAACTACACTTGCGTGGTCCACATTAAGATTTTACCACATATTAGCTAGGAAGGAGTGATGGGGGCTAACCATGTGTTAGCAAAGACAAGGCCTTGGTCTTGGAGCTACTTAGCTTTGGAGTCGTCTTGTTCCCTCGTCCCTGAGACTACTGCCTGTTTGGCTGGGCATTGATTCATAGTCTAGTGTAGTGAGAGCCCTGGGAGAGTACACTTTACCCTGCTTTCTCTTTTCACTCTGTCTCAGCAGTCCCCTTTTTGGAAGCGGGGGGGGGGGGGAGGGGAAGGAAGTGTCACGGTCCTCTTGCCTTCTCCTTAGTCTCTTGACCATCAGTTAAGTTCCAGTCTCCCTTCTGATCCCTTAGTCATTCTTATGTAGGCATATCCCAGAATTTTAGAACTTGGCTTCCTCTGTGCCAAATACAACATTCATACAGTAGCCTTTAACTGATTTTCAGTGGCACTCTTTAATCACCTGTCAGGTTCCAAGAGTGACAGGATGAAACCCCAAACGCCATTAGCATGGTGCTGACCCAGGCCCGTAATTCACTGCTCCAAGACATTGTGGTAAGGAAGACCTGAATGTTGCTGTCCTGGGTTGCAAATGGAACATTGGTTAAAAAATTGTCAGGGGAAAAAATACTGATGAACTTGAGTCATCCTTGTGATTCAAACAGCAGAAGGAATAGCATTGTCCCTTTCGAGTGTTGAGCTGCTGGACAGCATGGGAGGGTGGAGTTTCTGCTTGCTAAGAGTCAGATTAAAAACAAGGGAATTCTAAACTGAGCCCTACTCAACTGTTTTCAGTTCCAGAAAAAACCCACAACATGAGAAAATGTTCCCTTGAATACTACCAGATAGCTTTCTTTGTCGTTCAGGTCTGTGCTCCCTCCTAAGAGAACATCAACTACCCCAGACCTGTATTGCAAAGTATGTTGTAACAATTTATCCTACGTTCCCTGTGAGAGCGTGGGGCCTACCCATCAAAGAGTGCCAAGCTTTCCTCTCCTCACTGTCGGGCTGTGTAACTTGCTCAAACGCAGAGAAAGGGCAGAGACCGCAGCTGGTTCTGAGTGTTTGGGGTGAATGGGTCAAGGAGAAAACTTTTCACCAGGAAGTGGAGAGAACATGAACAGTCCCATTGGATTCTTTGATTGATAGTCTAGGTGAGGGAGTCTGTTCGTAATCAATCTTCAAAGGACCAGGAGTGCAGAGTAACAGAACTGCTGCTTTTTGATTCAGATTCTTGTATGTTCTATCAACACACTTGTAATGTTTATCTGATTTTGCTTTCCTTCCTGTCTGCTCTACTCATAGTTTGTTTTGCATTCTCACTCACCTCTTTTTCTTCTCTAGTTTAGTAAAAGAACTAAGATTTAGAGAGACCAGAATTAAAAATCTCCTAAAACATTCCTTTTCCTTGTTGTCTATCAAACTTTCTGGCTAGCCACTAGGGGTTTGAGGAAACGCTGTTCCAGGTGCATCCCATCCAAATTGCTAAGCTTTAGGGCATATACCAGGAGGTGTCTGGGGCTTAGTGGCTGGCCAAAGAAATTTAAACTGCTTGTCTACAATTAAAGTGACTTCTAGCTTTCTTTTCTGATGGTCTCGTTCTTGTTTCTCAGAAACCGTGTGTCCGTTTCATCTACAACAATATCCTTTCATCTCTTGCCTTGCAGGCTCCAGTGCATTCTGGGATGTGCTAGTACAAAGAGTGCCTTCTTATGTTTGTGTATGTGATTCTGTTTTTTCCACATCACTGACCTAGTGCCTTCCACGTCCTTGGTTATGCAACAACTGCAGGCTGGTTAACACTGTCCTCACCAGAACTACCATCGTGTTTCCTTCCTCCACACAGGGGCTTCCTGCGGCTCAAAAACGTTCGCCTAAGATTGTAACCAGAGTAGATTCTGGCATGTAATCACAGCTGCATCGTGGCCTGCATAGGCATCTACCTTGTACTACAAACACATTCTCTTCCTTTATTCTGTGTGTGATGCACTGTCTCTTTATTGAGCTTTTTTCCATGTTTTCTCTTGGTCACAGCTGGGTTTTGCTGATCTGAATCTGGCAGAATTTGCTGGCTCTGGATTCACTGTCCGATGCTGCTTGCTGGAAGGATACGATACCAAGAACACCCGGCAGGATAACTCCATCCTAAAGGTGCATAGTCAGTGTCTGCATGGGAGAGATTCTGGAGTTTGTTTCATTCTTCAGAAATCCCGCCTGAATTTGTACTGCAGAATTTTGTTCCCGGCCCTCCCACTTCCGTCCTTGTGGGCAGGGATGTTTAGCAGAGAAGCACCTTCCCAAAGCCAGACTGGAGACAGACAAGCAGTTTCTCACTTACATAGAGAGCAGTCACTCTGATGTGTACAGATATGCAGTTAAACAATAGCATTCCAATAACATCCTGTATCTGCAGATAAAACATGAGCAGGAAGAAAGTCTTGCATTCACCATGAGTGTTGCTGTAGCAACATCTTTCTGAGCAGGAGGTGCTAATGCATCTTGTGGCTTAAAAAAATCCTCCGCTGTATCCCTCAGTCTTATTTTTGTGTTGGATAGAAAGGCAGTCCAGCTGATCCAAAGTACTGTGCAAACTCCTGACTCCTAGATCCCCTCCCCCCAGTGTCACAGGGACCCAATGCTGATATCCCCATAGATCAGGGATGGGCAAACTACGGCTCACGGAACTGTCCTGCCCAGCCCCGTGGGTAGGAGGTGGGGTTCGAGAAGGCAGGGGGTCTCTGGAGGGGGGAGTCGGGTGATAACGCGTAGTGGGGATTGATGGGTCGTGGATTCTGAGGGGGGCAGGGAAGTGGGAGGAAGTTGGGGCCACGCTGTTGGGGGAGGCACAGCCTTCCCTGCCTGGCCCTCCCTACAATTTTGCAACCCCGATGTGGCCCTTGGGCCAAAAAGTTTGCCCACCCCTGCCATAGATGATTGTTCCACATCTATTCCACATGGTTGGGTGGAATTGGCAGTTCCTAATGACCTGTATCATTTCTATCTTCCCATAGGTCACAATTGGAATGTCCCTGCTCTCTGGGGACCCCTGCTTCAAAACGTGAGTTGCTGGGTCATCTTCCACTCTTACGGAACCGGTTGCATTTGATGGGTTTTTTGGACACAAAGCTGTTCCCTGAAGGGTGGGGCGATCTACCCTGAGCTGGCCTAGGTCCCTGGTAGAGCCTGGTGATTTACAAACATGATCATGAATCAGAGCGGTAGCCGTGTTAGTCTGGAATAGCAGAAGTGACAGAGTCCTGTGGCACCTTAAAGACTAACTAAAGTATTGAAGCATAAGCTTTCGTGGGCTAATATCCACTTCGTCGGATGCGAGCAGTGGACATGATCATGTGCATCTTATCCATAGATCACCTAGGCAATGTTATAAACCAGTAAACTTCCCCAAAAGTACAGTAGAAAAACCACTTATAACTGGGAATCGGGACTCCTGCATTCTATCCCCAGCTCTGCCAGAGACTGTGTGACAGGCAGTTTGCTTATTTTCTTTGTGCTTGTTTACCCATCTGTAAAGTGGAGAAAACATTTGGCTTACAGGGGTGTTGGGAAAGCATTTTTAGATACATGGATAGAAAGTGTTATACAAGTACCAGGTCACTTTTTGACTTTTTAGAATTGCCAGTTAGTGGTATTCGTTACTTACATTTAAAAAAATTCTGACTGGATTAAGGGATTAATGGTAACATCTACAAATGAATAGGTGAGATGAACCATGAAAGGAGACCTGTGGGGGACTTCCCAGAGTGTGCTTCCATTTTGGCTTCTTTGCTGCTTTGTGATGGAGAAAAGAAGTATAATTAAATATATATAAATTTTATATATATAAATTTTTTGTTGGAGGACTTCTTTTTTTTAAGGCAGGTGGTGATGGGAAGTGGTCCCAGGTCTGTGCTTGTACACCTCAACTGAAGCTCTCCTTTTCCCCAGTGCTAGGCATTGGAGACTGTTAGCAACAAACCCCAGTTCTCAGTATAAACTGTACCATTTTGTGAGCAGTTGTAATCAGTCTTGAGGCACTGGAGAGAGATTTCACTATAGAAAACAACAAGGTCCCTGAGAGCTACAAAATAATTGTGGTATGAGATCCTAACATTGTTTTGCAGTATTTGCATAGGCCGTCATGACAGTGCATGAAAACAGTGAATCCAAAACCACAACAAATATATTACACTGTAATGTTGAAAAATCCTGAGTGGGTTATATGTGCATCTCTCGGTGATTGTTCAACAAAGTAACTCTTTTTTTACTCCTGCTGCATGTTTCTTGGAGTTTACACTTAAAAGTTTTGCCTTTGTAGTAATGTCAGCTACAGATGTGACTTTAACAGCATATTTATATGGGCAAAAGTGCAGTTGGATTTATGCTTGCAAAAATTTGCTGGTACAGTAGACTCTCGATTATCCAGGATGATAGGGAAAAAAATAATCCTGGTTAATAAAATCCCGGATAATCACCATCCATAGGAAATGTGTAGAGGGGGGGTTGGTTCACCAGTCACCCTGCACCGGGGGAAGGGGGAGTTGGTTCACTGGTTGCCTTGCCCCCTGATGGGTTTTTTGGGTGTGTGCTTGGGGCGGCAACAAAGCCAGAGCCGGCCCTGTGAGTTATGCGTATTTTTTTTTTTTTTTGTCATCCTGGTTAATCCACATCCTGGTTAACCCAATTCTGGATAATCGAGAGTCTACTGTATAGCTTATTTTGTTTGGGGAACTGTATAAACTGTACCTGTAAAAGCACTTTTCTACTGATAGAAGCTGTAGCTAGAATAGGAGGGTTCACCCCTTTTCCCAAATATACTTTTTTGATTGCGGGTGGGGGGCGGTCCAAAGATTTTAGTTTAGAGGACAGTTCTGGGGTCCCGAGTGTTAAGAAGGATGTTGAAAAATTGGAGCGGACACAGGAGAATTAAAAAAAAAAACAACCAACAACCCACCTTCCAGTCCGAGAATTAAGGAGTGCAATCTGTTTAGTTTATCTAAAACATTGAGGAGGTGAATTGACTGCAGTGTATAAGTGACCTTGAAGGGAAAAAATGCCAAATATTAAAGGGCTAGATCAGAAAGGCATAACGAGAAGCAGTGGATCGAAGTTAAAGCCAAATTCAGATTAGAAATCAGGCCCCCACTTTTAATAGTGAGGGTGATTAGTCACTGGAACAAACTTATCAAGGGAAGTGATGGATTCTCCATCTCTGGAACATTTAAATCAAAATGCTTTTTGGAAGATATGCTTGAGTCAGTCACAAGTTATTGGACTCAATCCAGGGACAACTGAGTGAAATTCTTTGGCCTGCGCTAAGCTGGAGGTCAGACTGACTGAATTTTATGGTTCCTTCTGGCCTTTAAAATAGTCTGATTTTTAAATGATCAGTTGAGAGGGCAAAAGGCTTTTTAAATCACTTATCATGTAGTAATTTTGCTAGTTCTCTGGCCACTCTAGTCTTCTAAGCTAGACCAAGACCTGAATTTCGAATGTAAAAAAACTAGCAGAAGAGCAAAGGTTTTGCTGTGTTCTCTGCTTACAGAACTCCTTGCAGGCTTCCATCCTTCCCCACAGAGAAGTAAGGCAGGAATGGCCTTGTCAATCACCTCCTCAAGCGGTCAGTTCTTCTTGGGTAACTTGTGTCCCATCCTGTCTTTTGGCTATTGCAGGCCTCCTTCCACAGCCAAATCCATCACCATCCCAGGACAGGACTCCTCCCTGCAATTGACCTGTAAGGGCGAGGGGACTACCAGTAGCATCAGCAGCTCAGCCACTATTGGAGCAGTGCGTCAGGCCAAGTCGAGACCCACCATTCTCAATCCAGGTACAGGCCCTCTGTGCTCAAAACTGATGCAGCACTTTGTTGTTCCAGGATTCCATTAAGCTTACTCCAGTACTTGGAAGGTTAATGAATCTGCATTTCACACTCTCCCTCACCTGTCCTAGTCTCTTTGCTAATTAAGAAACCTGTAAGACTCTCTGTTCAATGTAGCTGAGTGGAGTGAACATGAAAGTGCAGCACATGTATTTCTGCTAACAGAGGAGATAAAGCTATTCCAAGGACTGACTTAATGTGCATCCTGCAATCCTCTCTCAGGTGCCCATCACGGTGGTTCCTCCTGTATTCAGTGACACTTAACACTGTTCCCCCCCTCTTTCTGTTAGGTTTGCTCAGGCGGATGTTTAGAACAGTTCCTGTGCAACTTTTAGTGCTTCAGGGTCTGAGGTCTAATGGCCTCATTCCCTGAAGCAGGGTTCTTAGACTTCCATTTTTCAAGGACATTGCAGCCTCCCCTGGCTCCCCTCTTTAAAGTGAATGGGCTCAAAATATATTGCGACAGATACATAGTGCACCAAAATCGGGAGCTACCCAGTTCACCTCAATGAGCCCTTCTGGGTTACATGTTTACCCGGGACAATAACATCCTGTATCTGCAAATAAAACATGAGCAGGAAGAAAGCAGAAAGAAAGAGACCAAAAATGCTCCTTTACAACCTTTTCACATGCAGGCGGGGATGGGGAAAGTCAGAGGTAGTGCCGACTCTTCAGGCTGCATTCACAGGTGATGTAATGATGCTGAAACTCACCCTTATGAAGGTAGATGGGTGGGAGTTATAGTAGGAAAAGCAGCTAAAGGAAGGAGTTACTTTCTCTTCCTTGTTTTATATCGTACATCCGCCTGTCCTGCATCAGCCTCACCCTTGGGCTGAGTTCCAGTCTGAGGTTTACCATCATCTCTGACTCGGGCCCCACATCTGACTTGTACCTGTGTATATGAGGAAGAGATGGAGTCAGAGCCCTAGCTGGCAGTCCACCTCGGCTCTTGTCAGCCTGTCACAAACTCCGTGCTTTTCCCTACCTGTCGGGCTCCTCCCGCATCTTTATTGGAGCTTTGAGAATCCCGCCCCTTCTGTTTTTGTACCACCCTCTGTTACTCTTCACTTGAAAAGTCCTGTATTATGACCGTCCCAGCACTCCACAGGCTACTGAGTACTGAAGAGCCTATAAATAGCACCTGGTCTCTTGCATGGCATACACCAAGCTGGCTTAATATTTTTCAAAGGTATCTTTTGCTTATGAAATCGCTTCAGGCGTGACCCATCCTCAACGTGGGCTTAAGGGATTGGAGATCCCTGGTAACTCCAGAGTTGGGCAGCACGTCAGCCCCTGGAATGGTTGACTACTCTGACAAAGCCTCTCACTGCTACTGTCATAAATGGTCCCTGGCAGCTTCTAGCTCTGAGCAAGTCAGTGCAGAGGAACAGGTGTGCAAAGGAGGAGGTTGCAAAGGCTAGGAATATAACCGGCTTTAAAAGAGAACTGGGTAAATTCACAGAGGTTAAGTCCATGAATGGCGTTAGCCAGGATTGGTAAGGAATGGTGTCCCTAGCCTCTGTTTGTCAGAGGGGGGTGATATATGGCAGGAGAGAGCTCACTTGATCATTACCTGTTATGTTCACTCACTCCGGGGCACCTGGCACTGGCCACTGTCAGTACACAGGATACTGGGCTGAATGGACCTTTGGTCTGACTCAGTACGGCCATTCTTACATTCGTACCCTTCCAGCCTCTCGTGCGACAACGCCCCCTCCAGTCTTTCTGTGGGAAGTGATGAACTGGCTGGCTGAGAGATAATGTGAGTGCTCTGTTGTTTGGCAGGTGTTCCAGAGGAACCAGACCAGAATCTGTCCAGTCCAGAGGAAGTATTCCACTCAGGGCATTCCCGGAACTCCAGTTATGCCAGCCAGCAGTCCAAAATCTCCGGTAATTGTTGACCTGCTGAACTTTGGCATCCATGTCCAGGAAGACATAGGTCTTCAGATCTACAAATCTGTGTTCCTGTGGCACTCTTCTCCTTTGAGAGTGATTCACAGCCATGCCTCTGACCTCGAGTGGCTCCTGAGCCTTCCTTCTGAGCTTCCAGTTTGTGATGACTGCAGATCTGATCTGTGTAATGCTCTGCCTTTTGTGGATTGAGGTTCCTCTCCTCCTTCCCTGCCCTGACTGGAGACTTGACTATTTGCACTGTGTTGCTATGGGATGGTAGGTTTGATTTGTAACGAGTCTCTATCCACAGGTTATAGCACGGAGCACTCTCGCTCCTCCAGTATGTCTGATCTGACCCACCGCCGGAATACATCCACCAGCAGCAGCGCCTCTGGGGGACTCAGTTTGACAGTGGAGTGTCCGGAAGGGGAGCGGGACCACAAACTAGACAAGCCACCTCGCCCCCCAAGACCAACCATCCTGTTGGATAGATCATCCCGGTAGGTACAGTATAAAGCTACCATCTCTGTGGATAGAAACACAGGATCCTTCGCTCTTCCTTTACCATTATGGCCTCAGAGTTGCTGTTGCTATAATCTGAAAGAAAGAGACTACAGCTAAAGCACACGGACATCACTGGCAGCCTGTGACCCTAGGGGCTGAATCTGTGTGTGTTTGTTTTTCCCCTCCCAGAAGGAAAAAAGATTCAGTGGAGAGTCACCCAACGTGGGTGGATGATACCAGGATTGATGCTGACGACATAGTGGAGAAAATTATGCAGAGTCAGGATTTCACAGACGTCAGCAATACTGAAGGTGAGATTCGTACAAGGCGCAGAGGGGGAGACTTGCTGCTCCTCTTCCAGCCTTAGCGATGTTCATCCACCTCTCTAATCCCAACTCCGGCGTCACCCTAAATTGCCTCCCACTCCCCTGTAGTTTGCTGTTAGTACCTGCTGGAAGTTTCAGTGGCAGATACCTTTAAGGGACCCCACTGGTGTGAAAACTGCATTTCCTTCTGAAAATCGTGTGTACCTGCTACTGTTACAGGTAGCTGCAGCTGTGAGGCAGGAGGCAAACAGGCCGCCTCTTTTCCATGGTTACTTTTGACAGCATGTCATGTGTAGTCAGTTTCACTGCTCAGTTGCATCACCCTCCTGCATGGCTCTGGGGGCAGATCTTGGGCACGCTTTTTCCCACGCTGTGCGAGAGAGTGTTTGCCAGTAACAGCAGCAGCAAAGCTGAAGAGGAAGCAGGCGAGGTGTGTGCAAAGAGAGGGGAGGAAGGAGGGGGCTAAACATACTGGCACTGGGCCCTGACCAAAAGACCTTTACGAATACTGCAGAGGACGAAAAAAGCCTCATCAATCTTTCTTAAAGGAATTGAAACCAGTATTTTTAAAAATTGGTCAGTTTAGGGAAAATTTCAAATAGTCCTGTTAAAAAAATAGATATTTATTTTAAACTAATTGTCTTACCAATTGTACAAACCCAGCTTAGATTTACTAGAACTCTAAACTTCAATTTACGGTTCATTACTCGCACATTTCACTGTTGGGATTTCTGTCAGCTTGGATGATTAAAAGCAGGTCATTGCGCTTCATTAATGAATTTGCATTCCACTCTCTGTGGGAACGCTAGACAGACCAGGGTACCTCCATAGTGGTGTAATGATGAGATTGCAAATGCTGCAGGGGAATGTTTGTCTCTTTGAGTTTTGAAAATAACACTGAGGACTCCTTCATTCATGACACAGTTTAGAAGTTTAAAAATAAAACAACCTAGCCATCAAAACTAAACAATTTTTAATGAATATGAACTGTTTTTAAAAGCTCACTCTTCCAAAGTCTGACTTGCCCCTGGGGTGTTTCCTAAAGCCAGGAGAAGAGGGAGTTCCACGAAGCTTCACAGCCATCAAAGCAAGCGCATAAACACACCCGTGCTCACAGAAACTGAATAAAAATGGATTTTTTCCCCTTGCTGAGCATAGTGTAACATGGACCGTAGGGGACATCTGGGGATTGTCAGGGCTGTGGATTTTACTATCCTTTTCTTCCTCTTGAATCCGCAGACAGTAACCTGAGGTTGTTTGTGAGCAGAGATGGCACAACTACATTGAGTGGGATTCAACTGGGAAACAGGTATGGCTCCTGAAAGGTTGGTGGACAGTGGGGCTCTGTAAAGATAGGTCAGCTTGTGCTTTGTGCTTAGGAGACTTTCACCTCTCAGGAGAGATTTCTGAAGATCGTGTGATACATGATGGCTTTGTTCCCACATTAATACTCCTGGGATCCCTTTGGTCACAGGATGCAGCTGTGCTAGTGTGTATTCAGAGCTCAGCAGAAGCTTGACTGGGGCATTTGATCTTGGCTGCTAGAATGGGGACAGAGAGAAGGTGTGCAAAAGTACAGACCAGTCCCCGCGGTTGGTCGTACCTTTCTCTGCTTTCAAAGCCTGTTCAAGGCTGCCCACTTTGTTGCCCCCTGCTGGATTGTAGCAAAACTTAATTAATTCTCCATTCTCAGTTGCATGCTTTCCTGTGTCCGTTCAGAGCTCGTTTCCTCTGTGAGGAGAGCTACTATTAAATACACTGTTCCCATAATGCTTTGCTTTGCCATAGCGCCTTTCACCACAGGATCTCAAAGCCTTTTACCTTCACTAAACTTCACAAGCTCCAGGATAAGTGGAGTTTGGGGTGAAGTGTCTAATGCAAAGCCACACACCAAGTCAGTGGCAAAGCTGTGACTAGAGCCCTAAGGCTTTTGCTGCTCCAATAGACAGCTTCCCCTCTGGAGCCTTTCCAGAGGTCCTCTGCCTAGCCTCTCTCCTCTGTCTCTCGCAGGAAGGAAAAGTGTGTTACAGCCAGTTCTCTTTCCAGCTTTGGGATGTTGATTACCATTTGGCAGCCTGGCTTTTGTTACACAGGCTGGTTTAGCTATTTTCAGTACAGTAAAACCTCCATTTAACGGACTAATTCGGGCGAGGGGGTGTCCGTTAAATGAAAAAGTCCGTTATTTAATAATAATAAAAAAAAACGAACTGTCGGAGCAGCAGCCCGCCCACCACAGGGTCGGGGCGGCAGCTCCGCAGCCCACCCGCTGCCTGGACCTGGGTGGCAGTGGGGAACAGTCATTCAGCCCGCCTGCTGGCGGGACCCGGGCGGGAGCCGGCAGCCAGCCCGCCAGAAATGGATCAGGAATGCATCAGCTTGCTCAGAAATTTTGTCCGTTGCATCCGAAGTCCGTTAAATCGAGGTCCGTTAAATCGAGGGTTTACTGTATTTTGTTTTTTTAAATTCCTGAATTCTGAGCTCTGCATAGATGCTTCTGTATTAATCTAAAGGTATAAATACAAGACCTTGTTCTCCCCCCTCCTCCTGCAGGGTCTCGTCTGGAGTTTATGAGCCAGTGGTGATTGAAACCCGTTAAATGTGAAGAACAGGGTAGACCTGCTGGCAACAGACCCCCTACCCTGTCCTCTGCCACACGGATGCCAATCTTTACCTCTCTACATGCAACATTCCAGAAGGGATTTCTCCAGACCCCTCCCCTTACGTTTGCACTGCAGAACTCCTCCGAGACCATACCACTCCAGAACATGCACTTTTCCTGACTTGGCATTAACTCCCTGCTCAGACCCGTGCTTCCAAGCACCCCAGAATTCCCTGCAGATCCAAGGGGCCTGTCTAGAAGCCTCCTCTTTGCTGGAGGATGTTCCTCCCTTCTCTGGTCCCTCATTCCACGCGTTGCTTCCTTACTTGGGATTTCTTCACTCCTGTATCTGCAAACCATTGGGTTGTACCACTGTGAACTTTTCAAACCACTGAAGGAGAAAACCAGAACTGACAAACCAGGAGAGCGGCTCCTTGTTGAAACAATGAGCTGGCCACTTGCAGGATACTTGATTCCACTGATGCTGCATTGTGGATTGCAAGGAAACTTCACTTCCGATGGCGACATTTTACTGAGCAACAAATCCAAAAAACAACCCCCTCTTCCCCCCCCCCCCCCCCCGTCATCTGCTCATAGGAAACATCCCCAAAGTGCATTTCAGAAAACAAATGAAACAGACCGAGATGGAACTCGATGTTCAAGGCTAAATGCTATCTCTTGTTAGCATCGCTAACTGCAGTACCGCCTTCCACTGCTGGGCATGGGAGGCCATTTTCATCGGTTGGTGTTAGCAGGAGCACTTTAGAAATTCCATATGTGCCCAGAACTGGGGGGGTGATTTGGTTGTGATGGTCTCTCCGGCGAGGGACCTGTTTCTGCTTGGCCCTTCCTGCCGTGCGAGAAGGGAGCCATCGTCCAGTCCGTCCCCTCCTACGCTGGGGAGAAGCTTTGACTAATGCAGAAAGAAACGGCTAAATCTCTGCTACTTCGGTGGAGTGGAGCCCTCCTGCTGCACTAGCCACAGCGGCTGTTCTCCTCCGCTCCTGAGGGGTGAACTCTGGGTCTGACAGGCTTAAAACTGTCGTCTTGGTCAATCTTTTCCCGAGTGAGCTTTCTCTCGTTCGGTTGATGCAGTTGTCTGAAACGTTAACTGCCCTTTTTCCTGGCGCGATGTGGCAGACCAGGGGTGAGCCCACTTGTAGATTTCTCCCGGCAGCTGAACGACAGGTGAGGACCTCGGCAGGCTCCTGCCTGGGTTGGCTGCAGGCTGCGTTCGCAGCCCTTTCTTACTGATGCTTTCAGCCTATAAGCTATTTCTGTGTGGTGCCCGTTCCTTTTTTGCTGTTGTCCTGTAGTAGCACTCGGCAGCCATGCACTTTGACTAACTGACACTCCAGGTCACTGGCTAGACATGTGTGTGCACACGCATCCTGTTTCTCTCACGCCCACGCGGTCCCATGGAGCAGGAAGAAGAACTTTGTAATTGATTTTTTGTTTTGTTTTTTTTTCAAATTCTTAATTATGGCCAAGTTTTTTTCAGGGCTAAAGGTCGTGTCCCTGGGTAACTAGAACGCATGCAGATGAGCTGCAGGGAAAGGCAGTTCCACAGAAGATTGCAAAATTGAAGGGGTCTGGATTTCTAGTCTGACTAGCCCCGGAGGCTTGGATGGGGAGGGTTCTGTGAGCAGCTTAGCAAGGCTGGCTCCTAGCTATGTATGCCACAGACCCGCCAGTCCCTGTCCTTGCGTACTGTAGCTGTGCAGACAGCATCTTGGGTGGGCGCTTTTTCATTCGCCCACCTACCTTCCCCGCGAGGGAATTAACTAATCTTGGCGTAGGCCCGTCAGACCTGCTGGTTGAACATGGGAAAGAGCTGCTGGTTGGACCAAGTCTGTCCAAAGCCAAGGCCCTTTCACCCTTGCCTACATTTGAATCATTCTCTCCTCTCTGCTCAGGTTGGCACTGGGTAGCAGATTGGCGAGATGCCCAGCTGGCTTTGGTAGGGCTGGCTCTACATTGTTTAAGATTCCAAAGGTTTGGCGAAGGGGGAGAATTACTTGCCGCTGCTGGAGAGGCTGGGTTGGCTGGCACAGCGCCCCTCCGGCAGTACTTCACACCCCTTTCCCTATGGGCAAAGGCACGCTATGGTGCAGAGCCCCCTGAAGACGGTGGGAGCGGTGGGTGAACTGTGGCTATGCAGCACTCCTGGAAACTGCCTCCTAAATGTCTGCAGCCTTCCAGCAGCAGTTCAAGGACTTCAGAGGTAGACGAGTGACACAGGAATGAGTCCAAAGCCAAGTCAGTTTAGCTGCTTCCCTCTGTCCATCCTGCTTGTTACTCCAGCAGTGACTGGGAACCAAGAGCCTTTCTTCTGGGCTCCTCCAGCTGGAGAGAGAGGTGACTGGTCTGGAAAGGGGACGCTTGCTGTTAGACATGTCCCAAAACACCCTGTGGGAGAAATAGCTCCTTCCAGGGAGACCACAGGAGGAGCAGATGAGCTTTCTAGAAACTGTGTCCTCCCCTGTCACCAGGCTGGCAAGCAACCCTCGCCTCTGATCCCAAGAGGTTGGAGAGTAGACCTTGGTCTGTTGGCAGCTTTTAGCTCAGCCCCCTCCCGCTTTGACTAAGAGCAGCTCTAGTCCTCTGGAAGAAGTGAATACAGTAACCTTGGCTTGTTCAGAACAGGGCCCAGGCGGGGAGGGAAGAGGAGTTGTCTTTCCACACACCATCCCAAATTCCAGCTTTGCATCCTCCCTCAAGGATGCCAGCAGGTCCCGCAGCCTGGTGCTGCGTGTGTACATCGGAGCACAGAGGGGAGCTGAGCAGGTATTGGGATCATCTGGACAGCAGGCTGGAAGCTTTGTATCTTGCAAGCACTTTTTTTCCTCATGGCATTGCTGGTATTTGTTGCTAGTTGGGATGCTGAAGAATATTTTGCGAGTTTGTCAAACTGAAACCACTGGTTAGTTTCCAAGTTTTTTTCCTTGAAGTTTATTGAATTTTTATAAACCCAGCAGGCTGGTGTACTTTGACTGCATTGTGGTGTTGTCGTTGTTTCATTGGTATTTTATTCCGGGGGGGGGGGGGGGAGGGAGGTAACTTTTCCTCCTCCAATTGTCCCCTTCTCAGAGGATCCAGAAGTGAACTAGGCAAGGGAAGGGCCCTCTTGCGAGATTTTGCATCCCTGATCAATGGCCTAGGACCTGGTCTGTGGTGCAGGAGAGCAGGACGGTTAAGCTGGGCTGACACAGGGGAGCAGAGCTGGATTCCCTGCCCCCCTGCCCTCAGCCCCCAGGGCCCCATTGGAATGGACTGGAGTCCTCACTTCCCATTACAACAGATGAACATTTCAAGACCTTTCTATTGGAAGCCCCCTGCAAAGCCTGGGGTCTTCAGCCTCATATCTTTTTTTTTTTTTACTGACTTTTTAAAAGAAACTATAAACTGACGAATGATCTGGGAAGGGCAGATGTAAAGGTCATGACGCGGCATAGCCCCCAAATGAGTTGGAGAAGGAGACCAGCTTGGCTCAGCGCTGGGTGGGAATGGGGAAAGGATGACCTAATGCCTCCAGTGTCTCCATGACTGGCACTTTAAATGGGAGCTTTCAGGCTGTCCTGATGATTTAAGGACAGCCAGTTTCTTAGTGTCTCCCCCACCGTCACCCTCTGGAGGGAAAGTTTGGCCCTTTTAAATGTTTGTTTTTGGTTTTTAGAGTGTTTCGAACTGGGCCGTGAGCTGAAGAAAGTTGTTGCATTACAATGTAATAGGAGGGGGTTGATTTTACTTTGTTGCGTCGTTGTTTTAGATTCATGGTTGTGCAGCTGGACTCTGCACTCCCCACCCTCTGGGACACCTCACTCCAGGTACGCTTGAGACTAGAGTGCCCAGGTGAAAGGCTCCTCTCCTGGGGAGAGGGAGCTGAGCAAACTGTCCCCACCTTGTTCCCTTGCTGCCTTACCTCAGGAGCTGCTAACTAATTCACTGCTCCTCTCCTCTCCCCCAACCCCAAGCTGAGGGAGTTGCTGCTCCAGTGACCCGGCCCTGTAGACAGGGCTGGTCTCTATGGGCCTGTTCCCACAAACACTGCGCCTGGTAGCGAGCGTTTGTGGTACTTACAAGCCGCCACCTCTACCTAATGGGCTGATCCTGCAAAGTCCAGTCCCCACCCCCAAGTTGCATTTTCCATCAGCCGTCCTCTGCAATCCTAACCCAGTCTCCTCCACAGCTCCATGGAGCTGTTGCTCCTACCCCACTGGGAAGAAGTGAGCATAGAAAATCTGGGAAATCACAGGAACTTGAAAGAAGGTTTGAGCTGGAGGTGCAGCCGATCCTCTTATTTGCCTTGAGAGCATAAGTAAATGTTTGTTAAAGCCCATATTTTTTTCATGTGGGGGAAAGGGGAGATCATGTTTTATTCTCTTGAACATGAATTGAGCTCCGTGATCTTCAGAAGAGAAACGCACTCGATTTATATTCAGATGCTATAGAAAGAGAGATTACAGATATTTTTGGAACGGGAATGGGTCTATGCAAATTTCCAAAATGGCTTGAAAGAGAATTTAACTTTTTTTTTTTACTTTGAAATCTAAAGAAGAGAGAGTCTAATTTTTTTCACAAAGCAGACGTGCGTGGAGAAAGCGGCTCCTTCCACGGCTCTATTTTGATGATGATTCTCGGAAAGTTTCTGGGCTGGAGGGAATGACTATTTTTCACCATTTTTATCTCACTCCTCTAGTTTTTCGTTTCTTTTCTAATGAAATGCAGTGCCGTCTTTGATTCAGCAGATCGTGTCTGTATTTTCTGTATCTGGTTCCTAATGTAGAGAAATAACAAATATAAGAGGAAATCACTATAATGTCAAATGTTGTTATGGTTTTGGGGAAAATAAAGGTTTTTTTTGGTACTTCACTGATTGCTCCTTGGCTTGTTTTCTCCTCCCTTCTGCCCCAATGCATCCTGGGGTTTCTTAAACCCTTTTTTGCTGATGAAAGTGAAGTTGTGCGTGAGCAGCACATAAAACAGTGGGCTCCTACATGTCCCTGCAATACAAATAATTGACCCATGGAATCCCTCCTAGAATTCTGGGATAGCAGCTAAGCTATAAAGGGCTTATGTAGCAGGACTCTCCCTCCCTTAATTGAATTACTGGAGGTGGGTAGGAAGGGAAATCAAGAGGGTTGCAAATAGCGCAAGCCCAACACCCAACCTGGAGTCGATCCCCTGAAATGGGGGTGGGGGACTTCCAGTCTTGAAGAGGAACACAAGAAAGATGCAAAGTTAGATCTAGCTTTAAGTGCCTGAGCAATACATGAAAGGGAGTTTGGGCTGCATTGTTGCAATTGCCACCATCTTGCCCAGCACAGGAAAAAATGGTGTTGGATCTTGGGCTGGCCAGATCCACCCTGTGTGTCTGCATTGACTGCTGCTTTTGTTGGGAAAGACAACAGGCAGAGACTCCGGTCCGTGGAGCGTCTGCAGAGATCTGGCGGAACACATGGTTCCAGTCCCTCATTTGAACTGCAGAGAAACCAGGAATCTATTAAACCGCTTCAGAGGGCTTGGCTAGTCTACATGCTACCTAGGTTTTGGTGATACAGCTATATGGGCAACGCCCCCTCGTGTAAAGCTCGCTATGCAGATAGGAGTTTTTCTGCTGCGTGGTAACACCACCTCCCTGACAACAACAGCTGTGCCCACTGCAGGTCTCTTCTGGATTTGCCAACACACACACCTCTGTCAGCTGGCGGGAGGGGAGAGTGACACACACAGCGAGACTGACAAAACATTCTAGCATAGACCTGGGCCCACCACGGGGGCTGTGAGATTGTACATGGGAGGGGAAGTGCCAGCCAGAGAGAGACGAGAACGCTTGCTGGACAGAGACTCGACCTGCACCCTTTCCAAGATATCTGCTTGGAGCTGCACACTTGTTAAACTTGGCATCCTGGGTTTTGCTTCATCCTACCCCCAAAAGTCTCTCTCTGTATCAAATGCCTGAATCTTTTAAATCCCACCCCATATACTTCCTCATTTGCTCCATGGGCTCCCTTCCAGCACTGTTAATAACTTTCCACTGGCTGCTTGTGAGCAATGCAAGACAGCTCATTCTTTTCTATTTCCTCCTCGCAGGGGTGGACTGATTTTAAATCAAGGTGATTTAAGCCACCAAGTGGAAAGCCTCGATTTAAATCACTACTTCTAAACAACTTGTTTCCATGTGTATTTCAGTTATTTTCTAAAGAATGGTGCATTCTCATTGAACGATATAACCATTAAAATGTGTTGATTTACACCTAAATGGAACCTTTACACATGATTTGGTACATCTTTTTGCTCCCCAGGAGAGCACACTATAACTACAGCCACTTAAGCAATTATGTAGCTTCATATTTTCAGATTTTTATTAATTATACATTTTTAGCATGTTAGACAATATACAGCTAAACCACCCTGAACACGGCCGATTCCGTTTGATCTCGGAAGCTAAGCAGGGTCGAGCCTGGCTAGTACTTGGATGGGAGACCTGGGAATACCAGGTGCTGTAGGCTTAACACCTGGCAGTAGGTATAAAATGCCTCCAACGACAGATGGAACGACGCATCGGTTGGAGTATACCCCAGTCGTATCATTGGTTGTGTCCAGTCTAAGCGGACCCTGCCATAGTGCGGGAATAACACTAGGAAAAAACAAAGCATTTTAGACAATGGTGACTAAGTGGAGTCGTAAATATTCATAATTTGAGAACTAAGCCGATCAGAGCTAAGACAGGGAAAAGCTATAAAATGGGAGCATGAGACCACCCAGGTAGACTTAGTGGATGATCTTCATGCAGTACATGATGGTGTCACCGACAATACCAGTCTCTTGCAACCAGTAGCGCATCCCCCGAGTGCCCTCCTTCCCCCCGCTCCAGGATCAAGCCTTTAATACCTCACAGGACCTATTCTCTATAAAACTTGACCTCCAAAGTTAATGTTTGTCCCTAGGTTCGTTCTTTACATAGAAGAGCAGCCTTAAACTCAACATCTTTTTAGATGCTTTTGAATTCAGCCTACTTAATTTGTATTTAAATGTTTAAAGAGATTATAATTTAGGGCCTTAATATATTTAGTATTAAATTCAAATTCATTTTAAATTGGCTTATTTAAAAAAAAGTATTTAAATAACATTTAAAAATCCAATTTAAATAAAATCTTGATTTATTTTATTTTAAAAAAATCATTTTTCCCCACCCTGTGGGGTGAGGGATTACATGCAAAAACTGCATTAACGTGGTTTAGGAAGCACTCTTCTGGCTACATGAATACTTAGTGTTGGCAGACTGAGCTGATTTTAATCCAGTCAGTCAGTTTCAGAATGTCAAAAGGCTCACAAAGACCAGGTGTTCATGGGAATTGAAACCAGCTCAACCTGTTAACCCTAAACAAATAAAAGCCAGTTCTGGAAGAAGCCGTGAGCCTTGTTTAGACCCTGCCTGCTGCATTCTGACACCTGTTAAACAAAGGGAAATTCACCCCTGGCACTTGGTGTGTGATCCAAGATCGAGAGGGGAGCAAGGCAAATTCTGCTCTGTTTGCTTTCTAGGTCAGGCCTTTGCCCACATTTCAACAGCAGCTCCAGAGTTCTTACCCTAATCCCTAGAGCACTGTGCAAACACGCACTAATGTATCCCCACTTTGTGACGGATGCTGTAATGGTAGATTTGTGCTTTAGGTCCCTGTTTAATTTAGCACATGATTATGTGTAGTGCAGAAGTACGTAGAGACCTCAAGATAAGAATGCCATTGTGCTAGGCACAGCAGGGTAGGGCAAAGTGCAACAATGCACATACGCTTCCTAAGGGTATGGTTAGACTGGGGCTGTTTTAGCGCTAAAACCCTCCTTTAGCGCTACAATAGCACTGCCAGGACAGTTTCAAGGGACTTTTTGCGCTTTTACTGACATTTTAAAGCGCTACTGGTAAACCTAGAGGGTATGATTAGACTACAGGGTGTAGCGCTATTGTTTATAGCGCTTCCCTGTTTAGCGGTACAGGTGTTGCGCTAGAGGGTGTACACATTAAATCCCTCTAGCGCCAAAGAATGTACACATTTGTCCCACTTTTGGCGGCAGTAGCAGTTGCGGGATAGGGCAGGTATCCCAGCATTCAGCTGGGTGCAACCCTCTTTGCAAAGGAGTGGGGTGAGGGGGCCCATGACAATGACAGGAATCACATTGGCAAAGTCCATATATAAGAGAAAATGTTGCAAAGTTCTGGTCAGCTTAATATGGCCACTGCTGCTATCTGTGTTGGTACTTAGTTGGCCTCCAATACCTTGGTATCTGAGTGCATCACAGTCATTAATTCATGCATTCTCTTAACCCTCTCCACCCCATGAGGAAGGGGAATAGTATCCCCATTTTATCAATGGCAGACAGAAATTAAGTGGTTTGTCTCGGTCACATTGGAAGTGCCGGGGCGGGGACCCGGCAGCCCTGCCCGCAGCGGCGGGGACTGGGGCAGGGGCTGGGAGCGCCCAGTCTAACCATACCCCTCGTGCCCAGTCTAACCATACCCCTCGTGCCCAGTCTAACCATACTGGTTGCAATGTGTACACCCCTTGTGATATAATGAGCCTCCAGCATCCTGGCCCAGAATCCCCAATGCATCCTCTCTGGCCACCATTTAAAACTCTTCTGTCCCGTCCTCAGGTGACCCCATGTCAGAACCCTCCCCCATATTCATATAAAATTCGGAAACTGGGACGCTGCTGCGGCAGGGCTGCCGGGTCCCCGCCGCTGTCCCGGGTCCCTGCCGCTGCGGGCAGGGCTGCCGGGTCCCTGCCACGGCGGGCGGCAGTCCGGAGGCGCTCCCAGCCCCTGCCCAGGGCTGCCGGGTCCCCGCCACGGCTGACTTTCCTCCTAGGAGGCTGGCCGCTGACTTGTCTGTTATTGTCGCTGTCCCAGCCTGTCCTTCTCTGCTGGGATGTTGTCAGAAGAATGGCCGTGTCCTTGTAGGGCTAGTCTACACTGGCAATGTTGTGTACGTGGCTTGTGTAGTCACAGCAGCGCTCTAAAAAAACCATCTCCCAGCACTTTAAAAAACCCACCTCCATGAGGGGCGTAGCTACCAGCGCTGGTGCCCTGTCTATACTGGCATGTCCCAGCGCTTAAACTTGCTGCGCTCGGGGGTGGTTTTTCACACCCCCGCGTGCGAATGTTGCAGAGCTGTAAAGTGCCCCTGAAGACAAGCCCTTACGCTTTGACTTTTCAAATCTATGAATGTAGCCAATGGATTTACAGCAGGGGTTTTCAGTCTGAGTCTGCTCTGCATTGTAGGGTCGGGAGGATTAACCGAGAGGCTGCTGGTAGCTCCCTATGCCAGCCAGAGCTGACTATGGAGCTGATGCATTTTGGGCTTCCAGCTCCCTAGCATCCAATAGCCTGTTCTCCTTCTCTTTGACCCATCTCTTGGGACGGGGAAAGGATTCCCAGCTTCTCCATGTCTATCAGAGGCACAATCTGGAGGGGGTTAAAAACCACAAGGAGCAAGTCCTTTCTAGGGCCCATCATTTTAACTTCTTTTTAGGAAGCCGGGTCCTGATGCTGCTGTAAATATGTCCTTGTCTACATGGGAGAAACTACCCGGCACAAGTATAATGGAATAACCTGCTGTAGCTATTCCAGAACTGGCCGGTGTTCCGGAGCAGAGCCACTTGAAAATGAAGGAATTAGTCTGGAATAAAACTGCAAAATAAAAGTTACAGTATCCACCAGGGCAGTTATACCAGGATAGCTACCGAGGAACAGTTATTCTGTTATGCTACACCAGGAAGTTTCCCCCCATTTAGACAAGCCCTAAGGCCCAGCAAGAGCAGGCAAGAAGGAAGCAGGAACGGAGTCCAGTTAGAAGCTGGAATGTGCACAATTAACTCTTCCACTCAGATTCCTTCCTCAAGTCTTCTGAGCCAAATTGCAATCCAGCCAAATTCCATGGCATTTGTACTTTCCAGTTTCAGGAAGGAAGGGCTTTCAGCATTTAGGTGGCTCCCTTGATTCTTATGTGCAGATAAGAGCACTTAATCTGTTTTCTTGCAACAACAGAGAGATTTATCCTCAGAGCCCTTTACAAACATTACTTTAAACCGCACTAACCAGTGTCACTTGCCTCCACCCCCACCTGGCTTTTTGTGAGGGGCAGATTTCTCACCTGGGCTGAATAACACGAGTCAGGTTATGGGCCAGCCAGGGTCCTGTCTGGATTTGGTCTCCTGGCCGGGAGCTGTTCTGAAGTCATAAACAGACTTTAGAAGGAAATGAAGTAGAGTTCACTGTTAATGAGAGAGGTTTCTGGATTTGAATGAAGTGTCTTTTCTCAAGTTGGCAGGATCCGGTCAGATCCATCCGACAAAGTGGGTATTCGCCCATAAAAGCTTCTGCTTCAATATTTTTGATAGTCTTTAAGGTGCCCTGGGACTCTGTCACTTCTACAGATCCAGACTAACTCTGCTACCTCTCTGATTCTTATCCCTGGAGCTGATGGCACCTCACCAATGATAAGATACTTGTCCTAGAATCTAGACAGACTTGTGATGTACTGTCTGATCACTCATGATAACCTAGTCAGGGAGATTGATTAAATCTCTACTTACCTCTGCTAAATCAGCATTGGCTGTAAACTCCGATTCTCAATAGGTCACTTAATGAGTTAACAAACAACGTTAAACAATTCTATTGTGGGGTAAACAGAAATGCATCCCTCATGGTTACAGAGTTCAGTGAATGTTATCTAGCTGCTGATCTGCTGTTTCAACATAGACTTTTGGTAATTGTCTAACTACAACCTCCAGCTGGGTTTTCCTTTCAAGACCATTTTATATTTAAGAAACTCAGGGCTCTAATGGGAGACAGCCCAGGATGAAATATTCAGATCATATGTAACAGTGCACGGAGTAATCGTGTTCCAGCCAACAGCACAATCTGGTTTCCTTTGGAAGTAAATATTTTGTTCAGGCTTTTCAAACACTTTAAATTAATATCCAGTTTGCAAGGCCTGGCGAAGCATTTCAATGAAGTTTTGTGTCACAGTGACTAATTCCTAACCTTCAAAATTCCCTGCCTCTTGCATGTTGCTGTACGTTGGCAAGCAATCTAGAAATGGTGATGCATTTCGCATCTGACTCAGTCCTCTCTGGTTCTCATAATTGTGGAAATCCCCGGAACAAATCCTTGCGTCTGTTAGCTCTTCTGTAATTAATGCCTTGTGCCTGTTTCCCAGCTTGGGGCCTTCCTCCTGTTACTGTGTCCAGCTTGTTGGGAAACAGCAGTTAATCCAGGAGTGGGAGGATGATTTTTCCACTTTGATGTGCCTTCCAGGGAGAGATTAAGCAAAACAACCTGTAGGTCCTATGAGAGTTCAGACCTTGGTCCTGTCTCTTTCCAGGGGACGAAAACTTATCCTCATCTCCCAAATCATTGGATAGGATAGGATAGGTCTGTGCTACTCAATCAAGAAGGTGTAGGCGGCTCTTCCTATCTCTCCATCCTGCATGGCTGTCGCTTGCAGAGGCAGATGGTCCTAGTACTGACTGATGCTGAGAATCTAAAATGATTCTCCAACACCACAGTGAGCTGAAGCTTTTACCACGTGGGGATGTATTGCACCTTTGTTTGCTGTAATTTGTATTTCAGTAGCACCTAAGAGTACCAGCCATGGGGCATGCCCCTATTGTGCTAGGTGCAAGCAGAGAACAGAGACAGTCCCTGCTCCGGAGAGTTGACACTCCAAGTATAAGACAGCTGGAGGCAGACAGACACGGGAGTACAAGTTAAAAATGAGATCGTATTGATCGTAGTCGGCTGCCTTCTCTTGGGTTCCATGCACTCTGCAGCTTGGGGAAGCTATTTCACCAGCTCTGCGCTTTATTTTCTGTCTTGTAACCTGCTGATGCACAAGCAACCTTGTGCAGCAGAGAAGTCACCGGGGCTATGTCAGGTAGTCGGTATAGGCAGAATCTGCCAGACTGAACCTTTGTGTCTTCAGAGAGGCAAATGAGCTTTTGTTGAGGTGAGTCTCAAGATGCACAGGGCTACGTGTGTGACCCACGCAGAGGCTAATGGTGATCAAAGGAAGTTATAAAATAGGACTCAAAGGGATTAGTTGGTATGACAGAGCTGAAGGCCCTGTAGGAATGGCCGCCGGCTGTGTAGACACACCCTTGTGGTGGTGGTGGGCTCGGCCTACCATTCCAGGATTGACATGTCTACCTTATTTCTTGCCCTTAGTCTACCTCTAAATATTCTTCTTCCTCCCGTGTCATCTTCTTGGTGTCTCGTCCTTTCTCCTTCACTCGACGCCTTTTTTCCCTTTATCCCACACTCCTTCGCACAGTGCTGGGTCTCTCCCACCCCGCATCCTCCACCTTGCCAGAATCCAGGCCTCACAGCTGCTGTAAGGACAGTGAGGAGACGCAGGGCTCCTGGCCCAAGTCCGGTGAGTAGCCTCTTGCAGCATCACGTGGACTCAGTGCATAGAGCTCTGCCTGGAGCGGGGCCTCTATCCAGCCTCCTGGTGGATCTATGTGAGGGTAAGAGGCAGCTCAAGGATTGCTGCAGGCATGGGGTGGAGGTGGGGGTGGGGGGATATGGATCCTGTCCTGTTAAGGGGGCTGCTGTCAATTCCACTGTCACTTTCATTTGGGCAGAGGTGGCTGTGTGTGTAACACTGACCAGGGCCAGCCTGGAAACAGGAAGCCAGGCATGTTTCTGGGACAGCTGCTCCCCCTAGTGCTGGGTGATCTTTGTAACCAGCCCAGTCCTGTCAAAAATCCAGCCCAGTCCCTCAAGTTTTTGATTCTCTGCCCCCCTACCCCCACCCCTAACATTACACAGCTAGAACGGGGCTCTGCCTTCATGCTGCAGCGACTGTGTGGGTGTAGCCTGGTGGACGGAAGCATTCTTCTGTCAACGAAGCAGTGTCTACACTGAGAGGAGGTGGGCAGAGCTCTGTCGGACCAGCAGTGGTTTTTTCATACTCCTGAACCATATAGTTATGTTGACCTTTTAAGTCTAGGCCTAGCCTTTCAAAAGCACCCCAATGACTTTGCCTAAAGTCTCACTGATTTCCTCCTAAAAGTGCTTTTCACTTTTGAAAGTGGGACTGAGGCTACTAGTGGGCTATTAAGCCACTTTGGTGATTTGAAAACATTACCCCTATACAACAAATCACTCAGGCTTTACTTGAGAACCTCCCCCATAGAAATGTAATCTGCCAAGTTTTATACAACCACCTAGCCTTGCTTACTGTCCCTGTTCTATCTGGCCTTTTAATGTTAGCCTAAGCGATGTAGCCATGCTTGCTAAAAGGAATGTTACTGTTTGGTTCACAACCAGCCAGTCTTCTTCCTTAAAATCATATACTATCAGGGGTTAGAAGGGACCTCAGGAGATCATCTAGTCTAACCCCTGCTCAAAGCAGGACCAGTCCCCAACTAAACCACGTAACAGATTTTTACCCCAGATCCCTAAATGGCCCCCTCAAGGATTGAGCTCACAACCTTGGCTTTAGCAGGCCAATGCTCAAATCACTGAGCTATTCCCCCCTGACTATTAAACCTGCTGCTACATCCAGGCAGCCTGTGGCAATGCAGACTTGCTGAAAGAGTGACTGTGACTGAAAACGGCTGAGACCTCCAGCCCTCTTCCCTGTTCTTCCATTGAGCTCAAGAAACTTTTCCAGGGGCATCACTGCAGCTAGGTTGATCAAGCCTGTCCCATCCTTCTTCAGGCACTTACAGGGGCTCACCTTTATGCATCCTGTCTGTTGGGAGGAATCCCTCAGATTGAACCACAAGCAGCTGAGAAGCAGAATGTTTGGCTGTTCCGTCCTCCATGGAGAATGTGTCTGGGACCTAGGGTGACCAGATGTCCAGATTGTATCAGGACAGTCCTGATTTTGGGGTCTTTTTGTTATATAGGCTCCTATTACCCCCACCCCCTGTCCCGATTTTTCACATTTACTGTCTGGTCACTCTACTCTACTTGGACCTGATCACGCTGGAACTTATGTGGCACATACCAGAGCAAACCCACCCAGCCTCCCATTTGAGGGAAGAGATCAGAAGGGGGCCAGAGGAGGGATCCTCCTGGTATATTGGTTAAAGCCCCTAGACTGAGCAGTGGAGCTAGATGCAGCCTTTACCTGTGGGATACAAACTGAAGGTTCAAGATTAGCAGCCGTGTTAGTCTGTATCCGTAAATAAAACGAGGAATATTTGTAGCACCTTAGAGACTAACCAGTTTATTTCAGCATAAGCTTTCACGGGCTAGAGCCGATGAAGTGGCCTATAGCCCACGAAAGCTTATGTTGAAATAAACTGGTTAGTCTGTAAGGTGCTACATAGTCTTCATCGTTTTATTAAACTGAAGGTTAGTTTTGTGAAATCTCCTGCTGGGAGGTGAGAAGCAATTTTCTAGCTCATGGTTGTTGGAACTAATTTTAAACAGCCCACGTATTTTTCTGGCCTGTTTTCCTTTGTGCACTGCTTTGCGTGGGCAGTGGATACAACCTAAGGTTGACTTTTATTTAGAGTTCTTTCCACGCTTTGTTCCTACAAACACCGCAGAGGAAGGTTGGGTGGAAAGGGGAAGGTGGGCTCTTTCTCTTGGATTTAAAAAGAAACCCCTGCTGGAAGCACAGCGCCACTGGCTTGTTTGATAAAAATCTTAATTTTATCAAAAGGAAAGTTGGGGCCCACCTTTGAACAGCACATGCCCCCTTTAAGTTCCCCCTTTCGAAGGATTTAGGGCTTTGCATTGATTGCTGTCACGTGATGAATGATACATAGGTCAGTTACAGCCACACACTCCCCTGCCCCCACCACAGTCCCCAAGGGCTTGGAAAGAAACAAGCCTGCAGCACAGCCTACATCCCCCATGATGCCCTGGGGGAAGGGCCACGTAGAGCCTACATCTCCCATGATGCCCTGGGGGGAAGGGCCGTAGAGCCTACATCCCCCATGATGCCCTGGGGGGAAGAGCCACGTAGAGCCTACATCCCCCATGATGCCCTGGGGGGAAGGGCCGTAGAGCCTACATCCCCCATGATGCCCTGGGGGGAAGGGCCACGTAGAGCCTACATCCCCCATGATGCCCTGGGGGAAGGGCCACGTAGAGCCTACATCCCCCATCCGACGAAGTGGGTATTAGCCCACGAAAGCTCATGCTTCAAAACTTTATAGTTAGTCTTTAAGGTGCCACAGGACTTTGTTAACTCTACATCCCCCATGATGCCCTGGGGGGAAGGGCCGTAGACCCTACATCCCCCCATGATACAATTGCGCCGGGACAACTCCCGTGATGCTGCGAGGCCTACATGCTGGTTGCTGATTGGCCTGGTGCTCCCGGAAGTGTCTGAGCCTGGTGGGCGGGCTGCGGCGGAGTCAGCGGCAGCGCTCTGCGGTGACCATGGTGAGGTGGGGGGGGGGGTGGTCCCTTCAGCCCCTTGGGGGAGGAAATAGGTGTGGGCCGGTTTCCCTTCAGCCCGGCGGTAGGCGCGTGCGCGGGGGACGTGGACGTGAAGGGGTTAATTCCCCCTGACAGCTTGGGGGTGTGTGGACGTGAAGGGGTTAATTCCCCCTGACAGCTTGGGGGTGTGTGGACGTGAAGGGGTTAATTCCCCCTGGTCAGCTGGGGGAAGGTGGCATGAAGGGGTTAATTCCCCCTGGTCAGCTGGGGGAAGGTGGCATGAAGGGGTTAATTCCCCCTTGGGGCTTTCCCCATTGCTAGGCGGTGCTGTGCGGCTGGCCGAGATAAACCCCAGGGCCTGGGCGCTGGAGGTCCCAGAGGCTCCCACATGTGGGGTTAACCCAAGTGTCCAGGCCAGGTTCCAGCCCTGTTAATGACCTTCTGTTTCCCCACCATGGAGCCAATCCCCGGCCCCCTCACCCAGTTGCTCCTGGTTGAGGGATGCCCCCCTTCACTTGTCTTTAAAAGCATAGTTTAGTCAGGCAGAATGGCACCAGCTGCCTTTCAGATGAGGATCAGCACCTTAGAAGTCTGGTAGGTGAACATGTTGGTGCTTGAATCCTATGATTATATTGGCCTCACACTGAAGTTGTGTTAATGTTGTGTTGAGGTGAGGCATTTGAGCATTCATGAAATGCTAGGTGTTAAGATTATCAAATAAATTGAATTTGGGAGTTGATTGGGCAGCCAGGTTGTAATTATGGGAATTAGAATTTGGCCAGGATAGGCAAGTTAACATCCCTGCTCTTTCAGAAAGAGAATTGGGCTCATTAATAATCTCAGGTGCTCAGGACCTTGGTTTTCCATATCATTTTAAAAAAAAAAGACCCCACCCGGTAGTACAGTGCCTCTTAACACCCTTTTGGATCAAAGTCAGTGCTGACTGCAGTGAATCACCACCAACACTTCAGACAGCTTCCTGGGTTTTCCTAGAAGAGTCCCAGTGGTTCTCAAACTTTGCTATTTGGCACCCCCTTTTTGCTCTGCCACGTCCTATCGCAGCCTGGGGTATGTCCGCCGAATTGGATGCTTAGGCTTTCGGCGGCATTTTGGCAGACTCAGAGAGGAACGCTGCGTGTCCACCTAATTCAGTTAGTGTCATAATCCACTAACCTATAGGATAAGAGTACCCATACATTTCTTAGGGTTCAGATTAAGATAAGATTTGGGTATAGTAGGTTGAGCCTGAATTGCATAGCGTCAGGATCCTATAAAATACCTTGTAAGGATATCATAAGGGGGTTTTAGCTCTTTCCTTTCTTTGTCCCCCTATATTCTATAAACTTTCCTTTTATCTAGCTGTCTGTCTGTCTTCTATCACACTTTCAGCTCAGCTTGTGTAGTGTAGTATAACTACACAACGTTCTTAACTATTGGCGAAGCCAGCACCGTCGTGTTATTTGGCATGCTAGGAGTAAGGCTGGTCCTTCACCTCCTATTACCAGGTCCTCCGGGAAGGGTGTGAGTATGTTAGGTTAAGGTACTTATAATAGGAATGTTACCACGAGGAGTTTTGGAATTCTTTTACTGTTTTGCAGTCATAAATTTCATAGCATTTATTCTTTTGTTAATCTCAATAAAGTTTTTATCAGTTTGGTATTGTCCTCAATGTAAGTGTTTTTACCAAGCACCCCAGGAGTGATATAGAATTCTGAGTTCTCAGACCTTGTAGTCTGAATTGGACAAGAACCTATAATAAATTTGCTCAGATGCTATCAGTTGCGAGTCATAACAACTAACCCATACAATTCAGGTCAACATTATGGACCAAGTCCCTACTATACTGGGTCCCTACTACTTGTATTTTAAATATCATTGTGCTATTTATACGGACTAATTCAGTTGGAGGATCCGAATTGTTTTGACTTTTTACTCTCTTATATTCCAGGCCACAGCAATGGACCAACTGGTTGGATTTGGCTTGGTAGCCTTTAGCCTCCTCCTTTTTGTTTACTACACCATCTGGATTATTATACTGGTACGGATCCCCGCACATATTCTGGTTATTGCCGTCTCAATGGCTTCATTGTTGTGTGTGTGTGTTTAGACTTCCTTTAGAGGTGTTACTCTGGGTATGTGCAAGCTGAAAAGCAATTACAGTGAAACCTCGATTTAACGGACTAATTCGGGCGAGGGGGTGTCCGTTAAAGCCGAAAGTCTGCAGGGAGCCGGGCGGGAGCTGTCAGCCCGCCCGCCCGGCTCCCCTCTGGAGGGAGCCGGGCAGCCGGGTTGACAGCTCCCGCCCGGCTCCCCGGGGCGGGAGCCGGCAGCCCCCAATAACGGATTTCGGATGCATCGGGAAATTTTGTCCGTTGCATCCGAAGTCCGTTAAATCGAGGGTTTACTGTACTAAAAACTCCTTGCTCAGTCTGACATTTAAAACCTAGATCATTTGAACCTTCACCCAAAGGTCAACCACAAGGGATAACTGTAGGGTTGTCCATAGCAGTGTGCCTTGTTGGGTAAGTGCATTGGTTTGGATAAAGCAAGAACGGCAATGTTCCACACATTTGAACCTTCACCCAAAACTCAACCCCAAAATAGTTCTGGGGTTTTCAAAAAAGAGTTGTTCTCCCATTATTTTTCACTTCCATGCCCCATCTGTTTCCTGGTTCGTGTGGGAAGAGGCAGAACTGAAATACGAGAGTCCATTCATGTGGGATCTCCAGCCCACATGGAAGCAGGAAGTATAGGAAATCATACAAGGAAGCATCTTTTTGAGCTTTCCAGGCCAGCTTTTCAGACTCAAGAAGTTTGTTAAAGCTTTGGATTGGCATCTATCTCCCTGGCAGCTTCCAGTCCAAGCTCTGAACATTTTTGGGTCCCCCCCTGAATTCAAAGGTTTATTGTTCTGCTGTTACCCTGTATTGTTTGTATGCTCTCCGAACATTAGAGTGCTGTATTAGGGATGTAAATATGGGTGTTAAAAGTTAATTGGTTAAATTATTAAAATTACATTATTTAACCGGTTAACCATTAGCCCAGGTAGCTCCAGCGGGCATGGCCTAGCTGGGGCTGGCTGGCCCCAGGGCTGCTGAGGTTAATGATTTAGATTGGTTAACTGGTAAGCCTAATGTTACCAGTTAATTGGTTACCTTTTACATCCCTATGCTGTATAAGGGTTATTGGGTAGCAATGAGCATAGGCGCAAAGTGTTCTGCAGCGTTTAATTAAGCTGCAACCCCTCTGTGAAGTGGGGTAAACAGGACTGTGACTGCCCCAGGAGGCTCTCCACTTCCCTCTCTTGGGATGAGTGGTTTGTTCAGTCCCAGGCAGTGAGGGAATCCTCATTAGAACCCCTGAGTGTTTTGCTCCTATGCTTAAGCTACTAGACAGCAGCACTTCTGACATCCCCAGTGTCATATGCTTACTACAGTACCATGGATATATTGCACTTGTTCAGCTGCCCTTTGCTTATTGCATTCTCTGTCTACAGCTGTAGCTAAAGTACCTATTGCATGTGCGTCTAGGTTAGTGAACAGGCATGCTCTCTCGTTACTTGGGGCTAGTTTTCAAGCCTAAGGTTAATTGTAGCACTTGAGGTTAACTGTCCTGGCATTGCAACCGGGTGCTGGAGAGTTGTCTTTGTATTGCTCAACTTAGTGGTGCCCTTCACTTTTGTTTCCTGCAGCCCTTCATTGACAGCGATCACGGGATTCATAAATTCTTCTTGCCCAGGGAGTATTCGGTTACCATTCCTTTGATCGCGGGGCTCCTTCTGGTGCTGTTCGTAGGTGAGTCACGCTTCTGTCTTATTTTGATCTCTTTCAAAGCTGGTCACTAATGTTTCATCTGATTCCTGCCGGTATCTAAGGCTCATGTGGTGTGAGCTTCCTCACAGCAGTGTCCTGTCTATGACTGTGATTCCACCAGCGTAAGCTTCTGCACAGTGGAATTGCCTCTCTCTCCTTCTTTGATGAGGTTCTATTTCTCATAGCAGTGTGTTTAAAAAGCCATAGCAGCTGGGGGGGGGGGGGTTATGTTTTACTCAGTCTCTCTCTCTCTCTCTCTCTTTCCTGTGCTAGGAGTTTTTGTAGTGATTGTGATGTGGAAGAACAGAAAACCTGCAAAGAAATCAGACTGAAGACAGCAGGATGGGAGAGGCAGGGAGAAGGTGCCTGGCCTGGAGCATCTCAACAAGGACAAGATTTCCACCTGCAGAAACAAGAGAACACTCCTCTCTAAGACTCTGTCACATGCTTGAGTGGAGGTTGCATTTTGCTGCGCCCCCTTTCCATGATCCCTACCCTGAGACTTGTATCCAGCGATAGTTTACAATTTACTGCCCAAAGGGAAGTGAAACTGACCCACAGGACTCCTCTAGCGCGGGACCAGAACACCAACCCTACTGAACCTGTACCTAGATTAGAGATAATCCTGGCAGGCTGATGGCTTTGGACTCACAGTCCTTGCACTGTGTATCCTGTACTAAGGTGATGCAGTTCTGGCACCAGGCAGTGCTAGTGAGCAAAGGGCTCAAACTTGAATGACTTTCCTGCTCTCTGCCGCAGACACCTCCTTTACTTGGATTGTTTCTTTCATTTTTTAACTGTTTACTTTCACTTTTTTTGTATAGTGGATCCAATATGTGAAAAAACAAGATCCTGGATAAAAAGTTCTCCTCTCTAAGGTTCAGAGGGCAGGTCGGGAAGAGATTCCCCCTCCCCACTTATGTGACCAGAGGAGTTGTGAACCTCAGCATCTTGTACGAATAGTGTTACTGCCGAGGGGTCACATTCCACCCCAATCCACCTGCGACTGTGCACACACAGGCTGTCTGTTCTGTCTTAGTCACGGAGAGGTGGCCTCTCCACCATGCATTGCATGCGACAGAGAAGCCCAGGCTTTAGAGCCTCCTTCACGGCCCACTCTGCAGAGGAGGTCGTGAAGAGGTGAGGTCCTCTGCTGTTTTCCATGCTGTTGTTATCCGCAGGGAGCGTGCATTGAATGGGGATGGAGAAGAAAGTCCTGCTCTGCTGAACAACTGAGGAAGAAGGGGAGAGGGGCTCAGATACTGTCCCGATAAATGTGGTATTAATACTGGGCTCTGCTTTATACTCGTGAACTATGCATGTTCCAGCTTGGCATAGGACTGAGAGGGGGAAGAGCACGCAAGCTGCCTGGAGCCATGCTCTTTCTGAGCCAGGCAGGGCTGAAGCAGCAGGTGTTTTCACGCCTTAGCACGCTGACTTGCTTTAAACCCTGTTGGTAGAGTCCTGGCAGCTCTGTTGGAATGTGGAGTCTCAATAAATATTATGCAGTATTTCTGTCCGTGTTCTTCCACTGCCCCAGAGGACAGATACAGGGGGGGGGGACGTGTCACCAGATCAATGACTCGGAAAATACAGCCTGCATGTAACCATGGGAGCACTATGCAGCCTCTGGAAAGCCCTGCTGGGCTGTGACCGATTCTTGCTCCTGTTCTTGTTCTGCTGGTGCTATGGAGTCCTGTATTATACCATGATCTGCATGCTAGAGACCTGGGTACGTGACATGGAGACCCCTCTGGAGCAGGGTGATCAGGCCTGATGCCAAGGAGCAGCATGTTGGTAATAGGGATGAGGGGACAGATTTGTAGTTTCTCTAGGATGAATCATGGGTTGGTCAGTTGAAGGGCAGAGATACCAAAGCCAAGGCTCACATTCAGGGCTTTAAATGCTTCAGGGCATCTCTGATCTTTCTGACCAATCTGCGAACGCTCTTGAGACGTCCGCACTGGAACGCCCTCAAAGCTGGGTTCTTGTTCCAGCAGCAGGGGTAAGAACTGCCGGGGGCCATTTCCTCTGCCTATGAGGGGCCTGTTGCCAGGAGCAGATGCTAGCGCAACTCTGGGGAGCCTTTCTGCAGCCTCACGCCAGAGCCTGTCAATTAAGCAGACCTGGTAACAGCATCTTATGAGACAAATGGTAAAATAACAGAGTGGGGCCCAGGGCACAAAACTCCAAGGAGAACATCGGCCAGTTGCCAAACCCAAAGGGTTATGAACCAACTCGCTAACTGGCCTTAGACAGTGAAGGCCTGGTTTGCATCTACTGCTGTGACTCTTGTACACACGGAGGGGACTCTTAGATACAATGTGAAAGTTACCTGGGGTATAACAATGATTTTTCATGGCTACCCTTTACCTGCTCCCCAGTGGACAGGGTCAGTGCACCGGGGCTGGCCATGTGCTCCGTGCTGAAGGCTTTAGACTGTTCAGGTTTGTTAGAAGATCGCTCCTCGCGCCCTGTGCATCAGCCCCTCTGCTCTTTCATCTCTTTCCTTCTGCCCCGCTTGCAGCTGCCACTCTGGACCTTTCCCACTGTGGTTGGGCTATAGGGTGAGACCCGGGAGATTCCAGCCAGGACATTTCTATTTAGAGCCCTCAGGCACAGACCCCGTCGCTGTGCTGTGTACCCACTCTGCTGCCAATGCCCTCCCTGCAGCGGGCCAGGCTGTGCTGAATGAGCCCTGGGTCAGAGGGGGTGGGGGTTGGGCTAGTACTAAATCCCTCCATTTTCTTTCTACACCACCTATTGCTCCAGCTCTCTTGCTTCCCTCTCCAGCTGCACTTCAGGCTGCTTTCCTCAGCCCTTGGAAATACAAAAAACAGCAGCTCCCAGGAGTAGGAGATCACTCCACCCCTGGGCACTCTGGGGAAAAAAGGAAGCAAAAGCCTCATCTCTTAGCAACTCCAGGCACCTTTCCTAGCCTGCCAGCCCCGGAGCTGCTGCCTCCAGCTTCCACTCCCGGTATCTTCTAACTCCAGCTACCCTAGGATGCTGTTGGAATAATCCCAGGGATTCTGCTTGCGTCACTGGAACAAACCCACAGAGTCTCTGCTAAGCATTTTCACGGGAGAGGCTGACAGATAAGGGCAAGTATGAACCCAGTGTGGAATCGGGGGAGAGAGAGAGGAGAGAGAGAACCCCGTGTGGAATCTGAACTGTGTGTGTGTCAGGATGGCCTGTCTGGCAAGAGAATGGTTCAGCTGTCCAATGGGTCTGGTGAGGAGGGGGAGGGACTGTGGGAGGCAGCCTGTCCTGGTGGAATGAGCGCAGAGCTCAGAGCCAGGCCCAACTTAGTGTGAAATGTATCCGATGACGGGGATTCCCTGCTCTTCTCCCAGGGGCCTGCTGCCTTCTGCTCCCCCTGGAGTGTTTCTGCCAGCGCTTCCCGGGCTTACTCTGGCGCAACGTGTTTAAAAGAGAAGCCGCTGTCTCTCTCCAAAAGGGAAGGCTGTTTTTACCTCCTGAGATGGTCTAGAAGCTGCAGGGACAAAGTTAGGCGTAATATCCATTAATTTTGATTCCATTCTCCTCCAGTTTATCAGTCACAATCTGAGCAAAGACCTCGGTTGGTGGCAGGAGAATGTTTTGGTTGGATTAAGCCAGTCTTTGTACCTGTCCCAGTCAGTGTTTATTGTTCTAAGTGACTGTCAAATGTGGGTGACCTTTCACCCAGTGTCTGCCAGTTGAGCTCACAATTGAGGGAGCCTGTTAGACCCCAATTATTACAACACCTCCTGCAGTGGCACCCTCAAAGTCCCGGGCCAGGGGTAGAACGTCCCTGGCTCACTCCCGGAGAGATGCCAACAAGAGAAGCCACCCCGGCCTCTTCCTCCTAAAGGCCAAAGGGAAATGAGGGAAACTTGACCAGTAAACCGGGGAAGCTGGGAGGAAAACCCCAAAGGGGACAGGGTGGTTGCGGAACCTGCACTTGCTTCAAGGGTGAAGGCAGGAGGACAGTGGGAGCTTCTCCCATGAGAGTTAGGGGACAGGCCTCCCCTGACAGCCTCTCAGGGGATGGCCAGGAGTGAATCCCAGGAATGGTAAGTACCATCCAGGAGTGAGGCCTCAAGTCCTTGCCCTGCCCCACCCTAGAGTCCCCAGGCCCTAGGGCCCAGGCCTCAGCTAAGCTGTGGTTTTGCCTGGATTCCTGGCTCCTTGCCACACACAGGAAGACAGGGGCTGTCACTGAAATGTGCTGACCCAGCTGGGCTGAGGCAGCTGCCCGGCTGGCTCCCACAGTGAACTTTTTGTGGTGCCGGCCATCCGGGCCTTGTCTCCTCTCAGCTTGTTTCCCACGCTTTGGAGCTGAACTGCGGTGACGGCGGAGGGAGGTCACGGTGTCCTGGTGTACGTCACATAGCTCTGCCCTGAGTCAACAGCTCCTCGGTGGCCAGCGTCCCTCCCTCCACAATGTGTCTCACTGGAGGGTAAGAGGGAGGAATGCACCCGACACCCGCTTCACCCCAACGTATGAGGGGCCAGAGCCCTGGGAGCTGGAGCCTGGCCCCTGCTGCTGCAGATGCTATTCTCGTTCATACCGTACAAACGTATCCAGCAGTTTGGAAGGAAGGGACTATAGGGTGAATACGGGGTGTGTGCTGCTTGAGGGGTGCTGCCTGCGCTTGTTGGCAGGATCCGGCAGGGTAGGGCACAGTCCCTCCCCTGGACTTGGGTCTCCTACATGTGGCTAGAGTCCCTCCTGCCTCCCCCGGATCTGGAAAGGGCTGTTGTGGGGAATCAGAGCTGCGAGTGGGGATCTGGCTGCTATTCTCCACTGGATGACTTCGGGCAAGTCACTTCCCCGTTCTGGGCTTCAGGTCCCCCCAGCGCTGAGGTGTGAAATGGTTTCTTGCTCCTTGGCTGGATGTGCCATGCAGGCAAGAGGGGGTGTCTGAAGGTCTCCCCCCTCCGCCCCCCCCCCGGTGTGAGGCGAGGACAGAGTTCCACCTCCATCCTGACCCTCCTGGTTGCTTTATTCTGTCCCCCACCAATCGCTGCTGAAGCTCCTTGCTTCAGAGAGCTCTGGCCCAGGGCAGAGGCCTCAGTGGGATTCTGGGCCTGATTTTCAGAGATGCTGAGCAGAGATTTTCAGAGATGCTGGGTTCCCCAATGGCTGTGGGAACTCGGGGTTCTCAGTACTTCTGAACCTCAGGGCAATTTGTTTTGAAAGCTGGGCCAGGACTGAGCCTGCAAAGGCTGGTCCATATACACCCCTCAATCCACAGCAGATCTCCCATCAATAACAATACAAGCAAGCAGGAGGGGAGAGGATATGGCCCTAATGTGTCACTAAACTTCTCCCTAGTAAAGTTACTGGGTGCATCTGCTGTCATTCAGTGGGAGAACAAAACAAAAATCCTCTTGGGTGCTGCAGCCTGCCCACGGATCAGCTGCCCTTAACCTGAGTTGCTCACATGCTTGCAGCGGTCATGCACCATGCAACTGGTCACCCATGTTGTATGAAAATCTGGCTCTGACGGTGTTGTAATTAGATTTACCCTTTACGGCTGCATTTCCTAGAGCTCCGGTCCCTGGCTGGCTGCAGACTCAGGCAGACAGAACTGTGTCCGCTAGACGCCCATCACCGTTGGAAGATTTTCTTTGTAGCCATGAGGGCTCAAGACGACCGTGTTTCTTCACTGAAAACTTGCGTGGGCGGCCCCTAAATCCCAGATCAATTCCTTGTGTGGGCAGGTGCAGAGCTCAGGGCCTGAAGGCTTCTGGTCTAATGCTCTGAGCGCAGAACTCCATCTCCTGTGTTCAAAGCAGGCCTCTGACAATGACTCCCCAGGGTGACCTTGGGCAAGTCACTTCCCCTGTTTTCTGCCTCAGTTTCCCTCAGATGGGGATGAAACCTGGGCTGGGGACAGGTGCTGAGGATGGTTGCACTTTTGCAGATCTTTAGCCCTGTATCCTCGGGCAGGGCCATGACCCGCCCCCGCAGGGGACCGGTGCCCACAGTCCACACCCTCCCCCTGCCCCCCGCCGCATTGCTGTCAATAGGGCCGGCCGCAGGTGGGCTGATCTCAGCCACTCCGCTCCGACCTGCCGCCGGCAGCCCTTGGGCAGCAGCCAAGGCTGCGGCAGGGGGTCCTGGCCCGCCAGAGCCCGGGGGGTGCGGAGGGGGCTAGGGAGCGATGCGGCAGCCCGAGGGCTCGGGGGGCAGGCGGCTCCGGGCTGGCGGGGGGGTCGCGGTTGCAGAGGCTGCCCGCAGAGGTAGGTGCTAACGCGGCTGCGAGGGGCCCTCCCCAGCCCGTCCCCGGAGCCAGGCCCGGGCCGCCCCCTACTCCGCGGCAGAGCCCAGCCGGGCGCCCCCCTTGCCCCGGACCCCGGCCGGCTGGATGCCGTGTGACACCCCCCCCCCCTCCCGGGGCTGGGAGGGGAGGGGACGGGCCGCTGCCCACCCTTCCCCCCAAACCGGCAGCAAGACGCCCCTGGCCTGGCCTCTCCTCCCCCAGCCGGTCAGCTGGGAGCTCTGCTACCGGGTCTGCCTTTCCCCTCCCTCCCCCGTGATTTCTTCAGAGCTCTGGGGCAGGGACCGGCTCTTTGTACAGTGCCTAGCCCCCCACCGCCCTGGTCTCTGCCCGCGTACCTGGGCACTACTGTAATGTAGATGAATCGCCATCACCCTCGTGGGAAAGCGGAATCTAAACTAGGACATTCTGAAACCCAAGGGCTTGTCTTCCGAGGGAAATTGGCCAGACGAAGGATTGTGGAATAAGCTGTTCTGCCCCGGCCGTTCCAGAATGACTCCGTGTGTGTCCATTCTGTGCTGGAATAAAAGTCTCTCCATTCTGGAATGAGGAGCGTGCTCACAAAGCACACGTGCCGTTCCAGAAGCCAGCGCGGGATTGCAGAATAGCGCCCACACGGAATAGCTCTGGTGCCCTCACCCAGAAGGCGCCCCTCAGGCCTCATCCTGAGAGGAGCTCCGGGGCTTCGTCAAGAAGAGGGTGCTGTCCGTCACAGTGATACGCTGAGGCCAGCAGCGGCTCTCGCGCTGTTTCCGTGAGAGCAGGCCCGGCCTAGAGCTCTATTTCCTCACATTTGCCTTCCTAAAATAGTCTCAGACCGTTGGCCGCGTTAGTGCCAAGGTCTCTGCTAGTCCGTGGATTCTGGCTTTCCGACCCCTGTGCTCCATTAGGTAAAGTCTCTCCATGTCTGTCTGTCTGGACCCACCCAGCACCTAACTCCCTTTGGGGTCACCCTTTTTGGTCCCACTTCACTGCTGAACTCTCCCGGCTGGCCAGTCAGAGCTCACTCAAGCCTATCTTCCTGCCGCTCCTCTGCCCCAAGCAGTGATCTGTATTTTACCTGGGTCCAGCTGTTGCTCCGCATGCTGATTCATACCCCCGGCAGTATGGCAGCGTAATCCCTCAGACTGTTTTTTCATGCTGCACTCCCCACTTCATGCATGCATGCTCCATCTTACTGTGCTTTGTCTGGTTGCTGCACTGACTGATCATTACATCCTGTGCTTTTGCTTTGCACAGACTGGTTCCCGCCGGTATGGATGGTGTGCCCCGTGGGCTAAGGACGTGGGTTCCTTGGTAGAGATCCGTTCTGCCAGCGGCATCAGCAGGTAGCATTCACTGAAGAGCGGAGGCCTGACATTCAGAGAGAAGCCATGGTGAGTCATGTATTTTACAGGTGTTCTCAAACGGATCTTCAGAGAGCTGATTGACCACACGCACTAGTGACTAAGAGATGGGGAGGCGGATCCATGGGATGGCAAATGGGAGGGAAGGGGCAACAATCTCTCAGGGTTGATAAGTGCAAAGTAATGCACGCTGGAAAACATCGTCCCCGCTGTTGGGTGTTTGAATGTAATAGCGAGTTGAGGTTGTCAGATGACAGGCTCGTATGGAATTTATTTAATCGAGATTCTCAATCTGAGACTGATACAGCTCTATACAGAATATGCAAGGAACAGATGCTTTGCCACCCCCGTGCAGACGGTGAAGAGAAAATAGTTTCGACCCTTCCTCTGTACTGGAGGAATGCAGACAGTGTTTGTTCCCAGATTAACACCCCAAACCTCTGCCCTTTTACAGTGTGCGAGACAAATAAACTCCTCGTTTGAAGGGGAAAATATTTTCTCATAATTATTTTTGCCATTTGTTCTGTTTTCCTCATGGCTAATGGAATTTCTTTGGTCATCCTCAGTTTACCTGACGAGCAAAAAGGAATCTCAAATCCAGTCATTATTACGAACAGCTGTGACCACTGACAGGACTTAAATGATTTAAAAACACCTTTCAGTGGTGCATGATTTCAGCCATTACAGAGCCCATCTGCCGTAACAAGTATCCTGTATCAATCGCCTAGTTTTGTTTATAACATCCTTCTGTAGAAACTTTTTAGTAGTTGGTGTCTCTTCCTGGGACATCTGGCCTATATGAATAAGACCAGGGTAAAGGATTATCCACATTTCATCATTGTGTTCATTGTCCCAGTGGATGGATCACTTGATGATTACCTGTCCCGATTATTCCCTCCGGAGCACCTGGCATTGGCCATTGCCGAAAGACGAGACACTGGGCTAGATCAACCATTGCTCTGACCCAGTGTGGCCATTTTTATGTTCTTTGCCCGGTAGAGTCAATTAAAGGATAAAGAACTTTTTAGTTTCAATATATCTCGGACAATAACTCTAGAGATACACAAAGTAAAAAGGCGTGGGGGTTGGCATATGAAAGAATGATGAGCGATTTACATACACAAATGAGAAAAAGTGACTATCTGCTAACACAACTATCTATACATAATGATGGGCTCTAATTAGCTGTTCCCGCTCAAGCTGCAAACTGATATCCTAGTTCCTGTGTGCGCAGCCAGGGAAAACCCCGTTAATCTACTGGACTAACTCAGACCCAGCCATGGGACTCGGGGTCTTGGGCAGTAGCCTTTCTTGGCTGCAGCCGTTTCCCCTACATACACGGGTTAAGTGCTCCTTCCAGGGCATCTGCAAGAGAGTGCTTGGCACCCCCATCCGTGTGTGATTGTCCCTGGATTTCAGCCCCCACTGGTGGCAGCCATTAGGGCCTTTCAGCAGAGCGATAACCCCCCCGGTGCCTGGGCTGTCTGGCTCTGAATCTTGCATGCACACTGCTCTTCTCTCTGCAGGGACCGGGTGTTTTGCTCTTTCACCAGGAGTTCAGGTGTTCTCTGGGGTGAAATCCTGGCCTGGTTGAAGTCCATGGGAGCTTTGGCATTGATGTCAGGGGTCTGGGATCTCACTCAAGGACCCGAAGGACTTTACTCACCTTCAGCCCCCTGGTCCTTGCCGTTGTTCCTCTCTGAACTCCCCCTGCTTCGCCAGTCATATCTGCCCTCTCGATAGTTTCTGTATAGGCTCCTCTTCTTCCTCCCTCCAAACCTCTTCACGCTCAGGTCCCCTGCCCCTCACTGTCTGCTGGGAACAGGTTGGTTCTTCTCTGCTCAGGGGCTCCTGGGCTTCCCGTCTGCGGGTGGAGCCCTGCTCTCTCTCCTGACTCCCCGGCGGTGCCTTGTCCCCCGCAGACCGACGCCCCGGAGAGCACAACCCCCCGGAGGTCTCTCACGCTGAAGCGCAGGTTCCTCTGGAAGCTCCGCCAGAAGTGGAAGCTCCTGGGCTTCTTTGAGATCGACGGGGAGCATGAGTTTTATGGCCTGACCTGCATGCTGAAGGTGGGGCTCAGGGCCGCCATCCAAGAGGCCATTGACAACCCGCCTGCGGTGAGTACCTCCCGGGACGGGCTCATTCGCCTCCCCAGCTGCCTGGCCAGGACGAGACTCCTACACGGTCTCCCCGAGAACTAGGCTGTGCTCCCGTTTCGGAGAACGCTGACGAACTGACGTGGCCGCCCCAGCCGAACTGGTGGCTCAAATGCACGGCCTGGCTAGCAGCCCTGCACCGCTCTGCAAAGGGGATCGGAGCAAACCCCTGCCTGACAAGGACAAACGGGCCCCTCCCCTGCTGGAGGGAGATCAGGCTCCCGCCCTTTGCCCTCAGGGATGGGGGTAGCTAGTCATCGGTGTCATGTGCACACCAGGGGCTGACCCCCATCCCAGCCCCTGCAGCGTTCCCGTGGCCCCCCAGGGTCATTGGGCGGCGTGACCCAGCCTCGTGGTGGAACTCCGGTAACTCCCCTGCATGTTCAGACCGGTGGGACTGAGGTGGGACCCTACAGGGAGGCTAACAGGGTGAGCACAGCTGCCCAGAGAGAGCCAGATAACACTAGGCCTTTAGTGAATAATAATGAGAAACCTGCTAGACCAGGGGCTACAAGAAGCGTTGCCCTTAGCACACAGAGAAGTCTGTGCCGGGGGTGAGATCCTGCAATGATGGGATCCAAAGGAGCAGGAGGTGTGTAGATGGGGGTGGCCTGAGCTCCCGTGGCAGGATGGTGACACAGCTGGCTAGCGGGGGGGGAAGGGGTTCAAAAAGACAGGAGGACCCTGTCCCACGTCAGTTCCCTCCGCAGCAGTGGGGCAGAGCAGGGAGAGATGGGGCAAGCCAGGGGCACAGGTGAGCCCCACGGCCGGTGTAGTCCCTCTAATTGCCATGTTTGCTGCAGTCCCCACACTCCCGGGTGGGCTGATTTCCCTTTCTGCTCCCTGCCCCCCCCCCCCGATGATTTGGGATTTGCTCTCCAGCTTTGTACGGGGGAGCACTGGGAAGGCCGGCGAAGCCGCGGACGTGAATGGGGAGACGTCCCCTTGCAGTGCACTCACTCTGTCTCTCTCTCTCCCTGCCAGGATGCCCTGAGTGAAGCAGACTGCAAGGCCGTGCTGAAGCAGGCCCATGAGGTAGGAACTCACCCCGGCACAGGCCCCGGCCAGAGGCTTTGGTACTCCAGGCCCGGTTCACTAACACGGGCCTGTTGCAGGATTCCTGAGCCACCCCTCCCCCCCACACTGTAGCCACACCCAACCCATCCAGCTATCCCCAGGTCAATCAGAGCTGCAGATAGCCAAGCACCCCTCTCCCCCTATACTTATACCTCCCACCCCACCTCCCTGCTGATCCACACCTTCACCTATGCAGAGGCACCTCCCTACATCCTCCACCAGTCACCTGGAGCCCTGGCTGCGTTCTGTAGCTCTGAGAGGGGACCGAGACACTGTTGCCATTCCCCGCTCCCTGCCCGCCCAGTGGGCCAGCAGGTCGCAGTCGTTCCCCTGCCTCTCCAGGTGACTGGGGGAGGTGGGGTGAAAGCACTTAGCAGCCTGGTCTGTGGGCCAGGTAGCACGGTGCAGTGGAACCTGGTCTCACCTCTTGCTCCTCCCGGGTGGCTGCAGGGCTTTGAGATGCGTACGTACGGTGGCCCGGCCTTCGCGCACTTCAGGCACTCGCTGGGCATATCGGAGAAGGAATACCAGCTGTCCCTGTCCTCCCAGAGCTCCTACCTGCAGTTCATCAGCAACTCCAGGAGCAAGGCCGACTTCTTCCTGACGTGAGTCTTCCCACGGGTGCAGCAAGAGGCCTGCACTCTCCGAGCTCAGTAATCTAGCTCAGAGGTTTTCAGCCTTTTTATCATTTGCGGACCCCTAAAAAATGTTGAATGGAGGTGCAGCCCCTTTGGAAACGTTAGACACAGTCTGTAGCCCTCCCCCCCAGATTGAAAACCACTGCTCTAGGTGATCAGTGAGAGCCAATTTAACCCGAGGTACTCCTGCCTAAATCCCACGGAAACCACAGGGACACAGGTGAATGTCTGAAGGCAGAATTTGGCCTCAGATCTGTTAGTACTGTGCCTTCCAGAACTGACTGCTTGTGAACTACAATCAAGAAGATAATTTACTATTGACTAGAAAGATCAGAGCACCCAGCAGCTGACCCACATAACAACCAGCACCGAATACACCACCTCTGCTATAATGTACGGCAGCAGTTATCTGACTGTGGGTCACGATCCCATTTTAATGGGGTCATTAAGGCTGGCGTTAGATTTGCTGGGGACTGAGGCCGAAGCATAAGGACTTCAGCCCTTAGTGGAGGGGCTCAGAGATACAGATCCCCTGCCTGAGGCGGAGGCCCTTAGAATTCATCTTTCTCCTCCAAGCCCCCCATCCAGGACTGGGGGCTTGGGCTTTGATCTCCCCAGACAGGGTGACGGGGCTCGGGGGGCTCAGGCTTCGGTCTTCCCCTCCTGGGATCATGTAGTAATTTTTATTATCAGAAGCGGGTCATGGCACAGTGAAGTTTGAGAGCCCTCGATATAGGAAATCGTAGGACCCCTCTGTGGCATGTACGACCCATTGATAGAACATGCAATGGGTGTATGATGCTCTGTGCACTTGGAGGGAGAGAGGATGGATCCGTCTTTTGTAAGACTTGCATAGGTACCCAGTATGTTAGGATGTGTAAGTATGTGTTGCATTTGGGCATGACCCAGTGGAGATATCAGACCATGGACAATGGGGGTAATTGCATGGGGAAGGGGAGGCTACCCATTTATTGGGTGGGAGACCATGCTTGTGTTTTGTCCCCTGCTCCAAGGTGGTTTCTGTGTGTGACTGGGAGGCTAGCGGTAGTTCTGGACAGCGTATGTCCGGGTGTGTTGTTTCTGTCCAGTCTCTGGGTATGGAACAGTGTGTGGGGATGGATGACGTATTTGGGGGTGCGATCAGAACCGTTAGTGTCTGATATTCACCTGCAAGGGGCAATTCCTCATAGCAACAATCAGGACGGCCTTTGTTGCTTCTGCTGCGCAGAGTCCTGGTGATGCTAAGAAGGGGGACGCGTTTGTCTTCATGACAAAAATCCGAATGTTCCGTTGTCGCTGCGGTGCGGGGAGGGGTGGGCACGCAGTGTGCAGCTATTACCTGTGTCCTACACGTGTGAGAGGTTGGGCGTTTGGGAACATATCCGGGGAGCTGGGTGTGTCCTGGAGCGGCACTGGGTCCGAGCAGGAGGCGAGGACGCTCGCTTTCCCCTATCCCCATTGACAGCCCTGAGGTAACTCTCAGCCTCCTCGTGCCGTAGGCACAACAAACGCTTCTTCCTGAAGACGCAGAGTAAGAGAGAGATCCGGTTCCTCCTCACCAACCTGCCCAAGTACATCCAGCACCTCGAGAGATACCCTCACTCCCTCCTCGTCAAGTTCCTGGGTAAGAACCACCTCTGACGTGCTAGGGGGAAAGACTGAGGCTCCTTAAACGCCAGGGAGAACAGTCCGGCCTGGGACAGTACCTAGCCAAGAGGAGATGCGGGAGGGGAGGGGGGGGCTGGCACATGGGAGACGTGGACTAGGACCTTCCGAGAGGAAGCCTCACCTCGCCTGTCCCCGGTGATTCTGCTTGAGCCAAGTCACTGTTCAGGGGAGCATGGACCAGAAGCCAAGGCTGCCCAGTGAGGACCTAACAGGCTTTTGCTGGGCTGGGTATGGGGCCAAACTGTGCTAGAGCCACTGGGCTCCAGCCTGAGGAGGGATCTCGTCTGCAGCAGGTGACTTTAAGCCCTGCTCTCAACCAGCCTGGCCTGTCTCCTCCTTGCGAGCCATACCTGGGTACAGCCTGTCTGGTTGCAACCCTGCTTAAGATTTTTGAACCCCAGGTACCCTGGACACAGTACTCAGCATCCTAGTGCGGATGTCAGAGGTGCTGTGGGCCAGACTGCCAATCCTGGTCTGTGTTCCCTGAGCTGTCCCCTTGTCTCCTCCCTTCCAGGGGTTCACAGCATCATCGTGGCTCGGGAGAAGAAGGTAGGTTCCATCTGCCTGTCCGAGTCTGTATCACGTGCCACCGGCCCTGTCTTTGACACAGCCAACTCCGTCTCTGGGCCGGTTTCCATCAAATCTCTCCTCTCTCCTCTAGAAATACTTCATCATCATGCAGAGCGTGTTCTACCCCGACGAGAGGATCCTTTCCCGGTGAGTTACAGGCTAGAGGGGTCACAGCTCAGGGACCAGGGGGATTTGTACAGTCATCTCCTCTCTGGAACAATGTTCTGCCTTTGGGGCTGGCTGCCTGCCTGCCCCTCTGCAAGGTGTGTGTCACCACTGCCCCCTAGGACTGACAGACCTGCTCCCAGGTGTATTGTTCTGTTGCTCTCTACTAGCTGCAGCTGCAAGTTTATAAACCCTGACATTGCACACGCCGCACTGATAAACCGGGAGCGATCTTGTTGCCCACTAGTGGCTGCAGACAGCAAGGAATATGAACTCACTAATGAGCATGAATAATTCATGGCGAAATTAATGAGCACTGAACCCTTTTCAATGTCCGCGGGCATGACCCCTTTGCCCTCTCAGACGGTGCAGCCCAAGGAGGGACTTTCCTCTCCCTTCCGACCCACGGCTGCGGTGGGCACTCTTGTATGTCATGCCTAGGGTGTGGGGCAGAAGGGGTTAAGTGAGGGTTCAACACGCCCTCCAGGAATCACCTGTCCTAATTGCCGCCTGCAGGTACGACATTAAAGGGTGTCAGGTGAATCGCTGGACGAAGCCCGCCCCTGAGGGCAGCCACGTCATCGTGGTGCTGAAGGATCTCAACTTCGAAGGGAAATTCATCCACCTGGGTGAGTATTTCCTCATCGCATAGGCCCCCCTCGGGAAGGCTGTGAGTTAATCCTAGGCCGTTGGGAGAACGAGTGAGAATGACCCAGCTCAGCGCTGGAGAAAGATGCAGGATCCATGTGTCTGGAGCCCTAAGGGCTCCATCCACCCAAAAGATCCGACATCCCCTCCCCCAGTCACCTTGCCCAAGTGCCCCAGAGCTGAGCTGAAGGCAGCCACGTCTAGGGAGACGCCGGTCTTCCAGTCTGCGTCCCTGTTCACCCCTGGCCCGTTTGCGGTGTGAGCTGGTTTGATCACATGGATGCCGACTCGCTGGGAAGTGGATGGAGCCTCCTGTCGGAACGACCATACCCCGCCCCTTGGACCCTGGCTGTTTAGCTCAAGCTGTAGAGATTCCCAGGTGTAAGGCTGGGGTTCCTGGTTGAATCCCCGGGTGTCAGACAGGATGGCAGATGTCCTGCTAGCCCAGGATGATGGGGTAATTGTTCGGGCACTAGTAGCACCACAGGGGCACCGTGACTTGGAGGCAGGCTCTGAAGACACTTTAGATGTTAGGCACTAGCCGTCATGGTCCTACTGACAAGTCAGACACCGGGCTAAAGGAAGGGGTGTTGTACTAGGACTAGCAACAGGGGAAAGTGGCTTGAATGCTTGCAATTTAGGGTAAGCCAATAGTGGTTTGGATGCGGGCCTGTGGGGTGGGGGTAGTTCAGGAGAGGGTCAGGGCTCTTCTGCCTGGTGTCTCTCCAGCCCAGTTTCTGCCGGAGGCAGGTTTCCAGGCCAGGAGCAGCTAGCGGCGTGTCTCCTTGGAACCCCTCTGCCCACGCTCCCAAGCTCCGTTGCTTCTCCACAGCTTCTGCCCAGACCTGACCCTGGTTCCACATGTGGTTCCCTGGCTCCAGCCCCAGCTGGTTCTGCCCACGATTCCCCGACACCTTCCCCTGCATTCAGCCTCCCTCTGCTCTCTCTTGCAGGCCAGCAGCGCGCCTGGCTCCTACGCCAGGTGCAGCTGGACACCGAGTTCCTGAAGGAGCTGAACGTGCTGGATTACAGCCTGCTGGTGGCGTTTCAGGCCCTGCATGCAGATGAAAAGGGCCAGAACCAGTCCTTCGCGGACATCATCTTCAGGATCACCAGGTGAGTGATCGGCCTCCCGCAGAGAACCCTCAGCCCCTTTTGCAGCCAGCCCCCTGCTTCTCCTGCAGCTCTGGCTGATTGGGGCAAGCAGCAGACATGACCCGCTCTGCCCCCAGCTCCCACGCTGCTTGGGGTGAGCCCTGCAGTGTGTCTGAAGCCCAGCGTCTCCCGGGGGGCAGAGAACCCCACAGGAACGTAGTTGGACTCGGCGTCGCAGGCCCTGATGCTCAGTCACAGCATTCCTCCTTTGTGGGCACACTGGAGGACAAGGCAAAGGGGATGTCTAAGTCCCTGGTGTCAGTCCCAGCAGCCTCAGAGCTGCTCTACCGGACACTCTCTTTCCCTCATGCTTAGGAGCTCTAGGAAGCAGAGAACAGCTGTAGTCTCTCTGGCCACGCCCTTCCCTTCTCTGCCCCGCTCCGGCACCTGGGGCTGGAAGCAGCCTAGCATAGAGCCCTTACCCTAGCTGCGTGCTGCCTGCTCCTCTGGGGCCTTTCCCCTGCCAAGCCCACAGTCCATGACTGCAGGTGACCGAACCTCAGGAGTCTGTGAGCCTCCAAGGAACCAGGTCAGTGGGGAAGCTGCAGACCAGCTGCCGGATCCTATCGCTTTGATCTGCGGTGTCCCCAAGATCTGTCCTGGCCTCTCCCTGCTCCAGGTCCTTGAGCAACCCCGAGAGCTCCCTGCTCCCCTCGGCGTCGGGGATCGTGGAGGAAGACTCTGACATTCTGGTGTCTGAGGTGGCAGGAGAAGTCGACTTCTACCGACTGCGGGAGCTGAACTCGGGGGTGCAGGACATGAGCGCCAAGTCGTACAGTGATCTGGCCCAAATCCTGGCCCAGAACCGACGCTTGCTGCCCAGATGCAAGAGCCCGCTGCACTTGCTAGATGGCCCGGAGCTCCGCTACTTCATGGGCATCATCGACCTGTTCACCGTCTACAGTTTCCGCAAGAAGCTCGAGCACCTGTGGAAATGCATCCGGTACCGGGGAAAGACCTTCTCCACCGTCAGCCCCTCGGATTACGCCAGGCGCCTCCGCCAGTGGGTGGAATCTCACACGGTATGAGTGGCTGACACGGATGGCAGCTTCCCAGACAGCCCCACTCCCATGCTGGGAGAGCTACAAGCCCACAGTGCCACAAGCTGCCTGCTGCCGATCGCTTGCACCACCAGGGGGCAGCCTCGAGGCAGCGTCATCGCTGTCACGGAAGGAACATTCTCAGCACCTGAGAGCAGGTTTATGGCTTCAGAACTGAAGAGTCGGAGGGGCCGTGATCATGCGGCAGCAGCTGTCCTGCAGCGTGCGGTGGGGATGGGGTTCAGTGGAGGTGCCGCGAGTGTCCAAGGAACCCAGTAAATGGGGAATCTGTGAACCAGCTGGCAGTTTGCATTGCTCCGGCGTGGGGTGTGTCTGGGTGTGCCGGGTTGGATCACAGAAACCCCCTTGAGCCGGCCACCTGATGTGCTGGGACGACCTCTGAGCCCAGTTTTCCCTGCCAGCTTGGGACTTCAGTACCTTGCCTGGTTGTGCCAGACACACTAGCCTGCTACAGACACAGACCCAGGTCTGAACCACATCCCCCAAAAGCTGCAGGCTTCACTGAAAACAGCTTAAGTAGTGCTCCTGTCTCAACATACCCAGTTCCCAATGGGATCCAAATCCCAAATAAATCTGTTTTACTCTGTATAAAGTTTATACAGGGTAAACTCATAAATTGTTCGCCCTCGATGACACTGATAGAGAGATATGCACAGCTGTTTGCCCCCAACCTCCCCAGGAATTAATACTCGCTCTGGGTTAATTAATAAGTAAAAAGTGATTTTATTAAATATAAAAAGTAGGATTTAAGTGCTTCCAAGTAATGACAGACAGAACAAGGTCAGTTACCAAGCAAAATAAAACAAAAACACGCAAGTCTAAGCCTACTACATTAAGAATCTAAATGCAGATAAAGCTCACCCTCAGAGATGTTCCAATAAGTTTCTTTTACAGACTAGACATCCTCCTAATCTGGATCCAGCAGCCACTCGCACCCCTGTAGTTACTGTCCTTTGTTCCAGTTTCTTTCCGGCTATCTCTTGAGCCAGCTGAAGACAAAATGGAGGGGTTTCCAGGGGCTTATATAGTTTCTTTCTTGTGGGTGGAAGCCCCCTGTGTAGAATCACAGCTAGAAGATGGAGTTTTGGAGTCACATGGGTAAGTCACATGTCCATGCATGACTCAGTTCTTTACAAGCAGACGCCATTGCCCACATGTTAGCTGGAATGTTCCCAGGAAAGCTCAGATGTGGATTGGCATCTCTCAAGGTCTATTGTTAGTCAAATACTCCCAATTACTTGAATAACCCCTTCGCACTATGTTGACCAAATCTGCCTTCAATGCTTTCTACAGCAAACACTTTAAATGCAAGCATAGAGCCAACACTTCCTGACTATCTCCAAAGCCGGGCTGTGGGTGATTACTGTACTTAGCTAGAGAGAATGGCCCAGGATAGAGGACTCTGGAGATCTGTGGTTGGCTGCCCATACCCCGACTGGGGTGACGGGCTGTGGGTGATTAAGAGCTGGGTATCACAGCAAAGCTGGGCACTGCCTGTGTTCTCTTGTCTGGGCGTAGGGAAGTCAGGAGGCTGTCTAGCCAGACCACTGCCCTCCGCCAGGGAAGTTTGGGGCCCTGAGTGGGGACTCTCCGGCTCATCATCTTGTGAATCCCCCATTGAGTCAGTGCGGCTGTTGTGAGGGTCATGCATTAACCGGGGCGGGCTACTGGTTGTGTGTTGACATTCTGACTCCCGGTAGCCTCCCAGCGGGAGTCAGAAAGCCCATCCAGCAGCTGCTGAGCCTGGGGCTGGCAATGCTGATTGAGGGAAGAAACCACTGGGATTCCCAGTCTGCAGGGGAAAACATGGGGTTGTCTAAAAAAAAAAAACACACAAACTTTTGGCCTCAGAGCCCACCCAGAGACTTGTTGGGAGGGGTCAGTGAAAAGGAAAAGAATAAGTGTGATGGGGGGGGGGAATCCTTTATAAAAAACAGTTTTAAAGCAGGGATTCCTTCCTGCGCTCACCCAAGAGGATGCAGCTTCCTGGGCTTGTCCAGTAAGGAAATTCCGTATTTGGACATTGACACCTGACACAACGGCAAAAAAAAAAGTCCAAAGAGCAACTGCATGAAAAAGACAAGGTAGGGGAGGGGCAGCACAGTCTAGCACGGCGCTGAGAGTCAGGACTCTTGGGTGCTATCCCTGGCACTGACCTTGGGCGAAATCCCATCTTGCCGTGCCTCAGTTTCACCATCTACAGCCTGGGGATAAATATACTCATCTGCTTTACTGTGGGTGGGGTGAGACTTCATGAATGTCAGCAAAACACTTTCAGCTCCTGGGATTAAAGGCAGGACATAAGGGCTTGTCTACACACAGAAATTACATCACTTGAACGTGAATCACTTTACTTGCATTATGGGTAACACCTAGGAGTCCTCATGAACCAGGACCCCACTGGGCCGGGTGCTGTACAAACAGAATAAAAAGATGGTCCTTTCCCCAGAGAGCTTATCATTCTGATGCATCTTTATATTTGGACACACTTATCCCACATCTGGTTTGTAGCACCTTATAAGTGACATAATCTAGTTTGTAGCCCGTGGCACAAGCTAAACTGCTATAAACCAGGTTTAAACCAATATAAGCAGCACAAAGTTGCACCAGTTTAACCAAAGTGCTATCAAATCACACTTCTAGTTCTATATGTACAACGTTGTATAGAACAGGCCTGAGTGCAAAGTATTATCCTTTTCCTCCTAAGTGATTTTAGGCAATGGAAAGAGGATATGTGTGGGCATGGGGGTGCGGTTTGAGATCCTCATTTGATCTGATGCTGCATCATCTGGGTGTTAATTACTGCCGTCTCCCCTGTGTTTCCTGAACTGCTCTTCACATTGCAAATTCTGAAGGCAACTCAGAGAGGAAAAAAACAAAACAAAACAATCAGAGACTCTGTCGGCTCATAACTGCTCCGGGCTATTGCAGATGACTAAGCAAGGAGCCATGGCAAAGTTAAATCTTTCCCCATGATGTTCTGTCTAGAAAGAAAAAGGAACCTGAACTTCCTTTTAAGTGACGTTGTGGACTTTGAAATCTATTAAGAATCTCTTCCAGAGAATGACTGCCTTTCAAAAATGATTTAAATGAATTAAATTATCTGATTAGGGCTCAATCTTACCGTTTTACATGCCCCAAAATCCAGCGGGAGTCAGTGGGCCATCTTGTGGGACATCTCAGACAAGCTAGCAATAGGGAAGATGATCTTGAGGTTACAGCCCAAGACTAAACTGTGACAGATCTACTGCAAACTTTCCTATACATCTTGGGCAAACCATTTTGCCTCTCTGGGCCTCAGTTTTCCCAGCTGCAATATGGCAACAATAATAACTCACCAGCTTCACAGACACAGTGAGGCTAATGTCATTGGGTCAGTGGTGAATTTGGCCTAGGAATGTGTATGCAGCATTGTGAGGGCTTTGCATGGAAAGCCCTAGAGAAAAACAAGTTTTATTAGAAAGTGCACCAGGGTACAACTCTTCTGGTCCTGTGGGACCAGACTAGAGGACCTGACGGAGCTTTCCCACCTCTAATTCCAATGGGCCCAGAGCATTTTTAAACCCATTTTGACAGAGAAGTGTAATACTGTGATCTGGTTCCACAAGAGAACAATGAACTCCTGGCTTTTGGTCCCCTCTGGCTGTGCCTCTGGGCCACGCCAGGCTGAATGCTCCTCACATTCACAAATTCTTTCTCACCGGCTCCCAGTGACCCGGGCCGCACAGTCACACAGATAAGGGCTGACAGGGCTGCCCAAGCATTGCCCAAGTAGATGTTCATGTCTCCTCTCCCTCCCGTCCAACCCCTTGGCTGTTCAGCTGCTGCATGCGGATACTGGGTGTGACCCACTCTGAAATGGCCCCTACCTATGGCTAGGAAAATAGTGCCGGAGAAAACTATCCACAGATCTCCAACTATCCAATAAAGATCTCAAGCCCCCCGCTCATGTGTTTTCTTCTCTTTTGTGCGAACCAGGGAAAGGGATTTACGGGAGCAGCAGGATCTGGAGCTTCCATTGTGTGAGCGTGTCAGCCCAGCTAGTGGCTTCTGTGAGCTAAATCGAGTCAGACAGTATCACTAACCAACTTATGGGGAGTGGGCCCGATCCCTCCGGCCTTACTCGGGTAAACCCCTCAATGAGAGGCATAGCAAGTGAGTAAAAAGACTTCAGGATTTAGCCCAGGAATCATCATCGTATGTATAAACTCTACACACACACACATGTTAGGTAAAAAGCAAGTCCCTACTCACCTCTCCAGCACCCGAGATTCGTGCGGAGTTGGTATAGGGCTCACAAACTGTCAGAGACCACTTACACAGACTTCAATTCATTGATCAATGGGCTCACACTATCCTTAGCTCCAAGCTTCAGAGTAGTGTGGCAAATTTACTAGGGGTGAGCATCAATATTTATACACAGAAGTAAACAAAGTGATTTACATATCATAATGGTCATGCATAATCAATCAAGATTCTACAGGATAAAACAGGTTAAAATGTAAGTTACAAAAGATAAGGGGAGATGGCTACTTAAGGGGGGGTGTCATGAGTAGTTTGCAGGTCAGAGCTTTGATTAAAAGTTCAGACATCAAGTCTGGGATAAGATTAAGCTTAATCAATAGTTCAGACTCAACATTCCCCCATTTGTAGCTTTGATATAACTTATTTATCAAAAAGCTACATAAAGTTTAAGGAGCTAAGGGCAGTTTGGCAACTTCAGCTTGTGCCAATTCGAAAAGAGTAGGGTCTAAAAAAACAAGCTGACTTACATGAGTCTATGAGGGAGGGGACACACTGAATACAACAACACAGTATTATAAGGATTACTATGGCCCCAACAATACTCACTAAGAGTTTTACTAAAGGTGCCATTAAAACACGTTGTATTTAAAATCATACTACACAACATTCATAATACAGTTGCTTTTAAGTTAGAAAAACATTCTTCACAATTCCCTCCTCTTTAAAGATAATTTCTTTTATATTTTAAAAGCAAATTACTTTTAGTTTTTAAATTATGCACCTATTCAGTTTAGGCACACCCAGTATTGGGGTGTTGAGGTAGATATTATTTTCAAAGACATAGCCTTTCTCATTCATGAGAGCATATATTCTTCCTTGGGCAGCTAACATTATGTTTCAGGCCATTTTGACTTGCCCACTTGTTTCAGGATAGACTCTCACTGAGATTAATTGCTTGGTTTGTCTTTTAAACAAACATTCTGAACATGAACCCTTTTAGTTTTAGGGCAATTCATGATAGACTGTAGCTTTACGTACATAATATGTTCTAAAAAGTGCTAATTTACTGGTGGAAGCTCTATTTTTATCCAACCAGGAGTTACTTGTCACAAAAAATGCTAAGTGACTTCTATTAAAAAGACTCTACACGAGTCAGCATTATGCAGAGGCACTGATATTTGAAGTAGATTTTGCATCTACTCTTTGTTAGCTACTATGAAATACTTGTTTGTTTTCTTATTCTTGTTTGGTCCCATGTTAGATTATGCTGGACCAGATCTCTATTTTGGTAGCATTCAAGTCATGTTAACCAGAGGGATAGGTACACAGAGGAGTTTCTATCTTGCGTCTACTAAGAACTGAGTACACACTTAACAATCACTTCTAGTTTTCAAAATACAGGTTTTGACTTTCTGGAATATCTAATAAAAAACACATTATACTCATGAAATAAATCTTGCTTAATTTAAAACAAGATTAATAACTTAAAATTGATTAATACTTCAATTTGATAAACATTATTAAGTCCTTTTGAATTTTATCTTCAGGCTGAGACCCGGCACGGCCTTCGCTAGCCACTTTTCTTCAGGGTTCTTCTTCGTCCCCTCTCCAGTTGCTAGGGCTTGGGTTTGCCCCGCTGTCGTCTACTTCTTATCCTGGTCCGTTGAGGGTGGAGGCCTCAGTTGCCTCGTTGTCATCTGGGAAAAGGGCATGCTTACATCAGGCGTGGTGAATTCAGGTTTCTTTTTCTGCCACCTTGATGATGGTTGGGGTGGCCCAGGCACCTGGTGTGGTCCTTTTCACAGGGGCTGGAGCAGAACTTCGTTGTAGGCTTTAACAAAGACTCAAGAACCAGGTTTTATCGGGTGTGCTTTTACATTTAAAAGCAGTCTCATATCTGCGGAGAGAGTTAGTCTGTCTCTGGAGCTGTAAAACAAAAGAAGTTAGTTCTGCTTTTTCAAGCACCAAATCAGCAGTCATGTAATATTTGACTAGGTAAACTGAGGAAGGCCTGCCAAAAAGTAGTTCAAAAGGTGATAACTTGACTTCTCGGAGTGTCATGGAGATTGTGCAGCACAAGGAGTAATGCATTTATCCAGTTAAGACCAGTGTCTTTGCATATTTGTCCTTTTAACCTGGCTATTAGATTGCAGGTGTCAAGGTGTGTGGCACTTCTACTGAACTCTTTAAGGCACTCATAACTTGCTGAAAAGCTGTTCCTGTAAAATGAGACTCACGGTTTAAGTCTGTCATCTTGGGTACCTATACTTAGGGATAAAATCATTTAAGAGATATTTGTCCACAGTCTAAGCATTTGCTCTTTTGGTATGAAATGCTTTACACAGGATGGCAGTTCAGAAAAGTTAATTTGAGGCTTCTTAAAAAGAAAGACAGCTCAGGGCCAGGTTCTGGATGGACTTTGACTCCTCCTGATTGAATTGCTGATCCTGAACAGGCAAATCCTTTTACAATGTAAAACATGGGTCCAGACAGTCAATCAGTCTTTAGTATTTCACAAAAACATTGGTAATGGAGAGTCCCAAGGTGTGGCTGTTCAGGATCTTTAAGTAATGTATTCTTTACCTGTGAGTGAGAAAAAATCTAACACATTTCATTAATACTTGGCAGTGTTACAAACTTTACAACTGAGTGGGCATTTAGCCTTCCCTCTTCCTTACACACACACACATACATACACACACACACACACTCTTTTATCTTACATTGTTTTTACACACACTCTTTATCTTACATTGTTTTTATACAGTACTTTAGTTTTACATACACTTTTATAATAAAAATAACTGAATTACAGAGCTTTGGAGTAACAGAACAGGACAAGCATACTAACTGTTGAGGCCACTTGGTACCTCTGGTGTCTAATAGCTTCTTCCCTCCCTCACCCTCTGGCTAGAAATCTGGGGGTAGCCAGAAGAATTCCATGTGCAATTTGAGGAGTGAGTTAACTTGTCATGTTAATGCTTTCAAAGTCTATTGGTACTTAATTTCAATTGAAAATTATTGTTCACATTGTTCTTAGCTAGTGAAATTATAACAAGTATATTTAAACCTAAACATTGTAAAAGCAATTTTATATTACAAATTGAATAAACAAATATCTATATTTCAATTCTGAAGTATATTGCTTTATGTACAATTTATCACAAACACAGTTTTGGCCATTTAGACAAACAAGACATAGAACATAAAATACAATTCTTATTGTGCCAGTAAGTGCAAAGTTTGTCAGCTGTCATCAGCTTTCTTTGATTTTTCTGAAAGACTAAAAACCAACCAACTAAACAGACAAACATATCTCCACCCTTTCTAAGGGAATTAGTTATTATTTAAAATATATATATATTTACACTTAACAAATTCAACCAAACCATCTATTGCCACATACTTGCAAGCTAATAATCTCTGTGCTTGGATTACTTAGGAAAAGGATTTATTTACAGACATTTTAAAGACACTAAAACATTTTCTTGTTTTTACTAAAATTATTTCTTTTATTTGTTTTCTAGGCAAACCAGGTTTCAGTTACTTTTTATCAATTAGGTAATTTACATGAAAACAGATGTTTTCTGGCTTGCTTTTTGGATTCAAAGCTAGTTACAGCCTAAAAGAATACAATTATTTCTACTAGAATTTTTACTTTTAACTTTTGCCTTTGAAACACAGTGATTTGAAACACCACTACTGTAGGTAACAAAGCCTGTGGCACCTTAAAGACCAACTACAAAGCTTTGAAGCATAAGCTTTCCTGGGTACTTGGAGGTCAATGGGGCTCTGAGACAGACATTAGCAAGTAATTTGCATTTTCACAGATAGAATAAAGCTGCTTTTGGGGCTAGGTTTACAAGAGATACTATTTATTTTTTTACTAACAAGCTAGTTTTAAAGTTTCATTGTCTTTCTTTACCCAGAGACCACAAGTTACATTCAAAGTGTCTAGAGATGAGGGTATACCACCTACGATACTAACTGCACAGCTGTCCTGCTCTGAAGATACATCTACCCAGTTATCTTTTGAGCCTGAGCCATAGACTGTTTACCTGCAGAATCAGCATGGGGACATTCCTCCTTGAACAATCTTGTTTCCCTATCACTGGTGAAACACAGCCACTTGGATATAGGGATGTTCCAATTCCTTCTCAAAGCTATCTCCACTCAAATCACTTTCACACTTTTTAACTGCAGCAGACTGCTTACATATTTTTCCTTCAGGAACTTCTTTAGGAAACAATTCACTACTTACAAATCCCAGTTTTTACCTCCTTCACCTAGGGCTTGCTCCCAAGGAATACTTTCCTGAGCAATCAAATTCTTTACTCACACTTTATGATCATCCTTTTCCTATCAGGCGGATTTTTACAAAATCCCCTTTCAGGCAAATTCACAGACTTAACTGAACAAGAGGTTAGAGTTATCCTGCTTTACTTTGCCAGATACCAGTTTAGGAATTGCTTCCTTCCTGGTACAAGTTGTTAATCTGTTAGTAGATAACACAACCAAATCACTTTTCTGAGCATTAGCTGAATTCAAAACCAACTCTGACACACTGCACTATTCTCACCCATCACAGACTGACAGACACCTTCTAGAAGATTTAAAAACACATTCTTCTTTCACTAGACACACAGCTTGGGATTTTCTTTTTGGCCTATTGCCAAGTGAATATTTCTGTCGAGGTTTCTCCCCCTACCATTTTTCCTCCTACCCTCTGCACAGATTCAGATCCTGAGTCCTGCAGATTCCCCTCTGCTCCCTGGAGAGTCCCCCTGCGGAGGAGTAGGGGCAGGTGCAGTGGGGACCAACTGGCGGGTCAAAACACGCCATGGTTTACACCCTTTATCGAAATAACATGGAGGGGGTTCACTCTCGGGAGAATACCTGACTGTCATAATCTTTAAAGATTTCTACAGCTCTGCTGCAGAGTTCAAACAAAATCAGTAACTTAACTGTCCCGGATGGTTTTTTCGATCTGGCTCTCCACTTCTCTTTAAAGCAGCCTGCTCAAAAGAACCATACAAAGGCAACCTTTTCTCCAGGTTGGCCCATACCGCGGTATTCCCAGTCTAATTCCTTACACACAGCGTGTACAACTTCTTAGACATTCCTGTCTGTACTGGGAGTCTCTTTATAACACAACTTATTTCTAATGCTCAAAAAGTTCTGAAAAGGGACACTAGTCCCTTGACCCATGGTGTCTGACAGGAGCCCTCCAACTGGCGTTTACCCTGCTGTCCAGTACACGACTCCTCAATATTGAATTGGCTGGGAGAAATCTCCCGTGGCGCCTGCCAATTCGTATATGAGTGATCTGACCACTGGACAGAGGCACCGCACCAGAAGGAATATCCCAAGACAAGCCCCCAAATTGTTAGGTAAAAAGCAAGTCCCTACTCACCTCTCCAGCACCCGAGATTCGTGCGGAGTTGGTATAGGGCTCACAAACTGTCAGAGACCACTTACACAGACTTCAATTCATTGATCAATGGGCTCACACTATCCTTAGCTCCAAGCTTCAGAGTAGTGTGGCAAATTTACTAGGGGTGAGCATCAATATTTATACACAGAAGTAAACAAAGTGATTTACATATCATAATGGTCATGCATAATCAATCAAGATTCTACAGGATAAAACAGGTTAAAATGTAAGTTACAAAAGATAAGGGGAGATGGCTACTTAAGGGGGGGTGTCATGAGTAGTTTGCAGGTCAGAGCTTTGATTAAAAGTTCAGACATCAAGTCTGGGATAAGATTAAGCTTAATCAATAGTTCAGACTCAACACACACAATCCCCATCAAGGTGCACACACACACACAAAATCCCCATCAAGGCGCACACACACACACAAAATCCCCATCAAGGCGCACGTGCACCCACACCCACACACACATACACACACACACACCATCAAGGCACAGGGTGCTTCATGAGTGAACGAGTATTTTTGCGATGAAAACAAGCACAGGCCAAGAGCTTTAGCTGGTGTCCATCAGCGCAGCTCTGCTGAAGTTAATGCCGAGACATTGATGTGCAGAATAAGAACATCCAGAGTTCTAGTTAGGCTTGGCAGAACTCCATTTTTATTTTTTTTTATAAAGTCTCTGGATAAAATCAATGTTTATTTTGAAGCATGTTTTTAAATGTTATTGATTTCAACCCTCACAGTTGTGGGACGATGATTATTTAATGGTGGGAGAGGTTGGATTCCAAAAGTTAAAACCTTAAAACCCAAATTGTCAACATCACATGGCAAAAATATACAAAGTCTAGATCCTTAAATTACACTGTAATACATTCTCAGGCAGCATTTTTGTTACTTTGCCCGTCTGCAAATTTTTGATCACCACTGATGGAAATATGTTTTCCTTGTGTGGGGGGAAGTGTGTGTATGAAATTGACATTCACTGATAAAAAGCAAACCCTTCAAAGCCTAATGTTGCTACACAGGAGGTAAAATCTCTAGGACTGTATACATCAGGGCATCAACCACTCAGTGATGGAGATTATGAAGAAACATTCCCGCTTGGTATAACTGTCCATTATGGCCTATCTTGCTCTTTCGTCTGACACTTCTGAGCGCTGTTGTACTGAATACCAGGTTAGACGGCCTGCTGATCTGATCTGGCGTGGCAGTTCCTTTATCGTATTTAAACCGAAAGTATTTGAAATTCACAGTTCACTTGCCCCGGTTGGTCTCTTTCTTTACTTGCTGAATTTCTCAGCCTGGCCAAGGGAAATTAATGATGTCACTTTCCGTTGTGTTTGTGCAGTGGTACTGTCGGGTTTGGCTTGCTAGGGAAGGCTTATGGGGGAAAGGAGGGGAGGGTAAGGTACTTTGAAAGTGCCAGGGAGCGGTGAGATTGGCATTGGTCCTGGGCACAGCAATCAGTGCCCCAGGAGAGGAGTTTGGTATGGATAGGAGGGAGGAGAAGCTGGTACTGGAGAAGGAGTGGTCAAAGAGGGCTGTAGCTTTGGGGGTGGGTATGAATGGCTAGGGGGGGTGGAGGGGTTGACACCAGGGGGAATATGGGGGGGGGGGACTGGTATGGAGGCCAGATACTGGTATGGGGGAAGCAGCAGGAGGGGGGCAGTGTTGAGGTGGGGGGGGGAGTGTTGGTGGAGGCGGAGATGACGGGGCGGGAGGGTGTTGGGGGGGCGGAGATGACGGGGCGGGGGGAGCATTGGGGGGGCGGAGCTAACGGAGCAGGGGGCGGGGCGTGAGGCCGATGCGGGGTCCGGGGCGGTGTTGGGGGGGGGGAGCTAACGGAGCAGGGGGCGGGGCGGGAGGCCGATGCGGGGCCCTGGGGCGGTGTTGGGGGGCGGAGCTAACGGAGCAGGGGGCGGGGCGGGAGGCCGATGCGGGGCCCTGGGGCGGTGTTGGGGGGCGGAGCTAACGGAGCAGGGGGCGGGGCGGGAGGCTGATGCGGGGCCCTGGGGCGGTGTTGGGGGGCGGAGCTAACGGAGCAGGGGGCGGGGCGGGAGGCCGATGCGGGGCCCTGGGGCGGTCTTGCTGCGGGGCCGGTGCCGAGGCCCGGACGGGAGCGATGGGAGCCGGGAAGCGGCTGAGCGGGGCCCGCCGTGAAGCCGACACCCCATAGGTGCCGCCGCGGAGCCGGCTGTGCGGGATTCCCCCCCCGGGGGGCGGGGCCTGAGCGGGCGGGGCCCGGGGTCCCCCTGACAAGGAGGGGGCGGCTGGGGGCGTCCCGCCCGCCCCTGGCACCGCGCTGCTGCCCCAGGGATGGGGGGAGGCTGAGGTGGGGGGCCAGCCGTTCTGCCCTTGGGAGGTGGGGCCCCTGGGGCTGGGGGGGGGGGACAGGGACACCCCAACTCAGTGGGCATACGGGGGAGAGACCCCTGCGGAAGTGTGGGGCCACCCCTGGGGCACATCGACCCCTTTTTGTGCAGCCCTTGCGGGGTCCCCACCCTGGGGAGTCGGGTCTGGCCTGCTCGCCAGCCCTGGGTCCCTTCTCTTGGGTGCTGCGGTCGGGTTTGTCTGGATTCGGGGTCCTGCAGCCTGGCACTGCTCAGGAGGGCGCATGGGCTCAGGGCGAGGGGGCCCTGGCAGCGGAACAGAAACTCTGCTGAAAGCTTTGATCTCTTTGATCCATCTCTTGGCCAAACTAAATGACAGACTGGCCTCCCCCCCCCCCCCCCCCACAGTCCCTTCCAGCTGAGGATCTCAAAGTACCCAACAGGCATTGACGAATGAAGCCTCCTTCCACCCCCGCGAGGCAGGTGAGTCACTTCATTCTCCGGGAAACTGAAGCACAAGGCTGATCCGAAGTCACACAGGGAGTGAGGGATGAACTGCGAATGTGGCCCAGACAACAGGCTGGGACGATGGGCCATAGGAGGCTCTGCGTGTTTGATAAATATTCCTATCCTAAGCTCTAGTGTTCAACAGCTGTGTTCCACCCCAGAGGTAGCTGCATTTCAGCGGTGGACAGCATGGTCCCTTATTTTCTCACAAGGGTGTTGTGAGGCTTAGGAATTGTTGGAGACACACTGCAGTGTGGGACGCCCACAGAGTCGATAAAACACATTGAGGAGTAAGGGAATCCTCCGATGGGCAGGTCCTGTACAAGTGCAGTGTGTTGGTGTTTGGTAGCCTGGTGAGCGCTGCAGGTTCTGCAGAAGATAAGGTTTCATGGCAACAGCAAGGAGATTTTGTGGAGGCCTGAGCTAGATGAGTGGCAGGGGCGGGAGATCAGAGAGTCACCAGGAAGATGTAGTTGGCTGGAGCAAGTTGACAGACAGCTTCACAAGGAAGGAGAGTGGTTTTTAATAAGACCGGAGTGCTCAAGTTGATGGCTCTACAGATTAAATCTCCGGGGTATCGTATATGGCCTCAGGCACATACTCCTTTACATGCCCCTTTTGGACGGACTGTGCTCAGGAGTTTATGTAGTTTAATATCAATGACTTTGCTTTTTGTTTTCTTTGCTAAATGTTTATGTTGTTGCCAACAGGCTAAGCTGTCTGTGTTTTGCAGGGCACAATTCCTGAATCCCAAGGCAAACCTGTGGCGGATAAGACACTGAAACTGAAGACACTTGTAAGTAACCAGATCCCAAGATGCAGTGATGCTCTCAACCCCTCCTCCAAACCCCTGAATTTAGGACAGTAGTGATGGTAGCAAAATGGGCTGGTATTACAGAGGGACTGGAAATACTAAAGGGCATTGGGCATCATGTCCTTAATGGACGTGAGGATGGTATCTATATTCCAATTGATGGGGAATCCTCAGGGACAATGGGTGGAAATGTATGTGGAAATGTACACCGTCTCCTGGGCACTAGGCCGGTTCTGGAGTCTTTGTGCCCGAGCCGGAGTCCTGATCAATATCCTCTCACTGCAAAGAACAGGAAAATATATGCGGTGCCATGTGACTTAAAGGTGTGTTATGAACCAGACACCTTCCCGTTCTCCCACAAAGTGACACTGTACATCAGTGACAACCTGCTGGTGTCCCCAGAGCTGGGAGCCATTGTGTTACCCTCTCAGCCTCACCGAGTGAGAACTTCGCTGCTGCTAAGCTGTGTGACAGCTCCTAGCTTATCTGCCTTGCCAGCCAACTTTCCAGGGCTCTGCCAGTCCAAACCTTCCCTAGTGGGTAGCAACCCGTGACCCCTCCCGCTGCTCAGTGTGCTAAGACACACTTGCATTGCTGTTACCTCTCGCCCTGCCGGGTCCCCTGGGTGCTTGTTTAGTTCACCCCTTGTCGTCTATTTGTCCTAGACGGTAAGCTGTGCGGGGAAGGGTCTGGCTTTTGAATAAGTGTTTGTACAGCGCCTGGCACAGCAGACCCCTGATCTTTGGCTGGGCCCTTGTGTACTACTAGAAATAACAGAGTTGTCTGCCCAGGCTTCCTGGTGCTGTAGAGTCAGACCGAGATACGGTTTTGAAATAAGACCACATGCCAAAGAGCCAATTGGATGAAAATCTTCCCACCCCACCTAAGTAAATCCCCTCCCGTCTTGTCCATCGATCCGTATACACCCGCTCATTCCACCCCACAGGGAACACTGTTTGCGTGGGAGGCTGAGACCTAGGCTAGGGTGTGACCCTTCGCTCTGCCAGTTACCCCGGGGCTCTGTTCGTTCTGGATTCCCTTACTCAGGCTGGTGTCAAGTAAGCAATGATCACTGAGGCAGCACCCCCACCGTACTCTTGCTGTGCATCTTTCCCGGGGTGCTTGCCACTGCTCTGCCCCTCCCCGAGGCTCAGGCAAGCCGCAGTGATGCCAGAAGCTGACGTGACTGTCCAGAGAGGAACAGAGAAGCGCGTGGCCCTCAGAGCCTTTTAAGGCCATTTGTCAGCTGTGCAGCCTGTTGTTACGAGACAGGAAGTGAGTCGTGTGAAACGGAGTGGTCGGGCGCTTCTGAGCTGCTCGTTCGCCAAGCGCGCCCCAGTCTGGATGGGGGACTGAAGGTTTCATATTAAATGGGGATCGCTGCCCATCAGCCCGCAGCCCCGCTCCTGGTTTGTGATCAAGCACTAAAAAGGCCTCCTGCCGCTGGACTTCTTGGGGACCGTTGTGTAACGAAACTAACGCGGGTGAGCTGTGCTCGGAGAGGGGAGAAGGACAGGAGGGAGGTGGCGGGCAGGAGCGCTGCACAGGGCCGGGCGAAGGAGAGCAGTGTGTGCTGGGGATGGTCTCAGCTGTCAGCCCCCGTTTCCCTGTCCCCTCCCCGGGTGGATACTGCTGCACTGGCACCTCTTCCTGGATTTGGTAGGCAGGTGTTCTGGGAAGCCCGGTGGCTAGAGCAGGAATCGGGGCTCCTGGGTTCTTTGCGCTGAGCCTGCTGGGTGACCTCAGGCAGGGCGCTTAATCTCCCTGCACTTCAGCCTTCAAGCGGGGGCCATGTTACCTTGGGGCTGTGAGCTTGAAAACTGGAGGGAAGCTCGTTGGGTGGAAGGCATCGCAGGGGAGGAGATGTCGCAGGCCCAGCGTGAAGAACCCCCTGCTGCTCTGCCAACATCTGTCTTGGTCCGTCTCACTTGCTTTCCCCTGAGTATTGCCTGATCCGATCACAGCTGACTCCATTTCCTTCCCCGCCTAGCCCTCTTCCCATTGTGGACCCCTCCGAGTATTTCATTTAGAACAGCAGGGGTCTTGAATTACACTAGCTCCTGGTCTCTCAACCTGGGAATCACAAACAGGTGTCGAGCGCCCCTGCGACACCCTGCCCTTCCCACCCTGCTAGAGAGGAGGGGAGTCCCGCCCCGCCAGGGAAGAAGGGAGAACCACGGCCCTTGCTTTGTTTCCAGGATGCCTGCAGCGTTCAGCACGCTGTAGCCCTACCACAATGAGAGGTCCCTGGTCGCTAGAATGCAGACACCCCTATCGCTGCCATGTACTGAGTTCTCAGCAGTGAGTCTTGTGCTTCCCTTCTCAATGCGTTGCAGGTCCATCTGTTCTTAATTCTGTCTGCTTGTACTGTGCTCTACATCCTGCTCTGCCCACGGCTGTGTTGGCTCAGCTCTCAGTGGTTGGAGGATCATAAAAGTCCCGTGGTGACAGCGTCTGGAGTCCTCATCTTCGAGGGATACAGTCATGTTCCTGATGGAAAGGTGAGTTAAAGTTCCAGCTGAGAATGGTCTCTCCCAAGACGGGGAGAGTGTGAGGTAGTGGTTAGAGCACAAGACTGGGAGTTGGGACTCTTGATTTCCATTCGCAGTGTCACTGTGTGCCCTTAGGCAAGTCACTTCACCCAGCATTGCCTCAGTTTCTCCATCACTAATGAAGATGGTAATGTATCTGCTTCCCACAAGACTTGAAGCTTATTGATTCAAGTTTGCACAGTGTTTGAGGCTCCTAAGGTGTGAAAGATGTCTCAGCAATGCAGTGTTAGCCATGGGGCTACTGTGGTCTTCTGCTGGTATAGTCAAGCCCCTGGGCTCACTCACGTCACCCTGAGGCTGTTGAGTTTCTGCTGTCCATGTCCCGGCATAGGCTCAAAGCAAAGCACATCTGTAGCGATGTGACAACTCACCCCTGTGGCGCCTCCTGCTGGTTGCCCGGGGAATTATCCCTTTTCCAGCCAGAGCGCCCTCTGCAGGCCTGTGTCTCACTAGCCCCCATGTCCCTCCCAGACCCCAGTGCCTCTTTACCTGGGGTGCTGCCCCCTGGCGATACCCATTTACTCTCTGTGGGTCTCCCCTCCCCGGGGAACCTTCAACCCACTATCCCCACCTTGCCTCAGTCTGTGCTACTGCCAGTCATCACCAAGCCCCCGCTCCCTGGGGCAGACTGCAGTGGAAAACCCAGTCATCATAGGCAAGGGGGTTTGGACCTGCTGCCTTTCCCTTCAGCCTGGTACCTTTTCAGGCCTTTCTATCAGCCCTGCAGCCTGGAGGTAACCCAGCCTGTGTTTCCCAGCTCAGTCTGCCCCTTACCCAGCACTGCTCCACCTTCAGTACCCTTTAGCTCTCAGGCAGCTAGGTCCAGACTGCTTTAGCTCCAAACTCTCAGCCCTTTTATAAGGGCCAGCTGTGGCCTGATTGAGGCTTCCCCAATCAGCCCCGGGCTTGCTGCTTTCCCCAGCCACAGCCCCCAGCAGGGCTGGAGCGGGTGACCACCCTGCTACAACATCTGACACCTGGAGTAATTGAAAACACTACTCTGTGGTGGGGGCCAAAGTGGGAGCGTGAGAGGGAGGCACCGGGGGATAGTTAAAGGGAGTCAGGAGAAACCAGTTCTAGATGGTGCCTCTCCACTGCTAACGGCGCATCTCGCTGCAGCCGTTGGTCAGAGCTCAGTGCCGCCAATGCGCCTTGGTATCCAGCTCGGGTCAGATGCTGGGCTCGCGGCTGGGGAAGGAGATCGACCGAATGGAGTGCGTCCTGCGCATGAACCAGGCCCCCACCAAGGGCTACGAAGAGGACGTGGGGACGAAAAGCACCATCCGGGTCGTCTCGCACACCAGCATCCCTTTGCTCCTGAGGAACCAGTCGTACTTCTTCAAGCAGTCCCGGGAGACCATCTACGTCGTCTGGGGGCCCATGAGAACCATGAGCCGGGAGAAGGTGGGGTTGACCTACAGGACTCTCCAGGAAATGAAGGAGATGTATCCCAGCCTGCAGATCTACACGCTCACCGAGAGGATGATGGCTTACTGTGACCAGGTCTTCCAGGACGAGACGGGGAAGAACAGGTGAGTAGGCTCCTCGCTCCCTTCCTCCCTGCCTGTAAAGTCCAAGGGCCTCCATGCCACAGCCACCTCCTGGGTGTAGGCTGTAGAGCTTTCCACCCCAAGGTCTACTGTAGCTGGATACTTCTGGTAAACCAGTCAGCAGTGAAGTAGTTAAGTGTTGCCATTTTAGGGTGGGATTTTTGAAAGCCCCTATAGGATTAGCACCAGATCTGACCAAGGATTGACAGCCCCCTGTGAGGTGTTGGGTGCTCTCTGCTCTCAGTGGGACACAGGACAGGGCCCAGAAGGAGATGGAGTCAGCAGGGGACTATGATCTGCAGAGGACTTTGCTTCGGTGGTGCTTCTCCTTTGAGCACTGTGGTAGCCAAAGAGCCTATCTTCCTCCCCGCCCCGTTTTCTTGTCCTGCTCTTCTGTTTGCTCTTCCCATCCTCACGCAGAGACTGCTCCAAAGGCCCTAAATACACCCAGGAGGTGCCCTGGTCTGCCCCCTCAGCCAGGGCAGGAAGTCCCTCACTGTCCGCTCTCGGTCTAGGAGATGAGTGCAGGTTTCCCTCCCACAGTCTGTGGCCGTTTCTCTCTCTGCCATGCTGGTTACGGCAGCCTGTCCCCTCCAACGCTGTTGCTGTGTGATTTGTAGGATGAAGTCTGGCTCCTTCCTGAGCACTGGCTGGTTCACCATGATCCTGGCCATGGAGCTGTGCGAACAGATCTCTGTCTTCGGCATGGTCAGCGATAGCTACTGCAGGTATGGCCGTGAGGAGAGGGAGGGGAAAAGGGCGGGAGACTCCTTGGGGCTTTTGCCACAAAGCACGTCTGTTCGTCAACTAATTCAGCACAACCATCCCACAGGCAGTACAACACGTCTTCCTCCCAAACTCCGTCCCCAGAGACTTAGCCAAGTTCAGTAACACACGGCACAGGGAGGGGTGTATTAGGAGGCGCAGACAATGCAGAAAATACCTGAAGTGGACAGATACAGGGAGGTTGCTCCAAGCAGCAGAGGTTGCAGAGGAGAAGGTCCTCACGCCAACAATGGTGAGATCAGAGAAGGAAGGGGACAGAACAGAGAAAACCGGAGTCTGAGCTGGGGGGGGGGAGTTGGTGAGGAGGTTTGATAAGCAAGGAGGCAGTTTGGAACAGGACCCCCGAAAGGAACAGAGCTGGGGGCCTTAGCTGCTGAGGTGACGTGGTTCTGCTCTGTGTGTGATGCCCACACCTGCTGGAGTCTGCAGAGCTGGGATGCAGTAAGATCACGGAGGGAGTGTGTGGTGGGGATGGAGGCCCAGGGCAATGAAGGGGAGGATGAGGATTTCAGCGGGGGCGGGTCTATCTGTAACACAGGAGGTAGTTCTTCATTCATTCAGCTCCCCCATCCCCTTGGTAGATTTGCTTGTGCTTTGTCCAGTCGAGTGTGGAGGTTTGGGGGGATGGGTGTTACACACTGAACTCCTAGTAGGGGGGTCGAGAATCCCCCTGGCTGGGACTCCTGTTCCGTGTGGTCCAGAGATCCCTGACGCTGAATGGACATCTCTGGGGTTAGTAGGCGGGTGGCTCTCTCTCGTGTTGGCTCCATTCCTGCACTGGAAGTAGGAGTCTGACGTGGGCCAGTGCCCTGCCGCACTACCTCTTGTCTGCTCTGGTTGGCAGGGAGAAGAACCATCCCAGAGTCCCTTACCACTACTTTGAAAAGGGCAAGCTGGACGAGTGCAGGATGTACCTCGCCCATGAGAGAGCCCCCCACGGTGGCCACCGCTTCATCACCGAGAAGACCGTCTTCTCCCACTGGGCAAAGAGAAAGAACATTGTCTTCAATCACACCTCCTGGGCGGGAGGGTAGGGACGTCCAGCCCGCAGACTGCTCCCAGGGAGAAGCGGTTTGCTCTGTTGGTACGAGAGGCTGCAGCCCGCTGGGATTCCTGCAGCGTGGCCTGGGGCACCGTCTGGAGGAGTTGCACTGGGAGTCAGTGCATGAAGAGGAGCTGCAGAAGCACAGACTTGATGAGAGGCAGAGGATCCTGGGACGGGTGGCGCATTGGAAGGGCTCCCTTGACGTGGCTGCTCTAATCGGCATGTCGAGCGGAGCAATAAAGGCCCATCTCAGATCTGACACATGCCCACCCTCTGCAGGGTCCCTGCCACTTGTGTTGATCCGCAGGTCACCTCTTCGGTCGCGCACAATCCTTCCCAGGCGCTCAGCTGGAAGGAGGGCGTCATTCAGAGCACTCAAAGCCTCAGCCCCTCCATTGCTGCAAGCAATCCCTGACGTCTCTGCAGCTTCCCCACGCTCCCAGCTCTGCCCTAGGATTGTCTTTGAAAAGGTTTTAATCTCTGACCCATGATGCATATTAAACGTTTCTGTGGGTATGTTCCAGCAGGCTGCAGATCTTACAAAAGTGGAGTGGCTCGAGGTTTAAGCCAGTGCCTCTTGGGGTGGAACTCCTCATCCCTTTCCACTTAAAGGAGGTTGGAGTGGGTGACCAGGGGGAAGATGGATAGTCTTGTAGTCAGGGCACTAGACTGAGACTCAGAAGACTTGGACTCAAATCCAAGCTCTGCCAGATTCCCTGTGTGACCTTGGACAAGTGACCTCGGACCTGATCCAAAGCCTGTTGACATCAATGAAAAGACTCCCATTTACTCCAGTGGGCTCCAACTCCGGCCCTTCATCTCCCTGTCTCAGTCCCCAGTCTTCTTCTTGTACGTTGTATTCATTCCTCTCCTTCGTCTGTCTTGTCCGTTTCAATTGCAAGGTCCTTGGGACAGAGATTGGCTCTTAGGACCACGCTGGGCCCTGATCTATAAGCATTACAGTTATCCCAATAGTACTTCTTCCTGGTGGTTGTGAAGCAGTGCACGGGCCTCGGGCTGGTGAATTGCTCCCACACGGAGCACAGTGGCAGGAGATGTGGGGACTCTGGGTCGTTGGTCATTTAAAGAGGGAGAGGAGTGAAATGTTTCAACAGCGTCCCTTGCTGTGACTTGGCTGAATGTCCTCCAGTGGGCATGCAGTGCTGGATGTGCAGGGAAGAGATCCCCCTGTCGCCAGCCGGCCTACCGTTCAGTGAAGCATAGACACAAGAACAGCCACACTGGATCAGACCAAAGGTCCATCTAGCACAATATCCTGTCTTCCAGCAGTGGCCAATGCCAGGTGCTCCAGAGGGAATGAACAGAACAGGAAATCATCAAGTGATCCATCCCGGCAGGCGTGTTTATGCTGAGGTGTTGCCATTCGACAAGGAAAAGGACATTGCCTCCTGGTCTAGCAGTCCTAGTGTCTGTCCAAATATCTCGTCTCGTTCTGTCTGTCCCAGTGGGGGGCAATTTGACCTAGTGCCGAAAATGCAGCTGCGTCTGGAGTGGAACACTAACTGTTCAACAGCACACAACACCACCCTAGGACAGTGGTTTTCAGCCTGCAGTCTGCAGACCTCTGGGGTTCCGCAGACTAAGGGGTCTGCAAAAGGTGATCATTACCATAGAAGAGAGGGTCTCCACCTGTGGTCCCCAGATCCCTGGGGGGCAGCAGACTGTGTCTAAGATTTCCAAAAGGGTCTGCACCTCCATTTGAAATTTTGTAGGGGTCTGCAAATGAAAAATGGTTGAAAAAGATGCTGCATCTAATTTAAATGGTAGGGGGAGAGTCTAGTTTTATATTGTCTTGAAATACAGTGTGCACACATGTAATTTATAATTGCATCTATTCAAAATCCTTGTTGGGGGTTTAAACTGCGACAGTTCTGAAGGAAGTTTTGGAGATGGCCTGTGATGTTCATCTCACTCGGGCCACACAGCAGTTGGTGGCAGCCCGTGTGCTGTGACTGTTTGAAACCACGTCTTAGATGAATTGGTTTGAAAAAGACTCTCAGCATAAGCTGTTTCGTGCCCTGGAGCAGTGTGGTTGCTTAGGGGCTCAGGCTGGAAGACACAACTTCTGTCAGCAGCTCCACCATGTCAGGAAGAAACATTTCCCTCCAGTGTTCGGGCATGTACCCTTTGAGTTCCTGTGCTGCCTTGGTTACTAAGTGCCCTTGGATTGATACCAAAGCAAACCTACTTAATAAAACTATTTTTAATTCTGTGATCTTGTGCAAACTGGGTCAATTTGTCCAGCGGGACTCAAGCCTGGAGTCCTTGCTCAGTCAAAGCTCCCCTAGGCATCCTGCCGGAGCATTCTTCATTGCTGTAAATTCTGTTCTCTGGGATTCAAGGCAAGGGCATAGGGCAAGAGCCCTGTTCTTTGCACGGGCTGCTTTCACTATTTCTCCTCAGCAGTCAGCTGTTATCTACATTTCCCATAATCCCCTGGCAAGCAGCCTGTGTAATCCACCTAACCTAGCATGGGTTTTGTCCCCTAGTGATTGCCACATAAAGAGATTTGTGTCTGCTACTGCTGCAGGGTTAATGGGTCCTTTCATTCAAACAGCAGAGGTCAAGCTTTTAGATCCATGGGTCCCTGCTGACCCATCCAGGGGGTCTGTACATGTGCAATGTCCCCTCTATCAGTCCTCTTAGTTTGTCCCCTACTGACATTGCCAAGTCACCTTAGCTCTAGGGGCTGCTCCTTTGGCTGGAAACACTCCATCACAGGCTGATCATATGTCACACAATACGTCACGCTGCCCGCTCATTTTCCTGGACCTTGGTTTAAATGTAAACAGCCATCACTGAGGGAGGCAGAGTCCCCTGTTCCCAGCGCACTCTTCTCTGGCAGAGGCTGTTGAGTTTATACAGTTGCCAGGCTGCCTGGAGAAATGCTAACTATACAAAGTCTTCTTGTATAGAAACAGATGCCAAGCATTGGTTGCTGACTCGGCATTACTCAGCACTTTTGGTTAGACTGGCGCTTTGCGGCGCAAAAACCCTCCTGTAGCGCAATAATTTTCGTAGCGTACACACTTCAAAGGGAGATTTTGTGAAATGACTCACTGGTTAAAGCGCAAGTATTAAACCTCCTTTCCGAGAGTGGTAAGCCTTTTTGCGCTAGCGCTATAGCGCAAGGGTGGGAATGTGAACACCCATTGCGTGTTAATGAGCCTCCAGCCTCCGGCATCCTGGCCCAGAATTCCCATTAGAGCCTCTCTGGCCAGCATTTAAAACTCTTCTGGCTCCTGCTCAGGTGATCCCACGTCAGACCCTCCCCCACATTCCCTTTGTAATTAGAAAAAACAGCCTGCCCGTGTCCCCTGCCGCTGCGGGTGGCAGGGCTGCCGGGTCCCCGCGGCTACCGGCGGCAGCCTTGCCGTGCTCCCAGCCTCTGTCCCGGGTCCCCGCAGCTGCGGGCAGGGCTGCCGGGCCCCCACCCCCGCCCCGATCCCCGCCGCGGCCAGCTGCACGCCGGCCCCCCGCCGCGAGTTGCGGCGGCAGGAGCTCACGACCTCCCCCCCGGGGAGCACTCAGCGACCCCCCGGGGGGTCGCCGACCCCCAGTTTGAGAAACCCCGAATAACCCCTGGAAATGTTTGGGGACCTGACAGCATGAATTTCCTTCCTTATGCACACGTTCCCAGTTTCCCCGTCACCAAAGCAGGTTGCACCCAGCTGAATGCTGGGATACCTGCCCTATCCCGCTACTGTCACTGCTGCCAGAAGCGCTACAAATGTATCCATTATTTAGCGCTACAAGGTTTCAATCTGCACAGTCTCTAGCCCCATACCTATTGCGCTACATTGGGAAGCGCTACAAATAAACGCGCTATAATCCATAGTCTAACCATACCCTTTGTGTGCAGACTGGGGGGGGGGGGCGGGAGGCGGGGGAGAATTTCCCATCTATCCAGGGGAACAGTGATCTGCTTGAAAATCCCAAGTAGCTCTCACACTCATAGTCAGCTGCCTTCACTGAGAGCAGGATTAGGCTCTTAATTCGCTCACAGAGGGCCCGATTCTGCTGCTTTTACAAGCTGCCCAGCTCTGTTTTCTGAGTACCCGCTCTGAACTCAGTGAACCTGCTCTGAGTCCACTCCACCCTCTAGGAATGAAGAGGAGAAAATGGAAAGAAACAACTTATTTATAGTCCAGTAGCCCTGAGAAGTTGCAGCTAAGCCTCGTGGTGCTGGGCATGGTACATACACAGTGAGACAGCCCCTGCCCCAAAGAGCTTACAGTTGAAACCCGTAAGACAAAGGGGAGAGGCAGAGCTGGTGCTATTGGCAGTCTGTGTAGGTCAGTGGATGGGGCAGTGGACGGTGACTCAGGAGACCTCGATTCTAGTCCCAGCTCTGCCACCAACCAGCTGCATGACCGTGGGCAAGTCATGTCCTCTCCGGTGTCCATCTTGTCTAGTAGGCTGCACGGTCTTTGGGAGAGGGTCAGCCTCACCCAGAGTATGGTCTGTGTGGGAGGGACAGCCTCTCACACTGTAACACACCTAACACAATCGAACCCTGCTTTCACCTGGGGCCTTTAGGCACAAATGGTCACTACACAATGAACATTCTCTATTTCAAAAGAGCTCCGCTCCCATATAGGCGCCAGGATCAAGCCCTGAATTTCTAGGTGCCTCATTTTATGCAAACAACTAGACCGAGCTGGCCCAGCAAATTGTCAGAGCAAGAGACTGAAGGCCCAGTTCCCTGCTCTAACCACTTGGCAACACTCCCTTGGTTAACTAAATGGCCTTTACACAGTAGCGTCACCAGTAGGGGTTAGGCAGCTCCCTATCACAGAGTTTTGGAGGCAGAGGAATGCCTGTGATCTGGCAGGGGCAAGCCAGCCCACGGGGTTACAGGACCCAGATTCCAAGGTGTCAGTGAGGAAGCTGCTACAGTCAACGGGATCCCTGTGGAAGCTACATGCCTCTTGCTCTGGGAACACTCCCCATTTAAACATAGCCCCTTCCTCCCCCTGTGAACACAATGGACGTCTGCCTGCCTGGCGTTTCCTAGCAGCCACATGATGGCATTGCTCAGTAACTAGGGTTTTGCTTACTGGTTGACTTCGATTGAATTTATCTGATGCCAACCAGTAAGCGCAAAGTTTTGTTTCATTGGAGCCGTCAGCCCCCTGTGGCTGGCTCTGTGGTGGAGGGAGTTGGAGCCCAGCGCTAGCAGCAGCCCGAGTCGGAGTTGATAGCGGAAATGGACGTGTTCTGATCTGAGTGGCCTGTGTGTGTGTCCAGCTCTCCCTGAGAATGTGTGTTCGGCCAAAGGGTGTTCTAGAGAGAGGAAGTGCCAATGTGTGGTTTGTGTGTGATGACGCTTGTGTCGCTGGGGGTAGTCTGTGGCCAGCCTGCCTCGGCAACGCAGCTATTGGCAGCTTGCATCGCCGCGTGCCCCCCAACTCCACCCAGTGTACAGGAGGGGGCAGGGTAGCCGGTCTGAGAGGGGGGCAGTTGAATTACTACACTCACGGCAGGGCTTTCCCGGCTGGACAGGTTCATTTTGACATCTTCATCTCCATGCACCGCCCATGTGAGCATGGACTGGGGTGCAGGGCTTCCATGGCAACTGTGCTCCCACAGGCAGTAACCAAGGTGAACATACAAACATGTGACCCAGCAGCTGGGGTTAAGGAGCCGGGTTGCCGCATGGGGCCGTTTCATACCAGGCAGGCGCAGGGCTGCACTGTGCTTCGCTGGGGTGGAGACCAGGTGGGCTGGATGTGGGATCCCTAGGCAAAGTGGCTCCCACGCTACGGGTTGGGAGGGGGGAGGTGGATCAGAAGCGAGGTCCAGCTTCCGCAGCTGGGCCCTCCCTCCCACTTCGTAGGCCTGTTTCCTTGCTTTTACAATACAACCCGGCACACGGGTAGGAGCATGTTCCTTTGTGAGGCGGCCTGGTGGCCAGAGCCGACCCGCTCGACTCGGCGGTAGTCTTGGCAGCTGGTTCTGCACAAACAGAGCCTGGGGGGCTGGAACAGTGATCAAAGTGGGGGTGCTGAGAGCCATTGAACCAACCTGTAAACCCTGGAGATCCCGGAAACCCCTTCAAGCCAGGGGGTGATGCAGCACCCCCCACGCCCCTAGTTCCAGCCCCTATGACAGAGCCTAAAATAAACTCCTGACAGCCTAAAAACACCAATGGAGGGGCCTTCAGACCCACCTACCACACTGGGAGCCATTACTCCTGCCTCTGGCTAGCCAGGGATGTGTCACGGGGCCAGAATCCCACCTGCCTCCAAAGCCCCTGTGCCCCGGTGCCGCATGCAGGAGAGCATCCCAGCTCCAGGAAATACACTTCTCCATTTCTCCCTACTAGGTGTGGTGTGGAAAAGGTGTAGTCTAAGGGTTACAGCCAGGCACTGGGGTACCCAGGACTCTTGGGGTCTAGTCCCAGCTCAGTCACCGAATGGCTATAAGACCGGGACAAGCCACTCAGTGCCTCAGTTTCCCCAGTTGCCAAACGGGCGCTATGAAGCTTCTCCTGCAGCCGGTAGCCAGTCAGAACTCCGCTTGACCTCAGTGGGCGGGGTTTGGCCCAGCGCTTTGAGATCCCCCGAGGGTAGAATGCAGAACCCCCGGCAGCCGACTGGGGGCGCACGGACCCCCCCCCCCGTTCTCCTCCATGCCGCGCGAGTGCGGCTGGCGGGGGAAGCGGGCGCGCGCTAGGACCCGGGCGCGCGGCGCGTCGCCGCGCAGGGAGCAGGTGGCCGCGCGGGGGCTGGGTCCCGTGCGGGGGGAGCGGGCGAGGTGCGGGGGGGCTCCCCCGTGCGCGCGGGGCCGGCTGAGCCCGCCGGGGCGCGAGGTGAGCGGCGCATCCTCGTGCGCTGGCGGAGCCCCGGCAATGCAGGGGGGGGGGGCTGGGTCCTTCTGCAGCTGCACCCCGGGGTCGGCCGCGTTTGCTGCGGGGGGGCTCGGGGCGGGTTCAGGCCGCTCCGCGGAGTGTGAACGGGGCCGGGCTTGGCCTAGCCCGGGGGGGCTGAGCGCTGCCTGGATGCCGCTGGGGTTCCGTGCATGGGGGCGGTGGGAGCCGGGCGCTGGTGGTTTGCACGGGGGGGTTATTCCGGCGCCGCCCCGGTTGAGCCGGCTCAGGGGGTCTCTGGCGAACCGGCGGGCGAGCAGAGACGCTCCGCTCTGGTTTTCCAAGGCAGGAGGGGGCCGCTGGCCGGGCTTTGCACCCCAGGAGGCTGCGGAGCGGATCAGCCCCCCCGGGGCCCCGGAGATGTGACCGAGGGAGCTCCCCATGGAAGTAGCAGGCTCTTCCAAGGAGCATGAGAATCTATTGCACCGGCCAGGCGGAGCTGGGATCCGGCCACAGCCCCTCGGGAAGGGGGGGAAGAGGAGGAGGGGAGACCCCCCCCCCGGCCCAGCGAGGCTCTCGACTTTCCCCGGGTGAAAGGGATCGGCCCAGGTAAGGCAGGGGGCGGCCCCCGTCTCTGATCTGGGACCCAGCCTCCGGGTCTGCACTGCCACGTGGGTCCTGATCACTAGGGGTCTATGGGTGACATTCCGAGCGGGGAGCACCCTGGTGAACGGGGCATCGTGCCCTAGACTGCACCCGATAGTGCAACTCAGGGGCAGGCGGAGGAGGAGCAGGGCGTTAGCCCACTGACCCCGCGGGGTGTGGCTCAGACCCCCAGCGCGCCGGGTGTTTGGAGCTCCCGGGTCTGGGGGGTGCAGAATCACTGCCCTGGGGGGAGCCCCGAGCATTTGTGCATCTTCCTTCCCCAGTCTGTTTGCTCTCTCCCCATCCTGCTCTCTCATTTTAGCACCCCTGGTGCTCTGGAGAAATTCAAGGCTCAGACTAAGCCACCCAGGGAGCAGGTGTTTGCTCCTGCCACCGTGCAGAGAACAAAATGGGGGGGGGGGGAATAACCTCCCAGAGCTGCTTTCCAGCCTGAGTGACGATTCCCTGCTTTTCTCCCTCTGCCTCCATCCTCCTCCCACCCACACATAACATTATCCGCCTTTGCTTTTTCCTCCCCTCCCCCCCAAAAAAAACATCACCTCCCCGCCCCTCTGCTATCCAGGCGAGGCCCGGAGAGGAGAGTGATGAAGGAGCAAATGGACTCGGTGTAGTAGGGAGGCTGAGCGTTAAAGAGGATGAATCGTGCTCGGTGAGAACCGACGGCTTCCCACAGCCGAGGGGGGATGTTGTGGGTTCCAGGATGGGTAGGAGAGCCAGGAGTGGAGACATCCAGGTGATAGATGCAGGTGGTGTTATGCCTGATGTTGGGGATCTGTGAAGCTTTGGGGAGCATGAGCGTTGCCGGTCTCAAAGCACTACTGGTGCACACTGAGTCTGACCATACCCCATCCTCCTTAGATGCACCCTCTTCTGGTGCGGAGCGGGGCTGGCAATGCTTGGGAGCGCTGATGGCAGCATTGTGGCTCACACCTGCGCGGGTACCAGCCAGGGCTGGCCTTAGGAGTGGGTGACTGTCCAGGGGTCTATGGTCGGGGGGGGGGCTCCGTGGTCAAGGGGCTCGGGCTCCCCATTGCTCCGGCACGGCAGGAGCACCCTGCTCCCAATCAAAGGCTCCCTACTTGCCACCCCACCTGGTTTCCCAGCCCAGCTCCTAGTCCCGTCTCCTCACTCTGCGAGCTGGTTGGCTCTTTTCCTCCATCCCCCCCCCCCCACACACACACACACTGCATTTGCAGGTGCCTCGGATCCAGCCCGGGCAGCAGGCACGGCCCAGGGTGGACACTGTGGTCCCCAGGCAAGGAGCAGGTGGACCTGGGATGTGAGGCCGTGGGAGGGAGCTCGGGCGAAACCCTGGGAGGCAGCTGGGGCAGGGGCGATGTAGGGGATGGCTGGGAAGGCCGGAGGGGCGCCAAAATATAAGTTCATCCAGGGCACTGACCTGGGGTCAGCCTAAGCCAGTGGTTCTCAAACTTTTGTCCTGGTGACCCCTTTCCCACAAAGAACAGGAGGACCCGTGGCACCTTGGAGACTAACACAGTCATTTAAGCCTAGCTTTCGTGGGCAACAGCTACAGACTAACATGGCTGCTACTCTGATACCCTTTCACGCAGCAGGCCTCTGAGTGCGACCCCCACTCATAAATTAAAAACACTTTTTAAAGATATTTAACATCATTATAAATGCTGGAGGCAAAGCCAGGTTAGGGGTGGAGGCTGACAGCTTGTGACCCCCATGTAATAACCTCACAACCCCCGACCCCCATTTGAGAACCCCTGGCTTAACCTTTTCCACCCCAGGCACTTTTCTTTCCAGGGGACCAGTGTAGGGGAAGCCCCAGTTCAGTACAGGCTGATATCTGTATGGGCTCCTCTCTGCTGTGCTTTCCCCTCCCCCTCCCACTGTCACCCATGTCACGCCCACTGGGACTGGTTGGTTCAGAGGGGTGCAGAGCTGCCTTTGGCCTCCTGGGCGATCCCTTTGATCCTAGCCCCCCAAAAAGATCACATTTGCCAGGCTGTGTCTCTGGCTCCTTTCCCCAGCAAGGACTGCACAGGAGAGAGTTACAAGGAAAACCCAAGGGCCTGCTAAATGCATGCTGCCCTTGGGCTTCGTGCCCCCTTGGGTCACCCATGTGGTCGGGGCTCCCAGGCTGTGTGAGATTAACTCCCCTGTGTGTGTGTGTGTGTGTGATTTCCCAGCCTTCCCAAGGCAGTGAGGAAAGAGGATTTTTCCAATCACGGTGAGTACTGAAGAGGGGAAATTGCCGTGACTCACTAATGAGGACTTAGAAAAACAGTTGGTTAGGTCTGTGCTTGGTCTGGAGCAGCTGTGGAAGGGTAGATCCCTGCAGAGAGAGAATGAGAGCTTGTGTGTGTCTCCACGTGCACATGTTAGCGTGGGAGGGAAAAGACCATACTCTGTAGTGCGTCGGTGTTCACAGAGGTGCGGGTGTGAGCTGGGAGCCCTGCTGTGAAATGAGATAGGTGGTTCTCAGCCCAGTTCCTTTAGCACAGGCATGCCCCACTGTAGCTGGTCTCAGCAAAGAGGGCCCTGTCAGATCGGGCCATGGAGACTGAGTTTCCCTCTGCTGCTTGGGGTTTCCCAGGACTTTGGCCTGATGGCAGACAATGTTCCCTCTAATTTTTGACAGGCTGCGTGTGCAAAAAATTCCTTCTGTGCAAATGTTTGTATGTGCGGCGTTTCGCTGTGTGTGCAGGGTTTAGGATCTATGTCCTCCCGCACAGCTTCGAGGGAGCAGTGATGGCAGGATAGCAGGGAAGAAGCTGACTCTGCTACGGCCTGTGTTGGGGACGGATCAAAGACCCTTCTCCCAGACTGAGCTACATCAGCACTGACGCCTTCCCCCGCCCCTCTCTTCTGAGCTGGAGGGGACCCCTGCAAGTGGGAAGAGGGGAGCTCAGTCCTCCTGGCCGATTCACTCCCCGGGCTGAGCCTGCCAGTTGCGGGGATGGAGTTAGAGATGTGGACACCTGTCCACCAAGGACTGGGCTGAGACTGACCAAACTGTCTGTCCGTGTGTCGTAGATGCGTGTCCCCCATTACGGGAGGGCCTCATCATTGTTCATGGCTCCCCTGTTCGGAGCTGTTGCCTCCCAGTTACAGACTGGGGAGCTGAGGCCCAAGGAAACCGACTGACAGAGCTGGGTGGGACTTAAACAGCCTAACCGGGCACCTTCATTTCACACAGGCCACCAGAGAGCCACCCAATGGCACCCGCTTTAAGTCGGCTGGATTCAGGCTGGGGAGGTGGCTGCGAAAAGCTCCCTCTCCCCCTGACCCAGCCAGCCCTTCCCCTCTACCCGGGTAAAACCCAGCCTGAGCCTTCTGAGAGGAGGCCGGCTGCCTTTGCTCCCTTTGTTTTAATGGGATTTTGTCTCTTTGGAGAGAGCAATCCCCTTAGGGAGGTTGGGTTGACGGGATCATGGGTAAACAGTGTCCCCCAGCAGGTTTATGTCCCTTGATCGGGTATTTGTTTGAATGGATTTCACTGAGCTTTCTGGGCAGGGAAATAATCTCCTAAAGCTGAGCCAGCCTGCAGGCTCGCACTGTAATCAGTTGGGAGGGGGGGGTGTGCTGATGCTGAGGTCTGCTGTAGGAGACCCCTCCCTGCCAGGGAATGAGCCTGGGATGGGGAGACTGGGGAGTCTGCCCAGCTGCCCCAGCAAAAGACCGTGCTCTACAAACACTGGTTTTGATCATGAGCTCACTTCTCCCACGCAAGCTGAGGAAGGAGAGTTGCAGCTGACTCATAACCCCTGGGGTTTGGCAGATCCATGCCGGATCGCTAAGCGGAGGAATATTTGACCCATCTCCTGGGCCTTCCCTCTAAGGCGATCGCAAAGCCCTTTACAAACATGAACTAATGAAATTACATCTCTCAACCCTTCCCCCCATCTTGGGGCAAATCGTCTTGTTTTCCCCAGTTTACAAATGGGACAACTGAAGCTCGGGAGACCCAAGGTGTCAGGACCAGGGATAGAACCCAGGAGTCCTAGCTCCCAGACCTCAGCTGTAACTGCTGTGATGACCCATGATGTAAGCTGATTTTACATCTGGCTAATCCAGTTTCCAAACCATGGCTGCTTTTCTTCCCCCTGGGAGATCTCTCTGTGTCCGGCAGCCATTCTGGGCTGGCGGGGTCTGTCTGTCTGAGGAGCACTAAACACACTTAGAAGAGTGACTGAGCTCTCCCCCTGCGGTGTGTGGTTCCCCTGCACCTCCCCGGCTTTAATTAAATGGTGGAGGAGGAGAGGCTGCTTCCCAGGAGGAGGGGAGAGAGAGAGGCTCACACTCTGGTCAGAGGACTCTGTCCTCCAGCTTTGGACTGGGCTGTGCTTGGGAGACGGAGCAGAAGGGAGAAGACCGCCTGGGAGCAATGTGCATGGAAAGGGCCATTTAGGTGCAGAGCCCAGGTTGCGGGCGATGAAGGACCAAAATAAGGGGGATGGGGAATAGTGACATCCAAAATTGAGCTGTTCAGTGAAAGCCCTGAGCTGTGAGATGCGGCAGGGCCGACGTTGCACATCTGGGAAGGCAGCGAGGTGCAAAGCTCTTTGCAGTCAACGGAAAGACTCGCACTGACTTCGACGGGCTTTGGATCAGGCCAGGAGAGCGCCCGCAGCCACGTGTTGTGTTGGGCCCTGTTTGGGGCAGGTTTGGGCAGTGCAGGCGTGCGGGTTGTGGCGTGATGGGGTGGAGATGGGTAGCCATGGACGTGTATTCGAGGACGGGGGCAGGTCGTTCAGAGAGTGACCAGGCCTCTGTGGTTCTGTGCAGGTGCTCCGGTTATGCTGATGAAGGCTCCTCACTAAGGTTGGCAGAGAGACATGAGTAACAACACGGTAAGTCCTCCTCAAACAGCAGCCTTGAGCGTCCACCTCCCGGGCCCTTGGAGGGTCTCGTGGGCTTTCTCCTCTCCTTTGGGGCTCGTTCTGCTCGGCCATCCCCCAGAGCGGGTTCACTGAGCTTCCCGGCACAGCGCTGGGGGTTAATGTGGTTTTTCACTGGCTTAGGTTTTGTTTCGGGCAGCAGTGGCAGCTTGTGCCCTGGGTTCAGGGCAGGTCCAGGCATAATCGCGGTGCTTACCCCTGGGAGTGTGACGTCTGGGCCCTGCGGCTGTGCGTGATTGAAAAACAACCCCCGTAACCCCCCCTAGCCCCAGGTCACAGAGGGAGCCAGCGGTAGGTGTTCCTCAGGCTGCTCGGCCAAGCCTGTCGCTCAGGACTGGGGAAAGCCAGCCCGCCTGAACCGTGGCCTCCTGCCCTGTCCTCCAGGCTCTCGAAAGACGGAGCTGCAGCAACATGGTGGTTCATTCCAGCCTTGATGGAAGGGGGTGGGGTCCTTGGGGGAGAGGTGAGGGGTCTCGGGAGGGGATGGTCAGGGGGCAAGGAGTAGAGGGGCTGAGATAGGGGGTGGGGTCCTGGTTGTTAGGGGTGGGGGGGGTCCTTGGAGGGGGCAGTCAGTGGACAAGGAGCAGGGGGGTTGGATGGGTCCGGAGTTCTGAGGGGAGCAGTCGAGGTGAGAAGTGGGAGGGGGCCAGATAGTGGGCGGGGCCAGGCTGTTTGGGGAGGCACCGCCTTCCCCGACCCTCCATACAAGTTTCCAACCCTGATGTGACCTTCGGTCCGAAAAGTTTGCTCACCCCTGGGGTAGGAAAAACTCTCCTTGAGGTCCGGTGGGACCTTGGGTCCTGCAGTGGGAGAATAGGGCCCCTTGGGTTTGAATCCCAGCCGTGACCTTGGGCAGTCACTAGAGCCAACGTCTACAGAAACAGCCTCTGGCTTCGGGTGTCCAGGGTCTGTAGCTCAGTGCTGACGAGCACGCACGGCTCCCCTTGACTTCGGCTGGCGCCGCAGGGGCTCCCCCCTTCTACGAATCAGGCCCCGGTGACTCAGGTTGGACACCCAAACCCAGTGGCCATCTTTGAAAAGATTGGCCTTGTCCTCTTCTTATTTGGTTATTTAATGCTAATTACAGCAGCCCTCAGAAGCCCCAGTGGGGATCAGCGCCCCCACTGTGCTGGGGACTGCACACAGACTCAGCCCCTAGCCCAAAGAACTCCGTTTCCCCATTTGTAAAACAGGGCTAATGTCCCTGATTCTGTTCTCAAGCCTGATATGAGGACTAACAAACTCATGTTTGTGAAGTGCTGAGCAGATGAGGCCCGGCAGGAAAGATCTCTCCAGGAGATCGGTGCATTCTCAACTGCTCAGAGCAGGCACACCAAGCAGTGGTGTTCACATCACATCTTTGTACCCTGAAGTCAGGGTGAAATAGTAGCCAGGTGACCTGCATCTGCCCTGTTGTGGGAGCTGGATTTCATTAGCTGCCAGCTCCAGGTTACTGGGCTGCCCCGTTTTCAAATGCACCATGAAATCCAGCTGAGCTTCCTCTGGAAAGAGGGCAGGGAATAAACCGCACCCGGGAGTGTTTGCCCTGAGGGTCAGTGTCTCTGAAAACAAATTAATTCCGAGAGAGGAGGAAACGCAATCTTGGCTCACGTCCATCTGAGGTTCCTGGCATAGAAGGCAGCTGGCAGATTGCTGACGTTGGGTGTTTGTGCTGCTCCGTAGCCTATTAGCCGTTGTTCGTTTCCAGTCAAGGAAGGCAGTTCTGGGGGATTTTATAGGGACAGTCCCAATTTTGGGGTCTTTTTCTTATATAGGCTCCTCCCCTGCTCCCAATTTTTCCCTCTTGCTGTCTGGTCACCCTATCTGCAGTCCATGGGACTTTGCCCAAAGATCTGGCCTCCTAGTCCAACAGGGAATTGTGTGACTTCCTGCCGTAATGTAATCCAGGATCTAAAGGGCTGGAGGGTGAGTTGTCTGGTTTTTCCCCCACACAAGCAGTTCTTTCCTCCATGTTGAGCACTGATGTTTTGTGTGACAGGTTGTAAGGGTGTTTCTGACACATGATCTAGGTGACTGAGGCAGAGGTGGGTGTGAGGTTGTTGTGAGTGTGAACAATAGCGTTTTAGTGAGCCGCAGAGAGGGGTATTCTAAATTGGGTGCCTAAAATCTGAGGCTCGTGCAAGCTGTAGGCTCGTGGCAGGGGAGGGGAGGAGGGGGACAGAATGAGGCTCATGAGGATTAGGCCAGGAGTGTCATTTATCAGAGACCCCCGCAGAAGCTTTGCCGGTCCCCTCGGCTGCCCTTTCCCAGGCTCCTTCGGAGAGGCGGGGCCCTTGGAGACGCTGCTCTGAGTCCCGCTCTCTCCTGTCCCGACCCCAGGGCCAGCGCACCACCCTCCTCCTGGTTCTCTTGGCTCTGATCATGCTGCTGATCATCTACAGCTCCAACAGCGGGACCGAAGTTTTTCACTATGCGACCCTGCGGGGGAAATCCCACCCTCCCCCCAACCTCAAGAAATGGGGGGTGACGCGTGGATACCTCCCCGTCTACGGAAACAAGGTACGGCGCGGCCCACCTCGGAGGAGCCCCGGGGCGCTCCCTTGTGGGCACATTGCAGACTGGCTCCCAGGTCTCGGGGGGGGGGGAGTTGGGGGAGCAGGGGTGACATGACACAGCTGGAGAATGGACCTTCGTGTTTCTACTATGGAAGTGCCACTCACTGGTTAGAGCCAGGGACCGGGAACTGTTCCCAGCTCTGCTTCCGGCTCACTAACCGGCCCTTGGCCAGTCACTTTGCCCCTCTGTGCCCTGGTTTGCCCGGATGGGAATGGGGGCAGTAGTTCCCAGGTGTGGTCGGGGGGTCGTTAAGGAATGTCTGGTAAGCAGGTCAGGATCCTCCCACGGAAGGGGCTTATCGAAGGGTGGGAGTGAGCTAGCGAGTGAGTGTGGAGCAGAGCCCTCCGCGGAACGGAGCCGGAACGGGGCCCCGGAGCCCCGGAATGGCTGTTTGTATTTCAGTGCTCCTCATGCTCTCCGATCTGGATCCCGTTGTGCTAGGCGCTGGGCATCCACATAGAGATGGGCGCTGCCCCCAAAAGCTCCCAGTCTGACTAGACAAAGGAAGTGTTCCTGGTTCCATTTCACAGACTAGGAACTGAGGCGCGGGGAGACTGTGACCGCCCAGGGAATCTGTGACAGAACCAAGAATTGACCCCAGATCTACTGAATCCCAGCCTGGTGCCATACCCGAAAACCAACCCTATTTCCTGTCACCTCAGAGAGAACCCCCGAGAGCTCAAGCGGCAGGGGCCAGGGTCTCTGGAGGAGAAGGGTCTCGGTTCAGTTCTCACTGTCGCCTGGGTGTTCTGAACAGGGAAGGTGCACAGGGGCGGGATTGGGGGGAGGTCTCAGCTGGCCACGGGGTCCTTGTTAATGATGGTTTCTTCCCCAGACCCTGAATGCCCATTGCCACCAGTGTGTGATCATCACCAGCTCCAGCCACCTGCTCGGGAGCAAACTGGGCTCAGAGATCGACCAGTCGGAGTGCACCATCCGCATGAATGATGCCCCCACCACTGGCTACGAGGCAGACGTGGGCAACAAGACCACGGTCCGGGTGGTGGCTCACTCCAGCATCTACCGGGTGCTGAAGAGGCCACAGGAGTTCGTCAACAAGACCCCGGAGACCATCCTCATCTTCTGGGGGCCACCCAGCAAGATGCAGAGGAGCCTGCTGAAGATCCTCCAGCGCGTCAGCATGTCCTTCCCCAACATGTCGGCCTACGTGGTCTCCCCCCTGCGCATGAAGCAGTTCGACGACTTGTTCCGGGGCGAGACCGGGAAGGACAGGTACCTCGGAGCCCCATTGCCGTTCTGGGCATTCGGCGCCAACCCATTACAAATCCTGCAGACAGTAGTTTACAATTCTGCCGATTTTCTGTCCGAAGAACACGACGTAATCACACCAGTTTCAATGATTCTGGTCATTTATTAAGGATACAGACGGACACAAACGTTCCCCCAGGAGCAGAGAGTTAAAGAAGCCTAGTTCCTGTTTCTCTGGCCCCCTGGCTGGGCTTGGGTGGTTGAAAGGGAGCAGACTCCCCCAACCCCCCACCCCCTCCAAAGCCCAGCTGTGGGGGCCCCTCTTGCTCAGATACCCACACACCAGCCCAGCTGTGGCCCTGCCAGCCCATAACTGCCCCCCCTCCCCCCCGAGCCCCTGCTGCAATGCCACTGACCTGGGCTCTCTTGCGCTGCACACCCATGAACAAAGGCCATGCCACCCTCTGGAGCCACTCGCCTGCCTGGCAGTACATCCTGGTCCCTAGCTGGGAAGGGGGAGCCAGGCACTTCAGTGTGGGGGAGCCGTGGGAGAGCAGAAATGGGGGGGGGGTGTAAATGGGAGAATCAAGAACGTGCCATCAATATAATTCTGGGTCCTCCCACCTTCTCCTAACTGGTCACTCCTTGTCCTCCCCCCTTCCATGCTACACTCCTTTCCTTCATCACTCTTCCCCCTCCTCCTCCTCTTCTCTCTCTCCATCTCCTCTTGTTCTCTCTCTCTGTCCCCCTCCTTCTGCCGGCCCCCGGCCATTCCCCGTCTCTCAGGGAGAAGTCCCGGTCCTGGCTGAGCACGGGCTGGTTCACCATGGTGATCGCCGTGGAGCTGTGTGACAAGGTGCATGTTTATGGGATGGTCCCCCCTAACTACTGCAGGTAAGAACCCAACCCCCACCAGGTGCCCCTCCCGGGATCCCAGCGCTCGGCCATCGGCTGGCAGTGCCCCAGAGGCTCACCCTGTATCTCTGTCCTCCGCAGCAGGAGACCTCAGCCCGGCAAGATGGCGTATCACTACTACGAGCCCAAGGGCCCGGACGAGTGCACGACCTACATCCACAATGAGCGCAGCCGCAAGGGCAACCACCACCGCTTCATCACGGAGAAAAGGGTCTTTGCCAGCTGGGCCAGCCTCTACAACATCACCTTCTCCCACCCGGCCTGGGACTAGGGGCTCCCCGAGGAGTCATGGAGCCATTTGAGTGCCCAACCCAGCATCTGGTGTCAGCGGTGGGATAACTCCACCCGGAAGGGAAAATATCTCTTGGATTAACCCTGTGAGCAAGGCTGGGCTCTGAGGGAGGAGGCCCCACGCCACAGGCTGCCCTGGTTCACTGCCCAGGGCCAGAAGGATTGGGCGAGGGGAGGAGGGGACTGGGATGGTACCTGTGGCCCGACTTGCAGTCCCAAGGCTCAGGGAGTGCTGCTACGCACTGGGCACTGCTGGGTTCCTGGTGTCCCTCTGCCTGCCACAGGCCACACACCTAGTACATGTCTCTGGCTCCCTGCTTTGAGGTCCCCTCACTCCCCTGCCGGCGATCAGCTGAGAGGCCCGAGATGAGCGGGAAACAATCCTGCCTGCCCAGACGGAACGGCTTCCCCCTTCTTCGCGCTCTGGGTGGCAGCTATGGTCTCGCCTCTCTTGGCTGCTGGAGACTGTATTTCCGAGGTGGGAGGACTGGAACCCTCTCAGCTCTGCAAGGCTCCGCCTGATCCTGAGTACCCGGGAGGCTGTATCTACCGTACAGTGCAACCCTGCACCGGGCAGCCTCGGCCTTGGGAAACTGCCGCCTGTGTCCCCAAGGTTTCCAGCGAGGCCTGTACAGAGACCAGCCTCAGGGGCATAGACTTCTCAGGTGGGTCTGAGCCAGGGCTAAGGAGGGGACATGAGACGTATTTAAACAGGCCCCTGAGAGCTCTGCCCGGCTGCCTGTGATGATCCCTTGTGTGGCTGCTTAAGAGAAGGATGCCCTGTAGTGTGGGAGGGGTGTTGTGTTGGGGAGCGTCACGGTCGCTGGGAGGATGGGAGGGAAGGTGTCACCGTCACATCGTGTGTGTGTGTCAAAGTCACTGGGAGGCATTGAGGGTGTTGTGTGTGTTACAGTTGCTGCGAGGCACTGAGGGGTGTGTTAGTCGCTGGGAGGTATGGAGAGGTGTGTATGTTACAGTCTCTGGGAGGTATGGAGGGGTGTATGTTACAGTCGCTGGGAGGTATGGAGAGGTGTGTATATCACAGTCGCTGGGAGGTATGGAGGGGTGTATGTTAGTCGCTGGGAGGTATGGAGAGGTGTGTATATCACAGTCGCTGGGAGGTATGGAGGGGTGTATGTTAGTCGCTGGGAGGTATGGAGAGGTGCGTATGTTACAGTCACTGGGAGGTATGGAGGGGTGTATGTTACAGTCGCTGAGAGGTATGGAGAGGTGTGTATGTCACAGTCGCTGAGAGGTATGGAGAGGTGTGTATGTCACAGTCGCTGGGAGGTATGGAGGGGTGTGTATGTCACAGTCGCTGGGAGGTATGGAGGGGTGTGTGTGTGACAGTCATTAGGAGGTGTGTTAGGGAACAAGGAGGGCACGGATGCCTCCAGGGCTTTGTTTTTTCCCAGCTGTAGCAGGCACTGGTGGGGGGAGGGGGCGAGGTCGCTCTGCTCCGCCTGTGGAGTCTCGTTTTGGCCTCACCGGCTGCCCTGGACAGAGCCCAGTCCGAGAGCCGCGCGCCGGGGCGTTTGCTGTCCTAGTCTCTGCCCTCCTTTGACCCGCCTGGGACATCCAGACTTGGTGGCGAGTGGCCGCACTGGCTGCCCCCACTGGGCTGGGAGTCCTGGGGCCGGGGTTTATTTGGCTCCCCCCCCCCCCCCCCACATGGGCTGCAAGGCCACCTCCACCCCCGGACAGGACACAGCAGTGACCTTCCCCCCCCCCCCCCCCACGGCAGGGCCTTGCTGCCCCCTGCAGAGATCCCTGCCTGGGGCAATGGCGCCCCCTGCTGGCGTCCCAGAGGCTGTGCCGTCTGCTGGGCTCACTTTTCGCATGGCTTCTCCGTGTCATTTTCAGGGCCCTTCCCCTTGAATGTGCTTCCCTGTGGCTGCTTCTGGTGCCACCGGCGCTTCCCCCACCCCCTGGCGTCTCTCCACTTGCCAGTGAAGTGCCTGCACAGGAGGAGCAAGTGGCCATGGGGTAAGAGAGGGGGCCGCCTCACGGTGGAAATGGACGTGACCCCCTCAGCATCTCAAACCAGGGGCGGAGGGAATTGACTTCCATGCACTTTTCGGCTGCCTCCCTAGCTCTGTCCATCCGATCCCTGTTCTGCCTGGCTGCCTCTGATCCCTGCAGCGGGTCTGTTATGCCCAGGTTACTGAGAGCTCCTTAAAGCAAGGCCCTGAGGCTTGACAGCAAGCATTGATCGTGACTGCATGGCAGGGGTCTCCGCTCCTTGCTTGCTGAACATGGTTTCTTCCGTGTACATGCACAGCTGAGGGACGTGTGTGGGTGTCAGTCGGACATGGCTAAGTAGGTTCGATCCCCCTTGCCTCAGGGTAGGGTAGGTGTGACGTGCTCCTGTTAAGGTTTGGTGTTAGTTTGTTGTGGGGAAGTCATAGACTGGAAGGGAGCTGGAGAGGTCATCTAGTCCAGTCCCCTGCACTCCTGGCAGGACTAAGTATTATCTGAACCATCCCAGACAGGGGTATGTCTAACCTGCTCTCGAATGACAGCACAAGGTGCAGCAGTGCAGACTCATGGATTTAGATTAATAGATTTGGCCCCATGTGCTTGCTCCCACGCTCCCCCTGCTCTGCTGTTCTCAGATCCCCATACCACCTCTGCCATTTCTCATGGTCACTTTCCCTCTCTGCTTTCCCCAAGAATTCAGGGGTTGCATGAAAAATGCACTTCAGCTAGGGGCCATCACATGCTTTCTAGTCAGCCACCGGGTTGGGTTTTGCCCTTCCCTGATCCTCAGCAATCTCCAGGTTAAAAACAAAAAATATTGCAGTCTTTTATAGTAACCGCCTGTTGCAGGGTACCCGCGGGAGTCCCGTAGAAAGGAGGCTCACACACAATGGCTAGATGGAAAGTGGTGAGTTTACTGAAGGTCGCGGCATGACCGTGCTGGGGGCCCCGGTCAGCACAGCCGCGATATGGTGGCCCTGGCACATCCAAGCAATGCCCAGGGAAGAAGCCCAACACACAAGGGTGTGTCAGCACAGAAATACTCATGCTCATTTACATCTCATACATAAACATATCTCATGAATAGCAAGCACCTGTAGATTACATGCTGTCCAGCACTTGTTTTGCAATCCTGCCTCAGTTTAATTTCACACAAGCTGAAATTCACACAGACCAAGTAAACCGCTCACACAGCGGAGAAGCTGTTCTCAGACACACACACGAGATAACAGGAACACAAGGCCATTCTCATGCTGATAACCTTCATTATACCATTCCCTGGAGGCGACTTAGAAGCGTAACTGCGCCCCCTACCAATGCCGTCACAATAATCTTCCGCTCACTACACCGCCCAAAACATGGTGGGCCAGATCGTCACTCAGGCAAAACTCCCCCCTGAAACCAGTGGGACTTTTGTCTGGGGCAGGGCTGCAGGATTGGGTCCTGGTGTAACCTGACTGGGAACTGGTTACAGCGCCGGGGCTTGACTCGGATCCCATGTCAGCATCCAGCCCCCTGCAGCATCTTCTTGGAAAACAAGGGCGCGACGGATAGACGTGCTGGAGGTAAAACCATCAGCTCTGTGCTCCACCTCTGGGGGTGAACAGGCGCACACCTCCCTGCAGCAGAGACCTTGGCCCCGCGCCCCTGGAGTGGAATTGTACAGTGGCTGTGTAAGCTGGGAGCAGATCCCCCACCTTACTCTGACACCCACAGGTGGGAATGACCCTGGTGCAATCGCCTGGCTGACTCTCCCCCGGTACTCTGAGGGGAACAAGTGCCGGAGTGTGATGGCAGGGAGGTGGGCAGGGGACCTTGAAACTTACAAATGTCCCTTGGTGGAGGAAATGCCCCGTCTCCCCCCACCCTGCAGAAGATCAGCCAATCTCTATCCACTGACATGAACAAACTTTGCTCTGGGTTACTCCAGTCAATTGGATGCTCTGGATTTACCCCAGTGTGACTGAGCATCACGTGACCCCTGGTATCCAGGACACAGGAAGCTTAACTGTGCCCAGCAGTGTGTCACCAGCCGTGACCTCGCTGTGCGCCATGGTGCCTATTCCGAACATCACTGCCACACGAGAGGACGGAGCTTTGGGAAAGACTCACAGCCAGTGGAGAAGCCCTGGCGCTATGGAGCTGCTACTTTCCCACCATAGCCAGGACCTTTGGGGGTGTTCAAAGCAACAGGGCTGAGGGATTTTCAGGGGGGAGGAGTGGGGGTTTCCCCCTGGTCCTTGTATCGGCTTCCTAAAATAATTACGTTCATATATTTTAAAAGCCTCTTCCCAAGAAGCAGGGTGAGATAAGGAGGCGGAGAGGCAAACCCAGCTGCGGGCCTGTACCTGCAGTTCCACTGATGTTAGCTTGCCTGTCTGACCCCCATCTATGTCACTGGGAGTCCTGGGTGCTCAGCACCCCTGGGTGCCAGGCCAGGCCTTCGAAGGGATCTAATGCTCTTAGGTGCCTTGCTCCCCTAATGTGTTTCGGACCCTTCGGGAAGCCCAGCCGTACGTCTTGTACTGTGCGGGCGAATGTGTAGAATGCAGTAAAGGAAAGAGGGTTGATTCCCCCTTTTGGTTTGATTTTCTCTCTGCTGCTTCTCTTCTGTGCTTCTGTAAACAGCTGATCCGCTTAAACCGCTCCGCGAATGGTCCTTTGAACAGAACCGTCGGGTCACTCCTGTAAAAATCAGTCACTCTTGAATATCAAGTTGTGTTTATAAAGGGTTAATAAATGGTTAATAAGTGTTTAGAAGCCTGTTACATACATGAGGAGTATGAATTGGAAGCACATCAGTAGGAGGCATATATATGGTGATGAACCCTGGTTATAAGCAACCCATTAGGCTCTCTAATAACAATGGATTAGCCATTTGTGAGAACATCTGTTAATCATTTATTAACCCTTTAGAAACTAGAACTAGACAGCGTGATGGAAAAACCTGGATGGGAACAGACCAGCATGTGGTTGTACCATGTCCTGTTGGACGTTTGCTATGAAAACAACTAGCCATGCAAATGAATGGGGGGGCCGAGGTTTGGGGTTTTTTCACCTCTCTCCATTGCTTGGGCTGTGGAAGAACTTGGCGATGTGATTTCTTCCCCTCCCCGCTCCACCCTTTCCCAGCTGCCAAGCGGGGACATTTTCCAGTGTTTTGAATGGATCTCGACGCTGCCTCTTGGTTTAACAGCAGCATTAACCTCTGCGGCACCTTATCTGACCACAACATCCTTTTTGGTACAGGCGCTGCGTGGATGGTGTCACAGCAGCAGCGGGAAAAGCATTTGTTCCTTCGCTCCTGCGGCTGTGCAGGAAGCTAGAGGAGCATGTGAGGTTTTGTTTGTAGATCCACAGATAGTGATTACTGGCTTTTTTTGTTTGGTTTTAATCATTTTTTTCAGCAGTGGAGTCATGGAGTTAAAAAAGCAAACACACAGGGTACTAAGAATCGACTTGGCTTATGTTCAGACACAGCCCGACAGGACTCCTGGATTCTGTTCTTGACGCTGCAGCTGAATTGCGGTGCAGCCACCCTGTGCCTCAGTTTCCCATCGGTCAAATGGGAGTCATGATGGTAATACATCTCACAGGGACATTGTGAGGTTGAATTCACTGGGTGCGGGCCTCACATACACGGTGTGCAAAGGTTTCTTAGAGCCTCCTTAGATTATACCAATGTCAAAGTGTTAGTTGTTGAGTCTAGACTACATGCTGGAGCCCCTTCAAGGCTAAAGAAGACGACCCAGGCTAAAGGAGAAAGGTTGCTCTGGGGCAGGTCCTTAGCTCTGGGGCAGGCCTGCTCTGACTGCAGGTCCCCTCACTCAGCACGAAGGCCCAGATCCTCGTGAGCTACTGTGAGGTGTCAACATAACACATCTGGTCGCCTTGACTTGTGTTACTGCTTCCCAGTGACCCCCTGTATCTGGGATTGTCTGTCAACGCAGCACGGAGTGAATGTTTTGTAATGATTTGTAAGGGAATAAATATTGCTATGATCTTAGCCGCCATGGCTCTGTGAATTTGGTTCTCTTGTCGTTCCACGGGCTCAGAGAGAGGCTGCCCTGCCTAGAGACGTCTACTGGACACAATGGAATGGACTGGGTTCATTCAAGTGTTTTGTGCCCTCTCGCCCGCCAGCGTTGTGAACTTCCCCCAGCAGTGCCAGAGCTGGCTAGTGCTCTACAATACAGTGAGCTTCCCCCCAGCAGTGTCCGAGCTGCCTCTCCAGTCCTGTGAGCTTCTTTCCCATGCTCTGAGAGGTCTCTAGGTCTCCTGTGTGAAGGCTTCTGAAAAGCAGAGTCCAGCACAGTGTGCAGGGCCCGCTCTGTGTCTGCTAGGACAGCGGGTAGAGGGGAAGGAAGAAGGGTCTTATGGGGAAAGCCCTTAATCTCCCTGTGAGTTTGCTGTGGGGTTCATACTCCTTCCCCACCATTCCGGTGTGTTGTAGGATACAGATATTGTCCAGATTCATCGGTGATGAGCGCCAGATAAGTAGAGAAAAAGCCAGGACCCCGGCCAAATCTGAGCAAAACAAGACACGGGTGGGGACCAATTTCTGATGCTGGGTGATGTCAGTTGCCCTTTGGTAACCTCCCCCCCCCCCCAAATAAGCAGGTAAATTTTAAAGCAAGCCATAGTTGTTCTATACACACCTTCCTAAGCTGACTACTCCATCTCAGGATTTCAAGGGTCCTGCAGGTAAAGGGGCACAAGGCTCTTTAATGAAGTCACCCGATGGAGGGATAATGGTGTGACTGATCACTCAGACCAGACTGTCTGGGAAGGGGCCATCTTTGTGATGTACGGGTGCCTCCTACTGGGGCCTGATCCCGGCCTGAGGCCTCTGGAGACGTCCTCATTATACCTAACAAGTCCTGCAGATTTGTGGCCGTTCTGGGGTCTTTTCCGTGTCTCTTCAGGCTGGGGCCGGCTCAAGAGAACTAGCCCCGACTTTGCTCCCTTAAGGTGCGGGGGAAAGGCCTGCAAAGGGCCCCTCCAGTCCAGAGACAAGGGGGTGCTGGTGTCTGCTTGTGTTTCCTCCTACAAATTCAAGGGCTTGCCTTTTGCTCCTGAACTCCGCGGCCCACTGGAGAGCAGATCGGGCGATGGCAGCCAAAGCCCCCTGTGAGTGGAACCTGCTTGCCAGAGAGGCCAGGTGATTGCGATCCAGCCCCATGCGGGCAGGGGGTGGGTGGGAGGCAGCTGCTGGCTCTGTTGCCAGACTCCCCTTCTCTGCGGCTTGAACCGAAGCCTCATTTCTAGTGGCTGCATGGCAGGTCCCGTCCCCCCATGTCTGCCCTAGGCCTGCAAGGAGGACATGGCCCTGCTCCCCGAGTCGGGGGTGGGGGGCTGAGCTTGCTCTCCTCTCCCCCAGGCCCTTCCCATGGCCCTCCCTGGGGAGTAGGCAGCCCCCACCTCCTCCATGTAACCCCCTCTCCCAAGGCTGCCCCAGGGCTCTGCCCTCGTTTCTCCTGCCCAGGCCCCAGATTGTAACTTGGGCAGCAAACACGGCGGGGGGGGGGGGGCAATGGGAGTTCTCCCCCCAGATCCTGCAGCCCCCAACCCTGGGCCCACAGCCTGCACCTGCCCCTCCTCTCTCGCGCTGAGCCTGCAGCCCCAGCCCCACAGCCTGCATCTCCCTCCTGCCCCCCAGATCCTGCAGCCCCAGCCCCACAGCCTGCATCTCCCTCCTGCCCCCCAGATCCTCCAGTCCCCACCCCACAGCCTGCATCTCCCTCCCGCCCCCCAGATCCTCCAGTCCCAGCCCCACAGCCTACATCTTCCCCCCCCCCCCATCCTGCAGCCCCAGACCAACAACTTGCACCTCCCGCCTGCAGCTCCACCCCCAAAAGATCCTCTACAGCCCCGGCCCCGGACGCTGCACCTCCCGGTCCCGCTCCCCCGAGACCCTCCCTGCAGCCCGGCGGGCAGGGGAGGGGGAGGGGGAGGGGGAGGGGGAAGCCCCGGCTCCTCCTGCCCGGCCGGGCCGGTGCGGCGGCTGCAGCATGAGCGCGGCGCAGGCGGATCTCCGAGCGATCCCGCAGCTCTTCGAGGTGAGGCCGGGGGGCGGGCTCGCCCGGGTGCAGCTCCAGCCCCCTCTGCACAGACAGCCCCGGGTCCCAGCCCCCCCCATCGCCGGGAACCCAGCCCCGTGCGCCCCTCCCGTGTACCCCTCCTGTGTACCGTGTACCCCTCCCGTGTACCCCGTGCCCCATGTACCCCGTGTACCCCATGTACCCTCCCGTGTACCCCGTGCCCCGTGTACCCCTCCCGTGTACCCCGTGCTCCGTGTACCCCTCCCGTGTACCCCCTTGTACTCCTCCCGTGTACCCCGTGTACCCCTCCTGTGTACCCCTCCCGTGTACCCCGTGTACCCCTCCCGTGTACCCCTCCCGTGTACCGTGTACCCCTCCCGTGTACCCCGTGTACCCCTCCCGTGTACCCCTCCCGTGTACCGTGTACCCCTCCCGTGTACCCCGTGCCCCCTCCCGTGTACCCCTCCTGTGTACCGTGTACCCCTCCCGTGTACCGTGTACCCCTCCCGTGTACCCCGTGCCCCCCTCCCGTGTACCCCGTGTACCCCTCCTGTGTACCGTGTACCCCTCCCGTGTACCCCGTGCCCCCCTCCCGTGTACCCCGTGTACCCCTCCTGTGTACCGTGTACCCCTCCCGTGTACCCCGTGCCCCCTCCCGTGCCCCGTGTACCCCTCCCGTGTACCCCGTGTACCCCTCCTGTGTACCGTGTACCCCTCCCGTGTACCCCATGCCCCCCTCCCGTGCCCCGTGTACCCCTCCCGTGTACCCCCTTGTACCCCTCCCATGTACCCCTCCCGTGTACCCCTCCTGTGTACCGTGTACCCCTCCCGTGTACCCCGTGCCCCCCTCCCGTGCCCCGTGTACCCCTCCCGTGTACCCCCTTGTACCCCTCCCGTGTACCCCTCCCGTGCCCCCCGTGTACCCCGTGTACCCCTCCCGTGTACCCCGTGCCCCCCTCCCGTGTGCCCCTCCCGTGTACCCCATGCCCCGTGTACCCCGTGTACCCCGCCTGTGTACCCCATGCCCCGTGTACCCCGCCCGTGCCCCCCTCCCGTGTACCCCATGCCCCCCTCCCAGGTACCCCTCCCGTGTACCCCGTGCCCCATGCCCTCCTCCCGTGTACCCCGTGCCCCATGTACCCCGTGTCCCGTGTACCCCGTGTCCCGTGTACCCCGTGTACCCCGTGTACCCCTCCCGTGTACCCCGTGCCCCATGTACCCCGTGTACCCCATGCCCCATGTACCCCATGTACTCCTCCCGTGTACCCCGTGCCCCATGTACCCCTCCCGTGTACCCCATGCCCCGTGTACCCCGCTCGTGCCCCCCGTGTACCCCGTGCCCCCCTCCCGTGCCCCCCTCCCATGTACCCCGTGCCCCTGCCTTCCGCTCCCCATCGCCCCCCACGCCTGTCCCCTGCCACCCTCCCTCGACATCCCACCCCTCCATCTCCCCCCACAGCTCCTGTCCCGTCACCCTCCAGCCCTCCACACCTGTCCCCTCCATCTCCCCCCACACCTGTCCCCTGCCACCCTCCCTTGACATCCCTCCCCTCCATCTCCCCCCCACCCCTCCTGTCCTGTCACCCTCCAACTCCCCCCTCACCTTCTGTCCCGTCACCCTCCAATCCCTCCCCTCCATCTCCCCCCTCACCTCCTGTCCCGTCACCCTCCCCTCAACCTTCCCTCATACTCGCTGTCCTCCACCACACTCCCTCAACATCCCTCCCTTCCACCTCCCCTTGTACCTCCTGTCCTCTGCCCCCTCCCTCTACATCCCACCCCTCCATCTCTTCCCACCTCCCCTGTCCCCTGCCACCCTCCCTTTACATCCCTCCCCTCCTACTCCTGTCCCTGCCACCTACCCCTTCTCCCCCCCATACCTGCCGTCCCCACCACCCTCCCTCTACACACCCTCCATCCCCTGACACCCTCCTTCTACATCCCTCCGATTCACCTCCCGTCAGACCCCCGGCACCCACCTTCTACATCCCTCCCCTCCACGTCTCCTCAGACCCGTCTTCTGCCATCCTCCTGCTACATCCCTCCCCTCCCACCCCCTGCCCCCCTCCCACTACATCCATCCTTTCCACCTCCCCCCATACACCCTGTCCGCTGCCACCCCCCCTATATCTCTCCCCTCCACCTCGCCTCATACCTCAAGGCCTCCAGTACCCTCATACTACTCCCCTCCCCTCATGTACCGTGCCCTCCACCAGCATCCCTAGTCCCTTCTCCCCGCATATCCCTGGGCCCCTTCCCCATTCTCTCGCCCTCTCCCCTCTCCCCGTTCCTGCGTCTGAGCTGTTCAAATCCCCCCTTCTCATTTACCTTCATCCCAGTCCCCACTCTTGCCTGTAGACCCTCCCCCTCCCTCTGTGCCCCTTCAGCCTGCATCCTCCTGCTCTTGAATAACCCGCCTTCTTCTGTCCCCTCATCTGCTTTACCACCCCCCGCTTCCTTTCCCCACGTCCCCTTCTCTACCCTACCTCTGGGAGGAGGCGATGGCTGTATCCGGTTCAATGGACACTAGGTTTTGCCCAGCTACGTCCAGCAGTTAGGGAGGCTGAAGAGGCTGGTGCAAAGGCAGATAGGAACGGCCAAGCCCTCTCTGATCTGGAAACCTGCTGCCTCCAGCGTGGGCCTCTCCTGATTAGAGATGCAATAAATCTGCCCGTGTGGATTTCCCACCCGTGCTGCGGACGTGGGCTCTCCCTACGGCTCTCTGGCCTCCCCAGGCATCGTTCAGGCTTTAAAGGCAGAACTTAAATTAGGTGCCTGTTCCTGGCCCTTCAAATCCAGGCAACGCGGGGTGTGGATTGAGAGACTGGGCCTGATTCTCCTCTTGCTTGCCCCAGGGTCTCTCCCGGGATCTAACCCAGGGTAGGTGAGTGGAGACTCAGAACCCAGAGCGGAACTGACCCCATTCGTCTCCATGGGGTTTTGTGGGGTTACTCTCAGGGGTGGCATTGTTAACCGCTTGACATCTAGTTTTTCCCCACAAGAGTCCCGTTCACCAGCAGGAGCGTCCGGCGTAGAATTCAAAATGGCTGTACATTAGAAAGGGGCAGCTGTCTGAGTGACCTCTCAGCTGTTTGATTTTGAGGGGGGGCTTCTTCCCCCCCCCCATGAAGTGTGACTGCATATCTTGACAGATCAATGTGCTTCCTGTTTAACAAGGCCTCAGACGGTAGGGAGCTGGGGGTGGCGGGAGCAGAAGAACCAGACCATGAGGTACAACCTAAATGCAGAGCAACTGTACTGATTTCAGTGGAGTCCTGATTTACACTGGTGCAATGGAGTTGAGAGTTTGGCCCCACGAATTCCCCACGGGTATATGAAGCACTAACAGCACAGCAACAAGGCCAGCCTCAGACAGTCTCGATTATTGAATTAACTGAGACACTCACCACTGTCCTTACAAATAAGGCCGAGGGTGCCAGGTGCTGTGAAATTAGCTCCAAACGGTTGGGCTCCTGCGCTGGCAGCGGGAGGAATATTATGGAGCAGCTATAAAATGGGCTCCAGCAGGAGCAGCTCACACTAATCACCTTGTTAGTGTTTTGTGAAGGGCTTTCCTTTGGTTTTACGGTAACAGCTGCCTTTAAAACACAGAGCTGAGCAGAGACAGAAACGAAATGAGAACATAAAGCCCCAGAGATCTGGCCCAAATCTCCCTCTGGTTTCTGTAGTCCCTGTCTGTTATGCACCTGATCAGTTCTGCACCAGGATGAAGAGTTTCATCCTGACCCCATCTGGCGATCAGCTTATGCCTTGAAGCATGAGGATTGGAATGTGTGGCCTTCCCTGCTGCTGAAAGCTGTACGTCCTTCCTAAAGGAGGGTGGAATTCAAAGCCTGTCCAGCGCTTTCAAACCCTGAACCTGGAGCGTCACATGGACCCGTTGTACCGGTGTAAACGTCACCGTTGTAGTTCAGGACCTGAGTGGCCCCAGCACAGGGAGGCGAATTGAGGCGTTTCTGCTTTGTGGCCCCTGAGTGCCGCCAGCCCTTGCAGCATCAGTTGTTTTGGGCGAGACCCTCGAAGACCCTTCTTGCATCCTGCAAAGTTCTCCCATGTCTCCTACATTGTGCTGCTAAAACCCCTGGGGGTGGAGTTTCTTTTGGGACCCCTTTCCCGTGCGTTCCTTTTCTGGAGAGCCCCCTGTCCCAAGGCTCACAAGATAGTCCCCCTGCCCCGCCGTACCAACTTTGAGTGCTTGTCTTCCTCTCTGCCACCCCCTTGTCCCCCTTTGCTGTCCAGCACCCAGATTAGCCAGGATTTTTCCAGCATTCACGAGAAATTTGCAGGCTGTCTGGCCCCAGATAGCCCCTCCCCTGCATGGAGCCCCTAAGGAAGCTGGGAGCGGCCATAGCCCCGTGGATGGGTGCATGTGTTCTGGCTGAGTGCTGGCGTCCCTGGGTCGCTTTCCCTTCTTCTAGGAGCACGGGAACTGCCAGACTGGATCAGCCCTATGGTCCAGCCAGCCCAGTGCCAGGTATTTGCAGCCATCAGTACCAGAGGCTTCAGAGGAAAGTTCCCCCTCACACCTGAGAATGGCCAGGCCTTGCTCACTGGCTCCTTGGACTGCAAAATATACCGACGTCACGCACAATAAAACCGAGGCACCCACCAGTGTAATGAGCGCGTGAGTCTCTGAGCATAAACATGCGCCAGGACTTGGGCTATCTGGTGTCCCGCTAGGCTCCTGGTGGGACAAACATCTTCCTCATCTCCATCCCTCCAGAACCATGCAGCTCTCCAGCAGGAACAGCCAGCAGTGATTCCAGCCCTCCACAGGTTTCATCACCGCCCCGCTGCCCGGCAGAGTCTCTCCCCCCCCCCCCCCCAATTCTCCCTTGTCTGACCTGTGTCTGTTTCCTTCCCAGAGCATGCTAACAGGCTTGATGTATTACCACCCCGAGGACCCCATCGAGTACCTGGAGCGCTGCTTGCAGAAGGTCCGGGAGCTGGGTGGTCCCGAGAAGGTGCAGTGGGACACTTTCATTGGCCAGGAGCGGCGGACCTTACCCTCCATCAATGGGGGGCCAGGGAAGAAACCCATTTTCTGCACAGGTGAGCTGCACCTGGAACGGGCGTCTGTTCAGAGTGGGGCGGGATCAGGGGCAGGACTGTCCGTGGGCACACTTTCTCAGGAACCTGAGTACGTGCAAACAACACAGGGACAATACAGGTGCCAATGCACACAGATCTGAGTGCACATGCCCAGACACATCATACCTGTTGCCCATCTGCATGCACCAACCAGATGATCCACCGCGCCACCTGTCTTAGCTGGCTTGTTCAGGTGTTTGTACCTCCCTATGTGCCACTCAGGTTAGCTCCTCAGTGGATCAGCACTGCAGCCATCTGAGTGGGCCATGTGCAGTCCCACAGCAGCTGACGCTTGGCCCCTGGTTTCTCCTGCAGACCCCCTTGCAGGGCCGTACCGCCGGTATGGGTGCCTGCCACCCATCCAGAGCCAGTTCTCCATCGAGAGTGACTCGGACATGACAGAGTCCACGGGACTGATCCAGGAGTATGACGTCTTCGACCCCAGTCGACCCCGCCCCAAAATCATCTTTGTGATTGGTGAGAAACTTGCTGACCTGCAGCTGTGGGATGAGCCGTGCAGCGTGGGTAATCGCTCTGGGGAGAGGCGGAGGAATAAGTGAGCATGGGAGAGAGAGAGGGAGGGGAGAAGAGAGGCAGAGGAAGGATGGGGAGATAGAGATGGGTGAGAAATGAAGAAACATCCTGTAATCTCCAGTGGGTTTCTCTATTAGACAGCCACATACTAAGGAAGAGGACAATTTGCAAGCCTTGCTTTCCACATCTGTAAAATGGGCATAATGCTGCAAGGCTTTGCAGTGGGCTGGAAAGGGGTCATTCATAAATGCGTTAAGCACTTTGAGATCCTGGAATGGGAGGCACTGGAGAAGGACCGTTATTCCCTAAGCACGGCTGCTTCCTCCTCTACTTCCCCACCATTCCCAGTGAGTTTGGAGGGCAGTGTCTCAATTACATATGTTGTTGCTAGTGAAGCTGTTTTGGGGGAAATGGCCTCCTACCCCTTTAATGCCAGCAGCCAGCTTCTCCCCGCACTCACCTCAGTGAAACGCCACCGGTTTCCTCCTGATCTACACTGTTGTAGGTGAGAGAAGAACCAGGCTTAGGACTCAATGGCGGGAACTCAGCTGCTTTAGCAGAGGCTCCTTAATCAGTTCAGGGAAGAAGCCCAAAGCTGGCTAATCCCGTTCTGGGGACTCGACCCTGGCACCGCTGTGTTGAATGCGCATGCTGCAGGCAACAGACACAGGTGTGTGATAAATCCCAGGAGTACCTGGGGAACCAGTAGAACCCACGTTCCTTGCTCGAAGAACTCGGCTATTACCCCTTGAGCTTTTCCAGAGCTGCCGGTAAGTAACTTACTTGCACACATGTACCCCCTGGGGAAACCGTGGCAGGGCACGGAAAGAGTCTCTTGGCCAAGACTTGGGGGTGCTCGGGCACAAATGCCTCCTTGGCCCTCTCTTGCTTGGCAGGAGGCCCCGGCAGCGGGAAGGGCACTCAGAGCACCAAGATGGCCTCCCACTTCGGCTTCAGCTGCATCTCGGTGGGCGAGATCCTGCGCAGCCAGATGATCCACCGCGCCACCAGCGACAGGAAGTGGGAGCTGATCGCCAAGATCATCGCCAACGGGGAGCTGGCCCCGCCGGTGAGTCGTGGCCAGAGCGTCCGATCACCCCTTCGGCGCAGCCATCCAGCCCGCAACGGACTCCCTGCCTTCTGCACTCACAGTCCTGAGGCCTCTTCCCCCAGCCTCTGTCTGGTCAACAGGACCCTGCCGGCTCGGGGCAGATGTTCCCCAGCCTGCTTGAGGAGGCACCAGGGAAATATTTTCCATCCTCTGCCCTCCCACCTCTGCTGCGTTCAGCTCAGTGGCTCTGGGACACGACACTTTCATGGTGGGGATTCCTGTCTCCCATCCATCCGGAGCTGGTAATGGCGCCCCCTGCACAAGATAGTGGGCAAAATGGAAGCTTGTTTCGTGCACCCAGCGTCCCTGCTGGGTCGTGTTTGGATGTATCCTCAGGAAAGGTGGGGGCAGGTCGGCGTTGGGGGCCCAAGTATTGAGCTATCCACGGGCTAGCAGCTGTGCAAGCTTCCCCTGGCACCCAGCCAGTCTGCCTCTCTCTACCGTCAAGAGGGGAGTGTGACCTGTGGTGCCTAGGGCAGCCCTGAAGTCAAACTCTCCAACCAATCACAAACTGTGTTTCTGATCCCCCCACACTGGTTATCAAGAAGCAAAAGAGGAATCACACAGCTCCCTTTATTGCATTGCAGTTCTCTGGCTCCCAGACAGCACATAGGGCCAGTACAGTGAGAATCAGAGAGGTCGCCGTGTTAGTCTGGAATAGCAGAGGTAACAGAGAGTCCTGTGGCGCCTTAAAGACTAACTATAAAGTATTGAAGCATAAGCTTTCGTGGGCTAATACCCACTTCGTCGGATGCAAGCAGTGAGAAGTTATTTAAAACACTGCGCATATGCAAATTATCACAGCCATGTTACCAAGTGAGTATAGGTTTGGATCTTACCCAAAGTACCACGCTGCCAGCCAATCCTTTAGTGCCTAAAACTAAAGGTTTAGTATAAAGAAAAAAGAAAGAGCAAGGAGAGAGATGTTAAAAACAGTCACATATGTACAAAGACTTCCAAATCCATCAAATTCCTGGCAGTACTGGTGAGTTTGCTGCCTTGAAGGTCCCTCTGAAACACATCCACAGCTTGGGTGGGTCATTCAGTCCTTTGTTTGTAGGAAGGTTACTCCAGAGGCAAGCAGCAGGACTGAAGACTAGATGGAGAGGATGCAGCTGCCTTTTATAGTCTTTTGTCATGCGGCCTGTGCTTCCTTTGTTCCAAACACAAGCTTCCCAGCTCGGCTGGTGGCCTGGAAGCCCTGGAGTTCTGTCCACAGGCCTGCCCCTGCATGCCTTGCTGAGTCATAAGATGTAGCCCTTGACCCTTTCAGCGGGTTCATTGTACAGCTGATGTTCCTTGGTGAGCCATCAAGCAGGCGAGGCAGTGCTGATGCCAAACGGTCTGGGGGTGCCACCCAGAAGCATAGCACCAGTGTGAAATACAGACAGACATACGGAGCTGTAATGCGTAATACAAACAAGATGATCATACTTGGCAAATGGTAATATTTTTGCGGCTACCTGACGTAGCATATCTGGCACAACTTATTGCGATTTTACAATATTGGGGTTCAGAATATCCTAACGTGCCCCCCAAATTCCATACAGCGTCACGGGAGTTACGGCACCGTAGCCCAGTCAGGTGTCCCTGCTGAGCCTGCCAACAAGGTGGGTTTGGTGCTCTCAACACTGTTCCATCAGGAACTGGACTGAGACCCACCAAACTCACATCCCACCGGCCACCCAGCAGCTACCAGTTGGGAATGACTTTTGGGTCCCGTCTTAGGCAGGCTGGGTTCAGCCCGGTGGCCTGTACGTGAAGGGCTCAGAGAGGTCTCTCTGCCTTGCAGGAAACTACCATTGAGGAGCTGAAGCGGCAGTTCATTAAGCAGCAAGACGCCCACGGCTTGGTGGTGGATGGGTTCCCGCGGGAGATAGGCCAGGCCTCCACCTTCCAGGAGCAGGTGAGCTGCAGCTGTGGCTGAATGAAGGAGCTTTGCAAAGGGGCTTTCCTGTCGTCCTGGGCTGCCCTTTTCCCTGCGCCCTCACCGGGCGGGGCCCGCTCTGAAGGCGTGTGCCCCTGCTCCGGGCTCTGCTCACTGAGGACACAGGCCACGGCCTGGCAAAACCCAACTACCCAGAGGACAAAGACCGTGTGACCCTTTGCTGGCCAAAGGCGGCGCACCGCTCAGTTTCCCCCTCCTCGCCTAAGACACCTTTGGTCCCCCCGCACCCCCTGCACTGGTGCCAGCCTATGGTTTGGCGCTGCCCCGGTAGTGCCCCTCCTCTCCCAGGACATGTCAGGCCTCTGCCGTTGTCCCCGCAGTGCCGGGGGACGGTGAGCGCCCGGCAGCGCCACAGAGGGAGACGTCACAGCTGCGCTCAGAGTTCCAGAGATGATCATGATCGACTCCCTTCAGCCCCGAGGGTCCTGGGAATGCCTGGACCCTCCAGCCCCTGAAGGACAGGGCCACACTGATTCGGAGCTGCCCCGGGGCTCTTCAGACCCCTCTGTGGGATGCTCCTCTGTGGAACGGGGGGGTGTTGATGTGGAGCCATTAGAGCTCTTTGCTAATGGGGTCTCAGCTCCCAAGGAGCCCTGAAATCCTCAGAGCCCCTCTCAGGTCCATCAAGGACCCCCTAGAGCCCCTCACAGAGAAGGGATCGCCACTGTAGCGCCATCGGGTGCCCGTCTCTCTCCCTGGCAGATTGGCTCCCCAGACCTGGTGGTTTTCTTGGCCTGCTCCAACCAACGTCTCCGGCAGCGTCTGGAGAAACGGGCGCAGGAGCAGGGCCGGCCGGACGATAACGCCCACGCCATTGACCGGCGGGTGGAGACCTTCAAGCAGAACGTCCCGCTGATTGTGAAATATTACCAGGAAAAGAGCGTCATCGTCCGGGTAAGGCTCCGTCGGGACAGCCCGCGGCTGGATTGGGACACAGCCTTTCCCACTGAAGCTGGTCCAGTAGCAGTCCCAGACACCAACACTTGCACAGATCCAAGTCTTTGAGCCTTGACGTCCTGGTTACCAGCTTGGTTTAGGGTCCTGACACATACTGGGTCCAGGTCTCTGGGACTGATCACAAAGACAAAGGGTGGGGCGTGTTGACAGGTGGGCCGGGCCGGGCCCCTGGCACTGACCTGCATAAGGTGTGTTATGGCCCTGTGGTCTCGCTCTTCTGGACGCAGGTGGGATTCACTGTGGGGGAGTCCTGAACCCCTGAGTGGAGCGGAGTTCCCGGTCTCCCTCCCCCTCCCCTCAGAACCTGACTGACGGCCGTCTCTGTCTTTCCTCTTTCAGTTTGACGCAGACAGAGAGGAGGACGATGTATTTGGTGAGATCCGCTCTGTGGTGGAGGAGCGGCTCTTCCCGCACGGCGTCAATACAGCAGGTGAGAGCGGAGCTCCTTAGGCGCAGTCAGGATGACAGGCCCAGGGAACGGGGCTGCCCAGGGGAAGACGGACCCCTGGGAGTTGTAACTCCACATCTAGATGCCCCCCCCCCCGGCCCTTTCTGCACAGGGCTAGCCCCTTACGGCCGGATTTTGGAATCTGAGGTCATTCTGGGGGCTCCCATCCCCTCCTGCTCTGGCCCTAGAATTGCTTGAGTCCCTCAAAGCCAGCGCGCTCCTCTCCCACCCCACCCGTCTCCCAGCCTCGCTGGTGCTCTGCCGTCCGGCTCATGTTGCTGATGGTGCCATGGTTGTCCCCACAGCACCATGGGAGAGGTGGGTGGGAGACTCGACCGCTGACTTCTGCACGGCCCTTATAACATGGGGTAAGCCATACTACCACAATAGGGAAACTGAGGCACGGAGGCATCATGTGACTTGCCCAGGGTCACATTGCAAGTCAGTGGCAATCGAGAATAGAGCTGTTGACACCCAGGCTAGTGTCCTGCCCATGGGGCCATGCTGTCTGCGATACATGTTCTGTGCATCTCTGCCTCCTCCTGGACAGTTTGGAATGTGGCACCCCCTCTCCCCGCCCAGGGAGGTCCCTGGCGTTCCACATCTACCCGGCGGGGGCTTCCAGCTCCACTCTGGCTCTTTTACCATCATTCCCACTGCTCTAACTTGCTGATGGTGCCCCCCCTCCCCCACTATGCACGGACCCTGGACTAATCTCACTGCGACGCTGATCTCATCCCCACCCACTCTGTTGAACATCTGCTGCAGGCAACAACTGTTGCTCTGCAGGACCCTACTGATCGGCCCTTCAAATCTCCCACTCGCTCCGCCGTGTAGCCTATTGCAAACCGATCCTAAGCCGGAGCTCAGAGACACCTGGGCCCCTGCAGCGGCAGTCTGATCCTGGAACAGATCGGCACCGCTGGCTCCGATAACCCTGAGAGGAACACGGAAATGTGTGGGTGTAGTGGGTGGAAAGAGCCAGGGAAGGGGGGGGGGTACAGACTGGGTTAGTTATGGCTCTGATAGACAACTTCACTGAGAAGACTCCAAACCTGTCCCATTGCCAGCACCACCACCCCTGTCTGAAGGGCAGCTCAGAAACCTTTCACCCCTCCCCCTTGGGGTGTTTGATATGGCTTCCTGGTGACTGTTTATCTCTCTGGCTCAGGGTTTGCGCAGTTGGCTCTGTTAGACTCGCCCTGTGGTGCAGACAGAGAACATCCTCTGGAGGAAGATGAGGAAGGGCAGGTAAGGCCACAGCGACGCGCCCCAAGCCCCAGCTCGGAGCCGAAGGGAGACGCCATTGGAATTTCCAGGACCGGGATTGGAAATGAACAAAACTTCCTCCTGAAGGATCAAAAACAGGAACCAGGGCCAGTCCCGTGGGCCTGTGGAAACATACAGCAGAGTCCACAGGCTGGAGCCATCAGCGGCCAGTGGGCTGAGGTCAGGAACGACTGCGGCCCAGAGCAGGGACCAGAGAATGCAGGGCGGGTGGTGAGGACCCGGCGAATGGCAGGGCAGGAGAGAGAGGGACAGGGAGAGGAGGGGGATAGAGAATGGGGAAGGGTCACTGGAGAAGCAGCGCGGGATGGCGAGCCCCAGATGGACGGGCAGAGTACTCCCGATAATTCTGAGCGTCTCTTTGGTGGGGGGACGGAAGGGGCGGGCGCCCTGGTGGGTGTCTGTGTGTCCCTGTGTCCGTGTGTGTGAGGGTGCGTGAGCTGGCTAGGAGATGCGAGGGGACGCTGGCTAGCGGGAGAGCTGTGGGGAGCGTAAGCAGTTGCAGGTATGTGGCGAGCGCTGAGCGTGCGTGGGGCGGCCGGGAGCTCATAAGGGGCTGCAGATCGAGGAAGGGAACATTTAGCATCGAGCTGGGCTGCTGAGGGCTGCGCTTTAAACCCTCTTACCACAGCTGCGGCTCCCCGATTGTGAGACGCCCCCCCGCCCCTGACGTTTCTCAGGCCACTTTAGACACTGTGCGTTCACAGGGGGGCCAGTCCATCCCTCACACACCATCAGCCGTGCCGAGCCGGGCAGCTGGCACTGTTGTACCCGTGTCTGCCCCGGAAGGATCCAGGCATAACTCAGCGCAGCAGGGCATGGGGGGGATGGGCAGGATGGCTGCTTTTTCTTCCCCCGCTGATTCGGGATCACCTGCATCATGCTAACCCGGTGGCCCTGTTTGGCAGGTGGAGCTGTGCTGGGCCGCGTTCTCTCTGCCCTACACCCGCCCTGCAACCTCCTTTTCCTGTGGAAACCAGCCCTGGGGCAATCGCCTGGGGCAGGCTGGACAAGCTTCCCCCGCTAAAAACAGTCGGTGTGGGGGCAGGGACGCCTCCCCCACGACAGCCCCAAGGGAGCAGAGAGACAATCCCCCCTCACCCGGGGTCCCAGAGAGAGTCAGTTTAAAGCCAGCCCTGTCCTATGGCCTATGCCCATCCCTGGCTCCTCTGCCCGGGCCCCTGCTCTCTCCTGCTGCCGTGTTGACTGCAAGCTCCGGTTGAGGGTCCGGGCCTAGTTCCCACTGGTGATTTGCACGCTGCCCCCAGCAAGAAGGGGCGTGGGTGGGTGGGCGTGTCAGGCGGGAGGCAGAGAGAGCAGCTGGCCTGAGCCATCACTGGATTGTCTGGGAGGCAGAGGTGCAGCATCGTCAGGCTGGGCTGGCTTAGCTGAATCCCACGTGGCCCTTGTCCTGGGGCCGCTGGGGCTGTGCTAGCTGCCCTCAATTGTGCAGGGTCCGCTGTGGGGCCTGCCCACAAGAAATGGTTCCTAATGGCTCGGCATCCGCACGCTGTCATCGCTGGAAAGGCTAGGCTGGGATAATAGACCCCCTCCTCCCTCTGCTTCCCGCCCCCCCGGGGTTGTTCCTTCCTGCTTGCCTCACACGAGATTGCAAGCGCCTAGGGGCAGGGACTGTCTCTTGCCATATGTCTGTACAGCACCGAGCACAGCGGGGGCCCAGGGCTGGCACCCGGCCATTCTGAAGGCTCCAAGGTAAGCGGCTGTGTTAACGCACCGGATCAGTAACTGTTACTAGCATCACTTCTTGGCATTCAAAGCAAGTGAACACACACAAGAGAAGTAAATAAACGGTGAGTAACGCAGGAGTAATAACTCAAGGTGCTGAGTGGCCTTTCTCATAGTACTCTATATGCACTAGGGACTTGGGTCTTCCAGCTCCCCTAACTACTATCTCCAGGGGGGGAACTGAGGTACGGGGAGGGGAAGTGACTTGCCCGAGGCCACACAGCAAAGCAGTGGCAGAGCTGAGAATGGAAGCCCAGTGTCCTGGCTCCCAGCCTTATGCTCTAACCATTCGCTCGTGCTTCCTTCTTCCACCTGAACACACCGGCGAAAGGGAGTGAGACGAAGAAGATCCTATAGCAGCATTTTAACAGCTGCGCTGCCTGGAACGCCAGATGGCCTCCCCCTTCTGGTTCTGCTGCCCTCTTGCAGCTGGCAAGTCCTTTCGGGGGTTGCCCTGGTGCTGTAGCAGGGCCCAGCAGTGCAGGGGTTAACTCCCCAAAGCACTGTGCCTGTTTGGGTGCAGTTGTGGGGGCAGGGGACAGGAAGAATTACTTTCACCTTCCCTCAGACGGGAGAGGCAGGGCCTGATGGGCTGAGCAAAGAGACCCCCTTATGCCCAGAGCCGTGCTGTGCCTATCTGGGTGCCTGGCAGATGAAGGAAGAGGCTGGTGTGGCTAAAATACTCCGACGTCCCTTGCAAAAAATGCCCCACTTGGTGAACTAACGAGCTCTCCCCCTTGGACTGAGCAGGGAGCGGTTTGGGGGGATTTCCAGCCCGCCCCCGGGGTGAGGCCCCACTCGCCACATCACAAAAGCTCACCTCCCCAGGGCGTCCAGCCTGTGGAGACAGCTCCCCCCTGAGCCCCGGAGGGGGTCCCTCCAGGGGGCGTTTGCAGGGGGAAGCTTGCCCTGCCGCTGCCCATGCTCCCGCTGATCAGAGACCCTCGCCCCAGAGCTACCGTCCCTGCCCCCGGCGCTCCAACCAGTGCTGGAAACGGCCCTTCAGCCTCCCTTGGGTGTGCAAACCTGCTGGGCCCCCTTCTGACCTCACCCACAGAACTGCAAAGCTCCGATAGCTCAACCGGCATCAGGGGACTCCCCCTGGATTAAGGGCCAAATTCTGGCCCTACCCGTCAACTTCGATGGGAGCAGGATTGGACCCCAAGAGCTGAGCTGAGCCGGGCCCCACGCTCCCTGCTGTAACTCCAGCGCCTCCCGCCAGCTCCTCCGGGCTCTCGCTCTCACTGGGCTCTTTGTCTGCACCAGGCGCTCCCCCTTCGCCCCTAAATCATTGCTATGCAGATCACATCCCCGGGAGTCAGGTGTCTCTCTGCTGGCTCAGCTCAGAGGCTGTGAGAAATCCCCCTCCCGGCATGCAGTGCGGATGACCGTGTTAGATGCAGAGTAAAAATAGCCAGGGAGGACATGCAGGGCAGCCGGCTGCACAGCCCCGGACCTGGCTGCTCTCTGCCCCCTGGCAGGTCTGCATCCCGGCGCTGAGAGGTCAGTACACAACGGCCCCAGGGCCGGGCAGGGGAATGGGGTTTTGCTGGGTTTTGTTGGGGGGGGGGTTGCTTTGCACCCCTCCTGGCTGCTGCTCAGAGTCTCGTTTTGTTTCCCATCTGCTCTCCCGCCCCAGAAGCCAGGCGTGAGGCTGGTGGGAGGGTTATTTGGCTCCTGGGGCGGCTGCTGACAGGGGCAGGCTCTGTCCGTGGCTGTTTGTCCAGATTCCCGGCGCTCCCTGGGCGAGTGGCTGTTTATCCCTTCGCTGGCTGCTCTGCACACGTCTTCTGGGCGTGCGCCTGCGCTCCCCTGGGACAGCGGCGAAAGCTCCAGTCTGGACGGGAGGACTCCTGGCCTCTGATCCCAGCCGTGCCCCGGCTGCACAATGACCTTGGACGGGTCATGTGACTCCTGTGGCTCGGTTTCCCCATCTGGATGACAATACCTACCTTCCCCCACACGCAGGCAAGTCGAGGGGATCTTGATGTGTGCAGCTGGAGTCTGTAGGACAATGCAAAGTCTGTTATTCCTGGTGCCTTCCTGGGACTTTGGGCTGGGCTGTTGGTGTGGGCATTGTGGTGGTGGTGCAGCGTCGCCGGGCTCTCTGTGGGCCTGCCGCAGTCAGTGTGGGGGCCGTACTGACTGTGCCTTGTGAGTGTCGGCCTGTGATAGCGGGTGGCTTTGCTGCTCCCTCGGTGCGTTGTCTGCCCGGCTCCCGGGGTATCTCACCTGTCTGGAGGCAGGAGGGGCTCAAGAGTGGAGCAGCGGCGGGTGTAGCAGTTCGAAGGCTGTTGCATTGACTGAGCTGTGGGAAGCCCAGAGCGGGGGGGTGTTACAGTCAGAACAGAGGAGCCCTGGCGGAGCTCGGGGGGGGCTCTGGGTTGCAACGAGGGGGTTGGGATTGTGGGGTGTTGGCAGGGCTGCGGTGGGAGAGGGGCTCCGGGAGAGGTGATGCTGCAGCTCCGGGCTGAGGTGCATTGAGCGAGCTGGGCGGGTGGCAGGTCAGGGTCAGTGAGAAGTTGGGAAGTTTGCACAGAGCCGCCCTCGCTGTCCTAGGCCCTGAATTCGCTCACTGGCAGATGGAAGAGGAATCCCCAGCCACGCACCCTGCCGTCACATGGAGAGAGACTGGCTGGCTGGACCCTCTGCCAGGATTCCCCGAGGGGGGTGCTGAGAGCCATTGAATGGCACCGTAAACCCGGCATTTGATGGAAATCCCTTACAGCCTGGGAGTGCACCCCCCGTTCCAGGCCTATGACTCCCAGTTCCCAGCTGGGTTTCTTGGCTTCCTCCCTCTGACTGACTGACCGTGATGCCGGCCGGCTGCTCCTTGAGGCACAGGTGTGGACGTGACCCCTGCAGGATTTATGCCTGGGCCATACTTAGAGCCCCAGAGCAGGCTGAAGCTGAAGGGCACCTGCCCTTTTTAGGCCTGGGCTGGGGGCTGTAACCTGACCCCTGTTCTTCCCCAGTGAGGCTGGGCCTGCCGGGTGGGGGGGCGAGAGCTCTGGCAGGGCATGGATCTATTTTAGGGATGGGCTACCCAAGCTGTTTTTCATGTGCTCCCTAAAGTGCAAGGCCTTTTCAGGCCCTCCCTGGGGGCAAAGGACTGGGCATGAAGGTGGCCCTGAGGTGCCAGGTGGGTTTGCTGCCCACAGGAGACAAACACAGGTGGGCAGGAGGGGATTGGGCCCTGGGATGCCCTCTAGTGGCAGGAATGAGTGAAAACACAAGGCTAACGAGGAACCAGGGACCCTTCTCTGAGCCCCTGGATCCCCCCTTAGTGAAGGGTGAGGGCTGCAGTTCTGTGCACTGGGGGCCAACGAGGGTGGGCCGCTGTGTCCGAGGCTGGGGGGCTCCTGTATGTGGGTGAGGGAAGGCAAGCGGCTCTCAGTGCGGGCGGGGCAGCTGCCGGAGTGTGCCCAGAAGGTTCAGCAAGTTGGCTGCTGGATTGGGGGGGGGGGGGGGAAACGGGCTGTTCTGTGTGCAGGGGGAGTCGGGGGTTGTGTCTTTGTGTTTCACACACAACCGGGGAGGCACAGGGGCACCATGGGCCCCAAATAACACTGGTTAGTCCTGTCCCCAGACATACCACGCAGCGCGTATCCTGCTGCCCTGGCCGCTTCTGAAAACATACAACAAACACCCACCACTCGAGGGCTTGTGAACTATGCAACGGGCCACTACCCTGGCCCTGCACACTCCAGACTGGAGTAAGGCCCTGTCTGCATGCGGGGGGCGAGGGTGGAGGGAAGGGGGTTGCACCAATGTAGTTGTGCTGGTGTGAAAGGGGATTTACACCGACACCCAGGGTAAGCTGCATCCACTCTGGTGGAGCTGCACTGGCGTAATCACACCAGTTCAACGACCCACCGTCAGGGTGAAAATGGGAGCAACTCCACCCTCACCCCAGATGCATCTGCCTTCTCCCCAGTCCCCCCCCCCCATGCTTCTCTTCCCCATGCTCCCCCTAGTGGTTACATGTCTGCATTGTATTTATTCACTATCCTTTCAACACACATTTGCTGCAAGGAAATAGCACCATGCGGTGATCAATGTGTAGGAACCCTACCCGCTCCCACCACTTTAACTCGGGGGGGGGGGGGGGGAATGTGCGCCCTATGCCTTTAAGACTGTGCTCACTTGGGTGGACTGTCAATCAGATGGGTTAACTTCCTGCAGCAAAGGAAGCTGAGAGCTGATGAGATCTGGTCACTGAGCCGGGCAGAGGCAGGTGACTACAGGTGTCCGATGTAAGCATTATGTTTCCAACCTAAGGCGTCTGTATTGTAAGCTGTCAGCCCAAGATCATTCCTGGTGTGACACCCAGGGGTTAGCTTGGCCCTCAGTGGAGTAAAGTCAGCTCTCTAAGCAGGTGCTCTGTAAGGCTGGGAGGGACATAGGGGAGGCTGGGTCATAGGACTTCTTCTTGGGGAATGGGCGGAGAGGGCAGCTGTGAATGCTGAAGCATAGGAGGTCTGTGTGATAGAGAGCATCGCTGGGGGGTGTCCTATTACAGGGGTGCAGTGGCGGGCTCACTCACGCTTGCACCAGTTGGCTCCGTTTCCAGGTGAACACAGCAGTGCCAGCTCTGGTGATTTTATCACAAGACTTGTAATACTTGGTGTTTTTCCTAAAGCCCCAGGTCTTGGAGTCATGTGATTAGATGAGAATCTCCGCTTTTGTTTGTTTAAAAAGTCAGTTTCCAGCCCTCCTGCCTGCAGAGAAAAGCTTGAGAACATGAATCCAGAAACCAAAAGACAAAAAGACCCCAACATTTATGATTTTAAAAAGTCTCACGACTTGGAAGTAAATCATCCAGTACTCAGGGCTAAGGGGGTGTCTCCCCCAACTCCCTCAATGATATCACAGTAGTAACTTTTAAAGGGGTCCCGTTACCCTGCCTTTGATTCCTGCCCTGTAAACCGCAGGCCCACGGAGATGGACTATTACTCTCAAGTTGGTTCCTGCCTAATACCGAACCCTCTGGGAGGAGTATGTAGAGAACCCAGCCGGGAAGGTCTATGCACATAGACTGGCACACAGGACTCCCTCCTGTGCCACTGTGACCCCACTGGGTTGAGTGCAGTGACACTGTGCCAGAGAGAGGAGTTCGTCAGTCATTAATCAAACTTCCTGGGTAGACTTTATCCAGAGCGCTTCCTCCCAGGCCCCTCGCATGTCACTGGCTTGGAGCACTCCAGCCCTGGGAGTCTTTGTGATGCCGGAGGGAATGGCCAATGCTCTTCCTTGAATGTGTTTTGGGAAGAAGACTAAACTCCCACTTCATCTCCCCCGCCTCCCAGCTATTCCAGATGCCCCAGTTTTCCCCACTTCACCCCCCTCACACCAGCCAGTGAGTCAGAGCATCCGTCACCCTCTTGGATTCCACCCCCAAACTCAGCTTGAGAGCAGCTAGTCCCTCAGGCAAACACTACCCAATGGAATCTGCCTGTTGCCCTGCAGACATGGCTCAGGGCTCCCAGCTGGGCCCATAGCAGGGTCTAAGCACTGGCTGCTAGCAAAGCCAAATCTTCACCAGATTCCTGTACTCAGAAGAGACCTGACCGCCTGGCTGAGGGTGGCCCTGCATCCCATGGGGGGAGGAAATGGGGTTGGAAAAGAGGAACAAGGTGCGTGGGAGCGCCCCCCAATGGCCAAAGCAAGGCTCTCCACCTGCCCTCCAAGGAGTGGGGTGTGCTGCTGCTTCAGTGGGGAGATCCAGGTGACTCAAACCCGGGCCTCTTGCCTGCTGGGGCGGGGCACTGAGCCCTGGGTCACGAGGCTGGAACAGGTTTTGTAGGATGCTCCTTCATCCCCTTGGCTCCTGCCGTCACCAGAGCAACGCTTATTAAATATGCAAAGGCAACCGCCAGGCTCCTGCACCAAGTGCTGCTGCTGTAACAGGCAGGACTGGACCAGCCAGGTTGGTGACTGGGTCTGACTGATGGAGCCTGTCCCCCTGCCCAGCTCTGGCTCGCTCTGATTTCCCCCTGCTCAGAATCTATCTCACAGTTCCTGTCCCAGGTGGGTTTTGTCTCCTGTGTTTTCTCTCTGGCTCTTTCTCTCCCTCCCTGGGTGGAAGAGGAGGCAGGAAGGGCTGGTTGTCACAGTGACGTGCCATAGGCACTGAGACACTCCCAGGTGGCCGGGGGACTGCTGTTCTCTGGATCAGACCGTGTTGCAGGAAGCAGCGAGAGGAAGGCTCTGAAGTGTGCGTGTCCATCAGGTAATGGGACCGCTGGGTCAGAACCACTGCGCTAGAGCGGGCTGTAGTCCCAGAGCCTTCTGAGCGGCAGGGGAGGTCGGGGCGCCTCCTCTGAAGTCTTCGGACATGTCTTCAAACGCACCAGCTTCCAGTAAATAGGTGCCTGACTGCCAACCCACCAGGGAGCCTCAGGAACCCGCACCTCTGTCCCCAGCCCCGTCCGTTGCTCTCTGGTCCAGAACGAGGGACCGGTTACTAGGGTGCTGTGTTTGTGGGCCTGGGCCATTCATGTGAGAGTAGCTGTTTGTGTGCAGGGGGGCTGGGGTGTCCCTCTGCTCCAAGATGTTGGCAGCTGAGCTAACAGTGGGGATCACCTTAGTCCATTGTCTAGGACATGTGTTCGAGAGGTGGGAAGAGATTGAAACCCAGTGAGCTATGGGGAAGCATTAAAGACTGCTTAGACTGTGTAGCCTCAGGAGGAAAGGGACTGGGGCCGTTTCTGAAGGCCAAACCAGCCCCTTCCCAATGTCCTGGGGGGCTGACCCCACAAGCCCTGCACTGTCTAACCAGGAGTTCTGTTTCCTTTCAGACTGAAGAGCTTCTTCGCCCAGATCTTCTCAGGATGGCAACAGGTGAGAGCTCCCTTTCCCTGGGCGCGTCTCCTTCTTTCTGCCCGTCTGTCTCCAGCTTACTGAGGCTGCATCCAGTTGTCTAAGCCCGTAGCAATGGGCCTGAGTCCCCAAGTGCCGATCCAGGGGAGGGATGTTGGATCCAGAGTTCTGCCTCCGGGCTCTCTCTCCTAACCAGGCTCAGGTTGTGTGGTTGCGTGATCCCTTTTTAGAAACCTTGTGTCCCTCCTGGCTTCTCTTCCTCTTCTCCCCTCGTCTCCCTGCCAGCCCAGAAGAGCAGAAACACAAGGCTCATGCATGCTGCGAGGATCAGGAGTCAGAGGGAACTAAGCCCGAACCAGGCACCTCCCTTGGACAGTTGGTCCCAGCCGGCAGCATCCATGTGCCCTTGAGCCCAGTGTGAAGGTTTTCAGCTTCAAGGTGTTTCCCCACCTCTCCCTCTCTCTTTGGTTTCACCTGGGTCTTTACCTGCTCTAGCCTGTGGGTTGCTTTCTGCTCTCACCGCCCTGTAAACGCAGAATAACAGCCCTAGCGACTGACTGGGCACGGCCCTGGCAGCAGCAGTGAAGTCCCCATGCTGTCCGGCTATGAGACCTCAACACCGGCCTGCAGGGACTGTTTCCCTGAGGCCACATCTGGAATATTGCATCCAGTTTTGGGGGCCCCGCTACGGAAAGGATGTGGACAAATTGGAGAGAGTACAGAGGAGGGCAACGAAAATGATCAGGTGGGCTGGAGAACATGACTTATGAGGAGAGGCTGAGGGAACTGGGCTTATTTAGTCTGCAGAAGAGAAGAGTCGGGGAGGGCGGGGATTCGATAGCAGCCTTCAGCTACCTGGAGGGGGGTTCCAAAGAGGATGGAGCTTGGCTGTTCTCAGTGGTGGCAAATGACAGAACAAGGAGTAATGGTCTCAAGTTGCAGTGGGGGAGGTCTAGGTTGGATATGAGGAAAAACTATTTCTCTCGGATGATTAGGGTGACCAGATGTCCCGATTTTATAGGGATAGTCTTGATTTTGGGGCTTTTTCTTGTATAGGCTCCTATTACACCCCTCCACCTCACCTCAACCCCTGTCCTGGTTTTTCACATTTGCTGTCTGGTCACCCTACGGATGATAGTGGAGCACTGGAATGGGTTATCTAGGAAGGTGATGGAATCTCCATCCTTACTGCTTTTTAAGGCCCAGCTTGACAAAGCCCTGGCTGGGATGATTTAGTTGGGGATGGTCCTGCTTTGAGCAAAGGGTTTGACTAGATACCTCCTGAGGTCTCTTCCAACCCTAAGCTTTTGTGGGTAAAACCCCCACTTCTTCAGATGCATGGGGTGAAAATGACAGAAACAGGCATAAATAGATATATTGGCACATGAAAAGAAGGAAGTTACCTTACAAGTGGAGCACTAATGTTGAAGGCCAATTTAGTCAGGGTGTATGTGCTACACTCCCAATAACTGAGGAGGAGGTGGCAACACCAAGAGAGGGAAAAATTGCTTTTACAGTGAGCCAACCACACCCAGTCCTTGGGTGTCTCTGACAGGGCTCTGCCTCTCCCTGCATGAGCACAGTCAGATCTGATCTGACAACATGATCAGAAAGCACCTAACTGCCAAAGGTCACCCTTTGCCCCATCTGCTCAGAGGCGTAATTTTAGAAGGCTGTAATCAGAAGACCTCTTATTGCTGGGAGCTGCAGACTCCAAGCCACAGTCAGCTCTGAGAACACCCTCCTTTAGTTACCCTCCTTTATTTTTAGCACTTCTGCCTTGTCCTGGCGACACTCAAGACAGGTCTAGTCACCCAGCTTTGAAAATGTTCCAGTGTACTGGAGTTGGGGAGAGGAGCTCTCTATCAGCCCCATGCACTGGAATTAATGGTGACTTCGGATTAAATTGCCCCCCTCTCCCAGAATGGGTGTGATGCTGAGGAATGCTCTCTGTTGTGGAGCTGGGAAGTTGGCCCAATGTGGCTTAATCCAGCGTAATATTTGCTGGTGCGCTTGGCATGGGGGCCAGATTCTGCTCTCAATCACACCGGTGTAAAGCTAGAGTAACTCTATGCATAGGCTGAGAGAGTCGTCTAGGCCCTAGGCCTGACAACTTTTTGGCCAGGCCAAACCTGAGTGACACTGCAGCTCCCACCCACCAGAACACCACACATTCAAATATGGGGAGGTGGGGAGGGGTGTAGGGGCTCATGGGCCAGGGAGGGGGAGGGTGGGTTCAGGCTGCTGGTGCTGGGGGGCACCTGAGAAGGGAAGAGAGGGCTAAGCAAGGGTTTGGCGTAAATCTATCCCCCCATCCCTCTCCGCAGCCCCTGACTGTATGTACACTCGTGAAGTTACTCCAGCTTTATACTGGCGTAACTGGCAGCAGGATTTCACACAGAGCGTTTAATGGGTGGGCAAGGAAAAGGGGAATGCGTGTCGGAAATAGTGGGCATGTCAGGTGGTGGTCATAGCCTGGAGGGTGGGCATATCTGATGATGAGCTTGTGCAAGACATGGGCACAAAGGATGTGATGGGGGAAGTGCCGCCGGTGGGGGACCTGGAATTGGGGTGGCTGGCTCAGCAGAGATGATGGAGGGATTGGCTGGGGCAGATGGGAGGCCGTGATGCCTGCGAGGGGTCAGAGTTCGTGAAGCAGCTGCCAGGCCATGGACGTGAGCCTCCGGGGAGGGAGCGTGTCCCAGGAGAGAGGTGAATCACCCTTAGGTTTTGTAAGGGTGTGGGCGATAAAGGGAGATGTCAATCGCCACAGGAGCCCCTCCCTTCCCTAGAAGGAAGCGCCTGCCTGTTTCGTCCCACGGCCATGCCTTTCTCAATGGACTGAGGCCCTGCCTCTGTCCACGGTTCCTTAGGCTTCTAGTCTCACTGGGGGCCCTCGGATTTTGAGCTTACTGACTGTGGGCCAAATCCCTCCCTGGTGTAGCTCCGGTGAAGCCAGCTGAGTTAAACCAGGGATGAACGTGGTCCTCTCTCTGGAGGCGTCTGAGGCAGTGGGGCAGAGGCCAACAGGAAGCCATTCCCCGGGTCAGAAGGAAGATGGATGCCACGCAGTGTGTCTGGAGAACGTGGATTTCCTACCACTTTCTCCTCTCTCCTATTTACATCAAAAGCTCCAGCTCAGCGCTAGAGGATGGGTCCTGGGGGCCATGTTGTGGGGGCTCATGGCTGTGGTATAAGGCTGTTCCGTGAGCAGTAGCGCCAAGAGCTGGTCTCAGAGCCCATCTACACCAGCCTCCCCCCATGGAGTCACTCCAGATTGACACCCGCCCAGCTGAGATCAGAATCTCTGCCCACTGGCTTCTGTGATGTGGCGGAGGCTTGGCTCCTGCTGTATCCCAGCAACCGTCTCCATGGCAATGTGTGTTAGCTCTGACCACAAGGCTCCCGCCTGGCCCAGCCCTGAAGGGGGAGGCCAGCCGCTGGCTCAGGCATCAAAATGTGCTGAGCGGAAACTGCTTGGCAAGAAGGGGGGGACCAGAGGAGAGCAGGAGCCAGCGCGTCGGAGAGATGGGGACGGAGTGCTCCTGCCTGGATTCCTCAGTGGAAAAGGCTGGCAAAGGTACCCTGGGGGGAATGTCCCTATAGCGCCTGCCAGGAAGCCCCTACCAGCGACACACTGCTGACATGTCCTCCCATCCATCCCCGGGGAGCTGGGACTGGTTACCAAGTTCCCTCCTCCAGGCAGATCCCCTGGGGAATTGGGGGAGAGGGATTTGTCCCGGCTCGGGGGAGGTTTCCTTCTTGCGATCGTTCACTCGCCCTCGGACTAACCCTCTTCTCTGCTTTCCCTTCTCCCGCAGAAAAACTGAAGAACAGCAAAATCATCTTCGTGGTGGGTAAGTCGGTGATGGGCTCGGTGAAAAGCTGAGGAGGTGTGAACGGCGCTTGCAGTTCTGGCTCGGTTGCGTAAAGCCCCATCCGCTGGGCTTGGTGGGGCTGTGACGTGGGGCCCTGCCCTTCAAAGTTTAAGCCCAAGTTTTCAAAGAGACCTGGGATCTCAGGGAGCCAACCTGAGATCCTGTCAAGGGGCCTGATTGTCAGCAGGCAGGTGCTCAGAGCTTTCGGGTCATCCGGTGCCTTTAAGGTGTCCTACGTTGCGGTGTGAAAATCCCCAGCCGTGTCTGTCAATGTTTGCCCTGGCCTCCAGTGGAAAGTCGTGTCTGTCACCCGAAAGCAGACTGGACAGAAGACGTGGGAGTGCGCAATAGGGAGCGCCCTGCTGTGGCACCGAGACCCAATAGAGGGCCGGGGGGCGCTTGCCGCCTCTGCTTTCCGTGTTCTTGGGGAGGGTGCCCTGAAGGCTTCTAATTCTCCCCAGATCAGGGACAGCACAGGGGAGAGCTTCCCCCACCTGCTGCCATTGCCTCCTGCCTCACCTGGAGGAGCCACCTCTGGAGACGTGAGCAGCTCAGTGTCCAGGGCCCACTCAGCCCTTTGCTCGTCCAATGCGTCAGACCCACTGCCCCCCACCCCTTGTCACCGAGCCCACCACACACAGTCAGACGCTGAATGACTTTGTCCTTCCCAGCTGGGGCTAGGTTTGAAGTGGCAGCTGAGCCCTAGAGTTCGGGTGACATCCTGGGCAGCTGCTCTTCCAAGACACACTGGCGCCTTGGGGGGGAAATGGGGATCCATGTTCTGCAGGTATCTCTATTTCTCTCCCCGACAGTGACACACAGACAGGAGCTTCCTGGCTTTGGGGTTCAGCTGCTGCTGGTTTTGCTCCACGCTGTCCTGTCGCTGAGATCATAATCTCCCCAGAGCTGGTTGTGCTGCCTCGGGCCTTGCCTTTAGCTAAGGTCCCAGTTGAGTGCAGAGGCTCCTGGTAACAGGAACAAAGAGGAGGAGGAAACAGGGCTGTTCCTAGGTGGGGTTTTTGACTAGGAAGCACCGGAGCTCTTTCCCCCTCCTCCTCCTTCTGAGCCGTGTCCTTGTGTGAATTGCAGGCGGGCCCGGCTCAGGGAAAGGGACCCAGTGCGAGAGGATTGTCCAGAAGTATGGCTACACCCACCTGTCCACCGGCGACCTCCTGAGGGCAGAGGTCAACTCTGGCTCGGAGAGAGGCAAGAAGCTCTCTGCCATTATGGAGAAGGGAGAGCTGGTGTCCCTGGTGAGCCCCGGGCTGTTTTTGCAGTGGGAGGAAGTGGGTCTTAAAGCGTTACATCCTGGCACATTTCCAGCGACCCATGCTGGCGTGGGAGAGAACCAGATGCAGAGGCCAGCTCAGGCCGCCCGCTCTCCTGGCTGCAGTGCATTGTGAGGAGCTGAGGCAGGTGTGGGGGCGGGGGAGGGACTGCTTTGGGGGTTCACCTCTCAGGAGGTGGCTCATGGACCTGGCTTCCCAGGAGTCTGCTTGTCCCTGGCAGCAGCAGGGAGAAAGTGCTCTGGCAGCTGGGGAGGGGAGCAAGTTAGGGTATAAAATGGGGGAGGAGACACTCTGTGTCTGTGAGTGTGGGTGCCCAGAGACCACAGTGAGTGGTCTCCGCTTGCTGTGCCTCCTCTGGTGAGACAGGAGCTGCACATGGTCCCTGGAGCCCATGGGGAAGGGGAGCCCCGTGGCTGTGGGAGGGGCCACCCGCCCCAGGGGGAAGGAGAGCCCAGCAGCTGCAGGCGATTCTGCAAAGCTGCCAGGTAGCTGGAACTGAAAGAGCTGAGAGCTGTCCCTCACTCGGACCTAAAGACCCCCATTCCCCCTCCCCCCAGGACACGGTGCTTGACATGCTGCGAGAAGCCATGGTGGCCAAGGCCGATGTCTCCAAGGGGTTCCTGATTGACGGCTACCCCCGAGAGGTGAAGCAAGGCGAGGCGTTTGAGAAGAAGGTGAGGAAGGGGGTGGCAGAGGCCCCAGCCCCCTTGGGAGGGCCATCGACCGGGCATGACCCTGTCCAAGCGTGTTACCATGTGCACTAAAAGCTTGTGAAGCAGAGTCCGCACAGAGGGCAGAGCGGGGGGGCTGGGTAGCCGCTCAGTGGGACAGGAAAGGGATACGCTCCCCAGGGAAGAGACACAAACATGGGGTGTAGGCAGCAGGGCCACCAGTTTCTTCTTGCCCCCAACCACGTGACGTCACACCCACACCTGGGGGAGTCTCGTCACAAACTCGGCGTGGTGGGGTTGCTCAGCCTACCTCAGGGGGAGTTGAACCAAAGCCCCGCCTGGCGCCAGCAGAAGCTCTGCTGCTGGAGGCACCATCTTTAGGTTGTGATGTCAAACCAAGGACTGGATCGCTTGGTCGTTATTTTTTGTAGAACGGGTTTTGACCCCGGTGTCCCAATCCAACTTGAGTAATTATGTTCTGCCTCCCTCGGTTACCCAGGCATGTTCAATTGGGGGGCAGATTCGTCTTTACTTCCCATCCTGAGCTGCTGAGGTAGCGTTGCTGTGTGCTGTTAAACAGCTGTCCGGCTCCACCCTAGAGGTGGCTGCAATGAGCTCCTTAAACACCCTGAAGGTGTTTGCAGTGAAAGGTTGTATATTATGGTACTGTTAATGGGGTTAAAGCAGGAAAACTGTTCCATGTGCTGCCTGGGAGCAGGTTTTACTGTCTGCTCCAGGGAAACTGTAACTCTGCCAGTGCAGGCCAAGAGAGAAAACTTGCGAGAAGGTACCTGCGTTGGAATGGTCCCTGGCTGTAGTACATGGGACTGGCACAAGGTGGTGCAATGGTTGCTCCATAGAAACTGCTGGAAAAAACAATTGAAGAGGAAGGATTCTTGTTTAGCAGGCCCTGGCCAGGCTATGGCCTGGGGTGAACCTACATGTCACGGTGGTAAATGGCCTGGGCTAATGAACACGTGCAAAGTAACAAGCAAACAGAGACTGAATAAGCCCCCTGCACACATGCAGTAGCGTGCTCCAGAGCAAAGGCAGAGCCAGCCGTTACTGAGGGTCACCAGCGCCCGGAGAATCTGAGTGACCCCCAACCCGATTGCCACAGGATGGCTGGAGTGAGGGCTTGTATGTTGGTGGGCACTGGGGTAACAGCCCTGACCCTCGTCTGCACGGGCTCAGCGTGCTAGGGCGATAGGGTTGGCAACTTTCTACTCGCACAAAACCAAACACCCTTGTCCTGCCTCGCTCTCCTCTGAGGTCCCGCCAATACCCCGACGCTTCCCCGTCGCCGATCGCTCCATCCCCCCTCCCCCTGTTGCTCGCTCTCCCCACCCTCACTCGCTTATTTTCACCGGGCTGGCTCAGGGGGTTGAGGTGTGGAAGGGGGTGAGGGCTCTGGATGGGGGTGTGGGCTCTGGGGACAGTAAATGGCCCGGTCAACAGTGATGACCGGAGCCGCCAGGGTCCCTTTTTGACCTGAAAACCGGAGGGTGACTGCTCCAGACCCAGCTCTCCCTTCCCTTCCCCCAATTCAGGGTGATTCAGTGATGACTTGGGGCACAGTCTCCCCCAGCCCTTGCCCCCCAGTCAAGGTGATTCAGTGACGATTCGGGGCATGGTCTCCCTCACCCCTTGGGTCATCAGGAGGGAAACTATGAACTTGGTAAAGCCGAAGCCTGGCCGGATAGGTAAGGACGTTTCCCTGGTTCTCCGTCCCGACAGATCGCCCCCCCAACGCTGCTGCTCTACGTGGATGCCGGGAAGGACACCATGGTCAAGCGTTTGTTGAAACGGGGCGAGACCAGCGGGCGGGTGGATGACAATGAGGAGACGATCAAGAAGCGCCTGGACACTTACTACAAGGCCACCGAGCCGGTCATCACATTCTACGAGAAAAGAGGGATCGTCCGGAAGGTACGTCGGCCACAAGCCGCTTGGCTCGTGGCTGGAACTGGGGTGGGGAAACTGGCCCTTTCCCATCTGCGGAGACTCTGCAGAGCCCATGGTGGGTTTGGGCAGGTCTGAGCCACTTGCTGTCCTTGTGTCTCAGATGGTCTGGGACGTCCCAGGGGCTGGAGGGGCAGCATGCACTCTCCGATGTCTCTGAGGAAATCCCAGAGCATGCCATAGTGGATGGTCAGCAGGCCCTGCTATTGTGGATTAACAAGTGGGTGCGGAGGGCTAATGAGAGATGGGGCTCTGGGGAGGGTAGAGAAGCATCAGAGAGGGCTTTCCCACCGTGCCTTGGGCCTGGCACTCCCAGAGCCAGACAGGCCTCGGGCCTGGTGCCCCCGGAGCCAGACAGGCCTCGGGCGCTGTGGAATGGTTCTGAGGGCAGCATGGAGACCTGGGAGCTGGGCTGTCCCCGGCCTGTGCAGGGCTGCACGATGCAGGACGTAGTCTAGGGGCTTCTCTAAGGCCCTGTCCTGACCGGCTCTCCCGCTTCACCCCTACAGCTGAACGCAGAAGGCTCTGTGGACGACGTGTTCGCACAGGTCTGCTCTCATCTGGATGCCCTGAAGTAAAGCACGACGGGGACCCCCACCTCTAACCCCTTCCAACCCAGAGAGAACATCACCCCCTCCCCACCCCCAGAGCCCGAGTATCCCCCCGCCCCCCATTCGAGCTCCATGGCAGAGACAGCGGAAGTGGCTTTATCCTGTTTTCGGGGACACAGCCCTGTGGAGGAAATTTCAAGGACATTGTGTTTGACTCCTTCCCTCCTCGCCACAGTAAAATTCACTTTAATGAGCCCCGGCTCGATCTGTTTCTTCTGCAACAGGAAGTGAGTTTCTCTTTCCAGATATTCCCCCCCCCCCCCTGAGGTTGATTAAAGGCAGGAAGTGGCCTGTTTATCCCACTCCATGGAATCAGCAGGAGGAGAGGGGAATCTGCTCCTGCACGGAGGGGGAGGAGGGAGTCTCTGACAGCCCAGGCAACTTGCTCCCTCTTTTGAGCAGAGGATGCAGTTGAGAGCCTTCAAATCTGCCTGGGACAGAGGGAATTTGAATCAAATGCAGAGAAAACCCATTTGAGCCAGGGCTGGACAAAATCTCCCCCTGTGCGTGTAGAGCCAGACACCAACTAGTGCGGGGATCGGCAACCTCGGACACGCAGCCCACCGGGGTAAGCCCCCGCCCCCCCCCCCCCAGCAGGCCGGGACGGTTTGTTTACTTGCCGTGTCCACCGGTTCGGCTGATCGCGGCTCCCAGGGGCTGCGGTTCGCCCTCCCACGCCAATGGGGCTGCAGGGAGTGGCGCAGGCCAAGGGACGTGCTGGCCGCCGCTTCCCGCAGTCCCCATTGGGCTGGAATGGCGAACCGCAGCCAGTGGGAGCCACGATCGGCCGAACCGGTGGACGCGGCAAGTAAACAAACTGGCCTGGCCCACCAGGGGGTTTACCCTGGCAGGCCGTGTGCCAAAAGTTGCCAATCCCTGAACTATTGTCACCACTGCTAATCCTCCCACCCCCAAACACACACACTCTCCTTGAACGATGTGAGCACAGGGAGAGAGCAGAGACCAAGCAGCGGGTGCCCTGGGGCAGGGTCAGACTCCCCCAGGGGGTGTATAAAATCCATTTCCTCCCACTCTGGGAGTGTTGCCTGCACCGAGCCAGCGTCTGCCAAGCAGAGTAGCCCAGCATTAGCAGCAGGGAGCCTGGGGCTTGAGGGGTGATACCTCCTGCTGCTTTAGAAGATGAGGGAATAAGTCTCTCCAGGAGCCTGGAGTCCAGCTCTCCTGGACCTTTGTGTAGCTCTGTCTCCAGGGAAGGCGTTGGAGGCTGAAGACTCTCTGCAGAAACTCCCACTCGACCTGCTTTTTCCCAAGCCTCCCAAGACTGTCTAGTGTTTTGGGTGGGTTACCAAAGGCCGGGGACCCTGACTGAGCCTAGGGGCTACCCCAAAAGGCTGTGATGTGAACACCGTGGCTCATTCGATCGTTGTCTTACTGTGCTTTTTGTGGCTCCCGCGCCGCACACACATTTCACACCTCCCCACACACACACATTCTCAGTGATGGCAGCTCTTCTCTTCCTCATTTTTTTTTTTACAGTGGTTACAAACAAAAGTATTTGTGAATGAAAAGCAACAACCCTCCCCACCCCAGAGTCTTAAAGGCGGCGTGTTTCCCCTGCTGTCCGAATGTACACTGACATATCGTTATTAAAGAGAGTGGCAGAAAAGTGCGTCTCGGCGTGAGCTGTGCCTTTATTTGACTTTCGCTGCTCTCCATTCAATACCAACTGTATCTGGGGGGTGGGGGGAGGAGTATGTCTCTGTCCTAATTCACCCCCCCCCCCTCCCAGCTGTGATCCTGTCTGCTCTCGCTAGGGTGACCAGACAGCAAATGTGAAAAATCGGGACAGGAAGTGGGGGGGAGGGATAATAGGAGCCTATATATAGGGGTCCTGGACAGTGAGTGGTGCCATCTTGAAGTTGCTATAGAAACCTGCAGTCCTGTGCCCTTGTGGCATGTGGCACTTTTCACCAGTGGGGTGTCCTGGCCAAACTCCAACCAACCATCAGACTCCCACGTACCCAGTGTGGCAGGAGTGCCTGAGCCAGCCCTGCGGGCCCTTTAAGAGGGAGCAGAAGCCTGCAAACCTCCCTTGCAGAGAAGGCTAATCAGCCACCTGGGCTGCAGGGCAATCAGCCTGGACAAGTGGCACCTGGCAGCCTCCTCAGGGGGATAAAAGGCCTGCCAGGCAGCAAGCCCAGTGTGGTGGGGATGGTATAGAGTGTGGCGGTGGTTTGGAGCTAGTCAGAGCTGTGTGTTTGGAGCTAGTCAGAGCTGTGTGTTTGGAGCTAGTCAGAGCTGTATGTTTAGAACTGTTTAGAGTTGCATGTTAAGAGCTGGACTAAATATAGTCTGTAAAGCTGTAAGCTGTAGAGCTGAGCTATCAAGAGCTGTATGCTGAAGGACTGTACAAAGCTGTATATATTGGTGGTGGGGACTTGCACTGTGAATTAAAGAGCACTGTTTGGAGAAAAGAAGGGTTTTCCTGCCTGTTCCTGAGAGGGGTGAGAGAGCGGTCTGTCACACCAGAGACCCTTGTCGCTGCTCGGGCAGCAAGAAGGAACCTTAAAGTGGGTGTAACTGCAGCCTACACCCCTTTCCGCTGCCGGGGCCCTACCTGCAAGCCCATCCTTCCTCTCTACAATGGGTCGAGGCATCTTCTCTGAGGTGGGCAAGCTAAGGGGGCCAGGAGAACTGAGTTATCCCTCTCATGGCAATGTGCCGTTACTATCAGTGTATTCAGGAGGGGGAGATTTCATGAAGGGCTGTGTGGTATGAGAGATGCTGAGTGAAGGTAAGTCCTGCTGGCCTCTGCATTTGCAGCCAGGGACACTTGAAAGCCCAAAAGACAGAAAGCAGCCTTGACTCCCAGTCGACAAGCCAATGCACCAAACAGATCCATCGCCTGGGGACCCTTCTGGGCCAAGTCTGTTCTGCTTCCTGCACCATTGGCATTGCTGTAGCCATGGCTTGTGGGCCGCTACTCTGGGGGTCAGTGGGCTTGAAGAGGTGCATGCTGGGACAGTGCACAAAATGCTCAGAGGAGCAACGGTCATGAACTTCTCCAGTCTCCTAAGGACAAGAATCAGTGGGAGGCCTTTGTGAGCCAGATCCAATGGCCACAGAAGTCAGCAAGGCTCTTTCCTTGGACTTCAAAGGGCTTTGGGTTAGGTTCTTTCTAGAAAGGTGAAGATCCCGATGCAGTCAATCAGCCAGCGAGGGCCCGGGCAGATCCAAGTTCTTGAGAAAAGAGGCTGTCTGGAAGGAACAGAAGTTGCTGAGACAGTCACGAGGAAGGAAATGAGCAGCAAAAACATGCTCAGATGTTAGACGTGTTATACGAGAACTTGGAGTCTGGGTCACAAACAGGAACAACCGGTGAGTCCAGGACAAGCAAATAAAGCCCAGTCTGGCTGCTGTTGAGAAGCGTCAGTCGGACACAGCATGCGCCTGGAATGTCAGTCGGGAAGGATGTAGCCTGTCCAGTCGGGGAGACATTCTATCAAAGGCACCACCTCCTGCAGCAGCCTGGGGGAGGGGGAGTCAGATGGCCAATAGAGCAGAGGATTGTGATGGGGGGGTGGGGGGATTTTCAGTGTATAATTGATTAAGTTGAGGTTATGAACTGTCTGCTAGGGCTGTCAACAACTGTATTGTCTCCTCACACTCCTCATGCCAAGGGGCAGCGGGTGGCGCTGGGTGTCTGTCTATGAACTGGTTGCTCATTAATGACTCTCAGCACCTGGCTAGATCTTGACCAGGCAGAGCAGAGGAATCACTGCCTCTTAGATCAGCCTGGTTTTCTCAACTTCTCTGAGAAGCTAGGAGCCGAAGGAATGGAACTGCCCCGGGAGAGGGAACAGAGATGTGTCCGTACAGCCCTTGAGAAGCCTGGGTGGGTCACACTTGGAAACTTGGGGCAGGAGAGAGGAACAAAGGGATCAGGCTTTTGGAGGGAGAGGGGACATTTGATTGTGGGACCAGCCAAGGCTGCAGGAAGTTGTCAGAGACAGAGGGGCCAAGGCTTGCAGGAGAAGCCATGAGCTGGAGAAGTGTGGCCCAGCGGAGGGGACCTGGAAGCCAAAGGCCAAAGAATGCTCGAGTGGTGAGAAAACTGAGGCAGGGCTTTGCATGCAGGTGCTTTGTAATTGGCTTGGATTTGTTTCTCTCCCCTGCTGGCTAATTGGTTCAGTGATTGTTCCAGAAATCCCTTTTGCAAAGCCAGTGCCTTGCTGCAGAGCCAGGGCTGACCTCTGCTTGGTTCACACTGTATGCGCACACGGATCCAGTGCTGGGACCCAACTCCAGCAACCCGGTGCGAGATCAAGGCTATGGTCCAGACCACATGCAGATGGGCACACAGCAGCATGGAGATGAGCACATAACCAGTCTGGGGGAGCGTAGAGGGGAGATAGGCAAAGTCAGTGACCAGTGAGCTACCTGAGGCTTGCTGCAGACTTGTGTGCAGCTCTCCTTAGCTTTCCGAACGTTGCATGACATTCTGGTACCAACGGGGCAGGAGCCTCGGGGGACCAGCCATCTATATATCCATAGATCTAACCTCCCCTCCTTTCCATTGCATGGTAAAGTTAGCGGGTGTTTGTGTGGAGAGAACCAGGCTCAAGAGGTTTATGCTACTTTCCCCACCCCTCCTATAATCCCCCTGAGCCCCTACCTTTTCTTCCCAAGGCAGCATGGCCTAGTGATCTGAGCATGGAACAGGGAGCCAGGAAATCCTGAATGCTAGTCCTGGCTCAGGTACTGGTGTCCTTTGTGGCCTTGGATCATGTCACTGTGCCTCAGTTTCCCCAATGTGTAAAATGGGGATCATGCTGACCTACCTCATGGAGGGCTGAGGGACTCATCAAGTCATGTTTGTGAAGTGCTAACTCTTCCTGTAGATGGGGCGGGTGACACCTTGCAGGAGCTGGCACCGAAAGAGTTAAACCCCCCTTCCCCGCTCCAGGGGAAGGAGGCTGGGTTTTCTGTCTCCCTGGCGCTGGACTGAGCTAGGAGCCAGAGGCAGCCTGGGAGAGGAGACACCCTTTGGTTTCTTTCAATGAACTCTCCATCCATCCCTGGCCAGGGGTTGTTTGTCCTTCCCCTAATCTGGCAGCAGAGCCGAGCGAGGAGGAAGGAGAAGACTCTGCAAAGCCCAAACAATATCCCAGTCAGGAACTGCAGTGCCTAGAGAGTTGCTGGAAAACAAAAGCAAAACGTATCCAGGAAATTGTTGATACGGGGCCTCTGCGTATTGAGAGGTCAGCGAGAGCTGGAGGGTTGGGCTGGAGAAGGGAAAGGACCAGGGCCCTGGACTCTGAATGCAAACACCACAGCTGGAGACGGAACCCAGCTCTCCTTGGCTTTACCTGCCGCTGGGTGCTCAGAGAACGTGGGAGGGAGGACTCAGTATTCCCCAGTCAGAGAAGCACTGACCCTACCCTACCCCAACCCTTGGTACCAACCTCCTACTGCTGCTATTCCCCGTTCACAGGGGGAGCTGCCTGAGACGCAGCGCGCTCTCTTCTCTTCGGGCCAGACTTTTAAACCTAGACACACAGCTAGGGATCTCGGGGGATTTTCAGAAGTGCCTAACTCCCATTAAATCACCTTGGTGCCTAACTCCCATTGAGCTCTTTCCCTCTTGACTCAAGCCTTCCTCCAGCACCAGTTTTCTTGGCCCTCCCTGACTCTGCTCACCCCTCCTCCATTGCCCACGTTGGTAAATCTACCTAGTGCCCCTTTGGCAAACCCCAGCCGGGTCAGATGTTTGGTAATGGCCAGGCCGCCGCCGCTTCCCGCGAATAAACCCTGGAGCAGCAGAGTTGGGGCAAGTGCTTCTGCAGAATGGCTGTTTCAGTGCGGGTCCCTTGTTAAGGCGGGAGAAGCGGACGACCCGGTGTGCGACGGCTGCTGGAACACTTGGTGTATTTAGGGTGATCATGCAGCTCCTGGCTAGCGTTTACCTTCCATCACTTCCTCCCAGTGGCTTAGGGCAGCACTTGTTTTAGGAGCCTGGTTATCCTGGGGCGAGTGGAAACGTGTCACAATCGTATTCATCCTGCACTCACATAGCACCCCACCCATTCACAGATGTCTAGAGCCACATCTCCCAGACCCCATGTGAGACGGGTATTGGCCCCATTGTACAGCTGGAGAAACTCAGGTCCAGACACGTGCAAGGATGTGCCCAAGGCCTCCCGGTTGGTGGCAGAGTTGGAGTCGTGCTCAGGGCAGAGCAGGAAATGTTTGCTCAACAAGCGGCTCTGCCAAGGCCTAATCAGGAGTGTTACCAAGGCAGCCCCCTGAGAACGGTTTGTGGGGACTGACGGGAGTGTTCTCAGCTGCCAGAAGGCAGGTCTGTGTTCACCTCGCAGCATGCAGAGAGGGGCGCTCCCGTGGCTTTGTAAATCTCCCCCAGCTCCCTGCTACTGCATCTGGCTTTAAACAGGGGTTTTACCAAAGGCTTTGGAGCGTTGCCATTGCTTTTCCGGAGCTGTCCGGGAGGTGGCAGTGTGCTCGCACAGGAGACAGCCCTCTGGTTTCTACAGTGGACCCTGGCTTGGAGGCAAGTGCCCACCTGTGCTACTGCAGGGCGGAACAGGTAACACACTTCACACTGGGCGCACGTGTCACCTGCTGACACAGCTGGGGAATCAGGAATACAGGGGTCAGCAGACTGGCTCTATCTAGTCCAGCAACCTGACTCTGGCAGTGCCCAGCAGCAGGTGTATTGGAGGAAGATGCAGGAAACCGTGCAGCAGGCATATGGGATAATCTGACTCCGGGAAAGTCTCCCCCCAATGACAGAGGTATATAAAATGGAGAAAGTGAATAAGGAAGTTATTTACTTGTTCCCATAAGAACTAGGGGCCATCAAATAAAATTAATGAGCAGCGGTTTAAAACAAATAAAAGGAAGTTCTTCTTCACACAGCGCAGTCAACCTGGGGAACTCCTTGCCTGAGGAGGTTGCGAAGGCCAGGACTATAACAGGGTTTAAACGAGAACTGGGCAAGTTCATGGAGGTTAAGTCAATGGCTTTTAGCCAGGATGGGGAAGGAATGGTGTCCCCAGCCTCTGTTTGTCAGAGGGGGGTGATGGATGGCAGGAGAGAGATCAGTTGAGTATTACCTGTTAGGTTCACTCACTCCGGGGCACCTGGCATTGGCCACTGTCGGTAGACAGGATACTGGGCTGGATGGACCTTTGGTCTGACCCAGTATGGCCGTTCTTATGTTCCTAATAGTTGGTGTTTGGTTTATATCCCTTCCAGACTGTTCTGTTAGCATGAACTATCCTAGCTTTGGCTTTTCTCCATAGAAATATCTGAGCCCGCTTTGATATTATTTAAATAAATAAACGCACTTTTCCTTTGCCGGGGATGGGCGCCATGGAAAACCCTAAAGACCACGTTGTCAAAATTGCTCAGCATATTGGGTGCATGGTGGGGACCGAGCTCATTAGACCAGGGCCCCCCCCCCGAGAGAGAAGTTTAATGAAAACATCTCCATTAGTAATTTTGTTTAAAGAAAAAATCTTAATTTTAGCTCTAAAGTTCCTTGTATGATCCAAGAAAAGAAATGAGTTTGGCCTTGCTATTGGAAATGATCTCTGCAAACACAAGTGCCATTGGGAATGCCTGGAATTGACCAGATTTAGAAGAAATGGTTAAAATGTACAAACTCGTAGAAATTCAGCGATTTACCAGGACAACCCCGTGACAACGGGCACCTACACTGCCAGTTAAAACGTCTACGAATGTCATCGGCCCGTCTGTACAATAGTGAGTAAGAATGTGAATGCCCAGAATGACTTTCACATCAAACGGGGGCAGGAACAGAGCGGGGTAGGGTCTGGACACATACACTGGTGCAATTCAAGAGTAACTCCAGTACAGTCAGAGGTAAATTGGAGTAAAAGTGATGTGAGAGGAAAACTGATTCTTCTGTCTCCAGGGGGCAAAACTGTATTCGAGGAGAGGAAAGGTGTCTCAGCAGTTTGGGGGCTAGCCTGGGACTCAGGACACGTGTGATCAATTCTTTGCTCTCCTATGGACCTCTTGGGTGACCTTGGGCAAGTCACTTCGTCACTCTGTGCCTCAGTTTCACCAGCTGTAAACTGGGGATAACAGCACTGCCCTGCCTCATATAGATGTTGTGAGGATTAAAACATTAAAGATTGTGGAGTGCATTGTTACTGTGGTATATATAAGGCCAAATAAGTACAATCGATGGCTAGAGTCTCTGGGTACTGGACCCTGGTCGTATGAGACAGGAATGCTGGGAAGAGGCTGAGCTTTGTTATTGTGCTCTGACATGGGGCAAAGTCTGTGGCTGCCGACCCAGTGGATGCTGTTCAGATGGGCAGGAGAGAGAGATGATAACGAAGGGCCATGGAAGTGAAAATGCTCGCAGACAGGCCCAGGAGAGGGAGCGTCTCCCAGGCAGCAGGGAGCTGGACTGTCCCCAACAGCAACACAAATAGAAAAGCAAAAATTAAAAATTGTCCCCGGCCATACAAACGGCAGGGTAGCGAAGAGCGCAGGGGTCTCCTCACTCCAGCGGATGGTTCACCACAGCTACATACTCCGAAGCTTCTGCAGTCCAGCTTCCAGAGCCCTGGCATGTCTAGCAGAACCAGGAACACATCCCCAGTTCTTTGGGATCTCAGGCTCGGCAAGGTGGCGAGCATCCTCTGCTCCCCGGCATCTCCAGGGGAGGAATCACTGATCATATTACATTAATATGTGCAGGCAAGGGCACTCTCTACCCCCCCGAGGACAAATTGATCTGTCCATCTAATCTAGAGAAGGCCAAAGACAGCAGGGAGGGGGGAACACAGCTGGGTCTAGGAGAGGAGCGCCGTTCCGGGTGTGTCTCTGCTGAGTCTTTGATCTTCCCGAAGTGCATAGTCCCTGGGGAAGGAGTCTATTGAGAAAGGCCTGTCAGCACGCCCAGGGCCGTGCGGCGTGGAGAGAGACACGCTCCGAGTCTGAACCAGACACGTAGCGCGCCGGATGTAGGGCCAGACTGGAAGCAGCGTGGGCGTCCGCCGGAGGAATCCTTGTGGACAGGCGCCGCGGAAGGACTGTGCTCTGAGGGAGGGTCTGGCTGGAAGAGGGCGGTGATCCAAGCCGCCTCCCACCCATTGGATCCCATCTCCGGCGTGTATTTTGCCGTCTCGCTCTCAGCGGGCGACTCGTTGGCTGTATTTGTTCTATTCGCTTTCTGGCTGGCTCCTCACTCTGGTTTCAGGCCTGGGTCCGAGCCAGTCGCTCCGTGTTTTGAGCCCTCGAGACGCCCGTTCCCGCCCACACGTTACACGAATATTTTATGTGACATTAAACAGCTGCTGATGCGCCTGCCTTTGATCCCCCGGCCAGCTGTTTATCCCAAGGCCACTTTCCAAGCCTGGGACGTCACATCTTACCCTGGGATGCTCCAAGTGGCATCTAGGGGAGTGAAATCAAGAAACGGACCCAAACCGAACACCCCGGCCTACATTGGGAGCCCGGCATGAGGCACCTCAATGGGATGGGAGGGTCTGAAAGTGCTGCTCTCTGAGGATCAGGCCCCTTTATAGACGTTCCCACTGGGCACCCAGGATCACTTTTGGGAACTGTGGACCCTCCTCCCCAGAGCCAAATACGCCTCCCATTTCCTTGGGGTGTTTGACCTCCAGATCCCAGGTCTACAGCTCGCCTCTCCGCTGGAGGTGCCTGCCCAGGGGTGAGGGGTCGAAGGTGAGCTCTGGATGCCTGCGTGGGGAAAGGACCCTCATCTCCCCCGCCCGCTTAGAGACGGATGGGCAGTGAGAGGGCAAGGGAGCCAGGAACGCTGGCGACAGGAGGCTCCAGGCCCAGCGGGGGGAAGAGGGTGTGCGGGGTTTGGGAGCAGAGGGACGATGGAAGATGGCGGCCCAGAAGGGCGGAGGAGTTGCTGAGGGGCTGTGGGAGGATGACGCAGCAGGGGGAGATCCCGCACTGCGAGAGCATGGCACTAGCTGAGATCCACACGGAGCCCTCACCTGCCGCCCCAGGTGAAGACCCAACCCGGCAAAGTCCCAGCCGCCTCCGCTTCCCCTCACCCGGGACATCCCCGGCGCGCCGCTCTTGTGAGCCCTTCAGCCCTTCCGTGGCCCTTTCAGGTAGACGAGGTTCCTTTAGCCTGCTGATGCTGGGACTTACTGGAGTTGGGGGCTTGGCCTAGCTAGGACCTCGGCTGTATTCCCTGGCCGTGTCCAGGGACGGACCACAGCTAAGAGCCCATCGGCACCATAATAGGAGCCAGGTTGCCACTGGGGCTCCTGCCTTAGCTGCTGTTGTAGCGTGGAGCAGCCCTTTGCCCTCTTCAGCTACACACATGGCGTGGGGCCATCGGCCCTACGCCCGGGAGAAGACGTAGTCCTGTCAGGCTGTGTTGAGGGGGGTGGGGGCTGAGAAAAGTTCCTTCTAGTGCTGTTACTGCTTTGCCGGAGGGGGTCCTTGTGCTAGCTCTGAGGATGCCCTTGGGAAGGCTACAGGGCCTCTCTTCCCCGGCGCATAGACACTGTGCCCCATAGTGTTGAGCTTGGGCATGTGAACCCCCATTTGGCCTCTCACCCAGCCCATCAAACTCCCTGAAATGACACTGGGAGCCCCTGCGGAAAGATGCTTTGTCCGGCTCTGTCCCCTTCCAAACTCTAGATTCATCACCCCTCAGAGGCGGGCAGCGATTAGCAGCCCCATTTGACGGGGGGAAACCGAGGCATAGAGCAGTGATGTGACTTGCCCAAGGTTTCCCAGCAGGTCAGTGGCAGAGCTGGGACTGGACTCCTAGGCCTGGGTACTAACCATTAGATGATACTCTCTCTCGGGAATCCTAAAGGAAGGATTCAGCGGCTGGGACTTGCGAACAGGGCGGTGCCCTGCACACATGCTGCAGCTGCAGCTGCACTGAGGCACACTCACAAACCAGCTGTCTGTCTCCATGCAGAATCTGGCCGGGGAGCCAGAAATCACTTCCCAGTGTGGCCTGTTCCTCCGGATAAAGCCATGCCAGGGGATAGTATCCGTTACCGGGTTGGCTGAGAGCAGGAGAAAAGGAAGTTCAGACCCGCACGGAGGCCAGGAAGCTGAGCCGCTTCCCGGAGCTCCAGATGTGCCGGGAGCCCCGTCTGGGCTGCACTCCTCTCTGCAGAGGGAACCGAAAGTGCAAGGCGCCCTCCCTTGCTCTCCTTCTGCCTTCAGCCCCAGCCCCCTGCCTGCTGTCAGAGCGTGACCTCCGGCAGAGGCTCCAGGCCTCTGAAAACGGCATTTCCTCTCCTCGTTTGGCAGGCGATCGCTTGGCAGACCCTCCTCGAAAGGGAGTTAATTTCCTGCCGCGCCGCGTCACCGGGGCTGGATCGAGTCCGTGCTGCCCATTCAGGCATTGGGAGTCCTACCCCGCACATCCACTCCTCGGAGCAGCCCGGGCGCAGCGAGCTGCAGCCGCCTCGCCATCCCACGGCGACCCGCTCCGGTTCCACTGCCGCCTCCACTTCTCCATCGCCGAGAGCTCGGAAACTCCCCAAGGCTGGAGTGGAGACGCCTCCCCTCCCTCCGTCTTTGTCTCCTCGGTCCCGCGGCAAAACAGTGCAGCCCATCGGGGGTTCCTGGTGCGAGGCCCCTGCCTCTGGACACAGGCTAAGACGAGCCGGGAGGCTGAGAAGAGAGGCGGAGCGGGGAGTCGGCATTCGCGCCCCATGGAGGCTGGGCTGTTCCTAGCAGCGCTGCTGCTCTCTTGCACGCCGATACGCACAAGTGAGTCACTCCTCCTGGCCTGCGCTCTGGGCGGGCGGCTCTGGGCGCGGGGTGGTTGGTTTAATTCTGTATTCCCCTGCCCTGCCTTCACCCCATCCTCACAGCTGGATCTTCACACCAGACCTGACTCCGGCTGAGCCATGCACCCCGTTTTTACGCCCCACTTTCACGTGCACTGGTGGGCTAGACCCCAGGCCGTGCACCGCTCTGTCCGCAGCGAACAGCCGGAGTCCTGCTCTTGCACCCGGGGGGACTCTCTGTGGCCCCTCGCTGGCTCTGGGAAAAGCCGATGGTGAGAGCGAAACCCGGCTTCGCTTTCACTTTTCCCCACCACCTGTTGACCCCCCATCGCTGGCTGCCTCTTACCCAGCTCGCCGGTTACCTCCGTCTCAGCCGCTCACTCCCTTGGTCAGCCCGGAAAAGCTCCCCCAGCACCTCTTCCGCCTTCCCTGGGCTTTCCGCACCGCGCTCCCCACGGCCGAGTGGAGAGAGACTTCTCCGTGACACATCCCGGGCCCGAGCCTGCAGCCTGCTGCTCTTAGAGCCAGGTCCTGCTTCCTGTCGGGCCCTGAGCACCACTGGCTTTAGTGGGAGCCAAGGGCAATCAGCAGCTCACAGGATCAGGCTCCCTGGGCCTCGTCCGATCCCACTGAAATCAGGGAGAGCCCGTCTGTCGACGTCAATGGAAGTCGGATCGGGCCCAGAGCTAGCAAGTAAGAAAGCAAATTACAGAAAAAATCGCTAAAGGCGGGAAGGAAAACCTGTCCCCTGGGCCTCGGACGGGGGTGGTGTGAGGCTTCCCAGTGACCCACCAGATAAATCTCAGTTCTAGGAAACACTACGGGACTGGTCAATGCAAAGGCCAGTTGAACAGCTGTTAGGGGGGTCCTGGACTCTGTCAGGCTACAAACTGCCGTGCTGCTCAGGGCCTCTCTCCCATTCCAGCGCTGGGCTGGGGGCGACGGGCGTGAGCCCGTAGTGCTTGGGAGAGGCAGGGGGCCGGACCCCCAGCTGGCGTGAATCAGCGCATGCCCCCCCATGCTGAGCCGGCCCATTGTGCGTGGGGTAAAACGTCTTTTGATTGCGCAGTCAAATCAAACTCGCGCGGCTGCAGGCAGAATGCTGAGCGCTGGGGTTTCGCCGAGGAAATAGCTCGAAGCGTTGCTGGGAATAGGAAAGAGAAAACTCGAAACAAAAGTTTGAAAAGTGCAAACCCCCAGCTTTGCGTGAGCTTTGGATTGTAGAGCTCCCAGGGAGGGGGGAGGGGGCATGAAAATAACGTACGCGCCTTTGAAAACTTTGACATCCCCCGAGACTAAAGAAATTGGGAATTTGGCCAAATTCCATGGAGTGGGATAAATCCTCTCTCCAGTCACCTCCTCTGGAGAAGTGAAAATCCCCCTCATCAAATCTTCAAGTGTTGAGGCCAAATAGTAAAGCAACAGCAGGAGGGAAAAGTACAATTCAGGGTGAGCGAGGGTTGGAAAGGGTTGACCGTTGTAGCGAATGAACAGAAACACCAACTGGGGAGAGAGCAGGAGCTGTTCGCTCCCGTGGAGAACGAGACTGGAAGGGCAGATAGCAGAGGTGGAACTGTGGCTGTGCTGAAGGGCCGGACGACGTGGGTATCTAGCAAGGCGCAGGGTAGCTTCCTAGTAGGGACGTGCTGTGAAAATCATCGAGCCCACGCGGGTTTATAGCACTCTGTGATCTTGTGCCCTCAGCCAGATTGTGCCCCAGTCCCACAGCATGGCAGGCCTGGCCATGGAGGTCGGATCTAAACCAACGTCAAGTTTCCAGGGGAGTGATGGGTGTGGAGATGACATGGTCCTGACATTCCAGGGTGCAGTCCAGATCAGTGAGGGGCTGTGTCACCCCTCCCCTGCAGCCTGGGGTGCCTCACAGTGCTTTGCCGCTGTAGCTCCCAGCCTGGGCTCCTCACGTCCTGAGGGTCTGTACATAGCCGCAGCCCTGGGCCAGCAGCCTGTCAGCAGCACATCAGCCATGCTCTGGCTTCCAGCAGCTTTGATTACTGCCTGCAGGGTGACCCCAGCCCACGCCCAGTCCCGAATTGTCCCCCCAAGGCCTGTGTTCTGCACTGTCCAGCCCCCTCCCGGTCCAGATGTATTAGGTCCCTTGCCCCTCTGAGGAGATCAGGACACGACAGCTTGCTGCCTTCAGTGGAGTTCCCACGCAGGGGACGACACTGGATTAGGGTTGATTAGAGAATCAAACCAGTTTACTGCAGTACAGGGAGCTAGGTACGGAGTGCAAGTATAAGGCATTAGAGTCAGAAACGTTTACAAGAGAAATAAAGCTCAAAACCCTTCCTAATACTAAACTTAACAAACTAGAGATGGTTCAAGGTGAAATTCTTACCACAGCTTTGCAGCAGCATTGTTGACCGAACTCTCAGGTCAGGAACTGCTCCCAAAGCCCAGCGTCTCTCGTCTTAGAGGGAGGGAGACCCGGGGGTGTTTTGCCTCTCGCTTTTGTAGTCCCATCCCCCTTTGAAAAGCGTTTTCCTGAGCGTGCCCCCTAGTTAAAGTTCTCTCCAGCTGGGAGCAAGGAGAAAGAGGTGTGAGGCTGCTTCCTTTCACCTGTGGATTCTGAAATGCAGATTTTCTCTGTCCTCCTTCTCCCCCCTCTGACTGTCTGACGACTCTGTTTACAGCTTCTCTGCAGACTGAGGTAAACACACATCCCTTTGTTTAAGCCAGGCCTGCTTGACCAGTTCCACCTAGTCGGGGCTGTGCAGGTTTGAACCTGTGCCTTCAGCATCACGCGGGGGTGTCAGAACTTTACACATAAGGTTGCTATGTACGGTGTTGGTATTATTGACCAGTGCGTTACTAGTTTTCGAAGGATACTTCCCAAGGCATAGTGTGTGCAAAGACTATTCCAGTCGTGTGTAGGGTGCCTTGCGTGCCTTGGCTAACAGTGGGTGCAGATGGGTTTTTAATGTGTACGCCCCAGGGTCCTGGCCCACAGAACCAGGGGGGCTGGTAGGCCTGGAAGCATTTTCAGGGGTATCTTCCGCAGTTTGCTCTGCTCAGGAGAGCTCACCACTTGGGCTAACTGCAAGATTCCCACTCAACAGGGACTAGGGATGGGGGTGGAATTTCCCTGGCTCAGCTTAGCCCAGTCTTGCCAATCCCAAGCATTCAGAAATCACGCATCAAGACCCGACAAACACCAGAGTGGCTTGAAAATCGCTAATGTGGGCAGGGGGATTTGCTTTTTGTTTCTGAGCTTTCGGGCAGCATTTGAGGCACATTTTCAAGCTTTTCCGTGCAACCAACCTTTTCAAAAACGACAGCTGAGATTTTCACCTAATCACATGACTCCAGAAGCTGGAGCTTTAAGAAGCCCAACCAAATATCCCAGGCCTTGTGATAAAACCATAAGCTTTGGCAGGGCTGTAATGAGCAGGGCTGGGAGAGCAGTGTGGACCTGCAGAGCACACTCAGCTGCAGAACAGCGATGGTGAAGATACGGTAACAGGGCACGGGAGAAGCTGCGTCCTGAGATCAGGAGTCACTAAGGGAAGGTGCGTCCCAGTGCTCGTGTGATCCCTACAGATGTGGAAGGACTGGGCTAATCATGGCACTGAGCTCATCTGCCAGGTGATCTAGTTACAGTGACTTCTCATGGAGAACTCCCGCGTGGCTGGATAACCTGGTTCAAATGGGACTGGACTGTGCCTCATTGGGCCAAGTCTATCCCTGCTGGAACTTCCCTGGGCTTACCCCCGGGGGGGGGGGATTTGGCCCAGTATGTCTTCAGTAAAACCTCAGGGGTCCTCATCCGCTTTGGTGGCACCCTGAGCATCGTCCCTTTCACCGCTACCATTGATGTTCCACATGGCAGCTGTCCTCCCAGTGGGCTCCCTTTGGGTCTGTGCTGCGTGACAGGCGGCTCTGAGCTGCCGTTGGATTAGCTGTAGGCCAGGGTGTGTTTCCCGTTGTTCCCGGAAAGCATGAGGAGTCTGCCACCAACCCCCCGGGGGTAAGAAGCTCTTTCCCTGTATGCAGGCAGGGGTGAGCTGGGTGTTGCTAAGCAGGGCGCTGCCCGGTCACAGCCCGGGAGGGAGACCAGCTGAGCGTTCCCGGGGCCCAGTGGATGATCCCACGTCCTCTCCTGCCCTTCTAATGTAGGAACCGGCTAGGAACTGCCGCCCGCCAGGTGTGCAATGCTGTGCAATGTCTTTGGGGCCTGTTTGATAGTAAGTTTGTATATCCCTGTGGCTAAGGATGGTACTGAACTCCCGTGGGGAGGACAACCCCAGCCTTTCACAAACAGTGGGAGATGAGGATGGCAAATCACGCAGGTTGTAAGATCTCCAGAGAGCATCGACTGATTCCAGCTGGGCGGTCCAGAGGCCATGCAACAAAGTAAGGCCGTTTGGATAAAAAGTTGCGTTCGAACAGGCTGTGGCGGAGTAGGAATACTGTCTGTGCGTGCCTCAGTTTCCCCTATGCATTTCCTAAGTGTCTATGTGAAGGAATAGAGGCTGATGGGGTAAGCAAGCATGCAACGCCCTCTGCCCTCTCTGCAGGTGTCCATACCTGAAGCTGTAACTTGACCCCAGGAGGAGAAGGGAGGTCACCTGATCTGCCCGGAAAGGAAACACACAGGAATGCAGGGAGGAGAGGCTGGAAGGGAGGAAGTTTAAGTTTTGGGAGTTTGCAGCTGGCTGGAGAGAGGGTTTGAGTCTGAAGCTGGCTGGAGTCAGGCAGGGAGGGCAGAGGAGCTGTCTCGCTCTCTGGCCCCCAAAATGGATCCAGCTGAGGGCTCACGCTCGCTGTATGGTCTGGGATAGATCAGATAAAGGTCATTGAATAAACCTCTGTTTTACTGGCTGGCTGAGAGTCACGTTTGACTGTGGATTTGGGGTGCAGAATCCATGGGCTCCCTCAGGACCCCGCCCTCGCAGGGGGAAGCATACGGAGGGGCAGAAGGTGCTGAATGCTCTGAGGTCAGACCCAGGAAGGTTGAAGCGGGTACCCGTGAAGCTCCTAGCCTTGGAAACAGGCTGTGTACGGAGAGGGGACACTTCACCCGAAGTCCAGTCTGGCTTCCTAGGGAGCAGGTTCCAGACCATCGCCCGGGCACTCTGTGATACAGGCTCAGGCCTTCTCTCTGCTCCAGCAAACAGACAGGACCTTCTCCAAGGGCCCCAACCCTTGCAGAAGAGTGGGTTAGGGTTAGGTTGCTATTGCTGGGGGGCCCTAAGGCTGCAGGTGGGTGATCTCAGGTCAGCTGTTAGCACATGGAGAGTCAGATCTGAAGTGTAGGAATGTTGGTTTTTCCCACGTTTTCTCTGTACTGCTTTTACCTTCGAAATGAAGGCGCTGGGCTGGCTTAGGAAGAGCTGGGTAGTAACTGCGGGTGAGGCGCTGTTCAGAGCCCTGGACAGAAAGCAAAGCGCAGGCACCGGTCTGTGGACAGCCTGGCTTGCTGGGGACGTCACAGTGTAAGGCCCGGAGCTGTACAGCCGTAAAACACTGGTCAGGAGGGCGAGAGATGCAGGTCTCTGCCCAAGAGAGGTGACGGCTGGGGCGGTGATCTCGAGGGGGTACAGGCACAGGTACCCTGAACTGACACTAAGTAGAGCTGCAAAATGAAAATCGGCCTCCCCCAGGATTCCCCGTCCCTTCCTCCCTTTTCACTTCCAAAGTCGAAAATTGGTGTAAAACTTGTGACGAGCCCTAGTTCTGGAAAAACTCAACGCCTCCCCAGCCAGTGGGGGGAAAGCTACGCTCCCCAGCTGCCTTCTCGCCATCTCCGGAGCCCCTTGTGCTGCGCTCCTGCCACCTGGCCCCAGCTCAGCGGTGTTGGCCTGCGGGAGAGACCGATCAGAGCTCCCCCGCGGGTGTCTATGGAGCAGTAGGTGTCGCTCGTGACCAGATGTCCCAATTTGATAGGGATGGTCCTGATTTTGGGGTCTTTTTCTTATATTGGCTCCTATTACCACCCACCCCCCGTCCCGATTTTTCACATTTGCTGTCTGATCATCCTACCTCTCCCCTTGGCCAGCACCACAATTGTGTCCGAGGTGACAGCACCCGGGTACCTGTGACCCCTGACGCCCCTTGCTGGGCACGTCACTTCCCGGATTGAATTCGTTCGTTTCTGAGATGAGTCGGTAAAGTGCGGTGGGGTGAAAGGTGCTATGTGAATCAATGATCTGGATCCAACACCTGAGTCCCCTCCGCGTGGCCACGCCAGTCAGCTGCCTCCCCTTATAGCCAGACCTCCCGTCCCTCAACCCCACCTCGTCCTATGTGCGCCTCACACCCACCGCTGTCCGCATGAACTGGCATCCCACTGCGGCACTGGCCAGTTACTGGCATTGTTTTCCAGCTCACAGAAAGGGTCTGAATCATATGATTGTGTCCCGGTGTGCTGATCTCATCCAGCGATTACTGTATCCATCAGCGCCAGCCACATCAAAACGTGAACGTTTGTGCTGCCTTTAGTGGAATTAGGGGTTTGCCCTTGGGGTCCTCATAGGGCTGGGTTTACCTGGCTCTGCCGGGCGTGGCAGCTGGGGTAGCTTATGCTGTGTAGAAGAGGTCAGGGAAAGGCTCTGCTGTACTTGACAATGACAACACAGGGCTAGGAACCTGGACAGCATGAGCCACAGGGAATCACCGGATTCCCATTCACGCCAACAGGACAAAGGTTTGGCAGCAGATCCTGCCTCCCATGCCTCCCTCGGGGCCAGGAGAGAGGTGTCTAGGGGACAATGATCATCCATGTTGCAGTTCTGAGCTAGCTCTGGATTTCCTTCCAGCAGCAAAAATCTGCGTTGTCTCCTTTAAATCCCAGGCCCGTAAAGAGGCTCCATGACCCTGAGGCGATCTCCCAGTTATTGTATAGAGGAGGGAACACGGTGTAGAAAGGCTCAAAAGGACAAGGGGTTGTTCCCTTTGCTTAGTCCCGGAAACAGGCTGGTGCCTGGGAGATCAATTTCCCCTCACCTAGGGGGAATAGTTTCTCTAGCCAAAACAGGAGAGGGGAATGGTCCAAGACAGCTCACACCTACTTTATGAACCTGCGGGTTTCCATCACTGCAGAGTGCAGTGGCTGCGGTTAGTGAACCCAGTGAAATACCTTCCTGGGGTGATGAGTTAACACACAGCCCGGCTGCAGATTTCATGGGGGTCCGTCCTGGAGCTGGCTAGCCCACCTTGACTCTGAATAGCTGAGCCTTGAAGCGTTCAGATGTCACGTACCCAGTGGAATTTCCTACTAGCAGACATGGCAGGTGGGTCTGGGTGGACCATTGGTCACAGCAAAGAGCCCTGGATTCTCATTCTAATCCCACAGAGCCACTGCACGACCTCAACCGAGTTCACGTCACCTCCTCGGAGGAGCGGGAACTAATCAACTCTGAAAAGCAAAAGGACCCTGGCTAACTAAATCCTGGGGAATGAAGGGGGCTAAGTGCTGACACAGTCTGTCAAAACACTTGCAATGAATGTCGTCCCTGAGCTACTAGCAGCCCCATCAGTATTATCCTAAGAGTTCGGAATCCTGTTGGATTTTCACCAGTCGTTCACTCACTGTGTTTGTCTCAGTCCGTAAATGAGACTTGATTACAACAGCTGTTGGTGTCAGGGCAGAACTGAGAAACCTGTACATCCTCCCCGGATCAGGTCTCCCGGCCTTACAAAATCTGCCTCTTGGGCTGAACAGGCACGGACGGGAAAGCGCCGGATTCAGAAACAGGTAATCCCAGTGATCCCACTGAGTAAACTTGTGGTTCCCAACCCTGAAAAGACTCGAAATAGCAACCAACTCGAGAGTCTTATCCCCCCCCACCCTCCCGTGTCCGGCGGATCAGCCTAGCCCAGGTGTGATTCGCACGAGGTCTGAGCGAGTGGCGCCAGGGCTGTGTGTGGGTGTATTCGGGTTTTAAATGATTTAGTGCTGGTGAAAGCCCTAGAGGCTGATGCTCTGGGCTCATCCCTGGGAAAGGCAGAAGAGCAGGCTTCTCCCCCCCTCTGCCCCTGTAATGGTGAGCTCCGGAGAGAGGAGAGTTAACGGCCCATGGCCCGGGCAGTCTGTGCCCTCTCTGCTGAGACAGCCAACGAGGACCAGCAGTGGTGGTGGGTTTTGTGGCATGTGTGCCAGGGCTCCTGGACTGAGACCCAACAACTCGTTCCATGTGTGCCAAGCCAAGATGCTTTTCATGGCCCTGGTGGTTAGTCCCCACTCGAAACCATCAGCCTAGAGGCGAGAGGCTCCACATCCCATTAGCAATCCCTTGATCTATTCCATGCTCACTGGACTGCGGGTCTCACACCACCTCTGTATGGGAGTTCATGTTCACCCCGCCTCCCATCTATGCCGACGGTTTCCTCCATGCCACTGCACCCCAGGGTCTGTGCCATTGTTCTGCGCTTGTTTGGTTAGCGTCTCCTTGATCTGCGTATAGAAAACAGAACTCACCCCACCCCGCCCCCTCCAGGCTCACGCTCTGGGCAGACTGGGTGACGCGTTGGGGCCTTCCCAGCTCCCTGGTCGGGTCTGCGCTGGGATGGGGGCGGGGAACGCGCGATGGGAGGGAAGGAATTAGAACAAGATTTTTTTTCCTGGAGTACAAAAATAAAGGCTGCCTTATCTGATCGCCCCGGCCCCTGCAGGCTGGGCCCAGCTGAGCTGTGTTATCTGATCATTACATAATGCTGGAGCCAGGCTGCTTTCCCCCCTGACGGACTACCAGTGGGGCCTGGCAGGGAGGTGAGGAGCCGGCCGTGTTTATGCGGAGCGGGCATGGGGCGCTGCCAGCCCTGAGCCCTCTGCAGGGAGAGCCCCTTACGCCTCGCTTGCGGGATGGTGACGAGGTTTTCCCTTCTCAGTTCTGCACCCCACGAGCGGGTGGGGCAGTGGAGGGGAAGGGGGACTCCGGGCCCCCTAGGATCCGGGGGCAAGGGAGGCCTCCAGCTTCGGGAGCACTGTGCTGGAGCAGAGCGGGGGGAGGGGGGGCGTTGGCAGGGCAGAGCAGTGCTATGACCTGGGGACATGCCGATGTACACAACCTGAGGGAGCAGGAGAGTTCGGAGAGACGGGTGTTTGGTGGGGGAGGCATTAGGTTATGGGGGCATCTAATGGGGTCTGGTAGCATCTAATGGGGTATGGAGCCCAAGTGGGGGTTGGGTGATGGGGGCAGTGAGTGGGCTGGGGATGCCCCGCTGGAGCCGAAGGGGGGGTGAAGCGGGGTGGGTCTGTTGGATTGTTGGGGGAAGGGGTTTCACGGGACGGCACTAGGTAATGCTAATGAGTTGGTGTTGTATCAAGCAGGCAAGGTACTAACAAACTTTAACAGACTTTATTTAACAACAGTGAAACCTCTTTACAGAGCTGCTGCTGCACCCCTCTGTAGCGCTAACTCAGGATTGGCTCAAGTCCTCCCCCCTCCTTCCTGTTTCCTGTCCTACAGCCCCCCAGTCCTAAGAGTTACAAGCAGCATCTAAAACACCACAGTTGGTGGGTGCAGGAGCGCGGCGTGGCGTAGCAGTGACGTTGGATGGAATGGTTTGTGTGCTGGGCAGTGCTGTGATGAGGGGGGACTCAGAGCTGATGGGGCAGAGAGACGCCTTGGCCTGACTTTTCCTGCCTCGCCAGGTGAACGGTCTCCCCGACTGGCTGTGCCAGCCTCCGACGCTGCACAGCTGGCTCCTCCCAGCCGGCATGGCCCCGCTGTCACTCTGTAGGTGGAAGGCTTCCCGCCCAGGCCAGGCAGCTGGGTGATCTCCCTCCGCCATAGGGGTTCGGTGCCGTTCCTCTTGGAAACAGTCTCCAAGCAGCTCCCGGTCACCAGATCTAATCTTTCCCCCTTGTGTGCTAGTCCCTCAGTGTGAGGTGGAATCGGGGCCGTAACGCTGGAGACACACGGGGCCTGGCTGTCGTGCTCAGATTAGCCGCGGGAGTCCGGTGTCTAGTCCTGCCTGAATTACCCTAGACTGGCTGCTTGGGGTAGGGCTGGAGAGGAAGAGTGACGCTGCCTGTGGAGCCCAGATAAGCCTCTGTTTATCTTCCTCCTGATGCTGCTGACTGCATGGCTGGTCTAGCTGGTGTGTCGAGGAAGTGCAGGACAATAGGTGGGTAGTGGACGCAGCGTCCTGGACGAGGCCTGGTCTGTGACCCTACTACAAGGGCGGCTTTGGAATTTGCCTTCTCCTTGTTTGACTTCTCTGCTCCCCATCCCCCATCTTTTCAGCTGTCGCGCCGTGTGAGTCACCACCGCGGTCACATCTTCTGCAGACCGGGTGCAGGAAACTGGGCTTTGGCCGAGCCCCTTAGCCGGGCTTGAAAAATCTTCCCCAGAGGAAAAGGGGTGTTGTGTCACGGGACGGCAGGGGCAAAGCCACCGGGTTTGGCAGCACGAGCTGTCATTTAAACGTGTGGCCGGGCTCCTGCGTGGATTTCCCAAGGGTATTTCCTAGTTCTAACGCTCATGAAGCAAACAGAGCGGAAAGAGAGGCAGGACTAGGTGTCCCAGTCTGAAGACAGACTCTGCTCCTCTCCCAGCTCTGCCCAGCAGCAGAGTGACATTAACAAGCCGCCAGTCCGTGTTCACCGCGGCTATTCAGACCCTGCGAGCGAGCAAGGAAAGGATCAAGAAAGAATCCTAAGGCCAGAAGGGCCCAGTATGATCATCTCATCCGAGCTCCTGGCCACAACACAGACCACAGAGCAGCGAATCTCAGACTGTGACTCGCAAGCCACAAGTGGCTTTTGAATGCATCTCCTGTGGCTCTTTGCAGCACATGATGTTAAACCACTGTGGGGTTTAATTATTAAGCAATCTAAGTTATTAGCCAATCAGGATCTTTTACTATGTTATTAACCAATTAAGAGATCAATTTACACTATTATTAACTTTTTGCTGTGAGAATTATATATATAAACATTTCCCCGTCTTACTGTTTAAATATGACTCATACTGTAGTGGATGAAACAATGAACTCCCACGACTGGGGCTCTGAGCACTGCTGGTTGCCAATCTGGTTCCTGAACCCCCGAGGTCCGAGTATCGCTGCCATGGAGTGTTCCCCAGTAGATCCCATCGGTGTCATGTTCCTGTTGATTTGGGGGAGCTCTGAGCTGCCGCTGGGGCAGGTGCCAGCGCTGAGGACCACTCAACAAACCACAGGCTGTGGGAAGAGCAGAGCAGTGGGGACTCACCTGACCTTGCAGCTCCAGGGAAGGGACGGTGAGCACAAAGCTGTCACAGGGCCCTGTGAAGGGGGCCTCCGGCCGGCACAGTAACCCGAGTGCTGCTCACTGAGTGCATTGCACTGAGCCCAACTCCTCTCCCCCGTGTCTGACCGGCCGTGTCCCAGCCTGGGGCCTTGGGGAAGTGGCTGAGATGGAGGCTGCTTTAGTCAGTGGGATCTGCGTGTACAGATCCCTCGGTGGCTTTGCAGATGTCAGCCTAGGGCTTCCAAAGACACTTCCCTCCCACTGTGGCCAGCGCAGGATCCCTGGGGCCTGGGGCTGGGAGGCTCCTGGGTTCAGCACTGCACTGCCCCAGCCTCAGTGCGTCAGTCCCCGGAGTGGACGCTCGAGGCTCCGTCTCCGGGCTTAGGGCTGCTCTCGGTGGGATCTCTAGGGTTAGAGCCCAGGACTCTTAAGAGCAGCCCCAGAGGGGGGAGCAGCAGGACAGGCCCAGAGCCACCCTCCCCCAGGGCTCCCCAGCCCAGCTCAGCCAGGGCGCTGCCAAGAGCCCCCGTCCTACACGCCAGAGAATGGAGCCTGAGCCAAAGGCTCCGGTCCCTCCTCCCCTAGGAGGAGAGACCCGACGCCCCCCAGCAGGATGTTAGGGGCTAGGAGCGGCCCCAGCAGCCCAGCCATAGCAGCTCTCAGCTGACAGCAGGGCACAGCCAGGTCCCGCTCCCTGTCCAGGGCAAGCAGCAGGGCTCAGCACCCCAACCTGGTTCCCCACCCAGCCTAGGACAGGGAACAACCAGGGGCAGAGCTGAGTCTTGGAGCAGCCGGTTTCCCGGGCGCCAGCCAGGAAGGAGCATGGCCCCGGCCTCTGTTCCTCCGGCTCATTCCCTGTGGCAGGCTTGAATTCTGGGAAACGGGACACTGCTCACCATCTGTCAAAGGGAACGTGTCTTCGTCCCATATGCAAATGAAGGGATTGTCATTTGCATAAGACCAGCATTCTGACCTTGCGGCTTCCGTGGGCCTTCCTCCCCGGACACGTTCTCCTCCTCCACCTCCCCTTCTCCTGCTCCCCACCCTCCTCTCATCCCGCACTGCTGACACATTGGTGTAAATTTCCATTCCCATTCCTCGGGCCTTCCACTTCCTGTCGCTCGCTGGAGCTGTAGATAGCATCGTCCAGTCATCCACCCTTCTCCTTCAACGTCAGGGCGTCTGGACAATCCGGGCCTAACATCCGGCCCAGCCCCGCGGCCTCCAGACGCCTCTGCTCGCATGCGGTTGTCTGGAGCCACTGGTGAGCGTCAGTCCCCAGAGGGAAGTGATGGAAATCCTTTCAGTGCCTGGCCATCTCCAAAGAAAACATTACCCTGAGGGGGCAGCCAGGCCCGGCTCTTGGGCCCCGATTCACCCCCCTCTGCTTCAGACTCATTCTCCCTCCCTCTGTGTATCGGACTCCGCAGGTTTGTCCAAGGATCTTGAGTTCCCTTTAAGGAAGGGCCCATGGTGTGTCGCAGTTCACACCCCCCTCCCCCCACCCCCAGTGAATTCTTTCTTACAATTAGGATGCTGTTGGAAAACATCTGTAGGCGCCTAAGGCCTCACTGCTGTTGCAGTGCTGAACGCCAGGGCCACTAGGAACTTAACAGGAGCAGCAGGGACATCAGATCCTGCCCGATAGTCCAGGCCTGTGTGCCAAAGTGGAATCTCCATTAGCTGTATAGGGCCTCTGACACACAATTGAACAATTCTGATCATCTGGTGAGAGCTGTCTGTCTGTCACACATACACACACACACACACACACACTTTGTCGTCATCGGCTGCCTGTAGGAAAGAGATCTCACCACCATAGCACTGGCAGCTCCTGTTCCTTCCTGACCTTCAACCCGACTGTCAATCTTGTCTCCACGGTGCCTGTTCTCTCCCTGCATACACCTCTCCTCCGTAATATCACTGAGAACCTCAGGATGCAGAAAGGGGAAACCAGCCGGCCCCTGCTGTAATTCCTCCCCCCCCTCCCCCCGGCGCTTCGTCCAGAGCAGGGTGCACAGTGCCTGTCCTCCCACAGCAGCCAGTTCTCAGTCACGAAGTGTCATGGGCTGGGGACTTGTTCCTGTGGGATGTGAACCCAGATACCCCTTGGGCACTGCTGTCTGAATCCCGCTGCGGTTGTCTGCTGGGCTGTGAGAGGAGGTGTCTCGCCATGTCCTCACCCAGGGCAGGATGACATTTTCCAAGGCCAGTGCAAAATGGCCACACACAAAATCTGGATTTTATTTATTTTTATTGGTGTGTTTTTATATGTCCTGGGGTTTGGCCAGGTCTAGTCTCAGCTTCTGTGAAGCAGAGCCGTGGGGGGTGTATTGTAGTAGCCTTACTCGCACCAAGGAGCACCTTTTGGCTGCAGTTCCCCCGTCAGCGGCATTGCAGGCAGCGGGAGTCAGATCTGCTCGCAGGATCAGGTCTCTAACAATAAGAATTCCACACGCATTCCAGTAACTTTGATTTTGTTTTGGTTTTTTTGAATGGCACGTTGTTATTGTCCCCTCAGTAAAAGGTTGCGTGCCCCGGTTTTTAGATGACTTAAATAACAGCTTCTGATCTTTCCGATTTCCTCTTGCCGTGCTGCAGACCGGGGGTGTACGTGGCGGGGGAGGGGAGGAGGGGGGCATCTTGTCCTCAATTGTTTGCGAAAGGTATAGCAGGCTTTTGTCAAGTGTTGGTTGCAGTGCGGACATAGCATTTTCCAGACCGGATCAGAGCTTTATTAAGTTCAATCTCCTGCCTTGGGCAGTGGCCAATATGTGACACTTCAGAGGAGGTTTTCAAGAGACCCAACGTCCAGCACTTGGCCTGTTGCGAAGTGGGGTGTGTTTAGGTGGGAGGGTGCAGGCTGGGATTCCTGACTTCGGGGGGGGATTGACCCCAAGATGTGTGTGATTCCCGTCTTTCTCTGGCATGCTGAGATCTCATGATTGATTCATGATCAGTGTTGTATGGGTGGGTCTGAAAATTCCCTTTGGAATAAGGTTCAGGATTGCAACGCCCGAAGCACAGGAGTGTTTAAAGGTGGAAGAGTTGGGGCTGAGAATAGGCCGCGTCATGTACTATTTGTAGACCTGGGAAAGGTGGGTCTAGGCCCACCCAAAGCTAAAGCCCCCTCACCATAGCTAAGGGGGAAGAACTTCTAATCCAAGGCCACAAGTGGGTATATAGGGCGACACATTTAAAAATAGGAGCAGGAGTGAGGTCAGAGATGAAAATCAGGGAACCAAAGGGGGATGCTGAGCAGAGAACCCAGGACAGCGCCCACTGTCCCTCAAAAGCAGCTAAGGAGTCAGTGGCCACTGCTCAGAGGAACCCTGCCTAGGCATTACATAGACTCTGGGGCACAATGGCTAGCACATTGGATTTCTAGCTAACTGACAAATGAAGCCATTCAAAGGCTGTGGGTCCAAGTGCCGCCCGAGTCGTATTTTGGGGGTTAGACTAAATAACCCTTGTGCTCCCGTCTAACCCTAGGGGCTAGAAGATAAGGCATTGGGCTGGGACTCGGGAGGTCTGGGCTTTGTTCCTGACTCTGCCACATACCTGCTGGGTAACCTGGGCAAGTCACTTCATCTCTTTGTCCCATATCACCCTTGTCTACGTGGATTGTAAACTCTTCAGGGCAAGGCCCATCCCTTGTTACGTGCTTGTACAGCGCCTAGCACGATAGGGCCCACATTGCATTGGGGCCTCCCGGTGCGACAGTACAAAGTACAGCCGCATATGTGGTTTATGAGACTATTCGGAGAGCCCTACGTTCTGCTGGTAGAACCCCCTATTCCGTGGCCTATCCAGCCCCGCTCGCTGGCCGGCTTCCAGTGGACATGACTGTACTACAGGTACCGGTTAACAGAGTTCCTCCTTCCGCTCAGGTGGTCGCGATTCACACGTTTAGTGCCGGGAAGCCAGGGGCCGATGACCTGCCATGTCTGTCGTTACCCAGACATGGGGCGAAAGGAGGGAGCGTAGCCTTAATTTGGACTTTCCTCTCTAGCCACATAGTTCTGGTGTCTGAATTATTTTGCTGCTGCCTTTCCCTGGAGCTGACCCTGATGAATGTCAGTGGAGCGCCACCATGGACGGTGGCTTGCAAATACACAGTAAAGGTCATAGTTATAGATACCCCCCCCCCCCCATCAAGTCCATGCAGCTGCAAAGAGAGGATGTATTCATGGTAAGCTGGCGCGTCCCCCGCCTCTTGGCCAAAAGGCTCGGAAGAATCCTGTTTGGTTACTTTTTTAAAGTGCAATTACAGCTGATTGAGGAAACGTCCTTTTCAGTAACCTAGGAATGGTTCAAGATATTCCGTCCTTCTGTCCTTCCTTGCTTCCTTCCTGTTTGTGTGGACGTTATAGAACAACCCCTTCAGGGCTAAGTGTTTGTCAAAGCCAATTTTTAACCTTGACATTGTAAATCCTTGGAAACTGGAGCTGAAGTCACCTCCCCCCGCCTCCGAGCCCCTGATCCCACGGGCAGCATCTAATAACGGAGAGATGTGCTTCCTCAGAGCATCCCACTCCCCTGTGCTCAGACACATTCTGCCCCCAGGTCCCCTCTCAGCTCCTTCCTATGCCCCCAACCTGGACCCCGTCTTGCTGTCATGAGCAGGAGATGGGCTCCCGGGGACCTCTTATTCCAATAAGGACAATGCACCGCAGCCTTCTCCCCTCCCAGCTCCCATGAGTCTTAGACAATGTTTCCGTTGCCCTTTGATCTGCATCCTCTCCTGGGCTCCCCCCCCCCCCCCCCGCCTGCATCCCAGACCCCTTCTCTTCCCTGGCCACTCTGTGCTCCTGCTCCCCTCCTGCTGTCCCAATCCCTTCTCCCGTCGCCCTGTGCTCCTTGCTCCCTTGAGCCCCCTTCTCTCTGGAACCTCAGCACTGCAGCCAGGTGACTAACCCCGAGTCGTTTCCCTCCAGGTCCCCTGAGCGCTGATGATTGCGCCCCGCAGCAGAGCACGAAGAGCAAGGTGTCTTACACTACAGGCAAGGCTGGGAGCGGCTGCGTGAGCCGCAGCACCTTGGGGAAATCCCAGGAAGTCCACGTTCTCCTCGTGAAAATGGAGAAGGTCAGTGACTGGGGGGGAGAGAAGAAGTGACACACTGTCAGCTCCCTGTCAGCAGACAGACCAGGCGCTTTCACTGCCTGGGGCATATGGCTTCATAGGGGGAGTTTGGGGCAGGGGGCGCAAGGGAGGGCGTTTCTCCCCCCCAAAACTACAAGCCGCAGGCAGCCTGAGAATGCAGTATAAGGAGTTCTGCAAAGGAGAGCGGAGGCTCACTGCTGCTTGTGCCCCTGAGGCAGGGAGGCCGAATTTTGTTGAGCTAAGAAAGGGCTGTGAGGATGTTTCCTAAAGTTAATGGAGCTGTTCCGGGCTTGGTGAGCTGCAATAATCGAACGGTGATTGTCGATTTGTCTACAGTTGTTGTATTCGAGAGATGAGAACAAAGGGACTAGTTACTAGTATCTTGGAGACGGTAACTGATTCTTTAGACAAAGGAAGTGCAGTAGATCTAATCTGCCTGGATGTCAGGAAGGCGTCTGGTACAGTTCCACATGAGAAATTATTAGCTGAATTGGAGAAGATGAGGATCAATATGAGAACTGAGAGGTGGCTAAGGAACTGGTTAAAAGAACTGAATGGTGAACGGTCAGGCTACAGGGAGGTTACTAGTGGAATTCCTCAGGGATCGGTCGTGGGACCAACCTTATTTAACCTTTTTACTACTAACTTTGGCACAAAAAGTGGGAGTGTGCTAATAAAATCTGCAGGTAACACAAAGTGGTGAGGTCTTGCCAATACTGAGGAGGACTAGAATACCATACAAGACCTGGATGATCTTGAAAACTGGAGTAATAGACCTGGGATAATATTTACTAGTGCAAAGGCAAGGCCGTGTGTTTAGAGACCAACAGTAAGAACTGTTGCGATAAGTCGGGAAGTGACGGTGGAGGAGAAAGAGCTGGGTGTATTGGTTGATCACAGGCTGACTGTGAACTGTCAGTGTGATGGGTCTGTGAGAAAGGTTAACGGATGCATCAGGAGTTTTCAGTTGCCTATGTAGCCCCATCCCCATCCGTGCAGCCCGTCTAAACCGCAATATAAAACCCAGGGACATTTCTGGCAATGCATAACATTGCCTGGCAGGTCTTTGTGCTTCAGGGCTGCTGCAGAGGTTCCTCCGCAGGGTGGTGGGGCGGCAGGATTGGCTTGATGTTGTTGACAGCCTTCCTTGTAGGCTTTTTTAACCAAATTCCTAACCAGCATGGCGGGCTCTGACCCTGTGTGTCCACATGCGCCAGTGGGTAATACCGGGTTAGTGACCATGGCAGCTAACAGTGGTTAGCCCCCACTAGAGGTCCAGATTGGCCCGTGAGTCTGTCCCTCTAAGCCAGCGGTGTCCAATACGTTCGCCACTAGCCACATGGGGCTAATTGGCTATTGAATTGTGGCGAAGGCATGTGGCTTTTTTATAATGTGGCAAATAAAAATTCAGAACCACAAGTTGTGGCTAGCAGTGTGGCTGGCATCGAATTTCTACTGGACACGGCTGCTCTGAGCGGTCCGGCACGCTGGGTTTTTCTACAGTTCAGACCGGCCTCCCTGGCCGGGCCTTTGTCACTTGTCTGACTGAGCCACTGTCCTCCTAGCTCTCTGTGCGGCGGGATCTCCCGGTACCTTGCGGGGCACGCTGCTCGTGCTGCTTTGTGTGCACGTCCCCGGCGGATGCCTGCGCTGATACAAACGCAGAGCAGGGGGTTGATTCTTAGGTGTGGCCGTGCAACCCCGGGGGCGATGGCAGAAAGCGGCAGTGTGGACACAGATAGCGCTTGTCACCAGCTCAGGTCACAGGACAGGGTTTCAGCATCGTGTGTTGGTTGCTGGCAAAGATGGGATGCTCGACTGGATGGATCGCCAGGCTGTGTCTGAATGGCTCCTCCCGTGTCTTATGTAAAACCAGAGCTCTGTTAAAGTTCATTCGCCAGAATCAGTCAAATCTAATAAACCGGGCCCCACACCTCTGTGCTGCAGGTGAATTTAGTGTTGATGGGAGGTGGCAGAGGGCAGCCCTGACAGCTGAAGTCCTGTATTTATCCTGGTAACTGGTTCAGCAGCAGGATCGCAACCTGCCCTGCTAATACATCTCAGCCCTCAGCTGGCGGGGCGCCCCCCAGGAACAAAAGGGAGTTCATGTCCCAGTCTGCCCTTGTCTGATCTGCTGGGACAGCCGGCTAGAGGGGACCAATTGGTGCAGATGATGGTCGTGGTTTCTGTGAAGGGTGGGGGAGGGGACAGTTCGAGTCTGAAATGCTGAGTATGTATCACTCCAAAGCTGCAGATTCACAGATAAATTCTCCCTGATCTCCTCTGTTTTCCTAGTATTTGCAGGCAACTGACATGAAATTCACAAGCACATCAAAGCGTAGGAGTCTTGCGAATTTCACTTGCAGAGCAAAGTATACAGCAGTGAGAAAAGGAGAGGGTGTGTGTGTGTGTGTGTGTGTGTGTGAGAGAGAGAGAGAGAGAGAGAGAGAGAGAGAGAGAGAGAGAGAGAGAGAGCTCCAGTCACCCTTACATGCATGGCTGTAATAGAAAACACAACCGATCTGGACACATTTTTCGATTGTCAACCTTGACTGTTTCCCTGTCAATGATGGAGGAGAGAACCAGTGGGTGTCGGGGTTTCAGTTTGGTTCTAAAACTTTTTTGAATTGTTCTGGGTTTCCGCTAAATTGTTCTGAATGTCTTGAAGTATTTCTCCCATTTAACTGAAGCCACTGGTTTTTTTCCAACGGGGATTTAATTTTTAAAAAGATGATTTTCTAGCTAACTGGAGGCCTGGGCTACATACACTCTACATTTGTTTGAAATTAATTCCTGCTCTGGACTTTCAAGGGAACAACATTTACAAAACAAACACCACACAGCAGCTCGGATTCTGAGCTCCCCCAAACAACCTGGCTCCTGCTCCTTGTCAGAACCCCCGACCCATCCAACCCCCCCTGCTCCTTGTCCCCTGACTATCCCTTCCTGGGACCCCCACCCCCTCACCGCCACCCAGGAACCCACCCCCACATCCAGCCCTCCCTGTTCCCTGACTGCCCCGACCCCTGTCCTCAACCCCGTTCCCTGTCCCCTAACCACCACCCCCGAACCTCCACCCCATCCAACCACCCCCTGCTCCCTGACTGTCCCCAGCACTCCCTGCCCCTTATACACCCCCCACACACATACACACACCAACTTCCCCTTACCATGCTGCTCAGAGCAGTGGGAGCTCGCAGCTGCACTGCCCCCGCTGCCTGACAGGATCATAGAATCATAGAATATTAGGGCTGGAAGGGACCTCTGGAGGTCATCTAGTCCAACCCCCTGCTCAAAGCAGGACCAATCCCCAACTAAATCATCCCAGCCCAACCAAATCATCCCCGGGCCAGAGCACTGGCAGCACAGTGCACTGAGGCTGCAGGGGAGAGGGAACAGTAGGGGAGGGGCTGGGGGGTAGCCTCCCTGGCCGGGAGCTCAGGGGCCAGACAGGATGGTTCCATGGGCCGGATGTGGCCCACGGGCCGTAGTGGCAGGGCTGGGCTGTTATTTCTGTTTATGCAGGCGGGAACGGAGCCACAGGCTAAGTGATTTCGCCAAGCCCTTCTCCCAAGTGTCAGGCTAGCACATAACCACTGGACTCTCCTCCTATTCCAAGAGAGGAACCTGAACCAACAGCTGGCCCGTTTGCTGCCCCAAGGGAAGTAGTTTGACTCTGGAGCTGCACTGGGCTCCTCCCCACTGGAGACGCCGGGAATCAGGGACAGCGACCGTGTTTGGTTGGACGGAGCCAGTGTCTCCTCTCTCTGCTTGGAGAATCCAGCCCAGCTTCCATCGCCCGGCTGCGAAGGCAGGGACGGGGGGAGGGAGACCTGGTTGTGGGGCAGCGTGTTGTATCATGTAAATAAATAGCATGGACTTGCCCCTCCCCTCACTGTTTATGTGAAGAGGAGATGGGGGGAGCCAGCCATTGATGTCACAACCGTTGCATTCAAGGTAGCTGGCACCAAGCCCCGACTGGAGGGGAGCGGGGGGGAGGGGGGGGGAGGGAGAAAGACTCGGCTCCACATATAGAAGAATTACTGGAAGCCGGTTTCTATAAGCAGATCCCCATGAAAAAGGCAGCACGGGGGTAAAATAAAACCTCCCGCCACTCTGGAGGAGAGAAACAATGGCCCCTGGAAAAAAACAGGTGGTAAAAATAGAACCAAGGCCCTCCCTGTCGCAGGGCCAAGGGGGCCGAGCGGCTGGGGTCCTGTGGCCACCCACACAGTCATATTTCCAGGACGCCTCGTGCCGTCGCATCGGGACGGGCCTTGTACCAGGAGCGAGTTATTCTTAAGAGGCTGGTGCTAGACTTTTTGGCAGTTAATTTCCAGTAGCTGCTGATAAGATCACCTGGGCGTGTGTGTGTGTGTGTGGGAATGGAGTTGCCAACAGTCGCATATGACAAGGGGCGGCCCATAGTTAAATAGAAAAGTGCCTGTCCCGTCCTAAATCAGTACGGGGCGCCTTGTATCCCGGCTGTCAACGTATTACAAATATTCGCAGTTTGATTCTTCCCGTCCAGTGATACAGGGTTTGTAACAGGAGCCCATGTGGTGGTGCAGAACCAGGCCTAGCATTTACTGAACCAATGTACCTCTAGCGCAGAGGTTCCCAAACTCTAGGGCGCAATAAGGGCCTATGGGGGGGGGCACGAAGACCTGATAGGGCCACACAAAGAGGCTGGAATTAGGAGGGGCTCTGACCCTTCCTCACCATGCGGCTCCCGCCCACTTGCCCTGCCGGACAAAGCCTGAACTCAAGGGCTGGGGGCAGCGGGGGCCCGTATTCATGGGTGCATCTCTCCTCGCCCCACTCCTTCTGCGCTGCCCTGTTCGCTTCCAGAGCTGGGGCCTGGCAGCCCAGACTGCCCGCCTGCTACAGGAGTGGAAGGTTTCCTCCGCTGCCATGTGATTAGACTCCCCCCTCCCCGGCCCCGTGGGCACAGGGCACTCCTCCCCGCTAGGTGGCCCGGAGCAGGGGTGGGGAGGACGTCAGTCTGCTCTGCTCCGCTCCATTCCTACTGGCTGTGGCTCTTGGGCTCATGACAAGCTGCCGTGGTGGCTCTTGGTTGGGCAAAGTTTGGACCTCCCCGGGCACTGGGGCATTGAGACATGACCCCCAGCCGAGCCGGGGGAAGGGCGCTCCTGGCTCCCTTGGCCAGGCTGGATGTAGGGGGAGCTGTGGCACTGGCCGGCAGTGCGAGGGTGTCTGTGGGGAGAGTTAGGGGGGGAGGGAGGGAGGTTTCCAGTTAAATTGGGGGGAGGGGCTGCACGGAACCTGAACCAGCTGCAGGCGCCTATGAGACTCCCCGGCAGGCTCCTGTTTTCAGCGGGCACGGAGCAGCTTCTGTGCGCGCGGCATGGCAGTCAACAGCATGCCAGCCTGGGCCAGCGGAGCCGCATTGTCTGAGCTCCCACGGGGGGCACCAGCCAGGGTGGGGCGGCCGTTTCCCTGGGCCGCCGTGCGTGTCCGTGTGCTGTTGACCACACCCTGCGTGTCCACTGAAACGAACCCAAACCGTCGGGGCGGCACATTCCAGCCCCCGCCTCCCGGGGAGCAGCGAGATGCCCTTTCTCTCGTGGCTCGCCAGTCAGACGCACGCTTTCTCCGCGGCGGGACTCGACTCCCGGCCCGTGGGACTTGAGACTCTGGGTCCTGAGCCGACCCCCCTTTCCCCTTCTAGCTGTGGTGCGCTGAAGAGAGAGGTCCCGGGGGTCGTGTAGGTCTCTCCACCTCGGTCCTGTTCTTAACAAGCCATGCCGAGGTTGCTTTATCTTCTCCGTTGCTTCTGCCATGAATGGGAGCGCCAAGTCCCGACAGGGCTCTCCTGACACTAATAACAGGAGACTGCTCTTTGCTCAGCATATCCTAGTGTGTCTGCTCTGGGGGGCGAGGGGGAAGGAGGATGGGTCTAGCGTAATGGTCTTCACCAGTCCTCAGCAGGGTCTAATTCAAGATAAACATAGCGGCAGAGGGACTGGGTCATACACACATCAGTTGAGAATAGTCAAGCTCTGGTTCTCTCCTCCACCCACCCCAGAGGATGCTGGCTCCTTCCCTCCCTGTCCATGTAGCAGTTGGCATGGGGTGCTCAACCCACAGGCAGACTGGCACCAAAGGGGTCGCTCTCGCTCATGGCGATGTTCAGGTTGTTTCTTGCTGGGTTTGGCTGTAGCTGAATCGGAAAAGCCCTGTTTGGCTGGCCCGTGTTCTCACAGATCCTTGGCCCATGTAGCTGTGGATGGGAGGTTTCCGCCTCTCCCCCTCTCCTCAGCCTGCCTTCTCCGCACTTCCCTGGGGACGGGGCGCTGTCCCGAGCGCATCTCTACATTGTCGCCGTTCTCCCCTGCAGATGGGGCGCTTCCAGTTGAATGTGTCCTCAGCGGGGAGGGCCGCCCCGCCGGAGCGCGAGGTGCTGTTTGTGATCATCTGTGACAAGGCCTGCTTGATGACGGTTCATTCGGAGGATCTCCACCCGACCTTTGTCACGGTGAGTATTGTCCTGCAAACACGCTGAGCGTGTTCTAAACACACGTGACCGGCCGAAGGAGCAGAAGACATGTCCCGGCTCCCGTGGGCTTGTTCAGAACGTTCTCAGGCCAGTTCCTTGGGGGCAAACGTTCTCCAGGCTCAGGCTCGCCGCACGGTGAGTTTTTTGAGCCCGTCTGAGTAAAATCGGATCCAGCCATTGCGGGCTGAGCAGAACATGGAACGTCTGAGCAGAACATCAGAGGGAGGAGACATCACGGGTTCCACGCTCTGCTCGCGGGGGCCAGTCGGATTGAGTTCAGACCCTCCCCACAAAAACACACCAGGCTCTGGGCTGGAGAATTTCACTCACCGGGAATTTGTTTGAGAAGGGTCTGAGCAGGTGGAACTCCACCTTATCCTAGCAAATAGGACAGCCTGGGGCTAGCTCTGTGGGTGGGAGCCTCCTTCTTAGGTCTCCTTCCTGGGTCAGAAGGGAGTCAGAGGAACCGCAGACCATGGTGGGGGAGGCGGAGCCCGTCACATCTCTAAGGTCTGGCTCGCCGTGATTAAGGAGCAGCATTGTCCACCTTCATTATTGTTTTCAGTTATCACTGCAGCGCCTCAAGGTCCCAGCTGAGCTCAGGGCCCCATTGTGCTAGGCACTGTACATACAAGAGACACGCCTTGCCCTGAAGAGCTGGCACTCTGAATATAGAAGGTGAGAGGGAAAGTGACTTGCCCAAGGTACTTAGTAGCTCAGTGTCAGAGCTGGGAATAAGACTCAGGTTTCCTTATCCCCAGTCCAGTGTCCTACGCCATAGAATATGCTGGGATGTAAATCTATGAAAAATGGGGGCCCGTTGGGCTCCCTATGGGGTGAGAAGGCTGCCCCGCTCAAGAAGAGAAGCAGACTGGACGTTCAGCTAGCCAGGTGAAGGCCAGTGCATTCAAAGTGAGAACGATCCAGCCTTCTTCTCCGTCGTGTTCTGACTCGAGGCAGGTTAGAGGGGCAGCATTAGGTACAGTGCTGATTTCCTCCACCCCACGCGAGGTCTTGGGCTATGTGTATGTGGGGACCTGTCCCCAGAGTGGACACATCCTGGCCCTGCCCCCCAACTCGCCGCTCTTCTAATGACACTCTGCCTGCTGGGGCAGCTGGCGGCATTAACATGCTTTACGAACATGAATAAAGGGGCACACGGCCACAGTGAGGCAGGGCCGGGTTATGAGTCCCCCATTTTACATGTAGGGAAACTGTGGCACACAGCTGATCCTTGGGCATGGCAGAGACAGAGGCAGGAGTAGCTGTGGGGCTGGGGCTGCCAGCTGCCCAGAAGAGCAAACTCCTCAGAGTCTGCTTGTGTGCATGACTGTGGCTAGGTAGGGGCAGACATGTGGGAGGGTGGCCCAGTGGTTAGGGGGTTAGCCTGGGACTCCGCAGACCTGACATCAGGTCCCAACTCTGCCACCGACGTCCCGTGTGACCTTGGGCGAGTCATTTAGTCTCTCAGTGCCTCAGTTCCCCCTGTGTAACCTGGGGCGAGCAGCCCGGGCCTGCCGCCTAGGGGGTGCTACGAGGATGAATTAGAGATTGTGAGGCACGCGGGTAAAATGGTGATGAGGGACGTATAAGCGTCATAGCGAGACGGAGGGCTGATTGGACACTTTGAAGAGCCAGCGCTGAAGAGAACCCAGGAGTTCTGGATCTACTCACTAGACAGTACTACCGCACTCCATGGTAACAGGCAATAGCATGAATGGTGTCACTAACACATGCTGGTGCTTTGACTCCCTCTCCCACCACCCCTATTATCTGGCTTGGCTTCCCTTGGGAATTTGGCAGGCTGGGCCGGTCCCTGACTAACTCCACCCCCAACGGCCCTTGCCCAGGGAGAGCCGCCAGCCAGGGACAGTCAGTGAGGCCGGGCTAGGAGGGCAGGGAGAAGAGCGTGAAACACGTCTCTGGTGCAGTCTCCCGGTCGGTCTGTCTGGCTCCTGGGTCCTGTTTGCCTTTGCCCGTCTGGGTTTTTTTTTTCTTGTGAGCCTGGGAAGCAAACAGCTGGCGACATCTGGGAGCAGAGCTCAGCTCCTCGGGCTGGGTTGAGCAGCGGGCCCCACGGAAGGGGGAGTTCTTGGCCCGGGAGCTGCCACAGCTGGAAGAAATCCTCCAACCCGAGCCCCCCAGGACCCATTAGTAGCATTGAGAACAAACAGCAGGGGCTGGAGAGGGCGGGGACCCCCGTGGGAAACATGTGCGCGGCCTCCAAGTGACTGAGGGCACATGCCCCGCTGAGAAGCCAAGTCCTGCGCCCTCCTGCTCACGGCGGGGGTGGGGACTGGAACGCAGGGCTAGGACAGGAGCTGAAGCAAGGCCTCTCGCTCAGCGCTGGCGGTTAGGCAGGGGCGGGGGGGGGGGGTTTGCCACAGGCAGGGAGGGGCGTGTCCAGGCTGTTTCTCCACCGCCATGGCACGCTTTGTATGTGGCACCAGAGGGGGCGTCACCATTCAGGGAGGATTTTATGGTTAATAAAGGCTGAGTTGAAAAGGTCCCGATTTTTCCTCCCGTCCCACAGAGGGGAGGACCTGAGCCCTGTGTACCCCAGAGGGGAGGGAAAGAGGGGCCCCCAACCTCCCTATTCCCAGTGAGGGGGAGACCAAAGCGCCATGCACCCGGCAAGTGGGAAGGGGGCCTCTGAGCCCCATACAGCCAGCTCCTGAGCCCTGGACCCGCCCCCCCCTTCCTCTAGGACTCAACTCCATAGGCCCAGCACTGGGCTGCCCCCGCGTCCTAGACACTGGTTTGCCAAGCCGGGTGACATCCCTTGTCAAGGGTGGTTTAAGGTGCAGACACACGTCTAGCGTCCCCAGCCCGCAGTGCCCCTCCCCTCGAGTGCTGCACATGCCTCCCCAGGGGAGCACAGGCTTCTGCACAGCCCAGGGGACCCCTTGTGGCAACGGGCCAGGAGGGCACTGGGGGGGGGGGGGCTCGTAGCACTAGCCCTGGCCCGGTGCTCGCTGCAGGGGGCACGTGGAGGCTTTGCTAAGGCTCAGATCATGAGCCGGTTGGTCAATGCAGCCCAGGCCTCCCTGCTGCTCTCGGGGGGGGGGGGTTCCCCTGCCAGGTCTCCCCCCCAATCCAGCCCCTTGCTGCACTTCCCTCCTGCTAGCACTGCCCATTGCAGGGCCTTTGGGGCCCCTGCAGGGAGCCAGGTGAGCCCAGCCACAGAGAGACAGGCAGCTGCATAGAACCATTTGGGGGGGTGGAGAGGGGTGGCGGGGACTGCAAAGGCCTGAATGAGGAACAGCAGCTCCCTGTGTCTCTCGCCAGCAGAAAGCAGCACCTGGCCAGGGTCCCATGTGGGACACACGCTGCTGCCATTTCTGCCTGACCCTGGTCGTGGGCAGATTTGCTGCCCACAGGAGAGCCCCCCCCTGCCCATCCCCGCATGCTGTCCCCATGTGGGCATGGCATCCAGCTGCCTCCTGAAGCGCAGCCCCTTCCCCCCAGACTGCTCCCCCAGCTGACCTGTATTCTCCCCCCCCGCGCGCAGTGCACCCCCTGCCAGAACATCATCCCCCCCCCCAGCTGGCCTGTATCCCCCTGTCTCCCGCAGCACACCCCTCTCCCCCACACTGCCCCCCTCAACTAGCCTGTATCCCCCTGTCTCCCGCAGCACACCCCTCTCCCCCACACTGCCCCCCTCAACTGGCCTGTATCCCCCTGTCTCCCGCAGCACACCCCTCTCCCCCACACTGCCCCCCTCAACTAGCCTGTATCCCCCTGTCTCCCGCAGCACACCCCTCTCCCCCACACTGCCCCCCTCAACTAGCCTGTATCCCCCTGTCTCCCGCAGCACACCCCTCTCCCCCACACTGCCCCCCTCTACTGGCCTGTATCCCCCTGTCTCCTGCAGCACACCCCTCTCCCCCACACTGCCCCCCCTCAACTAGCCTGTATCCCCCTGTCTCCCGCAGCACACCCCTCTCCCCCACACTGCCCCCCTCAACTGGCCTGTATCCCCCTGTCTCCCGCAGCACACCCCTCTCCCCCACACTGCCTCCCCCCAGCTGGCTTGTATCCCCGTCTCCTGCAGTGCGCCCCTCCCCCACACTGCCTTCCCCAGCTGTCCTGTATCCCCCTGTCTCCCGCAGCACACACCCCTCCCCCACACTGCCCCCCCCAGCTGGCTTGTATCCCCGTCTCCTGCAGTGCGCCCCTCCCCCACACTGGCCTCTCTCCCCCTGCCTCCTGCAGCACGTCCCCCCCTACGCCCCCCCCTCAGGTGGCCTGTATCCCCCTGTCTCCCGCAGCACACACCCCTCCCCCACACTGCCCCCCCCAGCTGGCTTGTATCCCCGTCTCCTGCAGTGCGCCCCCTCCCCCACACTGGCCTCTCTCCCCCTGCCTCCTGCAGCACGTCCCCCCCCCCCCAGGTGGCCTGTATCCCCCTGCCTCCCGCAGCGTGCCCTCTCCCTCTGGCTGAGGCCCCCACACCCACTCCCCAATTGCCACTGCCTCCCCTGGCGGGCCCCTCCCTGCGGCTCAGGCCCTGGACGTGGGCCTGGCTGGCGTTCCCGGCTGGCCCTGGATGTGAGCGGAGGGCCAGTCTGAGCAGCGAGTGACGCACAAGCGCCCGTTTCCGCTGCCCGGGGGGAGGAAGGTCAGGGATGGGATTTGGCTCCAGTGAGCTTGGCCGGGGCTGGGCGCTTTGTTAGCAAAACCCAGCTCCTTCCTATTAGTGGCTAATAATAACCCCGGCTGACAATGGCGGAGGCAGGGGCAGGGTGCAAAGAGCTATCAGATCGACCATGGCACCGCTCCTGCCCGCGGCCCCTCCACTGACCCCCCACGCGCTGCCCTGGGGGAAGTGAGGGGCCAGCCCAGCTCTGGCTCACGCTTCCTGGCCCCCTTCCCCGGCATGCGCTCACCCAGCAACGGTGACCCTGGGGCTCAGACAGGCTGGATGCCGGCTCCGGTGACTGCTCCTGGAAAATCCCAACAACGCCATGCCAGCTGATTCAGCCTTCCTGTGGGGCCGCCCGACCCCCCCCCCCCCCAAGGCCAGCCAGCCAGCCTGTGTGGTACCTGGCTGGGATTCGAGAGCCCCCGCAGGACTCTCATCACCCCTCCGCGAGCTGGGCCGGGCAGCCAGGGCAGGGCATTGTCTACGTGTGTGCCCGTCTTTTGCCAACGTGGCCAGTGGTGTTTGGTCGCTTGGTCACCCTTGGGCCTGATTTCCAGGGGTGGGAGGGCACCTGGGTCCCCTGGACCCAATGGGACGTGTGGGGCTAGCCTGATATTTGGCGGGACGTGGGGCTCTGGTGTCGCCCCCCCGCCCCTAGCAGGGAGTCCAGTCACCAGTCCGGTCCATTCTCTTACTGGCTTGTTTTTTTCCCCAGAATAACCTGGTCCATGGCGAAAAGCGCAACGTGTCACGCGATTTCGAGGCGATCAGTGGGGAGCTGCTTATGCAACGGGTGAAAGACCACTACAGCGGCATCACGTCCTTCACCGAGCTGGAAAATCCCCAGCGCATCCACTTCCGAGTGGGCGAAGGTGGGTCCTGGAAGCTCTCGGGGCTGGGAGCATCCCCAGTGCGGTGAGGTGCTAGCACCCCTTTGGAGGAGGCTCCCCTGGCCCCAGCTGGTGCTCTGGTTCACTCTCACGCCATCAAAGCAGGGGCGTGTTTCAGGGCAGCACACGGCTCCCTTCCTCCTTGGCCGGCCGGCGCTGGGGGAGTCAGGATGTTAAAAGAAACGAGCCGTTTTCACCGCGCAAATCCACATTGGCCAAAGACGTTTCTCGCCTCAGGCTTAGACTTGCATTGAAGGCTTAATAAGGACAGGGCGGGTTTGGTTTTTTGTTAGTGCTGTGGACTTCCTCACAGCAGTGGCCTGCCCATGCGTGCGCCCCCTCGGTTCGTGCTGAGCGTCGCCTGCAGGAGCTGGTTTGGCGCTAGTCAGGCAGAGGCTGAGGGGATAAGGGAGGAAGGGAATGCTGTACAAAACTCCTTGATACTGTGAGGTAGCAGGGAGAGGGCAGATGGGACCTGGGAGTGTCACTGGAGATGGAAGGTTTCTCTGAAGTGACATACTTGAGACTGTAACTTGAGTTGGGGGGGGGAGGGGGAAGCTGACTTCACGGGGAAGCTGGACAAAGGCTGGGGGAGATGAGAGACAGTTTCTGTGGGGGAATTTGGGTTTTAGGAGCTGGCTGGGAAGGAGGAGGGAGCCCTAATCTGGGGTCTTATCTCCCTGCCCCCCCAAGAAGGGCCTAAGGGGTCCTGTTTGTACTGAGGAGCTCTGGGTTGGATTGTGTTCCTGTCATCTCAAATAAACCTTCTAATCTCCTGGCTGGTTGAGAGTCACTGTGAATCCCAGGAAGTGGGGGTGCAGGGACTGGACTCCCCACACGCCATGACAGATACCAAATGGTACCGCAAGAAGTTCAGCGCTGTGTGTGTCTAAAACCAACCTCTCTCAGAGGATTGGGCCAGACTGAGCCATGGCGAGGGAGGTTGAACCTCCCACTGGAGTCACCAGGAGCTGTGTCCATTTCCACCAGGGCTCTGTTGTTGCAGCGTAGCAGGGAGGGCCATGGGAGTCCACGTCAGAAATCCCCGCTCTGTCCCAGAGCCTGGAGAGCAGGCGGGAGGGGCAGGTGGGCGGGCACTACAGACGGTTGATTTCTCTTCTCTCCCCCAGATGCCAGCAATCCGGAGGGCTGCGTCCTGCAGCCAGGGTTCAGTGCCCGGCGGTACCTACAGACCGAGTTCGAAGTCCAAGAGGATAAAGGCTGCACAACCCCCGGGGTGAAGACGAGGGAGGAGGTTCACATCTTGCGCGTGCAGCAGGGCCCAGAGGAGATCAGGTAACTGGCGTCCTTCCAACCCTGTCACCTGGCGAAGGGAGGGGTCAGAGCCCTGTCTGCACGGGCCTCCCCATCAGAATACACCAGAGGCTGGCTGCAGGGTCTTCCCTAGCCAGGGGAGGGGGGAACCGGGGCACTTCTTAAAGAGGCAGCTCCGGTAGTTGGGCCAAGAGCCACCCTGCAGGTTAGCTAAGCTCACTGCGCTGCCAGGGGGTGTCTGCAGTGGGACTTCGCTTAGGAAGGGAGCCCCTCCCCCCAACACACACCTGCTGGCTGGGTCCCCCAAATAGGGCCGAGAGAAGTCACTGTGTGGTTGGAGGGTGGGCGGCGAGGTTCAAGGAGGGATTCGGGTCTGTGAGCTCTGGGGACGGAGCTGTGGGTGTCGGGGGTCAGTGGAAGGAGGACGGATAGAGGTGATTTGGAGGAGGGATGTGGTTTTCTTTGCCTGTTGGCAAGAGCCCAGCAGCGGTAAGAGTGAAGACAAGGGCCTTTGCCCGGGGGGGCCCAGCTGTGGCCGAGAAAGTGGACTGACCCTAGGGGGAGGCTATGTTGGTTCATGAGCCCATCGGTTGACTCTGGGGTTGGCGTTGTAGCTCGCAGCCCGTGGAGGTGAAGGTGAACGTGGTCTGCCCTGAAGGAAAGCCTCTGCAGGATCTGAAAATACTGCTGATCCTCCAAAGCCAACCCAGCGTGACCTGGAACATCGATACGCAACGCACCGTGAGCATCATGGTAAGGCAGGAGAGGAATGCTGAGAGAGAGCCCATCTTCCCGTGAGGCCTCCCCGCTCAAATCAGTCACCTGAAAAGCAGCCACCTCTGGGGTGGAACACAGCAGCTGTTTTCAGGCACCCAGCCTTGCTGCGGAGCAATCCGGGAGCGGGAGGGAAGAGTCCTTTGGCCAGCTGAAACAGCAGGAGGAGTTTAGGGGAGCAGAATGAAACTGAGTGAGAATCAGGCCGGGACAAGGGGTTTACCAGCCCAGCTCTGTGAAAAGCATCCATTGAAAGGCTCCATGTGGCCAGGGCCTCTGGCCAGCACTCAGCCGAAAGGCGATACCTGCCAGCAGCACGGAGGTTAAAGTGAAAAGGAGGAGGAGGGGGACACAGCTTCCCCTCTTCTCCCTGGGCTGGGCAAGCAGCGCTCCCCCACGGCCCCCCCAGCTCTGGCTGGGTGCACTGAGAGCTCCCCCTCCTGTTTTGCTCTATTTGAACCGTTAGCGCCACCTGTTGAATCCCCAGCGCTATTTCTTGCCGGCTGTGCTGTCTCTTTCCAAGTCCCAGCCCGGCCTGCTGCAGCTTGCCCGGGTCGTGCCGGGATCCCGGCCTCAGCACAGAGGGGCTTACCCTAGTGCCTCTCACCTGGGCAGCGGGGGGAGCTGGGGCCCTGTTCTCCCAAAGCAAAGCTTTCGTTTTGCCAAAGGGGCTTCATGACATCCGGGGGGCTGTGCCACGGCCCCAGGCAGAACACCGGGGCTCCTGCAGGCTTTGTCCTTCGGCTGGCAAGGGCTGGAAAGGCTTCAGAGGATGCACCCGGCTGTGCCCTCATTGAACCTGACTGAAAAATGGCTAGTGCCCCCGTCAGCTCCCGCCAGGTCGGTGATTGCTTGTGGGTCACAGACACGCTGGCTAGCAGCCACTCCCCCTCCCAACACATCTGTTCCTGTCCTCTCCATCCCCCTCCCTCTTCTCCTTCCACAGGCGTCTGGGAAATACTGGATCACCACCTTCCCCTCCAGGCAGCTGAATGAGAGCGTCCTCCCTGACACCAAGCAGGGCCTGATCGGCCTGGCCCACAAGCGGGGATTTGAGGACGTAGCTTCCTATACGGACATCCCGTCCGCTACCCACGTGACCCTGGAGCTGCACCGCTGTGGTGAGTCTACACTAGACGCTGGCCGGTGCCCAGCCGCTCGCCTCAGTTGTCAGCCAGGCTCTCCAGGTCTGTCTCCACAGCCGGCTGCGGGGCTGTTGAATGGCGGCGTAGACATTCAGGCTGGAGCCCGGCTCTGGGGCCCATTGTGGGGTCTCAGCCCTGCAGCGTGAGCCCAAGGCATGACATAGGCCAGCCAGGCAATGGAGACATTCCCTAAAGGCCCCACGGGCTCAAGGGGGTGGGAACGGGCTGCCGAGCCCCCCACCCCCTGGTCACTGGCTCGGCTCCAGCCCAGGTCCGTGGCCGCTAAGAGACGTTGTCAGCGGATGCCTGTTTGGTGGCCTCAGTCCACATCCCAGTGAGCAAGTGTCCAGATCGGAAGTCGCACAAATTGTTCCCCTTATTGGCAGCCCCAACGGAAGTGCCCAGGACTGGCTGGGCTATGGGCACTGAGCCCCCTGCCTCAAGCGAGTCCCTCTCCAGCTCAGGCCCATTAGTGGGGCAGCGTATGGGAAGCTGACCCTGCTACTGCCTGTGCCGAACCTTCACTCTCCAGCGCTCAGTCTGACACCTTCCCCCTGCCCCGGATCAGCCCCTCTGGTTCGCTCACCACCTGCATTGGGAGGGTTGCTCTTGAGTTTGCAAAGATGTTATCCCAGTGAGTGAATCCTTGCAGATGCCAACAGCCGCTCTCTGGGCCGCCGGAGGAGCTGAGCCGTTCCAGCCCCTGCCCAATGCTGTCCTGCTGTTGATTTCTATAGAACCAGAAGTGACGACTCCACCACCAACATCTGCACGACACCCCAACGCCCTCGATATCGTTGAAGGATTTTTCAATATGTTCCCACCGTGGACGTGCACGGATGACTCCATTGAGATCGTCGTGCGGAAGATGAAGATAAAGGTGGGTGACTAAGCTGGGGGGGCGTGGGCTTGAGAAATCCCATGCTCCGGCCAGACCTGTGGGAAGAGAGGTGGGCCCTGGGAGAAGGGGCTCGGTGCCTGGCAGAGCTGGGCTCTTGCTTTCTCCCTGTCTCCGACATTTGGACGCTGGGGGTCAGAGGTTCTGCCTCACTCTGCCCCTGCGGAGGGGGGAGAGAAGCAGCAGAGGGACCAACCATGTTTTCCACAAGCACGGGGTGCCGGGGGGAATCAGGGATGTAACAGGTGATGGGTACCTTGGTATCTTTCTCTTAGGAGTTAAACGACTACATCACGGATATCACATTGCTAGACCCCCGTTGCAGAGCTGAACAAAACGAAACTTACTTTGTGCTGAAAAGGTATTTGGGGGACTGCCACACCAAACTGGAGAGTGGAAACCAAGCCAGGAATAAGGTCAGTGAGAGTCCAACATGGAGCTAACGCCTCGGTTCCTATCCCCATGAACGGCTTGGTGTTACCCTCTGCCCCACCCCCAGCACCCCGATTCCTGGTCTGTTGCTCAGAGATATTGGCCCCGGTGCAGAGATTCCTGCTGTACAGAATCGCCACAGTATTAACCTGCCGTCCTCGGCGGGGCAGAGATTTCAGGGGTATTTCAGTGAGACTTTGTCACCTTCGGGCATCCAGGGAAGTCCTGGATGGGGACTTTTAGAACCCAGGGGACTGTTCGACCCCATTTCTGCGCCCACTGAATGGGTGTTTGGCCCCTGTCTCCAGCGGGAGAGGACTCAGGCTCTAAGCCACGGGCCTTCTAGCAGGTATTTCACTTCATTCAATCCCCCTTTTCTAATGCATTGGCCTGATTTTCAGACCAGCGGATCAGTAATGACGCTCACACAGTCCCTGTCGGCTGGGGGGGCGCAGCACTTTGGAAAATCAGGCTAAGTCTTTGAGGCCCAGGCAGGCAGCAGGATTTAGTCAAGAAGTCTCGAGCGACAGGCCGGTGTTCTGCACGCCCCTTCACATTTCTCCATTTCAACCTCATGGGTTTGCACCTTGCCACATCCCTGGCCCCAACCCCAGGGGTGCTGCTTTAGGCTCCGAGTGGGAAAATCAGATTTGGTCAAAACGAGGGACTCGGTGGGGAATGCCACCTGGCTGTCTGCTCCGGCTTTGCTAAGGGAAGCGACACTGGGGCAAGTTGCATGAAATCAACAAATTGCCTTCCTGGAACGAAAGCTACAGGAGCTGCCTGTCCTTCCCGGCAAGTGACCCCAGCTGATCAGCGTTAGACAGCTAAGGACCGTGGCTTTTTCTATGGATATAGTGGCATAAATGTGCCTACGTGTCTCTTGCCCTGGAAAGCCACCTCCCATAGGACTCTGCCTGCAAACCCCACCCTCCCTCACAGGCGCCGGGTCTCCCTTCATTTCTCTAGATGAGCTCAGTTTCTGAGCAAAAAGCCCTCGTTTTTATCTCCCTGCAAACCCTGCAGTCCGACTGCAACTTGGTCAACTTACTGTTGCCGATGCACGAGGCAGGAATAGCCTCCGGCCCCCTCTCTCAGAGCCGGCTGGGTCTACAGGGCTGAGAACGGGGAACAAAGGAGTGAAAACGTATCTTTGTCACTAGACTAGGCAGATGAGTCTCTCCACGCTGGGAGCAAATTGGCTGAGTAAGAAGGTGCCTTTTTTGCCTAGTTGCTTCTTACACTTTAAAGAAATGGATCCAAACTGTCCTATTAATTAACAAATGTGTCTAAGGACGGCCAAGAGGATGCTGTTGTCCTGGGGAAGGTGTGAGGCCTTAAGAAAAGGCTGCAAACCTTTAATACCATTTGGAATTCCATGGAGTATCCATTCGTACTCCATTCATGGAGTATCGATTTAGATAATGGCACAGAGAGAACACTTGTAAAGTTTGTGGAGGATACCAAGCTGGGAGGGGCTGCAAGTGCTTTGGAGGATAGGATTAAAATTCAAAAGGATCCGGACAAACTGGAGAAATGGTCTGAAGTCAATAGGATGACATTCAATGAGGACAAATGCAAAGTGGAAGGAAGGAACAGTCAGTTGCACACATGAAAATGGGAAATGATTGCCTAGGAAGGAGTACTGTGGAAAGGGATCTGGGGGTCATCACGGACCACACGCTAAATATGAGTCTACAGTGTCACACTGTTGCAAAAAAAGCAAACATCTTTCTGGGATGTATTAGTAGGAGTGTGGTAAGCAAGACACGAGAAGTCATTCCTCCACTCTGCTCTGATCAGGCCTCAACTGGAGCATTGTGTCCAGTTCTGGGTGCCACATTTCAGGAAAGATGTGGACAAATTGGAGAGAATCCAGAGAAGAGCAACAAAAATTATTAAAGGTCTAGAAAACATGAGCTGTGAGGGAAGATTGAAAAAACCTGGGTTTGTTTAGTCTGGAGAAGGAAGGCAGAGAGGAGATACGATGACAGTTTTCAAGTATGTAAAAGATTGTTACAAGGCAGACTGATAAAAATTGTTCCCCTTAACTTCTGAGGATAGGACGAGAAGCAATGGGCTTAAATTGCAGCAAGGGAGGTTTAGGTTGGACATTAGGAAAAACTTCCTGTCTAAGTGGCTAAGCACTGGAAGAAGTTGCCTAGGGAGGGTGTGGAATCTCCATCATTGCAGAATTTTAAGAGCAGGTTAGACAAACACCCGTCAACCCCCCCATTAGCTTCATTGGAGGTTGAAGCCACTCAGTACCTTGCAATAGCAACACCCGGCCTTGCAGACAAGTAGGCCACAGCTGCTGCTGTTGTCTGTAATACAGAGGTGGCGTGGGGAGACTGCACGTTCCCAGCATGCAAAGCTGCATAGAGAACCCAGTGGCTAGAAACCACACTGGCTTCTGGACTTTTAACCCTTTTCTACCCCACATGGTTGGCTCCCACCTCTGAGATGCCACGAGAGGCTCTTCGGGAACCAGGAGCCAGAGCACGATCGGCTGCATCAGTTCTGCGAGCCGTTCACCAGTCTCACGTTCTTTCCGTTCTCTTTGTGTTCCCAGCTGATCCTGACACTGGCTTCATCTCTGGAGAAAGTTGAGGTAAGAGGAGTGGTTGGCTTTTAAAGCTCCATGTCTCCAGGCTGTTTCCGAGAGGAGAAACGGGGCCGGAGCGTTCCCTCTGGACAGCAGGGATTTCAGGGGATTCTTTCCTTCGTAGGTGCCGTTCCAGTGCAAACTGCCACAGACGCTTCATTTGCAGCTTTACCGGACCCGGGACTTCAAGTGGCCGCCTACCCCCGTGCTGGAAATCGACAAAACTGCTTATGTCCAGGTACTGGGCACCTCTCCCCCCTTTGCTGGGCCCGGCTGGTGCCAGGCTGGCCGGGCTGAGTGCATGAGGCTGGACGAGCAGCTAGAAGGCTCCAGGCCACTTGTGTGTGAGAGTGTCTTTCCCTTGCCCATCCCTGTACCTTGCTGTGTTTGTTCCCTGCTGTGTCCATAGGGGAATGAGCCTCTTTACCCCTGGAAAACTGAGATGAACTCCCCGTGGGGCTCTGTGACTAGATTCCCCCGGCTTGGCAGGCTTTGGCCAGCACTCACTGCGGGAGAGGCCTTGGCACAGCGTTGGGGGCAGCGCGAACCAGGCTTGAGGGGTGTTGGCAGAATCGTGGGAGCGGGACCTGGAATAACAGGGGGCTGCAGCTCAGCACGGGGGGGTTCGGATAGATGTGTGGGGCTGGGACGGGTGTAGCCCCCATTGCCCCCCGGTCACTTAGCTAAATGCCTCACGGAGACGACTACAGGTGTGACTGGAATCCGTGGACCGGGTATGGTGGGGACTTTTGCCCGGTGGGGGCAATGGTTGGTCTGCTGCGGTAATTAGCTCACTCAGGGGCAGCGATATAATTGGCAGGAGCAGGAAGTGTGGGGGGCAGGGCCGGCATGAGGTGGGCATGGCACAGAGAGCTGGGGGGGGGGGCTCTTCCTGACACATGCCCGCGCTATGGTCCGCAGAGCTCGGCCTCGAAAGAGCAAAGGTGCAGATGGGCAAAACAAGGGCCTGTGTGTAAGACCGTGCAAACGGGCCGGGCAGCGCGGCCCAGCGGGTAGCTGAGCCAGCGCCCTGGGATGGGAATAGCCCCGGGGAGGGGCTCAGGCTGCAGCTCATAGAGCTGGCGTGGGAAGGAGATTGCATGGAGCCCGCTGCATTCCCCTGCCTCAGTCTACTCCCACGAGTAGTACACACGGGAGGGGGGAGAGCAGCTCCTTAGAAGTGACTGGGGGGGCGGGAGAGCTCATGGCCAAGGATGGCATGTGACCATGGACTTGTTCCTGACCTGTCCCAAACTCCCTCTCCGTGCCAACGCCACCTCCGCGCCCCACCCAGCTTCACGCCCTCCTCCTGCAACCAGCCCCCTGCCTGGGTCAGCCTCTGGCTTCCTACAGACACAAGAGAACTTGTGACAACTCACTCCGGTCCGCCGCACGTCAGTGTGAGGGGCGAGTGCTGTGCGGGCAGACCCGGGCCAGCCCAGCTCAAAGCAGCCGGGTAGAGGTGGCAGCACAAGCTTCTGCACAGGCTGGCAACACGCATCCGTCCCTGGTGCCCCGCTGCCTCTACGCTGCGGTTTTCAGCTGTGCCTGCGGGGATACGGCTGCGCAAACCGCAGACGCCCCTTGGCTTTGGGTGGAGACTTTCTCGCAGGGAGAGCCTGGTGCTGTGTTAGATGGAGACAGCCCGGGCCCCAGAACGACCCCAGCCAGCCACACTATGAAGGTTGAAAAGGGTTTAGCACGTTCCCGCCGTGAGCGCGGGGGCCTGGACCAGAATCGCTGCCCTATCGGGGGCCCTTCCCGTCCCACCCTCCACTTCTCAGGCCTTGGGCTCACCAGAATGTTTTGGTAGCGTAAAGACGATAACGTATCGCTTAGCAACCTGGATCTGCCGACCGGAAACAGAGCCATTCGCCTTGGTGTCTCTCTCGTTTCCACGTCCCGTCTCTAAGCATTTGATCCTTGGGGACGGGTGCTGATAGCTCGTCGGGGCCTTCCGGCTGGGGGAAGGTAAATAACTCGCTTTCCTCCCCTCTGTTCTCTCTGCGCCAGGATACACAGTGCGTGTCAGACACTTGGCAGGGAACTGGCTCTTTGATTCCAGATGGTTCGGGCTGCCCTCTCCCTCCCCCCCTTCTATCAGTGTCTATCAGGGCTAATCACTTTTCCCAAACAAGGTGGCTGCAGCCTCTTCATGGGGTCAGAGCTTCCTGCTCCAACTCTTCTGGCTCAGGAATTAGGACTCTAGATTTCCTGAGCGTTTATCACTCACATGAGGGGTCGTCCACAAACCCATTCTGTGCAGACTCTTACCCTGATGAAAGCTCCCCATTGTAGGGCTCAGTTGTCCTGGGGTCACCGAGCATGGAGCCCCCCCCCCCTCACTGTCCTGCGGCCAGACCACAGCCTTCCCCTTGAACACGTGGGGTGCGGGTAGCCTCTGTCGATTCCTTGGGAGACAGGTGACCAAGGGCTCGGGTCTTTGGCTTGGTGGTGGCTCAGGTCTCCCGCTCGCATGGTTTGGCAGATCCCCTCGCACGCAGGCCTTTGACCGAGCCTGTGGGCAATGAAGGTTTATTCTGCATCTGCCATCCTTCCTCCGGTGCTGCAGGCCCTTCCCGCGGAGTGCGCAGGCCTGTTACTGCCGGGAAGAGTCGGGAGCAATAACCCCAAATTCACATGGCCAAATGCGAAGCAAAGAGAAATTAGAGAGGCTCACCCTGCCTCCAGCTATGGGACGGCTCATCCCGCCGGACGGGCTGGATAGTGGAGTTCGGGCGGGCCGGGGCGGAGGATTGCTCTCTGTGCTGGTGACAGACACCCTGCCCGAACTCCGCCAGGCCGGCGGCGTGGAAACGTGGTTGGAGCAGCCCCGTCCTGATCCCAGTGTGGACAGGGCCCACGCCAGGGCTGCGGGTGGTTGCACTCACCCTGAGGGAGCCACATCAACTGGAGACTGGGGGTCGGGGCCAGGGTGATCAGATGTCCTGTTTTTAAAGGGACAGTCCCGTTTTTGGGGACTTTTTCTTATATAGGCGCCAATTACCCCCCACCCCGTCCCGTTTTTTCACAGTGGCTATCTGGTCATCCTAATCGGGGCTGACTTGCCCCCTCCCGTCCTCAGCTGGTACATGGGTGGATCCTTTGGCTTCCTCCCCTGCCAGCCCCAATACGGGGCTGAGGTGTAACGCCTGAGACCTGCTAACCCACCTCTGGTTCTCCTGCTGCCCCTGTGCAGGTCTCGTTGCGGGCAGCGGTCGCCCAGGCGCTCCTGGAGGTGAAGAACTGTTCCCTGCAGACCGCTGGCGAGGAGCCTCAGCCGCGCCTGATCCAGTCTGTCGCGCCGCTCGGCCAAGCGGTTACCGTCCTCGCGCCGACAGAAGACACCCTGGGCCGGGAGCTCCATCGGTTCAGCTTTGTCTACAGCCCGGCTGGGGGAGGGCCCTTTCCCCATTGTGCCACCCTGTTGTGCAGGGCGACCTGGCTTTCAAATGTGAGTGTGGGGGCGTCTCCTTCGCGGCCTGGCCCAGGCCCCACTGCCCATGTCGAGCGAGGGGGCTGTTCCCACTCCCCTAGCTGGGGGGCAGGGAGGTGCTGACGGGCGGCTCCAGGGATTCCTGTGTCCCGCTCCAGCTCTCTCCCCGGGCCCGAGACAGACGACACACCCGGGGCTGGGTGGAGGTCAAAGGGGCCCTGCTGAGCCGAGAGGGGTTTGTACTGGATCACAGACTAGCCCCAGCGCCCCGGCCTCTGGGCCACTGCCGTAGCCTTCGCACAGGGCGCAAGCCGGGTGGGATGTCGCCTCTTTGTTCCCAAGAGCAGCGGCACCGCGGCCGGGGGCACGTAGTGCATCTGCTGGCCGAGAGCCCCCATGTCCATTAGAAACAGGAACAAATCAGGCTTCACCCCAGTCCTGGGGATCAGCATCCCCATTCACAGAGGGAGAAACTGAGCCACACGGAGGGGAGTGAACCCCCCCAGCCCCTTCCGGTCACCCGGGCACTGGTCCTGTGGCAGAGCCAGGGATAGAATCCAGGTCTCCTGCCTCCCTGGCCTGTATCTTAGCCACAAGGCCAGGGGTCTCTGCCCAGGGTGACACCATATGCTCACCCCTCCTGCCATAGCCATAGGCTGCCGGAGGGGCTGGGGGGTACTCGGGGCTCTCTTGCGGGGAGGGGCAGCTCATCGTAACCCTCGGGGTTTTCTTCTCACAATCACAGGGCAGCTCCATTGTGAGAACACTAGAGGTGACGCTGCAGGACCCCAGACCTCCACCTTCCAGTGAGTTCACGATCTCCTTGTCGCGAGCGCAGGCGCCAGGCTACGCAGGGAGGGTGGATCGGCACGGAGCCCGGCTGTCCAGCCGTTAGATTGTCCCGGGTGCGAGGTGCAGCCACACACTGGGAGCGGAGAGTCTCCCATAGTCCTAGCCCAGGTTCAGTTGGATGAAGATTAGCACCTTCCCTCGGCTGGAGAATGGGCTCTGGGTTAGTGGGGACCGGGGCGAATAGACGGGAGAAGTACCAGTTCCAGGACAAATGTGGTTGCACCCATAGAAACGGCTGGGTGGGGAAGGGAGTGATCCCTGATGGGACGCCTTGTAACCGGGAAGCAATGCCCAGGACGGGGTAGCGGGACCCAGGGCTCGGTATGTTCCTTCCCTGACCCACGGTGAGACCTGGCGGGTGGGGATGAGCTGCCTTGTTGGCGTGTGCGATCCGGAGGAGGCTTCCGTGCGTGAAACTCCCCGGACCGGGGGCTGGCGGGAGCCGTCCTGAGAACGGGCCATCTCTGGGTGCCTAGCTTGTGCAGGCCGCAGCAAGTGAGATGCCTTCGTCCCGGTTGGGGCTAGCGGGAGAGGGGCCAGGCTGGCAGCGAGCCCAAGACTTAAGACAGGCTTTTCCCGTCCCGCTGGCGCTCTTATCAAATTCCTGACAGCTTCCTTCTGCTTTTCTTCTCCTTGATCCACATTCCCTGCTGCGGCTGTTGTGACAGCGCCGTGCGATGTGTCAGCCGGGCTCCCTGGAGAGGGGTTAGGGGTTGCGGCCGGGCCAGGCGCTGACCTACAGGAAGCTGTGTACAGTGACTGTGCACCAGTTGTCTGCGCAGGATAATAGGCTGCGGGGGGCGGGGAAGGGAAGCAACGTTCTGATGTGAGCCAGAGCCCATGTAAACTTGTCTTGGTGTGATAGGAAACAGCCCAACTTGGAGAGGACTCAGTCCAAAGAGCCTGGTGGCAATTGGATGAAGTAGCCTTTAGTTCCTGTCCCAAACTCTTGTGTAGCCTTCCTATGTTGCTGTTAAACAGCAGCCGTGTCTCACCCCAGAAGTAGCTGCATTTCACTGATGTGTGCAGTGATTCCTGTCGCTAGCGTTTGTAAAGTGTCTTTGGGTCATTCTGAACGAAGGATGCTGCATGGCCGTAGAAGTGTTATTAGTCCAGTTTTAGTGTTTGCCTTTGGTATCAACCACGTCATTTTTATCCTCCCCGCAAAATCCTGGAAATCAGAATCTCTGTGTGGGAGAAGCTCTTTGGAGGAGTTGATCTCTGATAGACAAATACAGCGTGGCCAAGCCTTGCCATTTTAATGCAGTCATGTGATGGTTAGAGTTTGTCTTCAAGCTCCAGCTCCTGGAGTCATAGGATGGAGGTGACAGGCTCGGCTTTCGTTTCTGGCCCTGGTGGCTGCCGAGAAAAGCTAGCCGGCAGGACTAAATCCAGCAGGCAAAGCCAAGACCCAAATAACCAAATGAGTTATTTTTAAGCTCTCCTGATTTTGGGGGCGGGGTGGCTCCTGATTTCGGAAGCTCTGGGGTTGGCAGAGTGTTGAGGGAGGGCAGAGTGCTGGTGAGCTCGCTGGGGCCGGAGCTGTGCCTGCGTGTGAACAGCACTTGGCATGGGGCAGGGGCTCCCGAAAGACCCAGACTTGGGGATGATAATGGACAGGCGATTTCAGCCCCTAGTGCCTACTGAGAAGCAGGCTCCGCTGGCTGAACCCTCCAGTGCCAGGGCGGCGTCCTGCGGGTGTCTCCACCAGCGCTTATTTTTGCTGTCACTCCATGCGCGGGACCGTGGCCCGTCTTCCTGCCCAGCTGAATTCTTTCCAGGCAGGACTGACTCTTCAGCGCCATCCAAGAATGGATGATTTCCTGCTTTCCTCCCACCTTGGTCCCCTCTTCCTGCCTCTGTTTGCTCAGTTCCCCCAGGACGGCAGCACAACAAAGCAAGGAAAGGCTTTCGACACGCGCGAGCCCCGGCTGGAATTCGTGCCGTGCATCACACTCTCGAACACACACGTCTCACCTCCCCCGGCCGCGGCCCTGAGACAGCCCCAGGGAGGTCCGCAGACGAGAGCTGCTCTCTCTAGGGGGGTGGAATCAGGACTGAGAGGAGGCCAGGAACCATTAGCAAACCAAACCGGTTTCTACTTCTTCCATTCAGTCGCCTCCAGTCGGGGCTTGCAAGGCACTGAGAGACCGGAGCAAGCACAGTATCAGTAAATCACACAAGGGCTTGAGCGCTCCTTGGCTCCGTGCTGCAGGCGGTGGTGGTGTGATTCTTCTCCGTACTGAGCCTGTTCCCCCAGCTGGCGGCCGTGGGGTGCGGTGTTGCTGGCACGGCTGTCTTTGGAGATGTGGCACTAAAGTCCTGAATACCTGTGTCCATGAAAGATCCCCAGGGGTGCGCTCCACCTCTCCCCCCGGGTTTAGTTTAACTGCATTCAGCCTCAGCTGGACTCCTCCATGGAGTTCCAACTGCCAGGCATTCCTTGTGAACCCGCCTGCAGGAAATCCACCCTCAGGGTAGTGTTCCTGTGCGCTGCCAAGCGGCTGCCACGCCCACCCCTAGAGGTGGCTGCATTTCAACACTGCACCAAGGTCCTGCTGTGTGTGTGTCCAGGAACACATGGCGAAAGCGTGTGGCAGTTTGCAGGACTGCGTGGCCCAAAACACATGCTCGGTGCGGCAGGAGAGAAGCGGTGAGCCTGCTGCTTGCAGAGAAACCTGCCTCTGACCATTTTTAAAGCTCCCCTCCCCCAGTATCAGGCTGATGCAGAGGGGTTGGGGGAATAAGGCCACCAAAAAGCCGTATGCTTTGCTCTTGCAGTCTCCCTTTCACTGGGTAATTTCAAGTCACTGGCAAGCTTTGGTCCTGCCCTCACTCCTCCTTGCCTGGTGGGACTGGCACGCTGCTATTGCCCAGCCTGAGAGCTGCCGATCCTGCTTTGCTAAGGGAGCGGAGCCCTTACAAACCTCGCATTCGCGTCCTTCCACAGGCCTGTCAGCCAGATCCCCCTGAGGGGCTAAACCCCTCCCCGGCTTATCTCGCCTCAGGTCCCACCCCGGGTTCACCTTGGCTCTTTCCTGAGCCAGGCAGGTGCCTGCGTGGAACGGAAGGCTCTGGGGGCAGGAGACGGGCCCATCAGCAGTGGCTGGGATGCAGCAGAGGCGTCCTTACCTTGGGCAGTGTGTTGACCTGGCTGTGCTGTAGGGGAGCGGAGGAGGGCCCTGTCTGGGGAAACCTGCTGATTTCTTCCAATGCTCCTCTCTCCCTGTGCGGCTGCAGGCCTCGGGATAGAAGCGGTCGTGGGAATCACCTTCGCAGCCTTCTTAATCGGCACGCTCCTCACCGCGGCGCTCTGGTGCATTTACTCCCACACCCGTGAGTATCTGCTGCTTCAGCTCGGCCCTAGCCTCCCTCCCGGCCTGGGTCCCGGGGCCATGGCTTCGGGGTGAGCTCGGTCTGCTCCGCGGGAGCCAGGGTCTCTCCTCGGGTGCTGCAGGGGACGGGGGAGAGGCGGGTTCTCGGCTGGCAGGTGCAGTTCCGCTGTTGGCCTGGTCCAGGCTCATCCCTGCTCCAGGAGGCGACTCAGCCTGTAATGCTGTCGCACCCGAGAGACACTTGGGGCCAGATCCCAGCCAGCACATCTGCCCCGTAGCTCCGTCCCACGGCGAGCCAGGGAAAACGCAGGTCACCTTGGTGCGCTTTTCCCGAGGCCTCCAGCCGGGAGCGAGGCGGATTTGTCGCTAAGGCCCCGGCTCCGAGGCGCTCACGGCTGTGCTGCTCGGGGAGCCCGGCTCCCGTTCCCAAGGGCCAGAGCCCGCGTTCCCCCTTTGCCTTGCCTAAGGCGCCAGTATCAATGGAGCAGCGCCAACACCATCCTGCAGCCTAGCGCCTTAGCTCCCGCCTGACTAGGCCGGCCAGTCCCCGCGGGGCCCAGCTGGTTGGTTTATCTCTGGCCCCGCCGGGCCACTGGAAACGGGGACAATTGGCTTATCTCAGCACTGCAAGGGCCACCCCATGTTCTCTGTTCCCTCGTCAGCACCTGATTGGCTGGGCGCCGCCCCCTTGGCCTCAGGCCTAACGTTTCCCATTTTTGTCTGACATGTGACATACTCCAGGCCCCTCGGCCAAACTGCAGCCCGTCGCCACCACCGCCCCCGCCTCCGAGAGCAGCAGCCCCAATCACAGCATCGGCAGCACCCAGAGCACCCCCTGCTCCACCAGCAGCATGGCCTAGGCAGCGGGCCGCCCGGGAACCCCCTCCCTCGGGGAGAGGGGGGGGCTGCCGCCCATGGACCTCGTGGGAGCCGCAGGCAGCTGAGCGCCCCGCCCCCCGGGACAGCTGTGGGGGAAGAGAGAGCGGGGCCCGTCCCTCCACCGGACAGGCACCGCTGAGAGGAGCAGCCACGCCAGCGCCCGGGGGCCACCCGCCCAGCGCGGACGGAACCAAACAGGCTGGCGGCTCGCTGGCCTATTTCAGGCCCCCCCAATGCCCAGCCCTTGGGGGACTGAGTGTAATTAAAGTCACATATGGACCCCCCCACCCCCAAAGTGTGGCGCAGCTGGCTGGGAGTCCTCAGCCCAGGGCCTGGCTCCACCGGCCCGCAGCACAGGTGCAGAGCCAGCCTGCATCGCGCCCGCCAGCTGGGCCTTGCCCGACCTCCCCATCACTGGGGCTGGGCCCGGGCAGGGCCCCCCCCGGCTGTAGATATTTGTACTGCCCCCGTGTAACCCCCCTCGTGTACCAATACAACGCGGCTTGGGGTGACTGGCGCCTGCAGAGCTGAGTCCGGGCCCCTCCCCAACAGCCCCGCCTCTCCCCGGCTCTTCCTTGTTTATCCCGGCCCAGCCACACTCCACCTGGCCCGGGCAGGGCCCCACGCTCGGGGGCGAGGCGGCTGCTGGGTTTGGGTTTCCATCGCACTGTCCACATGCAGCTGTGCGAGCGGCCGCCCAGCAGCTGGGCTGGCCCAAAGCGCACGGCCCTGGCCCTGGCCCAGCCCGTCAACAACAGGAAACCCCGACCGGCAGCAGAGCGCGGCCCGGGGGGCGAGCGGCCTGGCTCCCGCCCGCTCCGGTGGGCTCCCCCCAGCGCCACGCACAGCAGCAAGGGCGGGGGGGACATGGCCCCAGGCAGGCATCCCCTGCGGTGGGGGAACAGTGAGTGGCGGATGGAGCCACCCTCTCCCATGGCCCCGGGGCTGGCCTAGCGAGCCCAGCCTGCGGGTAAGGCCAGGCAAGGGAAAAGCCACATCCCAGCCTGCAGGAGAAAGGGCCAAGCGGCCCCAGACGGGTGGGGGAAGGGCTGAGCCAAAGCCAGCTCTTACTCTGAGCCCCGGGCTGGGGGCTGCCTTGGCTGGTGCCACCCGCCCAGCTTGCAGGAGCAGATGCGCCAGGCTGCCCTGGCTCCCAAAGGCCCCAGCCCACAGTCCTGGCCCTGCCCAGCCCAGTGCCCCCATTCCTACCCCCAGCTGCCTTCTCTGGGGTGCAGGCAGGAGACAGCAGCTCCCTTCACGGGCTCCTGCTTTTACCCGGGCACCTGGAGCTGCCATGCAGCCTGGAAGGGACCGGCCAGGCTGGCCACCAGGACAGGACGCTTCAGGTGAGTCTGGACTAAGCCCCCACCTGCTGGTGCCTGGCTAGGGGCTGCGCCCCCCCCCCCCCCCCCGGGAGCTGCAGTGGGCTCACCCAGCCGATTGGACACCACCCACGTCCACATTACCTGGTTCTTTGAGCAGCAGTGCCCAGGCCAGCCCCGTGTCACCAGCTCCACCATCACTCCCCCCTGCAGGCCCAGTGTGGGCGGGATCCAGGGATGAACACGGCTTGGCTAGGCCCTGCAGGAAACACCTGCCCGCGGATGGCCGTCCGCTAGGCAAAAACCTGGCCGGGGCCCTTGGTACTTGGAGCAGGACCCAGCCAAGATCTATTAATAGCCCAACGCCCCGGTGCCCTCAGCAGCAGCTTCAGCCCTGCCCATGTCTCCAGCCGGACAGCCCAGCCCTGCCCCAGTGCCCCGTGGTGAACGCGGGGAGACGGCCAGCAGGCTGGGGCGGGGGAGTCCTGGCACGACCCAGCTGTTCCAGTTCCATCGTGTCCCTCCAGGCCCGGCCCCGCCCTTTGCACTGCACTGTTAGGCTCCTGCCCTTTCCTGCACACACCAGCCTGCAATGGGCATCGGAGCAGCCAGCAGGCTTCCGGCTGAAGCCCCCCAGGCCGGCGCCCGGATCATGGAAACCTCCCCCCTGAGAAAGCAGAGCAGAGAGTGAGGTTTGAAACTCAAGAGCGGGTGCAATCCAGCTCTGGACTCTGGGCCTGGCTCCGGAGCAGAGCGTCACGGCAGAGCTGGAGTAACCAGCAGGTGGGACCCACCTAGGCCCCAGACCCCGAATTTCATCACCAGACATTAGCCAATATCCATTCTGAGCTCCGCCCCAGCCCCTGCTGTGCTGTCTTGGGCAACCCAGGTGAGGCCCACAGCTGGAAGGTGAAAAGCTCTTTGCAATGAGCGGCCAGGGGAATGCTGCTCTGTCAGGAGCAGGCCCTGAGCCTGCCTCGGTTTCCCCACCGGCAGAGTGAGGGTAACTTTCCAGCCCCCACCAGAGCCATGGTGATTAGCCTGGGTTATCCACAAATAACGCCAGTGCTGCCTGGATGCACAGCTCCAGGCCTCCTCCCCGCCAGGCGCCCCCACACCCAGGAAGACGACACTACAGTGCTAAAGTCGGCGTGATGTTTATTTCCACCAACAGGTCAAGGGAGCTGACGCTCACGTAACAGCAGCACCAGTGCTTCACTTTCAACTCGAACCTAGAAAACAATCTGGACATTTTCTCAGTATTATTTGTTAAGTTACAGAAGATTTAATAAACCCCCTATTGCTCGTTAAGTTATTGCCGAGTCAGTGACATTGAGCCTTGAACCAGCATCTGAGGCTGGACCCCGGGAGCAACGTCCAACCTTGCTTCATGCCTGAACCCAGACTCTCGGGGCTGCAGCGTGTGTAGACTCTACCCAGCCTAAGGGGGAGCCAGCGAGCGCAGGCTCCAATAGCAGTGAAGCCAGGGCCGCGCGACCTGTCCAAGCCCGCCCCGGAGCCTGGGTACTCACCCGGGTGGCCAGCCCACGCTGCCGCAGCTTCACTGCTACTGGTACTTGTGCTAGCTGGGTCAAAGCTAGAGCAGGTCTGTACCCTCATTGCACTACACACCCCACTGCTGGGCAGACACCCCCCCAGCCCCTTTCGCGATCTCCCCAGTACGAGGGAGAATCCATCCTTGATTAGGACAACATGGGAGACACTAACCAGCTCGCAGAATAGCCCAGCCACGGAAACAGGCAGCTGGGCCCCATCTCCCACCTGGGGACACCAGCTGCTTCACTCCTAGCTGATCTGTGGCCCCCTTACTAAGGGGCAGGCTACACTACGGAGCCAGTCACCTGGCTCCTGAAATCCTCTATCACAACAGGGCCTGGAGGCCAAGGCACCGCTCTGTGGCAGTGCAGAGGGGCCCTGCAGGCTTCTCCCCCCATCTCCACCGCCAGGGCCGGGAGAGGGGCCCGACAGGCCGTGTGTCAGTCATCTGTTGCTAGACCACCCGCACGGGAGGTCCCGCTAGGAGCTCCGTGGATCAGGCGGCAGCAGCATTATCCCGTCACCCAGCCCCCCAGGCGGAGCGGCTGGGCCGGGGGTTTGCTGAGAAGGGGACAGTTTGAGATTTACCCAATTCACAGGGGAGGTGTTTGGGCATCAGACACGGCCGGGTCACACCCCAGGCCGCCTTCAGCATGCACAGAAAGGCACTGGGGCAGCGAAGGGGGGGAGGGGGAGGACAGGCCACCCTGCGTTCGAGGACGGGGTTCAGCACCCAACCCACCGCCTGGAGTGGGACCAGCCCCAGCCCGCCCGGGATACGGGATCCAGCAGATGGGGCTATTAATCACTGGCTCAGGATAGGGCTGGCCTGGCACCACCGGGTCCTCTAGTGTGAGCAGAGCCTGGCACATGTTGACTGTGCCATGCATCCGGGCCCTCCACTGAGCACAGACAGAGCGTGTCGTGCCCCAGACCTTCGCAAGAGCATCTCGCTCCCAGCCCCCAAAGGCTGCCCCGCTCACAAGTAGCTTCCAAGCCCCGATCTCTGGTAACACGCTTGCCCCAACCTGGCTGGGTTTCAGAGCGCGGAGGGGCGGGGGGGGGGGCGCGGCTCTGCCTGGCCGGGTGCCGGTTTCAGTGGATTTCTGCACGGAGAGCGCACAAGCCGCTGGCTGACCGGTGACACCAGGTGGCTCACGGCCTTGGGGCTTGGAGCCAGTTTCCACAGCCCTTGCGCCAGCGGGACTCGGCTCCCCCCACACAGGTGCTTCCTGATGTCCCTGCTCAACAAAGGTCCCTCGCAGCTCAGCCCGAGAGATCAGGCCCATTCCCAGCATCCAACGTTGGCCCAGGCAGTGCCGGGTGGTGAAGCTGTCACCTGAAAGGGCCCCGGGCCAGTCGCCAGCACAAACACGAGAGCTGCATACGGTGCGGAAAGCAGCCCGGCCCCCCACTCCAGTCACTCAGTGACCGCAGAGCAGAGAGCGAGCCTGGCCTGCCGCCTGGCCCACCTGGGCACTAAAGCCCGGATCGGGGGGATCCCCCACATTGCAATGCCCTGCAGAGCCCTCATCTCCAGCTGCCCAGCACTGGAGAGAGGCAGGAGTCTCTGCACCGGGGTTGGGACAATTCCAGCCTCGGGTAGACCTGCCAACACAACACTGGCACTGGCCTGGGAGAAGGTCACACATGGGGGCACCAAGACCACTGGGAGAAACTCCCTGGCACGTGAACATGCCCGGCAGCACCAATGGGTGGGAGGGGGCACACCTGGCACACAGCTCCCACCGCACTCCTGGCCTTTGGTCCCCGATCCAGACACACCCCAGCACTACAGGGCTCTGACGAGCGCCCAGCCAGAGCTTCCGGGGCCGATGCCACACGCAGGTGGCAGGACCTGGCTGCATTCACCCAGGGCGAGCCCTGCCCTAGAGGAGCCAGCAGGGTCCGAAGCAGCGGCCCCATCCCTGGATCGCGCCCGGGCGGCTCAACGGAACAGACGCCAGAGAGGAGACTAAGGCACCGGGGTGGGGTGGGGGGGGGGGACGACTCCCCCAGACAGGCGCTCGTTCTGCAGGGCGGCTGGGGCGGTTCCCAGTGAAGGCCACACACCAGCCAAGGGAGGCCGACACTCAGCTGAGTATCTGTCCCGATGCTCATGCCTCCCTCTGAACGCCTGGCAGGGGAATTGCCTCACCATGGCAGATGAGCACTGCCCTCCTCAGCCCCCGTGGGGCCCAGAGACTCGGGTAGGGAGAGCAGGAATCCCACCCCGCCTGCCTCTGCTTGGCCAGGCCAGGGACGGTGAGCTCCCAGGAAGGGCAGTGCCACGGAACATCAAGTCAACGTACGGTGCAGCCAGTCCCTGGGGGCTGAGATCAGCTGCCAGATCCTCACGCCAAGCCCCCCGTGTCTGCAGGGAAGGTGCCCGACAGCCCAGACAACAGGATCCCTGGCGGATCCTGCTCCGGGGACAGGCTGAAGGGGAGAGTCCCGGTGCCAGGGTGACATTGCCGCGAGGGGCTCAGCACAAGGTCCCGGTGCCGGGGCGTAGGCCCGGCTGCCCCGATCCCAGTCCTGGGGTGGATCCAGCTGCTGCCCGAGAATCCCAGCAGCACGTGCAGCGCCCAGCCCCTGAACCGGCAGCATCCCACCACGGGGGGCAGCAGGCTCAGGAACACCCAGTAAACGGTGCCTGGGAATATTCAAGTAAACAGCCAAGAGCGCCAGGGAGGCCCCGCCCACAGGCGCCCCTACTGCGAGAGCGATTGGTCGAGCAGCTTCAAGACCCCGCCCACCAGGTGCAGGCTTCCGGTGACCAGCACGCGGATGGCGGCCGCTTCTTTGAGCAAGACGGCGCCGCTGCTGGCCACGGGGTGCAGGTGGAGCCCCTTGGTGGCGGGCGCCTGGAAGTGCGGGTCCCTGCCCTGGGTGATCCACTGCAGGGCGTGAGAGATGGAGGGGAACACCAGCGAGTTGGCGTTGAGAGGGCGCTCGGAGGAGGGCACGAAGAGCAGGGAGCCGCGCAAGGGGTCTGGCTTCAGCAGGCTGCCCACCCCTTCCACCGGCATGGGGGGAGACAGCCAGAGGTCCTGCCCCACCTTCTCCTCCATCAGCCGGTTCCACTTCTTCTGGTTCTCCAGGCAGCGGGTCAGCATGTTCTCCAGGGTGACGTTGAAGTTCTGTTGGTCTGCAAAGGGCAGAAAATCGAGCTGGCATCAGAGCCGCCTTGTGGACCCTCCCAACCTGCCTGTTTTAATGGCCTCTCCATCTCCAGAGAGCCAGGCCCTAGGGGGGACACAGGGCTGCTGTACCCCACCAGCTGGCAGATCCAACCCTCCAGAGAAGGAGGGTCACAGATGAGAGGGGACTCTGAGCAAGGGCTGACAGCAGAGGGACACCAGGCCCAGCTTTGTGGGGCTGCGAAATTGCCTGGTGGGCTGGCCCAGCCCGCTGGTATATGGGGGAGCCCGTCCAGCCCCACAGCCTGGGGAAGCAGCATGCGCGCCCCCAAGAACTCCAATCAAAGCTATCTGACCAGCGCTGCGGACAGGGCCCAAGAACCCGCAAGAGACCCCAACCCCCTGCAGAAAAATCCAGGGAGGAGGTTTCCAGGGGCAACTTGCTCCCACCCCCACCCCAAGCCAATCTGTGCCCCAGGGCAGGACTATTCCCCACCCAGCAGGACGGGCACTCGATTCCCAATGGAGCTCCCCCTCCCCGGGCACTGACCTGCGTTCCCCACCGCAGACACCTCCGTGAAGTTGGGGCAGAAGACGGCGTAGTCGAACCGGCAAGGCTGGGGCACAAGAGACAGCATCAGTGCAAGGTTCACCCCGGCACAGGGTCTGGGTACTGCAGCCTTGGGCGGCCCAGCCCCCGAGACTCTCTCCCGGGATCGCCCCCAGCCACTGCGCGGGGCGGCTGGAAGACCCTGAGGGTCCCCGGGGAAGAACTGTTCCAGGACAACAGCAGGAGCAGATGGTCTGTGGGAGACGGAGGTGGACTGGACTCTATGGGGCATGGCTGGGGGACCGGAGCGGGGCAGTAGCGCCACCTGGTGGCACCCTGAGGGACGTGTCAAAGCAGGCCTTGGAACAGCCCGGCCGGTGCAAGGGGGGGGGGGGGTGTCAGACACCACTGCAGGTCCTGCCTGGGCCAGGCCCCCCAACTCTGAACCCACCTGGCACTTCAGAGCCAGCTGCCAGCTCCCACCTCCTGGCAGCCTCGGATACTCACATGCATCACCTGTAACCGCCCGCCCCCATTTAAATCCATGTAAACCCACAGGGTCCGGCAGCCCCTCCTCCCCCGCAATCTGCCGCCAGCCCATTGTCTGCCCTAACAAACCCACCTCCCTGCCCGGCACCAGCCCCCCACTGCCCCATGGCAGAGCCAGTCTCACCAGCAGCAGCTTGAGCAGAGCAGCCGTGTCCCGGTCCCCCGTGGCGTTGAAGAGAAGCACCCGGACCTCGGAGCCGCTGCAGACGAGAAGGGACCAGCCCGGTCAGCTTGGGGGCTAGGCCTGTCCCACCCTTCCCCCTCTGCCCTGGGGTCCTGGGACCATGCACGTTGCTGAGACAAAGCCTCAGCTCCCCTCCTTTCCTGCCTACCACCCCCAAGCCCACCCCCCTCTGCTGGCATTGCTGCCCTTGGCATGGCTGATGGGCAGCCTCACCCCCCCGCCCTCTCAAGTGGCTGCAGGAACCTCATCTCTGGGAAATCCCCACATAGCACTGCTCCCTCCAGCTGCGCTGGGTGACAGCGGAGCGATGGATCCCCCCTCCCCGCCCTGGCCTCCCGCTCCCCCGGCGCCTCCTTACTCGGCAGGCTTCTCCTCGTTGAGGGCTGCCTGGCGGAACCAGCGCACGCAGGCCTGCACGCTGCTGGTGGTGTGAGCCCCGTCGATGAACCACGTCACCGCCCCGTGCTGCAGCACCTGGGTGCGGCCCAGCCACTCCGTGTCCTGCAGACCTGGGAGGGGAGAGGGGGCTGTGAGAGGGGCCAGGCTCACCCGGCGGGAACCCGTAGCCACGCACTGCCCTCCCCCTACCCCAGCCCCCGTTGTTACCAGCTCCCTGGCGGGCCCGAACCAGCTTAGTTGTGGCAGCATGAGGGGAGTGGGGGGCAAAGGGATCTGAGACCGGGGGTGCTGGTGTCATGGAGCGGGCCTGGCGTGTTAGGGGGCTGGGGACTGGCCTGGGGCCCTGCTGACAGCACAGTGACCCAGCCACCCTGGGGCCCGCACACAGGTACCTTAAACCCACCCAGAGCCATTCTGCAGCAAAACCTTCCAGGGACATTTCACTGGGGAGACCCCGACGCCACCACCGCCCCTCCCCTTCCTCTTATTCCGGTACCAAGCTCCCCCAAGCCCTGCCCCAGCCCAGCCTGCTCCCCATCCCCCCGAAGCAGCCACCGCAGCCAGCCTCACCCGTTCTCGTGCTGGCTGCGAGGGCACCGCCCCTGTGCCACCGAGGCAAGGAGCCTGACAGTGACTCGTTACGCCCGTGGCCTGCCCACCTCACAGGGTACTAGCTCCCATCGGGGCGGGTACGGATTCCAGAGACCCTGCCCAGCCCAACCTGCCTGGGCTCCTGCCCTCAGGAGGGGTGGGCCGGCCCAGTGACCCCAGGGGAGGTAGGACGGTGGAGTGGTGAGGGGCCAGCCGGGGACATGGGAGACCTGATCTCAATTCCCTGCTCTGCCACAAACCCCAGGCACTTGGCCTCCCCATGCCCCATCGGTAAAACAGGGGTAACAGCCCTGCTCTGCTATTGGTCGGGAGGATAAACCCATTGACTATCGAAGTTACAGTAATAAGCCCAGCTAGTGACTGCTTTACACTGCCCAGGGGCCCCCCGATGGGGCACAGTATGGGGGGGAATAGGGAGCGGAGAGAAGGCCCCTCAGAGCAGTGGGCAGCCTCTTAGGGCAGATGGTGGAGAGACCATGACCCTCCACCAACAAACAGCCCGGGAAATCCCCAGCCCGGGAGGCGGGGGGAGGTCGGGTCAGGGCTGGAGGCTGGTGATGTACAACTGCCCTCAGCACTTCCTGGCAGCCCAGGAAGCAGCGGGCTCCCAAGGGTTAAAACTTAGCCACAGGAAGAGCTAAAGGGCAGCAAGTTGAAAATGTCACTGAACGGGGTGGGCCGGGGGCAGAGTCCGGGGCCTTGGTACCGACGCACGAGCGGTTACTGCCCACAGCACTTCGTTATCTCCAACGAGCGGCAGCTCCGGCCCGATCCCAGTTAGCCAACGCCAAGGGCAGGCACTAGCCAGGGGACCACAGAGCACCCAGGAAAGGCAGGGGGCACCGGAGCAGGCGTGGGGCGGGACACGTCCTTACCCTGCACCATGGAGTGGCTGGGCCTGAATCCAGGTGCCAGGGGAACAGGTCTCTTGCCTAGCAGCTTAGCACCTGGATGCAAATCCTTCAGCTCCCCGGTACCTGCAAGGAGATGGAAGCTGGGCTGAGTCCCATGGCCCGCCTGTAGTCCCCGTCACTCGGCCTTCCCTCCTCACGCACGACTGGACTCCAGTCAGCCGGGGGGAGCCACCCCGGGATACGTGCCATAGAAACCAGGGCGGATTGATTTCAATCAAGGCGACTGAAATCACCAAGTGGAAAACCTCAACTCAAATCATTTGCACGCCTTCTCGTTTCTAGAGAAAGGTGCAGCCTCACGGATTGACACAAGCATCACGGAACTTTCACACTACATCTGGGAGCTCGTTGTGCTCTCCAGGAGAGAACACGCCAACTATACCCATTTATTGAAGCATTAGATAGCTTCGTGCTTTCATATTCTTGTTAACTGCATGTTAGAAACAAGCATCTGATACCCTGCTTCTATACGAGATAATTAGCATTTTGCTCATGATTTGCGTCCAGCTGCAGTAGGATGGTAACTGGAATTGCGTTACACACAAAACACCCCGTCACACTTAGATTTAAACAAAACCACCGTCGATGTTTTGGATACACAAACGGCAGCGGTTTTCCATAAGCTAGAGAGTGAGTTTCAAGGGTGGGTGGAGCCACAAATATTCATAATTTGAAAACGGAGCCAATCAGAATTCAGGGAGGGAGAAGCTACAAAATAGGAGTGAGACCTTCCAGGTGGGCTCGCTGGAGATCCTGAAGAGCCACACGATGGCATCTCCTGGAGTCAGAGGCTGGGTCCCAACATCTGTGATGAGTTTGCCAGTCTCTGACACCCAGCAGCCCAGCCCGATGCGCCCCCTCCTCCCAGGATCCAACCCTTATCACAGTAGACGGCCTATCACACTGATAAAGCTTGTCCTCCAAAGTCAGATGTTCCCCCCCTGGTTCTTTCTGCGCATCGAAAAGTAGCCTCGAACGTCAAGTCTCCGTAGAGCCTCCTCTACCCTGATTTGGAATCGAACGGTTTGAAAGGGGTGTCATGAGTTTAGACCTTAACAGATTTGATATTAAATTCACATTTCATTTTCAACAGGTTTTTTAAAAGAAAAAACTTGTCATTTAAATCAAAACTATCCCAAGTCTCCCACACCCCTCCCCAGCAGGGCCCCCCTTAGCTCCCAGCACCTTGGCAGCTTGCTGGCTTGCATTTGCAGGGTGCAGGGAGCCCTCCCGCCCCCAGTCTCCCATGAAGTACCCAGGGGCTCCCAGCCAGAGCTCCTCACCCCCCAACACCACAGGGCACTTGGGCAAACACCAAGCAGGGCAACCCCAGGGGATGGGGTCGGGAACACAAAGCCGGAGTGCTGGTGCCAGGCTGGGTCGTAGCAGCGGCCGCCCGGAGCCCTGGGAGCTCGCGCACCGAAGCGCAGCTCAATTGGGACTTTCCCAGAATCTCCTCGGAGAGACGCCCCAACCCAGGAACTACAGCAAGGGCTGGAAGGTGCCATTCAGCGCAGGGAGGGGCAGCCCCGGCCCCTTCCCCATGCCAGGGCCACGCTCCTTACCCTGGTACCCCTGCTGCTGCAGCCAGGCGCGGGAGAGCTGCAGGGCCAGAGTGGCGTTGGATCGCTGGTGCTCTCCCGCCAACCCCAGCTGAAGTGCCTTATCGTCCTCTTCGAAGGCATCCAGGTCAGGGCACAGGTACAGCGGGCACTGCATGGAGAGAGGGAGCAGAGAGTGACCCGGGCCCAGCTCACCCACCTCCACCTGCTGGCCGAGAGCCCCCAGGGTGGGTTCTGCCAACCTCCAGACCAGGCACCAGCCACCGAGGCAACCCCACCCCAGGGTCCGGTGGCTCATATTCATGTGCCGTCACGTTTCCATCTGGCCCTGCCTCTCCGGGGATGGACCCCGAGGGGCGCCGGCACCACCCACACTCCGCAGATGCACAGGAGAAATGGGGCACCCCTGGGACCACAGGCTCAGGGGCCACCCTGCAAAGGATCCAGAGTGAGGAGGGGCTTCAGGAGCCCAACTCTCCCTGGGGAGGTGGGAGGGGGTTGGGATTCAGGGCCCCTGACCAGCTCCATCCAAGGGGGCAGGAGCCATCTGACATCCCAGCTCCTGCACCAAGCATGGGTGCAGCAGGGAGTCACCTCCCCACCCAGTGACGGCAGCAGGAGGGGGCAGGGGGACCCAGCGGAGACATAAGAACTCACCCGGCTCTCCCTGGCTCGCTCCCTCAGCACTGCCAGGGGCCGCTCAGGCTGTGGCACTGTGAACGCCGGCACACCTGGCTGAAAGCAACACGGAGGTAGTCCCTGGCCCCGGCCCCACTGCTTCCCAGGCTACCGCCCAGTGCCGAGCCCCCCCCATCCCCACGCAAACACCCGGACTCCAGTGACAGGCTGCTGGTCTGGGGCAGACCCGGACACCCAGGGGCGAGCTGGGACCCAGGAGCTCGCCCCTCAGATGGGCCCGCACCCTCCATGCTGCCCTGTGCCCTCTGGCTTGGGACGAGCCTCCTGCCCCAGGGGAGTTTCACGTCCCAGACGTGGGCAGGAGCTGGAGCCATCGCCGCAAACAGACTAGGTCCTGCTGAACCAGAAATCTGGACCAGCCCACTGGGGCCGTCAGAGACGAACACCCCCCACCCCCCCACCCCCCGGTCTCTACCTTGAAGATGCCCCCTTTCTGCCAGGCGATTTTCTCAATGGTGTCCCCCAGGATGCTGGTGTGGTCGATCCCCAGGGAGGAGACTCCACACACGATCGGCTTCCTGGAGACAGAGAGACGGTGAGAGCCCAGCGCCAGGACCTCCCCAAGGGTGAGCTTCTCTCCCCAGCTCTGCGGCCAGCCAGCCCCCGGGAGGCCCCAGAACTCGGGGGATTGGCACAAAGCCTTTCCCCTCCCAGGCCACGGCTCACACCAAGCCCAACGCGCCTGGAAGCCCCTATCGGCTCGGGGCCAGCCAATGGCCTCCTTGGCCAGGGGTCCCCATCACAGCCACCGGGGCTGGGCTCCTCTGTCAGCAGAGGGGTCAAGGACTGACCGAACCCATTGGCTCCCCTGCCCCTGCCCAGGCTGTGCCTGCTCTGGGCAGAGCTAGCAGCCTCCACACGCTAGTTCCACACAGAGGCAATAAGGAGGCGGGCGCCTGGTCCCCGTGTCAGGCCCAGCCTGCTCCTACCTGATGATGTTGGTGCAGTCGTAGGCACCCCCAATGCCAACTTCCACCACAGCCAGATCCACCTGGAGGGGAGACAAGAGGGCGCTGAGGGGCCACCTGTGGCATCCATGCCCAATAGGCAGGAAACCAAACGGCCCCATGGCACAGCCCTGAGTAGGGACAGCGGGCGCGGCCCCCTTAGGCAGGGCATGGCCTACTCCCAGCAGCCCTTTGGACAGGCCCCAATCCAGACACGCAGAGAAATGTCCCAGACACGCACAGATACCCAGAGAGCTGCAGCAGAAAGACATGCACATAAGGGAGCATGAAGCCAGGACATTCAGGTACACACGCGCAGGCCTCTGCCCCTGGAGGCCAAAGGAGAAGCTCCTCTCCCTCTCAGCAGTATTACAGCTTTTACCCCGTGAGCTGCAGCCACTAGGGGGCAAAAGTCTCACACATAGGAAGTCCTGGGGGCAGCTACGGGCATCTCTAGGAACACAATCAGGAGAGGAGAGGAAGGGTGGGAGACAAAGGCCCCTGGTCTTTAGATGGCTGGATGAGACCAGGGCCAAGGAGTGAGAAGGCCCCGGGCTCCAGTGGCCAGACCCTCACCACCCACAGCTCCCGCCGGAGCCTAAAGGGCACTGGGGGGCCGTAGCTGGAACTCAGCCACCAGCTGTGGGGAGAGCGCGCTGTACCTTCTCCTGCAGGAAGACGTGGAAGGCCATGATGGTGAGGAAGCGGAAGTAGGCGGGCATGCTGGCGTGGTCGGGGTCCTGCAGGACAGAGAATGACCTGAGGGGACTCCGGGGCAGCAGCGGTACCCCCGCCCCAGTGCTAAGCCATGGCCACAACCAGACTTCTGCCACAGGACCAGCAAGGGACTGACCCTCCTCCCTGCGCTGCAGGGCTTCGGCCCAGGCCCCAGGGCAGGAGCAGAGCCATGGCACATCCAGGGCCCAGCCCATCGGAGAGAATGACACGAAGAGTTAACTTCGCCACGCAGCTGGGGAAACTGAGGCAGGGAAACTGACTTGCCCAAGGACACCCAGCAGGGCAGTGGCAGAGTAGAACGAGGGCTCCCCAGCTCTGAGCGCTAGAGACCCCGCCCACACCCACTCCCTACCAGGAGCCAGCCTGGGGGCAGCCGTCTGCTTTGCCTGGTCCCACCTCTGGACCCAGGAGCACAGACTCGGTTACTGTCCCGCATGGGGTGACTCCCTTAGCCTGGGATCTACGGGCCCGGTCGCGGGGCACGCTCCTGCCGAGGAATGAGCACTCTGCTCGTACAGGCTGCAGGAGGCAGCAGAGGCTTATACCCCTCCCCACCCCCGCCCCGGGCGGCAGCAGCCCCTTCCCCGGAGCTCCCACCACACACACCTTGGTCTCCTCCAGCCGGTTATACACCTGCCAGAAGTACTTGCTGAACAGCTCCTTGCTGATAGGCTGCCCGTTGATGCGGATCCTCTCGCGCACCTGGACCAGGTGGGGAGAGCTGGGGTGAGGGGAGAACAGACAATCAGCACCCGGGACAGCTCCCCCATGCCACACACACACACACACCCCCCGGCCCCCAGGAGCCCCCGGGCCGCCCACCTGTAGAAGCCCGTCTTGAGGCCATAGTTGCGGAGGATGCGCTCCGTGAAGGCACACGTCGAGCCCTGGAAGAAGACGTCGGCAGGGTTAACCATGGAGCCAGCCCTCCCCAGCAGCCCCCAGCAAAAGGGAGCCCCCTACATTGCCCCCACCCCCACAGTGCCAGTGCTGCTCTCCTACACCTCCAAACTCCCCCACCCTGAGCAACCCACCACATGGCCTAGTCATTTCCCCTCTCACCCCATCCCTCTGCCCATCCTTTCCCCCTCGCCCTGCGCCCCACAGAATCCCCTCGCCCCAATGCGCCCGGTTCCACACACCGCCCCGCAGTGCCCCACGCTACCCCACCCCATCGCCCCCACTTACCTTGCCCTTTGTCCCAGTTACATGGATAATGTTCAGTTGATCCAGGTCTTCGACCTGCCAGACAGAGGTTAACAAACCCATGAGGGGGTGGGGAGGTCAGGGTTGGGGAGACACCCCCGCCCGGCACTGCGCCAGCCTGGCGGGAGGGCTCGCAGCCAGTCCCCCCAAGCAAAGCGGCCAGGACAGCCTGGGATCCCCCCTCCCCAACCCTCCATCCCTCCCTCCCACCTGGCACGGAGCAGAGAGGGCTCTGCTCAGCCAGGGAAGGGGACGGAACAGCTCTCACCTTTAACCCGCTTCGCTCCAAGAAGCCTTTCATGGCCTCCAGCTGCACCTGGGGGTCTCCTCGCTCCCGCTTCACCTGCTCCAGGTAACTGGCGTTGGTCTGGAGGGTGTTCAGGGTCCGGATGGCGTCCTGGAACGAGACTCTCAAGATGAGGCACAGACCAGCTCTCCGCTCGCACGAGGGGATGGTGGCCATGAGCCAATGCTCCAGCCCCCTGTGCGCGCCGGAAGGGGGTCTCCTGCTCGCCCACGGAGGAGCCCCTTGACCTATATACTAAGCTCAGGGGCTGCCAGGCAGCCCAAGCCCACACTGCTCCCACCCATCACTGGCTCCCAACACCTGGCTGCCAGACTTTGCTCTTCCGGGGGAGGGCAACATTACCGACCCGGCTCCCCTACCATCAGAGCCCTCATCACAGGTGAGAAGATAGCCCCCTTCTACCCCAGCGCCACCTACCCAGTCCATCTCCATGCCAGGGCCCTCCTCAGCCCCCCCCCCTGCCCAAAACCTCGCCTGCCCGGTGAGAAAGGGGAGCAGTGATCAGAGCACACCCACCCCAGCTTTTGCTTCCAGACAAAGCAAACAAAGGCAGAGCTCAGGGACCGGACGGGTGCACCACGCAGGGCAAAACGGTGTCCTCACGCGCTAGAGGGCCAGGCCAGAACCAGCCACTAGCTCCCTCTGCTCCACAGCGGTCCTCGGATGCATTCAGAACAGCAGGGCTTGTCTTGCCCTGCTATTGTTATGGGACTGCAATTGCACAGTCCCAGGTATGGAGCTGAAATCCAGTGTCCTTTAGGGTTTTTCCCATGCACTAGGGGGATTGGCAATGCATCTCCCTGCCCTCCTGCTCAGACTTAGGGGCCAGGGGAAAGAGACACGACCGATAACTCGTTAAAAATACACAAGATGTAGGAGCACAAAAATAAGGAGCACAAGCGACGTCCCAGAGGAGAGATCCCCGCAGAGGAAGCACTGGAGAGGAAGAGTCTCAGTTGTAATTCGAACAATGTGACAGGCACCAGCCAGAGGAGGCAGGAGAGGGGGAAGGTGGGCGAAATCAGCTCTGATAACTATTTCCAAGGCACAGGGAGTGGTGACGGAGCGTAGGCTGATCACGGGACGAGCCCTAGGAACGCAAGCTGGAGCTTGATGTAACGGAGCCCCAGGGTGTGCTGGGCAGATCGACAGGCAGTACAATCCGCCCACAGTCTGCACCAGAACACTGTAAGCGCAATATATTTTCACCCCTTGCAGCAGCGCCTAGAAAGCCCAACAGAGACTGGGGTTCCATTGTGTTTGGCACAGCAAATATGCATGGGAGAGACCCTCTGCACCGAAGAGTTTACAATCAAAACAGACAAGACAGTCAGGTGGCGAGAAGGGAAACTGAGGCACAGAGTGTGGCACCCAATGGCAGAATCAGGATTAGAATTCAGGGTTCCTGACTTCCAGTCCTGTGCCCCAACCACAGTCAAAGTATCTGCAGCAGAGCATTTAAGGGCTACATAGTCTCACTCACTTCGATCCTACCACTGCCTGCGTCAGAGCGCTGTAAGGTCCTGGTTTTCCAAGGCCCAGAATAGCCTCGTTAAATGCTGATTAATACATTTCCCACGGATGGCTTTAGTTCCAGCATGCCTCATGCAGAGTAGCCATTTACTGAGGTTTTTTCAAGTACCTCCGGGGGTAGACTGTGTAGCTCCGGCAGAGGCGGGACAGTAACCAGATCTACTCCCCACCATTCACCTCTATAAAAAGCACTAGCCACGCTCCTCCAGATACATGTGGCTATTTATACTGGATGGGACACTGGATCTCCCTGGATCTCCTGGGAGCAATCCACTTCGTGCCTTCTCCCAGCTGAGCCAGAGCTGGACGGAGCCAGGTCTTCCCCACACTGCACCAGAACCCCTGCTCTCCCCACATCATGCATCGCTCCCCTTTTCCAACCGGCCAGGAAGCCAGCCCACTACCTATGGCTGCCCCAAGCACTTCCCAGCTAGAGCCAGGCACACGGTAGCTCATGCAGGTTATTATTAGGCACTATCACAAGACAAGGGGCTCCCGTCACAGACCAGGCCCTGTTGTGGTAGGTGCTGTACAAACACTTAAGGAACAGACTGTCCCTGCTCAGGAACCGAAACTCACCTCCATCCTTCCTCACTATCATCGATAACTACGGACATCAGGGCACCCAAATCACAAAACTGACACTACCCAGTATCAGCCAGGTGTTAAGACTGTGAATCCCATGTGATCCTGACTCACTTCCGCGCCCAGCGTCATTTCATTAGACACAAAGCCCCCTCCACATTACGTCCATGCCACGTGAAGCTGCATGGTCAGAGTTGGTTTTTTTTTAAATGTCACAAAGTGTACAAATCACGGTTTCCACATTCATGTTGAACATGGCCACGTCCCAGACCCTTCTGACTTTACAGGAGGAACTGAATAAGCAACCCAGCAAGCACCACAAATGTGAGCTCAGACATAAGCCGGGTGCAGCCAGCCACGTTAATGGTGCTTTGGAATATTACTGCTCGCACCATCGGCCATTCTGATTCCAATTCAGCTACCTTCATGTTGCTTTAAGCATTTCATTCCTCTAAGACCATCCAGCATCTATTAACAGTCACCAATTTCCATGTAGTCAAAGCCCATTCGCTTGAACACACACATGCAGATCTTCAGCTTACATAGAAGAGCTCTCAGATGTAGAGACCTTTTCTATGGGGCATTCTCAGGATGCAATTTTCAAATGTAGCTAAGTGAGAGCTGACAATCAGTTTTTTCCCCGCAAACTTAAGTCAGGAACATCCCATCAATCCGTGCCAACCATTTCCTATGTTAAGATTCAAATGTAACCTGTTGTGATGGGAAAAAAGTGATATTGTTATTTGTACAGTGATTTCATTTAATTTGACAAAATGCAGGAAGTGCAGCTTTGCTGGCTTGGATGTAGGCAGAGAGGATGAAGGAAGGGCAGCTGGTGAAAGCAGCATTGCAGAAGAGGGTGACAGGAAAGAGATGTGGAGGAAGTGATGGCTGGATTGCATCAAAGAAGATGGTAAGTAGGTGGACCTCAGTCCTACCTCAGACAAAGACGGGATGCTTGTATGACAATGCAACCCAAGCCGATGGGATGAGGGTGATTTCATTCATTCAGTGGTTCCCCCCACAAATCCAACGTTGGTTGAATGATTTTTCCCAAATACTTCCCGACCTTTGTTTTAAGTACCCCGCCTGTTGCCAAAAGTCCACGGAAATCAACGGGGTCTTTCCGCTGAGTTCAATCAATGAGAAGAAACTTATGAAAGAACGAAGTCAGGGAGTTGTGAGTAGAAACCATGCGGCAAGGTTGGCTATTAGGAAGAGAGCCTCACACCCCAGTCACCCTGTAAGTCATTTCAGGCCCATAAAGCCCTACACCGTGTCAGTTTCGGGGGGGTTGGGGGGGGGGTAGCCCTGTTAGTCTAAATATCCACAAGCCCAGGAGGTGTCTGGTGGCACCTTAAAGACCAACATGCTGTGGGGCCCCAGCGCTGAAATAAAAACCAGACCGGGCAAGGGGCTGGAGTCACCCACTGAGGTTTAGCATCAGAACTGTGCTGGGGGGGGGCAGGTCCCCCAAACACCCCCAGCCCCCAGCACGGCTCCCTGCCCCCCCAAGCCTGCATGTACAATATGATGGGCCCCTACCAGCCCCCCACATCCCGGGCTCAAGACACGTGCCCAGGAACGCGCTGCCCCCCCTCCCCCGCCAGGCCCCAGCTCCCCACGTGTCCCGGCTGATGTAACCCGGGCCGGGCCGGGCCGGGCCGGGCCGGGCCGCCCCCACGCCGGTACCTGATACTCCATCCTGGGCACGCGGGCCGGCCTGGTGCTGAAGCGGCGCTGCCCGCCGGCCGCCTCCGTCACGAGCCGCAGCGCGCAGTGCAGCCCGCGGAGCCCGCGAAAGCCCATCCCGCCTCCTGCGGACAGGCGGCCCCCGCCGCCACCGTCCGGCGCCGCGCCGCGCCCCGCCCCCCGTGCGTGGGGGTGCGCCCCGCCCCGCCCAGCCAGCCACCGTGCGCCCGCCATCTTTGTGAGGGGCAGCACCTGGGGAGAGCGCGCCCGGGAAGGGGGCCGCCATCATTGTGAGGGGCGCCGTATTCTCTTAAAGGGCAACACTGTCTCCCCTTTACTCCCTACAGCAACGGGAAGAGGGGACACAACCCTGCTCTCTTAGAGATGCAGCAGCCTCGCCCCCCAGCACTTTGGCACGTGCTACACCCCATGATCAAGTCACTCCTCCTGAAGGGCTGTCCAACCCCCACTCCCTGCAGGGGAGAAGACAGGTCAGGTCCCAGGAGGGAGAGGCCCCATGTTCCCATAGTGTTTACAATACACAGGTGACACCCTGTGCGTTCGGGATTTAAAGGTCAGCTGGCACAGAGGGGCAGCGCAAAGTCCAAGCAATCCTGCCCGTTCAATAAAAGCTGTTTTTATTACAAAGTGGAATGTTATGGCGATGCCTCTTTATGAAAACCTAACACACCCCACTGAAGAAAACCATCCACTACAGCCAGGATATTTCAGGGGCCTAACCCACTCCCCACAAAAATACACAGCAGATGCTCCACTTTTTAGTTCAACTAAACACCTTTCCTGCACTGGTTTCTCCTCAGGTTGCAAATATCTGGGCAAGCGGTGCCTTCCATCCATTGAAACAGACACACGCTGAGGTCTTTTCTAAAAGGATTTTGGTGAGGACTTAAATGATGATCATTTAATAGCAAGTTTTAAACACACCCAAGGCAGACGTACCATAGTTGGCACATTCCAACTAAAGCCCCCATTAACCAACTCCTGGAGGTGCAGCCAGCTCTCCCCCCTGCCCACCATTCCCAACTCTTAACTGCATTTATTGCTTTAGCAGTGAAGTTAGTAGCACAGCCCCGGATTTAAAACAAAATTCAATTACCATCTCAATTCTTCGAGTGCAGGGGCAGCTCCACCACATTCAGCCAGTCGCTCTCCTACAGTTTGCAGGACTGTTGCTAAGTGTGGAGATTCAATGAGAGATTACGACTGTAGCAAAGATCAGTTTTTAGTACAAGAGCCATTTGTTCACGTTCAGGATTATCATCTAATGCCTGTATCAAGATAACACCTAGAAGCACCAATCATGGAGCAGGGTCCCTTTGTGCTAGGCACTGTACAAGCACACAGCAAAGGTAGTCCCTGCCCCAAAGCGCCTCCGTGGAAAACATGCAGGGAAAGGCTCGGAACCTGAAGTGGCATCTTCTAAGATCCCAACACTGCTCTGGAGAGAAAGGAATCAGCCGCTCAACCAGATTTTGTTCTTGCTCGTGTCTTGATGCAGGACCTACCTTGTTAACACTCTTCAGCGTTATCTTTGTCAATGCAGATTTATCACAAGAAAAAATACTGGTTTCTGCATCCGAACTGTTTTCTAACAGAGATTTGAGTTATCACTGCCTGTGCATCCACAGCAACACCTGTTCTTATTCAAAAACTAACCCCAGTAAATCCCCATTACTTTTTAAATGTATTTTCACCAGTGTAAGGACAGAGCAAACAGCACCAGCCTAGCCACTAAAGGGGACACCACTAACTTAATTACAGGTGTCTGAACTGTTACCTATTTGCTATAGAGCACATCAAAAAGCTGCAGTTCCATGTTCCCGTTGTTCAAAAAAATCACGGGGAGAGAAATCATTTAAAAACAGAACATACGATTGTTTCTTCGCAACTAGCAGAGGGCACCAGGGCCAGTGTATTGCCTGCAGCTAATTTAATTCATATCCCTTTAACACCAAAAGCTTCCCAAAACTTCCCCGTTTCCAAACCTCAGCCTAGAGAAGATTTACCTTATACATGTCCTTTATCATCCTTACTTTCTGCTCTGAAGCGAGTTTGATCTCTACTGCCTGCTGTTGACAGACCTCCCGCTGGCATGTTGCTACTAACCTAGTTGAAGGACAAAGGTTATCAGCAGCTGCATTCTGCGCACACTACTCTCATTTCAAAGGCTCCGGGTTTTACTCTGGTTTGCCAGCACCACAAGGCAGCTGCACCTTCTCAAACAAATTCACAAGAACTGCTGCAGCCACTGAACCACCCCCGGCAGGAGCCTGAGGAAAGAGAGAATTTCCCTCCAGCACAGGAGATCCCCAGAGAGAGTTTCCATTAGGTGCATATCCGGTTTAATAAGCTCTGTTGGCAGGAAAAGGTATATCCGGGGATACACATTGAGGAAGTTAAGCGCAGTCCATGGAACATATATAGTGCATTTGTTCTCTGTTCTTGGAGCAAGTACTCCTCGTTCTTTTTGCGGATACAGACTAACACGGCTGCTACTCTGAAACGGGCTCTTAGATTAAGAGCAGTAACTCTTCCCAGCCCCATGTAAGCAAAGCGACAGACACAGGAATGCTTGTAAGAATACAGCCAAGTGTCTAGCTGGGCCAGGGTTCGCAGTAGTAATAGCTCATTGGGCATTGCTGCTCTGTCTCTATGGTCAGCACCCAGGAGAGCTGGACAGATACCTGCCATCCACATGTGTCCAGCTCCCTTCAGCTCTGAACTGGTGCTGTTGCCACACTGGGTAGGGAATCAGTCAGAGGAACACACAGCAGACCAGGGGTCTAAGAAAGGGAACTTTAATTGCAGTTTACAACCAAAAGTGGCAGTAGGCGGAACAGAAAGCATGATGAACTTTTATTGAAAGCAACGACTCGCACAGAGCCCCCTGGTCAGAGCAACAGTAACGAGCATCCTCCCTCTCTCCCGATTAGTTGCTGAGACCCTTTGTTTCTCAGAGGCTCTCACCAGAAGGACTTGCTGCAGTCGTGGACACGGTGCGATCTAGTTCTCGAATTTGGAAGCGTTTTGTCTGTATCAATCCCACTGGCTCCACACAAGGAAGACACACCCACCAAGCGCAGTAGCACTCAGCAATGCACCCTCCCCCTACACACAAGGGAAACACCACACGGGGAACTGCAGCCACACAGGAGCAATTCAGAAGGGATCTGAGGCAGTTCCCAATGTGGGCCGATCCATCCTGCCAGCTGCAGCAGTCCCCAAATGAATGAGTCACCCAGTCGTGTCCTCTGGCGCTGTAAAGCTTGGGCAGTGACAAAACCTTCTCCAACCGGGGCTCCCCGGCAGAAATGACCCACTGCGGCCAGCTACTGGTCAAGAGATGCTATTTCTGGGGGTGGAGGCAGAAACTCTGTGCAGAGATGGGCTGAGTGATGATCCCAGGCCTTGGAAACAGCCCCCCAGGACATCTAGGTTTGTGAGCCACCTTCATTTATGCACACAACTGCTCCAGACAGCTCGCCCAGCCCAACATCTCAGCCCAGGGCCTGCACCTCCCTTCCGTCAGAGCTGCTACTACAAGAGACTGCAGAGCATAAGGGTATGTCAAAGAAAACTCAGCCTGCTCCCTACTCGCTTCTCGGGGCCCCCCACCCGTCAAAACACTCTGTCAAACTCTGTCTGATTGGTTGCAGCTGGATTCCTGCCCTGATTAGCTGGCTGTTGCGGCATGTGTCCGCCTCTTCTCCTGGGGGGAGCCAGGTACTCAAACATTGATTGATTGTGGGTGGAGAGCATGTTCTTGAGATCAGAGGGCATTGGGTCCGACCAGAAGAAGTCATGATTCAGCGCGTCGTCACTGTCTATTCTTTGGGCAGAATCCAGAACGAGCAGTTTGTCTATAAGATCCAGAGCGTATGGGTCTTTGACATAGGCTTTCAGGCGATCTTTAACCTTGCGCTTTTGGCCCTTGGGCAGGTCCAGTTTCTGGTACAGCTCATACTTATCGACATTTGGCCAAACCTAGAATGGGCACAAGGGAGATTAGCCTCAGAGAGAAGACAGTGAACACGTTTTAGAGCCTGATGTTGGTGCCCTAAGTAAATCCCCATGTATGCTGCATTCAGCTGTAGCAGAGAAACAAACCTGTTCTTCCCAACACACCCTCTAGGGCCCCATGACATCCACAGGGATTTTACTGTTGCAGTCAAAAGTGGAATGCATACAGATGCTACAGAGACGAACAGTAGTACAGAACCCTAAGGCAGATATTGCTTTTGGACATACATGGGGGAAAAATTCAGCGGGGAAAATCTAGCAGTGTCCCTTTAAGCTGCTGTTGTATAAAAGCTAGATGGAATGTAAGAATGAACAGTGAATTCATTCAGAGAAAACATCAGTCTGTGATAACTGAAATGAGCCTGCGTTGTAACTTGCAAGGCCAAACTAAACTAATTGTACCAGCCAACCTAAACCGGAAAGTCTGTTTTCAGGAAGAGATAAAAGAGTGACTTTGTAAACCAACTGTATGTGGAAACTGCTATCCCCGTTATGCTTTGCGTTTTTTTTTTGAATTTGTGATAGATGGGCCAAACAGATCTGTGATCTGCTGCGCCCGGTGATCTATTGTGATCTGCTGCGCCCGGTGATCTATTGTGATCTGCTGCACCCTGAAAGTAGATGTGTTAAAGAAAGAATACCTGAAAGAGTAGAGAGAGGGATGTATGTTAATTAGTTAGAAGAATGAATGTGAATGTATGTATGGTTTAGAGAATAAAGCAAAGAAGGGGGGGTGGACCCCTGGGTGCAGTGGCAAGCCCCTTAAGCTGAGCCTTCACAGAGCAGGTCTCTGTGGAGCTGGGAGTGGCCCTGCCTGTGTGCTTGGCTGGAAAAGGCTGGGGAGCCCAGCCCAGCAAGACCAGGTAAAAGGGGGGCCAGGCTGTCAGAATAATCTGACACCGTGGCGTCCTAGCACACCAGGTGATGTCCCAGGGGGTCCAGCCCGTCCCAGGGGGAGAGGCTAAATTTACTGTTTATCTTTGGGAGAGGTGCTAGCGCAGGGCAGGGTATCATTCTGGATACAGTAAACATGCTTGATCTCTTCAAGGAGCAATACACGCCTTGAGCACACCTCTCACCACTCTTGGGATGGAAGGATGTCCCCTTTAAATGCAGCTGATGGGTGTATTACATGCTCACGGTCACTCAGCAGGTCAGTCCCAGAGGCAGGATTAGATCTCAGGATTCCAGGTTTCTAAGCCCATATAGTTTCCCTGCAGTTTCCCCACAAGCGCTGCATCCCCATTCTGGAGCCCCTACCTCCGGAGTGATGGATCCGCAGAGCTGGCTGATGAGAGTGAGCTGGTGTTGTTCCGTGTTCCCCTGCATGATGGGGCTGCGAGTCCACATCTCTGCCATGATGCAGCCTGCGCCCCAAAGATCAATGGGGGGACCATACTCCCGCTCCCCTAAAGACAGCGGCACCAGATTAACCACTTAGACTGTACTATTAAGAGCTCTGCATGCCCCAGACTGAGAACACAAAGCAGTAAAGGGGCCAGGGGAAAGAGAAACAAACAGAAGATGGAAGAATTCCCTGTGCAATTTGTCCTCTAGCCAAGCCTCTCACCTACCTAAGAGAAGCTCCGGAGGCCGATACCACAGAGTCACCACCCGGTTGGTGTAGCGGTTGGGCTGACTGTTTTTTGCTAGGCTGAAGGCTCGAGCCAACCCAAAGTCTGCCAGTTTCAGGACCCCATCTCGGGTGATCAGTACATTTGCAGCTTTCATATCCCGGTGCAAGATCTGCACAGAAGGAGGGAAATTGAAAGGTTAAGCCATTAAGTCGTCTTCTGCTGGATCCAGCTCTATCTTCATCACAAAGATCCCCACCAACAGGAAGGTGAACGGGGCATTCAGACCCTGGAAAAAAAAACATTGGAAAGTCTAGGATTGGATGTGGATGAACACAACAGAACACAGACTCATTGGGAGCATCTCACCGAGCACGGATCGGGCTGGAGGGGGAAGTTACATCTGAGGATCTAGAACTGGCGAGAGGTACTGCACCCATAACCCTCCAGTCACCCACAGGACAGACAGAGCACAGGCAGTAGCATGACAAGCATCCTCACAGCAGTTACGGGGCCTCACCCCTGCCCAGGCTCAGTTCAGATGACATGGCCCAGTCGGTCCTGGGCCCTCAGGTTGGCCGTCACAGCACAGCTATGCATTAGCTCCTGAACTCAGAACACAGGTCACACGTACATTTGGTTTTCAGGTCTATCACTTCTTTGGACACACTATTCTGCACCGTTACAAACACCATGGTGGGCTGGGAGGACTTCACAGAATCCTTCACGGCATCATTCTCCCTCTTTACTTGGCCATCCCTGGCTCTGCTAAAGCTTCCCACTCCCCCGGCCTATAAGAAGACGTCTCCCCCAGCATCAAATCCCGCGACTGAGAATAATCATGAGCGATTCAGTGCTAAGCCAGCCTGAAAAGTGTACACGTCCCAGAGTGTCAGTGTGCAGAACTAGCAGCCCAGCTACAGCCACTGGCCTGTGCTCCCATGCCTAGATCTCAGGACCCACACAAGGCCACTGCAATCTCAGCCCTTAAGCCATGCAGCAAGAGAATCCAGACCCGTGACCTTATTCCGGTGGATGTAGTAAAGGCCATTCAGCAGCATCTGCATCACTTTCTTGATCTCAGACAGCGTGAACTTCACGTGGGTGTTGCTGAGGAGGCCTGCGAGGTCGTGCTCACAGAAATCGAAGACCAGGTAGATGCTGCCCTTGCAGCGATTGTATGGCGAGGCTAGGAGAGAAGCGACGGGTGGCCGTTAAGGAGGTCTATCAACCCAAGCAGTTCTCTCCCCCCAACTCTGATGGCTAGCTTCCCCTCGGTCAGCTTCTAGCACCATGTTATCAGGGTGCTGATCAGCCTTAGCTCAAACACCATTCAGCGTAGGAGTTAAATATTGCCACATGACTAAGACACAGAAAGACGCAACGTAACTCTGTTAAGGTCACAATCAAGCATCAGGGTGAACACACAACTTCCACCTCGCCTGCCCGCTTTCACCACGTACCGCCAGAGTCTTCAATTACCCAGCCATAGCTATACAGAGAAATCGGGCCTCCAAGAACCTCAGCATCCAGATACCCACAAGGCTATCCAGAGGAGAAGTAGGAGAGTTACAGCAGTGAAGATCATGGCATGGGGACGCAACACAAAGCACATTGTTTCTTTCGGTCACCCATGTTCAAAAAAGATTAATTTGATTTGTACAGAATGGGCTCCTAGAGTGACCTGTCTTCTGAGCGGGAATGTTTAACCCAGCACAATGAAGGCTGGGAGGGAATGACTGCTCTCTAGAAACACACCCAGCAGGAAGAAGAGCTCCTGAAGCTAAAGGACAGTGTTGTACAAGAACAAATGGGGCTAAACTGGCTGTAGGTAAACTTGGGCTGGAGTTCAGAAGGTCTATAAACAATTGGAGGAATGAGGTTCTGGAACAGCCTCTCAGCAACAGTAGTGAGGGCAAGACACCCATCTGGCTTTAAGATGGAGCTTGATGAGTTTATGAGCAAGATTATACGACAGGGCTGCCTGCTGACAGCAGAGGACTGGACTTAATCACCCAGAAGGACTCTTCCAGGCACATTCTTAGGTTTTTAAGATTTAATATACTGGGGGGCAGGTGCATCCAAAATGAAGCCCAGGAGGGTGAACAACAAAAGACCGAGCAAAACCAAGGAATCTTCTATTTCTCAAATGCTGCATTACACAATAGATGTAATGAGGATGATATTTGCTTTCAGGAGGGCAGATGCTAACACTTTACAAACACAGAAGAGGCTACCCCAAAGAGAGAAAGCTTCCAATACAGTGGGAGGACAACCAGGCATTCAAATGGCTGCACTGTGGAACCAGAAATCCTTTGAGTCCATTTCCTGAGGGCTTACAGTTTCCAGCCACGGTAAGGGAACTCTGAGCAAATCAGCCACAGAGCATGTCATTTCTGTTTGTTTGTTTTTTTTAAAGAAAGGACAAATGTAAAAAAAGCCAACCGCTTTCAGGCTGAGAAACTTGTATATCAAGTTTCCCTCCAGTGTTTTTTTGTTGATAAAAAAAACACACCAGAAACTTGAGTTTGATAATCTCATGCACACACTTTCAACTGTAGCCGCACAGTATTTCAAAGAAGCTTACAAAGGCGTCTTCTAGTCGAACTGCGATGCAGTCAAAGCTATGCTGAGGCATGGCTATATGTCCGGCACATCAAGTGTTAATGCTCATATATATCACCACTACCACCCGTAGTTCTTTTCTCCCATAGATCTCAAAGCACTTTACAAAGCAGGTCAGTATCATTTATCCCAGTTTTACTGATGGGAAAACTGAGGCACAAGGAGGGACAGTGACTGGCCCAAGGACACTCAGCAGGCCACTGTTATCCAAAGGAGACAGGTCTCCACCGAAATCATTGGACAAACTAGGCTATTTTCTATTGGGCAAGTGCATCTCACAGAAAGAAAAATAAAGGGCACATCAGATCAAGTGATGTGAGTGAGCAAAACAAAAAGAAGGAACTAAAACATGCTACCTTTGGTCCTGCAGATTTCTATGAGGTTCACCACATTCTCATGCTTGAGCAGCTGAAGGATTTTGATCTCACGTAGGGCTGTGATGGGGAACTGACAAGGAGATAAGACAGGCACAAGTCAGAATTGCAAGACAATATCCCAATCTAGTCTAAGGCAGGTGTAGAGGTGGGGTGGTGGAGGAGGGGAAGAGAGAAAATCATCACAGAAATCTCAAAGAGGAAATGTATCTAAGCAGAATTAAATGTGGACAATGCAGCTAGGGTCAGAACAGAGGCTAAAACCAACATTGTGCAGTTCCAGTTTTATTCACTGTGACTTCCAGTTCCAGTCTGCTCCGTTTACAACTCTTAGCACCTAATAACTTAAGTGGAAGTTGAGTGTCCTGAACACCACACAGGATCAGCACCTTTGGGTGCAGCACCAGCTACCAAAAAAACCAATGTGAGATGGGGAAGAGAATCCGGTCTGGTTTTGCTTCTTATGAGATCACCAGCAACACAGTTTTATTAATATGTGTGATCCTGATTAGAATGCAGCTCCCCATCTCCTCAGTGCATCAACACTACCATGTTAACAGAAGTAAAATCTTACTGGGATCAACAGAGATATGACTCAGACACCCAAGGAGGCAGTATGGAAAGAGGTTGGTTTTTTTAACCAAATTACTTTCCTGATACAGAGGGAAGCACAACACTTTCTAAATGGAAACCATCTTGTATATTACTTTATCCATTTCCATACTGGTTTTTACTGCAGTAGGTCCTGCAAAGTTACACACACACACACAATTAATTTCCTTGTCATCCCAGACAAAGATTCAGTCTTTGTCTAGTAAAGCCATACACCCAGCTCTCAAATTCCCACCCTTCCACACCACACACAGTACAGACACATGCCCGTCTATCTTACCCCCTCCTTCTCATTTTCCATCAACACTTTCTTCAGAGCCACCTTCTTGCCAGTCTGTCGATGTTTTGCTTTGAACACTTCCCTGCAGAGAGGATGGAAATACAGGAGCATTCCTGGAGGAGTTAAAGTGGCCAAGTGGAGCAGGCACAGCCAGGCAAGACCAAACAAGACATTTCTACACTTCCTCACAGGCAGCTCTGTGCTGACCCCCTGCCTAACCCAGATCCTCCCTTCATGCCAAGAAGCACCATGATCTCCTCCAGAGAGGAGGCTCTCAGATTCCAGGGCATGTGAGAGAATGGCAGTGGGATAGGGCTCTCGCAGATCCCGAGGAGACTACTGGGGGCAGGCCTCGCAGATTCCAAGAGGTGGCAGGAAGAGTATGGGGGGAATCTCCGACTCTGGAAGAATTCAGGAGGGAGTCTCTCAGATCCCAGGGCATGGGGGGGGGGTCTCTCTCTCGCAGATCCCAGGGCATGGGGGGGGGGGTCTTTCTCTCGCAGATCCCAGGGCATGGGGGGGGGGGGGGTCTTTCTCTCGCAGATCCCAGGGCATGGGAGGGGGGGGGTGTCTTTCTCTCGCAGATCCCAGGGCATGGGAGGGGGGGGGGGGTGTCTCTCTCTCGCAGATCCCAGGGCATGGGGGGGAGGGATCTCTCTCTCGGAGATCCCAGGGCATGGGGGGGAGGGATCTCTCTTTCGGAGATCCCAGGGCATGGGGGGGAGGGATCTCTCTTTCGGAGATCCCAGGGCATGGGGGGGAGGGATCTCTCTTTCGGAGATCCCAGGGCATGGGGGGGAGGGATCTCTCTTTCGGAGATCCCAGGGCATGGGGGGGAGGGATCTCTCTTTCGGAGATCCCAGGGCATGGGGGGGAGGGATCTCTCTTTCGGAGATCCCAGGGCATGGGGGGGAGGGATCTCTCTTTCGGAGATCCCAGGGCATGGGGGGGAGGGATCTCTCTTTCGGAGATCCCAGGGCATGGGGGGGAGGGATCTCTCTTTCGGAGATCCCAGGGCATGGGGGGGAGGGATCTCTCTTTCGGAGATCCCAGGGCATGGGGGGGAGGGATCTCTCTTTCGGAGATCCCAGGGCATGGGGGGGAGGGATCTCTCTTTCGGAGATCCCAGGGCATGGGGGGGAGGGATCTCTCTTTCGGAGATCCCAGGGCATGGGGGGGAGGGATCTCTCTTTCGGAGATCCCAGGGCATGGGGGGGAGGGATCTCTCTTTCGGAGATCCCAGGGCATGGGGGGGAGGGATCTCTCTTTCGGAGATCCCAGGGCATGGGGGGGAGGGATCTCTCTTTCGGAGATCCCAGGGCATGGGGGGGAGGGATCTCTCTTTCGGAGATCCCAGGGCATGGGGGGGGGGTCTCTCTCTTTCGGAGATCCCAGGGCATGGGGGGGGGGTCTCTCTCTTTCGGAGATCCCAGGGCATGGGGGGGGGGGTCTCTCTCTTTCGGAGATCCCAGGGCATGGGGGGGGGGTCTCTCTCTTTCGGAGATCCCAGGGCATGGGGGGGGGGGGTCTCTCTCTTTCGGAGATCCCAGGGCATGGGGGGGGGGTCTCTCTCTTTCGGAGATCCCAGGGCATGGGGGGGGGGTCTCTCTCTTTCGGAGATCCCAGGGCATGGGGGGGGGGGTCTCTCTTTCGGAGATCCCAGGGCATGGGGGGGGGTCTCTCTTTCGGAGATCCCAGGGCATGGGGGGGGGGTCTCTCTTTCGGAGATCCCAGGGCATGGGGGGGGGGGTCTCTCTTTCGGAGATCCCAGGGCATGGGGGGGGGTCTCTCTTTCGGAGATCCCAGGGCATGGGGGGGGGTCTCTCTTTCGGAGATCCCAGGGCATGGGGGGGGGTCTCTCTTTCGGAGATCCCAGGGCATGGGGGGGGTCTCTCTTTCGGAGATCCCAGGGCATGGGGGGGGTCTCTCTTTCGGAGATCCCAGGGCATGGGGGGGGTCTCTCTTTCGGAGATCCCAGGGCATGGGGGGGGTCTCTCTTTCGGAGATCCCAGGGCATGGGGGGGGTCTCTCTTTCGGAGATCCCAGGGCATGGGGGGAGTCTCTCTTTCGGAGATCCCAGGGCATGGGGGGAGTCTCTCTTTCGGAGATCCCAGGGCATGGGGGGGGGTGTCTCTCTTTCGGAGATCCCAGGGCATGGGGGGGGGTCTCTCTTTCGGAGATCCCAGGGCAGGGGGGGGGTCTCTCTTTCGGAGATCCCAGGGCAGGGGGGGGGTCTCTCTTTCGGAGATCCCAGGGCATGGGGGGGGTCTCTCTTTCGGAGATCCCAGGGCATGGGGGGGGTCTCTCTTTCGTAGATCCCAGGGCATGGGGGGGGTCTCTCTTTCGGAGATCCCAGGGCATGGGGGGGGGTCTCTCTTTCGGAGATCCCAGGGCATGGGGGGGGTCTCTCTTTCGGAGATCCCAGGGCATGGGGGGGGTCTCTCTTTCGGAGATCCCAGGGCATGGGGGGGGTCTCTCTTTCGGAGATCCCAGGGCATGGGGGGGGTCTCTCTTTCGGAGATCCCAGGGCATGGGGGGGGGTCTCTCTTTCGGAGATCCCAGGGCATGGGGGGGGGGGTCTCTCTTTCGGAGATCCCAGGGCATGGGGGGGGGGTCTCTCTTTCGGAGATCCCAGGGCATGGGGGGGGGGGGTCTCTCTTTCGGAGATCCCAGGGCATGGGGGGGGGGGGTCTCTCTTTCGGAGATCCCAGGGCATGGGGGGGGGGTCTCTCTTTCGGAGATCCCAGGGCATGGGGGGGGGGGTCTCTCTTTCGGAGATCCCAGGGCATGGGGGGGGGGGTCTCTCTTTCGGAGATCCCAGGGCATGGGGGGGGGGTCTCTCTTTCGGAGATCCCAGGGCATGGGGGGGGGGTCTCTCTTTCGGAGATCCCAGGGCATGGGGGGGGGGTCTCTCTTTCGGAGATCCCAGGGCATGGGGGGGGGGTCTCTCTTTCGGAGATCCCAGGGCATGGGGGGGGGGTCTCTCTTTCGGAGATCCCAGGGCATGGGGGGGGGGGTCTCTCTTTCGGAGATCCCAGGGCATGGGGGGGGGGTCTCTCTTTCGGAGATCCCAGGGCATGGGGGGGTCTCTCTTTCGGAGATCCCAGGGCATGGGGGGGGTCTCTCTTTCGGAGATCCCAGGGCATGGGGGGGGGTCTCTCTTTCGGAGATCCCAGGGCATGGGGGGGGTCTCTCTTTCGGAGATCCCAGGGCATGGGGGGGGTCTCTCTTTCGGAGATCCCAGGGCATGGGGGGGGTCTCTCTTTCGGAGATCCCAGGGCATGGGGGGGGTCTCTCTTTCGGAGATCCCAGGGCATGGGGGGGGGTCTCTCTTTCGGAGATCCCAGGGCATGGGGGGGGTCTCTCTTTCGGAGATCCCAGGGCATGGGGGGGGGTCTCTCTTTCGGAGATCCCAGGGCATGGGGGGGGGTCTCTCTTTCGGAGATCCCAGGGCATGGGGGGGGGTCTCTCTTTCGGAGATCCCAGGGCATGGGGGGGGGTCTCTCTTTCGGAGATCCCAGGGCATGGGGGGGGGTCTCTCTTTCGGAGATCCCAGGGCATGGGGGGGGGGGTTGTGTGTCTCTCTCGCTCAGGTCCAGGGTAGCGGGAAGGAGGGCACCAGGGGGCGGGGGCGGCACGTCCCCGGGCCCCTCCAGCCCCGCGGGGGCCCGGCTCTCACCCGAACGTGCCCTGCCCGATCTTCGCCATCTTCTCGTACTTGGACACCTCGTCGCAGAAGGGGCACTCCACCGCGTCGTACTGCTTGGCCATGGCGGGGCCCGGCGGCGCCGACCCGCCTCGCTAGGCCCCTCTCGCCCCCAGCGCCGGCGCGTTTAGTGACGTGAGCGCCCCGGAGGTTCCGGTCTCACCCGTCACGCCACGCCCCTTCCGGCGCCGCGGTGCCGCCTGGGAGTTGTAGTTCCGGCGAGGACAGGGCAGAGGCCCCGGGTCGGCCCCAGCGGGGAGCCCCATGCAGTGCCTGTGAACCCAGTGCATCCACCCTGCTCTTCCTCCCTATGTCCCCCAGCTGAGATGACATCATCGCACCGCATCACCGCACATGTCCCATGTCACCCAGCTGAGATGACATCATCGCACCGCATCACCACACATGTCCCATGTCACCCAGCTGAGAGATGACATCATCACACCGCATCACCGCACATGTCCCATGTCACCCAGCTGAGATGACATCATCACACCGCATCACCACACGTCCCATGTTACCCAGCTGAGAGATGACATCATTGCACCGCATCACCACACATGTCCCATGTCACCCAGCTGAGAGATGACATCATCACACCGCATCACCGCACATGCCCTATGTCACCCAGCTGAGAGATGACATCATCACACCGCATCACCGCACATGCCCTATGTCACCCAGCTGACACACTGCATCATTGCACGGCATCCCTGCATTGTCACACTCGGCTCTTGTGTCAACCCACAGTAACATTACAGCATCAGGCAGCATCACCGTTGTCTTTGTCATGGTCCTATGGCATCAGATCACCTCGGAACTTTCTCCTGGGTCACCTCTATGACATCAAATTGCTTCTTGACATGCTGGTGCCACGTCACATCAAAACAGGCACGTGGCACGTATGTCATTCTTCCGCCTGTGTCTTCAGGTCATCGCTGGGTGTCCTTACACCTCACCTCAGCTTCATCTCCCCATGTGTCTGCATTGGCCAGCTGCTTCAAACATACTCCCATCTAGCTCAAGAGTGTTGTGGGGCTCTTTCTATCTCAGCCTAGCACACTGATTCTCAAACTTTTGTACGGGTGCCTCCTTTCACATAGCAAGCCTCTGAGTGCGACCCCCCCCTTATAAATTAACAACACTTTAAAATATATCTAACACCATTATAAATGGTGGATACAACAATGCAGAGTCTGGAGTGGGGGCTGACAGCCTCCCCATGTAATAACCTCATGACCTCCTATCTTTCATTCCCCCACCCGCTACACACACACTCTCTCTTCAATTCAAGCATATGAATCTGATACACATTGTCTATCTTCTCAGCGCCATTCCATCACTGGCTTTCTCACCCCCCACCCCCAAACCCACACTTCCTATCATATCTGCCTGATGCACCAATTATTCACAGCTCAGCAGCATTTCTCAGAGGCAGTGCCCGGAGCATCTGTCCCAGTGGCGCTGATGGATATAAGCAAAGAATGCCAGCAGGGGGAGCTTTGAGACATGCCTATGGTATTAGCAGCCAGGCAGAGGCAGAGAGAGAGAGACAGAGAGATTTAGCACTTTCAGGAGTCCAGAGACAAAGTCAAGCCAAGATTTCAGGCAAGAGAAATGGGTCTACTGAGAGAGCGGAGACATCTGATAGTACAGTAGGGTGCCACTAATCCTGTCGCTGGGAAAGGAGAGGGACAAGAGCATTGGAGTGGTTAGAATGGGCAATTGGGAGTCAGGCCTGACTTTGCCACTGTCTGCTGGTGTGGCCTTTGGTAGGTCATTTATCCTCTCGGCTCGGAGCCTCAGCTCTATGATTAAGATTAAAAGGGGAGCCTAAGGACCAGTGTCCACAGCCTATCCCACTGGCAGTGACGCGCAGGATTCATTAATAGGCCGGGATGAAGGAGAACCAGCAACAAGGGACCATTTGCATGGCCCTGAGAGAGAGAGCAAAACACACTGATCTGTTTCATAGAGCGATTGCATTTTGCCCTAGCTGGCGTGCTGTGGCACCCTGGCTATTCTTTGAGCCCTCACATACTCATCCAGTGCATCCCCTAGCTGGTGTCTGATCCCTTCGATGCTGGGCTCCACTTCTGTTCTCTGCTCCATTGGAGGCTGGGTCAAACGCATTCCTGCATAGGTCTGGGGCCAGATCCTCCGTGGTTATAAAGTGACGTTGCTCTAATGACTTCATGGACCTACATCAGTTACACCATCTGAAGCTCTGTCCCTGAACATTTTGACAGCTTGCTGTGTTGGTGCCAGTAGACTAGGTCGCTTACAGATGGGGCAGCATGCTAGGAGTAGCATGAGCCGAAGGGGAAGGAGTTTTAGTCTCTATTCAGGGCAATAACATGTGCAATACACATTGTAGGGAACAGCCCTGCACTGACCCAGGGGGATGGACGGGGTGTGACCTTGTTCTTGTGACGCCGTGGTCCTTGCTCTCCCAGCCGAGGAGACGCATTCCTGCACTAAACAAGGATTTCACATTGCTCTGCAGATCAGAAATATTCTCTCCCCCCCCCCCCCCGCCAACCCCACCAGGCTGGCTCATTTGCAGATTCCGCAATGATGCAAAATCCGATCTCATCTTCAAGGTGTGAGGTGGTGAAATCATTCATGTTATTTAGGAAGTGTGGCCTAGTGGGAAGAACAGGGGCCTTAGCGTCCAGACTCCTGGGCTATAGCGGCTCGGCCACTGAGCCGTAACTAGGGGGGAAGTTTTCAAAAGTGGCCTCTGGGTTTATGTGCCAGTGCTGGACTCCTGTTAAAATCAACCCTCACTTATCTAACGCTGAGCATCCAAAAACCAAGACCCCTCCCCACCACAAAGCAGCAGCTACCCTTGCAAACGCAGGCCCTCTGAGTGCCTCAGTTTCCCCTCCCCATCGGTTGGGGAGAGGAATGCTGCCCTGCCTTTGCTGATCCCTTGAGACCAAGGAGCGGGAGAGTGTGTGTGTGCGAGGCCAGCGCCTGACACCCCATTGTGACGCAGGCCTGTTGTTTGGCTTGGCAGGTCACTCCCCAGAACCGTCCTGGCAATATCTGGGCGTCCCAGATCTCGGCAGAGACAAAGAACGTTGTGGACACAGAGCGAGCAACGAGCGGCTCTCCTGAGCCTGGCCGGCTGATAAGGCTGCTTGTTTATGACCAATAGTCCGCGGGGAGGCTGTTCACATCAGGAACATGGTGTGCCCGCTCCCCTGGCATACACACGCCGGCTGCTGCCCAATGAATCATCCTCCTTCCTGGCTCGGGAGCATGGTGGGCTCCCCTCATTTAATGTCCTCAACGCCAGGAGAGAAGCGGGCGCGGGTGTTTCGTTAAGATGCAGGCGTGAGCCGTCCGCTCTCCTTCCTGTCGTATCGTTTCCCTGCCAGGGGCCGGTGAGCGGATTTCTTCCATTGCCTCTGGGGACTTTGGCAGGAAAAGCCACAATCAACAGGATCAGACAGTGACCTCAGCTCGTGGGGGAGGTGACTGCTCAGATGCACGTCCAGAAACAGAGAGGAAAATGGAACGACCTTGTGTTAATGTCGTGCTGGGGAGAAGTGCCAGGTTGCCAGGGCCTGTTTAACCAGACGGCAGGTCCAGGCCAGGCACAAGCAATGCAGGTCGCTGCGTCTACACTACATGTTATGTCAGTGTAACTTATGTCACTCGGGGCTGTGAATAAACCACTCCCTGCGCGACGTGCGTTATACCGACGCAAGTGCTCGTGGGCACAGCATTAAGTCGGAGGGAGAGCTTCACCCGCTGCCATAGCTTCTGCCATTCGCAGAGGTGGCTCTCTCCTGAATCCACACCAGACGCGCTGCAGTGCTGGATGTGTAAACCTGCCGGTTTATCTCAGGGTCAGACCACGTTTACAGGCTTCTGCTGCAGCGTCACGCTGTCTCTGGTTCTGTGTTCAGCTTTTCCTCACATTCCCCCTCCCATCCCCGGATGCAAAACAACCGCTCTGCCCACACAGTCCAGATCTCCTGGGCGGGTCCCTGTAATCCTTTTGTTTTAGGTGGGGGATGGTGACTAATTGTCCTTATAGTTATGTTAATTGAAGGGTTTTGTTCATACCCATCAACCTTAAGGAGGCTTTAATTCAGCCCATACCCAGGTTTTGCCCAGCACATACCAGTATTATGAACCCTGAAGAGGTGGCAGGTGAGGAGGACAATCTACTCCAAGTCCAGTAAAAGAATCCCACAGAGCTCCCAGGGCCTTCCCAGATTCAGCCTAGAACCTAGTGTGATTGAAGCATCTTCCACACACCAGGAGTCCCACAGTGAACTACTGTGACTGTCTCTGGGGTGAAGAAAGCCCTGGTATGACCAGCAATAGCTCCGCCCAGCCCAGCCATGGATATCTGCAGCCCGGGCCCCTCTCTGCTCTCTAACCGCTCGACTTGGCAGACCTCCTAGACCCCCAACAGCTGCTCCCCCCCCCCCCCATCTCAGGAGCACATTCCCCAGCCTTTGGCCTGTGTGTTTAGCCCTGCCAGGCTCCGACCAGCGTGGGAAGTGCCGATTGGGTTACAGGCCCTTTCGAGCCCCGGCCAGCCCAGCTGCTGCTCTGCAGCTGCGTGTGCATGCCGGGCCTGGCTGCGAGAGGCAGGGAGCAGAGGAGAAGGGGAGAGGCGGACGGCGTTCAGTGTCCCAGGGAGCCTGGGCAGAGCGGGTGACTGGTATGGGGGATGGAACAACCCCTGCGCAGGTGATGCCCACCTCTTGACCAGTAACGAACGAGCGCTGTCCGGCAATGGCAACTCTGCCACAACACCGGGATGGGTGCCACAGAGTAGTTGTGGCTCCCTTTGCCCGGCCCTCTCACAGGCTACACCAGGCCCCTAGCGCTCCAAACACCACCCCAGCCCCCTCCCATACACCCCACCCCACCCACAAACCTCCGTCCACCACATGGGCCCTGTCTTCTCAGCACCATCCTCCGCCAGTCCCCGTCTGAGGTACCATTAACACACGAACACACCTTCCCCCGCCCCGACGTGTTCTCCCCCCGCCCCAGCACAAGAAGGGCCCCCCACTGCCAAAGAAAAGCTGGAGGCTGGTTCCCAGTCACTGACCTTCCCCTACAGCCTCTGGCCAGGGGGTCCTGTGGATAATTCTTTGGCCCGAAAGTCCAGAGGAGTTTGCATCCCCCACCCCCGCACTGGCCATCACACCCGGTACAAAGCCTCCCCCATTCCCCAGGCCCAGGGGACTGCTCTGGTGTTAACGCCTGTCTCAGGCCGGGTTTGCAGAGAGCAGGAGCCTAATCCCACCAGCTCTGACCTTTGGAGCCCAAGGGGCTGGTCTGCCTTTCCCCCATGCAGAGCTTCCCTGAACATCTGGGGCGTCCCAGGGCTGCTGCTCCCATTGGGACGGGTATAAAGCCCTCGGCACACTGGAATGTCACGCGCTCTGTCCACGCAATGCTGCTGCTGCTGAAACCACTCAGTAAAGAGGAGGAGCCCCAGCTGTGGGGAACACATGTCATGTCCACACCTTGTCTGCCCCTGGAGACTGGCGCAAAACGCTCCTCCAACGACAGTCCTGTTGGATCGATTCCGGCACAACCAACCTCACCACGGGCCACCCTTCGCTGCTGCCCAGGGAGCCCCATTTCTGACCTCTGCTGAGCTGGCCACGCATGTTCAACTTGATTCCATTTGGGTGCCCGGAGATCTGGCTATGAGACGGCATCTTCTGGGACCAGGATTGGGCTCCGTGGTTCACACCTACTTCTAGTATAGGCACTCACTGACTGAACAATCGCAGCAAGGTCAGATTCACCGCCTGGTTCCACGAAATGGGCTAACTACAGTTATACCCGGCAAGTCACTCCACTGTGGGTGTCTGGGTGGGTAGAATGTGGCTGTCTGCATGGGATCTGTATGTGCATGTGTTCTCTGATGCTCATTCCCTTCGACTCACAGCGACATTGGATCAGCGTTCTCCTATCAGACCTTTGATCCAGCCAGCCCAGTTTCCGGCTGCTAACAGTGGCCAATGTCTAATGCTTCGGAGGATGCAGCTAAAAAATTACCATTAAGCATTTTATGTTTAGACTGATCATGTGATGTAGTTTTCGCTGATTAGCCTCACTGTTCCCAACCCCGACTCTGAATCTCTGTGGGCCATTCAGCAAGACACGGCCTCTCAGTGCATGTAAACCTGGGATAATGCTACTCCCACACCTCAGTAAAGTGCTTCGAGATCTTGGATGAAAGGTGCTATCTAAGTACAATGTATTATTAATCATTATGATTCCTACTCCTGTTATTATTCCTTCCGCCCCCCCAGAATTCTTCACTTCTTATCAAAAATCAATGTGTAGAATTAAACAACTGTCATGTTTCATCCCAGTGGCGGCTGCATTTCAGTGTGGGGCCGATTGATTCCTGTACATAGGTCTCTGGTCTCACGAACACTGATCAAAATCCATGGCAGTCAGAGGAGTCGTAAGATCAGAAGAACGGCCATACCGGGTCAGACCAAGGGTTCATCTAGCCCGGTATCTAGATGGCTAGTGCTAGGTGCCCCAGAGGGAATGAACAGAACAGGTAATTATCAAGTGATCCAGCCCCTGTCACTCATTCCCAGCTTCTGGCAAACAGAGGTTAGGGACACCGTCCCTGCCCATCCTGGCTAATAGCCATTGATGGACCTATACGCCATGAATTTATCTAGTTATCTATCTCCCCTTAGCCGTCTCTTTTCCAAGCTGAAAAGTTCCAGTTTTATTAATCTCTCTTCCTGACCATTTATTCCTACCCTTTGTTTCCTATCCATGAGAGGTCATTCCCTCTTATCCCGTGGCCTGTTACTGTGTGTAAGAGCCTTTGGTGAGGGGGACCTTGTCAAAGGCTTTCTGAAAATCTAAGTACATTATATCCACTGGCTCCCCTGGGTCCACGTTTGTTGACCCCCTCAAAGAATTCTAGTAGATTGGTGAGGCATGATTTCCCTTTACTAAAACCATGTTGACTCTTCCTCAATAAATTATGTTCATCCATATGTCTGACAATATTGTTCTTTATTATAGTTTCAACCAGTTTGCCTGGCACTGAAGTCAGACTTACAGGCCTGTAATTGTTGGGATCACCTCTGGAGCCGTTTTTAAAAACTGGCGTCACACTAGCTATCCTCCACTCATCTGGAACAGAAGCGGATTTAAATGATAGGTTACAGACTATATTTAGTAGTTCTGCAATTTCACACTTGAGTGCCTCAGATCTGTCACCTAAAAAGAATAGCTGAGGTTTGGGAATCTCCCTCATATCTTCAGTCGTGAAGAAAGATGCAAAGAATTCATTTAGTTTCTCTGCAATGGTCTTATCGTCCCCGAGTGCTCCGTTAGCACCTTGATCGTCCGGTGGCCGCATGGGTTATTTCACAGGTTTCCTGCTTCTGATGGTCTTAAAAAAAATTGCTATTACTTTTGAGTCTTTGGCTAATTGTTCCTCAAATTATTTTTGGGCCTTTGGTATTTTCACACTTTATTTGCCAGTGTTTATGCGCCTTTCTATTTTCCTCACTAGGATTTAACTCTCACTTTTTAAAGGATGCCTTTTCGTTTCTCACTGCTTCTTCCGTTTAGCCACGGTGACTCTTCTTTGGCTCTCTTACTTTGTTTTTTAATTTGGGGTGTATGTTTAAGTTGAGCCTCTATTATGGTGTCTTGAAAAAGTTTCCACACAGCTTGCGGAGATTTCACTTTTGGCACAGTACCCTTTAATTTCTGTTGATCTAACCTCCTCCTTTTTGTGTAGTTCCCCTTTCTGAAATTAAACACTACAGTGTCGGGCTGCTGGGGGTGTCTTTCTTAATGATAGTATGGTCACTGTTACCAAGTGGGCCAGCTATATTCACCTCTTGAACCAGATCCTGTGCGCCACTTATGAATAAATCAGCTCTCCGCAGGTGGGCTCCCAGAAGCAGTCATTTCAGGTGTCAAGAAACCTTATCTCTGCCTCCTGTCCTGAGGTGACAGGTACCCGGTCCCTCCAGATGTACTCCAGGCTAAAGGAGCAGGGAGCTGGTCCCATTGTTTGCAAGGTGCAATCAGTCAGGAAAGCTTGTAAAAGCATTTAGGGCCCCATTGAGAATGTGCATTTTTATTGCACTGTCATTACCAGCATTGTCACCCCTGGCTCGTTTTGCAACTCAGACCACAATGACGGGTCAGATGGCTTAATCCCTGAGCTGGGAAGGGCACTATCAACCTGACCAATGTCAACACGAGCTGAGAACCATCTCCTCTGCCCAGCCAACAGCCGTCCCCTCCCAAGAAGAAGCCCCCACGGTGCAGGGCCAAGCGCCGTGGAAATGGGATTAGGCCCTAAAAGGAGCCGTCAGGATTCCCCCTTGTCCAGTGTCACGAGCCAGACAACACGTTCTCTTGCACCCCGGTGGACAGAGCTCGGGAGGATCACCCTACCTGCGCTGGGCCCTTGAGGGCAGGGGACAGCACTTTGCAGTGCAGGGTTGGGGTTAAAAAGCCCTGGTAGTTGCAGGATAATCCCCTCTCCAGCCCCGAAGACCCTGCTTTGATTCCTGGCTGAGGCAAGAACAGATATTCCCATTCGACTGTGGGGCCTGGACCCTGCCTTCCTCTGGGGCCCTGGTCCCGATGGGGTGTGAGCAAACTACAGCTCACACGACCCCCCGTGGCTGTGGTTGAGCGTAAGGCAGGGCCGCGGAGAGCGTTATCCCCCTGTGGTGAGAGCAGGGGCCGTGAGTAGGTGATGGTAGCTTTTCAAAGAGAGAGGAAATGATGAGCGAAAGAGAGAGGGGGTGGGGGAAGAGGAAGGGAGGGGAGGGCTCAGGGCCAGTTATAAACTTAAGCCTGGTTCCTTTCAGTGGCTCCATCAGAAGCTGAAGATGGCAGAGACCCAGAAGAAAGGAGCCTTCAAAAAATTCAGTAAGTGGCTCTGGGGAATGCTGGCCTCTGGTGCACGCACCTGTCTGAGCCTGACAGGAGGGGCTGGGGGGGAGCACTGCGTGTGGTGGGCGTGTGTGTGTGTGTGTGTGTGCGCGCATCAGCGCCCCCCGCCCAGTGGGGCTGTGCTTTGCTCCTATGGGAGCCAGACCAGGGGCTGCTCCGAGCCACACCAGCGAAGGACACAAACTGCCTCTCTAGTCAGTGGGTTCGTGGCTGCCAGGGTCCCGCTGGCCTTTCAGAGCAAGAGCCCGTTTGGTTTCGCTCTCGGCTGGGCCGAGTGGGACGGGGCAGGATTTGCTTTGATGGGGCCGAGCGGGTGTCTCGTCCCATCCCGCAGAGTGAGGTACACAAAATAATCCAGTGCATCAGCCCCCGGCTGAACGGAACGGTTGAGCTGGGAGCCTGGGACCAGTTTGGTTTAATCTGGTGTGAAATCAGGTGCCGAGAGAAATACAGGACAGGTGTCTCCTTCCCCCCCCCCCCCCTGCTCGTCTCCCTGAGCACCACGAGGGCTCGGGAACCACCCTTCATCCCGCACCTTGGCGGAGCACACAGAACACAGGGGGCTCCAGCTGGGACCCCGGCCATGGGCCGCAGTGGGACTGTGTGGAACAACAGAGTGAACCCAGCCTGACTCCAGGGGGTCTAGGCTATGGCTGAAATCCTGGCCCCATTGCAATGGGAGTTTTCCCACTGACTTCACTGGGGCCAGGATCTCCCCCTATGTGTGCACAGGGCTAATAAGCTCTTTGGAGTTGGTCTCAGGGGACACTAAGCAGCAGCAGCTGGGGGTTGAACTCTCTTCTTTCCCAAAGACCCGGGGCTTTCCCCAAGTCCTTAAAGGCAGCTACCCCAGCATAATTTCATGTTCTGCCCCCTCACACGCTTCCTTCCCGGCAAGCCTCCCTCACACGTAACTTGGCCTGAGGTGATGATGATGCTAGAATTTAAATTTGCATTTTCCCCCATTTCCAAACGCTCGGTGCCCACTCTGAGACTTTGCATAGCATCGTCCTTCCCCCGCAGGCTCACTCAGTGCGTTGCAAACGTGTACGAATCCAGCCTCATAGCACCCCCGTCAAGTCAGGCTTATCCCTGATTTAGAGACAAGGGAAACTGAGGCACAGTAGCACGAAGTGGAAGAGATGCATTTACCACTTGACGAGCCTGGGGCACAGTGGTTTTTGGATGGCCCCTGTCAACAAATCCATCAATTCCCCATCAATAGGGCCCCCTCCCCAGCCGACAGAGGAGAAGGATGGTCTGGGAGTTAAGGTATCGCACCGGGACTCAAAAGATCTAGGTTCCATTCTCAGCTCTGCCACAGGCTTCCTGCATGACCCTGGGCAAGTCACTTAAGGGGAGATTCCAAAAGCAGTTAGCTGCCCCGCTCCCTTTGACTTGCAGCCTTCCCCTTTCTCTCTGTGTCCCAGCCTTTGCCTGTCCAAATTGGACAGTGTCAGGACAGGACCATCCCACTAAGTGTTCGTCCAGCCACAGCACAATTTCAGTGGGGGCCTCTTAACTGCTACCATAATGCAAATAAACCAGAGAAGGGAGTTAAATCCCGTCTCCTCATACGCTGGCCCCTTCTCTGAAATGGACTAAGAGATTAAAGGTGGCTTGATCTAGGAGTGAAATTCAGGCCTGGGAGTCAGGACAACTGGTGTCCCTTGCGGTTGTGCCACTAATGTACTGCCTGACCTTGGTCACATCACTTCCTCTCTTTGTACCTGAGTTTTCCTGCCAGGTTTTTGCAAGTCTTGTTTGCCAAATGCTCTGAGATCCTGCAAAAAATGGTGGCAGAGAAGGCCCAAGCTTTGCACTAATAATGCTACAACCAGGGCTCCATAGACTCTGAGGAAAGGAGCATTGGGACGAGTCTGATTTCCTGTTAACCCGGGTCAGAGACTTTCACCCAGTGATTCCTGCATTGTGTCCTGGCCCCAAGCCCGGTCAGAGCACTACGCTAAGCTATGTGTCATTGGGACAGTACTGCCGCCTCCTAGAAGGGAAACAGCGACCCCAGAGGGACGCCCAGTTACCTGCTCCCTGAACCATGCGTGCGGCATGCAGAGACAGTAATGCCACACGCCATGTGTCACCACTCTCCAGTCTAGCACAGCCCTGGCACTGGGGGTACATGGGCGAGATTGTGTTCCACCCTCATTTGTGGGGTGCACAAGGAGAAAGGGGGGTGACCTGGTGCTGCGCCGCCCCTACAGAGCAGAGCTGGGGGAAGGGGCTGGGATGTGAAATGCAAATCCCTGCTGCGGGGGGTTATAAATATGACTTTGGTTAACACTCTGCACTCGGCGGCAGCAGGTGGCAGCTGGGAGATTAACGCAGTGAGCGAGAGGGGCGAGTCGCTCGCTCACTCGCTTCGCTTAGGAAGTGGGTAGATGATATCATCCCCGCAGCGCACGCTCCTCGCCCAGCGCAGGCTGCACTGCGAGCTCGGGAGTGCAAAGGGGCCCTGAGCTAGTTCAGAGGAAAACTCTCATAGACATGGGCGACCAACAAGCCAGCCCCACACGTACCCACATACACACCCATAGTCACATGTACACAGCAACCTGGCCACACACGTACCCACACACACTCACGGTCCCATGGTCCCATGTACACAGCAACCCAGTCCCACACGTACCCACATACACACATGTACACAGCAACCCGGCCACACACGTACCCACACACACTCACGGCCCCATGTACACAGCAACCCGGCCCCACACGTACCCACATACACACTCACGGTCCCATGTACACAGCAACCCGGCCCCACACGTACCCACATACACACTCATAGTCACATGTACACAGCAACCCGGCCCCACACGTACCCACATACACACTCACGGTCCCATGTACACAGCAACCCGGCCCCACACGTACCCACATACACACTCATAGTCACATGTACACAGCAACCCGGCCCCACACGTACCCACATACACACTCATAGTCACATGTACACAGCAACCCGGCCCCACACGTACCCACACACACTCACGGTCCCATGTACACAGCAACCCGGCCCCACACGTACCCACATACACACTCACGGCCCCATGTACACAGCAACCCGGCCCCACACGTACCCACATACACACTCACGGCCCCATGTACACAGCAACCCGGCCCCACACGTACCCACATACACACCCATAGTCACATGTACACAGCAACCCGGCCCCACACGTACCCACATACACACTCACGGTCCCATGTACACAGCAACCCGGCCCCACACGTACCCACATACACACCCATAGTCACATGTACACAGCAACCTGGCCACACACGTACCCACATACACACTCACGGTCCCATGTACACAGCAACCCGGCCCCACACGTACCCACATACACACCCATAGTCACATGTACACAGCAACCTGGTCACACACGTACCCACATACACACTCACGGTCCCATGTACACAGCAACCCGGCCCCACACGTACCCACATACACACCCATAGTCACATGTACACAGCAACCTGGCCACACACGTACCCACATACACACTCACGGTCCCATGTACACAGCAACCCGGCCCCACACGTACCCACATACACACTCATAGTCACATGTACACAGCAACCTGGCCACACACGTACCCACACACACTCACGGCCCCATGTACACAGCAACCCGGCCCCACACGTACCCTCATACACACTCATAGTCACATGTACACAGCAACCTGGTCACACACGTACCCACATACACACTCACGGTCCCATGGTCCCATCCACATTAACATACACACCTGCTCATACACACAGATACACACACTGACAGACGGACATGCTATCACTCACACAGCTACACTGTCTTGCTCGCGAGGATTTACGCAATCATGGTTCACCATGTACCAAGGACAGACACACATACACTCCCCTCCACCCTTCAGAAATATATACACACCATGGACTCCTGCTGCCACATACCTACACACCCAGGGATATTATAGCGTCGGGGTACTACCGATAGCTTTTCAGGTTCTGCCTGGCTGAATGTACAGGCAGCTAACTCTTGGAGAAATGTGGTGCTGCTCTGTTTGGGAGCTGAGCATATCACGAGGCTGAGTCACTCTCCGACTGACACAGTCTCTTAGGTGCAGGGCGACTGAAATGCAAACTGGGTATAAAATGCTACCAGACCAGAGCTGTTACATTTGACACCGCAAAGGGCTTGACTCACCGCTAGTGACTCCTTGTGGCCAAGCGTGGCGTAGCAGCGCTCTCCCAGGCCGGACGTCACTCCAACACCGTGACAGTCTGCCTCTTCCTGTGACTTGGCCCTCCGGCCAGGTCACTTCAAAGTCTCCCCCTGTCCAGGGCAGACAATGAACAGAACCGAGGGAATTACAAATCATTCATCCCAAACCTGGGCTAAGGCTTTCGTCCAGCAGCGGGGACTCAATGGGCTAAGGCCCTAAATGGAGTTCCCAGGGGGTAGCGGTGGCCGCTGTGGGGTTGGTATACCTGACCACAGGCACCTGCTGAACATGGGCATACCGACGACACGGGGGGGCAAGGCGGAGGAGAATCAGGCCCTTAGTAGGACCCCAATCCTGCCCCCGGTTACACAGGGGTTGTGCCATTGATGGGGGAGGGGAGGGTGAGTGCTACCCTGATGTCACTGAGGGGAGGATTGGGGGCCTTATGGAATATGGGGGGTGGGGGGGGGACTATGCCAGCACTCTGCAATTGATACCCACGATGTCCGTGCTGGAGCTGGTCCAGCCCCTCCCACTGAAGACACATCTGCTTACAGGCGGCGTCCCCCCGCACGGACTCCGGTCTAACTAATGTGCCCAGGCTCCCAGCTGAGCAGCCCCTGAAAGTGCTGGATTCATACACACGGTGCAGAGCCCACGCAAAACCACACTGGTGCAGAGCAGCCCTGGGACCCACAACTGGTCTCACGAGGGGGGAGAAAGGCAACCAGGGGCAGGCCAACAAGAACCAGGTTCTGCCAGGGGGCGGGAGGAGCTGTTCTGACCAGACGAGTGGAGATTTCCAAAAGCTGGCTCCTGGGCTCTCTCCTCTTTATCGCCAGCATCTCGCCTGGCGTGTCCTGCCTTTTATCTGGGAGCAGAGCCCCTGGCCCAGAACGGGGATGGGAGCGGGGGAAGGGGGCATGTCATCCGTTTGCTCTGACCAATGCCGCCTCTTCCCCTGCAGCTGTCCCTGTTTTGCTGAGGCTGGAGGAGAGCAGGGCTGCCGGGTGCCCTGTTCACATTCCTGGGGCTGGTTGGGAATCTCGTTCATGGCGCGGATGGAGGAAGGGAGGCAAACGGGCGGGACGGAATCAGCCCGGGGCCCCTCCGCAAACCAGCGGCAGACTCAGGAACTGAGCCCTGTTCTCCTCAGCCCCCACCCAGCGACCTAGCCATTAGGCCACGCTACCTCACTGACAACCCAAGGTGCAGGCCAGAGGGGTGTCAGGCTGGCTGGCTCGGACTCTTCTCTCTCACCCACGTGCGTGGGCACAACCCCAGCGCAGAGGCTGCCTCCATCCCCAGCTGTCCCATACCAAGAGCGGCCCAGTCCCTGCCACACGCCTCCCCCCCATCTCACGTTTCCTTTTCTTTTCCAGAGTTCTTTAAGTTCAAAGGCTTCGGGAGCCTGAGCAACATCCCTCGAGCCTTCACCCTGCGCCGCGTGTCCGCCCCCGCCAGCCCCACAGCGACCCTGCATCCCAGCAGCTTCCTGGAGGATGCCCTGGAGAGTACCCAGGATGACCTGAACACCATGCCCAAGAGCCCATCCCCCTACGCCAGGTCGTGCGACATGTACAGCCACATGGGGACGATGCCCCGGACCACCCCCAGCGGGGCGGGGAAACGGACCAAGAGCTCCCAAAGCAGAGCCCCAGGCACGTCCCCACCGGCCATCCCAGAGTCAGCGGCTCCCGCTGCCCCCGCCCCCGCAGCAGACGCTTCCCCGGGGACTTTGCCATCGACTAACGGCCCCCGGCTGGGCGAGTCGACCACGCCGGAGCCCAGGGTGGGATCTGACGCCGCAGGGAACAACCCTCCGCCCGGGCAGGCACCTGGGGGCATGAGAGGGGGACCCGCCGCCCGCCCAGCCCAGGGGCCTGTCCAAGCTCCTCCGGCGGGTTGTACCACAGCGGAGCTGCTGAAAGAGCCCAGCCGGGCGGAAGGAAAGGGAGGGACAGAGGAGGAGCCGCCGCCTGCCTCCTGGGAGAACCCGCCAGGGAGGTAAGACCCGGGGAGCGTGCTCAGCCCCTCCAGCGCACCTTGTTCTGCTGCTGAATGGGGGGTGCGCAGGGTGCGCAGGGATTTGCTGTATTCTGCCCGCTCCAGCGCTTGCCTGCTGGGGTGTGCTATCTCCCAACCCCCACCTTTCACACACCCCTGGGGAACAGGGGGGGCTTGATCTTCATTTTAACAACAAGGGAAACTGAGTCACAAAGAGGCCAAAGTGACTTGCCCCCGGTCACGCTAGCCTAGAACACAGGAGGCTGGTGACCCAGTCCTGGGTGCTAGCCCCTGGCAACACTCCCTGACACCTGGGAACGTGGGGCTGCTTATCAGAACCATTCGCATCCGCCGGGCTTGGGGCTTCATGAGAACAGGCTTCCCCCGGGGGATTTCTGGTCTTTCCGGCTTCCAGGCGGGACGGAAACGTCTCAGGCGGCCTGGCTGAGTCCAGCCTTCCCCTTGCCTTGTTCTGTTCAGTTTCAAGTCGTGGCTTTGTGGGTTGTTTGATCCACTAGAGAAACACACCAGGAGTGGGGGACGCTGTGTCTGGGAGGTGGAATGGGGGAGCTCCAGGGCACTGCCCTATCTGGATCCTTCCTTTCTCTCTCTCCCGCCCTCTCCTGCTGGAGGGGCGTGTTGCTTCCAGAAGGACCCGCTCTCTGGTTCAGCCGACCCGCCGGGGGGGACATGTCTGTGCACTGCTGGGGGGCGGGGGGGTTCTCAGCCTCCAGCTGACCGTGACTCCCAGAGAACAGCGCGGCCTGGGCCTCGCCCCAGTGCCTCTGGGCTCCACCACTGACTGCTAGAGCCCGTGTGGAACCTGTAAACGAGGCCTCTGCTCGGACCGCGGGGAGGGGATGAGCGGGGCCGGCCGGGCGGCTGCTGGGAGTTACAGCTGGCACTGGCTGGCCCCCCAGCCCCCGACTCACAACACACACGCATGCCCCACAGCCTGTGTGCGCGAGGCAGGTCCCTTCTCCCTGGAACTGGGCTCTCTTGCCTCGCTGGGATCTGGCTGCTCCCCCAACTCCCCAAAGCCCCAGCCCTAGGGCACTGCCTGAGGGGAGAACACAACCCTGCCCCGCCGCAGCAGGAGGTCCCAGCACGATGCAGGGTCCATCGCTTTAGCATAAATGCCACCGTTTCAGTGCCACCGCTCGGCGTTCCCGTGTCTGCGGCAGAGCAAGATGCCACCAGATTCGGGTGCGAGGGGGCCGGTGTGAGCGTGACAGGAGGGGCACTGTCCGTCCGATGGGGGATTCAGCCCCATTGCTTGTCTCTAACTCGGAAGCTGGCTCCCTGGAACGGGGTTTGCCTGTTCAGCGGGATCTGAGCTCAGAGGGGTTTGTACTGCCGCCCGCCCGTCTGCGCAGTATCTGGAGGCTCCCTGGCGTCAAGGCAGCGGAGAGGCACCGGTTTACGTCAGCTCCTTCTCTGGCCCGTTGCTTCTCCTGCTGGAGCCAGGCCTGATTCTGCTGGGCCGGTTTTATACTCGCGTGGCGCCAGCGGAGTCACTCCTGATTCCCAGGGAGCTTAGCCCAGACCCCGGCCTGCCCCCCACTGCCGGGCCGGCCTCGTTCCCAGGGCTCTGGGATTTGTTTGCTCAGGCGGATTCCGTTAGGGAAGGAGCATGGGAATGGAGAGGAATTTCTCTCAGCTGTGGGGGCCGGGCCCCTGCCGGGTGAGGGGAGGGAGGGAGGCAGGGCCAGAGGCAGCTGGGCGGAGGGGCGGGCCTGGGCCGGCTCAGCCCTCCCCAAGTTCAGAGCTCGCAGGGGCCAGCGCTCAAACTTCCTCTCCGGCTGGCTGGGTGCATGCGGGGGGCTCGGAGCGCAGGCAGCCGGCACCAATGACCGAGGTGGACAGGAGGCCCCACAGGCTGGACCATGGCAGGTGAGCGTGTCCTGTGGGCAGGGGCGGAGGAGGGGGCGGAAAACCACAGGCAAAGCCTCCCGCCGGGAGGGGTCTGTCCCGAGAGGCCAGTCGGAAGGGACTCCCGGGCAGCAGGGACTCAAAGCCCCAAGTGGATCTGAGTGGGGTGGGGGTTGCCTTGCAGACACCCACACACACACACACACTTCCCGGGACGGCCAGCCAGAAAGGGGAACGTGAGCCCTTTCCGGCTGCAGCCAAGGAGGCAGGGCGGGGGCTGCATAGACCTGCACAGCTGAGAGCAGAGCAGGGGAGGGGGCTGCTAGCCCTTGGAGTGGGTCCAAGCGGGTGGAGAGTTCCCACCACTAGCCGCAGACATGGCCAGGAAGTGGCCCAGTTGGGTCCCTTTGACATTAAAGACAAAACTTCCTTTAACTTAAACAAGAGCCGGGCCGAGCCGCTTAGTGCGGCAAACCCTGCAGCTGGGCCCACTTTCCTGGGGAAACTGAGGCACAGAGCAGTTTCAGTGACTCTGCCCAGCATCCTAGGCCAGGTGGCGCCAGCGCTGGCACGAGGCAGGAATTCTTGTCTCTCGGTGGCTCATGGCACTAGACTCCATTGCCAGGGCAGGGAGAGGGGGGAGCCCGTATGACAGGCGGAAGCGGCTGCACTGCCCGGGTTGCTGTCAGTGTGGGGAATACCGGAGAGCAGGATGTTGGGCAGGCGGGAGCATCTCGCTCTCTCCCGCGCGGGGCATGTGCAGGGCTGGTCAGTACCAGTCAGGGAAACACCAGACTCGTGTGAACCGGTCATCAGATCCGGGAGAAAGGTTGGTGCTTTGAGCGGGTGAGCCCCGTGGAATGAAGTTTCCGGACAGTCCTGGTGTATTCCGTAGCTAGGAATAGTCATGTTCTCCTCTGAGCCCCTATGCCCAAAGGTCCTGCTTCCCGAGTGTCCCCCTCGAGCACCCATGTGACATGGGGCAGCTCCATCTTTTGGATCCATCTCTGCTCCCAGGACACGGATTTATCAGTCAGGCTGGGCCCCGCAGCTCGCCTTGAAGCATTCCCACCCGAAGGAAGCCCAGGAAGGCTGCTGAGCAGGAAAATCCTCCATGGATCCCCTCTGCTCCTCGCTCTCGTGCCGGGGCACGACCCCCATCTGGGGAACAATCCACCTAAAGAAATACGGAGCAGCGTTTCCCCCGGTGCATTATCCTGCAATGGTGGAATTGAGCCCTCCTAGCTGGGCCTGTACAAACAAGCTTTATGCACACCGCTTCCCACAGCTCCTCCTCAGGGACACGTCCTGCAACAGTAGCCACCAGCATGAGTGGGGCCTGTCATGGGGGGGGGGGGGGGGGCTTTTAATCTTTGTCACTCTGACCATTGTCGGGTGAGTAGGGCCAGAAGAATTCAGCCTTTCCCCAGCATGCCTGTGGGCCCTGCTTTAGTACGCGGTGGGAAGCCGAAGCGTTCACAACAATGGAACACACCCAGCTTCCTGGACTGGAGGAAGGACTTCAGTGAGTCCACGTTCCTCTCGGAGAAAGTGGTGCGGAAAGAAGAATCGGAGGGTGAAGTCCCCCAGGCTGCTCCGTGTGGCATTGGAGAGCCACAGCCCGTTCCTCTGGGAGCACGAAGGGGACTGCAAACTGCCAGGCCAAGCCTTTTGGAAATTTCCAGAAGACTGAGCCAGGCGTGGATGTGACCGGGCTGAGCATGTTTTCTTTACAAGAAACCAGCTGCCAGGTGAGAGCACTGACTGGTGTGTTACAGACACATGTAACGCCACCCTGAATGTGAACTGGGACCAGATGGACTGACCAGAGACTGAATGATTTATGATGCAATTGACAAGCAGCAAAAAAAAGAGGATACTGGAAGAAATGGACGTGATTTTTCTGAGAAGAGTGGCTATGCACAGGGCTAGTGAAGACTGCTTCCCAGGATCTGTATTGCAATGCAAAAATCCCCGGTACAGATACATAGCACTTTTCATCAGTGGACCTTAAAGTGCATTATAAAGGAGGCAACGAGCATTATTCCCATTTCATAGATGGGGAAACTGAGGCTCTCAATAGTGAAGTGACTTGGCCAAGGTCACCCAGCCGGTCAGTAGCAGAGTCTCCCGAGCTCCAGTCCAGTGCCCTGGCCCTTGGAGCATGCCGCAGAGCAGAAGAGGAACACACGCTGTTAGGAATAGTCTTTGGCTGTGAAATGCAGGCGAGGAAAGGAGCGGCTGGGAGCCGGAGCACCCTGCCGTGGTGAAAAGCCAGGAGCTGCAGCAGGAGCCGTCGGAAGTGAATATGAATCAATTTCAAAACCGACGGCGACATGCTGAGGGGCCGAGCCCAGCACGCCCCAGCCTCCCACTGGCTGGCATCCCTGCCAGCCTTGGGGCAGCGCCACTGAGCCGGCCCCTCCCCCACGCAAGGCATCCCAGGCCAGTCGGATGGGGCTCCGGGCAGCAGGGACTCATTCCACAGGGCGCGCTGGAATTTCTCCCAGGCGCTTCGACCGGCTTCAAGAATGTTTGAGTCTCATTCAAGAATCCCCCGGCCCTCGCGTCGCCCGGCGCCCTGCGTACTGCGGCCGCCGGCGTCCCAGGGCCAAGGCGCAGGCCCGGCATCTGCTTACAGTTAGGAGAAGGGGTTATTTATAGCGCTTCCATTCTTCCCCAGCGCTGAGTGGAAGTCGGGGCTCTCTGGCACCGGATGCTGGGATGTGAGCGTTGCCGTTCATTAGCCACAGGCCTGGATGGCTTTGCAGAGCGAGCGCTGGAGGAGCCCGGGAGACCCTCCTAAATTCCACTCCCCAGCTGCTCTCATGCTCCCGATTTCCTGCCTGGAGTCTCCCTTCCCCCCACCCTTTGTTTTTTCTCACCGATTCCCAAGCCCCAGCCGGGCTCTCTCTGACCCGGCACCTCCGGAGGCCAGATCCCAGCTGGTGCAGGGAGGGGGCAGATTTTTAGGAACCCCACCAGCCCAGACCCATCCGTGCCCTGACATCCTGGAATCACCTGGAAAATGCCAGCTGGGCTGGCAGCGAGACGGGAACCGGCCTCTCCTGCTTGCAGCTGTGCCTTCTTCCAGGGGCGTTATCCACGGCTCGCTCCTGCTTCCGAGGGAAACCAGCCTGGGAAGCACGGCGAGGTGGGTGGATGGTGCTGATCCCCCCACAACCTGCTAGGGAGCTGCCGCTGGGTCAGTAGGGAAACCCTCGCTCAGTCCCTGGCCTGGGCTTTGGAACAGGCCTGCCAGGGAGATCCTGTGTCCCAGGGGTCGGTCCCGTGTTGGGGTCTATTGAGCACCGACTCGTGCTCTGTGCAGTCCAGCTCTGGATTCCAATCACGCCCCCCGGGAGACGGGTCCCCAGCCCACTAGCTCTCCCCGTCAGGAAGGTTTGCTGCGGATATTCAGCCTAATGTTGAACATGAATGAAATTCAGTCTTTGTGGTCGTCTGGAGCCACGAGATAAACATACGGCGGAGGCGGGTGCTGCTCGCAGCCCAACGAGGTTCTTAAGGACACTCCATGCCAGGCCCCCGGCGCCCGGCACAGATACCACGCCTGGCTCTCGCAGCCGGCAGAACGTCCACCTTCTCCTACCAGCCGCAGGACAGAATTGCAGGTACCCGACTGTAACCGTGGGGGCGACTCACCCCTGCGGCACCTCCTGCTGGTTGTCCGGGAATTAGCACTTTTGCCCAGCTCCGGAGCACCCTCTGCCTTGCTTGCCACTGGCCCCCGTGTCCCTCCCGCACCCCAGTGCCCCTCTAGCTGGGGGGTCTGCCCCAGCTGTATCCCCTCACTCTCAGGGTCTCCCCACTCCAGGGACCCCCCAACCCCACCTTGCCTCAGCGGCTACTGCCAGTCTTCGTCTAGTCCCCGCTTCCTGGGACAGACTAGTATGAGCCAGTCATCAAAAGCAAGGGGGGTAGGACCTACTGCAACTACCTAGCCCCAGGCTGTCCCTTCACAGCCCCAGAACCTGTTAAGGCCCCGTTCAAGGCCCTGCAGCCTGTGGGGGTCTCCAGGCAGGATCTCCCCAGCTCCCTCAGTCTTCCCCCAGCCCTGCTCTACGCAGGTATCTTGCTCAGTTCCCAGGCAGTCAGGTCCTTCCCTCTCTACAGTCAGGGAGAGCCTGCCGGAGCCCCTGCTCCTTCGCCTCCCCCTCTCGGCTCCAGAAGATGGGCCGTTTGTCTGATACCACAGGCTCCGATTGCCACTGGCCTGGGAGGATACCGGGCCTGCTTGAATTTAAGCTTGTGAGTCGTGACACGGACCTCACTGGGGTTACTCACAGGCTTAAAGTTAAGCACGTGCTGTGCTGGATCAGCACGGCCCCACGACGGACGCGGTTTGTAGTGGTGGAAGGATAAGAAGCATTTCGCGGCCTGGGGGAAAACAGCCCAGAAGGAGCAGGGCGGGGGAAGAAAGCTTGAAGCGCCCTCTAGATTCTAGGCTGCTGCAGGAGCTCCAGTGCCAGGCTCTGGGGTGCTCTGACCTCCGGCAGCCTCCCGAGGGCAGCATCGCAGCCCGGAGCCCTGCAACGGTCCACGCCAGCTGCGCACACCTGCTGCGCTGGGGCTGCTCTTGCGCCTATCGAATTCTTCCCAGGCCTTGCTGCTCCCGTGAAACCCTTTGTGCACCTTCAAAGCAGGGGCTAGAACCAGCCCCTTGCTCTCTGCTTGGAAGGGCAGATTTTACAATGGGCACTGCCCAGCCGATTGCAGGGGTGGGGGGTGGATCTCCATGGCACGCGTGGCTGGGTTGGCTTTCTACCTGCACGGACATTTAAGGAGCCTGGTGTCCCAGAGGGAGGCCCTGGCTGGCACTCCTAACGCAGGACTCCACCCATGATTTTTCCAGCTCGAGTTCTTGTTCTGAGATTGTTCTCCTAAGAGGCTGCTCTTTAAAATCGAAACGGCTAGGTTTCAATCTGGAACGCCCCAGGGCTGCTCCCGGTTACTGGTCCCGTCTACAGGAAGAGGGGGAGCTGACCCCTCCCCCTGCCGTGGCGCAAACAGTGTCACCATTTCTTTTTGAAAGATTCAAATGCCTGCCCCCCGTGCCCGGCTCAAGGAGTCTGACGGGGATGAAAAGCTCTGGGTTTTCAGATCGGTTTGCTGGCGGTGGGAGGGGATCTGGAGAAGCATTTTACGGACTAACAGCAGTTTAGCCCCATACGGGCAAAGATGCAAAGGCCACGCATGGATCATGTCATGCATGGACTGTGCCCTTAAGTAGTTGTTCTCCTGCCTTAAACCTCCCATAACTGATCCTGTCATGCCTTGCACCAACCGTGGGTTTGTTCTAGCCCCCAAGGATCATACCCAGAAACACAGCTGGTGGGGGCCACAGAGCCGCCTGCCAAGCTAACTCCCAGCAACACACATCAGATCGGTCAGGCTGCTGCCCTTGACTAGCTGGGATTCTTAATAAACGGCTGGTCCCCGAGTGATCACTAGTTGGCGCCGGACAGCGATTTGCAGAGGGAAATTAAACTGGAAGCAGCAGAGAGTCCCAGGCTATGGCTGTGCTCCGGAGCCTATGCGGACAGAGCCGTCCCTACACACGCAGGAGGAGTTTTTCGGAGAGTATAGGGACACCACTGCCCCAAACACCGCTCGCTACATCAACAGAAGCTACGGTGGTCAGCGGGGCGCTTTCACGCCCCCACCATCAGAACTATGCTGACAGAAGTTTTAAGCATAGGCCGAGCCAGAGCGTTTATATGGCCAACCCAGAGCGTGATCCTAGACCACTGATATCACGGGGAGCAGGATCCAGCCCTTGGCACATGCTCATCGCAGAGCCCACCAGTACCCACCTCCGCGCCCCTCTCCTGCCAGCAGGCCCGTCAGGCCAAACACAGACAGGAGGCTGTAGCCGAGAAAGCAGATTGGCTCATGAAGCTGAACCCGGGCAGGGCACGGTGTAGAAAGGAGGGGTGGGGGCATTTCCTGACCAACCTTCCTAGGGCGGGCGGAGGCACCGTCTGTCTGGCTCCTGACCCCTGATCCTGCGAGTTATTCTGGGCCGGCCGTCCCACCCCTTTCCGCCCTTCAGAGCTCCCCTGGAAGCAGCTGGGGCCCAAGCAGGGCAGGAAAGTGTACGGGAAACACTGGTGTGAGCTCATGTGTCCCAGTGACTCCCTGTTCCCAGCACAGGATGGAAATCCAGGTCTGAAGAGCGGAAAAGTCAGGAATGAGCAGGGGCAAGAATGATTACGAGAACATTCCCCCCCCCCCGGCCCCCAGTGTAAACAGAGCCTCCACGCTCCTCGCCCCCTCAGCCCCAGCCCTTGTGGGTCTGGAAGGATTCCACCCCATAGCTTCACCTCCCCAAGATGAACTCCAGAGACCCCGCGGAGCCCAGCAGACGGATGGAGCCCGGCCCGGCTCGGCTCATGCCGCCCAAGCCGATTTGAGGAGAGATCCCGCAAGAAAGGCCCCATTCTTCTCCAATTGCATTAGGGAGGCTAAGTCCCATGCCAGGAGCTCAGGGATGGGGCAGGGGGAGGGATGCTAGACCTCTGGGAACTTCACATGAAAAACACGTTTGTTCTCTTAGCTGCTTAACAAGGACTTCTGGTGCCTGCCCGTGTCAGGTCATTCCCCCAGCTGGGAAAATCCCCGTAGCCTTGAGTGACCCAGGGCTTCCCCCTCCTCCCTCAGGTCCTACGCGGCCTCAGGCAGGAACCGCTCTGTCGGTCTTCAGTGTTACAGGGAACAAACATGTGCTCAGTCCCTATCGCTGCAACTGTTCGGACTTTGTTGTCCTTACAACCCCCATCCATATAGAGCAGGTACCACACAATGAACCCTCCCTCTGTACGGAGCCATCCTTGAGGGAAGTCCAGCTGGGACTACCCTGGAACCATGCTTTAGGGCTGCTCAAAACTACAGCTGCTGCTGGAGCATTGCCCAGGGAGTGGCCTGACTGGGGACGAGTCAAGGTGAGCCCGGGACCTTGTCCCCAAGCCCTGAGGCCATCCCCAGGATGGGCTGTCACTGGGTAACAGAAGGACTTGCCTGGGGGCACAGTGACCATGTTTTACTGCGTTCACTCTCCGATCCTCATGAACTCCTTTTGGTTTCTTCTAGTCCCACCGACGGCCCGGAGTCCTGCAGTGAATACGTGAAGGTAAGAAATGTTCCCCTCTCTACTGTGCGTCTTTGCGTTGCGGTCTTGACCACGCGAGCGTGGACTCTTCTGAGCCCTGCTGCTCCTTTAAAGATCAGCTGTGTCCACGGTTCCGATGCAGCCGTGGGGCGGGGTGGGGCGGGGCGGGGCGGGGCGGGGCCGGGCGGGCAGCCTTCTCTCAAGAGCCCCTAGAGTCGAGCATCTTTATGTTCCGTCAAAATCCATCCCAGCTGCAGGAAGTTGGTTCTGTCTCCTATTCCACTTGCTGCAGTAGGTGCATTACTGTCCGACAGCGAGCGATGCCGAGGTATCAGCCTGGGGATGCTGTCTTACTGCACGCAGGGCTTGGGAACCTCCTTTGCTATTTATGCTCCTCCATCCCGTTAGCCCACACTGCTCCAGCTTCACTGCGGTACCCGCCCTCGCTAGATTAATCGCCCCGCTGGTTACAGTGCAAACATACCCGCAAGAGCACCCAGGCCCAGGTCCAGGGCTTTGGTTCAGACCAGGCTCTGACGCGAGGAGCGGTGCCAAACCCTCAGCAGCTGGAGGGTAACTTTGCTGCCACAAGAGGCCTTTGAGGTAGGTAGGTGGGCGCACCAGAGGGAGACAGGGGAGGGCATCCCCTCCCGCCTCACAAGCAGCCCTTCGAGTGGGAGCTGCCTTGGTTTCATGCTCTGGGCGATGGGAGGACTGACCCCTCTCTCCAGGCCGGGGCAGGTGCCACCTCCTCACTCCGCCTTACTAGGGGAAAAGCAGCGTTTCAGCCACTCTGGAGCGGTCACATGAAAGGTGGCGCAAATCTCTCCAAATCCTCTGCAAAGACCCTGCTTATCCGCCAGCAAACGAGTCACATTCCTCAGGGCTCTTCGCCTAGCGCCAGGAATTCACTCCGGGGATGGCTGGCTTTATGGAAGAGCTTGCAGCCGACGTCCTGGGAGCTCTTCGAAGAGGCGGGGTGGAAATGCCTGGCTCCGGGGATGGGGACGCTGAGTTTTTTATGGGACGGGGAGTCTCTCACCTCTACACCAGCAGTTCCAATGCAACCCAGCTCAGGAGTGAATGGAAGTGGCCCCCCGCCGCTTTCTGTTTGGTGGCCTCTTATATGAGCTGGTGTCTCCGGCCGGTTCCCAGTCACAGGCCCTGGGTTCCAAACTGGCTAGTGATTTTGGGTGCCCCGCTGGAGACATGGTAGTGGAGCCTCTCTGAGAACCAGGCCTCTTGGAGGGGTGGCCAGGTGGGGGCCAAAGTCAGGAGCTGCTCTTGAAAACCTTGACAGCGGCACTAGGTGGCAGGCTCGCGAGGCCGAGGTGATGGCGTCTGAGTTATGTGGTCCCCCCAGGTCAGGGCGGAGGCGGTGAGGGGGAACGGTAGCATTGCCATTGTTCATCACTAAGGGGAAGACTCCAGGTCGTAGGACCATCAGCCCAGAACCTTTCACCAGCGCTGAACAGGTTTTGAAGGCAGTTCTTGACCTTCTCCATAGCGAGACCCCACTCCCAGCGAGCAATGTAGGAAAGGCAGGGCGGCTGCATGTCATGAGGGCAGTCAAGACCGGGTTAGAAATCTACCCGGCCAGAGGCAGGAAGTCCCCGGCTCTAGCATGGGCTCCACGTGTCCCCATTTGTTCAGCATCAGGGCACCGGTGAGGCCCCTCTGCTCACACAGGCATGGTCCCGAGCGTGGTGATGACAAGGGGCTGGAGGGAATGAAGGAATTCCCGTTGATGATTGTTGTTCTTGGTCTATTTGTTCATGCACCCAGAGCCTTCGCGACGGGAGCATTTTACAAATCATGAACTAAACTGCGGAGATGGGGGTAAGCCATGGAGTCCTTCAGCTTGGCGAGCTGCCAGGGCTCCTGTCCAGATGGAGCTTGTTCCCCGTTGGGGTCACTTGGCTTTGGTGTGGCATTGAAGGGGGGTGGTTTGTTTTTTGTCTGGCTCGGGGCCGACCATGATTCGCTTTGAATGGCTAGTGTGTGAGGTCCCAGAGAGGCAGCGTGGCTACGTCACCCCCAGCTCCACACACAGACATCTCCGAAGAGCTGGGGGGATAGGAGCTAGTGGAGTCAGCTCCATAGAGATTTACATGCATGGTAACTTGCCGCTGGGCACAGGGTGTATTCACCCCAGACAGAGGGCCAGGTTGAGGCCTTAAGTGGGACTAAAGTGATGCAAAGGCTTCGTGCTGGCCCTCGCACAGGGGTGACTGTCCCCTCACACCGTCACCTACATGGGCTTTCCAAAGAGGCCCGTTTGATGTGGTGCCCATACAGTGGCGCGGGTGTATATGACGCTTTACAGACAAACAAGACAAGATCCCTGTGCCTGGAACCTTCTCATCTAGAGGAAAGTCAGGTGCATGCCCAGACAGCCTGATCCTCAGCCAAGCATCCAGCAACCTTGAGTTCCACCTTGAGAATTTCACTGTCCCCAGGGGGAACCATTTGCTGCTGCTGTTAGTTCTTCTACCTGCCTGCGATACTCTCCCCCGTCCTGGGAGTCAACACCCCTGAAGTCAGTGAGTGTTTGGCCACTTTCAGGAGCTGGTGCTGCACATAGAGTCATAGAAGATTATGGCTGGAAGAGACCTCAGGAGGGATCTAGTCCAACCCCCTGCTCAAAGCAGGATCAATCCCCAACTAAATCATCCCAGCCAGGGCTTTGTCAAGCCTGACCTTAAAAACCTCTAAGGAAGGAGATTCCACCACCTCCCTAGGGAACCCATTCCAGTGCTTCACCACCCTCCTAGGGAAATAGTTTTTCCTAATATCCAGCCTAGATCTCCCCCACTGCAACTTGAGACCATTACTCCTTGTTCTGTCGTCTGCTACCACAGAACAGCCGAGCTCCATCCTCTTTGGACCCCCCCTTCAGGTAATTGAAGAATCCCCCCTCCCCCGACTCTTCTCTTCTTCAGACTAAATAACCCCAGTTCCCTCAGTCTCTCCTCGTAAGTCATGTGCTCCAGCCCCCAATCATTTTCATTGCCAGGTATAATGCATGTTCCTGGCTGGATGTTACCAGCTGGGGCAACTGCTGTTCTCTCCTTCCAGCAAGAGAGCAGCGTCAGCTCCAGGCCGAGGGGGATTCCTTTCTACAGGGCAGAGAGATTCCCCTTCCTAGCTGTTAAGGGGTTAAAGGCATTGCCAGTCCAAATGACTGTAATAAACCTAACTGCAGAGCCATGTCTTCACCACCAGTGAGGGGCATCGGTCTGCCTCCAGCGCGGGCTCCAGGTAACCGACCCGCTGACCACCTTTTGCTTGCTCTCCCGCTTTCCCCCCCCATCATCACTCCCCCCGCCTCCTGTGGCCAGATCAGATGATCCAGTCCCAGCTTCTCCCTGCAGGGGTCACTGCGAGCAATGGTGCACTAGCGCTGCCTGGGGGGAGAGCACCCAGTTAATCTAGGTCCCCAGCAGGAGTCGCTGTAGGGAACGGTGGCGCTGCAGTAGTTATGGGAGATCTCCCGGCTCCAGCTTCTCTCAGAAAGAGGTAGGGTGGGGAACAGGGTAGCACCGCTGGCCGGTTGGGAATCTGCATTGGTACAATCCCGATTCTCAGCCAGGGACTCCGATTGCTGTATGTCTGACTGCGGCGAAAGTAAAGTGATAAGTGAATAGAGTGAACCAGCCCGGCTGTTCTTCACTTGGTTGCTGCAGGACGGGAGAGGAGAGAGCACGCCCACCTCCCTGCTGACGCAGGCAGTGCTAGCAAGGCCTAGAGTTCCTAAGAGAGTCCGGCCAAGCTTGGCACTCGCTGACCACAAGACCTGGCTGGGGCTGACAGTTCATCAGCTCTGAACCCCCCGGTGGGTTTGCTCCTGCTACCACCAGAGCTGTTCTCACCACACCAGCACCATGGAGAGCATCTGGACTGGGAAATGAAGCCCCAAGAGACACCCCACCCCCCACCGCCAGGATGGAGCACTTAGGTGGCCGCCCAGAACCCAGCTCTGCTTATGAATCTATTTCGAGCCCAGTTGGCTGAAGTGAAGAGGAGGCAGGCTGGGCAGTGTCCCGTGAGGAGCCCCGGGGGGGCCAGCGTCCCCGGGGGAGCGGAGTGCTTTATTTGCTGGCCCTGTTTGCTCGCATTCAGTTTCGTTCTGATGTGGGAGCAGCCGCTGCAGCAGTGCAGAGGTGACAGTCACGTAGCAAACCACTCACCACCGGAGCTGGTGTGAACGCCGGACAGCAGGGGGCCAGTGGTACAGGGGGTGGCTGGCATCTCCTCAGACAGGCTAGGCCCGAATCTCCATAGCGTAGTCACTAACACACGTGCAAAGTGCTCCTGTCCTGGTCTGGCCCAGTTTGAGCCCTGACTACTCCCCTTCCCATCCCAAGGAAGGGACAGGCTCCCTCGGCCCAGGGGAATGGCTGGTACTGCGAAAAGAGTGAGTGATGAAGGTCAGAATTGCAGGACGCCGTCCAAATTTCACTCTGTCTGCAATCTGATTTCACTCTGTCTGCAGTCCCAGGCTCTTCAGAGAGCTGCATTGTGGCACAGATCAGGCCCGGCCCCAGAAAGGCAGGCAGATAAGAGATGGGAGATAGCTAGACATAGGCTATATACCCCTCGGCGTAGGAGCTCAGTGCAGTACCAACCAGCCCTGCTTCCCCAGACAGGAGCTGAGTCCTGCCAAAGCTCCCGCTCTGTCTAAGGAAAGCAATAACATCCTTCAAGGAGGAACAGGCTTTTCAGGAAGACGAATCACAATCAGATTCTTTCAGTTCAGCGTCTCCCTGTAAACCACCATCTGTTCCGTCCCTGGAGCTCATTCCGGATGAAATAGGCGCCTGTGCTCTCCCCTTCCAGCAGGGAAGGGCTGGAGAGGCCGATGGGAACGTGTGCGTATCGCCGTCTCCATTATCCAACAAAGGCGAGAAGGGAATTCAATCCCAGGTTCAGGTGGCGGATTTCAAATACACACACGCTGCACTCCGCCGCCGATGGCATTTTCACAAGCACATGCCATTGGGTGCGAGACTCCAGTCCGCTGAGACCCAAATCTCTAGGATTCCAGGACTCTGCCCTGGGCTGCTCTTCCTGCCCCCGTTATCTCTTGCATGAAAGGTGCACAATATGGACGTACCATGTCCCATGCTGGGGAGGAAGGACACTGGCCTGGGATGGGGAAGACCCAGATTCAACTTCCTGCTCCCCCCCTGGACTTCCTGTCTTACCTCGGGCAAGTCACCGAGCCTCTGTGCCTCAGTTTCTCTTCTGAGAAATGGAATGATAAAGGAGTCCCAGAGAGGAGGTGGCACCCCTGCGATAAAAAACACTGTCCCTTGAAACGTCACAGAACAAACCCCTATGACCTAGTCAGCCCCATGTTGTATTTGGGTTTCCTTTCTGAGCTTCCCCCGCGTGGCTGTGTGTGGAGCTGCCGCTCTGGAGAAGTGCGTCTCTTCAGCAGCATTTGCTTTGTCCTTTCCTCAGGGTGCGAGGGACTTGTTTGAATTAATTACATCAGAAAATGTACTGTTCAGATGTTAACTGCAGCAGAAAAACCTTCATCCATTAGCAGTTACCTAGCCCCTTCAAGGCAGCAATCAACACCCACTGGTAAATACCAAGCACTTCTGCACCACTGTTGCCCGGTGCATAGTCTTCCTGGGACTTTGGGGATGGGGGCACGGTTGGCAATTGTATGGAGTGGGGATTATTATACCCCCCTGCAGCATCTGGAGCTCCAAACATTTGTAAGCAGTTTGCCAGGCTCATCCTTCTCCCCCATCCTCTCCCACACACCTGCATTGTCTCACCCCCAAAGTTTTGATCAATCTGGGCCTCTAATCCTCCTATGGTCCATCTAGTCGAATACTGGCAGCGGCCAAACCATAATCACTCAGGAGAAAGTGGGGAGCCTCCTAGGAGACCCCACCTGCTGGGGTACAGGGTGGGTAGAGAATCCCTCCCATCCCTTGCAAGCGGCATGAGATTTGGTTTCCCTGGGATAACCAAACGGGACTCCACGTTTTGCTTTCAATACAGGGCAGCTTCCTGCTGGCTAGGACCTGCGCCTCTCCCAGGGCCAGACCCACTTTCTCCTGACAAAGCTAAGAGACCTCCAGTTCAAAAGTGAAGGGGAGAAAACACACACCGAGGTCAGCCTAGATTGGAAAGAACCAGAAGAAAATGCAGGCCTATGCCTGGCTACGGGGCTAGGGGAGAAAAAACAATGGTACCAAATGGACCCCGGAGGCCAAAAGCATTCCTGAGGTTACTCCACGGAAGCCACTGGCCCGACACCGGGAATGAACTTGGCCCCCAGCACACAGGCTCATTATCACCGTGAGCCCCTGCGGTGGGCAGAGCTGGGTTGGCAGTTTAACTCTGGTAGCAAACATCTCCCTTGGGTGCGCCCGTGAAGTGTGTTGACCTGAAGGGGATTGGAGAGGGCTTGGGCTGGAGAGGGTTAAACAAGCCACCCCCCCCCCCCCAGTTCCCTTCCTTCCCCTGGGTTTAGTTATTCCTTCCATTAGAGTGTAAATGTGAGAAACCAGAGCTGGTGCCAATTACAGCCGGCTCCCTTCTCCCAGCTTGTCCCCTGTGACCCTCCCCCCCTTCTTGGAGGCTTGTTAGCACAGCCAATGTGGGAGACTGTCCTGCGTGGGGCAGCTGCGCCCGGCCGTAAGGGGGTGGGGAGGCTGGCAGAGCGGGATGAGGTGCCCTGTGGAGAGTCAAAGATGCCCGGCATTGTGATTGGCTGGGAGATGCGGGTGGGATAACGCCCGGAGGCAAGGCAGGGATAGGCTGGCTAGCTGGTGAAATGGCAGGGTAGGAGATGCGGGGGGGCTGCCAGGGTAGGAGATGGGGTGGGCTGCCCAGGTAGGAGATGGGGGGGGGCTGCCAGGGTAGGAGATGGGGGGGGGCTGCCAGGGTAGGAGATGGGGGGGGCTGGCAGGGTAGGAGATGGGGGGGGGGCTGGCAGGGTAGGAGATGGGGGGGCTGGCAGGGTAGGAGATGGGGGGGCTGCCAGGGTAGGCGATGGGGGGGGCTGCCAGGGTAGGAGATGGGGGGGGGGCTGCCAGGGTAGGAGATGGGGGGGGCTGCCAGGGTAGGAGATGGGGGGGGCTGGCAGGTTTCACGGGGAGCAGGGTATTCCACCATCCCTGGAACCTGCCTGTTGCCCCCCCACAGGGCACCCAGTTATCTCTGAGCCTGCCTTCCCCCCCCCTCACGGGGCGGCCCACCACCCTTGGAGCCTACATGCCCCCTACTGCCCCCAACTCTCCAGGGGTGGCGGGGTGTCCCGTGGGGGGGGGCTCTCGGGCTCCAGGGGTGGCGGGGTGCCCCGTGAGGGGGGCTATCGGGCTCCAGGGGTGGCGGGGTGTCCCGTGGGGGGGGCTATCGGGCTCCAGGGGTGGCGGGGTGTCCCGTGGGGGGGGCTATCGGGCTCCAGGGGTGGCGGGGTGCCCCGTGGGGGGGGGTTGGAGGGCTCCAGAGGTGGCGGGGTGTCCCGTGGGGGGGGCTATCGGGGTCGAGAGGTGGCGGGGCGCCCCGTGGGGGGGGGGGTTGGAGGGCTCCAGGGGTGGCGGGGTGTCCCGTGGGGGGGGCTATCGGGCTCCAGGGGTGGTGGGGCGCCCCGGGGGGGGGGTGGAGGGCTCCCAGCCGGGGCTAGCAGGGTCGGGGCTCCCCGCGGGCTCGGGGCGGGCCGGGGGCGGGGCGGAGCCCGAGCCCCGCCCCCAGCCTGACAAGGGATGAGGTAATCGGGGAAGCGGCTGAAATTGAAGCCCGGCCGCGGCGGCTGCAGGAGGGAGCCGGGACCGCAGGGGCAGGTGCAGCGCCGGGCCCCGGGGAGGCGCCATGACCGAGCGGTGCAGCCTCTGGAGCGCCCTGTCGGCGGCCGCCTGCTGCTTCTACCGCGGGTCCTTCATGCAAGTGCAGGTGAGGGGCTGGGCACGGCCGGGGGGGTCCGGAGGATGGGGATGCCCCCCCCCCCCCGCTGCAGATCCCCCCATGCAGGGGGCAGAGGTCAGACCCTCCAGCCTGGGGCCTGCTCCTGGGGTCAGGTGCTGGGTGAAGGGGGGAGATTCCCCCCCCCCCCAGCTCTGACTCATTGAGCCGCAGGGGTAGCACAGGTGTGGGGGGAGCGCTGGGACTCAGGGGCTTGGGAGGCAAATCACCCCCTGCTTGGCTGGGTCTCTGGGGTGCCATGACAAAGAGCACCCCCTGACTCAGGGTTATGGGGGCAGAGGCAGCCCCTTGGGGAGGATGATGCAGGTGCAAGCAGGGAGATGGGGAGGGGGCCGTGAGCTGCTGTCCCCTGCAAGGTGAGGGACAGTAACTCAGTCACCCCCCCACCTCCGGGCTGAACCTTGCTAGGCTGCTGGGGGGACATAGCTCATGGGGCTCACTGGCCAACCCCCCCCCCCCCTCTTCCCCAGCGTGTGTGTCAGCAGCAGGGGGGTAGCTGGGTCTGTTCCCCGCATTCAGCACTTGTTGGCCACACTTGGCTCTGGAGAGCGACTGAGTCAGGCTAGCGCTAACCCTGTTGCAGCCCCTCACTCGGCAGAGCCCCCATGAGCAATCGCAAAGGGGGCTGCAAAGGCTCACGGGGCAGGAAGTCAGGCCGGGGACTGGGACCTCCATCCCGCCCGCCCGTCCCCCTCTCCTGCTGCAGTTACCGCCTGGTATGTGCAGCCCACACCCTGCCTGGGGAGTGGTGAGGATTCCCCCTGCTCTCAGACAGAGCCCAGCCGCTTTGCAGGCTCAGCAGCAGCTGCCTGCCCCAGGGATGCAGCAGGGAAAGTAGCCAGGTCCTAATGCATGTGCCACTCGCTGGCTACCTGCACTGGCAGCAGGGTCGGGGTCGGCGGACTCCAGAGCCTGGAGGGAGACTGTCAGGGACGAGGAGGGTTGGGGGGGGGGGATGCTCCCTTTTGACTGCCAGGGGCTTTTTAAAACCCAATTAAAAAATGAGGCCGTCTGGTTGGGGCTCAAAAGCCCTTTGCCAATAGCAGGGGTGCAGATCCTGGGCAGTACGGCTGTTTTTCCGACTGACGACCGCTGTAAGATTGGAATCCTCAGCCCTCCTCCCCCCCACTCCCATGTGCCTTGGCTAGTTAGACTGGATTGTGACCTCTCTGGAGCAGGGTCAGTCCCCCACTAGCTGCATGTACCGCACCTAGCACAGGGGGGCCTGACCTCCCCTGGGCTACAACTACTACGGAGGAATACTCCACCGTTGGTCCTGTTTCCAAGTAGCCTTTCCCCTGCTTCCCCTCCCCTTCCCCTCCGCCCCCCCCCCCCCCCCCCCCGCCCAGGCTTCCACCGGCCCGGATTAGCGGAATACAATCGACACGGAGCACGGGACCCCAGTGCCCAGGCTTTTGTAGTGAATATTTTTCACACAGCCCAAAAAAGCAACGTGGAGTCTGAGCCTCGTAAGAAAAGCCCCTTTGCCCCCTGCCTTTCTGAAGTACTTGCTGCCCAGCCCAGCGGTGACCTTTACGCCTGTCTGACCAGGAGACATGCTGGGCAGTGACTTGGGAAGAGCAAGGCTGCCATGTAGTTACAGCGGCGTTGTGAGTGTGCTGTGTGGAGGTTGGCTGGTGAGTAGATTCAATCCAAAGCCTAAGACACCCGAATCAGACAAGTACGATGCTTCTGCCATGTGCTCCCCATGCTCCACTGCCCCATTGGCCCGTGGGAGCACCCTCTCCCCTGCAGCTCACTATGTGCAAGGGTGCATTTAAATCCCTCCTTAAAAAACACTCCTTCCAGAAAGGACATTGAGGACCCCCCCCGCAACAGCTAGAGACTTACCCCCCAAAGCCTCTCTGGCGTGAGGTTCATTGCTTGGCCCATGCTCCTGCATTGGCTGGGCCTGACTTCAGCTGACACGCTTTGGGTCGAGGAGCCAGGGCCTGGCTCTCGCCACCTGGCGGCACCACTCACACTTGTGCAGAGCGGGTGTGACAGGCTGCCTATGCTGGGGCAGTAGCAAGCAGTGGAGAAGCAGGTCCCTTCAATAGCTCTTTCCCATCGCACCAGGCAAACGACAGGAATTGAACCGAGCATTGTAAGAATCCAGCTGCTTTTGACTGGAAATCCAGAGGAGAGTAACCTAGTACAGGATGGGTTAAAAAAAACCCAAGAGCTTTGTGGAAGGGCTGACTTACCGCCGGCACGCCCCCTCCTGGCTGGGCACAGCATAGCAGCATCTTCTCCAGTAGCAGCCCCTGCTAACCTGTGGTGGTCTCCATCTCAGGAATCAGCCCCCCAGCTGAGTCATATATATTCTCACCCCTTTGAGGGTAATAGGGGAAGAATCAAGTATCCAGTCTCTCTACCTGGTCTGATGCCTTTGAGGCTGAGCCCAGGAGGTTGTAAACCCTTTTCTTGGGCTTTGTACCACCTTACCAGGCACTGGCAGGGGATTGCAAGCCCACCCTCCACACTAGGCTGCAGTCCAGAGACCCTAGGACAGGCAGCAAAGGGTCATTCCCCCAGACTCCCTGATACTACCTCCCTGGATGTATCCCTACCATGCCTTTCCTATAGGTCTGGTCCCTCCCTGCTTTCAAAAGAGCAGTTGCAGAGTTCCTCCCTATACCCTCCCCCCCCCCACTTCCTCTGTTTATAGCCTCACCCAGACCCTCCCCAGCTGGGTTCTGTCATTAATTAAGCCTGCCCAATCCTCCAGGTGCAAGCAGGTGGGTTAATTGTGGACTCTCCTGTCCACTTTAGTCTTTTCATCAGCTATGTGGGGTAGGCACCGTATCCCAAGTCCACAGCTTACGTCCCAGGTAACTTGGAGCCCCTTAAATCATGAGGCTCTCCAGACCTGTGAGGTATAGTCCCCTGAGCTGTAGTGATCCTGATGGTACTGCCTGAGTGTAGGCAGAGACCAGTCTACGGCCCAAAAGCCTGGTCACTGCAAGCACTGATCTGAGTGTAAAACCTGGGCAGGATTTCCTGGGCACAGCTTCTCTTCGGTTTGTTCCAGAGCTTTGCTGAGGGATCTGGAGGGAACATCCACAGGACAGACAGCTGGGGCTCAGCAGTGCAGGGGTTAAAGACAGGTGCTTTAGGCACTTTGACCCAGCACTGCAAAAGTTAAACCAGCTCCGCTCTCTCTTGCTGGGACACTCCAGGGGCTGTGGCGTTAGGTCCCCGCAATGCAGGGTTAAAAGTGAGCCCCAGGCGCTCACCTGGCTCTGCCAGACCGTTCTCTCCATCTATCTGTCCAAGCCCCCAGCGTGAACACACCCCCCCAACTCCACATGAATGACTGGAGCCTTTCCAGCTGACAACAGCATCTCTGCCCCTCCACCAATAGCAATGCACCGCCACCCAGCACTGGAAGCAATGACATCATTTCTGACCAATGGCAGCTCAGCAAAGGGATGCAGCTGCAGCCTTGGGGTGAGATACCGAATATCTAGATAGATGGATGTGCATACGCACACCCAGGGCTGTGTCTACACTAGAGATTGAACCAGTAGCATAGCGCCCATCTAAGTACCAACACTGCAACGTGTCCACCATAGCCATGCCGTCTTGGCTTCAGCTTTGCCCCATATCCACACAACTATCTGCAGTTGCACTAACTGCTATTGCATAGTACAGCCCCCTAACAATTCAGAGCACACACACACACCCCATCCCACACCCATGTTTCATTGTTCCAATGGAACGCAGCTGCCATGAGAGGTCGTGGTCATGGAGAGAGCTGACTTCTTGTGTAGCCATGAGCAATTCCAAAAGAGGGCTTTGAATATCAGGTCAGAGACCTGCAAGTGGAGTCTGACCTCAGTGGGGAGCCGGTGCGGAGTGGTACTTGAGTGATGCGTTCAGTGACCGATGCTGCTAAACAGAGGGGCTGGCGCGTTCCGTACCAGCGGGCGCTCCTTCGTGGCTTCATTCCTAGATAGGACGGAGGAGTGAACTGTTGTTTGGTTTGGTATTAAAAACCAATGTGATTGATTGTGCTCATTACAAGGACTTTCTCCAGGTTCTACTTTATTATACACAAAGAAAAATTCAGGCCAGCTGCAATGGGAAAGCAGAGTAACATAGTTACACGAACAATGGTAACTGAATACTTTACAGGTGCAGCTTGCCCATCTAACTGGGGATTCTAGTCCTCTTAGGTGACTGTGGCAGAGGGGTGCCCTACCTGGAGTGAGGGCTATGAAGGAGCTGGAGAGTCGGAGGCACTGCAAAGAGCACTATTGATCTGTATCTGGCAGGTGCAGGGGCCAATTATTAGGTTTAATGTGATGCCCAGTCCTTGAAAAGCTCTCATTTAAAATTGCCTGGTCTCCGGTCTCTGGTCTCCTTCCCCTCTCATCCCACATCTGCCTGAACCTGTCCAGTCTCTTAAAAGGGGTCGTTATTTTTACCTCCTCCCATCACTGACTCTAAGACTCTTCTCCGTCTCTCTTTGTGTCCCAAGTATTGGTCTTCCTTGGTTTTCCTGGTCCGTGGGCTTCTTAGCCGCTCCACCATGGATCTCATCCTCTGGCCCCACGTCTGTAGCAGGTGCTACAATGGAAAAGAGGGTCTCGGCAAGGGACTGTCCGGCAATTCATGAGGAAATCAGGGTTACTCAAGTGGATCGTATGAAAGGAACCGCTCCCTGGCAGGAGAGGCTAAAAGAAGTTCCGTGGGGTTTGGTGGAAACGTGCATTACTCCTGCAAATGATTTGCATTTTCAGACACAACTGCTGAGGCTCTGGGGCAAGGGGAAATCAGGGCGAAGATCAATTCGCTCTGCTAGACGATAAAATGTATCTTGTGTCTGACAGCGGGAGGGCATGTGGCGTAAGCGAACTCTCAGGGCCTGTACTAGTTGAACCTAGAAAATATGCCCAGGATGTCTTTTGTGCATTAGGTAGAAAGAATGAAGCAGGACTGCAGGTGAGCAAGAGAAACCGGGCTCATTGCCACGTCTGGCCTAGGGCGGAAAGGGAAAATGGAGTGTAAATGGCTCCAGGACCCCCATGTCATTCCGTTCTATCAAATTCTCAGCCTCTCTCTGTCCCTTCTAGTCCAGCCAAGTGGCCTGGCTCAGCCAGTCACCAAACTGGGCATTCTCACCCCAGCTGGAAGCTGGTCTACTACTGCAGGGGATGCCAACCCTGGGGAACTAACCCGCTTCTCTGGCTGACTGCATTTGGCAGCCTCTGCTGTGCAGGGATGGGGGGGGGGGGATTGCAAAGCTGGGGTGGGGGAGCAAGGAGAGGAGGACTCCCCTGTCTCCTTCTGAGCAGTAATGGCAGCATTCCCCGGAACCTGGAAGACTCTCTCAGCCCCCCTATCTTGGGCAGAAGGTTCTCTTCCTCCTGCTGAGCCAGACTCCCTGGGCAGATCCCAGTAATGTCTGTGGCAGCTCCTAGTATTGTCTAGTTCTTCTGGCATGACTGTTTCACCTCCTCCTCCCTCCCCACTGGGCTGCGAGCTGTCTCTGTGCTCTGCAGTACCATACCGGGCTGCATGGAAGGGCAAGTGCCAAGCACTTGGTCCAGCTACTTCTAGTACAGGCCTGTTCTCTGCCCTGCACCAGATGTGCTGTTATTGTCCTGGTCCTTGTGCTGTGCCGTGGGTCTCTTGATCTCTTGGCACTGCTAACTGCTCTGGGTGATGCCCTTCTCAGCTACTCAACCAGTTATACACCAGAGTGCTCCTATGACAGCATTCAGCTGGCCTTGGATCTCCTCCTCTTGCCAGCGCCTGCTTGTTGGCTCCTGGCCAGCTGGCAGCACACTCATGGGAAGGCCTCCTCTGAGAAGTGCTAGTGACTGACGCGGAATCAAGCGGATGCTGAGATAATGGGACGTAACTCCATGGTATGGACAGGGCTGGTGGGGCACATGGCTTCTGGCACACATGACCCCTGTGCAGAAGGCAGACCAGACAGGCAATTTAAGCAGCGACAGGTGCATTGTGGGAGGAGGGCTGCATGCACCAATGGTGCTCTCACACCAGCACTCCCCGTCCGTGCTGGCACTGCACACTGGAGGACCATGCGGCCGTGTTCCAAGCATGTCTAATGCAGATGGTGCCCTGCTAGCACATCTGCATGGGGGTGTGCAGTGCATCACAGGCGTGTGCAGGGGACCAAGTGGTGGCTAATGCAGCACATGCTAGTGTAGGCATGGCCATGCAGGGACAGCTAGGGAATAAACAGTGCTCAGCACGGGGCTGGAAAGCCTGGCAGAGTTCCTGCAGTGGTGGGATCTCTCCATCCAATCAGCAGGGCAGCTCAGGGTGCTCTCTGCTCACAAACACCCCCCTGCCCACCATCCCTAATGCTCATTCAACACGTTGTTCCCTTTTTTCTGCTCGTTTAGCACCTGGCCATCAGCACTAATGCTGTCCTGGCACCTGGCCAAATCCAGTCTGCGGGACAGTGAGTGCTGCTAGGCTGGGCTTATTTGCATCTGTGGATGGTGAGGATTTGGGGAAAGCCCAGAGGTAGGATGCTGGCAGTCACTAAGGGGGGGGGGGGGGAGGGGGAGAGGACAAGTCCAAGACTAATCTATTTGTTGCGGGTGTAACATTAGAGGTTCTCTGGCTGAGAAATGCCAGTTTCTTATCAAACAGACTGAAATAGACCAAACTCACTCCTCTCCCTTATTCCTTGCTTCATTTCCGGATGGTTGCTATAGAACATTGATAGTGTGGTGGCATTTTGTTGGCATCTAAGTTGCCCCAGGCACTGCATCCCTGTGGTTTGCCCTCTGCCCTGTGTAAGAGCACGCTGGGGATCAGGCAGGTGGGGTGCATGAAGGGGTTGAGGGGAGATGGCTACAGCCTGCAGGGGGAAGTGAGAGGGGAGATAGCGTGCTCCCACCGTAGAGTCCGCTCACCCCATATACAACCCCGAAGTACTGTAGTGTGGGTCCCGCTGTATTTCCAGGAGGAGGGCCGGTGGGAAGCTTTCAGTGCGTGGCTCAGTTGTGATGGGATCTTGGAGGCTCTGCTCTACATGCCCACAGTCCATTGACTGTCTATGGAGGTGGGTGGCAAAGGTTGAAGAGCCTCCCAGAGTCTCTCTGGCAGGAATGAGGCGTGTGCCTGAGGGGGTTGGAGGGAGATCTCTGGAGCAGGCTAATGGGGAGAGGGAAGGGCCATTCTCCCTGCTGAATGATGCAATGACTAATTCTAGGCAGCAAACCGCTTTGAAAAAGCTCTTGCTGGCACTTTCTCCCCCTCAGCGGCTCTCCCTTTCGTTCCCCTGTGCATGCTGGGCTGGGGTCACCCCCCTTCACTCCCCGTGCATCACTCTGATCACCCCCGCCCCCCTTCTCAATACATCTCCCTGGTTTTTTCCACGGTACCCCTGGGGAAGGGGGGAAACTAAAGCCGGGAAGAAATAGCCAGGAGAGCTGTTTGGGCTGCTCTGAGAGTGGCTGCAGCAGCAGAGAAAAGAGGGGAGTGATGTGGCATAATCACCAATTCCACTCCTCCCCCCTCCCCGCCCAGGCACTAGTGACTTCACTAGGATTCCCCCACTGTGGGGAGTCCCACCCCAAACCCCCACTGCCTCACCCTCTCTGGGTGGCTCACGTACTGCCAGGTGGGCCCTGCAGACTGCCCATGAGTGTACATCCTTCCCCTCCCTGCTTCCCCTCCAGCTACTTTGGGAGGTGCTTTATTGGGAGCCTTTGCTGCAGGGGAGGGAGCCGCCATGAACAAGCTGCTGCCACCACTCACATGGAGAGATGCGGGCGGCTCTGTGTCAGAGGATGGGGTTGTCATGGCAACAGGATCTGCTCAGGCCTAGGCCCCCGGGGAGGGAGCTGGACTTTGGCTGCATCCCCTGGCTACCATTCATTGTTAATAAAGTTCAGTCGTGTTGAATGGGGTGTGCCTGTGTGGCTGAGGGCAGGAGAGCGCCTGCTAACGGGGAGCCCGCAGGATACCTGCTGCTCCCACTCAAGTCAGTGGGAGTTGTGAGTGCTCTGAACCGCACAGGATTGGGCCCCAGTGCCGTCAGAGGAATTCCCATCCAACGCTCCAGTCTGGTGGAAGAGACCTGAGCAGAGACAGACACATGGGGCGCCATGGCTTGAGGGATCCAGAAGAGAGCAGGGCTCCCCCCAAGCACTCTGCTGCAGGTTCGAGAGAAGAAAGGGTGTGGTGTGTGGGATCTGCTTGGAGCCTGTGCCAATGTGGTCAGTGCAAACGATTCCCCAGAGCTGGCAGGAGCAAGGTAGCCAACCCCATCTCTGCCCAGCATGCCACTAGGCAATACACTACAGCTTCACAGAGCACACGGCATAGGGCTGAAGTTGGAGCTGCTATGAACAGTCCAGATCCCGCGAAATCAATGGAGTGTCACTCGCTGGTGACCGATCTGGAGTTGGCCCCTTCTGGGCTTCAGCTGTATCTAGGATCCCCAAATACTTGAGAGCTGTTGTTTGAGTCTGGAGAGTTCCAATAACATGTCCGAGAAACAGGAAAGGGCGAAGAGAGACTTTAAAACAGGAGGAAGGCTGGATGGAGCGAGAGAAGGCAGCCGTTCTAGAAGGCGCTTGCCCACAAGCAGCTAGTGTGTGGCGAGGTGGGCGTAGGGACAGCAAGAAGGCACGATCCTGTTGAGCGCGGAGTGGAAAGGTCTGTGGATTAGCTAGGGCAAGCCCAGGGAGGAGTTGAGTTTTCCGGTTCCAGGACAAATGAACATGGTGCCAGCAGAGCACAGGGTAGGAGGGTGTAATCCTGTATCTGTGTACTTGAGGTAGCTGGGGAAGCCAAAGAGAATGGGGTTATAAGAGGAGGAGACGAAAGCTTGGCTCAGGACTTCAGCAGAGGCGGCATACTGTACTCGCAGGGAATGCCTGGGAGGTGATGACAGGCAGATTTGCAGATAGAAAGCTTGTGGTTTAAGATGTGGAAGGCACAGGGGAGGGCTGATTGCCCAAGAGAGAACAATCTGCCCGAGACAATTAGCTGAAGGAAGCTGGGAGGAAACCACAAGTTTACTTGGTCAAGATGGATGGGGAGGAATCATTAAAGGTGTCAATAGATGGAGCGCCAAGTATCATCAGGGTAGAGCTGGTTCAGGTTAAAAACAGAAAAAGGCTTGAGGTGGTAGAGAGCAGGAGGAGGAAACGAACCTTCTGGGACTCCGCAGAGAAGGCATCTCCACCAGCGGAAGAGTTTGATAGGTAGGAGCAGATCCATGACCAGAAAACACTCGATAGGCTACACAGCTATGGACCCAGGAGGAGGGGTCCTCCTGGTGTCAAAGGCTTCCCAGTGGTCCGGCGGGAGAAGACTCCATCCACAGAAGAGGGGCCTCACTCTCTGTAATGTGGCTCCCAGGCTCTGGCCGGAGTGAGAACAGCCCACCAGAGAGGTGGTTGGAGAGCTGAGACGCGGCCACGTTCTCTAGCACTCTGCTAAGAAAGGAGAGGGTGGATGGGGACAGATGTAAAAACTGGGGTGGGACGGAGAGAGGAGCTAACCTAAAGAGCAGGTCTGGAGAGCACATAGACCTGTGGCAACAGGAGAGGAAGGGGAGCAGACAGGCAGGTGTTGGGCATGGGGACAACATTCTAACGACCCAGGGCCAGCTGTCATGCAAGTGCAGGTCTGAAGCACGTGCCTGGGATGTGTGTGTGTGTGTGTGACCCCTTCATAATAATATCCTGCCAGCTGGACCATGGCTAGTGGTTCACTTCCAACTTCAGCCACCAAAGGCCTCCGTGAACTCTGCCGGTGCTGGGGAAGGGCAGCTCTTAGACCAGGTGTCCAGATCAGAGACATGGGGGGACAGAACCACAATTCTTTCAAATCCCCATTGGTTTCAACGGGAGTAGGAACACGAGCCTAGTCGTCAATGGTGGTGGCGATCACAGTTATCGCTGTGTTAGCATTTAGCATCACATAATCAAAAGGGGTGACAAGGGGCTTCAAACCTCTCACCGATGGAGTGAGCCAAACTTTGCTGTCGGTTACATCCTGGATTCCAGTGGAGGTGCATCACTGTATGTGGGAATATGGGCCAAGAGGTATAATAGAGAGGAGGAAAAGGTGGAAATGAAGTAAAGGTAACTTTGTAATAGTGAGATGCTTCAGACACGTGTATGAAGTGGTAGGAGCCCCCTCTGAGTAATTTCTAACTGGACCAAATGGGTATCGTGTCTGCATTACAGATGAGGAAACTGAGGTGGCATGATTTGCCTGATGTAGTCAATGAAAATGGCACCCAGGAGTCTTAATGCCCAGGCCCCGCTGCACTAGGCAGCACTGCCTTCCAAAGACGGGTGTCGAGTGTGTGTTAACTGCCAAAGCCTTTGGAACCCGTGTATCAGGGGTGGCCCAGACGTGGGACTAACACCAAGCTGCAGGACTGTGGGACAGGCCTGTATTAAGTAGTGCTCCTGGGTTCTTTCTGTACAAGAGAAGCCTGCAGGTGTGTGTGTGGTGTGAAATCATGTGTTGGGAGGGCCCCGTGACACTGCACCTACCCAGGTGTAAATCAGAGCAACTCCTTTGAGCTGGAGAGCCCAGGCGGTCCCTCGGCTCCGAGGTCCAGGCTTGTGTGATGAGTGCACATGATTCTGGAGCTCCGCTGGGCACTTGTGACATCCTCTGCAGCCCTCTGGGAATCCTGTCATCTCTCCCTGACGCAGAGTGTCAGCAGGATGGTCCTGGGCCCGAGTCCCCGTTCAGCTGATCCGAGACATTACCTCATTCCCTTGGGTCTCTCTAGGGGGCGGGGGAGGGGAGGGCTGGATGGTTTAGGCTCAGGTGCAGGAGTGTTAGTAAAAGCTCATTTTTATGCAAGAGATTCCCTTTAAATCTGTCATTATTATTCATGATAAGAGCAGGCTAACAGAGTGGTGTTAACCCTTTGGTGGATGGGTCTCTTGTGTTACTCCTACATGATCCATCCTTAACCCCAGGGTGAGCTTTCCCCAGCAGTGCACTGAGAACAAATCCGACCAAGTGGCCTCTTTAAAAAAAAAAAAAAAAAAAAAAAAATTAGTTGCCCTGGCCCAGAGGCATCCCCTCCCCCCCCCTTCAAATCCTGACCACAATGCTACTCACTTCTCTGGCCTCCTGCTGGGAGGTGTCATCCAAATATGCTGATTGTTCCAACCGCACAGTTGTGTGCATGTGGGAGGGGGAACATGGGGGGACACACACACAGCTGAAATGCTGGCTAGCTTTGCAAGGAAAAAGCATCTGTTTACATCTAGAGAAAGGCTCCAATGCTATCCTACGCACAAGCCTGCAGAAACAACATTAGTCTACACATAGCATGGGGAGTAGGGGGATGGCTGCGGGGACAGGGTGGACTCGGCCCAGTAACGGGCAGTGCTTTTATACTGGAAAGCTGGTTGTGACCTAGCATCTTGGTGGCAGTCAAACTACTTTCCAATATAAATTACAAGATAAGCTGCTCCAAGCAGGGAAGGAGGATGGTCCCCTAAAGACCTGCCTTGAAAAGTCCCGGTTCTGACACAGACACCTGAAGTGACTTAGCCCAGGCCACCCAGCTGTGAGGTCCTGCATTTTTGGTACTTACCCTGTTTTCTCTGAAATATTCTTAGGTTTCGGTGCTGGGGGAGGCAGAAAAATCAGCATTGGGGATTTACCAATTCTCACCTGAATTCTGGGCAAGCCAGGCCCCAGCTTCCCCCCTTGCAGAGTCCCACAGCTGCTGTGAAGGGGGGGGGGGGGAAGTTAGATGGGCAATGACCCAGCGCCAACCCACCCAGATCTCCTGACTGCTGCAGCAACAGACCCACAGGGAGCCTTCTCCTGCTACCTCATGAGCACCAGGCATGCCCCCCGCCCAATTTCCCCACCATGACTACTGGGCTTCCCCCCCCCTTTACTGAAAAAAAAATCATTTTCACCCGATGTTTAAGTTTTGGAATAAACTCTGGGAAAGCCCCAGGAAATATTTCACAAAATCAAAACAAAAAGCCAAGGGTCTTACACAGCTGCTCTGTGCCCTGGTTTTCCATCTATACATGGGGGATAATACCTCGTTGACAAGGCAACCCTTCCCCCAGGCACCCTCCAAAGTCATGCGCCTGCCTCAGTTTCCCCATGGTCCAACCATCAAAAGGAACACAGTCTCCCACTGTCCAATACAAAGTCCCATCTTTGGGCATAACTGGAGTAGACGTACAATAGTCCACAGAACCGCCCTAGTAAAACTGTGCTCCCACTTCTCACAGTAAAAAACATACAAAAGGTGTAATGGAGATTTTTCTATTCTCCCACTTCCAGGTCACCCCCAGTCCTTTTCTGCCCTTGTTCCAGAGGCCCCCTTCTCTAGACCAGGCTCATGAAAATCACCAGTCTCCTGACTCTTCCACCAAACACCAGCCAGCGATTCAGCCCTTTCAGCCTCCCCTCATTGGCTCTCCAGCTCAGAAAGGTCACAAGCTAGCCCCTTTCCTAACTCTCCATAGCTCTCACCTGCCCTTTTCCTTGCTCTTTCTCTCTGTGCTCACAGTTAGCTGGGGGACTCTCCAGGTCTCTCTCCTCTCCTCTAGGTCCTGGCCAGGCAGCCTCTTAAACCCAGTTAGGGGTTGGCTTATCAGTCACAGGTAAACTGGCCTCTTCCTTCTTAAAGGGACGGTGTCACCCTGCAACAGCCTCTTTGGAGGCCATCTGTTAATGTGTAAAGAGCTCAGATAATATGGTGAAGAGGCCCACATAGATAACAGTGAATATTTCTGCAGCAGCAATACAGATCGACAGACAGACCACTATGAAAAAGGGGACGTGAATTCTGCTACATAAATATCTCCGGGCACAATAGCCCTGTCTGGCCCCATTAACTGTAAGCATGACAGACATATTGCAAGGAGACGTCACCCTGTTAGAAAGAGGGAAGCTTTGTACCCTTTTGGTTGTTATCCCACTGATGGGGAAAAATCAAAGCCATCCCTCTTGCCTCTCGACAGGTGTCGTATGTAGCTGTCTCCAGACCGTTCATGGCAACATACGAGTGCTAGGGGTGCGTGGATCGTAAATGTGCGTGTCTCCCAGGTGCACAGCCCAGAAAAATTAGTGCTGAACAAGCCAGACGAGTAAGGGTTTGATCCAGTCCTAAACCTTCTGGCGGATCAAATTCCCAGCCCCGCTTAGAAACAGAGACCCATTCACCCGATCGGCCACGACTGAACTGGCAAATATTGTAGCAGTGTGAGTGCGGTAGCCCAGTTCAGGCGGAGGCTTTACAATTGCAGTGGGAGGGGGGGCCTGCAGTGCTAGCTGAGATGATGCACTGGAAACAGAGGAAGCGCACTGGACACAGCCTGATCCGACCCGCCGTGAGGACTGTGCTGTAGTCACCTGCAGCTTGCTGCAGACAGGATTGCTGGCTCTGACCTTTCTTCCTCCAGCAGCTCTGCCTTCTGTTGCACTGGCGTCATTGGCTCCTGGCCTGCTGGGACGCTGACAGACAGAAATAACCCAGTGATGTCATATAGTTTGGTGGCAGAGTGGGGAGGGCAGAGAGGAGGCTGTGTCCAGTGGGACCTCTGGCCCACTGCAGGGGAGTTGCAGGTGCTTTGATTCAGAGAAGCATATGCTGCCTGCGTGGAGGAACGGGGGCATGGATCCATCTCTCCTCCCCCGAGCGCCCGTGTGGACAAACACGGGCGCAGTCAAGCTGGGAAGAAAAGCAGTGAAGCAGCGCAGCCAGCCGCAGGCCATGTGCAGCGTGAAGGGCTCCTCACAAGAGCCTTCTTGTGAGACCAGCTGTCAGCTCAGTTCCACGACAGGCAGCACATCCATGCACTGCCCTGCGCCCCCGGGGGATGGGATCATTTTGCAGCTCATGTTAGCTGACCATTCTCTTTAGGCGTCATTCCCCTTCCCCCACCACAAGCCCCAATCCTGTCAGTGACGGGCCATCCAAACCAGCCTTACCCCACTGCCATCCGGCACTCGGTGTTGGTGGATCTCTGTATTTGAGGGGATCCTTCTACAGCCGATGGGTCTTGTATCTCCTTGGGGTGTCGTGTGTGTCTACGCTGGGCCCTCTCCTGAGGTGCTGGTTCTGTTCGCGGGTGGTTCCAGGGAACGGAGGGTGGCTGATGTGCACTTGTGCTCTCTCTCCAGTTCTCCAAGGAGAAGTACATCCTTGACTCTTCGCCGGAGAAGCTTCACAAGGAGCTGGAGGAGGAGCTGAAACTGAGCAGCACAGACCTGCGCAGCCATGTGTGGTACCACGGGCGCATCCCCCGAGAGGTGAGGGGGAGCTGGGCTGCTGCTGGAAGCCCCTAACCTTAGCTGCCTGACCTGGAGAATCCAGGCTGGCCTCAAGCACCAGTGCAGCAAGAGACACCCTAAGGGGGGCTTTGAACTCAACACCTTGCCCAGTCTGCCACTCTGGCAGCAGGACTGGAAGGAGAGGGCAGGTCGCTCTCACCCCCGGCACTGGGATGCCTCATGGCTGGATTTCCTCTTCAGGCAGCCTTGGGATATGATCTTGGTTGGGGCTCAGAAGAGAGACAGAGACCTACTGAGTGACAGGAAGAGGGGAGAGAGAGGAAGCAGGCTGGTCTCACAAGTCTGCATTGCCTCCCTGGATCTGTGCTGCAGAGCGCACTGCCTGGCCATGTGGTCATGGGACCGTTCGGAGCAGCACTCGCGGGGCACAAGCAGTTCCCTTGATCCCTGATGATGCAAATACCCCCACCCTCTGTAAGGGTCCCCTCAGCTCCTCTCTCTCCATTCACTCGAGAGGCCGTGGAACCAGCCTCTCTCCCCTTCCCCGTTCCCCCATCGTATTTAGATCTAGCTTGGGGCTGGTGGGGAGAAGAATGCTTGGAGAGGAACTCAAGTTAGAAGATCTGCACAGGTGCCCTACAAGAGAATCCTGCTCTGTTCTGGGATGGGCACAAAGGGGGGTGGGTGTTGCAACACTCAGCATTGGCCTTTTAGGCACCTAGACAAAAAATTGCAGAAAGAACATTGTGATCTACAAGTTTGCCACCAAGGCTCCCTGTGCAGTAACCAGAGGAGAGACACCTTACAACGCTACCCATCAAAGCCAGCATGCGATGCAGGGAGCTGTCAAAGCTCACCCATAGGAGGCATTGAGAGAGTTTAGGCTCCTACAAGGTTCAGTGAGAGTTTTGGGGATCTCAGGGAGCCTAAAACTGGGGCGTAGTTTCATTTTAGGACCCTCCATGAATCTGGCCCCAGTTCTGTGTCCTGGAGGGTCTCTTCCCACCCCACAGTTTCAGGGGATGGGACTGAGATTCCAGCTCACGCAACAAGGAACATTTTGAGAAGGAAACTAGCAGAGCTCCCCCGAGCTCCTTGCAGCCACGTGAGAGGCCTGGATTAGCGGCCTGATTCACCACTGCCGTGCGCCTGGTGGAATCACCTACCCCAGTGCAACGTGGTGCAAAATGAGACCCAGTCAGAGCTGCAGGACTTCACACCAACTTTGCACTGGTGTAAACGACTGCACAAGGTGCAGGGCAGGGGAGAATTGGGTCCCAGGGCTGGGCCAAGGCTAAGTGCCTCTTTCTCACCATGCGCCTAAGTCTTCTCCGTCCCCTCCAGGCTGAATTTATTTCACGATCCAAACACCACCCGCCACTCCTCACACAAGTCCCTGGATCCCTTTCCCCAGCGGACACCCATCCCTCACTCAGGTTCTAGAAAGTTGCTTGTGGTGGCGCCCACCCAATAGCTCACTTGGCACAAGGCCCTGCTGACCCCAGGTCCCGCCCTCCCAGAATAGGGGAGGGCTCATCATCTCCACCTTGCCCCCGCAGGTGTCGGAGAGCCTGGTCCAGAGGAACGGGGACTTCCTGATCCGTGACTCGCTCACCAGCCTGGGGGACTACGTGCTGACATGCCGCTGGAGGAACGAGCCACTGCACTTCAAGATCAACAAGGTGATGGTGAAGTCCAGCGATGGCCGCACCCACGTCCAGTACCTGTTCGAGCAGGAGAGCTTCGACAACGTGCCCGCCCTGGTGCGCTTCTACGTGGGGAACCGCAAAGCCGTCTCCGAGCAGAGCGGCGCCATCGTCTACTGCCCCATCAACCGCACCTTCCCGCTGCGCTACCTGGAGGCCAGCTACGGACTAGCCAATGGGAAGCACAGCGGGCCCCACAGTCCTGCCAGCCAGAAGGGGGGGCACATCAAGAGGCGGAGCATCACCATGACGGACGGACTGACGGCCGACAAAATCACCAGGGGCGAGGGGTGCCCGACCAGGTAATGAGATAAGGGAAAGGCAGAACAGTAAGGCTCTCAGAGGGCCTTGGCATCTCACCCCATCGCTGGGATTACCTCTGTTTGGGGAGACTGGCACCAAGAGGGGAAATGACTAGCCACAGATCACACAGCAAATCAATGGCAGAGTCCAGACTAGAACCCAGGAATCCTGACTCCTAGTCCCCAGCCCCCAACTCGCTGGACAACACACCAGAATAATCAGCAACTAGCTGCCTTCCTCACTAAGGGCCACAGAGTGCCTTGAGAGACCACTCCTCATGTCCCCAGTGAGTCAGATCAGTTCAAGCTGCAGCAAGCATGCGCAGGACACCCGATAGCATGACAGGGCAAGCTGGTCCTCCAATTTCATTTTATGGGATCTTTAAAAAAAAATCCCCAGCCCTGCCAAAGCTGGGAAATGGAAAGACTTGTCAAACTCTCACTTACTCTTCACTGCTCATTTCTGCCCTCACTTCCGCTTCAGCAGGCAGTCAACTTCCTGGCTGTTTCTCCTGCACTATCCCCACACTGGCTGGGTTGGGTTACTGGCCCCAGGGGTGGGATGGGGACAGGCTGGGGAGAGGAGAATGTTAAATCCAAACCCACTGACAGTTAACACACAAATTGCACCAACATTTCTCTTCTTACTTTGGTCCTACAAAAGCTAAGAGCGGGGCCTGACTTAGCTGATGGAGACCCTGCAAAGGCTGAAATGTCCTGAGCATTTCCTAGCGACTAAAGACCTGGTTTCCAGGGGCGCTGAGCATTGACTTCAGCTGGAGTCGCATGTGCTCAGCCCATCACCACAGACTGGGCTTTCCACCCACATACTGCTGAAAGTCTGGCTGTTTTTGCTGGTGTGTAAATGGGAGCTGAGCGCTCCTGACAATCAAGTCGTATGTGTCCTCTTGGGGTGTGGGCATACTACCTGAGCCACCCCCAAAGCCTGGGGACCAAATTCATTGCTGGTGCAAACAGACACAAGTTTACACTGTGAATTTGTCCCTTGACATCTATAGGAGCCATGTGTTTTAGAGGGATCAGTGACTTGACCTGTTTTTACCCCACCCCCAGCGTATCCTTACCGCATCACCGAGACGTCATCCGGAACTGCGCAGTCAGCGTGGACCAAATCCAAGATCTCCATTCCCCAATGTCTCCCATCTCCGAGAGTCCTCTGTCTCCGGCCTACAGCACCGGTAGGAATCCCTCTGCCTCAAAAGTGCATTATCCATAGTATGAAGATCTCTTTCCTACAACTCTACCTGCCTGCTGCATCACTTATTGCTAAGGAAACACCACCTGTCTAAAATAACCCCTCTTCAGATTAAGGGAAAACATCCAGAGAGAATGAAAGTCCAGTCAGAGAGAGCGTAGTGTGAGACTCTCCTATGTAACAGGCCACAGCTACTCTAAGAACAAAATGGCTGCTGTCTTTGCACCGAGGCAGATCTTAGAAACTTCAAGGAATAGTACACAGAAAACAAGGGCCTCCATATTTCCTAACTACCTAAACCACACAGATGCCTTTAAAAAAACCAACAAAAACCCACACCACCATTTGTAAAGAATCAGCTAGTCCAGAATGAGACTGGGGAACTCAGCCTAGGGTTGTACAACTGTTAGAAACTACTCTAATTTCTGCCAGTCCTTGGCAACCTCAACTATAACATGGGCTCAAAGTCCTACCCTCTGACTGGCTAGAAGTTCTTACGATCATGACAAAGATATTTGTAACTTCATAGGTCCCGGTCCAGATTGTCTATTCTATCTGAGAGCTGGGTCTCTTGCATCTCTCGGTTTGGCCTGCAGCATGCGTGTTTCTGGGTGTACCTGGGATACGTCTCTTCTCTGATCCACAGTAACTGAGTCTCTTCTTCCCTCTGCAGTGACGCGGCTAAAGCCCCAAGGGGGTCAAGCTGGTGGCATAACCCCAGCCTCTCCCGTCATAAGACGATCCAGTGAGCCACAGCTGTGCCCAGGAAACAAACCCCTGACAGACCTGACTGATAGCAGCCACTCCACTCCCTGCCATGGGTACTCCAGGGCCTCTCCTTCCCCCTCCGTTAACAGCTATAGCGACCCGGACACAGGGCATTACTGCCAGCTCCACCCCACCTCTCCTGTCGGCCAGGAGAGGCCGACTCCTAACACCAAGCAGCTCCCCACTAAGAGCTATGTGGAGAGGTTGAAGGTGGAGGGAGGTCAGAGGGTGACTGCAGAGAACGGCTCCAGCGAGGCAGGGCAGAGGATGAAAGGGAAGCAGGACATTGTGGGCTTTGTCTCACCCACTGTGGAGATGGGCTCGTCGTTCAACCCTGTGGCATTCCAGTCCCTGCTGATCCCCCTGGAAAACAAGCCTCTGGAAATGGCTGTGCTTAAGAAGGTGAAGGAGCTGCTGGCAGAGGTGGATGCCAAGGCCCTTGCCAGACACATCACCAAAGTGGACTGCCAGGTATGACTGGAGATTTGGAGGGTGGGGAAGGTGGTGTCATTCCCAGACCTGCTGCCCTGAACTAACCCCTCCCTCCCGGGCTTGTTGGAAGAGCTGACATTTAACTAGAGAATTTAGCGTCTCAAAGGGACCTACCTGGTGCCAGCCGAGCAGATGAGCGGGGTCTGATGGACTGAGCATGGAGCTGGGAGAGACCGGCTTTGATCCCAGATCCACCAGTGACTCTGTGTAACCCTAGGCAAGTCACTTCAGTGCTCCGTGCCTCAGTTTCCCAATACGTAAAATGCATGTGTGTGGCTGACCTCGCAGGGCATTGTGGGGGCAAATGAGTATTACAAGTGCACTAGGGGCATGTGGGGAGTTGTCTCTCTCCTGGTCCCACTCAGCCCTTGGCCTCTCTGAGGCAGCTGGCAAGGGGACAATCAATGGCAATTACATGAGAACTTATTGCGAGGTGAGGACTTGTGCACCCAGAATTGGACTGAGACGATCCACCTCATTTCACACAGGCCCCCTACTGGGGATCAGCTGGGTCCACCCTGCTCACCCCCACCCCCCACCCCCTGGGCTGGCTGGCAGCCCGCCTCCTAGGGCTGGGTTGTAATCAAAGAGCACTGTCCATTCTCAAACCCATTCCATGCCTCCCAGGACCCTGGGCATGCGGTGGGGCAGGATTATCTGGGGACCAGGCAGGGGAAGTGTCTTGCCCCAAGACAGACAGGCAGTCATTGGCAGAGCCAAGACTAGAAGCCAGATCTCCTGACTCTCAGACCTGTACCTCCAGAGGCTCCATCTTCGTTATCCCCTGCCAAGGACACCGCTGTGTCCTCAAACACCTCCCTACCCTGTCCAGGCTGTTTCCCTTCCAGAGTTTGTTTCCATCTAGGGTCTGGACACTGGTTCTCAACACCCAGGGATCTCGGACTTTAGGGCCAAACTCATCCCTTGGGGTCAAAGGGTGCATCTCCATTTGCTCTCAGTGTTTAGTGTGTACACACACACACACACACACACACACACACACACACACACACACACACACACACCTGGAGAGCCCTGTGTGTGTAAACCCCCAACTGGCAGCAGCTCAGGGAGTCCCAAGCATCAGTGGTTTCTTAGCTGAGCCATGCTGAGACTTGGGGAGGCGGGGGAAGACCTAAGCTTGTGGAGCCTGTCCAGAGCAAAAACTTTCTCTGCACCTAGCCAAGCCCCCTCCCCTCAATTACAGGAGCTTCAGCTGCTTTCCCTCTTTGTTGCAGGTTGCTAGGATACTGGGTGTTACCAAGGAGATGCAGAGGCACATGGGAGTGAGCTCCGGCATGGAGCTGCTCACCCTGCCCCACGGCCATCAACTTCGGCTTGACCTCCTGGAACGGTAGGCTGGGGAGCGAGAGGGAAGGGGGCCCGTGGGACTTGGGAAAGAAAATTCTGCCCTGGCTCCTGTCCCAGGCAGCCCCGCCTGACTCCAGCAGAGCCATGGGGCTCAGCCCCACTCGGTTAGGTGTCTCACTCGGGACCTCCGGGACTAGCTATTGGCACCCGATTTGAAAAGTTTGGCCTGTGGTTCCGAATCCAGCTTCCCTCGCCGTACGATGCTCTGCCCAGAATCTGCTTTCAGTGGGTTATGGAAATGACAGCAACAAGCCCCAGAGCAATAGCCCTGAAGCCTGAAATCCTCAGTTTAGACACACGCCCCAGGCAGCAGCAGTGCAAGCCCCACACCTAGTGCTGGGACTCAAACCTGACCTTGATGGACCATCTCTAGGGGGAGTCCAGGCTCCATGGCACCATTCAGTCCTCAGCCTCTCTGCTGAGCCTACTGATGAGGCCTCCAGTTGTGTTCCCCTGGACGGAGGCAGCCGGTGCATTGCATATGGGGAACCAGAGATGGGGACACGCCCCACTTGGGTCAGATTTGAACCAATGGCCAAGAGGCTCCATATCCCCTCGCCACCTCCTAACTCCTGTGCCTCTGCTTCCTGCATGTTCCTTGCTGAGTCCTCAGCTGACATCTCATCCTCTCGGTCTCCTCCCGCGTCAGGTTCCACACTATGTCCATCATGATTGCGGTGGATATCCTGGGCTGCACAGGCAGCACGGAAGAGAGGGCAGCCCTGCTGCACAAGACCATCCAGCTGGCTGCCGAGCTGAAAAGCACCCTGGGGAACATGTTCAGCTTTGCTGCTGTGATGAACGCGCTGGAAATGACCCAGGTACCAAAGCCCCTCTCTGGCGAGCGCTCGGCTCAGCTGGGCCCCTTCCCAAATCACACAGGCCTCACTGCAGCCCTCAGGCTCCTGGAGCCCCAAATGCCAGCACCCTGGGGGGGGGGAAAGAGTGGAGAGAGAGTATTGTGGGGGACACGGGGTCCAGTTCAACTTGGGTGTAACTCAGAACAGTGCTCAAAGCAGAGGAGAAAAGAGCTATAGGGAAACGGGGAGGATGGGAACAGCCCCACCTCCCCAAAAATGGCCCGGTCCCACATGGCCGTGATTTGATATTCGTTGCCAAGCTGTATTATTCGGAGGAAATGAAATCGCCATCCAATAGGATACAATCACTGCTTTAAGGCCCCAGCATCTCACAGTCCGAGCGGTTCCCTTCAGAAGACGAAAGATTAGAATTCAACTTTTAATCAAGCCCAGCTGGGAAACTCACTTTCCCCCTAGTACAAAGGAGCCGGAGCTGCTCCCTGCCCTCCCCATCTCTCTCACCGTCCGTCACCACGGAGGAAGGGAAAATACCAGCAAAGCAAAAATTCTTTTGATGAGCGCTCGAGTTTCTCACCACTGCTGCACGGTCAAACTTGGAGATGCCCAGAGAGCTGGCAAGGGAGCCCACAGAGGGGGCCGGCAGGGGAGGCTGCAAGTTAGGGCGAGGTTTATAGGCAAAGCTGTGGGGGATCCTAGACTGGCACGGCAGGTTAGGAGCGAGGTGTGTCCCGGTAGAGCTGAGAGCATGGTGCTGCCAGTCCGGTGGTCAGACCCCTCCTTTGCTGCTGCTTCCAGATCTCGCGGCTAGAGCACACCTGGATGGCGCTGCGCCAGCGCCACACGGAAGGGGCCATCCTCTATGAGAAGAAGCTGAAGCCCTTCCTGAAGAGCCTGAATGAAGGAAAAGGTAACAGGGAGGAAGAGTCGTTGGCCTGGCATTTCTCTTTCCCTTTTGCTCTGAAGCTCTCTCACAAAGGTCCGTATAATTCCCCCCCTGCATCCGTGGAGCTGTGGATGGGCGAGCCCCTGTCCCTTTTCCCCATATCATCCCACTGAATGAGTGAGTGGAAAGGGACGTGTCCAGTTACATCCCGCTGGCGTCCTGCCAGACTCTTCATCATCCTGATGGGTATTTCCATAATGAGAGCCCCCAACACCATGGCCTCTCTGCCAGTCACCTAAAACATCCCTCCTACCCCCACTCAACCCTCCCTTTGCCCCTTCTTCCCCATTCCAGTCCCTGGTGGTTCTACTTCTCCCCTCCCCTTGGAGCCTAACTCCACCCTCTGCCAGCAGCAGCTCCTCCCAAGGCCTCTGAAGTCAAGGGCCACCGAATCCCACTGGGGCTGCTGGGGGGGGGGGGGGGGAATTGCTGCCTATGATCTGTCCATCCTTCCTCCATGAGTGTCCCCTGGCCTAGCAAGGCCAAGGGCACTACAGTCAGAGTTTGCACACTGCTGCTGGGATGCAGAAGGCCCAAAACCCAGCAGAAGCTGCAACCCCAAAGTAACGGAGTCCAGCTGTTCACTTGTCCACAGGCCATGTGCTCTGGAACGCCTGCCGCTCACTTCCAACCAGTCCTGCCTCTTTGCTTTCCAAATAGTCCCATTCAAAATCAACAAAAGCAGTGGCTGGGTATAAACATTGCTTCCTAGAGCCAACCCGCCTGGCCCAGTCCCAGGTGACTCTGGGTAAGCAGTTCCACCATAAGGAGACCGGGTGACATTAAGAGGGAAATAGTTGGGAAGACAAGAGCCAGCTTTTCCAAAGGGCTCAGAGCAGCACTGGGTACTGAGCTCCCTTGGAAAATCTGATCCCAAGTGCTGCGTGCTTGGAAATCTGACGCTACTCTCCTGAGAATCTGCTCCAGGTGGGATCAGAGCATTCATCTCTAGGCCCCTAGTTCACATCCAGGTCAGGGCTTGTAGTGGACTGATCATCTGATGGCTGTTTAGTGACCTAGGTGAATGTCCCAGTCCTGTCTGTAGAGGAGAGGTGTCCACAACACACAAACTTCCATAAGTGGTACTACCTGACCCCCCTTGGTGGTAGTGAGAGGCCAAGGACTGGACTGCCCTCTTGCTCCTGGGAGGGTCTCCCTCCTCTCTGGGGTAAAGACTGGAGCATGTTGGGAAGTGCCTCTTTGGGGAAGCTTGCTAGACTGTACCTCTTCTGTAGCTATTAGGAGGGCACCGGTCCATAGGGCTCTCAGTCTTGCACCTCTCTCACCGTGACAAACTTGAGGGTGAGCATATGAAATGGCCCCTTTGGCTCTTGGAACATCAGGCAGTAGCCAGGGGATTCAGGGTGTGTTCTTGTCCTCTCGCAGAAGGCCCTCCGCTGAGCAACACCACCTTCCCTCATATCGTTCCCCTCATTACACTCCTGGAGCGGGATGCCGCGCTCCTGGACAGCCCTGAGCCCTGGGAAAACACGGACAATGGCGTGGAGGTTGTCATGGCCCACCTAGAAGCAGCGCGGATGGTGGCGCATCACGGGGGACTGTACCATACCAACGCAGAGGTGAAGCTTCAGGGTAAGGAAGCATTGAGTCTGATCTGTGATCTTCAACTCACTGTGGGCCAAAGAGCCCCTCCAGGCTGCACCAGATACCTCACTGGCAAGGGGAAGGACCACACAACATTAGATCTTCCTCCCCCAGCTTCCTCTTCCCATCCCCGTGGAGCTGGTTCCACACCACAGAGGGTGCCCCACTGTCAGAACCGGGGCCGTTCTCCTGTGTGGAAGTGGGGATGGAATTAGGGGATGTCATGACACTGGCAGTAAATAAGTGGTCTGCATTTCCCCTGTGGAAAAGGGAACTCACCACTGGAGCACCCCCTTGTGGCTGGCTATGGCGTAGAAGGTGCTCAGCACTCCCTGCAGTGGTCCACCTCTTCTCCCAAGTCAGAGCTCCATCCGGGTCAATTTCACCCCATCCAGCATAACACAGAGTTCAACAACAGTCCAGCATCCTGACAAAAGCTCTTCAGTCCAAGGTCCTCACACCCTTCTTGTAGGGCTCTCCATTGTCCTTATCCCCGTCTAATGGGCCTCACACCATCGTCCCCAGTGGCAGGCAGGGAATCCAGGCCCTCCCTCTAGTCTGGTTCCAGTCCAAAAGACTCTATAACCAGCAGCCAAGGTCTGCTCTGTCAGACTCCTGCTGCCTCCCTTCCTATTCCTATCACCTGGCCTCTCCCACAGCCTCCCCATGTTCACCCTCTCAGGGCCAAGCTCCCGCTGGAATCCCCTAACAAAAACCCAAACCAAGTACAAATGGAAACCCACTTCTGCTGTCCTTGGGCTTGACCTTTCATCCTTCTCTGCTCTTCAGTTAACACTTTCCTGGGCTCTCTCCTTGGAAGTCCAGATTCTGCCCTATGTTCAGGGCTCCTCACAACCAGAGCCTGCTCCATCCCCAGTGACTGTGTTCTTCCTGCTAGACTTCTCTACCCACATGATCCCAGGGCCAACCCTGCCCCTGGGTTCCTCCTTCACCCTCCCACACACTCTGGTCCCAGAGAGTGACTGCAGCGTTCTTCACTCTCTCCTCCTACAGCAGCTTCTGCTGCAGACTTCCTGTCTTTGTAGTAGCACCCAGCTGGGCTTCATCATCAGATATGCCTGGTCCACCCTCCAGGTGCAGCCAGGTAGCATAAGTGTCCTCTCCAAGCCACATTAACTCTTTCAATCCCTCTATGGGATAAACACCCATCACACCCCACTGCTTCCCCCTAGGTTCTCCAAAGCTGGTTACACAGTGGTTCCCAGCAATCATGAGTTGCAAATAAGGTGACCATATAGAAAGTGTGAAAAATCAGGGCAGGAGGTAATAGGCACCTGTATAAGCAAAAGCCCTGCATATCGGGACTGTCCCTATAAAATCGGGACATCTGGTCACCCTAGGTGCAAGTCAGGGGAGAATCTGACCCCTGGTGTTTGAAGGGACTTTGAACAGAGCTTCGTTAGGCCCTTGGACTGGATGCTTATTGCAGGACTGTTAGTAAGAAGGTCCATGTTTCAGCCAATCTCCCTCCAGGCTAGAGACAGGCACTGTGTGCCTGAACCATCAGCCTCCCCGGCCTGCTCTTGCTCCTGAGATAACCCCTATGTTTTACCATGTGCTCTCTTGAGCTCATGGCCCCAGGCCAGTTTACTTCTCCCAGAGAGCTGGAAGGGCAGAGGAATCCCAGCTGCTTCCTGCTGCTCCATTTAGGCTAGGGTGATTCAGAGCATGCAGGTGGTGAGCTGGTCCCCGGGGGGGGGGGGGGGGGGAGGGATGGCTTCTCTCTGACGCTCTTGGGTCTTGTGTCCTTTGCAGGATTCCAGGGCAAGGCTGAGCTCCTTGAGATCTTCAGCACTGAGTTCCAGATGCGTCTCCTTTGGGGCAGCCGCGGTGCTGAGAGTGGCCAGCGGGAACGCTACGAGAAATTCGACAAGGTCCTCACCGCACTGTCCCACAAGCTGGAGCCCTCTGTGCGGTTCAGTGAACTGTAACCGATGTGGGACTCGGAGTTAAACTCACAGGGGGAGGGTAGCACCAATCAGTCCTTCAAGAGGCCAAGTAATCAGGTCTCCAGTCTGCAAGCCAGCCCACTCCTCCTCATGCAGCCATGGGGGCTAGGCAGCTGTGGGTACCACAGACCCAGAAGGGGAGCCAGCCAGGTGCAGATGGAGGGCATGAGGAAGAAAGCTGGCATTTAACATTTGCAAAGGGAAGAACTGACCAGGAGTGAAATCGCGGCATTGGGATGGGTACAGCTGTAGCTCTCTGGAGAAGAGAAACCTTCTGAAAAGTCCCAGCATGCCCAGACTGAGGGGGGAGAAGGGCCCCGGAGCAGCTTTTGTGCTATAGGTCCATCCGTGCTCCACACATGCAAACTACAGGAGGCTGCATTTTAATTTCCACCCACGGCAGTGACCTCCCTTCCTCGACCACCAATGCAAATCAATAATGGAATCTCACTAATGCACCCTCCCCACCAGCATCCTATCGAAACTCCTGGTGCAAATGTTTTGAGCTGCACATTTGTGGAAGGAGAGCGCTGATCACTCCCAGCCACGGGACCTCCTGCAGATTCTCAGCTGTAGTTAAGCCAGTGTGTGCATCCCAGCTGATCCACACAAAGATGCCCGTGAAGCCAGAAATCTGGCCCTGCAATCACCAGGTATCTCATTACCGTTGTGTTCTTCATTCAGCCTTGCTGGTTCTCAGCCACGTGGGTCCAGTTGCTATGATCACCCAGTGCCGCCCCCACTCGTACAGCCTGTTGGCCTCAGATATTTTATCTTTTCTCTCTCTTGTCTGAGGCCTCTTAATTCTACCTGTAAATACATTTCACATTTACTTCTTGATGTACAGACTTGTGAGGGCGTTCTTGTAAATAATTATGCTCGTGTCATTTAGTCTTGTAAATAAGTGTACATAGATCATGGGAAGGTGGGGTTTTATGTTGCTCTTTTTGGTTCTTACATACAATAAACTTTTATGCTCAATGGAATCACGTCTTCAGAGGACATTTTAAAATACTCTTCTATTGAATGGGACAAGCTCGTCCCATTCAAGGTGTGTTTGTACTGATACCCCAAGTGTCGGTGGTATCTATGTATTGTATCCCAAGTGTCGGTGGTGTCTATGTATTGTGCCCCAAGCGTCGATGGTGTTTCTTCTTTTGTTGGCATTACTTTAGAAATGTAATGCATCCGTGGCATACAAATAGAACAGTCGCAGTGGGAATAGCTTGAGGACGTATCAAGTAATAGTAATAGCACCTGTTGAAGGCAGGAATGTAGTGAAACCAACCTTGTTCCTGCTGGTCCCTCCTGGAGTAATCCAGTTGACTCAATGAAGTTAAGTTGATCCATTAAGTCCTAATTTGATTAATGCAATCTTAACAGACAAGCCAACTATAGAGGAAAAATGATGAACCAGTTCTTAATTTTGCCCTGGTTGTAAGGAGTCTGCTCGCAACCCAAAGCATCTACATACTATGTAGAGTCAAACCTCACCCCAATGCATAACAGAGTTCACATCAAGCCTTCTCACTACACTTGGCTGTGCCTAGGATTCCTCCTTCAGAACTGGTCAGCCCACACCCTAGAGCCTTTCTCCCCAAAGGGTCACTCCCCCACCTCCCTCATCCAAATGGGGCAATGAGCCACCTGCACAAGTGAGTCAGCAGAGCCCACTTAATCCTTTCCCAGCAGCTGTAGCACCAAGATCAAACGTTAGATGTTTCAGGCCAGACTTGAATAAGTCCCACATGCGCACTCTCTCGCTCTCTCTCCCCCTCATGCTCTATACCAGTGGAGCAGTGCTTCTGTACTTCTACAAAGATAGTCTCAAATGTCATCAGCCTACTGTCAGGTACTCTTGTCTGATGGCCTTCTAAGGCTGGTACTACCACTGTTCAGACTAGGGGCTTTTGGTACTCAAGGCCGTATCTGGCTATCAGATGTTGTGAAGTGCTGCTCCTTGTGCATCCTTAGAGGCTGCAGAGCTGTCTGGGAAGCATGTCACTTGCCTTTCAAAGACCAAGGGGGAATGATCTGCGATGTATCCTAGACACAGCAGAGCTCCTTCTGAGGACAATGCATTCACAGGCTGCTTCTGAAATGCATTTGTTGCCCAGTGGGGACGACTCATCAGCTTATGTTCAACATCAGATGGTCCCCAGTCTGAGGTCCACTAAGGGCTTCACAACATTATCAAACAGTAGCCCCGTTTGTAGGGCTGGGACTAACCTACTCAGTCCTGAATGCAACATGTAGCATGTGACAGACACCTGAGGATATATGGTGAAACAGAGAGTGGGTGTCATCAGCACCTAGCTCTAAAAACCTATCCACCTTTTCACCTTCTTTGCTTTACACAAGCCAGCTACCCATCCATTCATAAATGATCATCACTGGTTATCACCCAGCTATCCTCGGAGTTTGGCATTTTCAGCTCACTGCAGGGTAAAAACCTCTTCAGAACTTCTCTTGGTCATTATAACTCCTGCTTAGCTTGTCAATTTTTTTGCTTTGCTGTAATTCTGGTGACCAGAGCAGCCTGTTCTGGCTGATGGTTAGACTAGGGGCTCCAAAGCTGACTTAAAAAAAATAAAAGCACTCAAAACCTAGGGTTTGGGGAATTCTATTTATCCCACTGGAATTGCTGTGGCTGCTGCTGGAATGCTGCTGCTGTGATTGCAAAAGGAATGGAAGAACCATGAGGTTGTGCAGGGAGAGGAGGAAGCCAAGAGACAATATGTGCTGCACCTTCTGGAAAAAATTGGAGAGCTACTGATTTAGTGAGAAGGCGCCACCCGGTGGTGCTTTTAGAGTCGCATAACTCAAAGTCAAGAATCAGAGAGGTAGCCGTGTTAGTCTGGAATAGCAGAGGTAACAAAGTCCTGTGGCACCTTAAAGACTAACTATAAAGTTTTGAAGCATAAGCTTTCGTGGGCTAATACCCACTTTGTCGGATGCAAAAGCTTATGCTTCAAAACTTTATAGTTAGTCTTTAAGGCGCCACAGGACTTTGATAACTCAAAGTGTCATCACTACAGCCTATGTTGGTGTAGTGCAGGGGTAGGCAACCTATGGCACATGTGCCGAAGGCAGCAGGAGAGTTGATTTTCAGTGGCACTCACACTGCCCGGGTCCTGGCCACAGGTTGGAGGGGGGGGTGTCTGCATTTTAATTTAATTTTAAATGAAGCTTCTTAAACATTTTAAAAACCTTATTTATTTGACATACAATAATAGTGTATTCATATATTAAAGACTTCTAGAAAGAGATCTAAAAAAAATTAAAATGTATTACTGGCACACAAAACCTCAAATTAGAGTGAATAAATGAAGACTCGGCACGCCACTTCTGAAAGGTTGCCGACCCGTGGTATAGTGTATGTCGCTCAGGGATGTGAGTAAACTACCACCCTGAGCAACATAAATTAAACCAACATACATGCTTGTATGCACAGCATTTAGGTAAGGCAATCGTATCTTTTACATCCCCCGCCTTGTCTCTCTCATGTGTAAAAACACACCCGAGTGACAGAATTTCACCAGCATAAACAGTAGTGTGCACAGCACATAGCTTCTCCCGCCAATGCAGCTAACGCCGCTTGTTGGAGGTGATTTAATGATGTCCTCTCCCATCGGCACAAAGTGGCTACATGAGAGATCTTACAGCAGCGCAGCTACATCACTACTGCTGTGAGGCTGTAAAAGGTCTCTAGTGTAGACACAGGCTCATACCCTGGGACCAACATGGCTACAACACTGTAAACAACTGTCAAAGCAGGGAGAAGGAGTAATTTATCAGTAAAAGCTGGCTGCTATAAAGCAGTTTCCTCTGGCGCCTGTCCATCCCCCCCTCCTCTCAGCAATCCCATCCAGCAAGCTCTTCTGTTCAGTGCTGGGAGGAGGGGGACAGGCTCTAGAGCATTGGTTCTCAAACTGGGGGTCGGGACCCCTCGAGGGGTCACGACCCGATTATGTGGGGGTCGCGAGCCCCTGCTGCCGGCAGCCGGCCTCGACCCTAACCCCTGCCGGTGGAGCCCCGAGCCCGACCTGGCCCCTGCGGCAGTGGGCTGCCGGCGGTGCCCCAAGCCCCAGCCCCTGCTGCACCGGCAGAGGAAGGTGGGGCGGCAGAGAGCCCTCTCCCCTCCCTCCCCTCTGGCAGAGTCAGAGTGAGGGGAAGATGGACTGCGTCCCCGGCCGGAGAGCTCTCTGCCGCCCGGGGCATGCTGCAGGGGTGGGGGCCCAGCATGCAGCCAGCCAGGGCAGAGAGCCCCCCCTCGCAACCTGGCTTCGGCTGCCCCCTCCCCCCGCGACTCCCCCGGCCTCCCCTTGCTTCCCCCTTAGACCTTCCGCAGACAGGGGCAGTCAGAAGCCTCCCTTCTCTTCCCTGCAGCAACATGTTGCCTCCCTGCAGCAACTGCCGCCGCAGGGTCCTCGTGCCTGCCATCTTCCAGTGACAGGGGTGAGTGAGTTTGCTGCTGGGGGAGCAGGAAAGCGGGGGCCCTGCACCAGAGCTTGCTGCTGCTGGCAGGGAAAGGGCTGAGGGGAGTCCTCCTCTCTGGCCCCAGTCCCAAAGCAGCCTGCCTGCACCCATCCCAAACTCATCCCCAGCCCTGCCCCACCCCAGAGCCCACACCCCAGCAAGAGCTTACCCCCCCACCGCACCCCAACCCTCTGCTCAGGCCCTGAGCCACTCCAGCACCCCAAATCCCTCATCTCCAGCCCCAGCCAGAGCCCTCCCCCCACATCCCAACCCTCTGTCCTAGCCCTGAGCCCCTCCAACACCCCAACCACTTTATTCCTAGTCCCAGCCAGAGCCCCCCCCCAACCCTCTGCCCCATGCTACATTACATTATCCAATATTAATTTTAAAAAATTATAATAAGCAATGCTCTGGGAAAAGGGGAGGGGGGGTGCAAGGTAAAATTTTGGCTAGGGTGCTAAAATATCCTTGCACCCCCTCATTGCTCTCCCCCCCCCCCCCACTCGCCCAATGTGTCCTGATATTTTGCTCTTGCGATCTGGTCACCCTACCCAAGCCCCGGCCCCGGCCCCGGCCCCGGCGGGCTGCCGGCAGCGACCCAAGCCCCATGTCCTACCACGGCGGGCTGCCGGTGGCACCCTGGGCCGTCCCCTGTCCCGGGGGGGTTGCTGGCACCCTCTCCTGAGCCCAGCCCCTGCCCCGGGGGGGGGGGGGTAGCACCCCTACACCCACACCCGCCCAGCTCAGCCCTTGCTCCAAGGGAGTGCTGGCACACACCCCCCCCCAGTCCAGCCCATGCCACGCCCCCAACCCCTAAGGGGGGTCGCGCTTAGAGGCCTGGTGTCCGAAAGGGGTCACCAACAGAAAAAGTTTGAGAACCACTGCTCTAGAGGAAGCTGCTTCAAACTCTTTTTTGTTAAAAGGAGCCTGTTTGTGATGCCAAGGCCCCCGGGTGTACAGAACAAAATGAGGGTGTGAAAAGGGCCCCCCCAGGAGCACTCCCATACCCTGAAACAGAAAACTTACCTGTGTACAATCACCAGTGTGAGTCTAAGCGAGACCCTCGCCCGTGCCATGCAGAATGTCCGGGGAAGACTGTTAGCTGCACCCATCCACGCGGGCAGCCGCTGGGGGTTCTCCCTGTACCACTTCTACCATGTGGGGAGTGGCTTCTCTCTAGCTCACCCCCCCCCCCCCATCGCTGCTCCATCTCATTTCACAGCTCAGGTGACAACCTCTGTCCTCGCCCCTGCCTGAGGAGTCCCACAAATGCAAGTTTGTCTGGTGGGGCAAACACATGATGCATCCCAACCCTGACTCAAGGGGGACATGACCTGGGCTCCTAGTTATTCTGAGATCCCATGATCCAGGCCTCAGACATTCGGACCTCTCCAAAATCAGGATGATCCCAGAAATGCCCAGAGCTGGTCCCGGCCTACCCCGCTCTGCCGGCCACCTGTGGCGCCCAGGGAAGCTGGGGGGGGGATTGAAATGGCTGGGGATGGACAGAGCATGTGGGGTGCCTGTGGAGGACAGACACGAGATCGGGGGTTCGCAAGGTCACTAGGTGGGTGTCAGTCACAGCCTGCGCCCCTGTTCAATGACCCCCCCCCATTTTAATTGCTATGGGGGGGTCGTCAATAGGAGATTGAGAACCAGGGCCTGAAAACCAGCAATGCGCTGTCACCCCGCTGGAGGAACCGTCCCCCGGGACCGGGCACCCCGGCACTGCCCCTCCCCCCACCCCCGCATTTAGGCCACACCCCATCTGCTTTGGCCCCTCCCCCTTCTGCAGCCCTCCCCCCACCCCCGCATTTAGGCTACACCCCGTCTGCTTTGGACCCTCCCCCTTCTGCAGCCCTCCCCCCACCCCCGCATTTAGGCTCCACCCCGTCTGCTTTGGACCCGCCCCCCTCTGCAGCCCCGCCCCCCCCGAGCGCTGAGGGAACCGCGGCTCTGGCGGTTGCTTCCCGCCCTGCCTGGAGCCGGGTGCCGCGCGGGGCATCCTGGGACCCGTGGTCCGGGACGGGGGGGCGGCGCGCGCTGGGATGGGGGGCGGCCCCGTGCCGCTCCGGTTCCTGCTGCTGCTGCTGGGGGCCGCGGGCTCGGCCACCCCCTGGGACCTGCGCTCCCTGCGCTGCAGCTTCTCGGCCGCCTGCGAGTGCGACTTCCGGCCCGACGTGCGCGGTGAGCGGGGGGAGCCGGGGCTCGGCGGCGCACCTCAGGGAAGAGAAGGGCCGGGGGGGGGGGAGAATGAGGAGGGGAGAGCCGGGGGAAGGAGGTCCGGTGGCGGGGGGGGGGGGGAAGGAGGTGGGGGGTGATGAAGGGAGAGCCGGGGGGGGAGATTGGGTGGGGGTGGTGAAGGGAGGGGGGGGAGGAGGTGGGGGGAGAGCGGGGGGGTGATGAAGGGAGAGCGGGGGGGGATGAAGGGAGAGCGGGGGGGGAAGGAGGTGGGGGGTGATGAAGGGAGAGCCGGGGGGGGGGTGATGAAGGGAGAGCCAGGGGGGGAGATTGGGTGGGGGGTGGTGAAGGGAGAGGGGGGGGAAGGAGGGGGGGGAGAGCGGGGGGGGATGAAGGGAGAGCGGGGGGGGGAGATTGGGTGGGGGGTAATGAAGGGAGAGCGGGTGGGGGAAGGAGGTGGGGGGGGGGAGATTGTTCCTCTAGCGGCGAGATGTTGACAGCTCTGGCCCTGAGCCAACTGAAATTATCCCAAAGAAAGAAATATCCCCCAACCCAGCATCTGAGGAGAGAGGGCAGAGATGGCTTCAAACAACAGCCAAATAACTTCCATCTCTTGCCCCCACACAGTCTAAATCCTGGTTTGGATTCATTCCAGGTCTGGAGTGTGACTTGGCCCTGAACCTGGTTGGGCAGCACCTGGTGAGGCAATTGGTGGTGAAAGGAGTGAGAGAGTTTTTACAAAATCATGATCCTGTCAAACCTCTGGTGATGTCCTTCCATGGCTGGACTGGCACGGGCAAAACCTACGTGAGCTCCATGCTGGTCCGCTACTTGTTCCGAGATGGGGTCCACAGTCCATATGTCCATCAGTTCTCCCCAATAGTGCACTTTCCCCACGCTGAACAGATCGAGCAGTACAAGGTAAGAATGGAGGCTCTCTCTGAAAGCTAAATTACAAGACATATTTCCTCTTATGATTATCTATTCAGTTATTGGATAAGTATTGAGACTCTTCTCCCACCTTCCAGCACATACTGGAAAGTGCAATATAAGCACTTGTTATAGCATCTCTTATCTGAAACTGTGCTTTCCAAACACTCATTAAGCCTGTGGGATACTATCTCAGCTTTCCAGATGGGAAAACTGAGATACAGGTAGGGCAAGTGACTTGCCCACGTCAGTGGAAGAAGTGGCCATACAACACAATCTCCTGATTACCAGCCCTCTGCTCTAGCTACTTGATTGTACTCCCATTAACCTTGGCATTGCCCAGAATCTAAAGAAATTATGCAGGAAGGGGTTAGCTGACAAATACTGAATGAAGCAGGAGAAATTAATGGCATTTTGGGTTTTCTTTACCCTCTATTTGGAGAAAAAATTGTAGCTCTCTTGCTTCCTCAGAAGAAAGAAACTTGAGTTAAAATCCTCTATTGGAAAAAACGCTTCAGGTAAGACTAACCCATTTCAGCAGAAAGTTCATACATTACAATATGGAATGGTATAAATATTGGACCAGCTGCAGCCTTGGTGGTATAAACATGTGCAGCTGACATCAGAAGAGTCTCTCATGCTTACACTAGAACTCAATTTGGTTAAAGTATATTTTCTTAAGCGTCTGTACTAATGGCTGGTCTCGGCGTAGAGTGAAGGAAGAGAGAGGACATGTTCAATAATTTCTGGGATCTGACTATTAAACTTGTGGCGCTCTTGAATTTGTTTGATCCACTCAATATTTCTTCGTTAAATGGATTTGTATTAGTAAGACTATATTAAATTAGGCAAAATTCATCATGTTGAATTAAGAGCAAAACAGTTTACCAGGTAGTCAGTCTTGGACTGTATAAAGTTAATCCTCCTTTCCAGGCAGAGCATCACAAGTGCTGTTATAAGCTATTTCTGGCATCATTAGCCCAGACTGAGTTCTCATGGAAGCGTAGCTCGTTGGTAGCTCAAGCTCTATTAACAAGGACGTGGGCCTCACTGGCTTGGTTGGCTGGGTTTGGTTTGGTTTTCCAGGAAAATCTGAAGAGTTGGATCCAGGGGAATTTGACAAACTGTGGCCGATCAGTGTTTCTCTTTGATGAGATGGATAAGATGCACCCAGGTCTGATTGATGTGATTATACCATTCCTTGGACCCTCCTGGGTTGTGTATGGAACCAACTACAGAAAAGCTATTTTCATTTTCATAAGGTAAGAGAGCTTCCTCTGCAGCAAGTATAACTGGGTTGGGAATAATTCTAATGCAATGCTACTGATTTGGTCAAATGTTGGTAAGTTCCTCCCTATTTTAATCACCCAGAACGGGTATCTTCTTTCAGATTCATGAGATCTCAACTCATTTTAGTCTTTAAAGGTACATGGTCCCCTAGTGCTTTGCCTTTTCTGCTATTTGGCAACCTCTATAGCAGTTTTCATAGGTCAATGACTGCTTCCATACTCCCTGCAGAATGAGGCACAGCCACCGCCGTACAGTTCTGATGTTATGGGATAACTTTCTGGTAATTTCTTGTCTTGGTCTTGCTCAGCAACGGAGGAGGTGAGCAAATTAATCGAATGACGCTGGATCTCTGGTATGCCCGTAAGGACCGGGAAGAGATCAGCCTGCAAGATCTGGAATCTGCAGTTTCAGAAGCTGTGTTTGAAAATCCCAATAGTAAGTGTTTCCATCAACTGGGAAATGCATTTCAGTGAGCATGCTCATCAGCAAGGGGAGCCATACCCTATTTCAAATAAGGCAATGATATATATACACACATACAAGCATGTTGTCTTAGGCGCATTTAACATTTGCGATTTCCGCTTTACGCGGTCAACCAAAAAAAAAAAAAAGGGAAAACTAAAAATATAAAAACTTTCTTTAGGGTGGGGGGTTTCGCCTAGACACAGTTTCTGCTTTAAGCGGAAACCGCAGAACGGAACCCTGGTGTAAGACGCGACATGTCTGTCAAGCTATTATAATTTCACAGGGAGAAGCCCAAGGTGGAGTTAGGACCTGGATGAATTGCTTTGGCAGATGAAAGGAGGTTTCTGCTGTTCAAGTCTACAGTAACATTACCATGCTTAACAGAGTTCACTGGGAGAAGGGGCACCCACAACTGAATAGGAGGAGATAGGATAGTGGGTCCTAGTAAGAAGCTAATTATTAAGGGCCTGATCCTGAGAGGTACTGAGTATATAAATATTTCCTTTATTTCTCTGCTTGGCCATTCTTGGGAATGGGCCTAACATAGGTTGCTCGGTCTGAAGTATCAGTACAGCTGTTAGGAACCATGTACTTGGAGAACACTGGATTTGATTACTATTAGTGGGCAACAGATAGACTCAGCTCCCTCAGTTGAATCTGGAGCAGAAGCAGATCTGTTGTCTATTTGGGGTACTATGACTAGAGCCCCACAAATATGTGGCTATCCACAAATATCTGCATTTCTGGATGCAGTTGTATTGTTTATCATCTTTGTGGCTCCTGGATTGGATGCAAATTCAAATTTTTGTATCCACATAGGGCTCTAACTATGACTTCCTGGAAACCAGTGCTGGTGGTGCTGGCTTTGACATCCAATTCCTCCTAGGGGATGGGGGCATCTCCTATGTTAACAGGGTTGAATTCCATAGAACCGAGAGAGACTCTGAAGGTAAAGTTCTTTGCCTCCCCTTTTTCTCCTGCAGATGGTTTTTGGAAGTCTGGAATCATCGAGGAGCACCTCATTGATCTTCTGGTGCCCTTTCTCCCACTGAAGCAACACCACGTGAAGCAGTGTGTGGTGAATGAACTCACCCAGCAAGGCTTAACGGTACGGCAGGACATCATCCAGGCAGTTGCTGACAGCATCCCCTACTTCCCCGAGGAGGAGAGAGTGTTCTCATCAACAGGCTGCAAAACGGTGGCCTCTCGCGTCACCTTCTTCTCCTGACCTGAGAGAAGTACTCTTTCTCCAAAGCAGTTTACAGTTGAGGAGCTGGAAAGCAGCCCTTGGAGGATAAGTTTACCCATCTATTTGCTCAGATTCAGGGGAGCGGAATTTAAGAATTCTTAAACCTACTGTGCCCAATAAAACAGGGATGACCATTAAGAGCAACAGATTGTGGAACTCTGATAGGACAAGTGCTGCCTCCATGCTAGAGCCACTGCCCTTCAGCCCTAAGGAAAAGACTGCAGTCTTGGGAACAAAGGGCAAACTGACCTGATTCTAAGCACTTTTATCAATCTGTTCTTTGCCCTGGTGGAGGGTGAACACAGAACAGCCAAGAATACTACCATGACGTGTATGTGGAGTCCAAAGGGGCAGGGGCTGGGATATATCTCCGTGGCTGGGAAGGGTCGTTGGCTACTGCCACCTCCCTTTGATAGCTGGAACTGTGCAGATCTTCCTCACTACTCTCTGGGCAGCTGTCAACAACTGAGCAGTCAGGATTCTCTGTTTTAGCTCCAATGGATGATCTTCCCTGGGCCGCAGACAAGGGAGTCTCACCCTCTAGTACTTTTTTAATGGCATTTTTAAACATGTATTTTAATGTGAATCTCAGTATGAAGGCCCCAATGTCCTAGTCTGCCATACTGCCCTGTGAACATTCTGAACAGATCAACCAGAGTCTCATCTTAAAGCTCTGGGGTAAATGCTAAGAGCCAACTTTTCCTCAGGTTTTCTTTCACTGTGAATAGGTGCTGGTAGGTAAGATTCCAACTGCAGTATCCTGGAGAGCTTTAGCATAAGGGAGAAAGGAAAGTGTGATTTCTGCTACCAGGTCTGCCCCTGACTTGGGATGTTACCTTGAGTCAGGCCCTTAAACTCCCTGGACATTTCTTCCACCACAGAATACCAGGTCACTTCTTTGAGTCAATGGCAATTACTTGCATCTTGCCAGGGGAGAATTGGGAGCCACCCATGTCAGTCTTTCCAGATATAAAAATGGTGATTCCTACCTCGCAGGGAGACTAGACATCAACTAATGGTTTTCAGTACCAGGGATCAGTCTTATGCTGTATTACATTGCCGGGATGAGTGTGTCTCAGCGGAGGTGTTGAGCTGCTGAACCTCTTGCATATTATATATGGGAGGTTGTCGTTCAGAAAGGACACTGCTGGGAACCTGGTGTCCCCGGCAGAGCCAGTTTCCATTCCCATTCAGTGCCTCAGATGCAGCTTACTGTATCACAATGAAATGGTGCTGGGGGTAAGAAATAATTCATAGGAATTTACTTCCTGAAGCTCTGCTATCACTGACCAGCACGGCACTCTTTGCCCTTTCACCGTGTAGCCGCTGGCTACTCAGCATCCAGTAAGAGAAAACAGTGTAAGCTCTAGCTGAGCAAACACATTTGGGGCTAGGCAGAAAGTGATCCAGGAACTCTCATGCCAGTTGCTGCAGGAACCTTCAATATAGCACTAGAGAAACCTGCACTCTGGTTGAGAAGGACACTGCACTATTAAACTCTGTTCGAATCCTACCCAGGATACAGTTGGATCAAGTTACAGATTTACAGTCAAACATTCTGCCTCTTCCAAAATGTTCATTGTTGTTAATTTAAAATAAATCAGCTGAAAAAACATGCATGAGTAGCAGTCACTTACTGGGATTCCAGCTGGCATGTTAGAAAGGAGGTATCTATGAGCCTGCGTAATGCACTCAAACGGCTGCCTGACCTGACAAAACTAACTCAGGCAGGGACATGGAGAAATATCTACTGTCTGATGATGGAAAACAAGAGCAGTGGTCTTCCTCTGGAGTAAAAGACCAGTGAAAGGGCTATACTCAACTATAAGCAGGACCATACATCTTCAGTGGGGGTAACGGGCGAAGGAAATGGTGATGTCTCAGCTGCTCTCTGTCAAAGTTAAATGCCAAGAGAGCACTGGCATCTCTTTTCTCTGCCACATATGTCCCTTTGTTTAAAAACTCAAGGCGTTGCTCAGGAGACCATTCAAACCACAACCGAGGGATTAGTGCAGAACAAATGTTATCTTCCACTTCACCCTACAACCTGAGAGTTAGCAGTGACATTTTCATCTTCAGGAGGGGAGAACCCAGTTGCCAGGGTTGTTTTTTTCCTAATGTCCTGATGGTCAATTTCCTCATCTGTTTTAACACACATTGAAACTGAAACCTCTCGTTGTTTTGGAAACCAGGTTTTGCACTCTCCTTTCCACCCCAGTCAGAGCAATTGGGGTAAGAGTTTGGGGTAGAAGAGACAGGCATAACTTCACAAAACTTTCAATACATGGTATATGTATGACAGCCACCCAGCGTGAGTAGCATTAGATTAAGACCTCTGGTTTAAGAGTATCCTAATCGAAGCATTCTGCCTGCATTCAGATTAATGAAATGCACAGAGCTCATTCACAGCTAGTCTGCTTTCCTGTCCAAATCTTATCACTATATAGGAACATCTCCTTAGATGTTCACCTCTAAAGCAGCAATATTACAAGTTTCTTGTTAATTCAGCACCATTCTGTGGCACTAGCTTGCTGTACAAAGCCTGTAAATATAGTGACTTCCTGGAAAATAGCCTAAAATTCTTGGCCGAGCTGGCTTTCCTGCTTAGGGAAGACAGCTCCTAAGCTACCTCAACAATGTCTGGGTCCATACCTTGCAGGAGGAAATGAGGTCTGTGCAAATATCAAAACAAATAGAGAAACAGGAGGGGGCTACAGAGGGAGTGAAGCAAGAGAAGCAATGTATTTATTAGAGCCAAGGTAGCATGAAAGGAGTCTAAATGCACCTACTTTCCACTGAAACGCAGCTTGGTGTCTGTAACCCAGGCAGCTCAGGTGCTGTCTCTAACATGAAGCTGTAGCAATTTTTGTACTCGGACTTTTCCTGCCTTCTCACCTTTTCTCCTCCAAGACAGCTTCACTTACTTTACTCACTGATCTTCTGGAGATAGCTATCTGCTTGTACAGTTCATGTTCCGTGGCACAAGGGCTGATGACGCTCTGTGAATCCTGGAGGGCTCTCTTGGGCTCTTCACTCTGAGTATCTGGTTCCTTTGATTCATTCTCTAGAGCTCCAGGTGGCCTGTAGGGGCACATGCAAGGCAGAAAACTTACTTTGCAGTGCAGCTGCAAAAAGTGAAGCATGAACAGGTCCCCTCAGAGTGTGTGATCTAGTCCCTGTGACAAGATTCACAGCCTACAGAAAGATGGCAAGCTACTGTCCTTTTCGTTTTTTGTCCCTTTGTGATCTTATCTGGAATAAATCTGTCACTTCTGCTCCTACTGAAATCAGTGCAAATTTTGTGGTTGACTTGGGTCCTGATTGTCCTACGTAACCCCAAAATAATTAACGATACAGTACTTCTAGATCCAGGAGGTGATCAGGCTTAAAAGATTTGTATTTTGTAATCAGCAATTATTAGATCTTCAAAACAACTTTAGCAGACCAGTCCCCATTGCCTACTCCATACCATTTGAGTTTAGCTGGGCTGTTGGTGATGGGGCAGGCTTGAAGCTTTCTTTCCAAGATTGTTTTGGCCACCTCCGCAATCTTGCTGCTAATAATAGCCTGGACGGGCTGTCCTGGAAAGAGGTCGGTTACAACAGGTAGGACCTGCAAAGGGAATGAGATCAGTTGAATGGCCCGCTGTGTGCTGAAGGAAAAAGTTCTTCCTTCCATCAGCAGAAAGGGCTTCAAGGATTAAGCTGTGCCGTTCCCATTAGAGCAGCCAAACACTTGCATAAATTACATTAAAAATGCAGTTCTGGCATTTATGGCCAGAAGGGACAATCAGATCATCTAGTTTAACCTACATTGCCCAAGCCCATAGGCATCCTACCCCAAATCCAACCACCAGAATCAGACCACAGTATTACAGCCTTGAGGCATGAGCCTCAGCGCTAATTTTTTTTTAATCCAAATGAAATCTTGCTAGTGTAGGGATTCTGGTTTTAAATTTAAATAAATATTTAATCCATCAAAACCTTTTGGGGGAGAGGAAAAATGCAATTCCTGGAAAACAAGGACTAGTTTATATTCAACAGCATGCAGTACTTTGTTTAGTTAGCATGGTAGGTGGAGGTGGGGTTTTATTTTTCCACTCAAGCCCTGGTCTTGTTTTCTGCTGGTTCCTAGTCAGAGGAGGCTGCGTGCTTTGAAGCCAGATGTGTCATGAGCATCTTGAAAACACATTACAAGAAACTGGAGTTCTTGGGTTGTAGGCAGCAGAAAAAAGCCTCCTTGGGTTTTTAATTAGCAAATAAATGCTTTAACCCCCCAGCCCTAATCATTATTAGGAACCTTGGTCCTGGCCCAGGACCCCACAGTGCTAGGCACTGTACAGACACAGAATAGACTGTCTCAGCTCTAAGGAGCTTGCAGTCTAAGTGTGCGTGTCCAGGATACGGCACAAGGACTATGGGTCCAAATTAATAGGGTGTCACAGATTTTCACTACTTGGTCACTGTCTGGCACAAGGAGTGGTGTCAGTGAGGTACCGCATCATTTTCAGGATCCAGCAACAGAGCTATGATCACATCCTCCTTAGCACTCATCACATCCTGCAAGAACAGGCGGCTCTTGGCCCGGTGCAGGTAATAGTGTGGCAGGCGAGGGTTGCTCTCGATAGCACCAGAGAAACAGTATACTGCCCGCTGGTACTTTCTGGGGGAAAAAATACAGGGAAACACAAGAGAGTCAGGTGTGCAGAATCCCTAGGCAGCATGAGCGGGGGGGGGGGGGGAATAAGAACGCTATCAACTGGATTTAAGGTGGCAGTGAGCCGTTCCAACATACCTCTCCTTGTGCTCCTGCAATCCTAGTTCATCCAGCAACATACCAACGCGTCTTCGCAAACTAAAGTCCATTGGACTCAATTCCAGTGCCTGCTGATAATCCGCCAAGGCAAAGGTTAGTTCTCCCAGTCTGAAGAGGCAGTCTGAAGTGGAGCACACATATTACTTTAGCAAACAGCAATCTGAGTGTCTTGGGATGTTATAGCCGCTACAAAGGCCAGTAATTGATGCTGTCCTCTTTGCTCTCTCTAGATCTCTCCAAGCCTATATAAAATGCTACATCATCTCTCTACAGTACCTCCCATTCTGAAGGCTCCAAAAGCTCTATACGAACTGTAGACACACAGAAGCAACTGGACAAACAGTGCTATAGGAGATCTAGATATTATTCACTGAAATGCAGCCAGGTGGAACGCAACAGCAGTTCAACCGTGTTTAGAAACACCATGTAGCAATCAGCAAACTACAGTGGGATTTTAGGGAGGCAGAATGTAGTTTCCAAGTTGGAATGAATAAGGTGATAACCTTGACTGTTGCAAAACGTTCCATGGGATCTTTTCTGGTGATAAATCGGAGATGGGAACGTGAGGGCCCAACCAAAGAAGGTGCTTCCAGTAGTACAGGTGGGGAATGAGCCAGTAATAATCATTGTTAGTTATTCAGCACTTTCCCTTTTCAAAGCGCTTTACAAGCATTGACTAGTTAATCTTCACAACCCCCCATGCAATAGGTATTAGTTACGTTTTAAAGATGAGGAAACCAGCGTGTAGAGAAGTTAAGCGACATCCTGGAATGAATCCGTTACAGAATTAGGGATAGAATCCCACAAATCTAGCTCCCAGTCCCTGCCTCCCTGGTACGGGAGAAAACAATGCCATCTGCAGCACCCTTCAAGGTCTCCCATTTGAGCAGTAACTATGCTTTACTTATGAGATCCCAGGGAACATTTCTGTTTCTAAACATACTTAAGAGTTAAACAGCTATGCCGTGTCAGAGAGGATACCACACTGGGATACTCTCACACAAACTCGATGGCCACCTCGGAAGAGCCTTGCTACCTCCTCTGTTGACATAGAGTCCCTTCTCGTTCTTCTCCCCTTTCAAAGCTTTGTTGAGGAGCAGCACAGCCTCTTCGAAGAAGCCCTGAGTATAGCAGTGCACTGCAAAGTCGTTGTAGGTGAGCAGGAGCTGTCGTTGCGCCTCCGTGGCCACAGCTCCCTCTTCTTCACAGAGCTCTGTGGCCTTCATGTAATCATCAATGGCTGAGTTGAAGTCTTTGAGCCTTCTGTGCAGTGTCCCTCTGCCATGAAGGGAAGAAGATGGGATTAGAGCCCACTGGCTATGGAGAATTCAAATGATAGGGGCGTTCAGAACCTGGAACCGGCACCCCCTTCACTAGTGTAGACGCCCACTCGCCGCAGTGGGTCACAGATGTGCACGCAAGCCACCTCAGTAAGGACTGGATACAATGGGGTCTCTACCTGAAGATGAAGTACCCTGCATCAAAGGGGCTGTTCTCTATGGCAAAGGTGATTTTGAGCAGGGCATCCCTCAGATTTCCCTTCAGGGCCTTATTCATAGCCTGGTTCTTGGCTGTCTGTGCTCGTTTCAGCAGCCTCTGCATTTGAACCTGAGCTTCTTCGTGCTGCGGCTCCAGCGTAATGGCCTTCTGGATGTCCTGGTAACACAAGGTAGCCTGAAAAGAAAGGTTAGGAGAATACTAAGAACTTGCACTCTCCTCCCTCTCTTACTGAACACTTTACAAAGGGGAACTCGGGATCGTTATCCCCACTTTGCAGACAGGGAATTTGAGACACAGATTTGCCCAAGGCCACACACTGCATCAGTGGCAGAGCTGACACTGGAAACCCAGGTCTCGTGACTCCCAGTGTGGTGCTTGCGCACTAAGTCACACTGGGCAAGAGGCAGTTTCTCTGATCTGTCCCATCCTGTCTATGAATTTGCCACACCACTGTGAGCAGTTGATAAAACATGTCTCAATGCAGCCTCCAGAATCCTGTCATTCAGACCCTGCTTTCTAACCGAGGATACCAGTTGCTCCTGCAGGTGCAGGGCAAGAGGAGTCCTGTCTCTAACAGGAAATACAAACCAGAAAGAAGATCTCCAATTACTGAACTCCTCAGGGTTGAGGGCACCTCACTTCTGCTGAGCCAAGAAACGTGTGATCTCCCATAAAAGAAAAGTACACTACCTACCGAGTCAGGCTCTCTTCCATCTCTCTGCCTGCCATCTATAGACCAAGGTGGGAGAAAGCTTCCAAATGGTATAGGATTCCACAGCCAAACGAAAGAGGAAGGTAAAAGCTCTGCCCCAGAGGTGTGGAATCCCACAGCCCAGGAGGCTGTCACCTAGAAGGGCTAGAAACAATCCGTTTCCTAAAAGGAGTGAGAGTAGCTGGAAAGGTTTAAAATCACATCTCTTGAAACCAATTTGATCCTTCACAGGATTAACCACAGAGCAATTTAGCTCTTCTCTGTCCTTAGGAAGCAATTCCATATGAAATCCATATGCAACCTTGCACCTATGCTGTTGCTTCCCATTACTTAGGTAACTATCAAGTCACCCAGCAAAGGGTTAATCCTGGGAGTGTTGCCATTGTCTGGCAGACTGAGAACTCTGGCTATAGGCCACAAGGGGACAGGAATGACTCTTCTGTGAAAATTCCCTACCGCCAGCACACCCTGGACAGCGTAGATGCCCCTACCCGACTGAAGTGCTCATTCAGCTTGGCTCTCAGGATGTACAGATCTGGGTTCTTTGAGTCCTGATCTAGCTCTTCACTGACAAGCCGAAAACAGTCATGATATCGGTTCAGGGCAGCAAGACAGGAAATTCTAGAAAGAGAAAGAAAGGGCCCCATAAAGTACCAGTGGAGAATACAGTTGTTAGAGGGGCTAGGATAAAAACATTCCCTATCGGAAACCCCAGTTTACCTCCTCCTGCGAAAGACTGAGTTGTCAGGCTGCAGCTCCGAGGCTCGAGTGAAGGACTCCAAAGCATCCCAATACACCTCTTGGTCAAACAGACATTGGCCCTGCAGATTCAAATCACACAGCACAGAATCAGTCTGACTCAGGCCACCTGCCCATTGCTCCAGGTTAATGAGAGAGACAGAGCATTCTCTCTCTCTCCCCAACTAATCCAGGAATGGAAGTGCTGCTTAAGAGGAGATGCAGCTGCACTAGATACCACTCCCTCCTAGCTGGAGAGCACAGCATGCATGAACCCCAAATGGGACTTTTGGCTCGTCCTGTGCTGCAAATAAGTTAGCATGTTGAGAGGAGACACCCCCCCACCCCCCCAGCAGACCAGCCATGAATATGAATAGAAACATGAAACCTTTCAGAGAGGAAGGATTAGACAGAATCCCCTTTCCCCAAATATAAATATGCACAAAGGACTCTCCCTTGGAAATCCAAGATCACGTTGACTTCCACATCAAGTAGCATCTCCAGATTTCCCTCAAGATCAGAGGTCAGTCACTATACGGATACTGAGAGATCAAGGAAAGGCACATGGTGGGAATGGGGGAGGCTGGTGCCAGCTGGTAGGGGCTATTCTGTACCCTTCACCTGTAGGTAAAGAATGAAGGCCATGCGCTGTACATATTTTTCCTTTGCAGAGGACAAGGAATACGCCTTTCTGAGGTTCAGCAGAGCAGACTGGAAATCACAGAGCTGGAGAAAGGCTTCTGCCTTCTGTACATAGAACTCCACCTGCAAATGCACCCACAGACATTCCTCAGTTCTGAAGGATAATTTTCTTCCTTATCCTGTTTATCCTTTATCTAGACACACTGAAACTAATCTTTTGAGACTCAACACCGCAATCCCGCCCAGACAGATTTTAATATATGCAAACATTCACCTCCCCAATGAAATTCTTCATTTGATAATCTTGGAAATGCAAGAACATTACAGGCTTTGTCCTTCCTGCAGAAGAACTCCATATCCCCATGCCGGGTGAGGTGGGCTTGTAAACTTCACCTAACTGTGCCTGCTTTGCATTCTCCCTTGCCTAATCACAATCTTCTTACCTGTTGGGGGTTCAGGTTAATGGCCTTGGAATAACAAATGACAGCTTTCTCCCACTCGCCTTGGGAGAAGAACTCCTTCCCTTTCTGACAGCTGTGATGAGAAGACAGCATTATGAGCTAATGCAGAAGCACATTTCCCCTCGCAGCCCAGCCCTTGTAACAGTCACAGACCCATGGGATCACTGACTCAGTTTCCCCACCTGTAAACTGGAGAGAATGATTATATCTTCAAGGGTGTTATGATGCTTACTTCAATATTTGTCAAGCACATGGAGAGCTTTGGCTGGAAAGTCGTAGAACAGACTCTACAAGCCCACTAGCCAGTGTTCTGAGCCTTCTCGAGATCCGGAAGGGGAACTTGCAGGACCACAGCTCTGCTAATTGACCAGCACTGCCCACCAACTGATTCTGCAGCAGACTCTAGTGACCCCACTTCCTACGCTCAGGGAGAACAGATTCTGAAATGCAGAAACTGGGGACTACCAATAGACACTAGAAATGGGATAAAGATGCTATCAGCTCTAAGTCATCATTCATATGCTTCTCAGCTTGGTCACTTAAGCCACCTGTTTGGTAGCCCCATTATATAGAGTGGAGAGTCTGTCATGGAGGTTAGAAGACCTATGATTTTCCTAGGTTTTATCCTTCTAAAATGGGCTATGGGTGACTGTCCTTGTTCTGCTTGTCCTGATGAGAGGAAATCCAGGGGCAGTCAGCACAGTGAAACATCAGACAGTCTTCTACCTGGCAGAGGACAGTTCAACTGCAGATAATTTGCTCTCTTTCAAAAAATTACCTAGCATGGCAGCTGTTTCTGGTGAAAAATCCCAACTTAAGTTACTGAGTCTCAGGTCTGTTCCTAGAGGACAGGTAACACCATTAGAGCAGGCTCTTACTGGGTCCTCTTAGCTGGCAATCTCAACAAAACAGAGACAAAAGCCCAAGCAGGCTGTGCAGCCTGACCTTCCTCTTGCCCACAGAAGGGAACCTTCCAGAGCAGGCTTAGGGCACAGTGGCTGGGCAGGGGAAGCTGCAGCCCTTGCAGTACCTTGTTCTATGGATAAATCAGACACCAGTCCCCAGGACTGTCATTCCAGGACCCCGAACCAGCACTGAGTAAGGTTTTTTAAAAGTTTGGTTCTCAGCCTTCTTGCAGGATAAGGACAAGAAACCAAGTGTTTGTAACAGTGAAAAATTATAACATATCTGCTGGGCACTCACTGCTGCTGTATCCCGTTCTGCACAATTGCTGTCGGGCACTTCACTCCACTGGGGTCCTCGAGGTTTCGCAAAGTCTGGCTGGACCCAAAGATCTGTCGCAGGGATCTCTCCTGGAGAGTCTCTTTGGACACAGCAGTTGGGACGAGCCCTTTAGTCTTGGTCTTCATCTTCAGTCCCTCCTGCAACGAGAGAGGCTGATGGTCACTCTTCCTCTTCACTCCTCTGCCAGGGTCTCCACCCTTGGCCACCTCCCCACAGCTCTAGTCCCCAGTGACCTCTGAACCCCGCTGACCTATGACCTCTCTCAGCTCTCTATAACCCCACCCCAGCGGTGCACTTGGCACTCTCCTCCCCCTCCCAGTTCCCTTTGCCCCCTCCCCAGCTCTGTGCCCTCTGCTCACCCACTCTGTCAGTCACCCTCTGCCCCCACCCCTCTCAGCTCCATCTACCCCCCACCCCAGCTCTGTGCCCTCTGACCCCCAGCACAGGCAGCAATGCTCACTTTGCTCTGCCCGGGCTCCTCCTGCGGCACCGCTGCCATCCCTGTGCCACCTCCCTCGTTGCTAGGCAGGCGGTATCCAGGCAGCTGGGGGCCAAGGGGGGTGGGCCCACAGTAAGAAGGTTCCATGGCCAGGGTGGGATTCCTCCTGTGCTCACCTGGCCCACTGTGAGCCCGGCCTGGGAGGGAGGGGCTAGAGCCCTGCCCCTCCCATCCTGAGGTCACTAACCTGGTGTCCCAGCTTGGGTAGGAAGGGGCCTGAACCGGCCCCATAGCAGGTGGGCTTGTCTGATGGGGGGGCGGGGGGGTCAGGACTCCTGGGTTCCTTCCCATCTCTGCCACTGACTCACCCTGGGTTTGTGAGCACTGGATTTTCACCAGAGCTGCTCCACTGGTGTCTTGCAGTCACCTATGTTCTCTACCCTAGGGTGACCAGTCATCTGATTATTAAGAGCTTTGTCTTATACACAGAACTATAAACATTTTCCCCCTGCCCCCCAAAAAGTGCCTTGATTTTTCACACCTATTATCTGGTCACCCTACTCTACCTCCTGGGATTCTGAGCCAGATTAGATGACATGGTGTTAAACATACTGGTGGCCATCAGGAGTCTGGTTCCATTGCCAATGCAAACATTTGAAAAATTACAAGACAGGCCCCAAATTATGAAACTGATTTAAAAAGTAGATTTTACAACTACTATATTTGGGATTCTTTGCACTTGCCTTCTGGTTTGGGGACATTTAGAGGTCGAGTTTTCAAGCTTTTCTCCCCAACCCTGAGGGCTATAAAGTTACTCTTTTTTCAATAAAACAAGGAGTCCAAATTCTCAGGTAATAACCGGAGTCTGGCACTTGGGGCTTTACAATAAACACCAAAAATCATAGCACAATAAAATCACAAGAGTTACCAACTCTGAATCTTGCCTACACTCGTGCTTCCACCAACTGTGGAACTATTGCAATGATGGCTGTATAAGTATCTTAGCTAAATAGATGGCAACTGATGGGCCAGTTAGCCTCATTCTATGGCTAGAGAAACCTATCTATAATTTTCCTGCATTGCTATCACCAGAGCAGCTGTTACCAACAGTAACAGTACATAGCAATAATTGTAAGGGATTTCCAGGGTAGCTTTGTTAGTAACAAGGTGTTCTGAGTTCAAGGATTTTTATCCTCTAAATACTCTGTGTTTCTCTAGTATCTTTCATCCAAGGATCTCAAAATGGGATGCAGATGTGGTTATGGCATAAAACTGAGATTCTTAGGTTCTAGTCCTGGTTTTCCAGACTTTTAGTGTGACCATGGGCAAGTCATTTAATCTCTCTGTACCTCATTTTACCAGCTGAAGCAAGAGAATAATTTCCTATGACAGTAGGGTTGGGAGTTAATTTATTACATGTATGTGAAGTATTTAAAGATGCTTGGTTGAAAAGAAGGGAAGTTCAATTAAAAAAAATACTATGAATTACACCTCATTTTACTCCTTTATATCTGCATTAACCCCATGTTATAGAAACAAACAAACAAAGGAATGTTACCAAAACAATAGAACCCAGCAGTCCTGACTCCTAGATTCCACCTCCATATGACCTCTGTATGTTCAACAGCCATGTGGACCTGGGTTTAAAGATTCTGTTTACATCTATGATCCAAATGGGTACAATAATTTGAGAGAGGAATCCCATAATGTGGATCGTTCCAACATGATGTTCATCCCATAGTAGTGATGGGAGCTTTTTTTCTTGCCTAAATTACAACGGAGGGAGAGAATCAGAGAGGTAGCCGTGTTAGTCTGGAATAGCAGAGATAACAAAGAGTTCCGTGGCACCTTAAAGACTAACTAAAGTATTGAACCATAAGCTTTCATGGGCTAATACCCACTTCGTCGGATGCAAGCAGTGGACGTGTCCAGGGGCAGGTAACTTTTCAGAGGCATCCTTGTCCAGTACTAGTGCCATGCAGAGTGACTGCTATTGTGATAGAGTCCTCACCAGCTACAAATGCATGAAAGCTGATTACATCATGGGACAGACAGGTCAAGGAGAGTTAGCTGGTCTGACCTGGCTGCTTTGATGCCGCCAACAGGCATGAATCCTGTGCCTGGTAGCTCTGCCAACAAGCAAGCAGCTGAAGATCCTTGATACGTTACATAAGTCACCAGCTCTTCCAGTCTGATAAAGGGACCAACAAGGATTAAACGAGAGGGTCCTTATAAAGAAAGCCAAGGGCAGCCGGCTTACGGGGGGGTGATCACTTCCGCCCACAAGGAAAATGGCCACGTCTGCCGACCACGTGGTCTGCGCCCTTCTGCACCACAATCAAAATGGCATCGCCCATCAAACTACGTGCTGTGAAGCCCTTCTGCCCGCAAACAAGATGGCACCGGCACGTGGTAGGGTGCTGACTTTGTGATTGGTCACAGTGAGCGTGACGTTTAGACGCATAGAGGCTGCGCCTACGGGGTGCTTGTGCCCTGAGGTCTCAGCGGCGCCCCGTCGGGCGCTCGGCGGGGGGAGGGGGATGCTGCCCAAGCGCCTCGGGAGGTTACTGAGCCGCACCATGAGCCAGCGAGGGGCCGATCCGCGCGCCGCCGGAAAGCGGGTCCTGGTAAAGAGTGGGCGGAGGGAACACTTCCGGGGTCACCAGGGGAGAGAAGGCGCGAGAGGCGGGAATCACTTCCTGGTCACGGGGTGGCGGGGTCACGAGAAGGCAGCAGGTCCCGCGGGGGTGTAACCAGGGCAACGAGACCTGGGGAGCTGGGCCTGGAGTCTGAGTGGTGGCAGGCTGCTGCCAAGCCCGTGCTGAGCCCCTGGGTACCACCCTGCCTGGGCTCAGTGCTAGCAGGGGCCTGTTGGAGCCGGGGCTCACAGCCTTGTTCTTTCTGACCCCCCACCCCCCCGCTATAAAACCCCCACAGCCCACCTGTGCCACAACCATTGTTTTTCTCCCTATGAAATCTATGGGCGGCATTAAGGAGACAGGGCAATTGCCCAGGGGCCCAGACCTTTGTTCAGTCTTCAGCCCCACGTGCTGGAGTTCCGGGCCCCAGGCTGCAGTCCTGCATGGCAAGACCTCAGCTTTCTGCCCTGGGCCCTAGCGAGTCTAATGCTAGCCATGCTGGCGAGTCTAATGCTAGCTGATTCTCCCCCTGAAACCAGCCCCCACCCCCCAGGGGAGAACTACGATGCTGGAGGATGTCAGCATGGCCCATGGACTAAACCAGTCCCTTAAGTTCCCCAACTTGCATGAGCAAGAGCTCTGGGCATTGCTAGCCCATGGGCGTGCTGGCTGCTTGCTAGAAGGCCGGTTTTTTGTTCCACGTACTTTTCCTTGTTGAAATGGGAAAAGTATTCAGATCTGAAGTGTCCCAAAGCATCCAGTCGGGTCTGTGCCTCGGGGGCAGGGGAGGTGAGGGAAGGGAAGGAAGCGTCAGTGCACAGATACCAAGATCCTACCAATCTGCGGACAGCAGTTTCAGATGTGTGACCTCATGTACCAACTCGCTGCCTGTTTGTGTATAGACACACACCTTTAATTCTAAAGCCATGATTCAGAACTGTATTTGAGTGGATCAAAATAGAAGTTAACAAATAGCATAATCCAATCATACATTCTCCAGCCTCTTTGTGACTCTAGACTTAGTAGGAGCAATCCCATCTCCTTAACCTTCCTCCCTTTGACACTTATATAGACCATTCACAGTGACTTTTGATAAGATAAAATATGCAAGGGGAGTGTCAACTCTAGGCCAAAGCCAATGTTTAACAGGTTAAGAAGAAATACTCCCCATGATCAGGTTATTTTCTAGCTGTTCACTATTACAAGGACCTTGATATCTTATTCTGAAGTATGGGGTATGATCCCCATAAGCAGCAGGCTCAACACAACTAAACAGAGCCTGAATCTTTCCTCACAAGCCCTTCCCAATACCTCCTTTCTTGATCACTGTGGACACCACCACCATCCTGACTGTCAGTTAGGTCCATAACTCGGGCGCCATCTTTGACTCTGACCTCAGTTCTCACATCCATACCGTCTAAGTCTTGCAAATTCTTTCTACATAACATCTCTCAGCCTTTCCTATGCATCCACAAACACAAAACTGGTCCAGGCTTTCATCATTGCATTTAAATTACTTCCATATCCTTCTCTCTGGCTTTGACAAATGCAGTTTTGTCCCACTCATAACTGTTCAGAATGCTGCTGCAAAGATCATTTTCTTAGTCCGTCACTTTGACTACCTCCCGCCTTTCTTTGAAACTTCCCTTTCTCCCTCTCTTCAAATACAAGCTGCTTCTCTTCACTTTCAAGGCCCTTCATGCCTATCCCCACCCTACCTACCCTCTCTCCTTCACTATGGAGATGTTGACTCTCACCTCTAATTAAGCTGTGGTGCCCGCCTATCACCTGCTTTCTCCTATGCTGTGCCATGCCCCATAAATATCCACAAAGCTACCGCGTTATCCACATTCTCCAATCCCTCCTTAAATCTCTCCTTTTCCTTGATGCCTAAATAATACTTGAAATCATCTCATTGTTTTCGTGTACTCTACCCATCTGACTGTATCATACTTAGATTGTGAATGCTTTGGGATAGGGACTTTTTGATTTATGTTTGCACAGCACCTAGCACAATGGGATCTTGGTCCTTCCGGAAGGTCCCTAGGCACTACAGTCATTCAAGTACTACATGTTGCCATTTCTCCTTGTAAATGATCTTATGTGTCAATGTACTGTGATTTCACGGCTGGAATTCACCTTCTTTGGATTATGCTCTTTGCTCTGCCAACTGCAGTTACCTAAGGGACTTTGTCTCCCCCATGTAGGGATAAGAAATCACAGGACGGATACAGCCCTTAATCATCCTATGGCTTCTTGTTCATGGAGATGGGAGGTACAGCTGGAATGAGTCGAGGGACAGGGATCACCTAGGTCGTTAAACTCATTTGAGCATCTCACTCAGTCTCAGCACTAAGCCCATCTCAATTCTGTTTAACAGGAGAGGAACAGGGCCCTTGTATTTACAGAGTCTAGCCCTACAGTAATCAACATGGACACGGTGATTGTCTTGCTGCTTCTGAAGGGAAGCAGCTGGTGTTGCTGGGTAAATTTCCTGCCCTGATAGTGAAAGGAGCAGAGCTGCAGGGAGGACAAATTTGATGCTTACTACACCAGAAGGGCTGGCTCCAGAGAGTCTGCTTACTTGGATGCTGATGTAGAGAGAGTCCTGGTAACACCTGCTGCCGGTCCTCTTTGCAGGTGGCAGGGCTGGGGAATTATGGGCTGCGAGGAACCCGTCATAACATGGGCATGGCAGTGCTCAATCAGCTGGCCCAGAAGTTGAACGTCGCTGATCAGTGGAAAGCGGACAGACGCTGCTGTGCAGACGTGACCGTCACCAACGTGGAGGAAGCAGAGCTGGTGCTCATGAAACCTCGGCGGCTCATGAACATCAATGGACTCAGTGTAGCAAGTGTGGGTGAGTGACGCTGAACACCTCCAATAGCCAGCTGAGCAATACACATCACTGTAGCCTTCAGGGACCTTCGTGCTTCGCCTTTCATCTTCTTAGCCTAGGGGACCACTCAGGGCTGCAAGCAACACGTCTGAAATACCTGCCCTGGAAGTACAGTGCCCACTCCTGCCAGGGTCAGTCTCCTTTTTCTTTTTCATGGAGAAACGATGTCACAACTAGGTGGCCTTTTTAGGACTTCCTTGATGTTCTGTGGTCATTCACGCAGCATGACAGTAAAAGTACACCAAGCTCATGAAACTATCACTTGAGCTAAAGGAGAATAGCCATTTTGCAGTATAGGGCTGATGACACACAGTTGACCGTATCCAATTCTGTCCAATAGAGGGTGGTGCACACACACAATCTCCTAAACCCATTACTCATTTTTCACACCACCCTTGGAAGGTGGAGAAGATTAGCTGAGTTCCATGCAGTTTGCCATTTTGGCATCTCTAGTCAAGAACAGGTGGCAGGGTTCAGACCCAAGATCCCGAGGGCTCCGCACGGACATCAGAAATCCCAGGGCAGTTTTCAGACCAGTCAGGCTTTTCCCTGGTGTGCTGGGCTGAGTTCCTCTCCTCACACGCTGCAAGCTAGTTGGCTACGACCTTCCGGCCCGCTGTGTTTCAGTAAAGTACAGTTGGCCAAAAGACAATAGCGGCGTAGAGCAGTGTCATGTGGTGCAGACATCAGACCGCTCCAGTGACAGCGTGTGCAACTAGTTTGCCAGCACGGCTGACAGTGCATTCCTGAGGTTAGAAGTTCTCTTCGCCCTGCTATGCACTTCCGGCCCTCCACATCCCCTGTCATTTGTTTCCACTGATGCCTGCAGGGTCCTTCTTTAGGTCCCCGGGGCTGTGGGATGGTGACAGAGGGATTTAATTTCTCCTCATTTCTTGTGTGTTTCTTTTTCAAGCTGAAATTTACAACCTCGGGGTAGAAGACATTTACCTGGTTCACGACGACCTGGACAAACCGCTGGGGAAGATGGCGATAAAGCTGGGGGGCAGCGCAAGGTATGAAGGGAAAGCCCCTGTGGAAAATGACCTTGAAAGATTTGCTTGAGCTGCATCTGACTTTGTGCGTTTGAAAAGGGGCATTTGGGGCTGTACCATCTCCACTCCCACCCCCAGGACTGCAGAGGTGCAGCAGATCAGGGGCAGAAGCTTTCTCAGCTGTGGTCCCTTCTCTCATGCTATACACGCTTTAGCTGGCATCCGTTTACTCTGCTGTCTGCCCAACTTCCTGCAGTTTCCAGGTCAAAGCACCAGTTAAACCAGAGATATCCCAATAAATTGGGATGGCCTCAAACTGTGGGCTCTGGCACTAGGTGTGCAGGAAACAACTGGTGCCCAGGCTGCTCTGATAAAACCCAGCCGTGACTGCCCGGAGCTGTGTTAGGCCACCTCCCCGAGTCACACGTATTCTACCTCAATCCACACTTGAGACCAAACAGAACCAAGACCTGTGTTTGTGGTGACGTTTTATTGAAGCGCGACCTTTCCCAATCACTTATATTAGCCACACACTTTTCCCCTCGTTACATCAGTGCAGCTCTCTCTGTAAACAAGCTCAGTGCCTGGGTCTTATGTAAAGGGAGACAGCAGGGCAGCCCCAGGCTTGGGAGCAGGGATCAGTTACCATCCGCACAGAGAAAAGAGAAGGGAGAGTTTAGTGTGAAGCCCATGGAGGATCCCTCGGGGGTTCTCACCTACTCTCTGACGGCTGCTTTGTCTTGCTTTCTTTAGGGGGCATAACGGGGTCCGTTCCTGCATCAGCTCCCTGCACTCAGATGTAAGTCGGCCTTGCAGGGTAAAGAGCTCTATCACTCACACATCTTAGCAGTGCAGATGTAAAGCACCCGCTCTCCCCAGCGCCCCCTGTGAGCCGTCCCCAAGGCCTCAGCCTCCCCTGGTGTTAGTGTTAGCAGACGTGGACCTTCATCCCCTGCTCCCAGCCCAGCCCTTCTCACCCAGGAGCCTTGTTTCTGACTCGTCCCTGAGCCTGGACGTGGAAGCAATTAGCTAAAGTGGAACCACATGGCCTGGCTGGGAGCTCAGCCCACCAACTTAACTGCCTTTGTGGGACAAAACTTTCCAAGCTCATGTTAGCTGGAGCCCAGCCTGAACCCAGCTCCAAAGGAAGGAAACGGGACACAAGCCCAGCTTGCCTTGTGGGGCTCAGGACTAGTGAGGCACTTAGGATTCCCTTGCACCCCACAGGCTCCCCCTTTGACTGGTCCCTGGCTAACCAGGGGCTCAAGGCTCCCCTGCCCTCCAGCCCCATGTCAGAGACCCCCTCGGATCTGCTTCGGCTCCAGCTGTGCCAAGCACGTTTAACACTTGGTGTACCGAGAGCCCAGCTCGGGTGAACGCCGGCACCCGGAGCAGGTGGCGGCGGGCAGAGGCCACAGCACATGCCGCATCTCCTTCTCTCCCTGCAGTGCATGATGCGGCTCAGGGTTGGCATCGGCCGGCCGGTGGGGGAAGCCGCGGTGGATCACTACGTGCTGGGCCGGTTTGCCAGCGCCGAACACGAGGTCCTGCAGCGCGTCCTGGAGCAGGCGGCCGACCTCCTCTTGGAACACATCCTGAAGAGGAGCCTCGGCAAGGACCGCCCGGCCCCTGGTGCCAGGGGGGACAGGACCCCTCACTAACCCTTTGAGCTGGGGGAGCGGTTATCAAGATGGTGCCGACGGAAAGCAGTGGTCCTGGACTCCTTCATGGGCCTCTGGGCACAGCTGCCGGGGGTGGGTGGGGGGAGCTAAGCAGAAAGCACTGACCCCATACGCTGTGCTGTGCGGGCGCAGGTGCCAGGGGGAACTCCTGGCAAAGAGACTGGTGGGGGAGGTGGCAGACTGCCAGGCAGGTGCTATTCCTGCGCCCCGTCAGGTGATAGGCTTCTCCCAACCCCATTAGCGCTGGCAAAAGCAGGCCAGACTCCGCATGGCCAAATGCCCGCGCCTGGCACCCTGCAGAGGGGGGAGTATGGAAGAGGCAGAGAGAGACTCTGAGCCCCAGCCAGGCTCCACCCCAGACCGCTGCTGGAGGCTTGTGTTCAGGGGCACCTGCCTCCTTGCCCAGCTTGGGCCCACTCCGTCCCCGCAGCACCTTGTCTGGGACTTGGCGGTCTCGCCTGGTCTCCGCTTTGCCTTGCTCCTCCTTGGTTCCCAGCCAGACAGCTCTGTAACTCCATAGGTTTTATAGGGCAGTTTTGCATAGACTGTACAATAAACCCAGGCGCCCAGTCTGCACCCCCTTTGCCATTGCCACTCAGTCCCTCTCCTTCGCGCAGGTGTCCTGGGGGCAGGGGAGGGAGCAATCGGCTGGCAGAAAGGGGTGCTCCCTCCTCCCCTCCCCCAGCGTTCCCCTATTTGGTCGGCAGGCCCTGCAAGGAGCATCTGGCCGCTATCTCTGGCAGGGGCAGAATCGGCTGCTGCTTCACCTGTTTCTCCTCTGCCCAGGAAATCATCGATGGCTGTTGGGAAATTGGCAGCGATTCAGACACTGTCAGGCGGGTCCCTACATCCCTCTAGGGGGGCGGGGCAGGCCAATGCCTCTGGGGCTCGGATAAGCTTCCCCTGACACTGTGGGACAAGGGGCTGGGAGTCCATCTTGGTGCTCGCCTCAGACCTCAGCCTCTCTGCTGAGCCCTCCCTGGGCGACTCCCTTTCTAACCTCCCAGGATACCCCTGCCCTGGAGCCAGCCGTGCCCATGCCCAGCTGGCCTGAGCCCCCCTCACCTCTGTGGCGCTGGCATAGGTGCGGACGGCCCCGATGCGGGTGGTCTTGGACAGCAGACCCGTCTTGCTCATGCTGTGGAAGAGCTGCGCCCCCAAGCCCCGCTGCACTAGCAATTGGTGCGAGATGACGGGAGAGGTCCTGAGGCACGGGGCTGGGTGCAGCTGGCTGCAGTGGAGGAAAAGGGGGGTGGGTTAGACCACGTGACGTGGGGGGATGCCACAGCCCAGGAATTGCCCTGCTGTAATGAAGGCAGAGACTAGAACGGCACTGGCAGGAAGATACTGCAGGCCCGGGGCAGGCGGGAAGTCGAGTAAGAGTAGGGTGCCCCCTAGGGTGACCCTCCCCAGCTCAGGCTTCGCCAGGATAGGCGCTGGAGGCAGCTGTGCACAGCAGTCACCAGAGAGGATCAGCCAGATTTGGGGGGGTTGGGAGAAGACGACAATCAGAGACCCGAGTGGAGAACCGCGCACCGGAGGGATCAGCAAGGAGAGCGAGATGGAGCCAGCTCAGGCCGGTGGGGGTCGCAGCCGTCAGACTGCAGGGGAGCGGACTGGGGGAAATGAGCTACAGGTGAGCTCTGAAGGTCTTATCTGCCAGGCTTCCCTGGAGGGCTCTAGATGTGGGGGAGGGAGGGAGACGGGAGGCATGACATCACAGGAGCAGGGGGGCAGGGCTTTGACATTGCAGAGTTAGAAGGGCAATAGAGAGAGCAGAATAGAGGCCACCCCGTTTCTCTCCCCTTTTCCTCGGGGGTCTGGCCTGGTCTCCAGCTGGGACCCGCCTCTCTTGGGTGCAAAGAGATAGTTGTAGGGTCTGTATGGGGAGTGGGGCTGTTCCCTGCATTTCCCGCTCACCTCCCTGCTGTGGACTCCAGCCCATGCTCCCTGTTGGCCCTTTTCTGGGGCCCGGGCCCAGCCGTGCTCGCCCGCCGCAGCAGCCCCAGCAGGCTCCGCAGCATCTCCTGGTGGCGCAGCTGGAACGTTAGGTCGAAGTCGCCATCCTCCTCCTCAGACGGCCTCTCCTGCGGGGCGGGGGAGGTGAACCGGCACTGCAGCTCCTGCTCCCCCCACCTTAGGACTTCAGAGCACAGGGGTGGGACCCCACTCGGTAGACGAGGGAGGTGCCCGTGTAACAGAGGCTCAGGCCCCCCGGCCCTTCAGAACTCTGCTGGGACAGCGGCAGGGAGCTGGAGCCGGTGGGGGTGGGGCTGGTTATAGGTTGATTAGTGGGGTTCCCTGGAACAGTCACCCAGCATCTCTTGGCTCTTCCCCACTGACTCCACCTCCCCACAGCTGGAGGCCTCCCATCCCCAGCACAGGACGTGTGGTCGGTTCCTCGCTCAGATGCAGCCGGAGGTTCAGCAAGAGACTCAGCGCTTGGCATAATGGGGGGATTTCTAGTCACCACGTGCAATAAACATCATGTACACGCTGGGTTAGGGCGCCTGCCCCAGCACCCTGGACCCAACCTCCCCCATGACTACCCTCCAACAACTGGACTCCACAGTCTAGCACCCCCAGTAGGAGGGAAGGGAAATTACACTGAGCCAGCCCAGGTAGCCCTGACACGTTCACAGCTGTCAGAAGATTCAGTGCCAAGGTCCCGGCTGGGTGTTCGTACAGAGCAAGATGCTGGGGGCTCTGACTGGAAAGAGTCCAGGGCTCTGAGTGTGGCAGGGCAGATCCCTCACAAGGCCCGGCCAAGACATCTCACCACAGGAGGCACAACACCAACATGAGGCCACCGTGCCCTCCCAGACTATCACAGCAGCCACCTTACGTGACACAGCATCCCGGGAATGGCTGCAAAATCCATTCCTATTCATTTCAAGGCTTCCCTAATTGACAAAACATCCACACGGCCTGACGCAAAATCAATTCCGACTAAGACAACACCGCACCGTGAGGTGAACCCCCAGAGAGTTCAGGACTCTGGACCCGTCCCATGAGCCAGTCTCTCAAGATAGGGACAGAGCCACGGACAAGGCCAGTAGACGGTCCAGTGGTTATGGGGCCTGTCTAGGTCTCCAGAGGCTGGGATTCAATCCCCAGCTCCACCACTGACTGACTGTGTGAGCGTGAGGAAGTTGCTTAGTCTCTCTGCCTCAGGAGAGGGGGATGGGAACGGGAACCCTGCTCTGCCTCACTGGCATGTTTGTGGGGGAAATATTATCCAGATCCTACTAACAGGGGCCATAGAAGTACCCAAGAGAAATGGATACAGCTCGGGGGCCTTGAACTCTCCTGAGCAGAATTTTGGGCAAGTTCTTTTATCCTACAAGAGCTCATGAGTTTCCCCAACAGTTGCTGTCCCACAGCCTGTACCTGTGTTACCCTGTTCTTAATGGAATCACTTTGCTTTCTACAGACTCTCCTTGGAAAGAGCTCTCAGAGCCTCCAAACACTAACAGACCAGACCCCACAGCTGCCCCTGGGGTAGGTCAGTATAATCATCTCCATTTTACAGATGGGGAAACCGAGGCACTGAGCAAGACGTAGTGGTAGAGATGGGAACAGAACCCAGGTTCCCAGGCTCCTGCAGACAATATTGCTCCCTTTCTAGTTCGCAAGTCTTTCCTAACCTTTGACCTCAGTGGCCCTGGTGACGGCTTATGTCCACAGGCGCATCTGTTCCGTTCTAGCTTTTGGGAGCAAACCAAGGAAATGTCACCAGCTCAGGAGCATGCTGGGCTCTGGGCCACTGATTGCCACCAGAAAATGTCCACCCCAATCCCCGAGACTGTGTGACTCTCACCCGTAGCAGGTCTGTCAGGGCTTGGACAGCCTGGTTCAGGATCCTCTCTGCATTTCCCCTGAGGTTCTGCTCTTCCTCTAGGAGCTTGGCCTGACTCCGCCCTTCGTCCCTCTTCCTCCTCACCTCCTCCGTCAGCTCCTTCAGCTCTTGTCTGCAGGGAGGGAGCCAGACAAGAACAGCCACTTCACCTGGGGGGGCTTGGAGTGCAGGTGTTCGAGGGGAAGGGCTCCTCACCTCCAACAGGCCCCAGGGAGCTGTGTGCGCATTCGCATGCACTTGTCTAAAGCAGGTTCCCCAGGGAGATCTCTCTGTATGGTCACCCAAGTCAGGGCCCCAGGAATATGTGTGTCTGTTTGCCTGATTGCCTAAGTCAGGACCCCAAGGAGATGTGTCTGTCTGTCTGTCTATCCATCCAAGCCAAGATCCCAGGGAGACGTATGCATAGGTTTCTGTCCGCCTGTCTAAATCAGCCCACCTGGGAGATGTGTGTGCCCGGGTGGGTGGATGTGTAAATCTGGTCTCCATGGAGATGTGTCTCTAAGATCAGGGCCGGCGACAGAAATTTGGGGGGCCCCTACTCTGCTAGTTTGGGGGGCCCCCCAGCCCAGCCGGGCCCCCTCCAGCCCAGCCGACAGCAGCTGGGGGGCCCCCCAGCCCAGCCCAGCCCAGCTGGCGCTCCCCCCCCAGCTGACATCCGGGGGAGAGCCGCGCCGGATGGCTACAGGTAGAGCTGTACCGGGGCCCCCCTAAAGTGCGGGGCCTGGTACAGCTCTACCCGTAGTACCCCCTTGTCGCCGGCCCCGTCTAAGATCCCCAGAAAGGCTCAGGTGGGCAAACCCCCCTCTGCACATCTGTGGAAGCGAGGTCTCCTAGCGTTTACTTTCCAAGAGTTACACCCCCTGAGAAGTGCCTGGGAACACAAGCCTCCCCTTCCCCATGGTAACTCCCACCCTGTGTGAGGTTCCTGAATGTCTTGTATGTACAGCTCCCGGACAGCATGCCCCAGGACTCCAGCCGGCTGATCGGAGCGGCCCTTGCTGGGCAGGGTATGCTCAGAGAGCAGGCACTGACAGAGCATTTGTCAACACTTTCATAGCTCCGGGTCAGGCCTTTTGGGGACCTGTGTGCAGCATGAGGCACAGCAGCTCTTCTGGAGGGGTGGGGGAACATGACGGAGCCTTGCTGAGTCTGTCAGAGGGTTGAGGTGACCCAGACACACTCAGGGGAAGCATAATCCCGATAACACTCAGCTCTTTCCTAGTCCCTCCCGTCCAAACGGCTCCAAATGCTGTACAGACACTGCTCAGTTAGATGTCACAAGGGCCCCGTGAAGCAGGTGAATGGATACACAGGGGCCACTTCCCTCAGCACTCAAATGCAGCCACCTCTGGGGTAGAAAGTGGCAACTATTTAAAACCACACCACAACACCGCATGGCAGTTTAGGTCAGGAAGTGAGTACGAATCCCTGGTCGAATTGCAATTACAGAAGTCACTGAGCCAGGACACCTCGGTTAATACCACAACTCTTCCAAGTTCCCATTCCGTGGGACTAATAGGCACAAGGGGTCAGAACTAGACCTGGTCAAAACATTTCCCATAGCACAGTTCTCAAAACATTTCCCATAGCACAGTTCTCAAAACATTTCCCATAGCACAGTTCTCCACAGAAAAAAAGCACTTTCATCCAAATCAAAATGTCAATCTCAACATTTTCCAGGGGAAAAAGTCCAAATGAAAGACATTGACTTTCCTCTTGCATTTTGAAAAGGCAAAACGTTTCCTTTTGGCTTCTTCATTTTGATGAATTTCATTTAGACACACTGAAACATTAAATATCTCTTCAATTCTATACCGTGTTAAATGCCTAACATTAAACACTCTTATTTTAATAGAATATTAACCTTTAAGTTCAGTGAATCAAAACTGAAATGTTTGACCTCATTGAAACAAAATGATTCACCGGTATCAGAATGAAATATGTTCACGGCCCCAAGTAGCCGCTGGTTGGAATTTTTGTTTTGTTATCAATTTCAAATATTTTATTCAGAACAAAACCTGTTTTCAAAACGTTGGATTTCCCTGTGGAACTGAACTTCCAGCCCCCGCCCGCTGGAGTCGGGTTCTGCACCGTGCGTCTCACAGAAGAGCTAGCAGTACAGCACCATACTGAGCTCACTGCTCCAGAGCCACAGACCCCACGTCCTGGAATACCTGGGTTTTCCTTGAAGGTCTCCCATCCAACCTGGTCTGGCCACACTTAGCGTGGAAATGTGACAGGATCACAGCACAAGGACTTTGCTTTGCCTCTACATGGCCTTGCAGCGAGACCCGGCTGCAGCCTGGGAATGAGACCCGCCGCTGTCGCCTCCGCTCTGCTCCACATACCTTAGCGCCTGGTTCTCCTTCTGCAGCTTCTCGTGGGCCACCTTCAGCTGCTGCACGGCCTCCTTCTGCTGCCTGTACTCGTCCACCAGCACCTGCTGCTCCTTGCATTTACTGGTGAGCATCCAGATCATCTGCAATGAGCAGCAGGAACACAGCTTCGGGATCAGGAGACAAGAGGGACGTCTCAGGCACCAGCCGCAGCCCAGACTCCCTATGCCCCCCACTGCCACCCACACACAGGTTGCAAGTTGCCCACACTCACTGCCAGGTGCCTCCTGCCAAGGTCACGAGCCAACCAAGTGATAAGCCACTTGCACTTATATGGGGGGGGGGGCTGAGCAAACTCTAGGGCACTGGTTCTCAACGTGGGAGTCGGGACCCCTCTGGGGGTCGCGAGCCAGTTCTGTGGGGGTCACGAGCCCCTGCTGCCAGCAACTGGCCCCGAACAATGCCGCTGCCACGGGCTGCTGGCATCCGGCCCCTGCTGCTGCAGGCAGCCCGTGCCCCTGCCGCGGTGGGCTGCCGGCACCCCCATAAGGCCAGTCCTGGCCGCGGCGGGCTGCTGGTGGCCCCACGAGCCCGGTCCGGGCCCAGGCTCCTACTGCGGCAGGCAGCCGGCACTGCCACGTGCCCGACCCGGCCCCGGCAGAGGTGGGCTTCTGGCACCCCCGTGAGCCCGGCCCCTGCCGCGGTGGGCTGCCAGCGCCTCCGTGGGGCTGCCAACCCCCCCCCTCACTGGTCTTAGGGGGCTGCTGGAACCCCCCCTCAATCCCGACCCCTGCCCGGGGGGGGCTGCTGGAACCCCCCCATCCCAGCCCCTGCCGCAGTGGGCTGCAGGCACACCCCCTCCCCGCCCAGCCCCTGGTCGCGCTTAGAGGCCCAGTGTGGGAAAGGGGTCACCACTACAAATTTTAAGAATCACTGCTCTAGGGCAAAAGCGCTGCCAGGTAAAGGGGAGACCAGGCCCCTGAAAGCCACCACATGGTCCCTAGGTGCAGCCGAGCTAGAGCAGTGACGGGACCAGAGCCGTATCCCTCTGTGCATCGGATGGGCTCCGACCTTCTGGTTACTGAGGCTGTTCTTGGCCATCTGCTTCTCATTGTGCTCCAGCAGCTCCAGCTGCTTCTGCATCTCGGCCTGGGCCCCCTTCAGCAGGTCGTTCTCCTGGATGAGGTCGTAGCTGCGATCGGACATCTTGGCCAGCTGGACGTTCATGGCGACGTTCTCGCGGATGGTGCGCTTGGTGGTCTCGGCCATCTGGCTGTTGGAGACCTTGCGGAACTCGGCCGCCACCACGTTGACCCGCTGCATCATCTCCTTCTTCAGCCTGCAGAGGTGGGGTATGTGGGTACGGAGAAGGACGTCACTCCCGGCAGCGGCAAACGCCTTAGCCCTGGCAAATGGATCAGCTCCAGCCTGAGGGAAGGAGCACTCCTGGCACGTCCCCCACTGAGAGCTTTCGCCTCGTCCCACTCGCCCCTAGGCCCGCTGAAGGAGCTCTCCTGCCTGCCTATTGGGTGACCGCTCCCAGCGCCTCCCGAGATGGAAACTCTCCCTGCGCAGCACCCGGCTGCAGAGGGCAGCTCTCCTGGCATCCCACTCGCCCAAGGGAGAGAACCCTCCCTGAATCCCAGCAGTCTGCCCTTCTTGAGTACCATCATTCCAGGGGCTCAAAACACTTCCCAGTCATCAAGCCTCGCTCTTCCCCCCGAATATCATCCCCAGGGTACAGATGGGAAACAGGTGAAATGACCTGCCCAAGGTCCCACAGCAAGTCAGTGGCAAAGCCAGGAACAGAATCATGGCTCCCAAGTCCCACACTTGGCAGTAATCCCGAGACCACATGGCCACCTTCAGATTCCAGTGGGGAACTACAGTCAGTCTCCACCCGGCACTGACCTGTCTTTGTCCAGCACACCTTTCCTCTCCAGGTTATAGATATACTGCTTGTGATCTTCCTCTTGCTTCTTCAGCTGCTCCTCTAGGGCTGTAAACTTGCCCATGAGATCCTCCTTCTGGATCCTGAACTCCTCCAGCGCAGCCAGCTTCCCACCTGCCAACAGGGATCACTTAGGACCCCCGGAGGACCACTGGGAACTTCCATGCTCAGCCCCGCAGAGGTGTGGGGGGAGCAAAGTGCTTCGACAAGCCAGCAAACCCCACTGTGAGATTCTCCCCAACTGCTCTTCACGCCACACTCCTGTTCTGCGGCTTCTTAACCACCCTCATACAAACGCTATGAGGCCAGGCTTGTTTCTTTGTACAGCACCTAGCCCCATGGTGCTGCTGTAAGATCAATAATATAGGGCCAGCATATGGGGAAAGCTTGCCCGGAGGCTGCCCAAGCTGTATGCCATGGGGCAGCTATGGGGACCAGCAATAGACAGCAGCCTCCAACACTGGAAAGGAGCCATCCACGACCCACATTGTGGTGAAAAGAGAGGGAGGCGGAAATGTGTATACATAGGGTGACTGGATAGCAACTGTAAAAAAAAAACAGGACAGGGGGTGGGGAGTAATAGGCGCCTATATAAGAAAAAGTCCCCCAAAATGGGACTGTCCCTTTAAAAACGGGACATCTGGTCCCCCTATGTATACACCACCTCTGTCTCCACACCCCCATGTGTCCTCCCCACCACACGACTGGAATTAGGGCTGCTCAAAAATTCTCCAGTGAAACTCTTCTATGGAAAATCGGGTATTTGACTAAATGAAAATGAAGATTTTTCATCCGAAAACTCAAAACCCTTCTGCCAAAGACCCGACACTTTTTTTTTTCAGAAGCTTTGGGGCAAAAAATAATCATCATTTTCAACCCCTTTTTAGTATTAACTAAAAGTTGCAGCGTTCTGCCGAAAATGAAAAACAAAATATCATTTTCATCCCAAAACGTTACGGGTGGAGGTACAAAGTCCCACCAACTCCAGCCAGACTATTTCCACTGACTGTTCTCCCAACAGCCCGTGGCCACAGCCCCAGGCTGGAGCTGTTCAACCTTCAGAATCCCCAGGCTCTGTCCCGACACAGCAGCATCGGCCACCCCCCGCCCCCGGAAGAGGGACCATGGGGGGAGAGGGAAGAGGAAGAGTCCAATCTGCACCAGGGCACATTACTTAGCAGCATGTTCTCCAAAGTGAGCTGGTCCTTAGTCTCCTGAAACTCATGTCGAACCTGGGCCAGCTGGGCCTCGAAGGCATCCTTCTCGGAGTCTTTGGCCTGCTGCAGGGTGAGCAGCTGGTCATTGAGGTCAGCGATCTCATCACCCCGCTGGTTCAGGGTCCTCTTGAGAAAGGCCACGATTTCCTTGTGGTCATTGGCCATCTGATCGTACTCCACCCTGAAGAGGGTCTCGTTCACCTGCAGCTCGTCCCATTTCCGCTGGTACCTGCCAGGGGGGAGCAGCGCCCACCAGGCAGTCAGACAGGATGGGCTGGCTGCCTGCCCCTCACCTATTTCTAGGTTGGTCCAGTCTCTCCCATTGCCTGGGCACAGGCCCAGGGCAGGCACAAGAGCACAGCTCACAGCCCCATTGCAGTGGGACTGGAGAGGGGGACTATTCATGGCTAGGGCCCGACCAAATTCATGGTCCATTTTGGTCAATTTCAGGATGATTTCATGATTTCAGGTATTTCAATCTGAAATGTCACCGTGTTGTAATTGATGGGGATCCTGACCCCAAAAAGCGTGGGGGTGGGGGGGTGTCAAAGGTTATTGTAGCTGTGAAGGCAGAGCCGCTGTCAGTACTAACAGTAAAATCCGTTAGTCTATAAGGTGCTACAAAGACTCTTTGTCGCTTTTGTCAGTAGTAAGGATGCCATGGTACGCTAGTGCCACCCTTCCTTCTGTGCTGCTGCCCGCAGATCTGAGCCCTCAGTCAGCAGCTGCTGCTCTCCGACCGCCCAGCTCCGAAGGCAGCACGGCAGAAGGAAGGGTGACATGGTACGGTATTGCCACCCTTACTTCTGCGCTGCTTTTGGCGGGGCGCCGGGGAGCACAGAAGTAAGGGCGGCAATACGGCGACCCCCCTGCAACTCTCTTTTGGGTCAGGCTGGTCTCCCCTGTGAGATCTGTACAGTAGAGGGTGAAAACACCCCAAAAACCAGATTTCACCGGGGAGGAGGGGGACAGACACCAGATTTCGCCGGGGAGGGGGGGGGGACAGACACCGGATTTCACCGGGGAGGAGGGGGGGACAGACACCGGATTTCACCGGGGAGGAGGGGGGGACAGACACCGGATTTCGCCGGGGAGGAGGGGGGGACAGACACCGGATTTCGCCGGGGGGGGGGGGGGACAGACACCGGATTTCGCCGGGGAGGGGGGTGACAGACACCGGATTTCGCCGGGGAGGGGGGGGGACAGACACCGGATTTCACCGGGGAGGGGGGGGGACAGACACCGGATTTCACCGGGGAGGAGGGGGGGGACAGACACCGGATTTCACCGGGGAGGAGGGGGGGACAGACACCGGATTTCGCCGGGGAGGAGGGGGGGACAGACACCGGATTTCGCCGGGGGGGGGGGGGACAGACACCGGATTTCGCCGGGGGGGGGGGGGGACAGACACCGGATTTCGCCGGGGGGGGGGGGGGGAGGACAGACACCGGATTTCGCCGGGGGGGGGGGAGGACAGACACCGGATTTCGCCGGGGAGGGGGGGGGGGGACAGATACCGGATTTCACCGGGGAGGGGGGGGGGGACAGACACCGGATTTCACCGGGGAGGGGGGGGGACAGACGCCGGATTTCACCGGGGAGGAGGGGGACAGATTGAACGGTGACACCCTTCCCATGGTCAGGAGTGGGGTGGGGTCCTCCTCATGGCCCCTCCCATCCAGCAGCTGGGGACCCCCGGCCCTGTCCCAGGAGGGCGGGAGAGAGGCGGACCCGAGGGTGGAAGGGGGTCGCAGGGTCTATGTCCCGCCCGCAGAGGGCACCGAGGAGTCGCTGCAGGAGGCTCTGGGGATCCCGCGGCTCGTCCCCCCCGGGGCGCAGCCACCCCCAGGCCGGGCCCCGCACCGGGCCAGCCGCTCCTCCAGGTCCCGGATCTGGAGCAGGTAGAACTCCCGGCTGTACTCGGCCAGCGGCTGCTCCGCCGGCCCCTCCGGCCTCGGCTCCTTGGCCGCGGCCTCCTTCTTCCCGCCGCCGCCGCCGCCCTTCTTCTTGGGGGCCATGGCCGCGGGGGAGCCCGGCGGGGGGGCGCGGGAAGAGCCTCGCCGGGCCCCGCGTCGCCGGGGCAGCCGCTGTACATAGCAACGGGGAGCGGCCTTAAAGGGCCAGGCGCCCGCAAGGGGCCGCTCTGCCCGCCGGGGACCCCCGGGCTGGGCCCTCCGCCGAGCGGGGTCCCCAGGGCTGGGCCACCCCCGAACTGGGGACCCCCCGGCTGCACCCTCTGCCCAGCGGGGTCCCCAGGGCTAGTCCACCCCCTATAATGGGGACCCCCGGGGTGCACCCTCTACCAAGCGGGGTCCCCAGAGCTGGGCCACCTCCAAACTGGGGACCCCGGGCTGCCCCCTCTGCCCAGCGGGGTCCCCGGAGCTGGGCCACCCACAAACTGACCTCTGACCCTCCTGAAAAATCCATGAGCTCTTAAAATGCCCCCTGTGGGTTCCTCCCTGGATCCCCCACTCCCTGACACTCCCCCGCCCCAGGAAAATCCCTTTACATGGGAATGAACATGCAAAACGCCCCCCCCCCCATTCTGAATGTTCCCCTGGGTGCTAGATTAGAATAGGGCAGAGCTGCGGTGAAGACACCCACCCGTCCGCTTGGTTTAAACTTTGGTTCTACACCCCAAGGACAATACCACCGCTGCAGATGTAAAAGGGGGGAGAGAGGAAGGAGGGTGCAGTGGTTAAGGCTCTAGCCAAGGTTTAGATGATGTGCGTTTAAATCCCAGCTCTGCCACACGTTCCCCATGTGACCATCTTCAAAGCCCCTGACAGACATTGCCCTAATTAACCCTCCCAGGGTCGGAGGAGGGACCCCGTCCCTCATTCAGCTGGCCAGCAAGGCACAGACCAGTGACATGATCTGCCCAAGGTCACCTGGCCTGTAGCAGAGCAAGGCAGCGCCTGCCTTTGAGGGGCTCATTTGAGACATGAAGCCAGGCTTCATTGTCTAGCACTAATCAGTGATGGAAGCTCCAGCACACGGGGTAAATTCACAGAGCGGAAGGCAGGCAACGCCCTCCCTCCGGACACAGAGAGCCCACACCCCAGGTGCTCTTCCACGCAAATCTTGATCTTTAGTGCTGTGTTGGTGCTACAGGTTTCTCACACAGTGACATCCCAGACTGTATCTCATAGATCCTGGATCCCACACAGAGTACCCCCCGCAGTGTTCTGCTCCCACTACCACCCTGTTCACGCATGGATTTTGGACCATTACGGTGTTTTGTCTATCCCAGGTACGGCTATAATGGGTAACAGTGTCCTATACTGGTATAGCTTATCCCCCTGTTGTCGTGGGGCATCCAGAGGCGATCTCTGGGCGCTGTCTGTGCATTGCACATAGAGGAAAGGAGGTGATCTGAGCATTGCACACTATTGTACACATGCTAGTGGCCCAGAGCAGGAGTGAACAAATGCAACAGACACTACAGAACACTAGAGGGAGCTATAGAGAACAAGAAGATGGTGACAAAATATGGGTGAGTTGGCTTAGTCCCGTTTAATCCTCCTGATGGCTTGCTTATTTCAGTTAAATCATACTACACGGGAGGGCAAACGCAGCAGGCAGCCAGGCATGATGCAAATAACCCTAATCTGCAGTCAGCTGGGCGGGTCTTTGCATTACTTCTGCCCTGCACTGGATTCTCCCCTACAGCTCGGGAAGTCTGTCTGGGGCATTTCTCAGCCATCCATCACCTCATGCGTAGATGCCATCCCCTTTTCAGCAAGGCCCACAGGCTGGTCACCGGCTCCAGCGTGGGGTGGAGAAGAGAAAGAGCTGTGATTCCACTGGAGCAGAAGGATGAACTGATCAAATAGGACAACATCCCCACACGTAGTACAAAATAATCAATACACAGCAAAAGCCGTTGGCTCCACCACACACCCCTGGCCCCATGGCCTGGCAGATCTCAGCTGAGGGGGCGCCTGTGTCTCTACGGGAATGAGCTGAATCTGAAAATACTGAGCAAGTCCATATCTGGAAGGTTACCGAGCCTCACACGTTTCCAAACAGTTCTGGCCTTTCGGGGAGAGGCACCACTAGAGATGGGGAAGGAGAAGTAGGTTGCAAAGGACCAGATCAAAAGCTCCTCTGCCTAGCAGACGTGTCCAGAGAGTCAAGCACGGGCCTCGATGCAAGCCCTGCAGACCGTCTATTTCAGTGAGCAAAGATTACAGGTCCAGATTAAACACCCCGCTTTGGTCAAACAAACTGAGCTGCATCTCTCAGCCAGGAACCAGTTGAATCTGCAGCCAGGCAGAGCGGCCCACAGTGATCCTCCTCTGTCCCGCTTGAGGAATGGGAAGCACCCCTGGAAAATGAAGTGAGAGGCCAGTGTTACTGGTGCAAGCAGGGGTTGGTTCTGTGCCACTGTGAGGAGCTAGGCTCCCTGTGCTGATGTGATGCCAGCCGTGAAACTAAACAGTCTGCTGCCCCAAATGCCCCCCCCCCCCAACTTGGCTCTGGGTTTCCCTGGGTTCCACAGGAAGCTTGTCCCCCTATTTGAGGGCCTGGTTGTATTGCTGTGCATACCCGTGGAGACAGCCAACAAAAGGAACAAGGTGCAAATGCACCACGCAGACCTCCAGATTCTACCCTGCCCCCCAAAAGGGCCCCTCCCACTAGGGGATGAGGTTCAGTGGTGGGATCTGCATGGGGGACATTGCCCCGTGGTTACGCCTGAAGCGTGTGTTCTGAGGATGGAGAGGGGACTTCGGTGTGTGGGGCTGGATCCAGCTCATAATCCCCAACCCACAGTCACTGTCTGCAGCCGGTTCAAACCAACACAAGAACCAGAGAGTGAAGGAGGAACGTTGCCCACTCTTTGGGACCCAACCCTCCCCAGAGGTAGCAGCCCAACGCAGCACATTCAGGCTGGAGTCTCAGCAGTTACTCTGAAGTTCCTGCTGTTTGGCTGATGTAAGATTCAGCCAGGATGTGAAAAATAATCTCTTCCAGCCCCAACTCGGTGCAGCCACCTCTGGGGAGGAGGGTGCCGGCTGGCTCAGAGCAGAGCAGGGGGAGAAGAGGGTACACGCTGGCACGCTAGACCCCAGACCGTCCGCCTGACCCGCCACGTGCTTACCACGGAAATAAGGCAAAGTTATTTTTGGTTTCCAACCTAGCCCAGTTCATTTGCTCCCAGCCTGAGCCCTTCAATTCTCGACTCCTGCCCAGGGATCATTTTCCTGCTAGCACTGAAAATGCCAGACAGCAGGACTTTGTCATGGAAATTCTGACGAGGACGAAGGATTGCTGGGCTAGCTTTGGGGCAGACAAAGCATAGGGCTGCCCTGCTGTCTGGCATCACGCACTCTCATTTTCCAATTACAGTGCAAGCCCTGTGAAATAGACCCCGCCCCCACCCTGCCGAGCCAGAACAGACCGAGCAGTATCAGTGGCAGTCAGGAATAGAACCCAGGAATCCGGGCCCACAGTCCCCTTCATTAGCCAGTAGATAACACTGCCTCCCAAACGGACAGAGTACTGACGTGGCCTCCCATGGTTCAGCTTTGTATCTCCCATGCCAAGTTCTTAACCCTTGGGATATAGAACAATAGGGAGCGTCTTGCTAATTCATACCCAACACTGCAGCAGGTCAGCTGTCAGAACCCTGGGGGAGGATGGGCGTTAGCCCCCTGGATCCCCTCTCAGGAGAGCACCTGGAATTGAGGGGAGCAGTGGGACAGCACAACTACTCCCCCAACCACAGTTCACACAAGTCACAGCACAGCCTGTAAGATGGGAATTCTGGGTTCTGTTCACCTGCCACTGACTTACTGCCCAGTAATGGGCAAATCCAGTTCAGTGCTTTGGTTTCCTCATGTGTCAGATGATACCGACCTACCCCAGAGGAAGGGGGTTGGGACACTAATTCCCGGGTGTCCCTCAGGTGCTTTGAGATCAGCGGGGAAAGCGGGTAGGGAAGGCGAAAGATGCTACTGGACACAGAAGCTGAAAGGGAGATTTCAGACGTGTCCGGAAGACATGTTTGCAGGGCAGCATTTCCTGGCAGCCAACGTCCGCCCGCACAGACACGGGAATCGGCCTGTTTGCACACGCGTCCTGCAGCGGTTCCCGGGCCTGGCTTACCAGCCCGAGGTCAGAGCTCATCCCGGGCGGCCGAGCGGAAGGAATGGCCAGCGTTGCTTCGGGAGCCCTTCAGTGTTTTCTGCGAGCCGCTCCAGTCCGTCCTCTTGGAGTCGTCATCCCAGATGGTAGACGTCTCCGTGTCGCTGAGCCAGTTGGAGTCCCCGGTGTAGTGAGTGGGGTAAACCAGCAGGGGGTGCACCGAATACACCACCAGGTCTCGGTGAGCAAAATGCTTCTTGTAATCCTCACTAGAAAAGGGAGAGAGGAAAAATCAGTGGCCCTGGGTAGGACCGCAGCAGGGGATGGAGAACAAACCTCTGCACACCGAGGGAGATGCCAGGGTCTGCCCACAGTCTGGAGCCCCCGGCCCCTCCAGCGCTGTGCTCCTGGGCCTCTGACACCAAAGAGGAGGGAGTGCCCCCAGGTGGATCACCCAAAGCATTTCCTGCTGGGCCTGGGAGCCAAGGACTCCAGGCAGGCTCCTGGTTCGGTGAGAGTCTGGAGGCGAGAGGAGTCCGCCCACCCCCTGGCCCTGATGGAGCCACTCGAACGGCAGCCAAAGCACTTTGCATGGCTCGGGCCAGCTGCCCAGAAACATGTTCCTCAACATCCAAGGCAGCGCGAGGCCGTTCCCAGGCTCCTCATTAAACTGCAGCAAACAAGGAATCCCGCGATGAGCTCACCCCTCAGGCTGCCAGGAACGGGCCACTGGGCCGCCGGCAGCCAGCAGGCTCCTACCTCCTCTCTCCTTGGGGGGCTCCCGGCAGACCCCTCCACCCCCAACATCCTGCAGCCTGGCTCCCCTTAGGGTCACTCTGGACTGATCTATGGTGCCCCCCTCTACACCCAGGGATGATTCCTGTCGCATCCACCTCCACCGCTCACCCAGCCCCGCTGGAACAGGGGGCTCAGCCGGGCTGGCCCAGTGCCAGGCAGCCTGTGCTGATGTTATTCTAGCTAGCCGGGGACTTGGAATGGTTCCCAGTTCACACCCAGGGCTTTAGTCTGTTCACCTTCCTCCTCCATCCCTCCCTTTACTCTTTTAATCCCTCTGTTTTTCCATCTCTCTCAACCCTTCCCATCCCCCCACCCTTCTCCCCCCAGCCCAGTCTGCTTTTCCCTTCCCCCTGCCCCCCCGCCCCCCGGGTCTGCAGGAGGGGCGGGAAGTCAGCATTGGGAAACCAGAGCTCCCAGCCCATTGCAACAGTCTGACTGGAGTCTGAGAGCACCTAAGGCAGCTGCAGAGGATGCGAGCCACATGGCCATGGAGCGGCTGGGAGACATCTGGGGCGTGTGTGTGTGTGGGGGGGATTATGGCTGACTATCTGTGGGACTGCACACTGTGGGGATCAGCGGGGGACGCAAAGCAGAGGGGGAGCGGGTGGCCTTGTCCACATGCTGTATTTAGAGCCTGGTGTCTGGGCAAAGGGGCTCTGTGATCCCCAGACAAGCATCCACGTGCGCCCTCAGACACACCCGCCCGGACCCCTTGACCGCAAAAACTGCACGCCCGGGTTTTTCCGCGACCCTCGTTCTCCCTGCGTGAGGTCAGTGCCGCTGAACGGCGTCTGGTCGAGAGCCCCGGAGCCCTCTGCCGACCGTGGAACACGGGCAGCGGCAGAGCTGGTGGCCCAGTGGGGGGGTGATCCATGGAGGCCGGGGAGGGGGGGGGCTGACTCTCCACGGCCCGGTCAGTCAGTAAGGGGCAGACGGGGGAAGAGCTCAGCCCCGATGAGCCACACATGGGGAGGCGGCCGATCCACTTGAAATGGAGCCGCAATCCTCCAAACTGGTTTCACACCGGCCCTTGCTCGGCCGGCACTGACTCTGTTCTCTCAGCGCTGCGCCCCCCTCCCCCACAGCTCCCTGACCGCCGTTTTCCACAGACCAGAGCGCAGGGGAATGAGCTCATGGTACCAGATGTTTTATTTCAGGAACGCTGGGGGGGGGATGAGGGGGGAGACACACACGCATGTTTCTTCACTTACACGGCCAAGCTGCTAACAGAGTCTGAGCTGCAAACCAGACTAGCAAAGGAGTGTCACACCTGACGGGGTGGGTGAATGGAACCAAAAACCCCTTCCCGGGAGGGGAGGGGGGGGGTTCTTTATAGACTGGAGATCCCCAGCACTGGGCTCTGCCCCTTCTCACCCCGCCCCTGGGGGAGCAGCAACCGGAGCCTCTCCTTACTTTGGGTGCTTGTCAGACATGATGGGCAGGAACTCGTCCACCGGCAGCATTTTGGACAGGGGCTCGGACTCCACCAGCTTCTGGGCCCCCCGCTGGGAGATGACGTAGGCCAGGGTCCAGTAGGAATATTCAGCCACCACCAGGTTCCGCACGTCCTCCGCCGGCTCCTCGTCCTCCGAGTTCACCTGCTTCCTGCCCAGGTAGCTGCAAAGGCAGGAGCAGCCCATCGGCTCAGGGAAGGAGCCAGGCCTGCAGCAATCCCAGGCAGTAGACACGCAGCAGGGGACTGGATGGCTCGAGGGGCCGGGAATGGGATACCCCGCCTATCTGAAACCAGTAGCCAGCATCAGAGGGCACTAACCCGCGGGGGAGGGGACCCCTAGACCATGGGGGGGATTCGACCAGTGACAGCGCTCGGAAGGCAGGCTCAGGACGGGGCCAGCCCCCAGCCCCATCCCTTCCCCCTCCCCTGCCCCTCACTGTGGAGAAGCCCAACGTACATCAGGTCCCAGTCCAGCTGTGCCCACTCCAGCTCCTCCATCAGCCGCGTCAGCCGCACCTTGAAATAGGCCTCGAAGCGCACGTCATCCTCAAACACCACCGACTTCTCCAGCCCCCGCGCCACGATCTGCAGGGAGAACCCAAGGGGCTGTCGTTAGAGGCCCTGCCCCCCCCCCCCCGGACCCCCTTCCTTGGGACAGGGGCACTGGTCTGGAAACGAAGTCTGGGCCAGGCTTTGTTGTGAAGAGCGGCCTTGCAGAACAGAGGAGTGGGGCAGAGGAGACACCCCCATCCAGGGGCTGCTGCCGAGGGCACCGTGCCAGCCGGGCTCCAGCGGGTAGGACACTGGGTAGGGACTCAGGAGACCTGAGTTCTAGTCTCAGCTCTGACAATGGTGACCTTGGGCAAGTCGCTTCCCTCCCCTGCTTTGTCTGTTTCGACTGGAAGCTCTTTGGGGCAGGGTCTGCCTCTCTGAACAATGCCCAGTGCCATGCTCCTCCCTCCCCCCCCCCCGCATTCGTATCATCACCCCCTGCCCATTTATGGGCTTCCTTTGCCTCAGGTCTTTACCTCTTTCCAGATGGAATAATGGCTGAGGAAGCAGCCAACCTCCCCCTTGGTGAGCGTCCTGCCAGAGAACGGGTCGTAGTATCCCGGGAGCAGATCCACACCCAGGATCTTAATGTCACTGCTGTTCAGGGCGCTGGGGGGTGAGAGGCGGTGGTTAGAGAGGCGCCGCACTGGAGAACAGGCTGTAGGGAACAGTCCTGCACTGGTCGGGGGATAGATCAGGTGGGCACGATAGATCCTCCCTGTCTGTAACTCCCACTGTTCTGCAACAGTCGGATCCAGTCACGTTCACTTCCCAGCGCACCCCCCCACCCCCCGAGGGGAGCTCTCCCACCGAGACGGACTAGTTCCAATATGGAGCAGGTGATTCCCTGCCTTGGGCCACCGACACGTCCTCCAACGGAGGGGTCCCTAGTGGAGGTGAGCGCTCCCTACCCCCAGCCCCTCGCCACACCTGGTGGAGGTGGGGCTCTCCAGCCCGGCTACCTGTGGAAGATGCAGTGGATTTGGCGGGCTGTGCTGTGAGACCGTGGCAGGCTGAGCCCTGGGCCCAGGGCTAGTGTGGAACTTCGGCTGCTGCCTCTTGTTATGTCTGACGTCTGCCTTTTGATTCCCTCGCTCAGGAGACAATCCAGCGGAGACGACAGCGTCGTTCCACCCCAGACGAGCAGAATTTCCCCTCTTACCATGCATCCCCCACCCCAACCTGAGGCAGCAGCGAGAGCACTGAGCTTCAGCAGCAAGAAACCTGCCTGCGCCCAGCATCCAAAACCCATTCCCATCCCCTCCCCCCCAGGAGGTCCTGGCATCCCACCCAAGCTGTGGCAAAGCAGGGTAAAGAGCACAGAGCAATCACCTCCCATCCACAGCATCCACCACCAGGGGGTCTATCTCCAGCTCATACAGAGAACTCAGCATCCGCTGGCGCCGGTCTGGCCGCCGCACCAGGTTAATCAGGAAAATCTAACGAAGAATCAAATATGAAAGGGGATAGGGCTCAAATTCAGAATGATCCGGACAAACGGGAGGAATGATCTGAAGTCAATAAGATGATTGTTCCATTTAGGAAGGAACAATCAGTTGCACACATACAAAATGGGAAACGACTGTCTAGAAAGGAGTACAGTAAACCCTCGATTTAACGGACCTCGATTTAACGGACTTCGGATGCAACGGACTAAATTTCTGAGCAAGTCTGATGCATCCGAAATCCATTTCTCGGGGGCTGGCTGCCGGCTGCCGCCCGGGTCCACACAGCAGGCGGGCTGGCTGCCGGCTCCCGGCTCCCACCCGGGTCCCGCCAGCGGGCGGGCTGGCTGGCTGCCGGGTCCCACCTGCGGGCGGGCTGGCTGCCGGCTCCCGCCCAGATTCCGCCTGCGGGCGGGCTGCCGGCTCCCGGCTCCCACCTGTGGGCGGGCTGGCTGCCGGGTCCTGGCAGCGGGTGGGCTGCAGAGCTGCTGCCCCGACAGCTCGTGGTTTTTTTTATTATTAAATAATGGACTTTTTGATTTAACGGACACCCCCTCGCCCGAATTAGTCCGTTAAATGGAGGTTTTACTGTACTGTGGAAAGGGATTGGGGGGGTCATAGAAGACCACAAGCTAAAGATGAGTCAACAGTGTAATGCAGTTGCAAAAAAAAAAAAAGGAGTATCGTAAGGAAGACAAGCAGCGGTTCTTCCATTCCACTCCACGCCGGTTCCTCCATCCAGCCACTGTGACTGAAGGGAATGGGACACCCTGGGACACAGGGGACGGACAAAGCTCTCTCCCAGCTGGGCACACTGAGGGGAACAAGCTCCGTCCCATGGCCATGAGTGTGATGAAGGAAGGGCCCTAGCACCTCTCTCCTCTTTGAAGCAAAAGCAGGATCTTTCCCCAAAATGGGAGCTCAGGGGGTCTCTGCTCATAGCGGGGCTCCTGCCAGACGTCCCTTACCAGCCACCCATCCTCTCCCAGGAGGTAACTGCACTGGGCCCCAATGTGCTGTTCCCTGGTGTCCCCGGATGGGGGTTTAATGCTGCAGCCCCAGGCTACCAGGCAAGGGACATGGGTTGAAGCGTGACCCTCCCCCAGCAGGAGATCTGCAGGCAGCCCGCTTAGCCGGGTGGGGGGATTTCACCTCACCCTGCAGCGTCTCCGCTGGCCACCCCAACAGGGGCAGGCTCCGGAGGGCACAGGGAGTTGGAGCGATCGGCGGTGCCAGGAGGGTGCTGTGTTGGGCAGGGAGGGGGAAACCCGCTCTCACTTCCAGCCAGGTGCTCACCTCATCAAAGCCCATTTTCCCGAGGTGCTTGGGGCTGAGGGAAACGTGCTCAGAGGGGTACATCGGGGGGCCGTCCACTGCAAGAGACAGAGCCGGTGGCTAAGATGGAGTCACTGTGCCCACAGCCCTCACCCCAAGGGCCTAGACAGAAGCAAGCACCCTCAGCTGTGTCACCCCCTCACCGAGCTTCCCCCGATGATAGTGCGGGCTGGGACTGACAGCTCAAGTGCTCAGAGCCTGCCAGAATGGTGTGTATACACACACACACACACACACACACACACACACACACACACACACACACACACACACACACACACACACACACACACACACACACACACACACACACACACTGAGCTGCGGTCTTCCACTTTCCATGGCCCGTTCAATCCTTGGGGTTTGCTGCTGTGACTCCCAGCAAGAAAGCCAGCGAGCCCCCTTGCAGTGCGGACCCCTACCCGAGACCCAGTGCACACCCCTCATGTCAGCTACAGGCGTTTGCCAAAGAGGAACTGGAACCGCTTCCGCTTTGTCTGTCAGCTCCTCAGACAAGTGCACCCCAGATAAATGGGGTAAGTGCATGAAACTCCCCTGACGTCAGGGGAGCTGCACCTGCTGATCTGCGCCCCAGGGCTAGGACCCCTGCCTGACGCTCCCCATCATACCCCCAGTGCCGGCGGCTGGGCCTGTCCCTTACCCATGGCTTCCAGGATGAGGTGCACAAAGTTGATGCGTTCGTCCTCCAGCGTCTGGTGGGACTTCACCGGCACATTGATGTAACCAAACCGCTCCTGGTTACACACGTAGATCTGGACTCCTGCAAGACAGTGGCAGCAGGAGTAACCCCAGGCCGCCAGCCCCTGCTCCCAATCCCTTCGCTCAGAGCTCTGCACAGCAGCCTTCCCCGTGTTGCTCCATCCCAAAGCACAAGCCCTGGGCTCCTCCTGATGTGCCAACCCGATCCCCCCCCCCCCTCCACTGCCTTGGGCAAAGGGGCTGTGCAGGGCCGGCACAGGGCAGGAGACGGCGCCTCGGGAAATGCATTGCTCTTTTACATCCTTCAACCCCACATCTACCTGGGGGCGATTCCAATTTCACAGGAGTCCTCTGGTCTCGCCCCCTCAGACATGGGATGCCTCGAGCAGCTCCCTGCGGGTCCGCCACCCCTCCCTCTCTCCCCCTCGGCCCTCACCCGCTGCTTGGCAGGAGTAGGCGAAGACGATGATGTCGTCGAAGGGCCAGGTGTAGCTGGGGTGGGGCGGGTGGAAGGCCAGCTCGGAGGCCCCCTCTTTCCGCAGGTCAAGCAGGAAGGTGGCATACACCATGGGGACGGCGAAGCAGCCCACGCGCTGGCGGTTCTTGGTGGGGAAATAGTCTGCCGTCCTGCGGTAGTAACCCTGGGAAATACAGGGGCAGGGGAATTCCCACTGACCGGAGCCAGGGAGTGCCAAAGCAGCGCGTCTCCCCACCCACCACGAGCAGGGAGGGCTCCAGCAGGGAGAACTTGGGCACAGCCGTGTCCTGACAGCTGCAGGCTGGGCCCCCTGCCACTCTCAGTCGCTTCAGAGTTTCCCTCTGTCCTCACCAGCCAGCCTCTGCCCCAGGGAGAGAGACACTGGGGCGGGGAGAAGGGGGGGATTTTCCTCCCTGGCAAATCCCAGCACCCAGCACATCACATGTGTCCAGCTGAACACCGACAGGTGGGGCTTGTAGGTTTCCTCCCCAGTCTTAAACGGGGCTACGGGGCTTGCAGCAGAGCCCAGACCCCACAGACCTTAGAGACCACTCAGGGGTTTTAGGAGACAGAAGATCTCCCGTGAAGGAAGGGTGACGGGCAGGCTGGCACGCGGCTGAGAAGGCACCGGTGAAGTTCTCGGAGGAAGCTGCAGCCCGAACTGACTGGGTGACTTGGCGACGAGACCGATGGAAGGACCCTGGGAGGGGTGGTGCGTCGAGGCAGGTTCCTCATGCAGTAGGCCCCTGGGCTGGAGATGTTTTCTGGCGATGGTTAAGGGAATTTTCCCATACCGGCCCCAGGAACTGCTGGCCGGGGGCACCCCCAAGGGTCACTCACCCCCCTTCTTGGCAGCAGCACCCAGGCTGAGTGACAGCAAACAGGACACCCTCCAGCACAGGGGCCCCAGGCAGCTCACCTGAGGGGTGATCCCGCACCAGAAGTTGGAGTAATAGGTCTGGGAGTCCAGCATGGGGGCGATCACCGACTTGTTCTGCGAGATCAGGAAGGCCAGGGTCTGATTGTTGGTCAGGACGCTGTCCGTATCGGTGAGCTAGTGGCAGGAACACAGCCCGCTTAGCAGGAACAACACACTGGGCATGTTCCCCCAGGTCGGGCCAGGCGGGAGGGCTGAATCCTTCCTGTGCTAAGGAGGGAAGCAGGCCCAGTGGATCCAGTTACAGGGTTCTCTTACCAGGAGATAATCAGCCCCCGTGGCCCGGGCAAAGCTCAGAGCTTCCTGCTTGAGCCTCATGACATGTTCATAGCGTCCGTCTGTCCAGTGCTTGGGGCCAAGTTCATCGGGGTAAGAGCTGCAGCAGGCAACCAAAGAGTTAATAACCTGCCCTTGGCTGTGAACTTACAAACTCACTGCACCTGCCTGCCTGATGGCGGAGTAGCTTGGCCAGGGCAGGATCAGCTCAGTCGGGATGAAGGGCTCAGCTCGACTGGGTTTGCTTAGCGTGGAGTCCCCAGCGGGATCCCTCACTGAGGAGCCATTCAGCTTGCACAGCCCCATGTCTGTCCGGCCTGTTCATCCCACAAGCAGCCCAAGCATGTGTGGTGTGGATCGGCGCGGCCTGCATGGCCCCAGGCAGGGAGGGAACAAACATGAAACTGATTCACTCAGGCAGGCTCAGGACTGGGTCAGGCCACAGTCAGCTACCCCAGCGAGGAGACTGTCTGGAAACAGACTCTCCCTGTCTCCGTCTGTGTGCAGGGGCCTCTCGCTCCGGCGGGATCTCTCTGTGCAGCCAGCTCCAGGCAAGAGCAGGACAAGACAGGAGAGAACAGAACTAGGCATGGCAGGTCTGGGTGGATCAGAACAGGATGGGCACAGACAGCAGCCGACCTGCCGAGCAGGGGGCAGACTGCCACAATGCCAATGGGTAGGAAACCCCAGACATCTTCTTCGGGTGCCACCAAAGGGCAGCTACCGGTGAAGGTGCTGGGAGAAAGCCATCCCCATCCCACCTATCCATGCGTTCTGTCCTAAACTGGATCAGAACCACCACAGGCTGGAAGAGGATGCTAGACCCACTTCCATGCAAAGACTTTTATGCCCCAAATCCGGAGCTGCGAACCACAAAGCCACCTGTAAGAAACATGCAACAGTGAGGTCTGGTAGGCCGAGTGCAGGGACAGGAACAGAAACTTCTGGTTCTGTTCCATCTCCGCCTGACTCCCTTGTAGCCTTGGGCAAATCACTCAGCCCCTCGGTTTCTCTATACGTGAAACGGACAAACCGCTCTCTGGTAGGATGCGTTGCTACAGCAAGGCCTCAGGTGACCATGCACCTTACCTGGGCTCCTGCACTGACTTCCACTCAATGTGGCGATAGCGTTTCTCCATGGCCGTAAGCCATTCCCACAGGATCTCGGTCGTGTTGTCGATATTGTGGTCCGTTGCACACCTGAAAAATCAGAACCCAGAGGAGCCCTTAGCTCGCCCCATTTCCTGCGGCACGTGTCTGCGTCTCCAGCCCTAAACCCAGACGCACAATCCTATGAAACTCAAACAGAAACCACAGTGGCAGCTCTCAGGGATATCCCCTTCCCCCAATGCCTCCCGACCTCCAAAGCCCACACATCTGGTCAGCAGCGGAGAGCTACTGTACAAACAAGGACGCCCCGGAGTTGAGGAGACTCATGACCTCAGAGGGAATGAACAAGTGGAGTGTTTCAGGCATAGGGCTGGTTTTACAGGCAGAACTGGGGGGAAAGCCTCTGACAGTGCACAGGAACCACCAGACTGGATCAGACCAATGGTCTATCTCAGGGGTCCTCAATCAGGGGTACATGCACCATTGGGGGCAGGCAGAGTTCTTCCAGGGGTACGTCAACTCATCTAGATCAGTGTTTCTCAACCTGAGGGGTTGTGAACCTCGGGGCAGGGCTTCGCAAGTGCAGGGCCAGTATTAGGAAGTGGTAAGCATGGCAATTGCCCAGGGCCCCATGCCACAGGGGGCCCTGTGAAGTGAAGTTACATGCTTCAGACGACGGGACTTGAGCTTCAGGGGTACAGTAGTCTAGAAAGGCTGAGAGCCACTAGTCTGTGCAATCCAAAGTCCTGTTTCTAACTATGGCAAGTGCTAAATGCTTCAGGAGAAGAATCATGAGAGCCCCCAGTAGACAATTATGAAATAATCTTCCTGCAGGGGAACTTTCTTCCTGACCCCGCTGTCAGAGTGTAGTTGATTCATGCCCTGGAGCATGGGGGTTTAAATCCAATTTTTTAATTCCATCTGCTGTAAGTGGTTAAGAACATAAGAACAGCCATCCTGACTTCTGACAATGGCCAATGCCAGGTACCCCAGAGGGAATGAACAGAACAGATAATTATCAAGTGATCCATCTCTTTGCCCATTCCCTGCTTGGATGTTATCCACAGAAAAGCAGGTTCTTCCTAAAGCGCTCTCTGAGTGGGAGAATTGCACAGAACTGGCTAGGATCACCACCTGTATTCACGGGCAGTGGCAGCATGAGACGGACTGGGACTGCGGGATATCAAGGGGCAGGGCTCCACCAGGAACTGCCCTCTGGTGCCCACCCTTGTTGGCATCCTGACAGCGTGCCAACAATGCTCTGCAGAGAAATTTTCAATGTGAAACTGGTTCCCTGCATTCCATTGTCATAAAGATACCCATGCCACTTGTCCAAAACCACCCTGTTTCTGCATGGAGTGTTGTCTAATGGCTAGTGCCGGCAGGTAAGGAATCAAAACTCCTGGGTTCTAATCCCAGCTCTGCAGACAAGTCATTTACCCTCTGCGTGCCTCAGTCTTCCCACCTGTCAAATGGGGATTTTGCCACCTCTGTAAGCACCAGGCAATAGATTGATTTACCAGTTTTCAAATACAGACCAGATGGGCCAAATCATCACCGGTGTAACTGTATGGGCCTCAGGAATAAATTTAGCCCAGGATGTTCCTACCCAGGCACAGACAAGCTTAAACGACCCTGTGAACTCTGCTTCTACCCTAGAGCCACTGTGATCCCTTTAAAAGGAGACACACGAACAACCCTGGCACAAACGCTGGCTCCTGTGCCATAAATACATCCCGGGAAGCCGGCACCAGCAAAGGCAGCAAGCGGGAATCTTTTGGAGAATGAACATGTAGTTTTATGCAATCTGCTATTGGGAACAGGAACGTGAAGGGATAATTCCTTCCCAACTGCAGACTCTCTGACTAGCACTCAAGAGGCCCATACACTGCCCTGCCCAGGCCTGGGCAACCACCAAACACAAGGGCTCATTTGTCTTCAGACCAGGCTCTTCCCAACTTGCAATTAGCCATTCTCCTCCTTTATTTCTTCCCATTGCTCCGTGCAGGGCTGTGGGATGCACCCGCCGCCTACGGTCTCCTTTCCCAGTTTTGTTTTCAGCCCCGCCTTGCCCATGACAACACCCGCAGGACAGGGCCTGGATTCAATGGGGAGGCCAGTTCCAACCGAGATGGGGGAAAGCCACTAATGTCGGGTAGCGCCGCTAGCACAGGCAGGGCATAGATGGGGAGTCAGCAGAGCAGGGCACAGCGGAGCAGACCAGCCAATTACTCACCAGACCCCTCACCCTCTTCTCATCATCCAGGCTGCTCTCCTCTAGCCTTTCCTCTCACATACGTTCTCGTGCAAGTGAAACCATGAGGGTTTTTTAAAAGCTTTTTGGAAATGCCAGCCTCCGGCCCTGCCAGCAACACCGGGCAGAGATGAGTCTTCGCTTCCATGGTCCTGATCACAGGTGAAGGACAACATCCCCTTCCCCAAATACACCCCCCACCCCGCCCCCAAGGTCTGACACTTCACCAGGACTGAGACCCCCCATTCATCCCAGGACATGGGGATCCAAACACAAGGCAGTGACTTGTGATGGGCTCGGCTCCCCCAGGACCAAACCGTGCTTGCACCCGCTCTACAGCGCCTCCTGCTGGGAGAGGCTGGGACTGGCATCTCCTCTCACCCCCCCCCCTCTGTTATTCTGTGCTGGGAGCTGGGAACTCCAACCACAGGGAAACCCTAAGTCTCTGAGATGGGAAAGGGTGAGGAGAGAGTCCCCCAGTCGCGCGGCTGCCTGGACAGCTGGCTAGCAGACTCCTCGCCTGGCACGGGCACTAGACGGGCACCTATGGCAAAGATGCGCGAGGTCATATTTCCTACAAGCTCACGCGGGAGGCTCTGCGGGGGCTGTGAGGGGCAGTGAGAGCGGCTGGGATGAGATACCCGGCTCCAGACCCCCGCACCTCAGGGTATGCACAGGGGGGTGAGCCGGGGGGGGGGGTGATATTCACCTCCAGGCACAGGGGGAGGGTGGAAAAGGGTCCAGCCCATAACTCAGGCACAAGCCCCACTGCCCAGCAAACCTTTAAACCAGGCCCGGGCGGGAGGGGTTCCCCAGGCTGGCACCCCCCCCCCTCCAGCCCCATGTCCCTGCTGCCCCCTGGCACTAACCCCAGCCCGAGGGCTCTGGGCAGCCCCCCTCCCCCCCCAGCCAGGCGGCCCGTACCAGAGAGAGATGCGCTCCTTGGGGTAGTCCAGGCGCTCCAGGGCCCCCAGGTAATGGGGCAGCGAGTGCTCCGAGTTGCGGGCCAGGATGGCGATCACCACGGTGGGCAGCTCCTGCGGCTGCCCGGGGGGGCTCCCCGCTTCCTCCTCCCGCCCGAGGCCGCCCCGGAGCAGCAGGAGCAGGGCGCCCCGGAGCAGAGCCGCGGCGGGGGGGCGCATGGCCGGAGGCGGCGGCGGCAGTGGGGAGCGGCCGGGGAGCGGAGCTCGGAGCGGGGCGGAGGGAGAGAGGGGCCGGGCTGGGAGTCAGCGCCGGGAGGGGGGGGGAGAAGGGAGGGGCGAGGGGGATGCCCGCAGTGGGGAAGGAACCGGGGGGGGGGGTGCCTGGTAGCTCTGGGGCTGTGCCCTGCAGATCAAATCCTGGGGGGGGCGTTCTGGGCAGCAGGAGGGTCTCCCGAGACCCGGGGGGGCGGGTTCAGTGGGCTGGACACCAGAACTGGCCTCCCCCTTTACGCTCCACGTGGGCCTCCTTTCTCAGCTCAGCTCCCCCGCCAGGGCTGGGCTGGCTGACAGCCAAGCGGGGGGATGATTGTGTGTTGCTATTAACACAGTGCTAGCCAAGGAGCAGGACTCCAGTGCACAGGCCACCCCTCTCTCCTCCCAAGAGCACCCCAAGGTGCCCCCTGTGCTGAGTGCACCGGCTCCCCTGATCCTCTCCCTGCTGGGGACTCCCCTGCCTTGGCTGGCTCCCCAGGGTAGGTCCTTCGCAGTCCCTTTGTGGTCACTTTAGTCCTGCAAATCGGCATCAAGGGGCCCAGGGAGCCCCAGGCTTCGACCCCTCGGAGCAGGGGCGGCTTTAGTAAGCGAATGATGGCCTTGGCATTCTAAAAACTAGACCAGACCAGAGCTTTGGAAAATGCCCCATAGGGCACAATACGTGGGTAGCTGCGGCGGACTGGCTGGGACCCGACTTTCCATCTTTCACAGCTATAAGTCTTGTGACTCCAGAGGTTTTGCCGGCAAGCGAACCCAGATTTCATGGAAAGCCGGGGCAGTGGAATGTGCCTCTTCTTCCCTTTCGTCTGGTTTTGCAGATGTAGCAGACTTTCATCCCCCCCCCCCTCCCCCAGCGAGAGCGGCCAACCCAAACACCCCTCTGGCCTCCCCTGCCTGGGAGCTGGGCAAGGAGCAGGAGCAAGGAATCACATCTGCTTCTGAGAATTCAGAACCACGTTTTGATTCAGCCACATTCACACGTGTCCCCTTTTCCCACAAGCATCCGTACAAGCCACGCTTCATTCACACAACCGCCCGTTTGCAGAGAGCAAATTCCAGGCCCATTGCCAAGAGCCAATTAATTGCAAAAATATTGACTTCAATTCATGGCAAAAACAAAATTTGTTTTGGGGCCAAAACGGTTCATCCAATTGTGGAACAGAAACGACCCCACATGACTCTGATGCCCAATCACACAACTCAAAGGGATGTTTGCGGCGCATACTTGGCCAATGATCCACTGGCTTTAATGTATGTGGCAAACACTTTTCTATGACAAACAGATCTGTGAATATCGTGGTCTGCCCCCAGGGCATTTGCAAGCTGGAAAAGGAGCTAAATCTGCCAGATAAATAACTTTTCCTAACAAACAATTCAGTTAGCTCTACCTAGAGACCATCCCAGTGTCATGGTGAAGCCCAAGAGTAGTTCATCTAGCATACCTGCCCTACTGATCACGAGGGGGTTGAGGGACTCAACTATCCAGAAAGATTAGGCAGATGCCTTCCATCCTTGCTCATCACAACTGCTGCAAAACCTGCCCAGACAGCTGTGTTTCGCCTTCTGGGACATCTGAAGGAGGATAAACAGAAACCAATGCAGGGGAAACCTCATGACAACAGTCAAGCCAGCAAGAGACAGAACCTGGAAGAGAAAACAAAGAAGGGGTGTGAGGGAAATAGCATTTGTGCCTTTCAGGAAATCCTGACATTCCAGCAGCATCAAAGAAAATCAAGGCCAAGTATTACCTCAGAGTATGAAAGACAGCAGATAAAACCTCCACCCCTGGCATGGGTCACCAGCAGCGTTTGCAAGGGCGACCAGACGTCCCGAGATTAGCAACTTTGTCTTATATACAAAGCTATACCCCAACCCCAAAAGTGTCCTGATTTTTCACACTTGCTATCTGGTCACCCTAATGTCTGCACTTGGGACCTTCAGCACTGCCCCCACTGACTTCTACCACTTAAACTAAAGCAGCAATTCTGTTGGCTGGTAGCAGTAGTAAACTGTTATCCTCTAGTGGACCAGCCACAACAGAGGGACACAACACACAATTTTCCAGTCAGTCACATGTAGAAACAGCCTCTCACTTCTCTACACAGCTGGCTTCAGTTCTATCTCCTGGCTGATGTGTGTTGGACTGGTGAGCATTTAGGGAAGGGCTGGATAGTTTATTCAGAGAGCACCAGAGAGTGCTATTCCTCGAACAAACCTGCCCATGTCCTCTCTAGGAACAGGAGGATCCAGAACTCTGATCGATAACCAAGCTCGCTGTAGCAGGAGAGAGTTCTCTGGAAGTTCCAGAACCCAGACAGAAACTCAGAGGAAGTTCTATCATCGCTGACACGTCTAGTTTGGAGTGATCTGGGGGATGAGAGAAGACAGAGAGGGCTGCGTCCAAGGGACCCATCTCCGAGGCAGCAGTGTCCAATACGTTTGCCACTAGCCACATGTGGCTAATAGGCTATTGAATTGTGGCGAATGCACGTGGCTTTTTTATAATGTGGCGAATAAGAAAAATTCAAAACCACAAGTGTGGCTAGCAGTGTGGCAAGCATCGAGTTTCTACTGGACACCGCTGTCTAGAGGATCTAGCCTATGAGCATGCCAGCTTCTGAGCTGCCCTGTCATTCTCTAAGCCTGATGCTCTGCAGCTTGAACAGCCCTGTATTTACACCTGTGAAATCCTTCCCAGGGACCATTTCCTTTTCCATCAGTAATCTGCTGCCATCTAGTGGTCACTGCATTTAGCTCTCAAATTCAAGAGGCCCACAGTGGACAAATCCATCCATGGGGCAACTCCACCGACTGGGTCAAGCATGGGGGGGGGGAGGAGGGGCTTGGTCTGTTGTCTACCATTCATGCCTGAGGCCCCTGTTGAGGAGGCAGAGAGTATGAAATAGTTCAGGGCATCATTGCTGAGTTTAGCCTGCAGGTTTTCTAAGGCTATTTGGAGCGGGTGGAGTCTCATGTCATGCCCGGATAAGGCAGCTGTCAGTCACAGCCAAGAGCCCGTTGCATAGAAGGTAATGAGTCCGCTTTACACCTGAGCACGGTCAGAGGTTTGAAGGGCCTAGGACAGAGATACTCAGACTGAAGCTTGTGAGTCCCAAGTGGCTCTCGAATGTGTCTTCTGCGGCCCTTGGCAGCACATGGTATTAAAACACGGATTTAATTATTCATCGGTCCAAGTTATCAACCAATCCAGATACTTTTGCTCTGTTCTTAACCAATTGAAGTGAATAAAATAATACTTGGTCAGTCATTTTGCTGTGAGAAGATACCAACACCCACACAAATTCTCACAGCAAAATGACTGACCAATCGAATCTTCAAACACACTGCCTCCCACAGCTGCTCTAGTGTCTCCCAGGCCTGCAGAATGCAGGAGGGTTGAACACGTAAATGCTCTCCACTCCTGGAGGACAGTAATGCGCCCTGGTGCTACCTCACCATCCGTCATGAGCAGAGGGACTTGGACATACTGAGAAGCCAGATAGCAGCTGGGAGGGATTTGTGTACCTGCTAACAACCATCCCTACTCAGGACGGTCAGTCCTTACTCTCCTCATTCTGTCACTTAACTCCGTGCATGTCAGTGGCGGTTAAGGCTTTCACATACCTCCTTACATAGCACCGCCGTCCCCCCCATCACACAGTATTTGAACGCCACCCCCTGCACACATCTGCCACATCTAGGGAACCCTAGGGAAATTGAATGCTTGATTTGTAGAAGTGCTGAGCACCTCAAGTTCCCACTGGAGTTGCAGATGCTCAGACCCTCTGAAATCAGGCCCTTAGGACTTGCCCGAGGTCACACAAAATCCAGGACAAAGCAGGAATTACACTGTGGTCCCCTGAAACCCAGTCCAGTTCCCCTCCCCAAGTCATGCCCTGATCTCTGTTGTGCTTCCTATATATCCCTCCGTGTAGCTTTCAGATGGGATCTGAGGAGGCCAGTGTGGGAGAGGAGTGGGAGGCCCTGCAAACGCAACAGTGTTTGCTATAAAAGAGGGTGGTTTTTAACGTCTGGAGAGTTACGGGTGAAATTGCCCCTTTGCTTTAAAACAAACCCACCTCATGGACTTTAAGGCCAGAAGGGAGCATCACGGCCATCTTGTCTGACCTCCTGCACACTGCAGGCCACAGAACCTCGGCCACCTGCTCCTGCAATGGGTCTGGAACCTCTGGCGGAGTCACCAAAGTCCTCAAATCATGATTTAAAAGTCTTCAAGTTAGAGACGCCACCATTGACACTAGTTCAAACCAGCAAGTGCCCCATGCTGCAGAGAAAGGCGAAAACCCCTCAGCCACGTGTCAGCCAATGTGCCCCGGGGGAACATTCCTTCCCAACCCCAAATCTGGTGATCAGTTAAACCTTGAGCATGTGGGCAAGACCCACCAGACACCTGGGAAAGAATTCTCTGTAGAAGCTGAGCTCTCCCCACCTAGTGTCCCATCTGCCATGACAGAGGACAGCAGAATGAGGGTCAATTCTTTACCAAAAGGACATGGGGTCTGCCCTTTTCCACCAGCAGGTGTCACTACTGCCCATAGAATTCTCCAAAGAAGTTTGGGTTTTCTTGGGGCTGGGCAGAGAGAAAGGCTGGAATAATCAATCTGGCAGCCAGTCAAGGGAAATGATGTGCCACAGAACCACCTGCCTGGGAAATCCAACAGGATGGCACTGAGGTGTACAGGGCAAGGGTGAGAGAGTCTTCACCCTGCCTAATAGTGCAGACCCCATCGGCAATAACATCACCAGAGACAGCCATAGTGCAGTCCCTAACTGGGGGGTGGTTGTCGGGCACTAGCACAAGGCTGCAATGTTTGCACGGCAGGAACGTATGGTGAAACGGGAGCACAGGGTTAGGCAGCAGGAATTCCCGACTCCTAATGCTGTCTTTGCTACTAGCTCGCCTGGTGAGCTCCGTGCTGTACATTTTTATCTGCCCAGAAGAGACCGTAACACTTACCAGAGCTGGCCGGCGGAGCTGCTGGGAGGATTACTAAGCGGCTTGCTGGGAGGATTACTAAGCGGCTTTATTACAGTACAGTGCACTGACTCACCTGGCCTTTCCCCAAGTGCACAATCACAAATGGGCACTTCCAGTTGCAGCCTGTAGATGGTGACAGTGCCCCAGGGTTAGCATTGGAGGAGCTAGGAATACATGAGGATGTGTCACATCAGGGACACTACAGAGAGCCGGTCACACGATCCAGCCCAGGAGTCAGTTGCTCCATCTTTTCCCATCCCCACGTCCCATCAGGGACAGCAGAGCAGAGCAGAGAGCATCGGTTGAAAAGCTCTCACAGTTTTACACTTACAAATTCCATATTCCAGCCCTCACATCCGTACCCCCGTTCCTCCTTCCCATCTCCACTCTGTATCTCGCTCTCTTCCCATAAGCCAAGTTCCCACTTCATCCATCGCTTGAGTAGGACCTTTCAAGGTCACTCACAAGATCAGCCCTAACATGCCTCTCAACCCGCCTCTGCACACCAGCCCAGGCCCAGCCAAGTTGTCAATGACTCTCACAGCAGCACCTGCCATGATGGAATCAGCTCCAGTGACTAAACAGGCCTGAAAGCTAAATCCTCATTACTGAAACAGCTCTGGCTGAGTCTCGCCCTGGGCATTGGCATCAGCAGACTGGTGGCAAGGAATTCCTAGTGCCCGTGGGATTGGATCCAGGGCTGCTGGCCCACAAGAGTGTGTGGTACTCAAGATGTACATCTCACGTGTGGGCGGTAGGGACTGAGCTCTGTCTTTGGGCAATGAACCCTACAAGGCAAGTTGAAAAGGTTTGGTCAGGGCTGGCAAGACATTTTCCATCACAACTTTGGTTTGGAAAGCTGGGAAATGTTCTGTATTTGGTTGCTGAAAACAAAAAAATGGGGCGGGGGGGGTCCTCTCTTAACACCCCCCCCCCAAAAAAAACCACCCAAAATATTCACCAGAAAAAGTATCTTTTCCTCAGTAGTTCTAATCTGGAGCCCCTTGAGCTGGATCCTGCAGTGTTTTGGCTCCAGTGGGGATTTGGGGCATGCAAGGAACTCCGCACTAGGTCCTTCATGGAAATCTAGCTGTTATCTTCATTGCAGAGACTGTCTGCACACCACTAGATAGCTCAGAGGGTTTGTTCTGATTTGCATCATTCCAATCATCAATTAATAAATCCTTTTTCCCCTTCTATAGCAATTTTCATCTAGCCTCTAGACAACCTTCATAAGCCTGGCAGCCACACCTGAGGAACGTGAGCATCGTCCCCATTTTACAGATCAGGAAACCGAGGCACAGAGCAGTGCCTGACTTAGCCAAGGTCACACAACGAGATTTGCAGAGCTGAAAATAGAACCCAGGAGTCGATTCTGTGCTATTGCCACTAGACTCCCTCCCCAGCGGATTCTCCTTGGCCTGGAACCTTGTGAAATCACTTAAACCTGGGCAAAGCAAGTGGAACATTCTGCGAGCAGAAGACTCTGAGCTGGTAGCATCTCACACCCACTTTGGCAGGCATAAAAGACAACACACAAGGAGCAAAGCAGTGGAGAATCAGGGTCATGGCCTCTGGAAGCCACACAGCACTGTCCCACAGGGTAGGGGAGCCAGAATCCAGGATTCAAGCAGGGTCTTCAATCCCAGGCCAGCAGGGGCTGGCAGTGCAGCAGAGTCATTGCCGTCCCTCAGTGTCCTCATGCCCAGACTCTAGCAGCTCCGGTGGCTGACACAGGAATAGCATTGACAGGCACCAGAGGGAGCAGCCCCCAGCCCTCTTTGTCTGGTCGGACAGCTGGCCTGAGAAGGGAGTTCAGGCTGGAGAGAGGAAAAAAACTGACCTTCAAAAGCAGCTTGAAAGCATCTCCCCTCCAGACAGACAGACAGACATCGCCCTATTACCTAGAGAAAGGCAGGCAGCTGGGGCTGATTATGTCAGTCTGTTACCTGCTCCCAAAGACATACTTATTGCCTCTTACTGCAGATTGGTCAGGTGCTTTCTTCTACTCATTGGATCCAGAGCAGAGGAGCACTACAATGTGAGGTGTACTCCCTGAACACACACACCCACACACACACACACATACACACACACACACACACACACACACACACACACACTAGCTGTTACTTCTCAGACAAAAATCAGCTCCTCCATGTGGTTTCTTTTCTCCATATTATCAGAACTGTCTCAGTCCCCATCACAGGGCAGCAGCAGCAGGCAAGCCACCCTGTTACTTTCCAAATGGGGGAGTGCGTTTTCATGCAGAAGAGTCCTGCAGTCCAAGCACTGGTGTCAGGCAACTGAAGGCACCATCTCAGCTTCCCCACACAGAACAGCCAAAGCACCTCCATCCGGACAGGCTTGTTATTCCCGTACTTTGCGCTAATGCACCTTACGGCAGACCAAAATTGCCCTTCTAACTCTAGCCCTAGAACCCTGCAATACTCCTGCTATTCTAGTCTTGAACTCGTCAGCAGGAGACGTGGCCTAGCGTGCCAGATTCTGCAGCAGGTTGGTCATGTGTACAGATTGATAGTGGATACTCATGTATGACATCTCCCCCATCCACACAGACATATCACAGCCATGCATACAGGTATGTAAACTTCCTCCATACATCCAGAGTTATATCATACACCTTCCCTGTGTAACCGGACATACCCATTCACAGCTTCTGCATACTTCCCCCACACAGAGATAGATAGATATACTCAGACATTACACATACACTGCCTGTGCATACACAGCTCACTCACACTCATACAGACCACACATGTACAAGGCTGGCCCAAGACCAAATGGCACCCCAGGCGAGGAGTGTCTTCAGCCTGCTCCTTCCCCCCAGTTGTTAAACTTCACAATATCACACAATGTATATAAACTTCACAATATCACAGCTGGGCTCACTTCACTTCAGTTCATTCTTATATGTCACTGACTGACTGGCAACACCCCACCCCTTACATACTCGCGGGGTCCAGGCTGACAACATTCTAGGAAGTTCGAGGAAAATGCAGCTGTCAGAAAGTCTGGAAGGTTCCACAAGATTTTACAAAGCGTCTAGGAGGTTTGTGAAAAATGAATTAACATACGGGATACCTCAAACATTTTACTTCAAACTTTCTATTTTCCCTTGCAACAGAACAGCGCCCCGAGCCCGGCACTCCAGTCCCTACATCCGTCCCTGCCCATATACACACATTGGCCATAAAAATAGCCCAATGCTCATCTGCATCACACAGTCTACTTGCACACGCTATACACATACCCCTAGAATGACAGAACACACGGTCATTGGAGGACTTTTGCCATGTTTCAGTCCAGATAAGAAGTCACTGGTTCTTATATTGGGTGATGTTGAAGAACACAGCTAAAAGCCCCCACAATTAAAGCCGTGATTCAGGACAAGGGGTCAGTTTGCTAGCAGAAGATCTAGGGTACAAGACCAGATCACAGAACTTTCTGAAACCAACATCCCTTCTTTGAACCTCTTGCTGACTCACCATTTCATCTAGCCTGGTGCACAGACAACACAGCAAATCCATCTGTTCTCAGAGGTAGCTGATGAGCTCAGCAGGGGGAGACTGCTCTGTTGGAATGGAATAGAATTGGACAGCGCATGGCATCTTTTACCCCAAGGAACCCTGAGATTCTTTACAATTGAGTCGGGTAGTGCAGTGACTGCAAGTCCAGGCATGAGCACGGCTGAGAGTCATTCTCTATGAATCACCCCTTGATTCTACCGCTATTTAACGTCAGTGTGGGGCTGATGACAGGGCCTTGAGTGCTAGTCCCTGGAGCCTGGTGTTCTTTTTCTGTACTGGTGCAAGTTGTCCCCACCCACACGCTGCCTTGCCAACGTGCCTCAGCCATGCCAACAGGGTTATCATTATGCATACAGGGCTGGAACTTTACACTGACCCTTACAGACAAAGGTTATAGCTACACAGGATTGTAGCACAGCTAAACTTTAATCTAAACTAGCCCAGTGCCACTGGACTTGGCTGCCCCCTCACCCCCTCTTCTGGTCAAACATGGGACTGCAGGTGCTTCCTACCTCAGTTTCTTCCCCGCCTCCTTCCCTACAAGGTCAATGTCAGGGAATGTAGCTTGATACTCCATCCTCCACCCCAATAAGCAAATGTATCCCCTTCCCGGGCAGCAACTGTCCAGTTAAGAGCCACAACAGACAGAAGATTTGTCTCCTCCTCTTGGGCTACTCGTCCGTCTGCCTTGCCAGCTCAGGTCTTTCTTTGCTCGGTTACAGAGCGCTGGCTCCTTGTCTGCTTTCCCTGCATTCCCTCTCACACTTGATCACTCCCCGGAGTTCCAGACTTTTCACCGCCACTGCCCAGCCCTGCCGAGTTTGCTGCTCTTTCAGCTGAGCGCTGCCTCCCAGGGCTTGCTCTGCCTGGAAGTCCTTTTTCCCAGCTGGTTCCCACTGTCTCCTCTCCCGCGGGATTCTAGCAGCTTCCACCCAGAAACCTGCCTGCAGACACTACCTCAGGGCCTCCTACATGCCCCCAACCCGCTTCCTATAGCAGCTCCCCCTCTCTGACTGCACCTTTTTATGTGGCCCAGGTGTTTCTCAGCCTATCACCTGCCCCCACTAGACCCACCCCCTCTGGCTGGGAGGCAGCAAATTACAGCACAGGTGCAGTTCATTGAACAGGCAGGCTAGCCCAAGGCCTCCTGGCCCTTAAAGGGACAGGCCACCCTAATATCCACAGTGAGAAGAGTAGTGAAGACACAGTGGCATGGGCTTGTACTTGGCTAGCTGCCCCAGGGAGCTTGGGTACGCACTTGGATTGCTAGCCGAGTCGGAAGCCCACCATGTCCTCACTGCTGTTGTTACTCTACTAGCTAGCACAAGTGTTGCCATCACACTTTCACTTGCAGACCAGATCTACGCATACGGTCGGATAAGCCTGCTGCCAGGAGGGCCGACAACAGAATGTTGCCGATTAGTGGCCAACTATGATGGGAGGATTGTGTGATGTAAGAAGCTGGAGGTTGGGTTGAGACCCACCAAACACACTTCATCCAGCAGGCCACCAGCCATCAGATTGTAAGAGGCACCTGGGCTAGATTTGAACCACCGATGTGCAATGCTCTTCATCCATCCCCCGTCACTGTGACATAATGGCCCGGCTACGTATGCTGGGTAAGAAGACAATTCAATCAATGATATGGGAGATCCACAAAGCTAGACCATTGGAATGGGAAACAGCCCATCCCGCCATCCCTATCCACGCAGCCATCGCACACTGGACCTTCCTCATTGGCCCATGAAGAGGGGGCTCAGCTATGGGGCTGGATCAATCAGTCAAGAACCTTTACACGACGGGACATCATTCAGATCCGGACCACTCTTCACCGTTCTTAATGGAGGGTGGTGGGATGGACAGAAAAGAAGGTCACGCAAAGGCCTCTCTCTCCAAGGCAGTGTGTGGAGAAGGGCACATGCAAGCTCCATTGAGACTCCATCTAATGACTCCTAAGAAATCTGTGTCCATTCCAGCTGTTTTCTCCCCTATCCAGCTGTTTCACAGATTAAAAAACCGAGAGCCAGCTATGAGTCCCAGACCTGGGTTTTCGTTCCAGTTTTCTGCTAAATCCATTCCCTTTTGCCGGGAGTTGTTGCCTTGTGCGCTTATTTTGTTCTGTCCTTCATTAGCCTATTCTCCTAGGCGTGTCAGAATAATGGTGCCACGCTCTAATCAGGATATTTTTAGGTGTATTCCGCTTCCCCCCACTAGGGCCCAATGGAAAAGCCCCAGTTACAAGTGCAATTAAATCCTTAGGGTTCCCATAACCTGCATTTTCCATCATCTCCCTGGAGAGCTGCATAACTGAGATTGACTGACTGGCGCTAGAAGGACAGTAAGTGGTGTTCTGTCCGACAGGGGAGGGAGGAACAATGCCGACGGCAGCTATAGTTAGCTAGGAGGATTGTGCCTTTGTGAGCCCATATTGCAAGTCACCTGAGATATTTGTACTCAGTTGCCAGACACGTTTCCACAGCCACGCCAGATGCCCCCAGCAGCACGTTGATGTGTATGTACAAACAGTGCTGTAGTAGGGTGCCGGCCAATTAGAAGACAAGCCGAGGTTGATTTCTGAGTGGATGGAGGTTTTCCTGGCCCACCTACATCTCAGAGGGGAAGAGCTGGAACAACACAGAGACTCCCCCCCAATCATTGCTCCTCAAGTCTGGGCAGACGTGCCACGTCCATCCCTTTGAGTCCAGCACCAGCAGGGCTCAGGCTGAAAACCAGCAAGCAATTTCCTAGTGGTACCGGCTAACAGTTAAAGGGAAGAACGATAGTCTTGTGGCTAAGGTGCAGGATTCCTGGGTTCTACACCCTGACAGTGAGTTGTGTGTCTTTGGCAAGGCACTTAACCACCCTGTTCCTTCATTTCCCCGGCTGTCAGGTGAACGTTAGAACACCGGCCTCACAGGGGGAATCATTAAGCTTAACCCATCTGTAAAATGTATTGCGCTGCTCAGACAGCAAGTGCTGTAGACACACAAGGGGGTTACAAAGGTGCCTGCTTGAGCAAAGGAATCCAGAGCCAGCACGGGAGGAACCCTGCACACAAGAGGGGCAGCTCTCTGAGAGCTGTGGGCTGAGCCTAGTTTGCCTCCGCTGCCTGATCTCGCAGCTCAGGAGACCAGACACGAAGGTCCCAGTGCAGGTGGTATAAGGGAGTAGCCAGCCAACCACATGAAGTACACAGGGACTGTCCGTGCAGTCCTGGTCCATAGCTGTAGGTAACACAGCAGAGGGGTCAAGGGGAGCGTGGTCGGGTGAGAAGGTGGCAGCTGTTGTGCACCAGGCCTTAAAGCGAATAGGTGTTGTCAGGGCTGGGCTCCTGCATCCAGGGATCCAACCTGCATGGGCCTCAAGGCAGGAGCCTGCGTTTCTTCTAAACCTGTAAATCCCAGGCACACCTGCAGCACCATGGAAATACTCACACTAGAGGTGATTGCATCCATAAGAGAGAAGCTCCAGCCCAGGTGATAGAGGATCAGTGGGAGGATCCAGGATAGGGCAAGGGCTCAAATGAAAACCCTGGGAAACTAAAAAGCATGCCTAAGAAAAGGGCAGTGGCCTGGGAAGACATGGGAGTCAGCTGACCGAGAGTCTGGAGGAGAGCTGAGGGAAGGCAGAGAGAGAGCGTGTGTGTCTCAGCTTGATTTTCAGCCCAAAATGGTCCGGATAAGCTTTGGTTTAGCATCTGACCATTTGGATGCTTATTTGAACTGAGTGACCCAGCCCCCCAGTTGTGGCCGAGCAGATCAGGAAAGGGGAGCAAAGGTGGTTAAGCAACCTCTGAGCCCCGCCCCCTGCTCCTAATCTTGGGTCAGCAGTGACCCAACAAGATCCTGGCCATACATGAGAGCAGCCTGAAGGCTGTCAGTGTCTTGAAGGGGCTGGCACGGCGGCTGAGGAGGCCCCTGACATACCCTCCCCCACCCCAGTCATATCCCCTCTACCAGACAAGAGGGAGGGAGGGGAGGTTCTGTTACGTCAGCTCCACAACTCCCGGGGATCCCCTACACTGCCATGATCCTCCCATGGCTGGCTATTTTGGCTAGTGGGCCACGCTGCACTGGTAGTCAGGTTTGTGTGACTGCACAAAGCATCCGCATTACAGCCCACAATTTGGGGCCGGTGTCACAAACACAAGAGGTTCCCCATCGCTACCAGGAAACTCCCAGGAGCCCAAGTCACTCCTGTTGACTCCAGCAAGGGCTGCTCGCATCCTGAGACAGGAGTATCAGGCCTCCAGATTGCAAATCCGCCAGGGGCCTATTCATCTGCCAGAGAACATGAGAACCCCAGCTCTGCACTGAGTGGCACTGACCAAGCCGCTAGGTCGCTTTTGACTAATCAATGTGTTACAAGTTAGAAGGTAAAGAAACTGGCCCCTCATTGAAACTGACCCTTCTCTGGGACATGCGCGGCTTGTTCCCAGTACAAAGGGGTTAGTCTAAACGTGATGCGTTTTTCATGGCCATGAATTTGGTAGGGACCTAGCTGTAACTAGGAGTCATGAGTCTAACTTAAGAAAGGGGACACATAGGTAGTATATCAGGAGAAGCTTCATAGCAACAAGGCCCATTCACCTGTGGAGCCATCAGCCAAGGAATGAGGCAGAGGGCCTCACTGCATGGGCCAATTAAAACACTGGCGAAGATACGGGCACAATCCTGCCCTGGACACTAGGCCATAGAAGGGATGAGACCAAAAGGGCTTTTCTGAAGCTAATTTCTATGATTTTGTAATTCAGTCAGACCTAGAGAACCAGACGCAAAGGCCCAGCTAGGCCAACTCCTCGGATTCTCCTCAGCCCAGGCCTCAGAGACCAGCTCCCGGGTCTCTCCTCAGCTGGGGTGAAGTGGGCACCATATGAACATGGGGCATCCGATGTGTCTTCACTTTTTAAGGGGGGAGTGGTACTCTTTCTGTTTTTCTATAATAAATTCCCCTCACTTTCTTTGGGAAAATAATCAAGGGAATTCTTCAGCCAGGCTCTAAATCTGAGCTGTAGTGGTCTTTGCCTGGGCGAGGTGGGATCTCCCTCTAGGACTCAGTGACCCATACTCTCACAATCCCCACTCACCCCGCCTTTCCCTCCCTCCTCTCCCACCCACCAGGACTTTCGGTCAGTCGCAGTCCAAACCCGGGCAGCTGTGACTGAAAACAAAGCTATTTCACATACAATAACCTTCTGTCCATTCCCAGATGCTGACCGCTGCGGTGGACAGCGGCTAGGGCTGGAGCCATTGAAGGTCCGTGCCAGGCCCCTGCTGGCAGGAGACAATGTTGGCAGTGATGGAGAGTAGGTATTTCAAAAGGTTTTGTTTTCAGATGACCCGCAGAGCCACTGTGACCCTTCACCCCCAACCCTACCCACCCATGATCCACCGTCCCAATAGCAACTGGCCACATTCCTGACCTTGGGGGGGAAAAGTTTAAAAACTCTTAGTGAGGAAACAATAACAGTGTCATGGAATTGATTTAGGAGGGACTTTTTCCATCACAAAGGCGAAACAAAAGGGCTTGGAGCTGGGAAAGGGGCTCCGGCTCTCAGCTCAGGAAGGGAACTGAATTACTGTGTGATAGGAGACATCTTCCAGTGGGAGGAGGGGTCTGAATTCCACCTGTTAGTCCTCCTAGCTGCCTCTCCGCTCACGCACACTCCTGGCATTGCCTTCCTGGGCTACATTTGAATCTAAGGCCAATCTTCAAGCTCTCTAACCTTTAACTTGCTGCAGAATCACTCCCCAAAGTCAGGGAAGAAGCGTGAAAATCAGGTCTGTTTCTTTCCCCTGATCCACGCATCCTCCTGTACCTGATGTTTCAGGGTAGGGGGGTGAGGGAGCCAGGCCTGCCAAGTAGAAGCCAGGCAGCTGAAGCTGTGAGAGATTTCAGAGGCCTGCTCCAGAGCCCACTTCATTTTTTAGTGTCATGGGCCCCGGAGAAGCAGTGGCCTGGAGCTCCCCAGAATTCCTACACACAGGCTAGTTTGAGGGGGAGGGCCCATAACACCAGCTGCCATGTCTCCCTCAGGTAGAAGAAGCCTGGAAGACAGTTGGCAAAGTCTCAGGAGGGAGGGAGCAAAATCCCACTCAGGGCATGGGGGGGGGGGGAGGTTCACTGGTTCGGACGATGTCAGAGCAACAGCCCAGCCAGTAGCTGAAGCTGTGGGACTTTGAGTCCCCCCTGGGCAGGGCCGAGATGAGTCCGCTTCTCAAGGACACGTGCCAGCCCAGTCCCTTTCCCACAGGGAGCCGCACCGTTGAGGAGAATTTGGCTTTTTTTGAGGGTCTCAGCTGTGACTGGCTCACCTCTAGAGTCACTGTGAAGGACTCGCTCTGGATCCGCTGGGATCTCAGGCCTAGAGCACCCGCCATTGCCATGCCTACACACCAAGGCCACAACTCAGCCTCCCTTTGCTGGCTCACGGACTCGCTCCGCATGTGAATCTGCCTCCGGGAGGGCTGAGCAGCCGGGGCCTCCGTCATGCTGGGGAGATTGGGAAAGTGGGGAAGCAATGGGGGGTGGGGGGGCTCAGGTAAAGAAAACAGAAGGAGAGGGCAACAGAAAGTAGCCCTGGATGGTTCTTTTTTGTGTTGTTCAAGTTGCAATTTTAAGGAACAAAACCCACCCCCCACCCCCGTTCCCCAGCCTCAGGTGGACATGAAGAGTCCCACCTGCAGCAGAACTGGGGCCCTTCCAGCAGGTGGCGACCGGTGGGGTGAAGATTGTGTACATTCGTACACCACAGTGCCCAGCTCCACAATCGGGTGTGCTGTCGCACAGGGTGGGAAGCCAGAGCCATTCTCCCTGACACAGGGTGGGGGCTGATGGGGTGGAGCCCTCTCCAGCTCTGAGATTGGAGCTGTGGGCGAAGAGACGCTTCTCTGATTCTTCATGGCCTATGGAAGGGAAGGTCCCATTCTACCTTGCGCCCCCTCTCCTCCAGAAGATCCCTACTGCCCGTGTACTCAGACTGTGACCTGCAGAAGGATTTGGGGCTATAGCCAAAGCTACATCATTCCTCTGCCTGGTGAGAGGGAGGGCCAGTTTGAGGCCTGAACACTGAAATGGGCCTTCACACTCTCTGGGTGCTTGTGGGAGCTTCACCCACTGTAAGCCACACACCCACTGAGGGGCGCTTTGGGCCACCAGCAGTCAGAGCTCAACACAGCGGCTGGGCGGGGTGGTTGCAGAGCAGTGGGAGGTGCTCACTGGAAGGGAGAGAGCAGAACCAGCAGACAAAGCCAAGACTTCCACCTGGCACAGCAAAGCAAAGGCCTTTCCACCTGGCTACCGGCTGGCCCTGACACAACGCCCCTGGTGTCGTGCCAGTCCCTGAGTCAAAACAAGAATGCAATATGGGGGAGGGGGAAATTACTTTGATTCCAGTGTGCGTTTCCTTGACCTGTAACAAACTCGGGGATGACACTCTAGGCCTCAAACAGGCCACACGCTCCCTTGACCCAGTGGGAGTTTTGGTTGAATCAGGCCTGTAGGTCGTTGGAAAATCAACCACCCTGCCTGACTTTGGTACCTGCCAGTCCAGTGCTTTCCACGCAAGAGTCTTGTTGCGGGCAGAATTCTTTGGGAGCAGTGGCTGGCAGCTGGCATTCTTGGGTCGTATTTAAACCCAAGGCACTGCATTGTGGGAGGGTGTGAGACCGTCCAGTGCAGCTACGCTGTTTATCACTTCTTGGCAAGGTTGGAGAACATGCCGCAGGCTGCCCCAGACCTGAACAAACGCCCTCATCCCGGGCCTACAGACAATGCTGGTAAGACGCCTGGGGTGGCTGTTGGATGTGCAAGGGGCTGCATACTCTGGTTGTTCCTCACCAGCCTTCTCCGCTTACTGCAGAGCAGCTCACACAGGGTGTTTGCCTTTTGCCTTGAGGGAGCTCAAGGAGCAGGGTATGCAGACACACGAGGGGGGATGAAGTGTTGACCCCAGCCAAAGGAAAACGAGACATTTCTAGTTGCTGCAAGTCCGTAGCGTGTCCTGAGAGGCAAGGGGGAGATTAAACAAAAGCAGCCTCCAAACGCTGTCTGGGTCAAACCCTCATTCCCACAGGAATGGAGGGGAAGAGGGGCTGTCGCCTGAACAAAACTGGGCACAGACCGAGGCTTGGATTCGGCAGTGCTCCACCCAGGCAGATCCATCTGCCCACAAGAAGCTCTTTGCAGAATCAGGGCTTCAGTAAGCCACCCTGCTCTGGCCCTCTCTGGATAAATGCCTCCGATGAGTCTCTCTCTAGGCACCTCCTTGACTCATGGATACAGCCACAGGAGAGGCAGAAACAAAAAGCTCTCGATTCTCTGTCCTGGTGGGCTCATTAACAGCCCCAAAAAGGTGACCCCTCTTTTTCTGCACCTACTCCTCAGTCACTGGGTTTTTAAAGAACAAACTACCACTTGCCTCCTTCTGTGACCAGAGAGTCCACATGCTGGAGGAGAAAGAGTGACTCATCTGTGGGCTCCAATCAAAGGGGCTTTGTGAGATCCTTAACCCTTTGGCATGCTGTGGAGGCATCAGCTCCCAGCACCACCAGTCACACGCTAGCACTGGACGTGGGCCATCACAAAGATAGAGAGATAGGATTTTAATACTGAGGCACATAAATTAAGGGGACACAGATGCAGCCAAGCAACATTAGAAGTGAAATTTAATCAAATATTTTACACATCAAAGAAGTGCTTTGACACCCTAATCCCCCTGCCCTCTCCCCAACCCCCTTCCAAAAGCCATCCTGGGCCCAATCCATCCCCTGGTCTTAAGCCCTCTAATTTACTCCAGGGGATGAATTTAGGCCTCCATCCCAATTAGAAATCTAAGAAAATAGCATCAGAAAATGTCCAACTTACTGAGAGTTCCTTAGCGTTCAGAGCCCGCATCTCCTGCCACGAGCACAGGATTCCGGCGCTGATGGGCTCTGGGAATGAAAGAAAGACGTTTTAACAGGAGAAATATTTTTTTCGCTTTTCTGGATGGATCGTCAGAGGGAAAGGCTGGAAACAAGTTGACTGGCTTTTTTTCACCCCCTTGTCCTATTTTTTTCCTGGCAGCCTCTGCAAGGAAAGCAGCTGGCAAGGTGATGCTTTTTTGGAAAGGGGCACAGCTCGTGAAAGAAGCATTCACTACTCTGTGAGCCTGGGAAAATTCAGCATTTTATCTTATCTCCAAACCAGGAGGATCAGTGCTGAAGGGGGGGGAATTGAAGGCAGGGTTGGAAGTGAGAAGATGTTCTACCCACTCCTCATCGCTGGGATATTATTTTTATTTTAAACAAGGAGCCTAAAGTCAGGTGCAAGAGCGACTTTCAAACTGTGCTGTGCTGTGTTTACTCAGAATCAAAACTAAAGCCAATGACATCATGTGTTCTTTTTTCCAGGATGAAATTTCATTTGCAGATGCCTTCCTCTACAGACTGGAAGTATTCAGGCTCCGAAGCAAAGAGGAACAGAACTGCTCTGAAAGAGACATTTCTGTCTACGCTAGCAAGAAAATAGACTTCTTTTGCTAAAATGCATGGTGCAATTGTTTTATAAGTTGCCATCTATATTACTTGGGACCAGAAAGAGTGCCCCTCTCCAAGCATCGGAGAGAACGGCTATAAATCAAACACTGAAATCTCTTATTTTGCCATTTGAAGGAGCACACCCCAATCTTTAGACTAAACCAGCTGAAGTGAAAAGTTCTCTTTAAGAGGAGCACATTTTTCCACCTTGAAAATCTGTGAGGTTTGAATTGAATGGTGCGATTCTCCCCCCACCCACCCAACCCCCAGCAGCCTGTGAAGATCCAGAACCTGGGGTTCACTTCTTTTGACTCTCCCCTGTTAATTTTGTTTAGAAACTTGTCAGGTTGGTACATAAAAGAGGTGGAAAGATCAATCCAATCTTTTCAGCAGTGTGGGAAAAAGTATTTCACTAATCCATATTTATTGGTGTAAGAAACTGAATGGGGAGGGGGGGTTAGCTCCAGTAGTCAGGAGCAAAGGACATAAGGGACAGTTTAAGGCTGCCCTTTTCATAGAGGGGTCACATGTCACCAAAATCTTTTGCTTTGTCTTTGGATTGGTTACATTTTGTTCTCTTTTTTTCAATTGGGGTTGCCAAGCAACTAGCTAAGTCCAGCCAAGATATTTTCTTTATTACAAGTGGAGCAGAAAGCAGCAAGGAGGAGAGAGAGATAAAAAAAAAAAAAGAGAGAAGAAGAAGAAGAGAAGTTTAGACAATTAACATTTATAGGATCACATAACTTCATTAACTCAGCCAGTATTATGAGGGGGGGGGGAGGAATGGAACCTTAAGAATTAAAGAAAGTTAAAGGAGGTTTGCAACATCTGGGCTCTAAAACAGTGCCAGGCTTCAAGCTATAACAATGGGCACATCCCATTGCTTTGCAGCCCTCAAGGAATTTCGTAAAGACACTCATCGGGATTCCAGAGACCATGTAAAACCCTTTTAGGATTCCTGCAGGAATCTGTTAGCAAGTTGTGGGGTGGCGGTTGGAGTTTTTACTTCTGATTTTTACCTTGAAAAATTGGTTTGTTGAATATGAAAACAGAAGGGAGCCAGAAGAATCATTTGGAATGAGAGACCACTGGGGGGGTTTTCCAGCTGCTGAGGAATCAGACGGCTTTTGAAAGGAGAGAGCGAAGTTTTCCTTGTTTTTTAACTTGGCATTGGGTTTTTATTTTTCCTTTTGAACTTGTGATGCTGTTGACATGGCAGCTCCCACAAACCGAGACAGCTTAGAAATTGCTTTCACCGTTCTGTGGCTTTTAGAGGTGACTAGAGATTTCAGATGCCAAACTTGAGAAACTTTAAAAGTCAGATTTTCAGGACGTGCTGAGCACCCACCCTCTGAAAATGACCCCCCCCCCTTTTAAGGTGTCTCTGGTTTGACACTCAAAGTCAATAATCACTTCTGAAAATCTTGGCCTTTAATTTTTGCTTAACACTAAGGTCATCCCCAGCGCTAATATCTGTTATCAAAGTAGGGCTCTCCTCTGGCATGCCTTGCCTCCCCAGAACTCCCACTGGAAGGCACAGAGAGATCGCAGTGTCCAAGAATGCAGGATCAGGGCCCCTTTGGGACTGACTCTGCCACCATTGTGTCTAGCTTCAGAAGTGGCGAGTAGGTTTCTGGCATGCAGAGAAGTCTTTGTAATTAAAATCTAATGCCTAAAATCCTCAACACCTGGGACATTCAAAACTAGACAGGACAAAACACTGGGACCCGTTCTGGAGGGAGCAATCCCGCACTGACAGTGGGATTCAGTGATCTCATGGCTCTTTTCCACTTCTAATTCCTCTGAGCCTTTGGCTCCTGGGCCCAATCCTGCCCTAAGCCGTGCACACCCAACTGCTGCCTGTCTTGACTCCCTGGGGGGTGATTCTGAGACAGAATCGAGTCCCATGCTCCTGCCCGGTGGTTGGAATGCCTGCAATAGTCCCACTCAGGCCAGCTTGCTGCCACGCTTTGAACAAACGTGTTCAAGTTTGTGTTACTCTCGCGGCTTATTAACTGTTTACTGCTCGCAGCGGTAGGAGTACAGCTCCCAGCCTTGTGGGCTTTGAGCATCCATGGGCAGTGTAAGGACCTTGCTGTTCTGTAAACAGCATTTGAGGACAGTTCTTAAAACTGGGCAATTGTATGGAATTAAAAAAAAAAGGAGATAAGTACAACTGTTGACTCTCTGTAGCAGAATATTTTAAGGTCAAATCTTTCTCTAGCCCTGGTCTTTCTCTCTCCTTCTGTTTGATCTTATTCTTTCATCAGCCTCCAATCTATATACCAATTATCAAACAAATATTATTTCTTACTAGCCAGCAGTGCCCCTGCCACATGCTGTGATTCGTGCTATTAATTCATTGTATTTGCAGCCTCAACATACATGGGAGGAAAGTTATTGCAGGAGTTAAGGTTGTTGTAATCACTAGTTTAAAAGTGGATTTGATATGCAAGAAAAAGTCCCCTAAACCTGATCTAAAATGCTGCTGAACAATATGTATACAGCTCAGCTTTTCTGGGTTGCTAAGGCCAAAGATGGGGGTAGGAGGAAGACGGCAGGGAAGATGACTGAAAAATATGTAGGTAGATCATAAAATTTTGGTGAGACCTTTGAAAGAAATCCTGACAACTAGTTATGTCTAAGCCCCATTTCAGCAGCACTTAAAATCAGGGGCAGAAAAGCAGCAAAAGCTAGTCCTTGAAGAGCTGCTTTATTATTAATGATTATTAATTATGAGAGTAGTATGTTATTATTACCATTGCCACGTGTCCGTTTTTAAACAGGGGCCTGCTTGGGTCTGGGTGAAGTTTGCCCAGCATTTGTTTTATTTGTGTGTTAAGTTCATTTGATCAAAGGAATTGGGGAGGGAACCGTATATTTTTTTAAAAAGGCATCCCAACGTTTTAGAAAATTCAGTGAGAAGGAGGGCTCGGGGAAAAGTCTGTCTAGAACTCTGTGTAGGCCGAAGCGGGTTTGGAGTGTGGCTGGCTGGAGGAGCTGGGGGATGCAGCACATTCCACAGGCTTCTTGCCTCAACTGTTAGCTGATCACTTTGCTCCCCTGGTTATTTGTTTGTTCCGCTTCTGCCTGTATTTGTTGGCTGGGATCTCTCGGCCCACCCTCCCTGAAACCCCCTTCGGGCGGCTTCCTGAGAGCAGCAAACGATGCCCTGTTCTCATCCAAAGAAGGATATTGCAGCTGCTATGCTTAAAAGTCAATAATATTCATTAGCTGAAAACAATGAGCATTATTTATCTGTTTTCATTACAACGCCCCATGTAGGGTGGAGGAGGACGAGCGGCGGAGTGGACCATTTTAACGCTTTCACTGCAAAAAAAGCCACTCAGGAATGCCATGAAGATAAGAAACCAAGGGCAGAGATGCTGTCTGAGGGGCGGAGGGGATGGAGAGCCGCCTTGGGAGTCCCTTTACAAAACCAGAGTGACTGGAAACTCTCACACATAGCTAACATGTTCCTTTCGGGGCTGATGATCTCACCTGAGCTCTTTATGTTACCCATTTGCCACCATTCCTTAGACCCAAGATTTCTACCACCCCACGAGACTAGATCGATAGATGGGGTGGGTGAGGATAGATAGATAGCTGGATGGGGTGGGTGAGGATGGAAAGATAGATAGATAGATAGATAGATAGATAGATAGATAGATAGATAGATAGATAGATAGATAGATAGATAGATGGGGTGGGTGAGGATAGATAGATAGATAGATAGATAGATAGATAGATAGATAGATAGATAGATGGGGTGGGTGAGGATGGATAGATAGATAGATGGATGGGGTGGGTGAGGATGGATAGATAGATAGATAGATAGATAGATAGATAGATAGATAGATAGATAGGGTGGGTGAGGATAGATAGATAGATAGATAGATAGATAGATAGATAGATAGATAGATAGATAGATAGATGGGGTGGGTGAGGATGGATAGATAGATAGATAGATAGATAGATAGATAGATAGATAGATAGATAGATAGGGTGGGTGAGGATAGATAGATAGATAGATAGATAGATAGATAGATAGATGGGGTGGGTGAGGATGGATAGATAGATAGATGGATGGGGTGGGTGAGGATGGATAGATAGATAGATGGATAGATAGATAGATAGATAGATGGGGTGGGTGAGGATGGATAGATAGATAGATGGATGGGGTGGGTGAGGATGGATAGATAGATAGATAGATAGATAGATAGATAGATAGATAGATGGGGTGGGTGAGGATGGATAGATAGATAGATAGATAGATAGATAGATAGATAGATAGATAGATAGATAGATAGGGTGGGTGAGGATAGATAGATAGATAGATAGATAGATAGATAGATAGATAGATAGATAGATGGGGTGGGTGAGGATGGATAGATAGATAGATGGATGGGGTGGGTGAGGATGGATAGATAGATAGATGGATAGATAGATAGATAGATAGATGGGGTGGGTGAGGATGGATAGATAGATAGATGGATGGGGTGGGTGAGGATGGATAGATAGATAGATAGATAGATAGATAGATAGATAGATAGATGGATGAGGTGGGTGAGGATAGATAGGTAGGTACGTATATAGATAGATTATTATATTCTAAGAGCTAAACAGCAACGCACTGCTCCAAATACCCCATTTCTCTCCTACAAATCTCTCCCAGGCAGTACTGGTGAGTAAGGGCGTGAGGAAAGGGAGGTGTGTTTTTTAAAAAGCAAGCCGAGTTGGGGAATGTGACCAGACTTCAAAGTATCTGCAAACCCCCCTTCTCCCCCCCCCAAAAAAAAAAGAAAGCCAGGATAGCCCAGCCACCAGCCAAGCCCAGGGAGTCAGTTGGGTGGGTGACTAACCAGGGAACAGGCGCTGGGAGGGAAAGGGGAAGAGGCGCCCAGCTCTGTGGAATTCACCCGAGCGTGGGCCGGGGCCGCCGGAGCTCTTGACACGCTCGGGCCATTTGGCTGGAGCCTTTGGGCCGCCCGAGGCGGCGGAGGGGGCGAGCTGCGAGGCTGGCTGGGCTCTGCGCGCGGTCCCCCCTTGTGGGCGCTGTGTCTTTAAGAGCTGGCTGGCTCCAGGTTGCAGCTGCTGTTTCTGTGCTCTGGAGACAGTGGAGATTCATTACTCCTAAAACACAATGGGCATTGATCACCCCGTGGTGTTATTCAAATCCAGTACCAATTGCAGGCCATCCCCATTCTTTTCTAGCCTCCTCTGCGACCCATTTATTGTCCGGGGCTGCGACTCAAAACCCTCCAGAGCCGTCTGCCATGGGCGCAGCCCGGAGGACAGGCTCCCCCAGCCGCGGCGGAGCCAGGAGCCTTGGCGGATTTGGGAAGCGCTTGGGTGGGAAGGATACAACATGGAGAAAGGGGGGGAGAGAGACGCAGCCGGCGGACCTGAGCGGCAGGAGACTTCACACAAAAAAAACTGGGGGAAAAGCTGAAATCTCTCGGCCCCCGGCAAAAAGGAAAATAAAAGTCACTTGGGGGATGGAGCTGCGGGCGCAGGTATTGGAGAGCCGGTGCGTGCCTCTTCTGCATGACTTTAGCAAATGGGGGGGTAACAGGTGCGGAACAAATAGACCCGCGCCTGGACAGAGCCTCTCTTCTTTGGGGGGCTCTTTGGCTGCTGAGGGGGGTTGATTTTTGAACCAGTTAGTAAAATCAGAATTACCTATAGACCGTCTATATCTTCCTGCTCTAGGACTGTCTGGAGGAACTGTGGATAGTTACAGATCTAGGGAACTGCATATAAATGGGGGGTTTATTATTTTTCCAGTGTCCATATATAGATCTAAATCTGTGCATATCTCTATATCTCTATAATCTAATCTCTCTCTCTATTTGATTATAAATACTCTTTCTTTATAGGGAAAATGACTGAAACATTCTATATATCTAAATCCATATCTATCGATAGCTATAGATCAGATTCTAGCCTCGAAATCTACCGTTATATAGAATGTACTGTGTCAACCGTTTGCCAGGTAATTTAAATTATATGACATGGAAAGAGATATTATTTATATTGTTATATTGAATTGTGTGAGTATATAATACATAACGCGTTTCAGTCGTTTCCCCATATATAGCTAGAAAGCGACGTATTCGATTATGTGTCTATATATTACATAATTTAGTTATCGATATGGGAAAGCTAGTGCAACACACACGTGTGTGAATATGTATATGAAAATATTGAACCATCTCAAAGATGGATGAGCAATTTCCAAGTGGAATTAGAAAGCCAACGATTTCAAGACAGAGAAATGAAACCAGTTTACTCTGCACAGGTGCTGATGCTGCTATTTAGAAATAAGCAAACGGTACATCATTTGAGAAGGAAACCAGAGAAGCCGAGTCCTATTGGTTTGAAATGTTGGGGTTTAAGCCTAACGCGTTATTTTCTAACTAAAGAGGGGAAATGTTCTTAATTTAGAGAAGAAGCCGCATTTGGAGGGAAGGATTGTTACTGGTGAGAATCCGATTTGGATTTTTCTCTCTCCCCCCCCCCCCTTATACATCTGCAGATCTTTATGAAGGTGTTTTAGAAAACACGGATTTCAAAATCATGCTGTGGAGAATTATTTATTTTTGGTAAAGCGGGGTTCGCTGCGATTTTCTAGCTGGAATTAGGAGAAAATCGCAGATTGTCGGGTTTGTGTGGAGGGAAGGGGACATCCATATACAAACTTGCCATCAAAGGCTGAGATTGGAGTGCCTTTCTTCTTATTATTACAAGTAATTCCCCTCTGCACTTCCACACACACACACACACACCCACACCAGAGAGAAATTTACAGACAAGGAACCGTTCAAATTCCCATCTACATTTTCCCCCACGAATTATTTATTAAAAAATTCAAATACTCGTTTCTTGATTCAGATGCTCGATCAGGAATGTAATATTATATAGAGAGATTAGGTCATTACATAATTGGGGGTTGGAGGGTAAAATGAAAACTCTCAAATCAAAACAGGGACTGGATCTTTACAGCGCGGATCAGAAACTTGTTCAGGATTATGGGAGAGGGTTATCTCCATGTTACACTTTGGAATTGAAATACGGGGCTGTGAAAAGCCGCTGACACGGGTATTTTGGGGAAGACTCGGTGTGTGGAGGAGCCCGGCGGGGGGAAGGACGACGGGGGGGGGGGGTGTTGTGTGTGTTTGTGTTTTCTAGGAACCAGCCCGGATTTCCCTGGAAGATGTCTCGCCAAGCCTGGACTGCAGGAATCTCTGCTCCTGATTGTCCAAACGCAATTCTTGTGCAGTGGAAACATACAAACCAAGAATTGTGTCTGGACATCTGTGGCAGAGATTTCACCTTCATCGTTTTGGTTTAGGGAGCTGATCCGAGGCCAAAAAAAAAATCCCTTCATTCCCTGGAGCCGGTGCAGCAAGGTAATAAATATTCCTAACTGGCCATCGCTAAAACCCCTCAGCTCAGAGGGACCCCAAAAGTGTCTCTACACTCGGCGTTTGTAGGGCTAAATATGTTTTTTGAACAAATAATTCTCATCGTGTAGCTCGAACAAATATTTCAGTTCTAATGAGTCAGTTAGTTGCTAGTAAACAGCTGCCGATGTTGCTCAAAAGGATTTTTGTTCTTTGAAACGAATAACACGTTTAACAGCCGAAAATATTTTGTGTCTCTATTTAATTCTAACCTAGCTCGCTGGGTTTCAATAATCGAAGATTTTAATAAAAAAAAATCAGTTTAAACTTTCCCTGGGTTCTCGTTTTATCTGCCTTAAAAATCAAAACTGTTGAAGGCAAAAAAGGTCATTTTAAAACGTTTTCCAAATCTTTCCTGGCTGTTTTCTTCAACAAGCCTCCCGGAGTTATTTTCCTCCGCTCCAATTGTATTAAAAAAAATCTACAATGATAAAAATAACGGCGGGGAAAAGACGAAGGAATAAAACGTTTTGCGAATAAGCCGAATTATGGGTCAAATTGACTTTCCCATCAAACCGGATTAAATAGATCGGATTCAAAGGGGGTCTAAAAACCAAACCCTCTTAGCATTCTTCGGAGAATTGCTTTAAAAAAAACCCAACCCACTAGCCGCTTATGATCTTTAATTTCCTCCTGGCCGCCGGGAGACGGCGGGGAAACGCCGATAACTGCTGTGTTTGCGGTGGTGTTTTGGTCGGACCGAGGTGAAATCGCCACTGTTTGGGTGAAGCGGAGGCGATCAAACGACTCCAGCGGCCGGGCGGCCTTCGCTCCGGTTTTGTGCCGAGGGGCTGGGAGGAGAGAGCCCCTCGGAGGAGTTTTGCCGTGTGATGCCAGCCGCGCGCGGGGGTCCGTCCCCCCTCCCCGCGGATGGAAGGGGGGAGTCTGGCGCTGGCCCCCCATTCTCCGCGGCAGGGAAAGCGGGCAGCCTGCCTGGCGCAGGGGAGGGGAATGGTTTCGTTTGCCGCTGGGGTCTGCGCTTTCGGGGGGCTGGGTCCGGGGTCCCGCCCCCCCCTTTGCAAAATCGAGGGAGGGGATCTGTCCCCGTGGGACGTTTCCCCGCCACCAGCGCGGGATCGGGGCCAGGGATTTCTTCCTCCCCCCCCCCCCAGTGTAGAAGCACGTGTGGAAAAAAACAGCCAACCCCGCCCCCAAAGGGGGTGCGTGTGTGGTGCCCCCCCCTCGTGAGCTGCGTGGGAGGGAGGAAGAGGTTGAGAGAGGCCAGGGCAGGAGGCGCGGCCGGCACCGCCTTTGGGGCACCTAGGCAGGGTGGGGAGGGAAATCGACGTGGGGAGCGACAGCAGGGGAGGGCGCCCGGGAGATGCCAGCGCCCGGCCAAAGCAGGAGGCTCCTTTGAACCCACGCGTGTCCCCCCCCCCCCAATCACCACCCAGCCTCCCCCCACTAGTGCAGAGACCCCGCCAGCCTCCCGGCAGCCAAGGGGTTCCCAGGGAATCCCTCTCCCCCCCCCCGCAGTCTGCCCGGCTGCTCCCTGCCACGTATGCTGCTCGGATCCGCCCGCAGCCTGCGCGCCCCCGGCCCAGCTCTGCCCCCCAGCGGCAGGAAGCCCCCCCCCGTAGGATCCTAACACGAGCGGAGGGCTCTGCCCCCTCCAGCCACACAGCTGCGGCGGCAGCATCCCTGCCCGTCCCCACCAGGCTCAAAGCCGACCTAGGCCCAGCCTTGCAGCGCCCCTGGGCTACCTGCGCCCGGGAGAGACCAGCCCCCAGGCACCTGCTAGGGCCACCGGAAAAGGCGGGGGCGGGAGCGGCGCTTGGCTGCCGCTAACAGCAGGGAGGCTAGGAATAGTCCGCGGCCCTCCCGGGCCCGAGCCTGGAGTACAGCAGCGGTGGCTCCCTCCAGCTACCAAGCCACGTGGGGAGAGGGGAAGGAGGAACTGAGGAAAAAGGCCGGGCGGCTGCTGTGTCTGAAATCACCCATCCAATTACACCCCGGCAGCATCCCCCTGTAACACCCCCTCCTATGATTTCACAGCAAGGCCGCAGCCTCCTGCAGCTCAGGACTCGGCGGGGGCAGCCCAGGAACACAAGAGGCAACACCAGCCACATTTCACCAAGAACCGAGGCAGGACAAAGCTGAGGCAAAGAATTTAACAGGCCCGTGGCTCAAAACTTCTATGACCACAGCATCTCCCCCTCCTGGCCTGGCCTATCCAGCTTTTCTTCCGCCGATGGGCAGCGTTTACTGCCACTGGAACTAATCCTTCAGGGTGGTCTACACTTTTCCCATGAAGGCAAGTTCGATTTCCCAGAGAAGAAACATCTTAGGATAAGCAACCAACAGGAAGCTCTAGAGAAAACCACCCTAAAGCACCAATATAACTTAGGACAGGAGAGGGCTTTGATGCAGGGCTACACACCTCTCCTCCCCCCCCCCCTTTAAATCTTACACACACACACACACACACACACACACACACACACACACACAACACTGTTCTCAGCCAGTACCTCCACTGATCTAGAATCCGGTTGTCTGTCCCCTTCCTCCCAGCACTTCACTCAGTGAAATGAATGACAGGTAAATTCAGAGCAAATCAAAGCCTTGGGCCTGTGTAATTCAGGCTGCAGCATGGCAGAGTCAACTGCTGCAGCTGGATTTGACAGAGGCTGAGGACTAATTTTATTACCCATAATGCTCAGCCCTCTTCACCTTGAAAGCACTTCAGAAACATTAACAAGTTAATCATCATAATTCATAGTGGTTTTAGTTACGCATGCTAGGACATGGTAAACATCTCGGCATAAACCCATCACTAGAGAGGTCAAACAGGAGTCTCTCTCCCCCCCTCCCTTCCCACCATACTGAAGGCAAATTTGTTAGGTGCAGCATACAGAAGGATTCATGTTTTGGCCACATACATTGCCAGTGTCAGGCTGCCGCACCTGCTAGACCAATGGTCTGATGCAGCATAATTGTTGCTGTGTTTCTATCTCAGCTAGTAAGCAGCAGCTCAGGAAAGAACCAAATTAGGAAAAGCAGGTAATGGTACAGGTGACAAGTATTTGAAAAAGCTTGTGCAATACCGGACCGTAATCAGGTATTGGCTGTAATCAGTGCTATAGTCCTGATGGAAGTACACTGGCAGAGAACATAGGGGACCAGGGCTGGTAGGCAAAGGACCAAAGAGCACTAGAGCAATATAGATGGAGGAACCTAGCACAACGTATTCCAAACCTTGGTTCATGCCATCTTCAATTTTATTTACATGAATCTCACCCTTTGCCCCCTCCTGTACTTTGACTGTGGCCTGGTTAGCAGCACAGAGGAAGAGTTTAGGCCAGCGGGTCTCAAACTTAGTGAGACTGCGACCCCTTTTCCTGTGCCGTCGGCGCACCACGACCCCTCCAGTCCGGCGGCCGGCTGCGGCACGACACCCTTGCAGTCCCCGCCGCGGGCGGGCTGCCGGCTGCGCGCCGGCCCCAGTCCCCGCAGCGGGCGGGCTGCCAGGTGCGGCACGACCCCCACGTCGCCAGGCTTCCGGCTGCACACCGGCCCCAGTTCCCGCAGGCAGGCTGCTGGGTGCGCGCCGGCCCCCCCGCCGCGAGTTGCGGCGGCAGAAGCTCGCGACCCCCCCCCCCCTCCGGGGAGCGCTCGGCGACCCCCCGTTTGAGAAACCCTGGTTTAGGCCAATCTGCATTTTCAAGGAAATTGCTGGAAGTCCAACAACATCCTTAATTTGTTAAACACAAACTTCCACTTCAGCCACAACAATGATGGGAAGTCTCATCTTCCTTTTGGGAATCTGGGGGAAGAGTTTAAAAGATGCATACTATTTGCTTTTGGAGCATTTTCATTATTGTTTTTGGTATGATCCAGCCCCTATACCCTTAGATTGCTCATTGAAAACTGCTGCAGAAAAACCAGGCTGGCTGGTGCGTACCTGCTCTGCAGCAATTCTGGCTCCACATCTCTGATGCTGAAAACCACATTGAATGCAGTTCTTACCCTTCTGCTTCCCATCTCAGAAACAACGTGATTCACTGCACCAGATGTTATAGGCAGAGGGCCTGCTTCTCTACTGCCTTGCATGTAGCGTAGTTATTTGCATTGGGGAGGGGAGGGTGTGCTCCAGTCTCACCTGCCAGTGTTTTACACTCCTTTGCTCAGGTGTAAAGTGAGTGTAAAACCTTAGGCAATCCAAATTGTGTTTTGCACCCACTTTGCACAGATGTAAACAGTGATAAGATGCAGGTGAGGGGAGAGCCAGACCCTAAAAGAGGTCTACACTCAATTAAAAACCCATAGCTGCGCCAGACCAGCTGAGTTGGGTTGGTGAGTCTCAGGCTACAGGGCTGTTTAATTGCAGTGTGGATCTCCGGGCTGAGGCCACAGCTCGAGCTCTGGGATCCTACTACCACCTCACTGGGAACTAGAGCCTGAACATCTACACAGCAATTCAACAGCCCATTAACCCGGGGCCAGCTGCGAGTTTTTAATTGCAGGTAGACACCTCCTAAGTGTATGTTACCATCCACTCTCCACCTCATGTGACAACACAGCTAAAAACCTCTTTTCTTTCCTTCTTGTATTTCACATTTCCTTTGATCTGCTAATGTTGCAAGGCATTTTGGGATACAGTTCATACGAAAGGCACGCCACCAAATAAATGTCCCATTGAAAGAAACACAGCTATTGCAGCCAAGGTAAACTCTGCCCATCCTTGCCCTGAAGCGTAGCCACAATTCCCCCAGATCATCTTTCTCCAGCAAAAAGGAACCCACCGCTCCCATGACTTAGACACTAATTTTCAGCACCTAGTCCAGGAGGCCTTTCCATCGTGGGCCCAGGAATCCTGGACCAAACATGGCAGGTGCTCTCCCATCACCTATGCACCTGGGATTGCAGCCAGGAGAGGTTCAAGTAGAACCAAAGCATCCGAAGTACACGCCAGACGAGTCACTGGCATGGGCTTTATTTGGATGCCTAGTGACAGTGTAAATGATTTGCCATGGCTTGTAAGTGAGGCACAGAGAGTTCAAAAGACATGAGGGTCCTCCCCCCACGTTTGTGTTTCGTGTCCGCCAAGAGTCAGCCCCCATGCAACGTGGAGATGAAAACCACGTTATCCTGGTCCTGGAGTTTATAATCCAGCTCGCCCTGCAGGTCAAGAAAGAATGAGAAATGGTTTAATGGGCATTTCCAAAAAGAGGCTACAAGAGAAGCACGGCTCGTAACAGATGCTAGAGCACGGGGGACCACAGAGGGGGAAGACCAAGGGTTACTCCTAAGAACGGCGAGGTGGAGTAGACAAGAGGGAGCTCTCAGACATTCACTGCCATGGGGAAGTGCCACTCTCAGAATGGACTATGCGATCAGCAGACTAGTTAGTGACTAGTTCTGGTGCGAGTGTGATGGTGGGCTGAGAGGGGAAGACATTAGCCTGTTTTCCTAGGCCACATCTACACTAAAAAGTTAATCTGACCCAGCTACTATGCTCTGGATCATGAATAATCCACACTCCTGAGAGACATAGTTAAGCCAACCTAACCCACAGTCTAGACAGCTCTAGGCTGACAGAAGAATTCTTCCTCGCTTTAAGTGTAGACATAATCTTAGTGTAGCAAGAACTGCAGGGGCCAGCTCTGCTAGTTCTACCTCAGCATCCTCCTTTGGTTCACCTGACCATGATCTTAGGCAAAACATGCAGTCTTCACCTCCCAAGCACTCACCTTGTTCTAATCAATGGCTCTTACAATTGCCCAAGGCTGTGAAGCAATGTTGACGCCCACGAAGCAAGTGGTTATCTCAAGCATGGATGAGACATCAACTCAGCTCCCAGAGGCGGGAAGGCCACCGCTGAAGGTCAGGGAGTGTGGGTGATCTTCTGGGGTACTGAACGGTGGTTGAGCCTCAGCAGGTTAGATAAAGGCTCCAGGCTTTAGAACAGCTGGCCTACAATACATGAAGGAACTCCTCCCTCCCAGTGCCACTACTAGATGCTTAGGTTGGGGCAAGGATCTAGACTAGCTTCCCAAAAACAATCCCAAATCAGGCAGAGCAATATAACAAAGAAAATAAAACAGAAGTAGTACAGACCATTAGTTCCCAGTCTGCATCATTGATGAGCACCAAAATTCCTGGCCGCCTGCAAAACACAGAGAAGTTGTCAGGAAATCGGATTGCTAAAGGCTGCAAAGAGCACCGCTGGCTGTTAAAAAGCAGATCACACAGGCAGGCTTGTCTGTAAAGCTGATGCGAAAAGGGAATCGTAGCACAGAGGTGGAAATAGGGACAGGCAGTGCCCTTTCTAGATCAAATAAAGGGGAAAACAAGATTGATCCCAGTGCTCATTTGAATCAAAAGACACCATTCCTGAGAAGGCTCTGAGATGACATTTCAATACAATATAGAAAAGCCAGGTAATTAAAACCCATGCACTACAATGGAGTGGAGAGAGGTCAATTCAGAGGTAAGGAAAGCAATTGTAGTGCCCCTGCTAAAGGTTGTAAACACCCAGGATCAACTCAGAGCTCCTGATTAGAGGCAAAGGGATTCCCCTTCTTTGATCTTCAGTGTCCTGCAATTGTCTCTCCTGCTACCAGGGGACCTGGCACACGCTTCAGCTCACAGAGCCCTGTGAGGAATGTTAAACACCCCGTCCTTCACTCTGCAGCTGGGAGCTGCCTGCATAGCACACTGTGCTCCATTTCTTCTGGCCTTTTGCAATGAGATTGGCCCCATTTTAAAAATAAAATCATTTCCCAGCAGATCTATTTGTTGGTGCTTCTCAGAGTGACTGATCCAGGCCCCGTGATGTGAAGAGGGACCGCGCTGTGCAACACAGACACACAGCTAGAACAGGAGGGTGGTCTACTTGTTAAAAACTCAGCCCTGCAATCTACACACAAGGCCAGTATTTGAGGGGATGAGGAAGGGACGGAGACCATGAGTACTGGGGTACCTCATGCTGTGGGTCCTGAAGAGACAGATATTTTGTGGAACTGGGTTGGGTTTAGGTTCAGAAGGAGCTGAAGCTCCCGCAGTCAGACCTGGCAAAGAGCAGACACACTGCTCCCCAATCTGCAGAGTTCTCTAGAATATTAACCCATTTCCCCCCACCACAGTACTACTTTGCACTTGCATAGCCCCTGTCATCTCAGGAAATCAATGCCCTTTACAAAGGAAGCCTCCCATCCTTCCCATGGGGTAGTATTTATCCCCATTTTACAGATGGGAATAATGAGGCATAGAGAAGCTAAGCGATCTTCCTTTGGTCATACAGCAAGACAACAACAGAGTTGACTCTGTTTCCCTATTCAAGTCTATGGGGTATCCTCTGCGTCATTCCTTTTAAAATATGCCATATTTCAACTGATTTAAACTTTCTGCCCGCCACCAGCAGTAACGTATATGCCCTCTGCAGTGGGACTTGCAAACAGGGAGACAGGAGCAAAGTCTTTAACAACTGTACTTACACGGTGTCCCCTTGAATAAATAATTCTGGTCTCTCTTTTAATAGATTCTGTTTGATCCACTTTAGCAGGTTTCTGATGTCCCCTGAAAGGAGAGAGGGTGACAGTTTATAGACTAGCTTTCTTACCAGCACCAAATATCCACTGCTGTTTCACAGGAGTTCAAATACCAGGGCCCCAGCCCTCACTCCCCAGTTAGTAGAGATGCCATGCTCATCCTGGGACAAGGAGCAATTTACGGGAACAGGGCTCCAATCACTCTGCCTCGTCACAAGAGGACATGGGGTCTTCAAGGGAAGAACAGAAGGGATCCTCAAGAACCTACCCAGGTCAGCATTCAACAGGAAGGGGCCTCTCCTCTGTTCGGAGGCACACACCAGGCACACTCGCAATCCCAGATACAGAGTTGGGGGGACATGCATACCTGACCACAGACAATGCAAAGAGCCTCCACAGTTAATGGAGCAGGAATCAAGCATTTCAATTGCAAACTTTAAATGTTTAGAATTAAAACAATACAAGCATGAAGATGAGGAATTCAGTAGTCTTAACGAGGATTACACAAGAAGCTAAGTTTAAAGCTTTCTAGTGTTGGTCGTCTGAAGCAAGTACTAAAATGGATTGAAACACATGGTGAAAGTGTCTCCCTTTCTCTCTTTCCCCTCCCTCCAACAAAATGGCAGCATAACTCAAAAGTGGTTGAACCAATTTCACTTGAGTCTCCTAAAAAACATTCACTTTTGGGCTGCGACAGCACGGATACTCACATGGCCTATAAGAATGTGTTTGAGAAATCGAAGAGGAAACTAACAAGTGGGTTAGAATGTGACCTTCCCTGGAACAGTCACTTTGAAAGACACATTCAGGCTACAAACAGAGGACTATATTTGTAAATCTCCCCTCATTTTGGGCATCCCAATATGAGACAGCTACATCCTGGGTCTGGCTTTGTTAGTTTCTGAAGCGCAGAACACCCACTATGGCAAGGGAGCTCAGTGGGAGATGTGAGCATTTGCCACCTCTGAAAACCAGGCCCAGGATGTCGGAAGTGAGGCAAACATATGCCCCTTGTAGCCCATGAGACTTAGGCAAACATTATTGGATACAGACACATGCATAAACCGACATGTTAGAGGTAGGCGTAGTTCCACTCGCGCCCTTTATAATCTCCTTTGGCATCACACCTTCATCTCGGCTCCCCCACCTCAGCCTCACGCACATGCTTTGTTTGATCGCTTCTTTATTAAAGCTCAGCCTTTATCTTTCTATTTCAGTAGGTGACAGGAAGGATTTGTCTTCATGTAAAAGGAGGAGGAGACACTGCTAGCAGGTTTTTATAGTAGCAATTTTACTTTGTGAGGCAAAAACAATTTCTTTAGCGATAACATCAGTTAATTTCCTATTGGAGAGGTGAGAAGCGTCAGAGGGAGAGAATAATCCATTACAGGGTTTGGAGAGCTGACAAATTACAATGTGGCGTTCTCCTGCATTTGCCTCTATATTTCACTGGTCCACAATCCACTTCATCATTCGGAATCCACAATCTCCCAGGGCTCCTTTAAAGAACCTTTTGAAAGCCCCCAAAGAGCTTTATTTGTTTCAAAGGCACAAGGAAGTGTTCCCAGTGCACAAATCCCACCTATCAGATATTAGGGCTTAACCCCCCCTAGCCGTATCAAAGAGAATAACGAGATGTATTTACACATCTCTCTGTGGGTTGTAAATGGTTCCTAGTCACTGTAAATATTTTCACAACCCTCTTTTACAGGCTGAACTAAAAAACTATTTTTGGTGCTGCTGTCGCATGACTGATCTATGAAATAAATACCCTTGTAATGGGGTGACTCGGTCTTTGCACTGTGTCGACACATCGTGTTGTGCTGTCAGGGAAGCTCCCTGGAACAGAGCATTGTTTCTTTAGCGTAAATCTCCACAAAGCTAGGTGCCTTCTTTCACATTTGTGACTCTCTCCACATGAAGAGTAAACTCTGCTCAGCTGTAAACAGGTGTAAGTCAGTTACAGTGAATGGAGATATACCTTTCCAGGAAGAAAAAATATCCCTATCTGTTGTAAGTGATTGTGTGTTCTCTAAAATTCCTTCCATTTTTTTCCTCTTTCACACATCCTGTATGGCCCCATGTTGCTGGCTTCCTCTAAACAGCAGAACCAACATATTCTAGGCAACCAGTGGGGATTGCCTAGAGAACGATGCCAAGCGATACTGCCTCCCAAAACTGGACAGTTTCTGTCATATAGGGAAGATCTGTCTGATGGCGGCAGATTGCATTGTGCATTGGATCCTCACCAAGGGTCAGAACGGGGACATATTTTTAATGAAATATTGTTGAGAGACATCTAGTTTAGCTGCATGGAATATACTAGCCTTCAAGGAGATCACTTCCCCGGAGACAGTGAGCAACAGACAGAAGGCAAAAGGGGCCGGTCAGTCAGCCACCAGAAGAAGAGCGAACTATAGTCAACCCTCCACTGAGAAATGCTGCTGCAATGTACAACCCTCAGGAGCTCACACCCCAACTACTTTTGCTCTCCATCACTATGAAATGACAGCTAGGGAATGAGAAACATCCCTACAGAAGGAGGAAGAGTGCAAAAGGGAAAACTATCCCCACCACAGCAACTCTATAAAGGGCCTTATACTCATGAGCAACACACATGCATGAGGGCACAAAACAACGATTATGAGGCTATATGATTTTGCTTTAAACAGCATGCTCCTATGGGTATCACGGTTGGCAATTTCCCAGGAAACACTAGTTTAAGACAGGACACTGGTATATACCGGTTTAAACCCAGTTTAAAACTGGAACCAGAGAAAAATAATTGCATCAGCATCCAGCAAGATCAGCAAGCACAGAATGAATCTTTCCACCCTTTGGATACAGCCATTCAAAAGTGAGGAACAAGCTTGGTCTATCCACTATCACAGCTGGTCTTCTGCTACAGAATGCTGCATGGCCAAAGCGATTGGTAGTCTGCAACTCCGCACGTCTTCAACTGCCTAATGCTTCAAGCCTACAACTCTGCATTATAGTTGTTTTCATACAATACATTTTTTGACTTGTATTTACAGAATATTGAAAACTGAACTATGAAGCATGACACATACCACTTCCTTGAGAAAATACCAAACCCAAATGTACAGACATTTTGATGTTCGGTATTGGAATTACCTATTATATCCATTGCCGTTTTACTTTTTATTTGTACAACCCTAAATTAATCTATGAATCTACTGCCTTTTGGAACCACAACATGTAACTAAACCTAAGTGTAATGTAGTGTACATTAATTAGTTTTTAAAACAGAAAATGCCTTAAACTGGGACTAATTAGTTTTTCCCGGCACAGTAAAAACAAGATTTTACATGGTAAAAGCCACACCATCCCTGTACTGCACCAGACAGATAGAGGATAGCCACCCAGAAGAAGCTTGCAATGTGGTGTTACTGGCTTATTTCAAGACTGTATTGGAAGATCCTCCCCCCCCCTCCGCCCCCCCGGCACAATAAATGCATTATTTTCAGCCCCATCTGTATCTGCAGCTACAGAGCCCAGACAACTCACCCACACATAGAAGAATTCACACCAACACCCACCAACACCTCCCCCAGAAGTCTCACACATGTGCATAGGAGAACTATTGAAACTGGAGAAATTAATGCAACCCCATGCTCTGAGTGTCCATAGCCTCTGTTTGCCAGAAGCTGGGAGTGGACGACAGGGATGGATCACTTGATGATTATCTGTTCTGTCCATTCCTTCCCTCTGAAGCATCTGACATTGGCTACTGTTGGAAGACAGGATATCAGGCTAGATGGTCCATTGGTCTGACCCACTATGGCCATTCTTATGAAAGCCCCCTCCTCATTTATTCTTTGAATATCCCCTCTGATCCAAAGTGCAATGCAACTCTCTCCCCTTCTCCAAATCCCATCTCAAGACTTACTTCTCTCAGCTGTTCTTCCAGCACTGAATTCTGCTCCTGCCCTTGTATTTATCTTTGCTCCTCAAAACTACCAATCATAGAACGATGAAAAATGACAGAGCCAAAAGCATGCACAGACAAATACAAAAATGGAATAAAGAGTACTTAGATTGCAAGGTCTTTCAGTTGTTCTGCGTTTATACATGGCCTGGCGCGATGGGGTCCTGGTCTGCCATCAACTCTCCCAAAAATAATAAGGTGTGCAACGAAAGCACCACTCCTGCTCTTTTCTTATCTTTCCTACAGCATCCCCACACACTTTGTGTTATGCTATACTGTGGTATGCGTAACTTGGTTTGTAAGCTCCTTGGGCTAAGGATCTGTTTGTCTGTAAAGCACCATGCAAATGTATGGATCTGTAGAAATAATCAATTGGAAGGAAAGCCATTTAAACTGACCCCCTCTCCCCCGCCAAGCCGAATCCTCATCACTGAGACACCAATTTTATACTTTAGCTGCTAAACTTTACGAAAGCTGACCCACAATCAGAACAGGAGTGTTTAATATTTACAGAAGTGCAATTTCACAATGTGTGCTGCCCTTTGGAGGCGACAGATCATGTATTTTGTGCAATAGCAACTCTGTGCTGCTTACTGAACATTCTACAATAGAAATAATGTTACGATGTAGGGAACTGGATGGCTCAGAGGATAGGTAACAGGATCTTGAGCCGTTTTCCTTTAGGTCACCACTTTAAATCCTGCCCAGTTAATAATGACCAAGATTTGTTACCATCATATGGCCTCTGTGAAATTACTTTGGTAGCTTCAGTCCAGTTCCCAGTAGACAAATATCCAGACCATAAAACCCACCATAATTGCCAACAATCAGGCCAATTAGTGCTAATCTCAACAGTGGTACCAAAGGCAGCAACCGAACTACCCTCTGACCTCAGAGGAGGGCTCTGCAATTTGGGGTTGAAGCACAATGGTGGGGAACCCGGTCTCTGTTCTGTGGATAGAAGGAACTCAGTCTTCAGTGCTATCGACCCAATGCCTTTCACCAGCACACTAGTCACAGAAACAGTCTGAAGTTCATGGAAAAGCCAAGACAAAATAGCGAATGTGAGTGAACTGACTGTTAAGTGCATCATGGGAGCTGAAAGCCATAGGGCCACTGTATATGCACCAAACAAACCCCCCAATGGGAACAAACAGGTGCTTGAAAATGAGCATATTTTCAGTGACACAAAGCCCCCGGCTTGTCATGCAAGTGGACAGGATACGAGAGCTGTAGTGAGCGTGTACCCAAAGCCCAGGCTTGCTTTTAACCCACACAAGCTGCATTATAAATATCCCTGAATGTGGTTGAAAGATCTGCACAGTCTCCAGCTTGGTCTCTTCCGAAGTCTGATTGGTCATATCTAACTTTTCTGCCAGGAAGAATCAGCTGAGTGTCCTCTTAGAGGAAGTGATCTGGGACTCCATCTTGTACAAATGCCTGGGCTCATTTGCACCCTCAAAACCATAGCTGGAACCCATAGAACTTTCCCAGCTCAATAAAGCCTCCTGGGCCTGACGGCTTCATCAGTGATAACACTGCAGAGGGTGCACTCACTGTAAACAGAGAGAAAACAGTCATGGCAGACAGATGCCTGGAATAAGAAACACAAGGCCAGCTTTTCACTGCAAAAATCTCACCAATCTGGTAAACATGCAGAAACCCAATTGTTGCCCTGAAACACAAACTCGCTGATCTTGCACTAGAATAAGATCAGTGAACGTGAAAATACAGCCCTCCACTAACAAAGAAGCTGACACAGAGGACTGTGTGTGTCACTGGCAGATTTACCCACACAAATACAACATACATACGCATCTCCACACACACACTCCTGCACGCCCCTCATACGTTAACAAACAGATGCATGATCCAACCCTCTCACTAGGGCTTCCAGAGGGTGTATTTTCAGTAATATCCTTGTCTTGGGTGCAGAACAGGAAGCCTATTTCAGGATAACAGGGGACTCTTAAGGCCTAGACACTGGAAATTTCTTTTCTGGTTTGTAATAAATAAGATGTATGCAGCCCTGCTCACCGAGGGGTCAGCGTTGCAACAGCACAGCTGGTTTTCCCGGGCCGCCTTGTGGACACCTCCCTCTGGGGTACCATTTCTCTGACCCAGAATAAGATCATTTATCATACTGACCATGGCTGAGCTCCAATTTGTTGAGGTCACTAACTCTGGCCAAGCTCCAACCCACCCACATTCTCAGTCCCCTCTTTGCATGCCTTTTCTATCATTCCCTCTGCCTGGATGGGAAGAGAATTCGTAACCCCTTCGCCGGGTCAGGTGGCTTATTTTTCAAAATATAAAAACATCCCCAATACACACCACTCAGGCAGGTGAGTGCCTTGTCCATTTTACTGAATTCTAATTAGCCCAAGGGCCACACTATGAAACGGCCCATTGTAAAATGGTCACAAGGGGTTCCTCAGGCTAGTTAATGTGCAAAATGAACTCCCAAAGCAGATGGTGGGGTACCATAACCTGCAGCAGAAGGCCTAGAACGGCTTATAGAAGCAGAATCAGAGGACAAGGGTTAAACTCTGGCTACATCCACACTCAAAGCGCTACAGAGACACAAATGCACCGATGCAGCTGGCCTCTGTACGTTTCTGGTGAAAATACTCTAAGTCAAAAGGAGAGAGCCTGCTTAATTACTCCACCTCCCACGAGAGGTGGTAGCTATGTCGGCGGGAGATGCTCCCCTGCCGACATAGCGCTGTCTACACCAGCACTTGGGTCAGCCTGGCAACTGCACAGTGACCACAGCAAGACCAAGAGAAGTTTCGAATCTGTTTTCACTGATGCCTTCCAAGCTATTTCTGACATTCATGGGGGGGGGGGGGGGAAGACTCCAATTTGGATTCTCTGAACAGGGAGCTTTTAGTGACTTTAGTCAGAGAGAGAATCCAGATATTGGAACCATCAGTTTCCGTGTGTTAGAATGTCTGGGTTCTGGGCTTTTCTTACCATCACCTGGCAGAGAGATAACGTTCCCTGACATCACTTTTAACTGGAAGGGAGGGCTCACATTAGTGCTTCCTCCATTCCCTCTTATCCACAGCACAGGAAGGCACAAGATGCTGTGTTCTTCCATAAACCTTCTGTTAGCTAGGATGGAGGACCTTGGTCCTGGGCCCTGTCAGTCATCAAGGAACACGTGGATGATGGGATTTTCTGTCAGCTTTTGTAAACAAGAAGGGAGTTTCCAGTTAGCTGGTAGGGAGATCACAAGTTCCAGGGATCTTCAACCAGATCCAAAGTGCTTTCATCAATTCCTGTAATCTCTATAGAGACCATGATCTGATCCTCTTCATAAAGTTAATTGCGCCACACTGCCAAAGTCAGAGTTTCTAATCTTACAATACCCAATGCTAGTCACTTAAGGCTTCTGAATAAATGCCAGTGCATTAACCCATCTCTTTTTATTAGGATCACAGATCACTAGAAGTGGTACATGGTCCAGTTTCTTGTTCAAAATTATCTAAGGAAGGAGCTGAGGAGAATCGACGAAGTGGGTATTAGCCCACGAAAGCTTATGCTTCAAAACTTTATAGTTAGTCTTTAAGGTGCCACAGAACTTTGTTACCTCTGCTATTCCAGACTAACATGGCTACCTCTCTGATTCTTTACAAAAAGAAGTGACAATAGGTGGCGATTATGTTCAACAGGCAGTGAAGAAGGCTGGATTAGGAATCAGAGAAGTTAGAAATGATGACCAGTTAACAGGGATCTTCTAGTTTTTCCTCTCTCTACTAGCGCAAGATTATTCCCTGTGGAAGATTGTTTAGGGCTTTGTCCAGTCTGGTTTTAAAGGGCTCAGGGAATGTGGTGCTTCCTACACATCCCATAGCAGATTGGGACATAGCTTGCAAAATTAGAATTTTTTTACAAATAGCGTAAATTCTCATTTTTTAATTGCATCCCATCAACCCTAGTTACACAATACTGTATCACCCGAACTATAAACTCTTCCTGACATAAAGAAGTGGATGTTCCCACCTAGCCACAGATACCTCATCCATCTATTCCGCACAGCCTGGAATTGAAAGTGTTACTAAATTCAGACAGAAAGTCCATTTTAAACCCACTGTGGAAATGAACTTTCCTCTTACACACATTTCCCTGACTGTGTTGGGAAAGAAACAGCTGACAGAGGAAACCTAACCACTAAGTCCATAGACTATGATGTGGAGTTAAACATCCAAGACTCACTGCCCATGGAGGAATGTAACTATTCATAGAGAAAGCCTGCAGAGGGATCCCTCTGGTTCACACTCACCCTGGCAGCATCTATTCATACAGAAACCTGTAGAGGGATTCCCTGGGCACAGACTCACTCTGGCACTGCCACTTAGGCAAGACAGTTTCTTGCCCTGACTCCTCACCCTCTTCCCATCACCTTTAAGATCTAGTGATTTTTTTTAAGGCTTGAATAGGATTAGTGCGGGGGAATATCTGATGTCCCATTCAATCGCAATTATGACTTTATTCCTCTGAAATACAAAAGCCACACAATTATCTGTGCCAGTCCTCGCCTCTCATTTTCAGCAGTATTTTCATATACAGCAAGGACCATTAAACCAATCCCCCCAACCCCACACAGAAACACCAACCTCCTCCGCCTTACTTGAAAGGGGAAAAGAAAGAGTGCGAATGGGGGAAGGGGAGGAAGATTTACAATTGAATGGAGGTAAGAATGGAGCAGTTTGTGGGATAAAGAGGCTGTAGAAGGAGCTTTACAGATGTGCAGAGGGACGGGTCTCATTGTTTAATTAAGCAGAAAGTGGCTCTTTTGAAAAGCAATTTTGCACAGGAGCTCTGAGCTCAGCAAACAGCTCCTGTGAGTGAGGGCAGGAGGAGAAAGGAACAGCTGGCACCGTGAACCGTGTGAAACGCATGCTAAGCAGTTTAAAGGGCCAGGAACCTCCTCATCAGCCTATGCTCTGCTGCCATCCTTTAAACACTGGTGTCATACAGCAAATACCACCAGGAGAAAAGGAGTGAGGGGTGGGGGTGGGGCGGTAGGGGATAGAAAGGTTATCCTAATAGGTGCCTGTGCAGGAACACACTGGCTGGGAAGGACAGAAAAGCCAGGCTTTGTAATCAGAGGGATTTGGTCACACAGAAGAGAGATGGGCTTCTTAGTGCCTGGGAAGTTCCTTCTACAATGAGTTCGGATTAATCGGATTCATGGCAGAGGGTTAACACAGTTCCCATTACACTAAGCCTAGCAGGAAAGCACTGAGAGGACTCCTGCAAGAGAATTTTAATTTTTCCATCTTTCCTTCTAATAATTGAGGCCTACAAATGAATCCGCTCCATCAGCCCCCTTATAAATGACACACCCATGTCACTGGGACAACTGCCAGGAAATACTGCATACCAGTGAATCCATGGGGAGACGGCACAACTAGGCAGCACAGATTAAAGGGCCCAGCCACACAGTCCAATCTACCCTGGCTGGGACATATTAACGAGGGTTGGTAAGCGAGTCACCTGATTGGTGAAATAATATCAATTGGCTGCCTATTTGACCATGGTCCAATATTGCCAAACATTCCCACAAGAAAGCCCTGATACAGGCAGCGGCGTACCTTTTTACTGCATCATGGTGTCATTTTCATTTCTTAGAACTTCATCTCACATTTTTGGAGTGAAAAGAACTCCATTAAGTAACTCGTTTTTTGTAATTAGGCACAAGTATCTAAGGCTAAGCCTAAACCGACTGGAGACCAAGTCTTACTCTTCTTTGTTACTGTTGGTACTATTCTAATAAGTCATTGCTTTAAAATATTTGCCTGGTCAATTAACCAATTATTTCTGAACCAGTCAAATGCCCAAGCTGAATATTAATGTGACAGTGCCCGGATAGGGTCATAATATGGATCTCCCCTGATACAGTAGATTTGGCTGTGCAGACTGGTCTTGTGAAAGTCAGGACTCTCACATTCTAATTCTACTTCTATACAAAGATGAGATGCTCTTGCTAGCAAGTCACATTACCTCTGTGCTTCAGTTTTCCTCATCAGTAAATATATACTTAGCAAGCCCATTGGAGTGCTGCAGGGAAGAGAATATTCACATAGTCCTTTGAAGATGGAAAGCGCCATGTCCCATGGTTTGGAAGGATTATTTTTTATTTATTTTAAAGTCTGTGGATTAAGTCAACAATTATTTATTTTTTAATTTGACAAAACTTTGCCCTACCAGAAAGATTTTAAACATTAAATTTCAAAACAGTTAAAGAGACATTAGGAGTAATCAGCTCAGCAATAAAATCATTCTAAAAGACGGATTTCTTATTGACAGCCAAATGTTATCACCACTATTATTTTGTACTTCTAGACAACTGGTGCCATCTTGTGCGCTCAGTTCTAGCTATCTTTCTGGCACTCAGATATCACATTCGGGTCCTACCATCCCCTAGTGTACTCTATCTGAACTATTCTGTTCATACTTTGGGGCCTTCTCCTGAGAGATAGCACCTTAAAAGAGGGGAGACTGAGTGACTAATTCCCATAGATTTCAACAGAAGTGAAGCGCACGCAGCACCTTGCAGGGATCAGGTGCTTGGACTGTAAATCCCTTGGCGTATTTCCTGTGTCTCAGACAGCACCATGCACAATCAAACTCAAGAAATCAATTATTGTAATTTTCCCTCTCTCAAAATTGTGATTAACAATGGATTTTCCCCCATGAGATTCTGAGTAAATGGGGTAAATATATACATACATGATTACTGAAATTTATGGATTAAAATTTTATCCTTCCAAACCTGTAAATGCCAAGTACTCGAACAAATCTAGAAGCTTCAGATTGATCATTATTGCACAATATCAACACTTGGAACTTCTGCTCCAAAAGCACAGACTCCTGCCACTTAAAGGAAAAATCTTCATGATCGTTAGCAGGGCGGGGCCTATAATACAGAGTTGAGCAGCTCCTAGCACAATAGCCAGAGCCTCTTTAATCAGTGCTCTAATCTGAGCCTACAAGATCCAGTGATAAGAGCACAACAGTGAGTTACTCTTAACATCACTGATTTGAACCTGTCACTCTGCTGCAGGGGTTAAACGATGCTCGTTATTTTCCCATCCTTCCAGAGTCAATTAAATTCTCATGACTATAGACAAATCCAGCACTGTAAACCCAAGTGGGATGGAGGAAGGACCTCAGACATCACTAGCAGCAGCATTCATACTACTTGATTGCTGAAGCACGTGGTTAACTATATTACTGGGGTTTGTTTCAGGGGATGCTGCCAAATATGTTTTCATAGATTTTATGTAGGGTTTCTTTTCTTTATGCTCCATCGTTTCTAATAGCACCTTCAATGCTTGACATTAAAGTTTACTTTCCAAGCCAATTTAATCCTCTCTCCATGTGACAAATCTCTCCTTCGCTGTCCTCTCCTACCTAGCAATGTGTTTATGCAGAATAAGTAACAGAGCTAGCTCCTTTAGTTTCTCTTTATCAGCATCATCAATGAGTTTATCAGAATTGTCAGCACGACTCTGGGACAAAGGTTCTTATTTAACTTGGGCTCTTCTTTTTGCACGGATCCGCAGAACCAGAGAATGGTCTGGTCTCACAAAGTATGCTGATGTGGGTACACATACAAAAAAAGGGGTTTGTGTGTTATGTGTATGTTCCTCAGGGGCAACATGATAAAAGCTCTACAAACCCCAGATCGCAAAGACAGCTGCTGCCACATGGCTCCATACATGGCCTGCTGTAGTCCCATTTGCAGCTCTCTCCCATCTGCCCTCCTTAACCTCCTCCAGACCCTCTTCCCTCTGGCAGTTAACACAAGAGGAGAAAGGGAGAAAAATCTTCATGCATACGTTAGCCAGGTTTAGAATCCAACCACATTTTCACCTAGTGCCCAGAATCAGGAGATTAGCATGTGGTAATCTTACTAATTAAATACAAAACCATTTTTTATTAAATATAATACAAAAAAAACTTAACTAATAATAATCAGTTAAAATGGGATTAAGATCGTAGTATTCATGAGATCTGCATTGCTTTTCTTCAGTACACTAGGAGATGAATGTATGGTGTAAAGTAAGTGACTAGACAAGAAACACTGAACACTATGAGTTTAATTCTTTAAATACACATTATACAGTCCTTACTCACTCAAAACTCCCAGAGAAGTCAAGGTGAGTTTTGCCTGAGTTAGGATTGATGGCGCTCTTTATTTTCCACTGAGAAACACATTTTCATTTCCCCAGAGAGAGCTGCATTAACTTGGTCATTGTTAATAAGGAAAACATTTGGGATTATGAACACGATCAATCCGGGAATTTATAGAATTTCTTCTTCACAGACAGTTTTCCTCATCCAACCCGCTGCTGATGCTCTCACCTGTGATGTCCTCACAGCTTCCCACACCTGAACTATTGTCCCATGTACCAAGAGAGCCTGAAGAGTTAGCAAGATCTTCAGGGAGGGAACTTTTTTTTTTTTTTTAAAAAGGCTAAATTAAACTCCCATGGAAATCTTCCCAATGGCTTCAACAGGAGCTGGATTAGGCCCTTTGTATATTATACGCTGCACCACACATCTACCAGGCTGGAGAAAATAACCTGTAGGTAATTCATAGTCTTATCCCTGCTAGGTACGGGCACCCTGGACTACTCACAGATAGAATTAGAATACCTTGTGTTACAATTCCTTTTGAACTGAATGCCTGCTCATTGTCTGAAGACTGACAGTGTGTTAGACGATGAACAAATATTCTAAGACAAACACCACCTGAAAAAACAACAACACAATATCCTAGTCCAAGACGTTTACAATCCAAATACATGAATAGTCTGCCACTTCTTTTAGCACTTTCCATCCAAGCACATCAAGTGCTTTTCATACATTAGGATTTGACCTCATTACACCATTGCGATGGCTGGAAGTAGTACCCCCGTTGAAATGCAGGACAGAGAAGTTAAGTGACATGCTCAATGTCACATAGCAAGTTAGTGTCAGACTCAAGGACAGAACCTAGATCTTCACAATCCTAGGTCTGGTCTTTGACCACATCCTCCATCTCAATGCTTCTATTCCTTTTGACTTGTATATAGTGTATTTTCAGGGATCAAAAGTTTACTTGTCCTGAAAGTATCTGTACTGGCCTCTAAATATTTCTAGTCAGGGCAGGAAGATTTCAGGCCTTAAAATACACAGCATGCAGATTATATTTGCAACCACTCTCTTGTTAACTGCTAAAGTTGAATGATCCTTTACATCATTTCTAAGTTTATAATTCCAGGTTTCAAATGGCATAAAGCTTTACTATCTAAGAGTTTTGGATATACCGTCTGCTAAAATCACAATGCAAATGAAGTGTAGAGGGGAGGAAAATATAATCAGAATGCTGTTGATACCCCGAATCACTAAGGAAATGAATTAATGTTGTATAATCACTGGAACAATCACTGGCCACTCAGCCTAGCAGTGTTTTGTTTTTTATTATATGCAGGACTGGAAAGAGGATGTCCTGCCATAAGGCCAGTGTAATTTCAAGCCCTAGCTTTGTCATGCTTGTCTGTGTAGTTTAAGTATATTCAGTTGTTTTAAATCAAAAATCAAGAGAGTGATGTTCCTATATAAGCCCAGAGAAAACTGGCTAACAGGCAGCTTCATGGACTGACCAAGGAAAATATACGTCATGAGAATATTTAGAGGCTGCTGCATATTAACAACATTCAGAGGGGAGGGCAAAAAATCTTTGAAGAAAGGAACTCGCTTTGCGGTTGCCTGGAGGATGGGAAAGGTGCTCAGTCTATTTATGTTTTGTATTTACTTTGAGGGTTAACTATTGTCTGCCAAGCTAGCCAATCGATAATAGCATGGCTGAAACTGCCCTAAACCACATTGATTCCAATTGTAAACCGAATAACTTCTCGGCTCTTTTGAGCTCAGATCATGTGTAGTTGCTGTACAAACTGACATCCTTTTTCACAGGCATTTCATTTGTTGTCCTTCTTTCAACTTATTTGAAAAGCTCTAATACTCACAAGGCTCTGGTTGACAGGGCAAGGTCACCTGATGTTTTTTAATGCCATCAAACAAGAGCTCTGCTCCACCTCTGAAATAAAAAGAGAATGCACAACTCAGTCTTTGTTTTATTTTCAAGTTATAAATAGGGTAGTTTACAACACACACAAAAATACAGAGAAAAATCAAAATGGAACTGATTGTATTTCAAGTAGGACCACTGTCCGTCTTGCAGTAACGCTCTCTCACTATTAGTTATTTGTATGGCTAGCTATAGATCAGGACCCATTGTCCTAGGCACTGTACAAAAAGAGGACAGAAAGATGGTCCCTACCTCGAAGAGCTGACAATCTGCTTGTCTAGTGCCTAGCATAACAGAGCCTCAAACTCTGCTGGGCTTCTACACAGTACTGTAATACAATTATATTAATAAACTCACGTGCTCTATCCAATACCTTGCCCTTCTATAACACTTATCCAAGGATCTCAAAATACTTTAACCTCATAACACCTGGTGAAAAGGTATTATCCCCAGTTTACAGATGGGAAGAAACAACTCATGCAAGGTCACCCAGCAAGTCAGAGGCAGAGCCAAGAGGAGTATTCTGGAGTCCTGGCAGTTCCCTCTTGGTCTAGCCACGACAGAACTCACCCTCCCACGCATCACAGCAGAAACATATGTGCAGTGTGAGTAGCAAGCAAAACAAGGGACTCTGCATGCAAGTTGCACAAAAGATCACTCACCACATGCTTCATCCTCTGCACTTGCTCCCTGTTGAAGAGGTCAGGTCAAAGTCTCTGCCCTTATATTTAAACACTCCCAGAGAGATTGCCTCTCCTTTGCGACCATTATGATATTACAATCCACCAGCACAAATAAAATGTTGACCAATAAACAGAGCCTTGTGAACATAGGAGGCAGAACTTTCCTGGGAGCAGATCCCAGACTACAACAATTTTGGGATTTCAGTGGGATTTGGGTACCTAACTCCCTTAAGGCCTCTGAAAATCCCAGGCTAAAAGCAAAATGTAGACTTCCCTTAAACTCTCCTGTGAAGAAAGAGCAATTCCACTTTACAGCCCCAATCAATTATTTTCTTGAGAATACGGGATTGTAAGAATCCTCTGTACAAAGAGGGTTACCAAACTGGACCAGGAATCTGTGCCTTATTCCTGAATCTGCCACTAACTTGTTGTGTGTCGCCAATTTCCCCATTTATAAAATAGCGGACAATTAATCATCTAAGTAAAGTGTTTGAGGCTTTATTGTTTATGAAGTGCTCTGTGCCGAGGAGGACTCTAAGACATCCCCCTTACTGATATGATGACTCACTATCATAGGGGTACCTCTCTCAAAAGCACGGATATACCCAGGATCAATAACATGCAGGACAAAGTTCCCGAGCACCCTAAATTCAACGAAGAGGTATTGTCAAATTCCTTAAACACTGAAGTGCAGAAAACAAAAATCTGCCTGTGTTACTATTCAGGACCTTTTGAGCTCAAAGTGTTACCTTTTGGGTTAATCAATACAGAGCCACATTTCAAAGGCTTGTGAACCGGGTGTCAGCTGGGTTACAGGATTTTGCTTGAGCCTTCGCAGATGACATTGCCATCTTCAGCAATTCATGGTCAGCTCAAAAAAACCCAGTTGGGAATTGTGCTGAAGAAATTCAAAGGTGCTAGTGTCACGGTAAAAAAGGATGCAGCCAAAGTCCCTTCTCTAGAAGGACATTTGGAAGAGGGGGCCAGATTTGACCAGATCTATTGAAGGTAGAATTCACTGTTAACCGGCCCATACCAGAAACCAAAACACAAGTTCAGTCTTTTATAGGCTTGGAGAACTATTACCACCAGTTTGTGGAAGGATTCAGCAATGGTGAATGGTTGGTATCTGCTATCACAGACCTGTGCAAAAAGAGAAAACCTAACACATTGCTGTACACAGCAGCCTGTCAGAAAGGCTGTGATAAGGCAAAGAAAATCCTAAAGCCTATTCTGGCCAGACCAGATTTTGAACTGTGTGCTTCTGACACAGGCCTGGGAGTGGTACTGACGCAAGCAGGTGTAGACAATAAAAAAGCTTTCCTACTGCTTTCCTAAGTAAAAACCTGACCCCTGGTGAACAGAATTCTCTGTCATAGAAACCAAATGTTATGCAATTGTGTGGGCGGTCAAGCAGTTAAGGCCTTACTCATTTAACAGGAAGTTTAGGGTCCTAACAGCCCACTCTCCGTTGGTATGGCTACACAGAACAAAAGGTATCAAACTCCAGACAGACACTGGAGCCTAGCAGCGCAGGAATACGAGATGAAAATTGTACATATTAAAGGCAAAGAAAATGTGGTGGCAGTTGCACTGTCCAGGCAAGAGGGCTCCAAGCTGATGCATATGGATTAGCCAGGGGCTGATCCTACTGCGTTAGTGCAAGGAGGGAGGTGTGACCCAGGGACCTCGATGTCAACCGACAGAGAGAGTGCAAAGGATTTTACAGGGATCTACTGAGCCTGGTATATGCATAACAACATGCGACATGTAAGGTGTCTGCCACAAACCAGTAGCTTACTGGTCATCATAATCATTGCATGTATGGGCAGGGAATATTTAATACTGGAAATTATGTTCTTAAAGCCTTGAAGTTAAAAATAGGCCACCAGTTGGTGACAGGCCTTGAACAGATTTTGTTCAGACAGGTAGCAGGGAGGATCTAGATCTCTCTCTTTCTGGTCAAGTGTATGGTCTAGTGTATTTAATACATTGGAGGCCTATTTGCATTACTGAGCCGGATATTAGTCAAGAGATTGCCAAATACAAGAGCAGAGAGCTGTAGGAAAAAAACTAAAATAGCAGTGGGGTATCCTGCTTATGAGTAAAGACAACAGATTTGGGGGTATAACTGGAGTACTGAGTTACACCCTAGATCCTTCACTGAGGAGATGAACTGTCAGTGTGTTCTGTCTTATGAAAGGAGGTCACAGTCAACCCAGCTGGAAAACACTGCAAAGTGAGCTAAACTTCACTCAAAAGGAAATGATCTTGTTAATGAAGTCTAGGCTCTCGAATGCATGTTATGATTTTATTTTACATGTAACTTTGCTTCCAATACTTTTACTTGCTACTTCCCTAACCTCTATTTTTGTTAAATAAACTTTTCCTTATTTTCACTATAAACATTCCTAAGTGCTATGCCACTTTCATAGTGGAGCTGTGATCTAATGTGTAACTAGTAAGCTGAGGGATGCTGTTCCTTTGTGAACAGTGAATCTGGGAATGTCCACTGGATCAGGGGCTGGACACTCCAGGGGGACTCCACTCAGAGATTGGAGACTACCTAGTGCTAACCCGCAAAAGGACAGCAGAGCCTGTGTAGGCTAAGAAGGGAGTGTTTATGTTGCCAGAGGAGTCAGGGAGCTGAATCTAGGCAGACACAGACAAGGCTTTCTCACGCTAAGGGCAGGTGGTAGTGAGGTGCCTCACAACCATGGTTACGCCTGGGAAGTGTCACAACATTATACAAGTGCAACACTGGACAATATATGCTACTGACTCAGTTCTGCTTCATGAGGCCAAGAATTTAAGAACTAGGTGCCGAAACAAAGATTTAGAAAGCTATGTATGAGGCTTGATTTTCAGAAATGGTGAGCAACCAACAGCTCCCACTGAAGTCAAGGGAAGCTAGATGGATGTTCATCACTTTTGAAAAATTAAGTAATTTAAACCCCTAAATCCTTAGACGGACAACTGACTAACACAATTTTTAAAATTTTGGCATGGGTCATTCTGCCTGAAGTATAGGTGCTGCTGGAGGCTCATGCCCCATCGGTAGTGTATTTGGAAGATATTTGATGATGGATTCATCAAATAGGTTCATAAAACCTACCAAACTCTATATGGAAATGATTCAATCCTTGGAAGGATTCTAGGTCTTAAAAACACAGAAAATATTTATAACTTTTACTATTCAGATGTACATGTATGAGTCATTGCTACCTTGCATTTCTTACAACAATGTAGATTGCAAATTGCCTCATAAAGAGATGCATTTTAAAAGCAAACATGTGAATAATATGGAAAATATTGAATCTACATGTGACTGAGTCCCTTTAAATCCAATATCTAAAGATGTCACGCTAGGGGTTTTTCTTGGCTCTGCTATGGAAGAGCACAACAGAATCTTTGTTATGCTCTCAGCAATGCTACTTATATGCAGTGACACTCCTAAAGACTGCTCTGTTGGTGTTCTTCCATCAGCTCACAAAAAAAATGGAAGCAGCAATTATTAACTTAAGCTGAGATTCTTGTAAGAGAACAAGTCACAGTAATTATATGAAAAACATTTTTTTATGTAACGAAAACAAGGTCACACTGTTACTGTAGAAATGTAGATGGTGAGATAAGGTCCTTCTGTAATGTGCTAACTGTGGAGAACTCAGCTGTGGTTTACACATAGAGAGCTCATTTATGCATTTCCAAGGGAAGCAAGAGTGCTTCTCACTCTTCTGAGAAAACTAGAGTTACTGCAGCTGGAAGTGGGGAAAGATTGAGGAAGGGCCTCTTACAGAAAAGAGCATTTAGGGTTATGAAGGTTATGCATGTGCATGGGGAAACCAAATAAAGCCTTTTAGCTTTGCGAAGAAAAAAACTTAACAAAATGTAAGACCAAGACAAATGTTTTAACAAATGTTGTTTGTAAATTTCCAATTTAAACAAACTGTCTTCAAGTTTTTAAGTTTCCAGCAACCTAGATATTACAGCAATGAGAACTTGAAAATAAAATGTGATAATATTGTGAAGCTGACATCACTGGTTTACTTTGAGCTGAAAGAACTGCAAAAAGCAAACAGCATAACATTTGAAAAATAAAGTTATAAAAAACATTTCAATTGTAATCAATTTACTATACCAAAGGAAATTATTTATAATCTATTTTTGATATTCACAAAGAGATAATCCATCAATAAAAACAACTTCCCTCCCATTGTTCAGTGAGCGAAGAACAGGGGTTCTTTCTAAGATAACAGGCAGGATTACTGGGATGGTTTTAACTATGATATCAAACAAACTATGGTATTAATAGAAAAAACACTTTGGGGAAACTGTACCAGCCTACTGAACTAAGACCTTACTTGTACCACTAGTGCCCAACACTTCCAGTTCAATTGTGCATGCTCTAATTTGACATAGTCCTTGGTGATTACAAGACTGAAGACTTTTAACAGTGAGAGACAGTAATTGGTACACCAGAGCCTACAAAACTAAATGGGAGATAGAAAGTAGTGACCAACAGAGAGGCTTGTGTTTATCGTAGGAAGGAGGAATAGAGTAAATGTTACTAAACCCTGAAATATCAATACTGGTACTTACTGAGTCTTATTTTAAGTTAAATTGTAAATGTCTCTGAACAAGTTGTGTGTCTTCCTGTGTTTTTACAGCATGTACATCAAAGGGCACCTTGAGTGCTACAATACAAAATTAAACTACAGCAAAGCTTCAAAAAACTGTTTTTTGTAAAACATATTGCCTTATCTCTGTAAATGTGTTGATTGTTTAACATAATTTGTCAAACCATGAATTTGTCATTCATGAATTTGTCATGACAGAAGTCCTACATTTTCTGAAAACTCTGGATAGTCACACGTTAATTATGATCCATTCAACCCATTCCTGAAACCTCAGTGCCTTAACCGCTCCCTCACTGCAGATCCCTTTAAGACACATTTTTAAGCCTCTCCTTCTTGTGGTGGGCCCTTATGTGTTTCAATAAGGTATTTAAAATCCTCCTTATGAAAGTTGTTCCACCTGAAAAGCATCCCCTGAAACTAAGTACTTGAGCCCCCCCAAAACATGCCCGGTCTAGAACGATGCCTTGCTCTCAAACAGCAGGATGGACAATTCCTATTTTTCTTCTCATTCCCCCTGTGAAGAGCGCTCTAGTCTGTGCTGGAAGGCAGTGTCCACACTCCCAGGCATAGACCTCATCCTCCCAAAACCCGTAACCCCCTAAACTCCTACCCAAGCAGCATGATCACCTGTAGTGCCAGCCTCGTTCTCCAGCCCCGCGTTATGAGCGCCCCCGCCCTAGATCTTACCCCCCGCACCACCTCCAGAGTCCCACAACCATCCCACGTGGGGCCGCCTTTGCTACCCCAAACTCTCACACTTCCCCACAACCCTACGCCGGCCTCCAAGCCCCAGGACCGGCCTGGTCCCCCAGACCTCCTTGCCGCGGCCCCTAGTACACTGGTCTCGCCACTAGGCACTCACGGACCCCCGCGCCTGCCCGCATCGGTCCCCCCGGTCCCCGCTCCCCAACCTCCTGACCCACCTCACGGGCGAGCACCCACAGAAGCGGCGCCCACTGCCGCGAGCCCCAAACGCCCACCGGGCACAGCCGCTCTCAAGACCCCTGCGCCACCCCCCTCGCCGCAGCCCGGCCCGCGCCCCGCACTCACCCAAACTCCACCAGCAGGGACATGGGCGCCGCCATCTTGGGGGAGGGGAAACACGCTGTTCGACCCGGAAGTGCATCCTCATTTCCGGAGACAGGAGGTTGCGGAGCAGCCGCGGCGCCTCTACCCTCGAGAAGGGGGAATCCGGGTGGGGGGGCGGAGCCAGCGCCAGCCTTGAGAGGGCGGGGATCGCGAGTTTAAACCAATCAAAGGGCGTTTGCCGGGACTGAGCCACGCCCTCGGGGTTGGAGAGTGCGCCCTGCGTGGGGCGGGGAATGTTGCGATCCCGAGGCTCCAGGAGCTGGGGCTTTGGGGAGCCACAGAAATGCGGTGGTACCATCGCTGTGCCATGCCCATGGGGCGGTGATACGGGGTTGTCCAGCACCAAAGGCAGAGCCGGCGGGGCACATGGCCCCTGGTACCCAAAGCCAGAGCCCCCCCAGGGGTGGGGGCACATGACCCCCAGGTAATCAAGGCAGAGCCCCTGGCTGAGGGCACATGGCCCCTGGTACCCAAAGGCAGAGTCCCTGTGATGAAGGTGTGGGCCCCCTGTACCTGAAGGCAGAGCCCCAGGGGGTGACAATATGTGGTCCCATGGCATCCAAAACTGCCTGCCAGTGTAGAGTACAGAGCCTAGGTCAACTGGACCCTGCTCCCTGGGGGGGACCTCTAGGTGCCACTTTAATGCAAATAATAATAATAACCTGGCTCTGATTTGTTCGGACAGTCTCTCTGGATGTGTTTTATTTTAAATTTATATTTATTAATATTTTATTGCAAAAATCGCATTGTCCCCATTCACTAGCTCAATGTCCCACCTGCCTTCCAAACTGAAGAAGCCACTGAACACTTTCTATGTCCTCCCATTGCTTTAAAAGTTGTAGTAAACCAAAACATTCACCTGATGTCAAGCAGGCAAATACAAGGAATGTGATCACCGTTATTCAGTCAGTGAAAATGCAACATGTATGTGGTCTGAGTGGTCCACCCCTGGAGCGGCCCCTCATATTGTGAGTTAGACCATGAAAGGCCAAATCCTAGAAGCTGGTGCTGCAGGAGTCAAGTTATGACTAAGTATCCTAAAGACCTGTCACGTTGAGGGCTGAACTGAAAATCTAGGGTTAAGCTACATGCAGTTGGCTCAAATATACCCTGTTGTTATAACTCTGTAGATGCAGGAACCAGACTAAAGCTTTGTCACGTGAGGGGAGAATCCAAAAGGAAAAGAGGTGTACATTGGCACCAGGAATAGGCTTGAGATGGAAAGGGCTCGGGGCATTGCTGGGACTGGGAAGTGTAGGGCATGATTCCTGACAGGTGGGGTAATCAGTAAGGAGACAGCAGGGGGGAACCTATTTTAATTACACTTTCATTAACATTCACATACCTAATGAAGATGCAACAACCAAAGGAGAAACACCATAGCAATGGTTTGGCTGGCCCAAGCACTGCTCCTTGGATGGAAGTGACAGAGAATGTGTTGGCATGGAGAACAGTAAACAAAGAGCATCCAGGATCAGAGAATAAGCACAGTTCACAACCAAACCCCAAGATACTTCAGTGAGAAAAGGCATTTGATTGGCAGACTAAAGTTGAAAGCTTCCAAGATGTCATGATCCAAAATGCCTCTGCTAAAATCCTCCCTCCTGCTGCTGCAACCAGGTCATCCCTCCCCTTTCCCCAGATCTTTTCACTGGCTTCCTATCTCCTTCTACAGTAAGTGGGCCTTATTTGCCTTTCAGGGTTTATGCTCTTGACTATATTCTCTACGCTCATTTCATTTAAGAAGTCAGACAACAAATGCCACTACTGTCAGCCTTGAGCACACATAATCCTTCTGCAGCAAAGCGCCTAGCTAAACCAGTGGATAGTTTGCAGAGTGCTTAGAAATTTTTCTGAAAGGAGATGGGCCAGGACAAAACCTGAGATCCAAACAACTCCTTGTAATAGCTCTTCAACAACTCTCTGCTTCTTAGTAACATAATGGAAAAGAACCATGTCAGGTATTTTCCAGTGGTGAATGCAGATTGACCATCACCTACCAGCCATCTATTTAGTTATGTGCTCACTTTTAACAGGAAAATAGGAAAGGCCAGAGTGGATCAGATTAGCCCAGTCTCTTGTCACCAACAGTGACCAGATGCTCCAAAAGAAGGTATGATTTTGCATATAATAAAGGTCTTAGCGAATCAGCCTTCTATTCTAGATAGGTTTTTAATAGCTCACTCATCACCATAATATCTGAGCGCCTTCTAGTGATGCGTTAAGGAACTTGACTAACATCAGTTGTGTTTGTTCTCTCACACACAGCTCTATGTTTATTACATAGAGGTTTGTTACAGAAGGCAAGGTCAAAGAAATGTGCCTTGCACTTGGAGCAGAAGGTGGTGAGGTTTATGATAATGGTCCTTAGTTCCTGGGAGGGTCCATTCCACAGTCTGGACCAGCCCCCCCAAAAGTTCTGTCTCCTGCATAGACAAAGTTCATCTTTATGGTAGAGAGTTCCATTGTGCCAGAGGAGTGTAGCTGTCGACCATGTATTTATCCTAGAGTGTTAGTTGAGCTTTTAGATACCCTGGGCCCAGACTTTGGATGCCTTGAAGATAAGGATTAAAATGTTAAACTTGAGTCAATACGCTATGCAAAGCAATCGTAGGGAGCAGGTGTTTGCAGTAGCCATTGTTGAGCTGATGTGCTGCAGCCTTACATACCGCGCTGTGCTATAGAAAGTATCAGGGATATGTGCAGGGTCTGGTGTTTCATATTCCAAGTATTTGTTTATTTGGAGCTGTGTTTGTCTTTCATTGGCCATTCCTTCCCTCCCCCTCTCCCCCAGAAGTAATATATGAGGCCAAACTAATAGGAGACCTGGTTTTCTAATGGCATTTCAGTCCCGGGATTGTAGGACTCTCACAAGAAGAACAGCTTCATGTGTTAATATCTCTTCGTGGCCAAAAATAAATAAATCAGTAAAAACATTTTTAGATAATGCTTTCTCAAGTATCCAACTGCACAGTCCTAGAAACTGCCTGGTGCAAGAGTCACTGAATACTTCAGACACTATCGGTTCATTTTTATGGGCATTGTGTGTTTTGGGACATGGCAAATCCTCATCTGAGCCCACACTGCTGAAGTCTGTGTCTCAAAATTCTTAGGAGAAAATTACCTCTCTTCATAAAATTGATATGAATCTGATTATTTATAGAGTGCTGTAAACATACATGAGCCTCATGAACATGTGAATAGAATGAGGTCCCCTGGCTTGAGCAACTGACATACAAACTCAGAAGATCTCAACCCATTGGGTTATGGTTCAAGCTGAGAAATGTGTATTTGCCATACCAGGAATTGTTTAATCAAAGCTCAGGTTTGCTCAAAAATCTACAGGCAAAATCTTCTGTTCTGTTCCAAAGGTGCATCTTCCGTTGATTTAACTGGGATTGCCCAGGAGTAGCAGTATCATCATCTGGCCCACAAGAGTCTCATTAGCATTCATAGCCATGTAAGTGTTATTGTAGGAGTGGATACCCCAAGCTGAGGTGCTTCTGCTTGTCACAGGAAACAGTCCAGACTTGCCTCGCTACAATCTCACTGGCGCTCATCTCAGGTCCCCACCCACAGATTCAACAGCACCAAACAAAAGATAAGGTCACAAATTTGTTCTCAGTTGGAAAATTTAACTGCATAATAAAAAGGAGGTTGATTCTTTCCCCTGATCTCTTTTCTTGTTTGTTTCTTCTCTCTCCTCTGGAGCATGGAAGGGAAAGGCCCCCTCCCCTTGATGACAGTGTATTCCAGAAGAAACAGTTTGGGTTTCTTGTGGCATTTTATAGGGAAATGAAGTTTATAAATAAGGGATTTACAATGAGGCCCGGTGCTAGGAGGAAGCATTTTAACAGGGAGCCTTGTAGTGAGGATTCAATTATTTTTCCACAAAGCATCAAGGGAATCCACAAACAGCTGTTTGCATCCCTCCACACAGCAAGTCAAACTTCAAGGCGAACAATAGATGGGAAAACCGGAGCCATCTCTGCAGCAGTGACAATGGGTTTCCTTGCTCTGGCCTTTGTTTGATTTCCCAGTCTCAGTTTTGAACTCCCTCTGCATCAGAGAAAGGAGAGGGGGCTGGGGCGGAGAGGGGGGGGGGACAGGGAGAGGGGAGGGAGGGTCAGTGGGAGTTAAAGCCTTTTGCAGCCTTTCTCTCCCATTCATGTGGTAATTGGGTGTCAAGCAGAGATCAGTAAGATGGAGCCCGGCCTCTGTGCCCGGGTTAAACTGCAGCAAAAAGAAAGCGGGAGCTGAACCGATGGAGCCCTGAATGTCATTACAGCTCACAGGAAGCTGCCTGCCTCCCCCAGGAGGCACTTCTGTTCCGGCTGGGGCGTTGTGCTGTGGGGAGTGCAGTGCTTTTTAATTCACGGGATCGCTGAAAGCAGCTAAACAAAGCCAGAGGGCATTAAACAATACCGCACCCCCGTCTCTACCTTCAATAGGGGGCTCTAAACAGGCATTTAACCTTCAGAATAGCTGAAAGTGATACTCAAAGCTGAGAACACAGCTCACCCTCTGCTGCTTAGCCCCTTATTATTGCTGAGCTGGAGGCCACTTGGATGGCTTGGGGCTCCTGCGCAGGGGAAGGCCGCTCCTCCAGCCTTGACTTCCTGGTGCCTTTTGGTTATTCCTAACAATCATCTCTCTAGCAGGATGACAAACGTGCACGGCCCTTCACTATAACTGGCATGTGCCATGCGAAGGACAGGATCTCTAGCAACTGCACACACCAAAGGACCGTGAGGGGCAGGGGTGTATCTCCCTGGGCTTGGTATTCTCAGGGCTTCAGCACATCCCAAAACCAAGGCCAGGGAAAGACCGAATCATGCTGCAAGCAGTAGCACCAGTTCCACTTCACGGGACTGGGGAGGAGCTGGAAGGGGTCCTGGGAGAAACATGCTGAAATCCCATCTGCAGGCCCCAGCGAGGGTTGAGATCATCTCTCTACTTCTGATAGTCACCCCCCTCTCTGAATGCTGCCACACCAGGCCTGACCAAGTTGAATTATCCCTGTACTCTTTGCGGGCTTGATCCCACAGCGTTAGTCAATAGGCTCAGGATCAAACCCCAGATTATTCTGGAAAGGCAAATCATCTGGGCCAGATTGCACCAAGTGTACTATTTAAAAAAACTATCTCCCCCTAGGCTTCCTGAGTAGGGCCATTCATGAGTTCGCTGACCAGTGGGGCTGCCTCCTTCTTGATCCTGCAATTACTGAGCATCTCACAGGACTGGGTCCTTCATCTATATTGTAATATTCCCCTGCACTCTTTGCAAACCAAACATGGCTGCACCAGACTAGTGAATGACAGCCAGACAGCAAAATTAACAAGTAACAGAAGTTAAAAGTATTATTACTACTACTTTAATAGTATTTTCACTGTCCAAGTGGAGAGGGTGCAAAAAGCGACCAGCATACATGGTGAAATGTAAATTAGCTTGGTAAAATTCTTCCACTTTTTACAGACCTCGGAGTTAACATGCAGTGTTGCTGTAGCCATGTTAAGAACATAAGAACGCTGAACTGGGTCAGACCAAAGGTCCATCTAGCCCAGCGTCCTGTCTTCCGACAATGGCCAATGCCAGGTGCCCCAGAGGGAATGAACAGAACAGATAATCATCAAGTGATCCATTCCCAGCCTCTGACAAACAGACCTTCTCTTGGTTCCAGAAGATTAGAAAGACATGGCGGGTGAGGTAATATCTTTTATTGGACCAACTTCTGTGGGTGAGAGAAGGTTGAAACCTTGTCTCTCACCCACAGAAGTTGGTCCAATAAAAAAATATTACCTCACCCTAATTGTCTCTCTAACGACTTAATAGTAATCAAGAAAGGGATTAATTTTTAAAGTAAGATTTTTAACCTTATGCAATCACTTTTATGAATGCTTAATTAAAAAAAGAACAATATTTCACACTTATAGAGCACTTTTCATTTACTCAGGGCTGTACAGAGATGAACTAATTGATCAGAAAAGAAGAACGCCCCATGCAGTGCCCTTCAGAATAGAGATGGGATGTAATTAGTTTATTTCCTTTTTTTAAAAAAAGCACATGCATTACGACTAGCCACTGGCTGCTTCTTGCCAACCACTGCCAACCACTGCCTTCATTGGAACGGTTTCATCTCTGCACTTAAGCCCTGATTCCACAAAGCACTTCGGCACCTACTCAAGGACCAAGACTTCAATGTGCTTATGTGCTTTGCAGAAGCCGGACCTTAGAAAAGACACTTTGGGTCTGATCCAAAACCCAATGAAGTCAATTGATTTTGCATCAAGCCCCATTATACCGTCTGTCGCAACACATCAACCTTTATTACGTGCAAAACTAGCCCAAGTTGCATGTAATCTGTCTTGTGCCACCAGATTGGGACAAAGTGCTACAATAGTCTATCATAATGGCTCCAAACAGCTCAGTAACACTAGCCTAAACTATAGCAGTGTGACCATTACAGGAGAGTGATGCAGTGACAGCTGTCTACATAGACAGGTGAGATCAGATTTTCAAATGCTCAGCACCCCCAGTGGGAGCCCAGGATTGAAGAGCTCAGTTCCCATGTTGGCACCTACATCACGTCAACCCACCACTCCAAGCTCTTTTGAAAAGCTCATCACTTAGTTAAGCTCCTAGATGGGAGCGGAGTTGCTCTGACACTCAGAACCTGGATACAGGGGAGTGGGGTGCAGAGCGCCTCGGAAAATTCCAGCCATACAGGTAGCAGACACGGCTAGATTAGACTGGCATCTTTCTGAACCAAGGTCTGCTGACTGTTTTTTTCTTGGCACGCAATTGGCCCTGGTGCTTCCCGGTTGTTAAACACCCTCAGTCTCCCCAATACAAGAACTCCTGCTTGAGCTCCCAAAGCTCCCATCCAAACAGCCACACCCTCCCAGCTGCTATAATCATTCTCAAACTCAAGGCCTCCATCAGACATATGTAGCCACAGGTGAAGCCCAGCCAAGCTCTCCACAGGACCAGAGCTCTGGATGGACCTCATGTCTCCAGCCACATACTGGCACCAACAGCACAAGCTTGGTTTCTTTGGATTAGATGAATTAAAAAAACAAAACCTGATCACTAGCAGTATCCCTGAGGCAACAGTCCCCAAGGCATCTGGGCTCCGTTACATACGAGAAAAGCACATCACTTCCCCCATAGAAAAGGGCAAATGCTCCCATCCCCTCCTGCACAGATTAAAAAAGCGTATCTCTTGGTGCTCTATTCCACAGTGCCCACAGCAGGGGTAATGTTGCCCCTCAGCTCTTAGTTTTCGCCACTGACTTCAATCAAGTCATGATTTCACCTGTTATTTTTAGAGCTGGCCACAGGAGATCCTCTTTGGAACGAATCCAGTCCCACTCAAACCAGGACTATGTCTCCATGGTGCCGAAATCTTGCATGGCCGAGAGCACCAGATTTCAGCCCCCTGTGGTGGAAATGGTACGAGACTGAGGGATCACGGGATTTCTGCCATTTTGAATCTGGGCAAGAGCATCAGAACTTGCAGAACCCCCTATCCTCTTGGGTGGCAGCTGAGCGTGTCCTTTGGCTGCCCAGGTTGTACCCATTCTGTAGTTCAACAGAAGCCATTGGTCTTCGGGGCTGGAAGGAGCATGGGCAGCTTATGTATGTTAACCCAGCGTGACTCACGCTCGCCTCACTCCCGTGCTTTTAGGAATGCTACTTGCTGGCCTGGCTGGCACAAAAGCCCTTCTGACCATCTAACTGCAGGGCAGCCTTTCACAGAGAGCCTGGGGGTTGGCATTCCTGTACCACCGTGGTCACAGGTCTCTGTGTACCTGTGTCAGGACGCCAGCTGCTGTGGCAACGTCCTTACAAGAGGCGTGGGCCTCTTCCCTGTGCTGGGGGTTCCATCTGTCTCGGGAGAGGGGTGTTGGTAGGAGGAGGTGGTGTCGACAGCCTGATCTGCGGGGGCCATGCATGGTAGAGGAGGTAGGTGACGGTGAGGCATGGGACAGAGCCGCCATCTTGGAGATCTCGTTTCTCCTGACACCATCAGGGTCTGACCCCGGGGCATTTATTGGAGCCGCTTTACACACCGGCTAGATCTCCCTCACCACCGTTTATCCACCTTCCCTTAGTCCAGCTCAGAAGAAAGCTCCTAGCCCCACCCCGCGCCCCTCTGTTCTGCTCCCCCGGGATGAGTGTGAAATCCCAGCAGAGCACACGCAAACCAGTGCCGCAAGCCCTTGTAGGTGCTGGTGCGGTGTTAGCCATGCCCAGCACCCCCTCCACTGGCAGCTGCAGGCGCTGCACTTTGCTCATGCTTCCCAGGGGCACCAGCCCAAGGAGACACAGAGGTTGAAAGGGCCCCCAGGTGGCCTAGTCTCTGTACCCATCCTGCTGTGGGACAGTGGCCTCCCTGGTACGCACAGCAGCAGCTGCAGGGGAAGAGGAAGCTTAAGGGGAAACAACAGGCCTCCAGTTTGCTCCCTCCCTTTTGGTGTGTAAAATCCAGGTAATTCCTCCAGCCTCCACTCCTGCTGCCACCATAGACTGGAGGAGCCAGGCTGGGCCTTGGGGAGTTCATTGACAGACACGGATGGGGCAGAGTTGCCGCCTGGCCAGTGCTGCCTTCCATTTGCCAGTGGAAATTGTGCCACATGCTGGGTTGTTGTTTTTTTCACTTGAGAGCAACACACCTTGTGTAAGCTGCCCACGACCATTGTGTAACTACCACGCACGCACACCGCACGGAGGCGGGAACGCAGCCAGTGCCCTCGCCCCAGGTCCCATTCAATGCACTGGGGCTCCAATTAGCCTGTGAGAACCCATGCAGTGCCAGGGACCGGCAATTGGGATAACCCACAGGGAGGGGTAAGGAGCAACGTGGGAGAGGACAGGAGGGGGGCTTCCGTCTCTCAAGGGCTGTTTCCCTTATTGGAGGGGGCCTTTTTTTCACCCCAGTAGTGGAGGTGGTGACTCTAGAATGAGGACTTTTTCCACTGAGCCCCTCATGGTTGTCTCTGGGCTAAAGCAGGCGCCAAGCACCTGCACTACTCCTGCCCCAGAGAGGAAGAGTTGGTGGAGCTGGTCAGTGGCAAATCCAGCTGCTTCATTCCTTCCCCTCCCTAAAATCCCATTCTCCCCAGGCAGGCGTCCCAAATCCAGCACCCTGTGCTGTTCCACATGGCTCTGACCACCTGTGGGGCAGGACTTGGCCCTGTAAATGGGATTTGGAACAGGAAGGAGTGTCAACAGTAACTGGCAACTCTACAGTCACAAGGCAACTGCTGGAAGGAAAACAGCTAGGCAGGGGACCAGATTTCAATTTCGTGTGGCCTGATGAAAACCCTAAATAGCAAAACAGGTCCTGGGAGATTGGAAAGTGACGGGGGGGGGGGGGGGGACAAATGGGGATTGTGAGGGTTTGATTCCTGACAGAAACCAGATTTTCTCAAGGGCCATTATAAGTGAGGCTCATAGAACTGCTCAACACATCCCATGGCAAATCCATTTCCAGTTGTTTTCCCAGCGGATCTGACATTTTCCATTCCAGACATTTACTGCAGGCTCAATTATGATTATTAATTTGGAAATTTTCAGCCAGAACAGTTCAGACCTCTCCAAGAACAAGGCGAGGGGGAAAGATGTGGCTTTGCCCACGTTAAAAAATGCTGGTGACTCTCTTTGAGAAGCTGTAGTGCCACCACACTTAGCAGGGACTTGAAATTGTGGGGGGGGGGGGGAAGGAAGGAGTAGGGGAGAGGGAGATATCAGGGAGCTGCTGGTTGCTGTCCTTGTGAAAAGTCTACGCCACTACAGGCAAGGCTTATGCACATGCTTAGTAGACATCTTCCATTTTAGAAGCTAAATTCTCCAGATTCCACACGCCCATGCTCCAGCATGATACTGCTAAGGTTGTTTTCCAGATGGGGAAACTGAGGCAGAGCAAATGGCACTGACTTGGCCAAGGTCTCTCGCTGAAGTATCAGCAGAGCGACAACTAGAAGCTATGACCTTTGACTACCAGGACCCTCCTCTAACCCTCAGACCCTTCCTTCTGTCATCTGCCACAGCTCGAATATAATCAGAGGCTAGCTGGGAGGTTCTCCCTCCTTTTGGAGGTGGATAGAGAAAATCTTAGCGATTGTGAATGTAGACTTGAGCTTCCATTTCAGGTTTCCAGGACTGCAGTTAGAGCCAGCCTAAAATCCAAGCACAGGAGAATTTGAACTCCACCAGTGGCCATGATGATCCCACAATTTTATTTCACATCAGGATTTACAAGCCCGGCTTAGGTTTGACATGTGGAAACAGACGAGGTTGTGTGACAATGGTCAGAGGACATGAAAGCGAAGTCCCATCCCACTCCACCCCCTCCAGGCTGAGGGTAGAGAGTGTCTTGTGGGCTGCCACCTCCCAGCATTGCCCCAACCCCTTCCTGAGTGTCATCATTTCAACATCTAGTCAGAGCAAGGAAAACAACTGTTCGGGTGCTGGACGGACTCGCTGGGACATGCAAGAGGGAGGGACCAGACGCGCTTCCAGTGGAACATTCCGGTGCGGTTAGACGGGGGGGAACGGGACTGCAGAGTGGAGGAGAAAGTGAGCCCAGTGCTGAGGACAGAAACACACCTGGCAGCACATACAGGGAACCACTGCCCTAAAAGCAACGGTGAGGGATTCAGCAAGGCTTCTGCTCTGAGGGGGGGCCTACCACGAGTTCCCTTCCCGGCAGAGCGTGTTCAACCCCCAGCCTGCTCCCCTAGAACAACTGGGCACACGTGGAACTGGTTTATTAGGAAACACTCTGCTCCGGAGGCTGGTCTTCTGGCTGCAGCCCTGCCCTGAGCTATGCTGACATCAGAGTCCCATTGACAGGCATGGGCCTGGCATGCAGAGGGAGCATGGGCAAGCGGCGGCCAAGGCCCTTGTCCCCAGCTGTTTCATTCATCTTCAGTCAGCTCCTCCCCAGCCAGACGGGGCCGGTGCCACAGAGGATACGGCCCCTTTGTAAAGCTATATGAAGCAACAGCTTCTATCCCTCCACTTACATGGCCCTCTTCAGTGTAATGTCCAAGAGAGCCCAGCCCCCCGTATCCTGAGTGAGCGGGGCTCCCTTTGGTTACACTGCAGGGCTAGGGATGGGGCTTGGGAGAATAAAAATAATCTACGGTCCTTTGCTCTCCTCCACCAGGCAGAGGGATAAATACGGGGAGAGCCCAGGGAAGAGGTGCCGATTGTGCGCCTGACTCCCTCCACTCCTTTCCCCCACAGAGCTCATGGTGACGGGCTGAATTACAGAATCATCGGAAAGGAACGAGCGCTCTCCCTAGGAGAGGACAGAGCGAGGGATCTTTGGATTGTAGGCAAACAGAAGGAAGCCACCAGACTGGAATCGTTCACCCACCCAAGCTCTGCTGCTAATCAGAGGCAGTTGCTCTGGAGGGTCCTCACACCGCACTGGCTGGGACTACAGCTACCCCAGCCTGGAGAGCACTATGTGGGCACAGAACTGGTGAACAGTTTTCCTTAAAACAATGCACTGCAAGTGCTGAGGCCTGACTCAGCGGTCCTAGCTGCTCTAGGAAGAAAGGTCCTGCCCCCCACCCCCCAAATAGGTTAGCTAGTCTTAGGCACCCCCAGCTGTTTTCCTGGACTTACTAATGTGAAAGTTACAAACTACTTTGTCCACACAGTTAATTTAGGCTCCGGCCCAAGCTCCCTTACCATGCACACACAGAGACCTCTAACCTGTTTTTGCAGATGCTTTTAAGCCCAGGCTAGCTGACTGGATGCGGGGAGAACAGGGGAGGTGAGAACCAAGGCTCGCCTTCAACTCAAGCTGGAACCCACTCACTTTGCAGTAAGGACACACACATACACACACACACACACACACAATCACTCCAGGGATAGTAGCCCTCCACTGCCTTCCCACAGTGCCCCCTGCAGGACAGACGTTCTCCCACCTGAGGGGGAAAAAAATCAGCAGAAAGCACCATGGGGTAGGCCCCCAAGACACACACAGGGGAACACAAACACACACACTCATGGGGACAAGGCTTTGTTGTGGGGATGTCACACCCAAGCTACACTAACCTGAGTGCCCAGACCTAGGTGCCAATCACCCAGGTTAGCTGTACACTGAAGACAGACCCTAGGATCTTACCACAGGACGTTGTCAAACACCTGTCTTCTTCTGCACCCCCACTAGGTCTCTTTGTGGGGCCTGCACTGTCTGCAAATCCATCTCTCCTCATGCTACAGTGGGGTATTGCCACTGCCCCCCCTCCCCCCGAATCTGCTGTCTGGAAGTCACAGCTATATGCCCTAATAATACAACCTCTCCTTTAGCTCACATCACCCAGACCTGTGGGTTTGGGGAGCACTATGAAAATTCTCCGTTCACATGAAATAGCTTCCTTGTGCCAGTTTTCAACCCAGACCTCCTGCTACAGCACGGACGACCAAACAAGAGGAGCAGCACCTGGGAAAACTCAAATCACTCGTGCTCAGATTTAGCCGTGAGTGCAGAACAGATTTGGGGGGATGGACCTCCACAAACATAACAAAGAAAGCAGAAGACAACAGGTGTTTAACATCCTGTGACCACACTTCAGAAGACGACAGGTGTTTGACAACGTTCTGTGGTAAGATCCTAGGGTCTGTCTTCAGTGTACAGCTAATCTTGGTGATTGGCACCTAGGTCTGGGCACTCAGGTTAGTGTAGCTTGGATGTGACATCTCCACAACAAAGCTGATAGACCGAGCTGATAGACAGACGGACACACTGTTCCCAGGACTCATTCTGCTACAGTGTAAACACCACCTGTGCTTTTCCCTGAATAGACCTTTCCTGCTCTCTCATCCAGCCCCCCATGGAATGGCACAGAATCAGATGTGGCTAAGGGGGCTGCACTTGGAACGTGAACAGATGGATTTTGTGAGCTGGCGAGCACTGGCCCCAAACAAGGTTTCCAGGTGCTCAACACCTCAGCAAGAAAATAAAAGCCATGTGATTAATGACTTGGTCTTTACAACAGTGAGGAGTGTGAGACACAGCCAGGTGAGCAGGATTGCACCCCTCACCCATAAACTCCAGCTAAGAGCAGCCCCAAGGAGGCGCAATTCCACAAGGTGACAGCTCCGGTCCCCTCCTGCTCCTGGCCAGGTAGGTCTGGGAACCGACTGCCTGTGGACTTTGTGCCCTAACCTCTGGGAGAGAAGAATCAGGCTCAGATGAGAGGGCTGTCCTCATGTGAGAAAGAGAAAGAGAGAAGAATATTCTAGCAGCAGGACGCCCCTGCCACACAGGGCAAAAACCAGGGGCAGATTTTAAAAAATACAATAAATTAAGACCAAAAAAAAATAGAGTATGATCATGAAAATAGAAAAATCATCCCCTGGAAAGACTAAGGCATGGCAGAAACACTTGCCCTTCCCGCCTCCGAGCCCCACAAGACACCCCTGTATGCTCCCCACCCCCACAAAGTTGCAATGCTTCAACAGTGAACCGCAAAGAAGGCAACATTTTTGGCCTTGCATGAGGGCCGCCAGCCAGTTGGTTGGTTCAGTGCCACGTGCAAAGCTCACCTCAGCTTGGCTGCTTTGAGGGAGGGCCAGCACTCCATCGCCTGTGGGGGCCTGTGAGAGGCATTACTGCCATCAGCCCCTTTTGGACTCTGCAGGGTGAGCAGGACAGCGAAGGAGAGAAATAAACAAAGGGAGGGAAATGGAGGCATCCGCGATCTCTGCCATCTTGGCCTGGCAAAAGTCCCATGTCCCTGGCCATAGATGAATAGAAGACCCCATGCTCACAGTCCCGGGGGCCACCCTTGTATGAAGTTGAAAATAAAGCCATAATGATTCTATACTTTGGTATGTAACCTCTCCCCCACCCCGCCAAACACACCCATCTGTGTCTGTAAAACTCATTAAATAAAGCCCGCGCATGCCCTTCGCGTCATCCTTTAACCCTTTCCTTCCCCAGGCCTGTCCCATCCTGACAGCAGAGAGAGTCGAGAGGCGACTTGAAGAGCCGCGCCCATTACAGCTTCTGTTGTCCTGACTGGATCCTCTGGAAGGCCTCCATGTCCAGTGGGAGGTAGCAGCCTTGCCTGGAGTCCAGGAAATACAGCCCGTCCTTCACCACGGCGGGGTCAAATCCATCCCTGCGCAGCTCCATCTTCTGGAACTTGTAGGTACCTGGGGTGGAAGCAGCAAGGGGTTAGGAGCAGTGGTGAGGAAGGACATTGTGGTAGCTCCCTACGCCTCCATTCCACCTTCTCAACAGGTGCCTCCTTTTTGGAAATCAAGCCTGCCACCCTCCGCTGCCACTAGGAACACCCAGGAGGGAATCACCCCATCCACTCCTTGGAGGATCCTGCCCACAGCATGGCTGAGATGGGACTAGCAGACATAACCTTTGCTAGCCGGACTCTGGGGCTATGCCGCACCTTTGGGTGAGCCGTGTGTGTCAGGGACTGAATTTAAGGCCTCTCCATCTCTAAGCGAGAGTCTCTATTGATTGAGCACCCTCTGCTATGAGGCCCAGCCACCCCAGAGGAGGACAGAGCACCACAATGAGTGAGCGTGCGTTCCACCCGCACCGTTCTCTCACCGTGCGCTGCAGACCATGCCCCCTGGAAAGCTCACAGTGCAGTCCTCAGCCATCACCCCCCCCCCCCATCTTCCCTGCTCGTGCTAGAGTGTCACCACCGATAGCCATGTTTGAAGACCCAGTCAGTCAACCAGCGGGGCCGGGACATCCAAGAGCCAGGGCGCCCCACAGCTTTGCAAGGCACTTGGCCACCAGCGTATGCGGATATCAAGCACCCAGTGACCATCCCAGCGCGTGCGGAGGGAGGGAAACAGAAAAACGGACTTGCCAACAAGCCAGACTTTCCAGTTCCTTTGCACGGTGAGAATTACACCGCCCCGGCCCACCTGCCGTAGGTCAGCACACCCCCATTTTACAAAGGGGGAAGCTGCTGCATGGACGGGAAAGTGACCCACGTGAGGTCAGGCAGTGACTCAGTAACAGTCAGGAATAGAACCCTGACCTCAAGTCTCCCCTATTCCAGACAGGTCCTTTCCGGAAGCCCAGAGAACACTCCCAGCTTTGTATCAGTTCAAAAGGAAAGTGCCCCCAGCTGGGGCGGGCTCACTTGTTTTGTGGACTTCTGGCAGCACTCGCAAGAAGACGGGGCGTGCGTACAAGGGCAGGGCCTTCTTCAGCTCATTGGCAAAGCTCTCCAGGTTGCAGGAATTCTTGGGGTCAGCAATGGCCGCCATCCCTGCCTTCCCCTCAGTGCCTGAAACACAGGACGGAAGGTGATGCACACAGGAGGAGGGGGCTGGTGCAATCATTCACATATCCCCCGCCCCAGCCAGGGAGCAGCTCCAGCAAGCTCAGTGCACCAGCTGGTCCTTGCCAGGCCCACAGCAACAGGCCTTAGACTAGACACAACATACAAAGGCATCTCCACAGAAGCCCACAACAAGACAGATATTTTAGAGCCCTCTGCATTGTCAGGTGTTAGGTGTTGAAGAGGCAGAGGCCACACACACACACACAGCCCCAAGGCTCATCCTATATAATAAAACGCCAGAGGATGTTTGTCCGAAGCCGTCATGCGCAGTAGAGACGGCCCGGACAAACAGCCTGCTGGGAGTTGTAGTTCGGCGGCACAAAATGGCCGCCGCACGTGCACCGCCGCTAGCCGTAGAGACGGCCCGGACAAACAGCATTAAGCACTTTGGCCCGTGTACACGGGCTTGTTACACTAGTCTTAAATAATACATCAGTGACACAGTCTCCATCCTTCAGCACCACACACACACACACACACACACACACCCTCAGTCACCAACAGTCACTCACTTGTCTGCATCCCAGCCCCACATCCAAAACCACCCTAATTTCTCTGCACTTCTCCCCCACCATTGGGGATGGCTTTGGCTGGACGCCGATGCCCTACAAGCCAAGATGCCAGTGATACCCAGCGGCCACCTCATCCCATTAGAGCTGCCTTTGGCTGAGGTAACTCCAGAGATTGGTGAGAATGTACCTTGTGTTGTCTTTTACACCCAGGCAAACCAGATTGACTGGAAACTCTCACCTGAAGCGTTTCGTGCACTCACGGCCTAGAGATGGGAGGTTCTGCACCCCAATCCTGACCCTTCCTCCTCCCTCTCCCATGCAGCAGGATAAACAATGAGACTCACAGGATGGAGACCAGGTCCCAGGCACCAAGTGCCATCACCCCCGAACTTAGGACAAAGGAAGGCTGGCAAGAGCAGAGAGCCGCTCCCCTCAGCCCCGGTTACCTGGCACATCCACCCCGTAGACGACAACGTCTGTCATGTGGAGGATGCGGCTCAGAGTGCCCTCCACCTCTGTTGTGGAGACGTTCTCGCCCTTCCAACGGAAGGTGTCTCCCGTGCGGTCCCGGAAGTACATGTAGCCGTATTCGTCCATCATCAGCACATCTCCTGGGGGAGAAGGAGGAAGTGAGAGGTTCTCACAAGCTCCCAGGGTGGAGTCACTATAACACTCTGCTCTTCTAGAGTGTCCTCCATCCGGGGCTCTCCAAGCACTTCATGAACATCAGCCTCACAATTCCCCAGCCTGAGGCAGGTCATGATTGTTAGCTCCATTCAACGTCTGGGGCCACAAAGAGGGGAAATGATCTGCCTGCCAGGAGTCATGGGCAGAGCTGGGATTAGAACCTAGGAGTCCTGGCTTTTGGGCCACGCGGAGCAGTGGAAGGAAGCATGATCAAGTAGTTACAGCAACAACCTGGGCTTAACAATATACCAAAACCCTGCCACTGGATTCGTTGGTGACCTTGGACAAACCACTTCCTGGCAGGGCCTCAAGGATAAACTATCCCGCCCCAGTTCTTGGGTCAGGGGGTGCGGCTGGGATTCTTAATTCCCAGTTGCCAAGTGGCTAGAGAGGGCAGATGGGAGGCTCCGGAAGGGTAAGTGTGCTTGAGTGAGGTCTGGATGGGGACAGCAAGCGGGGGATTAACCAAAGGCCTTGCTGGGACTAGACAGGGGACCCTGGAGACCAAGTGAACCCATCAGCGTCAACCCCTCCTCTGGGCATGCACCGCCACAGCGAGGGGCTAAGGGCCCTCACCGGTAAGATATGTCGAGTCCCCCTTGGCAAACACGTCATGGGCGATCTTCTTGCTGGTGGCCGACTGGTTCAGGTACCCGTCGAAGTGCAGCAGAGGATCACTCTGGATGATACGTCCTACCAGCTGTCCCGGCTCCCCTGCGGGCAGAGAGAGGGAGGGATGTGCTCAGTCCCAGCCATTCTGCTGTATCAGAGACTGGCGTACGCGGGGATCGCCGGCTCCGCATGGTGTGCGCGCGTCCTGTCTCCATGGGAGGACACGGGGACTCTACCGTGCAAACATCTCGGAGCACACCGGTGTCCGGTTTACCCCAGCAAGCTTCCCCCATGCTGCCCTCTCAACGCCGCTCAACCCTGACCCGAAGGGACCTCCAACAGAGCTCCTCTCTCTGCCCTGTCTCCATGGCCCACTAAGTCCCTGAGCTGTCTGCTCAAACTGCCCCCAGGATGGCCAGGGAGTGCCAGCTGTGATAGTAATTGCAGCAACATGGGAACTGGGCTGAGAACTATCACACTCACTTCACACCCGACACCCAACATCCATGGGTTAGTAAGAACATCCAATTGCTACTGAACTGGAGCCCCGGAGGTGCAGAGAGCCACCAAAAATACGGCAGAGGATGCTTCTGGATGCTCGTTAGAACAGAGACTCCTAAGGAGCTAATCACAAATCAGGTCTCTAGTTCAGGGCTCATGCAAACGCAGGACAGAGGGACGTACCAATAGACAGCAGTTGCTCCCCGCATCACCCCATCCCCCTTCACCTGGTTTACAGCGGATGCAGAGTCCATCTGGCCCACGGATCAGCTCCATGGTGTCTTCGTCCACTCTCACCAAGGTGACTGGGTAAATCCCGGGCAGGATCCTGCTGTTGAAGCCACAGGAGCCAACCTGGAATGGAGGGAACGCAGAGACAGCCCAATGGCAGCTGGAAGTCTCTATGCCCTCACTTCCCTCTGATCGCTCCAGCTGCCAGCCCAAGGGATTACCCAGGACACGCGGGAGTGACCCTGCCCCAGAGACCAGACACAATCTGCTGCCTTCCCAGGGTGACTCAGGGCTCCCTGCCAATGTCAGCAGAGGGGCCTCACATCTGCCCCGCTTACCCAGGGTCCTTACCCAGCCCAGTCCTCTCCCGGGATCAGACGGGGGGGGGGGGGGTGTCTCCCGACGTCGCTTCCCAGTCTGCTCCCATCCCTAACCCTCTCCGGGCACCGAGCGCATGAACCATCCCACCAGGAGCACTGAGGCCATGTGACTGCATGAGACATCATGGTTGCCGTCGGCAGCCAGGGGAAGGGAGGACCAGGCTACGGGGGGTGGGGAGATGCCGCAGCAGCCGGCAGAAGGACAGAGATGCCGACGGGGCCGTACGTTGTTGTCGAAGTTGCCCAGGCTGCAGTTGCACTCGGTGGCACCGTAGAACTCGGCGATTTGGGGGATCCCGAAGCGGGAGATGAATTCCTTCCAGATGGACATCCGCAGCCCATTCCCAAGCGCCATGCGCACGCGGTGCTGCTGCTCTACCTCCTGGGCCGGCTGGTTCAGGAGATAGCGGCAGATCTCCCCGATGTACTGCACGATCTGCGGAGGGGAAGAGAGACGTGGCACACTGCCCTTCCACAGCACCCTCCACCCAGGGACCGCAGAGCCACGGGCCAGGCGGGTGTTAAGAGCCCCGTTACACACATGGGGAGGGACAGTCAAAGGAAGAGGCTTGCCCAAGGTCATCCGGTGAGTCAGTAGCAGAGACAGGAATGGAACCCAGCTTGCCAATTCTGTGTCTCCCACCTAGCCGGCTGCCTCCTTGTAAATTGGAATAATCGGTCCGGTATTCCCTGTTTTGCTCACAGGAGGCAACACCCTGACTGCCCTCCGGAGCACGATACAATAAAGAGCAGGAGCAAGGAAAGGACATGGGACTACCTGGATTATAAACTCCTTGCAGCAAGGACCAGCTTTTGTTCAGTGTTTGTACAGTGCCTAGCACAGCAGGTGCCTGGGGCGAAAGCTATCGCCCCTCACCAGACCCAGCTGCAGTTACAGTCATCTCCATAGGAAACAGCCAGCGAAAGCCTCCAAGGGCCCTGCTGCCAACTAAAAGGATTCTCAGGGTTCCTCGGCCAGCTCTTCACTGTCCCCCACCCCCACCCTGCGGCTCCTGCACCCCCACTGCCTCACCGTACAGTTGTACTTCACACAGTCGTTCCAGAAGTGAGAGGCTGAGAACTTCTTGCGGATCACCACAGTCATCCCCCGGAGGAGGCACTGGCCAATCCCGACAATGTTACCTGGGCGAGAGGGGAGCACAGGGGAAACCATTAACCCCCCGGCTCTCGGGAGAGGGTGGCTGATCCCCAGAACGGGACAGGCTGGCTTGGGGACATGGAGCCACCTGGTTTGAATCCAGCCCAGGATCCAGTAGAGACCAGGTGTCTCCATCTCAGGGCTGGTTGCTGGAGGGACTCAGGTGGGTTCTTAGTGGGAGGTGCCCAATTCCCATAGTCACCATCACGAGTGGTGCTAATGGGCCCCTCCATACCCTCACTTAGGTCTCTAAGCACTTTATAAAGGAAGGGGTGCCTTGTTACCCCCATTTTATATATGGGGAAACTGAGGCACAGTGACTTGCCCAAGGTCACCCAGGGAGCGAGTGACGAGCCAGAAACAGATCCCAGGGGTTCGTACTACCAGTTTCCTGATCTAACCAGTAGCTGCCTTGTCCTGGACTCCCAGTACTGCAAGGTGGCTAATGGACCTTGTGAAGTCTCCAGTCCTTCACGCTACCGCAGTGGGGGCAGACAGGCGAGTCCCTCCGCCGCACACAGCAGCTGGCGGTCATGTTATGATAGTCGCTGCAGCAGCCCCTGGATTGTGAATCTGCCAACGTCATGGGCAAGGTGACGGGCTTGGGCTGGGGCGCAGTGCGGACGCAGCGCTCGGATACCTGCCGCGTGGTAGAGAGGGAGGCAGTCGTACATCACGTCATCTGGCCTCATGCGGAATCCGTAATACACCAGGGATGCCATGCGGTAGTACCTGGGGCAGGAGAAGTGGATACATCAGGAGCCATGTCAGTCAACAGCCCAGCAGAGCCCTCCACTGCTAGCAGGGTCTCGATCCCACCCCCATTTCCCCTGCACCGGCCCAGCCCTGCACAGCTCCCCCCCTTACCTGCAATTGACCACGATGGCTGCCTTGGGCATCCCCGTGGTGCCGGAGGTGTAGATGTAGAAGAGTTTATCTGGAGGGCGGGTGGGGAAGGCAGAGAGAGGATTCAGCGTCACCGCAGCCTCGCACCCTCCTTCCGGAGGTGCCAGAAGGGCCAGCGTGCTGGATCAAGCCAGGTTACTGAACCCGCCCGTCGGCTACGGCCACCCCACTTTGGGCTGCTATCGCGTCAGCTCGCCCGGGCCGGCCCCGTTATCTGGGCAGCAGCACCAGCGTACCGGGCTCTTCGCTCAGCTAAGCAGGTTCGGGCCCAGGAAACCCTCCGCAGGGAGACCTCCAAAGAGCTCAGCGCACTGGAGCTCAGCACCAGTCTCAGAGCTCCGCCCAGCTTGTACAACAGCTTCCCAGAGCTCGGGGCAGAAGAGTCACGCCTCAGCAGACTGGGGACTCCATCCTTCTGGACGTGGCTAGATGGGTTTCACCCCAGGGGAAGACGCAGCAGATGAGCTGTTAGCGCCCCGGGATTACCCACTGCTGGATGACACACGGGAACGGCACAAAGACCCTCCCTTCATTTGCCAGAGGCACAATAACCCTCCCTCCCTCTCCACACCCCGTCACATGGGACACACCTAGGAAGCCCTTCGTTGGGGGGCTCGGCAGGTGCCGTGGCGCCATCTGCAGGAGGGGGTCCAGGTGTTCTGTGCCTGGGGGTGCAGACTCTGGGTTCCACTCTCCGGAGCAGAAGAGACGAACAGATTTCCCCAGGGAGGGCTGTACCTCCTGCATGGCTGGGAGGGAAGGAGAGCACGGAACAGGAGCTCAGAGAAAGGACATCTACGGGACACTGAGATCCAGCAGCACGGGGGAGGGGGTGGCAAGGTTTACAAAGCTAACCCCCCCCCACACACACACACACGCCCGCCCCCCTGCTTGTCCACACCGACGTTACGCTCACAGCCTGCCCCACCGCCAAGCACACGCCCGGGGACATGACCGACGACTCCGCTCACCTTCCATCATCTCGGCCCCGAACACCACGGCCTTGGAGTTGGAGATGTTGATGCAGTGCAGCAGGGCCTCCACGCGCACGTGGGAGTTCACAAGCGCCGCCTCCACCCCAATCTTGGCCATCCCCAGCCAGAGGCCCACGTACTGGTTGCGGGACTCCATGAACAAGGCCACGACGTCGCCGGAGCGGAAGCCCTGCTCGTGCAGGTAGTTGGCCACCTGGCTGGAGTACTCATCCAGCTGGCGGAAGGTCCAGCTCTCCCCCGTGCCCTGGAAGATCAGCGCCGTCTTCTCCGGGTGCTTGCGGACCGTCTTCTGGAAGATCTTGGGGATGGTGTTCTTCGCCCTCAAGTGCCGCCACACCTGCCACTTCACCCTCAGCAGGACGAGCCCCGTGCTGCCAACCAAACCGGGCAGAAGATTCTCTGCACTGATCCACAGGGAGGCCATGCAACCAGACCCGGCCTACACCGTGGGTCTCCCTCCCATCGCTCAGAGACCCTTTACACCCAGAAAGAGATTACCCCCAAGCAGCAGGGAAGGGGTTAGAACGCAGCCCTTTCCCCACAGAGTGGATTACAAATGCTCCTCCCCAAACCCCAAATGAGCTCAAGGAACAGTCCTGCCCCCTCGGAGCAGCAGATATTGTGTAACAGGCCAAGGGGCACCGGTTCCCTCCGAGCCACACCCCAGGACTCCGCGCTAGAAGCCGGCTCGTCCTTGATCCCAGTACATTCTTTGAGGCTCCTTGGCCCCGGCTCAGAAAGCCAGGTCCGGGGTGCAGACACCCGACTGCCAGGTCTGCGTTTTTACAGCCAGAGGGAAGTCCAAGGTCAGAGACGGTCGCCAGCCTCAGGATCTCAGCTGCAATCAGATCTGAGAGACTCAGCCAGAGATTTCAGAGAGATTTCAGGTCCCAAGAGCAACTCCCTCCCTCGCCTGGCAGGGGCTGTATCCCTCAGCAAGGGGATGTGTAGGCAAGATGCTGGTATTCAGAGCTCTCCTCTCTCATCCCTGCATTGCCCCAGCCACAGCAGGATGTTTCCCCGACCTTGGCTGCCCCAGCTCCCCTACCAAACGGGACAGGGAGAGGGAGGTTTCCAGCTAGGACACTTACGTGACGTCCCTCCTTATTGTCTTGAAGACGATGCGCAGGAATTTCCACCCCCCGGAGCCCAAGTAAAATATGAAGAGGGCAGGGATGACTTGGACCCAGGAGAGCTTCAGGACCAGCCTGAAGAGCACAAAGAGCGCGGTGAGGGAAGCCAGCCGCAACATCTTGGCCTGTGGGGGAGAGAGAGTGGAGGTCAGTCGCTGGTTTTAACTTTGACACTTCCCAGGGGGCCCCAAGGCAGACGCCAACCTGAAGAAGGAGTGACAAAAACTGCGATTTCCCTGCCTTGGGAGGCGTCAAGCTGGAAATGGGGAGGGCAACATGGGCCCTTCACATGTGGGGAGCTGAACATGGAGACAATTTGGCAGATACTGAGATAGTGGAGAGGCATGTGCCAGTAGCTGGAGAACAAGACTGGGAAACAGAGGTCTAATCCCAGTTCTGACACAGGCTCTCTCTGTGGCCTTGGACAAGTCATGCCACCTCCTTGCCTCAGTTTCCCCCTGTGTAAAATGGGGATAACACACAAGGGACCATTGTGCAGTTGTCAGACACTGGACGGAAAGCACTGCGTCAGTGCCAAGCAGGACGTTTCAAACCTATAGACCCAGAAAATCTCAGCATCAGCCTCCAACTTATACCGAGACTCCTCCTTTCACTTCACTTCAACTTTGCCATGACCGCAGGTGACTAGACTCTCCGGCTGGGCGCTGGCAAGTTGGTGGCTCAATGGAACTAGCTCCTCTAGCACCCCATGCTCGGAGTGCTAGACCACACGGCCTAGTAAGCGTTTCAGCTCTGCATGCTCCTTTGACAGGACTTAAAAAACAACCCACCCACACGCACACCTAATAGGAACTAGGAGAGAAAACAGGATCCGAGTCCTTTGAGCTCTGTGAGGGTTTGCAGGTTCTCATACGATCATCATGCCACTTCCTAGCCGAGGTGCAGCTGGAGCGGATCTAGAAAGCGGAGCCCAGGTACCGTGGTCACAGATGGGCTCCAGGAACAGATCAGACATGCGTTCCAGATGCAGACCACCAGGGGGCAGCAGAACAGTGACCAGGGCTAGGGGGCTGTGTAGGCCGCAGCCTTCCTGCCAAGGGGCACTGGGCAATGCCAGTGATCAGTCTCAAGCACACACTGCTAGACACGCTCCCCTACAGAGACTCGCAGGTCAGCTGTGACTCTCCTCCTGCATTTCCCCCTCCCCCATGCCGGCCGCCAGATCAGACGGGAAGGCCACTCCCATGGGCTGACACGTTCGCTGGCAGTGGCACAGAAGGGCAGCAACCTATAGAGGGATCCTTCCACAGAGCAGCTGTGCATGAAGCGGGGAAGGCAACCACAGCCTAATCTCCCACGCCAGGAGCTCAAGGCCTCACAGATAAGGCTGGTCCTTCCTGACACAGGGTGAAAGGGAAGGACCACACATTATTTCCTATTCATTCTTGCAAATGGATTTAACATCCGTGGACTGGCAAATTCCTTGGTCCCACCGGGATCCCCTTGCCATTAAAAGATCGGGCCAGGAACCTTTCAGTTCTCCGGTCTCCGGGTGAAGCCTGGGGGACATGGGGTGCTCTGTGCAGTCATCCCCTGAAATTCACTCTCCCCAGAAAAATATGGGAGCGTGGCTGTTTTTGAGCTCACTGAAAAACCCAGCTCTTTGGCATCACACATTTCTCCCTGTCCTCCAAGTAGCTACAGTACAGCAGTGCTGAGGGCCACAGTGAATATCCTGCTTATTGCAGACAGGCTCTTAATGCAGGAATCTAACCCAGGGGATGTGTGCCCTGATGCACATCTGAAGAGTCAATAGGGGTGGGGTGGGGTGGGCTAGTTGCTGACTGGATCCCTAGGCAATCCTATAACACCCATACGTGATCATGGACCCAGATTTCCTGGGAATGTTGTGTGCAATCCCTCCCCCGGTTCAAGGATCCTAGACTTTCTCAAACTTCCAGCCCTGCCTGCTCCCTATTAACCTCCATCAAGCTCTCTCCTTGCCCCCCCCCCCCCCGCCTCCTACTGAACGCTCCCAAGAACATCTCCATTCCCTGTAATGACCGCTCCAGCATATCCCGTCCTCTTGTGCCTTTCACCTGGGCAGGGACCTGCTCTTTGTTTGGCACATTGTGTTGCGATTCAGTGGTTCTGTCAGGGGACGGGCTGGGGAAACAGAATGGGGCTCTGTTCCTGGTTCTTCCTCTGAACCTCCCTGTGCCTTGGTTCCCTGATCTGTAAAATGGGTATAATGGGGAGCATCACAGATAACTAAGATAATAAGGCAGGTGGGTATTTGTATCACAGAAGTTCTGAGAGGCCGTGGTCAGGGCCCGGCCCTATCACGCTTGATGCTGTGCAAACATATTTGAAGAGACGGGGGGAGGGGAGGGAGTGTCTATTGACTTCAGAGGAAATCCACTCAGGGGTCTGACCACGTAGATTTGATTGGGGCCTTTCCCTGAGCCTTTTTCCATGGGTATTAGACGCACAAACCTCCTACAAACACCAGCATTTAATGCAGATCACAATGCTAATATGGGCACCCTGTTAAATGCACCAAGCCTGTCTGTCCCTCTCCAGCCACTTCCACATGTTTTCGGAGGCATTTGGCATTCCACTAACAAACTGGCTGCGTGCCAAGCACTCCCGATTTGACAGGGGAGATGGAGCTGGACACACACTTAACTGACTCACTCCTGAGTCAGATCAGTAGATAAAGAAGAGCTGGGATTGCAGGCAGCACCCCCTGGAACCTCCTCAGGACATCACAGCAATCTCACATGACATCAAGGTGCAGGAGCTGACAGGCTTTGATGTTGGGCCTGTGCCCATTTCTGCTCCTTCCTGGTGTCAAGGGGGGGCCTGGGAGGCTTTGCTCAAACCAGGGCTTTATCTCCCGCTTGATTTTGACATTAGGAATTCAGGTCTTGTCTGGCTGCACTAGCACCAGGAAAATTAGGGCCCGGAACTCACTGGCTGCAGGGGGATGTGATGGCGATTTACTGCTCCAAGTTTTCCTAGTGCAGATGAGGCCTGTGGAGACTGGACAACCAGTGAGATATCAGCCCAGGAGCCAAGTGAGGCAAGCAGCCAGGAGAGGAGGGTTGTTAGCCAGGCAGATTCCAACTCTTTCCTGCTAGCTTGCTTTTGTGAAGACTTATTTAGCTGCAGCGCCCCATGAAAGACCTGTCCCCCATCATTAGGGGGTGAGAGCTCCCAGGTAATATCCCCAGAGCTCCCCAGCAAAAACAGGACGGGGCAGGCTCTGTGGTCCTGATATTTCTACAGGGAAAAACAATGGGATTGTGGGCCACCCAAAGATGGAGATGCAAGGTGCCTGTAACCGCCTATTTTTGGAGGGACAACCAGGCAGTCACCAATACCCCAAAAGTGAGCAGTGCTGGCTCGGGAGAGAACACACCTAGGATGGCTGTGGGGTGCATGGATTCAACATATGATCTCACTGGAGGATCTGCCTTCCAGGGTAAGGAGGTGATGCAAACAGCTCCTCCCTTCTCCAGTGATACACATGCGTGTCAGTCAAGCCTCACTATTCTGGAGTGACTCCAGCTTCCATGGACTGTTTTGCCTAGCACAGAAACAATGCTCCAACATCAAAGGAGCTCAGAGCAGGATCTTGTATCCTGCTGGACTTCATTTCAGCAGCCAGCCAGAAAGGGCATGATCCAATTGTCTGTGATGGTGTGGCCAGGTTCCTAGAAGAGCCCACAACCCAGCCCACCTCATAGTTCTCATCCACAGCTGTGCCAGTCTTTCCCTTCCAAACTCTTCTGTTACACAGGGCCCCCTGAAAGTCTTTTCCTGCCTCAGGAACCACTTCAGGTGTTCTGAACCACCACCAGGCTTGATTATAGTCCATCAGCAAGCAACCTCCTGGAGCGTTATTTACATGCTATTTACGATGAGTAGCCAGCTTCCCCCACCTCTTGCTTTGAGGAAGAATACAGCCTACCCACCTGCCTCCGGGTTCCCTACTCTCTTCCCTGGCACATCCTTCCGGTCTGCTTATATCGTCCCAGCTGCTGGGGTGACTTCCATTGGCCTGCCAACTGCCTGTCTTTCAATCAGGTCCCAAGTAATGTATACTGGCAAGGGTTTGAGTGACAGGGTGCTGAGCCAGTGCCTGACTCCACACATCCTGTTACACCTCCCTTCTCTGCCCTTGCTCCATCAGCATCAGCCATGCCAGCACTCTTCCCATCACTCCAGCGTGCATCAGTGCTGGCTGGCTCTGGTTCCTCTTTTTCATTCTCCCCTGCCAACTAAACCCTCACGAAATCCTGCTGCCTCATTGCAATAGGTCCAAAAAGCCATCCCTTCCTTCCTACCCAGAGGAGAGCCCATCCTCTGGGAATTTCAGTTGCAAGCACTTCCTATGCCATGCTTTCACCCCCACCACACCAGCTAAAGTACAGCTGCTAAGACTACTGCTCTGGTCATGTCTTCCCCATTCTTTAACCTCTCCACTGACTTCCATTCTTTTGCTGCATTTTACCACTTCTCTTCATTTCAGTAGCTCTCAATGCCCATCTCTCTCATTCCATCTCCTCCAGCATTCCTTCCTGCTTTCTCTCCTGCACCTACAGCAGGTAGCATGGATCCTATTAAACCCTCCCGACAGGGGCAACAGGCCCACAGATAAATTTGTATTAAGATGATGTTTAAAAAAAATGAACAGTAAGGAGTTTAAGCATCAAAGATCAGATGGGGTAAGAAATACATAATCTGCAATATCCCTGATTAGGGGTAAAAGGTTAATAGGTCAAAGTACAGACATTAAGATATGAGGGCATGTTGTTCATATAATGGCTACGTTCAGGTGTGGAGTATAATGAGCGGATACAATGATGAGGATGGATTGACCCTCATTTGGGGAGATTCAACCTTCAGTGAGCTCATGGTTCCAGTTCCTCTGGTCCAACAGAAAAAGTCTCTCGGCCCCCGTCTCATAGTCTAATATACACGTGCAGAGACCTTTTCAACTGAGGATCTCAAAGTTCTTTCCAGGTCCAATAAACCGTCCTAGTCCCGCTACTCCCTATGAGACAGACATTATCTTCCAAAGCAAGCTGAGCAAGGCCCAGAAACACACAAACCCTCCATCCGCAAGCTTCAGAGAACTGGAGAAAGCTTGGGCAAGACTCAGTGCTGATGTCAACAGGGGTAACTCCAGAGACTGCGATGAATGCTGGTGTGGCCAGTGTATTTGGACATCTCTCTCTACTGAACCTAAATTAAAGGGGTCAGTTTGCAGATATGTTACCAGGTCTCAGTGGAGCAACCTGTTTTTACCTACATTGTTTCTCCTCCTTTGAGCTAATGGTGTCAATCAAATCTCTTACATTACCCAACCAAGTGTAAGGGTCACTAGCAGAGTCATAAAAAGAGATGACTGAGTTTAACTGGGCCTGTCCGGCAGAGGCACTACATTAAAGAAAGATGCAGAGGGTCAGTGATTCGCTCTTCTCTGATACTGTAGTGTAGGAAGAACATAAGGGGGAGGGAGTGGAAATGAGTGGCGGTGTATAAAGAAGCCCTTCATGGCATATCAGATGTGACCCCTAAACATCAGAGAGATACAACAACTAACAAAGCTCAAGAGAGGGTTGTTGGTTTTTTGGGTAACTAATTGTAGGTGCTTCCCTGCAGAGCTTGCCTTTCCAACTGAATCACAGAGCTCAGCACACTTTTGGGTGCTCTGTTAACAACAGCGATATACACCAGGCCTCGTTTCATGATATCAAGAAAGCATCTCTTGTATTTAGCGACACAGAGGTTGAACTAAGAATACAATGCATGACCCAGGCTTTTGTCCCCCTTTGGATCACTGCACCGTCTGGAGACTGGATCAGGGCTTGCCATCCAACCCTGCACCTTCCCCTGGTTTCTTTCCTACCCAGCTGGGATACACATGGAAACGAGAGCTCCACAGTTTGCTCAGCTCCTCACACCGCCACCTGACTCGGGTCTAAATGGTCCATTGCAGCAGGCGGATCTTCTAGCCAAGGGCAGGTTTGCAGATGGAAAGGGAAGGAAAGTGGAGGTGTCTCTTTCTCAGCTATTGACACTGGGGGCTAAAAGCAAGAGGGGACCACAGTCCTGTAGCCAAAGAGAGGGGACAGCGATTTCCTATTCCCTGCCAGCCTCCCCACCCGGCACCCCCCAGAAGCCAATCCTGCTCAGTCATGGCAGGGAGCCGAAACTCCCTTTACGGGGGGTGATCGCCCCCCCCCCCCTCAGCAAACAATGGCTCACCCCACGCCCTTCCCCCTTTCCCAGCAGCCTCTCCCCACGGAAAGACACACGCAGGAGGGCCGCAGGGGGGTTCCCGACCCGGGCAGGGGGTCCCTGTCCCAGGCCGCGGCAGCAGCAGGCTGCGCTGTGGGGAGACCCCCCCCCCAGGGGAGGGAAAGGTCACGTAACCGGAACAAGCCTCCCTCCACCTCTCCCCACAGCGGCAGCGAGGGATTCCCACGCCCCACGCCGGGGACGCACTGGGATGAGGCGGGGGCGCTGCATGGGGGGGCGCTGCATGGGGGAGCCTGACCCCCCCCACTTACCCCTTGGCCCCCCAGGCCTCGCCGCTCCCCGCCCGGGGCAGGACCGTCCCGCACCGGACCCCGCGCGGCGGCGGCGGCTCCTGTCTCCCCGCTCAGCGCCGCATCGCCCGGCGGTCAGAGGCGCGCGGCGGGCTGCGCCTCCCGCATGGCCGCTGAAGGAGCCGCGCCGGGCTGCTGCTTCCACCTGCGCCGCCCTCCCCCGAGCCGACCCCGCCCGGAGGAACCTGCCGCCGCTGCAGCAATGCGGGAGGGGAGCGGCTGGCTGGGGGGGCGGGGGGGCTGGAAGCCGCGCGGCATGCTGGGAGCTGTAGTTCTGGGCCCGCCTCCTACACGTGGTCTGCTGCCGGGAGCAGAGGGCGCTTCCCTCCCCGGGCATTGTTCTCCTCCCGCCGCTTCCCCCCCCCCTGCAGCCGGGCCCCCGCCCCGGGAGTAGCTCTGAGTTCATTGTACCCCCCCCGCCCCTTGCTGGGGTGTCAGCGCCGCCCGGCCCGGCCTTGAACCCGGGGCCAGCTGCGGCGTGCGCGGGGCTGCAAAAGTGCCTGGAAGGAGTCGGGAGGCGGCGCACGAGGGGGGAAGTTTTGCAAACTCTGCGCCGCGGGGCGCGTGGAGCTGGGCGGGGGGGGGCGGCGATGGAGCCGCCAATGGAACCCGGAGCCTGGAGGTGGGAAAAATCAATCGCTGGAGTCGCGCGCCTCTTTGCAAAGGTCAAGAAGGGGACGTGGAGGAGCCTCGGCTTATCCGACAGGCTCTGTGGCGCAATGGATAGCGCATTGGACTTCTAGATCGATGACAGATCGAGTCATTCAAAGGTTGTGGGTTCGAGTCCCACCAGAGTCGCGTTTTTGCCATTATCTTAGGTAATCATGGGCAAACGTGGTGGTTGGAAAGTAACAGGGCGGAAAAGTTGGTTGGTTAAGCGGTTCCCTTTTTGAACGATGTGTTTCCAACTCGTGCGCTTCGCTGTGACAGTTTAAAAAACCAGTTAGGGAGGTGGAAGGTTGGTGTCTTTTTGCAGGATGTTACTAGACATCCAGGGGATCATTTATGAATCGTTACCTCTAAACGTGGTTTTGGACAATAGTATCAGAGGAGCCGTGTTACTCTGGATCTGCAAAAGCGACAAAGAGTCTCGTAGCACGAACAGAAATCTATAAAGTGCTACAAGACTCTGTGGAGACTGGACAATGTTATTTTAAAACTCCCGGCTTTGTGGTGAAGTATTTTTAACTGGTTAGTTATGAAGTTATTTCAAAACGAATTCTTTTTTTGGATGCTATTTAAAACACACAAAACGTGATTAAAGAGGGAAACACAAAAATTACTCAGATATTTGTCCTTCAAGGGCTGTTTATTTATTTGTAAGATGATATTTCAAGGGCAAGATTCGTTAAGAGGAAGAGATACAGGTTTTTAATCCTACTGAAGCTATCCTGTGTTTAAATCAGTTTATTTTCACCATGTTTTTGAAGGCCCAGGTCCTGCAAACACTTAAGCCTGTGGGTAATTTTAGTCAATAGAGTAGCCCCCACACCTACATTAAAAGTTATTCACCTGCTAAAGCTGCTGCTGCTGAGTGGACAGGGCCTATTAACAATGAAGTGCAGAACTGAGCAGGATCAGGGACTAAAATGTTATTTTAGTGGCACATGTGGCGGGCTGCATATTCATACCTTCATCTTTCCCTAACAGTTCTCAGGGCAGACTGAGAGTTTGATTTAAAACCCATTGAAGAAAACAGGACTCTCTTTCCACTGGGTTTACTGGACTTTGGATCCAATCCCTAGATCCCTTTGAGTCTAATTTGAAGATATTCCAGGGCTGAAAATTAATTTTAATCAAGGATACAGTTTTTTAACCCTACAAGGGTTTCTGAAACCAGGAACACTTCCTGCTCCTCCACAACCCTGCTAAATAAAATAAACCTCTGTACCTTGGACTGAACTGTAGCAACTTTGAGCCAAGATATGATATTTATAACTACTGATGGCCAAGTTATGAATCCCTGAAAACACCAACTTATGGTTCGATGAGGAGTAATAATAATGTAACAAACCTAGGTCAGATCTACCAAAAGTTCACCCAGTTCACCAGGGAGCAGCGCAAACACAGGAGAGCAGCAGACTCATTAAGGTCAGTATTGAGCTAACTCCCTGTCCCTTATATGTCAGTTGTGAACCTTCTGAATGATGGGAGGAATACTTCAGGACATCTCTATTTTCCCTGACTTTATCTGCGCATGTTTGTCTTAAAGGGTCTGTGTCCATTTTCCTTCCAGCCAAGGAGTGATTTTTTTCTATCCTTCATTATAATGAGCATGTCACTTCACTGATCTCGGTCTCCATTTTCCCATCTGTAAAATGAGAATGATTCTGACCTCCTTTGTAAAGTGTTTTTCAATCTATTGATAAAAGACTTCTTCCTGAAAGTCAGCACCAGTTTTATAGCCTTTCTTCGTGTTCTTCTAGATTAATACTGTAAAAATTCAGACACCTCAAAAGTTAACCCACTGATAGAAACAGACCATGGGCCAAAGTCTCTTTTCACTTACACCAGTTTTACACTGTAACTTATCTAGGGCTTCTCCTGATTTACATCAACATGAAAGGAGAATCCTGATTCTAGATGTACTTTGATTACGGATGAGTTTATTGAACTGTCCTTTAGGAAAGATGCAGTGGTTATGTCATAACATTTTAGTGAGATCCATGCAGAGCTATGAGATCAATAGACTTATCACTAGGCTGACCAGACAGCAAGTATGAAAAATTGGGACAGGGGGTGGGGGTAATAGGAGCCTATGTAAAAAAAAAAAGACCCCAAAATCGGGACTGTTCCTATAAAATCTGGACATCTGGTCACCCTACTTACCACGTCTCTTGACAGGTACCAAGTGGCTAACAAGGCTCTCTCCTTAGAGCTTATGGTCAACGCTAGGGCCACAGGATTATACCAGTTGAAACCCAGAGCGGGGCCTGGCCATTGGAACTGGAACAGTGTGGGGGGGAACTTCACAGAAGCAGGGAGGGAGCTCGGCCTTTCCACTGATTTGGGAGGTGGCTCCAGTGACATTTGACCCAGTTTTAGAAGTGAAACCACAAAGGGAGGGGTCAGGGAAGAAGTCTGGAAGGAGGGTGAAGAGTGGAGGGAGAGGAGAGCCAGAGCTGGAGTTCCGGAAATCGCTGTAGATGAAGAGATGACACTTCCCCCACAGGCCCTGTAGGCAGGCAGGAGGGATATCTCATCCACCAGCATCCAGCCAGACCCCTCCAGTCCAGCTTCCCCTGCCCCAATGACAGTTTAAAGTGCATTCCCACCCCCGCACACGGCGCCCCAAGCAGGACAGGAGAGTAGCACTTCCTGCTCAGCCTGTCCGGGCACAGCCATTCTGGACTCTGGACCATCTTCTCATTCCCCCCCCCCCTTCTAACTTCCTGCAGAATAGACTGACCAGCCCCTCAGCTGTTTCCTGCCATGAGAACAGAAGTGGGGAGGGAGAGAGGTTGGAGAGCTGGAAGTTCCTAAGCAGGTGGAGGCAGGGCTAGGCCAAGCTCACTGCAGGCAAGTCTGGTCTTCCTGTGCTCCTTCCTCTTGTCACAGACCTTCCGAACCCTCCACCCCTGTGAGGAACACCTGACCACGAGTCAGCTCCCAGGGACAGCCCGGTTTCCAAAAGGAGAATGGAGACACAGTCAGTGCCGTGATTCAAGGAGCAGGAAGGCTCGGGCAGTGCTCTGGGAAAGGGGGATGCATTTGGAGGGACGGAGCGGAGGAGGTTGCAGTACAAAAGAGGGAGCATGCAGAGAACAGACTGTGGCCTCAGAAGGGACAATTGCCAGGGGCAGGTGTTTACTAGCTTCCGCAGGCAGCTGGAGGGAGCGCTACAAGTCTGTCCGGCTCTCACCACCGGTGGCTGAGCACTGCAGCAAAGACCGTGAGACTGCGAGCAAGACCTCGCAACCGCCTGCCGTGGCTTCCAGACACCGTTCACAGAACAGGAAGCTTAGACCACAGGGCACAGGTTCTTTGTGAAGGTGCACGTAGCCCAGCGCTCTGAGAACACGTGGGGAGGCAGATCCCGGGCTGGGTCCGTCACTGGAGAGACCGATCCAGGATCAAACTCCAGGTTATCAGCAGTCTGCAGCGTGTATGTAGGCGACAAGGTCAGGCTCCCAATTGAACCAATGTGGCCCTATCAGAGAGCAGGTAATTCTGCCACCACAACCACTGTGGAAGATGCACGAACACAGCCTGCTTTGTGTCTGCGGTCCACTTGGGAAGCAGGCCGCACATACACTGGTGATCTCTTTCTGGCTGCAGCAAATGTACAAAGAACAGACCCCTCCGAAGGGTGAGGTTACACATCCGATTGTCTGATCTGTGCGGGGGGGAGGGGGGGGGGGAGAGAGAGAGAGAGAGAGCTGCAAGTGTCCCCAGGGATTTTATTCACGAAAAAGGAACTCCAGATTCAAAACACCACACTAAAATACCCCCCGCTTTGGTGCGTCCCAGCCCAGTACCGGTAACTATTCAGTCTGGGCTCTGATTTGCCTTGTAAGTATGGAACTGCACCAAAGTCAGTGACCCAGCAAACAGCCCGGGCAATCTCAGTGCTCCACTCCCTGTGGGATTCAGCACCTCGTTCTCACACCCTGTCCTCAGCCTCACGCCCCTGGAGCGCACAGAGACCCAGTTCACTGTTCAAAACAAAGGAAAAATCACGTGGAATGAGTGGGGACTGAAGTCTCCCCTCCGCGGGGCAGGCGGGGCCCGTCACTGTGCCTGTTGGAAACGGGGAGGGACCAGGCTGGGGACGAGAGGGGACACGGCCCAGTCAGTCCTTGGCCTGTCTGCTGAGACAGTCAGTGGGGGGGATGCCGGTGGTGGATTTTGTTTATTTTAAATTGTATGCAACAACTGACACACTGTGACACACACACGCCTCCCAACTCAGTGGGGTTTGGTTTCGCGTGACTGACCGAGAGCCTAACTCCTCCCCAGCTGCGATTGATGGATGGAGCTGCACTCCAGACACAATACATTCCTGCATCTACCATCAGTACAGCCATCAGTGTCAGAGGCAATGAGTCTGCCCAGGCGCTGTTTTGGAAATCAACTGGCTTTAACTGGGTAGACTGGTCCCCAAAGGAATAAGTCTCTCAGCTCCCAGAGCGGCAGGTATTCACTAGGGAACGTTACAGCAACCAGAAGCCAAAAGTTACCTGATCATTTCAGTGCTACTTCAACTCAGCTCTGCTTCCCACCTTCCCCACGCCAGTATTCCAGGGACAACGGGGGCCCACCATGGGGTCTTGTGAAGAAACCCAGCGCATGGAGACTCCATGTCCCAGCCTCTACTGGCATCTAGCTGGCACACTGCATGGTGGGACTTATCTCCATGGGCCGTATCTGTACGCTGAGGACTAAGACAGCCACGGGGTTCAAATTCACCTTTGGTGTGAGAAAGTGCAACTTCACGGACATCAGCAGAGCCGCAGCCGCTCACAACAGCCCTGGGGGCAGCCCTTACATTCTTGGCAAGTTGGTAACGCGGCATCTCATTTGGGCAGACTGATGCCCTCAACTGCTATAGGAGACTTCCCAGGAGGAGACTCGAACTTACAAAGGGTTTATTCATTGCTCCCCATGTATGGTGCCCAGGGAGGCTCCACCCTGCTAGTGTGAAGCCCAGCACACCCCAGACTTTCACACACAAATAGTAGGGGGATGCAAGATTCCAATCTCCTCCCTCAGAGACTCCACCGTCTGCTCCCAGCGGTTCTCATAGTAGAAATTCAGGACACAGCTGGCATTGCGGCCACTCTGAACAGCCCAGGGAATAAGCTCTGTGGTCAGGATCCGCAGCTTCCTGCAATAAAGGTATGGGAATGGTTTCACTTGCTTCCCTGGGAACACAATCCAATAGCCAAACACAATACTAGTGCACACAGCAGCACACAATACTAGTATACAACACTCTACAGCACCTTCCATCGGAGGGCCTCAAAGCACTTTAGCAGCACTAGTTGATTTAGTCTCACAACGTCCCCATGAGCAGGTCAATCTCATTCTCCCAGTTTAATTTATGAAGTGGTTATGGTTCGAAGGGAGGGAAGACCTTACCCAGGGTCACACAGGGAGGCAGAACAAGATCCACATCTCCTGACTCTGTCTCACGCTTGAACCACAACACTAGGCTGCTTCCCAGAAGCCAATATGTGGGTGCCTAGAAACAGCCCTGGGAAGGATCTGAGGCCTCTGGGCCGAGGGGAACGAGCGCTGGGATCCCCGGACCCAGGGGAACGACGGCTGGGATCCCCGGACCCAGGGGAACGACGGCTGGGATCCCCGGACCCAGGGGAACGACGGCTGGGATCCCCGGATCCAGGGGAACAAGCGCTGGGATCCCCGGACCCAGGGGAACGACGGCTGGGATCCCCGGACCCAGGGGAACGACCGCTGGGATCCCCGGACCCAGGGGAACGACCGCTGGGATCCCCGGACCCAGGGGAATGACCGCTGGGATCCAGTGGCTGAGCATGTAATGATGCACAACGCCTCCATAACACAGAGACCGGCAAACCTCGTTATCCCATTCTACAGCGGGAGAGAGGGACAGCCAGAGAAGTGACCTGCTCAAAGACCCACTGCGAAGTCAGAGGTGGACATGGGAATAGATCCCACAAGGCCCCGCTCTTCGTCCTTTGCTTTAACTACTGGAGAAGATAGACTTTCTGTTGTGTTAAGACATTTCACTGGGTAGTGTTGTTAGGGACAGTGGTTCCGGACTGGAGGCCCCATTAGGATTCATGGCATAAATCAGATCTAGACAAGCAGGTGAATTCCCTTTAGGGATGTTGTCAGGATGTTGTCCCACATTATGGGAGAGAAAACCTCTCATTAATCATCCTTTCAAACCAGGCTGCAGGTTGAGGACTACAGAAGCATGCAGGCCGATCAACCTACCGGGCATTGAGACGAACCGGGCCGAACACAGCTCCCAGAATGCACATGGGCAGGCCAGTCTGAACGGCTTCGAACCACTTCACCACAACCTCCCCTGGAAGAAAGCCAGAGAAGACTCAGGAAAATGAGAGCTCCCTATGCAGATGCCAGAGCAGAGTAACTGAGTCATTTTATTTCTCACCCTCCTCTTCCTAGTGAATTATTTCCTCAGCTGCCTGTCTAGGTCATCATTCATACAAGACTGTACGTGTTTCCTCTGGGCTCTAAAAATAATCCGATCCTAGCTTCCCAGGTAGGGTGACCAGATGTTCTGATACTCCTGGCTCTGTCTTCTATAGGGAATTATAACACACACACACCCCCGACACACGTACACACAGGATTGTTATTGTAGGGTTGCGTGGGAGCCCTGAGCTGATGGCATTCAAGTATATTAGAACATTAATAATACCTCTCTCCTTTACAGCACTTTTCATCGGTAGATCTCAAAGCGCTTTACAAAGGCAGTTGTGATCACTATCCCCATTAAACAGATGGGGAAACTGAGACACAGAGCAGTGAAGTGACTTGTCCAAGGTTATTCAGAAGGTTGGTGGCGGAGCCAGGAACAGACCCCAGGTCTCCTGAATCCCAGTCCAGGGCTCTATTTAACAGCAAGATTCACGGGTTGGTGAACTCCGCAATTTGATGCAAAAAGACGGGGCTGTAAGGGTGGAGTAGGTCAAATGTCAGGCCTCTTAAAAAAACCATCCGAACACTGGGAAGCCCAGGCTCTTGCAGGGTCCTAAAGCCGTGGTCAGCTACTGGCAGCTCAGCATTTTCGGCCGGCCACTTGCTGTTAAGTTTATTCAGAACAGACAGCTGATCTGCAGACAAATGCTCAACTAAAAGGACTTTTCTCCTCCCATCCAGCCCCCAATTGCTCAAAGCTCGTTTTGGCTTTCGAAACAATCCACTCACGCAGTCGTTTACCCTGCACTGCAGGTTTCCTCATCGGCCATCACTCAACCTCTTCCTATTCAGCAACACCAGTGACTCAGTGAGCATCCCTCTCATGTAGGTGAAGGGTGACTGTTCCGGGAGGCTGAGGTTCCCTTTTATCCACACAGCAGATGGAACGCTGATAGCAGCAAAACAAACGGGCCCCACGCCCTGCCCCAGCAGTGGCCTCCAGCCCTGACCTGGAGGAGTTCAGCCTCCAGGGCTCATTCAGTCCTTGGCCTCTCTGATAAAAAGGTGGCCAAGCTGCGGAGATGGGTTTTGTGATGTGGACCTCTGGTCACTGGCAGCCCGGCTGAGACCTCCCCAACTCATTTCACACAGCGGCATGCTCGATGGTACCGATTCTCTGTCGCACCCAGCCCGGACTCACCAAGCATGTTGGTGGGCATGCCGAGGAGAGTGTGCATCAGGTCATGAACCTCACGGTACCGCTGGATCACGTAGGCCAGCTCCTCGTCATCAACAAACTTCACCGGCATCCTGGTGTCCGGAGAAACCCTCTGCAAAATCAGAGCATCCAGGTTCAGCCCCTGCTACCTGCCAGGAATTCGTGTTTCAGGATGATTCTTTCATAATAATCATCCCCAGCTCTTACGTAGCACTATTCATCAGGAGAGCTTACGGCGTTTTGCAAGGGGGGTCAGGATCATTATCTCCATTTTATAGAAAGGGAAACTGAGGCACAGAGCAGTGACGTGACTTGCCTCAGATCGCCCAGCAGGCCACTGGCTCTGAGTCCAAGTCTAGTGCTCTGGCCACTAGACCCACTGAATTTTACTGGAGGCTTTCTTTAGGCTCCCCTGTCTGCTTTCTCCCTGTACTTCCAGATGGCTCAGACCCCTCTCTGGAGCCCATCCATGCTCTTCTCACCAGTAGATCAGCTAACGCCATTCACAGCCCCAAATGCCCTGCTGCCTCCCAAGGGCTGCTGGGTCCCATACTCACATTGCTGTCCAAAAACCGGACATATTCTCGGCCAAAGGTTCCATCCGGCAGCCCCCGGAGCCCAGTCACATCCAGGGTGGAGAGCCGGATCCGAGGCCGCTCTCTGCAAATGAAAAACAGAGTGGCTAAGTCAACCCATGAAACACAGCAACTCCCAAGGGAAGCTGAGAAAACCAAGGCCAGCTGCCCAGACAGCTGTACTGCTGGAATTCACATCCTTGGCACAAAGGTTTTGCTGATGCCTTTCCCCACTGGCTCTTAAAGTCCTGCACAAACACCTTCTTGCCTATTATTTCACACAGTGGGAATCAGGGCACAGAGAACTTAAAGGAGCTATGGCAGCAGCAAAGCTGTTATGTCACATTTCTACAGCACCACTCATCTCTAAGGATGCCAAATTCTCTATGCACAGCTCCTCTAAAATGCAGCCACCTCTAAGGCAACAGAGATGGGTCCGTAGCAGGGTGCACAACAGTGGCGGCAGAGAGGGATAAACTTTGGCCAGAGGCTTCACAGCAAAAGTGCCATGGGCTCACGAAGCAAGCAGCACTTCAGTGGAGAGAAAAGTCTGTCCCCTGCCCCCTCCTGCTGAGTTGTTGGTGCTACAACAACTTCAGGACTTCCCACACAGCACAGCTGGGAACAAGACCCATAGACAATTCCAGGCTGTCTCTGATTTGCAGTAAAGAAATGTAATGGCCTGGACAATTCAAAGCATTGTAAGGCCAATACCAAATTAGCTTTGGTTCCTGGGTGAAATCTCCATGTACACAGGGTAGACCCAGGCACTCTTAAGTCCTCCAGATAAGGATTAAGGGGGATTTAAGTTGTGCCTTGGATCTGACAGTCTGTTTCACGGCTTGGCTGACACTAAGCTGCACTTCCGGTCTCATGTCCTACTATTATTACTTAGTATTTCATTGCAGTAGCACCCAGAGGCCCCAATCAGGGTCAGGGCTGCAACATATCAGACGCGCTACAAACAGACAAAAGGCAGCTCCTGCCCCGAAGAATTTACAGTGTAGTTAAGACAATACATGGGAAGCAGGTGTAGTGTAGCGAGCAAACAGAAAAGATACAGAAACGGGAGGACAAAGGAAACAGTAATAAGAATGTGCACTTGCATAGACTGCCTACCAGCCGGTAGCTTCCTATAGGCGCCCCAGCAGCAGTAAAGAGGGATCAGGAGGACAGGATTAGCGTCTTTCCAAACCAGTGTGGGAGGGGGGGTTTCGAGTGTAGGGAGCGGCATGGAGGAAAGGAAACAGGCTATTGTGGGAGAAGCGGACAGACCAGTAATGGAGGCTGCAGTAACTGGCAGGCTGATGCAATGAGATCTACCAGCAGGCACATGCGTGGGAGTTGCCATTGCCCTCACGATCTGCTGTGGGGGGAGCTCACATCTTCAAAGAGACCGTTCACCAGTAACAGCCGCAGCAAAGCTGAAAGCGAAGAGGGAGTGGGCAGGCCTGCACACCTGAAGTAGGAGTGTGCCTAAGCAGGTTTGCTGCTGTTCTTGGACTTGCCAAAAAGACCATTCTAAACATCAGCAGGGGAGCAGAAAATCTCTTGGGAATTAAACAATCATCATCCTGTCCCTGTAAGTACAATGATTCCAGAAGCCTCCCCTTGTAGAAACGAGCCTGCACTACCTGCCCAGAAGCGTGCGGTATAGATACAATTGCTCCAGCCAGCCAGTTGCCTCCTAAGCTTGTCTCCTTCCCTGCCACAGGCCATGCAAGATGAACAATAACGCACTGTAGGATCTGATAACCTTCAGGGTCATGCCTCATTTTGTCCCTCAGGCTCTGCAGGGCTGAAAAGCCAGTTGTCTCACCAAGGACTGCCACCATATCTGAAAAAGCGGGAGGGGGAGAGAGATTGGATGGGAAACTGACAATAACAGAGCAACAAGCAAAGAGCAGTTCTGGTTAAGAATGAAAATCCCGAGGACACAAGACAGGGCTACTACATTTTAGGTATTTACGTGACCCTCAGCACTGCAATATCTGAGCACCTCAGTCATTAATGAATTTACCCTCTACCATGCAGGCATGCTGTGTGAAGTCCTATTATCCCCATTTCACACATGGAGAACTGAGGCACAGAGAGACTACATGTCTTGCTGGAGATCACTCAGGAAGTGGTGAAGCACCCAAACCCCTAGACCATCCTCTAACCCATGTGGTTTAAACTGCCATGCAACTAGTCACAATTGCTACACAGAGAGGGTTCTGCAGGTCAGGAGTGAGGTGCGGTGGCAGAGCTATGTACAGGCCCTGGGACTGGAACAGCAGGGAGTATGGCAGGTTGGAGTGAGGTTAGCAGGGCTGGGAGGTCTGGACTAATAAGGGATGAGGAATGAAATGCTTTAGCAGAGAGGTGCAGGGGGACGTTTCTCACTAACTGTCTGCACTGACACCTGTCTCTAACACAAATGCTTTCCCACAATGTAGAGATGGGGAAATAAAAGAATGAAACTCTCCAGGGAAACTCCCAACAGAAACATAGATCTGGCTCCTGGGGTGGGAGGGAAATACAGTGAATGCGGAGACCACAGCTGGATAAAAGCTACAAGATTCAGCTTACCATGCCGATAGGGGTTGTAGAGAGCCATAAATGCTGCGCCAGCAGACAGCAGTGCTTTCTGCAGAGGGCTGGTGGGGATGTGCCCTGGGTACAGCTGGTAATACCTCTCTTCGTCCACATGCTCCTCTACAGTCACTGTCTGGTCGGTGTGGGGCAGTCGATATCCCCTACCTGCAAAACATAGCCACACCAGGGCAGTGAGTTAACTGGAAAATACACCTCAGTTCAAAGACTAAGACAGTGCATATGTGCCAATTTGGCTTCCTTTGTCCCTTTCCTGACACAGTCTGTATGCAAGAACACTTGGTGATCAGAGATTTAAAAATGTTATTAAAGCCAATGTTTAAAGTCATAGTATACACAAGATGAGAAGGAAGGTTCTGTACATCTGGGGTAGGGGTTGGGTTATGGGGGACTGCAAGTATCGATTACAAGGCTAAGGGCGTTGAGACATATCACATAACCAGCACAGATCCAGATTGGGGCGGGGGAGTTTTTTTAAAAGTGTCAGTGGATAAATGGGCTCAGGTACACCACTCATGGATCGTATTAAGAATTCAAGTCAGTAGCGGTGTAGCAAATAGGTACATGGATGTGGTGTCCTTTGGTTTGCCAGGGAAGGGAGGAAGTGGGTTATTCATGTCTCTGGTATCTAGAATATCACCATGGTCCATGATTTGAGATTATATTCCATTATAAGCACATACACTTGGGAGTTCTAGCCAGGTGGGAGCAGTGGCTAGGATCTCACTGGCTTGAACAATAAAGCCAGGGCATGGTCACTGTTAATGTTCACATAACCTGGAAAATACTTAATATAAGAACAAAAAACAAGACACAGCAATACAATCAGAAAGACAGAGGTAACAGAGTCCTGTGGCACCTTAATTACTAACTATAAAGTTTTGAAGCATAAGCTTTCGTGGGCTAATACCCACTTCGTCGGATGCAAGCAGTGGAAGTGTCCAGAGGCAGGTATAGATAAATAGTGGACTATTTAGCTTATGCTTCAAAACTTTATAGTTAGTCTTTAGGTGCCACAGGACTCTGTTACCTCTGCTATTCCAGACTAACACGGCTACCTCTCTAATCAGAAAGACAGAATCCCAGGGCTTCTTGGGCTGCACTGCAGAGTTTGGGGCAGGTGGGACAAAGTACCCTAGCAAAGGATGCTGTAAAACTGGGAGAAATAGGAAGCAGACCCTGTAAATCAAGTCAGAGGTGCATTGGCAGAGCTGTTGGGGAGCAGCGCTGGAAGCAGGGGGAGCTGTAATTCAGGACTGAGGCAGGTTGGCAGAGTAGGAGGGGTGCAGACGGGTCTGTAATGGTAGCGGGTGCGGCAAAAGCAGCTTTGAGGTGCGCTGGCAGAGCTGGGAGGGGGGCGCATCAGGTCGGGGACGCGGTCAGCTTCTCAGTCCCACCGGCGCGGAGTCTCGCCTGCAGCCCCACGCCCGCCGGCTCGGACCCGCCCGCACACGGCCCGCCGGCTCGGAGCAGCCACTTGCCTATGGAGGCCGGCGAACCCAGGGCCAGGTGCCGCAGCGAGCCCGGGGCTCGCCGCAGCCAGCCCGCCATGCGCGCCCTGCCCAGCCAGCCGAGCGGCAGCATCCGGTCAGCGGCGACTAGGCCCGAACCCCGCGTCCGCCGCACCGCCAGGAAACCACGTGTGCGTCCCGCAGCCCGGAGTCCGCCGCAGCCCCGGGGCACCCTGGGCCGGGCGCGTCTCGTAGCGCTTGTTCCCGGGGGGAGCGGTTTGATCGACGCACCCCGTTGGCGGAAGCGCATGGCGGCGCCCGCGGGCGGAGTGATTTAGTTGATGAACCCGCGGTAGCGGTTTCCTTCCGCGATAGCTATGGCGGCCGGGAGGGTGGCCAGGACCGGGCTGAACGGGCTCTTCGCTGTGTACAAACCCCCCGGGGTGTCTTCGATCAGGGTGAGGGACACCGTGGAGACCCTGCTCCTGAAAGGTGAGGCCGGGTCCTTTAATCCTCCCCCGTTTTCCTTCGTCTCCAAACTCCCTTCCCACCCACGTGCCGCAGCCGCAATTCAGAGGCGTTGGCACGTGGAGAAGCCTGTGGGGTCAACGAAGGAGCCATGGGAGCGCGTAGAGTTCCCGATGTTCTCTGGTGTCGCGTCCCCAGCAGCAATACTAGCTGCAGGATGAATGTGCACGTGGAGAGGAGCCACCTCCACTCAACACCTTTAGGAAACTTGGCCTGGTGTTAATGGTTCAGGGCCATGGTTCCCTTGTGCTGGTGCATCTAATCCTGGCCTTTCTAAAAGCCCGAGAGACCCCTTCAGACCCACTTATCATAGAATCTCAGAGTTGGAAGGGACCTCAGGAGATCACCTAGTCCAACCCCCTGCTCAGAGCAGGACCAAATCCCATTTTTGCCCCATATCCCTCAATGGCCCCCTCAAGGATTGAACTCACAACCCTGGGTTTAGCAGGCCAATGTTGGTTTGCTGCCAGGAATGCTTGTGATAACCAACCTTCAGCAGCCCTAGCCCATACCTTGCGTGTGTTCATTTTACAATGGAGTCCTCATCATAGAGAGGATAAAGCAAAGGGCATGTGTCAAAGTTTAGTAAAATGACTAAGACCAGTCATTGCATGACACACATGCAGGCTGAGACCAGTGGTGTTGGAGAAAGCCATTGTAGAGGCCAATTTCCATCTCAGACCTAGCAGCTGTTAGGCTGGCAATCCCTTAAGACTTTTTTTTTTTTTTTTAAAATGAAGAATCTCCTTGCTGAAGATGATATATGCCTGTCTACTCATCAAGGAGGTATCTGCATTGCAGCCACCAGGAGGCCTTAGATTCCTTTCAAACACAAAAGTGATGGTCTCTTGTCCCACTCACCTCCCTTCAGGGACTGTGAAGATGCTGCTTCTTAAAACGGAACTCGTACATGGCTTTGAAGGACTCTAAGTATGAACCAAAGACACTTAAGCCTTGTCTTCACATACAAGTGGTACCACTTTAGTTATATGGTAATACTTGTTCCCCTATGGGAACTGGTTGTACTGGTATAAAACACCTTTATACTGGTATAATTGCATCGACACAAGATGTTGTAATGGTAACTATTTCTGTAAACTAAATAATTACATAAAAATCAGATTCCTAACTGAAATAGTGATACTGGTACTGCATCTGTGTGTGTAGACCAGGCTTTGAAGAGAAACTATGTATGTTTATCTCTCCCTTCACTGTACAGTATTTTCTTTTCAGACTGTGCCCCATTGTTTTCCAGGAAGACCACAGCGGGGCGGGGGGGGGGGGGGAACTGGACTATTTGCAAGACTTTAAAAATATCAACAGGGTTTTTTTTTACCATTTCCTGTAGAACTGAACTCTTTGGAACGGCCAGGCCTGCCGCAGCAAGTACGCTTCCTGCCAACCACTGTAGAAGGAAATGCTGGGAAAGAACTGACCCTCACTGTTACCCAGTTGCCTGTGCTGGCTGCCCACCCACTAGGTAAGAGGCTGGAAAGGAATCTTGATTTCTGTGGAAAGGCTGGTGTATACTATTACTATCATTTCTAGATTTGACTTGCCCAGTGAGAAAACACACCCAGAGTAAAAGAAGAATAAGAAGTGTTAATTCCCTTGGATTGCAGCAGCTAATGATTATCTGGTAGATGGTAATCACTAATGATTATCTGGTAGATGGTAATCACTGCATTCAAAGGAGATAAACATAGTGCAACCTGCTTGTAGTGGAGAGAAGAGTGGGAATCCATAGGAGAGATTGAGGACTTTCATTCATTATGTGCATGATAAATCATAAGATTTTTAACACATTGGAATCAGCAAGATTCAATTGCATTGGGACCATGTATACTGCCTATTACCATCATACTGTTTAGAAGAGCTTGGTATATTTCTTTATAGTGAAATTAAATTTTGTGCATGCCACAAACCATACGCTATATTTTTCTCTTGTAGTTAGAGGACCAGCGTTCACTTACTTGAAAATCGGAGCAGGTCACCGTCTGGATACAAAGTCATCTGGAGTGTTTGGTATGTTTTGTTTTGAAAGAGATAAGAATTATAGCTTCATCGTGAAATTACCAGGTATGGGATAGAGGGAGTTTTAATAGATTATAGGCTCACAAAACACTGTGCTGGCTACTAGCAGCATCTGAGGATTTTATAGGGCAGGGGGGAAAGGCAGAAATGGTAAGTTACAGTAGAAACACAAAAATCAGATATGATTGTTCTGAATCATAAGCCAGGGAGACAAGAATAACAAGTTTTTCTCAAAGAGGCAGAGTGGTCCAGTGGAAAGCACTGAATTGGAAGACCTGTATTCTCTTCTTGGCTCTGACATGTGTGATCCTGACTGCTCAAATGTCTGTTTTCCTATCTGTAAAATGGGGATAATGATACTGCCCTTCTTTTGTAAGGCGTTTTGGGATCTACAGATGAAAAGCACAAGATAACACCAGCACTTAGCTCTTTTTAGTTTTGGCTTCAGAGGTTTGGGTGTGTGGTGGCAACTTTCAGCAACAAAGAGAGAGTCAGAAACAGTTAGACTATACATTCTGGGTACACAGATACTGCTTTTTCTGTGTCTGAACAGTGCCAAGAATGTGGTGCTATATAAAAATGCTTATGCCTAAATAACTTCTTATGTGATTGATTAATGGCCTCCTGTTGTTTTTTGTATTTCAGTGCTTGGAGTGGGCCATGGGAACAAGCTGCTCACTGATATCTACAACGCCCATTTTACTAGGGTATGCACAGGCATTGAACCCTGTTCGGGGACTTCTGTGTGTAATAGCCATTCTCACTAGAAATCAAGGCCCAGTTAGAAATTGCATCAAGAAAGAAGAGGCAAATGTTACCTACTCTTACTAAATCATATGAGAATAATAGACACAACTGTGAATAGGCACAAATCACTGAGATTAAGCAATATTAAGTATTCCTTTGGGAGAAGAGGGAAACAATATGAATGGCCTGTGAATTGGTAATGGGATGTGAAGCTTTTTACCTGTAGGTCATCAGTTTGAATCTTGCCTAGCCAGGACAAATTTTCCACAAAGAGGCACCAACTGGCTGCCACTGTGTATCCTAGCTTTATTCAGTGCAGGTCCGGATGACATGAAAAAGCACTGGCATTTTTAACCAGCCCACTGCTGCTCCCACCAGTGCTACTACTGCTGAAGCTGAACTGCTGATGGTAATGGTAGCATCCTGGACAATAACCGTAGGGAGACAGATACAGTAGTACGTATAGGTGTATGTGTACATACTGTGGTGAGTAAGATGCATAATGTGTGCACAAGTCGAAGCATGTTCTTTATATACTGGTGGGTGTGGGATGCTCTCTGCCTCATTCCCATGTTGTATCATGTTATAGGTCTAGATTGAGAGATATCTAGGGCAGGGACTGTTGTACTCATTTGTACAGTGCTTAGCCCAATGGGGCTCTGATCCCTGATTGAAGCCTCTAGGCACCACAGCCGTATAAGTAATATTAATGATCTTTATCAACACTGCAGTGAAATCATCATTCTAGTGGGTTGAGCCTGCAGATTGTGAACAGATGGGAGTCCTCAAAGTGCGTTCATATGAGACCATGTGAGCTTTAAGAAAGCTGTAACCATTCCAAATCAGAAACTGGTTCAAGAGCTTATGAGGGGACTGAGGAGGTCCTACTGCTGTCACAAGGCAAAATGCCTGCTTCCATATTACTGAGGCAGCTGTCAGCAGGAGTGGCTGTCATGCTACATTTGAGTGTCAAGCAAACCATCACTGCTTCCCAAAGTCATTAGCAGTTCATATGAGACAAGAGGCACCACCCACGGTGCAGAGACTGCAGCTTTCCTTTAGAGAAATCTTTCCTGTCCTGTGATGCCCAGTAGTTGCTGCATAGCAGGAGATTGCTTCTCTGCTGTATGTTTTCTCTTCTGTATGTTTCCTCCGTAAACGGCACTCTTCCCTTTTGAAGGCTTATACTCTTCGTGGACTGCTTGGCAAAGCCACTGATGACTTCTCAGACACAGGCAGGCTAATAGAGAAGACCACATTTGGTAAGAGTAATGGTCGATGTGTAAACAACAATTTCTAATTAGAAAGTAAAGTGTTACACCTGTCCAGATTGAGCAACATTTAGCGCACCTTTGAGGTCTCTAATTTTGGTTTATGTGGATTCTCCCATGCAGTCTCGCCACAATCAGCATGTTACCCTGCCTGTAGTATGCTAAATACAACCACAGTAAGTAACTCACTGATATCAAGTCCTGATCATACCTAGTCCCAAAGTTAGGTGTACCCCATCTCCTTGTACCTCAGGAGACATAGTATTGTCACCCACAAGAGAGTGATCAGAGACTTCCAGAAAGGTTCTGATGTTAAACAAAGTCTTGAAATATCTCCTGAGATGAAGTGTGGCTTCCATCATGAAACCAATGCAAATTTTATTCCCTTTGCCCCCGGGACTGCTCCACTTTAAGTACTGGCACAGTATATATATATATAGACTAGGTCAGTTTCCTGTGCTGCTGTAGTCTATTACACTAAAGCCATCTTTCACGGGCTTCTCACCAGCCCATTTAAATATGACCGCTTGGCCAAGAGATGGCAGCATCTTGATTTCAGACTAGGACTCTGCAGGTGCTGGGTGTATCAAAGGAGATTTACGTCCCTCTTTTGCCTTCTCAACATTTACAGATCATGTCACGAGGGACAAGCTGGAGCGGATTCTCGCTGTCATTCAGGGAACCAATCATAAAGCTCTGCTGATGTATGTATCCAATCAGAAATCCTGAATAACTTGACCTGACTTCCATGCTGCTATTTGCTGATCATTGGAACCAACAAGATTAGTATGTTGCTTGCTGTAATGAATTACAAAGGTTTGAGCCTCAGAGAGGAAAATCAGCTACCTTTGACTTCTGAACTCCCATGTTACTTTAGGACCTATACGTGACACCTTGCTAAAATAAAAGTTCTTCTGCTGGGTATGATCGTGTGCCTTCCCTCCCAATTGTAGTACCTTATTGACAGTACATATGTTTATAGCATTTATAGGACAATGAGTGCATCAGAAACAGTTATAGGATTAAAAAGTGTGTGTCAGGGGAGGTTAACTTAAAAACGACAGAGACTGAACAAATCTGTAGTTTGAAGTGTGAATGTTGTGTCTGTTTTATAACAAAACAGAGGGTCTTTTAACATGTGATCCCTGGGATGTATAAACAGGGGATTCTCAAGTAGGAGTAGAAAGGTTATTTTACCGCTGTATTTGGCACTGGTGTGACTGCTACTGGAATCCTGTGTCCAGTTCTGGTGTCCACATTTCAAGAAGGATGTTGAAAAATTGGAGCGGTTTCAGAAAAGAGCCACGAGAATGATTAAAGGATTATAAAAGTTGCATTATAGTGATAGACTCAAGGAGCTCCATCTATTTAGCTTAACAAAGAGAAACTTAAGGAGTAATTTGATTACAATGCATAAGTACCTACATGGGGGAAAAATATTTTATAGGGGGCTCTTCAATCTAGCAGAGAAAAGTATAACACTGGCTGGAAGCTGAAGCAATTTTTTGTATTATGACACTTTCTGTAGATCAGCCCCATTTTCAAATATGTGAAAGGGGTAAAGATGAATCCTTCAAACCAAGGAAGGATTCTGCATAGGGGAAACTACAATGTAAACAACTAAGACTAGAGTGATGAGGTAATACTATTTCTCAGGATAACTAATAGCTGGAGTAGTCAGAAAGCCAGTTGAGGTGAGAGGAGGGAGATGTAGGCTTATTAAGATGTAGACAAATTAAGACTGTAAATAAGGTGTACCTTTTTAACAGTATAATTAACTATTGGAACAATTTACCAAGTGTTATGGTGGGTTCTCCATTACTGACTACTGTTAAATCAAGATTAGATGTTTTTCTAAAAGATATGCTTTGGGAATTATTTTGGGGAAGTTTTATGACTTATTTTATGCAGGAGGTCAGGCTAGATTGTTGCAGTCCCTGCTGCCTCAGAATCTCTGAAATTCATTGGGATGGAAGTGCAAATTCACATGCTCTGTTCCTTTCTCCAGGTACTCTAACATTGACCTGAAAACTCAAGAGGCCTATGAGCTGGCTGTTGAAGGTTTAATTCGCCCCATGGAAAAAACCCCTCCATTAATCACAGCAATTCGATGTCTCCAATTTGCACCTCCAGAATTCCAATTAGGTAGGTCTAACTAGAGCTAGAGTTGTTGGAAGTATGTTGGAAGTATGGATGAAGATAGTGGCAAAAAGTCACTTCATCCAGCTGTTCTTGTGTGGCCTTTGTGAAATGAGTTTGTGAGCTCAAACCAGTTCCTAGTGGACACGTGTCTGTTACAAAACCACCCCAGTTGGTATAAATAGGAAACTGTGACAGTCTTAGCAAACACCCCAGTGATTCAATTTGAAGGACCATCTCGGTGCCGGATGGACCCGCAAGATTAGGATTGAGAAGCGTGGGGAAGTTTGGGCAATTTCTGCCTGGTAGGAACATAACTGCTATACTGGATCAGACTGATAGTCCGCCTAATCCAGGATTTGGTCTCTGATAGTGCTTCAAAGGACAGTTAAATTCCCTATCAGATAGCTCTGGAATTATTTGCCCATAGGGCACAATTCTTCCTGTGCAATGTCTTCTAGATTTTTGAAAGCTGAGCCCCTCCTTCAGGAAAGCAAACCAATCTCACCCCCTTTCTTCTGGTCATGTGTTATTCAAGGCTACTCTTAATCCCATTTTAGGGGATACAGAAGACGTCCCCTCCCTCCCCCCGCACTTAAGGAAGCAATGAATTAGAGGTCAGTTTATGCCCTGAAGCTTGAGTTTTTATATCCCCATTAAACTTATTTTTATCCTAGATAATGCAACTGAACCTAAAATCCTTTTTCAAATCCTACGGAACTTCTTGTGGGCAAGAGTTCCACAGGTGATCTGTGAATATAGGATTCCAGTCTCCATTTGTCACCTCTGTGATTTAAATTCATGACTGAAAGACAACTCCTCCTGCATTCTAATCCTGGCACTGATATCCACTTCTGTGGTATGGTGAAAGTCACATACCCTTGCTGCCTCATTTCCCCACAGCTAATGTGAGGATGATCATTTTCTTACCTGTCTCACAGGAATGTTGCAAAAATTATTTCCATACACTTTGATTCTGCAATTAACTTTGTGCAGGCAGATCCTTGTGCCCACATAGAGCCCCATTAAAGTTACTAGAGCTCAACAGAAGCCCAGGGGTCCATGCACACAGCCATTTACAGGATTGGGGCTTGAGTTTGAAGACAAAGCGTCTATTAAACATGGTTAAACGTATTTAATCTGTACTGATATTAAGAATTTGGGATCTTAAACTGTGTTTCTAAAAGCTTGGTGGTTCACCTTTAATAGCCTTCCTGGTCCTCATGAATTATTCTGACAAACACAAATACAGCTAAGCTGGCCTTTGCCGAGCCCAAATATCTAACTCTTATTATATGACCTTGTATTTGAAACTTGTTTTTATAAAACTGACTTTTTTGAAGGCTTGGGACATGGTGCAAGACCTCTGTATAATCATGATTATACAGTCATGTACTTAAAAAAACAGAGCATCTTTCCTGTTGAACTAACTCTTCTTTTTGTACTTTAATCCCAGTAACTGGTGTTTGAATCTAGAGGCTCAGTGTCTTGTTGCATATATGCACTGGTCCTTCTAATGCAGTCTTTCTGCCTCCTCCAGAAATCCAGTGTTTGCATGAGACCCAGCAGTACCTCCGAAAGGTAGTTCACGAGATTGGCTTGGAGCTGAAATCAACTGCTGTGTGCACCCAGGTGCGGCGGACACGGGATGGCGTTTTCACATTAGACAACGCTCTTCTGCGAACGCATTGGAACCTGCAGAATATCCGGAATTCAATTAAAGACTCTAAGATCAAAGTGAAAATGGAGTTTCAGAGAATCTTGGGCCACCACGCTACGAGTGGTAAAAGACACACCGCTATGGATCAGGTTGCAGAGAGTGAACTGCACAGTACAGAGGGAACGTCTGAAAGCGATCTGACTGATAAAATGAGAAAACCACATGCTGCCTGAAAGGAGAGTAGTAGGAAGGGAAAATGGTGGTTGCAGTCCACAACTAGCCCTTCCTTGGGATGGTCCTTGATTTAGCAAGGGTGGCTTGTGCTTCCACTCAGGCAAGGATTTTCTCGATTGACCGGCAGAATATTTTTTGTAGGGATTGCACAACACTGTTGACATCTGAGATGAGTGTACATTTCCTTGCAAAGCCAAAACTGCTACTGATTTCAGTGGGAACATCAAGTTTGGAGAGGGATGTAAGAGTGGGCTCTTAAATTAGTTTAGAGGTGGGAATACAACCAATGTGTTGCATGCTTTACTTTTTATTTTCTTTATGCGCCTTGTGACTGAGTATGACCTATGTGGTTCTTTTACTCATTAACTAATTTTTTGTATTATGACACTTTCTGTAGATCAGCCCCATTTTCAAATATGTGAAAGGGGTAAAGATGAATTGTTCAAACCAAGGAAGGATTCTGCATAGGGGAAACTACAATGTAAACAACTAAGACTAGAGTGGTGAGGTAATACTATTTCTCATCCAGGCTAACTAATAGCTGGAGTAGTCAGAAAGCCAGTTGAGGTGAGAGGAGGGAGATGTAGGCTTATTATAGAGAACTGGAGTAGGATGTAAAAACAAGAAGTTGGAATGGGGTGAATTAAAATCCTAGGTAATACTTTATTGGAAAGATGCTGTTATTTGATACTTAAGTCAATAGGGCCAAAAGCCTCTGCATTTTGTTTGCATGCATCTATAGTTATCCATCATGTATTTTTTTCCTGACCTTCAACAAAATTATACATTACCTTGAAAGAGAAACAGCAAGAAAGTACAGCTTTAGAATTCACTGAGATTCCATCAGTGCTCCCTTAAAGCTACAAATTATTATTTTACATAAATGATGAGTTACATTAGCAATCAGCTAATGTATTTATAAAATGTGTAGGGCTTAGTGTGATGCCAAGATGTACTAAAGGATTGCAATTTAAGATTTTGTTGGTGTGCCAATCATTAATATCTGGGTTATGCTTTGCAGTGAGAACTCAATTAATGGAGGCTCAAAATTAGGGGTAACACCGCTCATTTTAAATATAAGAGTGATTGTGCATTTGTTAGTACTATAGTGAAGATTACCTTCTCCCCCACGCTTAGTTAGAAAGATCTTGCAGGAAAATGTGTATTTTATTGGCTGGGCTTGCTAGGCCTTAGTCAACTGGCAGGCATTTTGTTTCGATCTACTGTGATACCTTTAGAACACTACATCTGACCAATTGCAAAATTTCCCGGAATATTTTAGTCATCAACTGGCAGAACCCTATTGATTCTGGGGGAAAATTAGAAAACAGGCAGGTAAAATGAGACACACTGAGTACCTGCCACCCATCATGACACCTTGAATGACTTGTCTCCCAGACAGAAGAGGTAGAATAGAGCAGGAAAAGTGGTCACACAATGGGGAACCTGGACATGGGGGGAGGGCATGAGAGGAGTTGCAGAGAGTCCCTGAAATAGTAGGGGATGGAAGGGCAGCATACAGAGTGCCTGTGAGGGAGAATGGAGAGATGGAAGGAGCCTCTAATACAGTAGACTCTCTATTATCCAGGATTGGGTTAACCAGGATGTGGATTAACCAGAATGTCAAAAAAGACCCCATGTAACTCACAGGGCTGGCTCTGGCTTTGTTGCCACCCCAAGCACAACCTGCCCCCCTCCACCAGGGTGCAGGGGAGCCAGTGAACCAACACCCCCTTCCCCTGCCGCAGGGTGGCTGGTGACCCAACACCCACACCCCATATTTCCTATAGATGGTGATTATCTGGAATTTTATTAACCAGGATTATTTTTTCCCTATCATCCTGGATAATCGAGAGTCTACTGTATGTGTAATGAGCTCAGTCTATAGAAGCATCAAAGCATGCAAACCCCACCACCACTACAGAATTTCTACCACCATGAAAAGAGATTCTACCTCTTCCAGGCTTGTACAAAGAGGCACATGTAGGCACAGGTTCTCCTTTGAAAATGTACCTGGACAGCTTTTAAAAAAGGGGAGAAGTAACTCTGTGACATTAGCAATTGTGGCAGGGAAGAAAGGATTTAAGAACTTGTTTACAGGCACTCAGGTCTGCTCTACACTAGAAAATTAAGTAGGTTTAACTACAACAAGTCAGCATGTGAAAAATCCACACCCCTGAGTGGCATTGTTAAATTGACCTAAGTCCCCACATAGACAGCACTAGACTGATAGCTAGGTCAACAGAATTCTTCTACCGCTTCTCAGGGAGGTGAATTACCTACAGTGTAATTCACTGTCAGTGTAGGTAGTGTCTGCAATAAAGCACTACAGTGGTGCAGTTGTGCTGCTGTAGCATTTTAAGTGTAGACAAGCCCTCAGAACATTAATCCAAATTAAATACAAGTGTGGATTTAATTCTGAATGAGATTTTCCATGTAGTTTAACTAATCCACTTTACATTCACATCTTTTAGTTCATTTGAATTAATTTTCCTGAGTTTCCCTCTCATACAATAATGACTGTCTCATCTTTTGTCCTTGAGGGTTTACAAAAAAAACCCTCTACCACTTTAACTTAATTCATGGATTTTTTTTCAGCTGCCTCCAAGTTCCTCTGCACAATCATGTAAAGTGAAGGTAAAGCAGTAATGGAGCACTCCTGCCACCTTATGGCTAAAGATTGTACTCCTACCTACAGTGGAATGGGGTGTGTTAACTCTTTAAAGACAGGTTCAAGAATAGCAGCCATGTTAGTCTGTATCTGTAAAGAAAGCGAAGAATACTTGTAGCACCTTAGAGACTAACCAGTTTATTTCAGCATAAACTTCTCTAAGGTGCTACAAGTATTCCTCACTTTCTTTAAAGACAGACCTTACATCTTATATGCTCTAGTTTTCTTTTGATAAAACACTCATAGAAGCAGCTGTATTCAACTATACAAGCCTCTGTACCAACCCTTATGCATTAGGGGCACACCCCCCACTGACACTTGTCTACCCAGGGAGAAATGTATCGAAAGTTTTACTAATGTGGAGTTAAGGTTGTGGGTCCACAAGAGTGCCCTATGTAACGAATACAAGCTTCAATCCCAAAAATGCTGCTGAGGAAAGCCAGGAATTGTATTGGAACCATTACCTTAATTCTGAAGCCATAACCCTCCTCCCTTTAGGATGTCAGCACCTTATCTATTATTTGAGGAGTGAAGCATGTTTTGTCTTCTGTGACCCATGTTGAATACAGGAAAAATGTTTGAGGAAGCCCTTCACTACATTACTGATCTCTTTAAGGGAGACTGCATCTGGAAATGAGGGAGAGGTAACACCATTGGTGCCTCACTGACCCACTTGAGAAGTGCCTGAACAGTAGTTCTGAGCTGGAGTTATAGTGGCACATAGAAAACAGTAGCTAAGGAGAATACAGTTATGTTTTGTTTTTCTTAGCATCTCTATAGACCAGGGGTGGCCAAACTGTGGCTCATGAGCCACAGGTGGCTCTTTTACAGTTAAAGTGAGGCTTGTAGAGTTCAAAGCCCCCTCCTCCCCCCCCCATTCTCCAGCTACCAGACTGGGACAGGGGGAGCTCACAGCTTCTGCCCTATGGCAGGGTGGTGGGGCTGGTGGCTTCTGCCCTGCAGGGTGGGGAGGGTCTCAGGGCTCCAAGCTTCAGCAGGTGTGCCCCTAGGGCTGAAGCCCTGAGCCCTGGCAGGCATGCCTGGCTCTTGAACTTCTGAAGATATTCATATGCGGCTTGCAGGGTCAGTAAGTTTGGCCGCCCTTGCTATAGGCTATCCGAGTGAGTTGCTAGGGAATAGAAGAGCTCATCATTTATTCAGAGTGGACAATTCAGCAGCACAAGTTAATGCTTTTCCATTTATTTACTACTATACATATGCAACTCAATCGGTTTCCAGAACTCAATTCAGTGGGGCTCTAAGATATTGAGCACACCCATCTTTTTCAGCAGGCCTACAAACACCTTGTTCTTCGCAGGTTTCCTTTCCCATTTACTGCTACCTAACAATTGCTTCCCCACAGAATATCAACATGTCAAAGAACTCCCATCACATTGTGCAACAGTGAAGCCTAACACTCCTGACACTTCAACTGAACCTCCTCTCATTGCCAAAGAGTAGAATGCCACGTTTCCTGACACAGGAAACATGATAGATTCAACAGTTTTTCCATTCTAGCAGTCAAGTAACACTTCCTTGAAAGTCTGCATTTTTACTGTCCTTTTGTGTAAGTTCCCAAGGTGTACGGTACCAACACGCAGTAACCCAGTAATGGTGATCTCTGCAGGAGGTTGTAGTCTTCAGTTTCAATGCTAGTCCGTAAGTTCCAGATCAAATTTGGGGTACATCTCCTTTGTGGTGACCCCTCTAATCGTGGCTAGAAAGAAATCAATATGATAGCTTCCATTACAGAGAGAGAAACAGATGAGCTAGCTACATGGTTTCTACGACTTGAGTGTAGGCAGTAGAAAAGACTACTCTCCCCAAGCCTAGTTGTCCTAAAGCTTTCCATTAGCTAAGGGCTGAGTCCAAATGTCTCTTATCTCACACACCCTCCCCACTCCACTCCTAACTGCAGGATTTTTCCCCCAAGTCTTGTGCAGTTCAGAATACACAGAATTCAGGGTTAGCTATCAATTACAGAAGGATCATATTTGATAATCCACAGAAAAAACACTAGCAGTCATCAAGTGACAATTTCACATCGCACTCAGAGGATCAGGAAGAGACACTGAATTACCCCTCTGTGGTTCTGCCATTCTGCTGAGAAGATCCTAATGGGCTCATGACAGATGTATTTGTGCTTGAATATGGGCTTTTAACAATCGAATCCTTAAAACTTAAGAATTATTAAGATAAGCCCTAGGTCCACAGCTTTCCCTCTTCTGTAATGAAACACATGGAAACATCTACTGAGAAAAGTTGCAAAGTAATCCTGCCCTTCTTACCCAGCTTGCCCAGCAGCATCTGTCCAGTGTCTTTAATCTCATTGTACTCATGGAGCAGAGAGATGTGTTTCTCCAATTCCTCCAGGCTGTAACCTCTGTAATAGCAAACCCAGAAAGGACACAATGACACAGAGCAAGTACTGCTACTTTATCACATTTGTTTAGCAGAGACAAGATACTTGTGAGAGACACCAGAACCTGCCAAAACCACACAACTTGCCCTGCTTCTTACAGGGCTCTGAAGGCAAGAGTTCAGTCTATAGAAACCATTGGCAGGAAGGATGAATGGGAGAGCACAGTCTCCATTCTGAGGGCTGTTCCAGATCAATCCTCCCCATAGCAAAATAAAGCGAAAAGTGGTTCTCAGCATTGGGTATAAACAAGAATAAGTAATCTTGTGGCAAATATGAAGAATAGGTCTGATCGGATAGCAAAAGGAAGAGCTAAGGAATTAGGCTGCTTACCCAAGATGGCAGGAAACAGCAGATCTTTGGATCAACTTCATTGTTCCTTTTATTTGTACCTGCCTAATCTATCCTATGCACTATGTGTGTTATCTGTAGAAGATAGCACTCAGGTTTCACAGTTTATAACCCACAAAAGGCACAGCTTCCAATAGTTAAACTGCATTCTTTTCTCAAGAATCATGCTGGGGAGGCAAGACCCAGGATAACTTCCACCAATGCTGCATCATAGGTAGTCATGCCATGGGCTTCAATATCTTTTAGACAGCATCCTTCATTTCAAGTTGTTTTACAGACCACTTGCTCACCATGAAGACACAGCTGTTTCCAGGGTGGAAGATGTGAGCTGATGTTAAGACAGTTCACATCAAGCATAGGCCAAGAAATGAATACTTCCAAGTGAAACTTCATGGGGAATTTAGGAAGGCAGACTGTAATTTAATCCAAAATGAAATTGACCAGGACAGAGTGAGGAGTATCTCAGTTTTACATTTTACCTGAATGACAATACTTCTAGAAAAGCAGTGCCCTTTAACAGCACCACAATGTGGAACAGCACCACCTACTGAATCACAATTATTATTCACTGCAACCTCCAGGTTTTCCTTAAATCCAAGTACTGATTAAATCCAGCCTTGCTTTGCAAAAAACAAAGAGACAAGGTACTTGGTTCAGTTTTGTACCTGAAGTGCCCTGTAAGTCAACCAATCCTGAAATTAACCCTTTTCCTAGTTAAACAGATTTTGGTCAGGGTGCAATATCAGCCCCACTTACAGGAGTTTCCAACTCTCATACCTGTTTTTTTGTTTTAAAACAAAACAAACCCCAAGCCTCATGCTGAATATCAAGCTAACCAAGAACATACTCAGCCAACAACTGTGCAATTTCCCGATCCAGAGCAAGATCCTTCTGTTTCAATTCTTCAACTTCATGTTGTAGGGCTTCCTTACTGACTCCATCTGATTGACAGGACCTCGGAGCCTGGATCTGTAGAGCAGAGAATACTTTTAACATTCCACTAACCCAGCACTGTGTGAGATGCCACTGTCCCAGAGGGAACCAATCAGAAGTATGTTAGTTTATTCCTGAAGTATTATGTAAGTGAAAAGGGAAAATAAGACTTCACAGTGAAAATCCAAGTGAGTAAACTAACATTACACTATTTAATGCCAATCAGTGCCATGTAGTTTGTGAATTCTTCAAAGCAGAAGAAGATTTATCTTACTCTGTAAACTTTTTTAAAATAAACTCTCAGGAAGCCAGTATTTAGCCCCAGAAGTGTATGTATATGTCAGAGCACTAAGGTAACTAGCAATCTCTCCCCCCCCCCCCCCGGGGGGGAAATATCTATTGCTGAACCACCACAAATTTTAGTATCAACTGCTCTTTCAGATAAAAGAGAAAAGATTAAATAAGCCATGAAGCCTAAGCTACCTTATCACTTGAAGCCATCTCTCCAGGATAGATGTGAACCCATTTACTCTGGGAAATCCTAGCACCAAATGTAATGCTGCAGTGCCAGTGAGGACTTGGCTACATGGCTATGGGTCAGATGTGACTCTGCAGCATGGATACTTGCGAACCTGTGTATATCAGGTCCACCTGCAAGCATAGGGGCCTGGATAGGGGTATGCTCTACAGAAGTGGTTCTTAACATTTCCAGACTACTGTACCCCTTTCAGGAGTCAGATTTATCATGCGTATCCCCAAGTTTCACCTCACTTAAAAACTATTTGCTTACAAAATTAGATATAAAAATACAAAAGTGTCACAACACACGCTTACTGAAAAATTGCTTCCTTTCTAATTTTGTCTGTATGAAATTTTAGTTTGTACTGACTTTGCTAGTGCATTTTATGTAGGCTGTTGTAAAACTAGGCAAATACTGAGGTGAGATGATCTCCCTGGAAGATCTCAGTGTACCCCTAGTTGAGATCCACTGCTCTACAGTATAGACATGCCCCATAACATACTAGATAGCAGGGATCTTGTTCTGTTGCTACCTTTGCTGTACTTGCTCTGTGAATATACAACTTCAATACTGATAGCTGAACATGACAGAGTGACATTCATATGGGAGTAACAAATGATGTTTAGTTTCTCTCTGTGTACCAGAAGGGATAGAAGCACTGAAGATGAAGGATGCCCTATATCTAACTGGCAAAACATCTAAATTCTACTCGGTTCATCACCATGGTATCTAGCATGAAAGAAAGCTGATCCATGTAACCAGCTGCCTTAGCTGCTGTTATTGTCTAGAAGAGGAAACAGTGAAAGAGCAGGCAAGCATACCCAACTGCGACATTGCTGTGGATAAGAAGGGTAGCAATCCACAACATCCCCCTGCTGTAGTCCAGGGCAGCACTGACTTTGGAGGTAAAACCATTCTCTTCCCAAAGGGGAGAAGAGATGTATAGAAACACTTACTGGAGATTTGAAACCTGCATTGCAATTTCTCAGGATTCCAGTTGGTGTCCTGAATTAAAATAAAAAGAAATTACCATTTTAAAAAGCACAAGCATAGCCTGACAGAATGAGACATCCCTAGTCTACATGCACCTTTCTGTGGGGAGGAGGAGTGGCAATCTCAGAATATCCACAGCTGGGTAGCAGCAAAGATCCAGTATCTCCGATGTCTTCAAACTGTGATGTGTCCTGGGCTTGGCGATTGGGGGCATCCCATCCTCATCAAGAGGCTCCCTGAGGCTTAGGAAAGTAAGTCCCACTAAGTCCCTTGGGAAGCGAGGAGAGTAGCATGTCATCCCTCTAAGCCTGCAGGGGTTCTCAAACTGAGGGTCAGGAGGTTATTACATAGGGAGTCATGAGCTGTCAACCTCCACCCCAAACCCTGCTTTGCCGCCAACATTTATAATGGTGTAAATATATAAAAAGTATTTTTAATTGATAAGGGGGGGGGGTGTCGCACTCTAAGGCTTGCTATGTGAAAGGGCTCACCATTAAAAAAGTTTGAGAGCCACTGCTCTAAGGATCCTTGGCAGCTGCACTTCAGGACGGGTAACTCTCACTCCCAGATGGCTGGGGAAAGGGTGGCTCCCCTCACTCTGTAGGCTGGGGACAGCACCTTCAGGGGCTAGAAGAGGAAAGTCCCATGCCTGTAAAGGGCTCCATATGGGATGGTCAGGAGGGAAGTCACAGTCCCTTGAGAGATGGAGGGAAGGAGGGTCCCATGGCACCTGAACAGCAGCACCCTAAGAGCTAAGGAGGGGGATACGTCCCTTGAGGACAGGCCTGGGGAGTTACATTGAACTTTCTCTTACCTCCTCAGGAAAGGCCTAGGTGACGGCCCGCTCCTTCCTCGCAGCCCTGGGCTCTGCTCCCACTCCCCGCAGAGTGGGGGTCCCTGCTCCTGGTTATCCAGCGCTGCCTGCGGGACAGAGGGCCTGGAATCAAAACAGGCCTCGTTATCACCTTGCATGCTGGGAACTGTAGTCTCAATGCAGGGAGTTTCCGTCCCTCCTACACTGCATGTTGGGATTTGTAGTCTCTGAGGACTTCCCAAGTGCTCCACCTGCTGGGATTTGTAGTCTATGAAGGTTTAAACACCACATTGCATGCTGGGATTTGTAGTTTCTGAAGGCCTTAGCCCTGCCCTTGAAGACAGGTTATCCAAATATTTTCTTCTATTATCTGTGAAAAAATTGTCACTGCACCGCAACTTTATTTATTCTTTTTTATCTTTGATAAATGTATTTGCTTATTAAATAGTTGTTAGAGCTGAAGACTGGGACTAGTGGGGAAGATGGGTCCTATTCCCAGCTCCGTCACTAACTTGCTGTATGACCTTGGACAAGTTACTTTCCCTGACTGAGCTTTAGTTTCTTAGGCCTAACATTAGTTATGGGACTTTAGCAACTTGACTAATAGTTTATTATATATAAGTGCAGAAATTGTGGTCAGTGGCAGACAAGAATAAGAGATAAGGTTTCAGCAGAACAACTTACAAGAACAATCTGCTGCAATACTCAGAATCCTACCTGCTGCTATTCAAATCCCTTTTGAAGTCTAAACATGAGGAAGAATATACTCAGGGTTATGTAAGAGTGACTTGTTATAGCACTCTGTACACACTGCTCACTTCACAGTACAAGTAGAGAGCATTTCTTCATCCTTTGACATACTACTGGGAGAGATAGCCCGGCAGCAACAATTTCCCTTAATCCTCCAAAGTCATATGATCCATAAGGAGTAAACACTGTCAGCCTGTCAGGGTCCATGAAATTGTTTTTCTTTTTGTGTTGATAGTGCTGGCATAGCCATGAAAATAGACAATGGGAAATCACATGGTAGTAGTACAGCTTGCATGTTTATCAAGCATTTTTCACTACACTTGAAGCCTTTGTGTCAAGCTTTTATCCTTACTCTTAGGGTCTTTGAATATTTGATGTTACTAATATGTAACACTTACCTAGTACCCACCACCATCTTCAAAATGTTTTCTAAACAAACTAATCAGTCTTCACAACACACAAGTGAAACAGGATAAATAGAGGCCAATGCACCATTTGCCAGGTTTCTCAACTAATCTGGAAAAAAAACCAAAAAACTAGAAATCCATCTGTGCTGTCATTCCTATTTCATAATTAATATTCTCAAGGCTTAGAAAATCTCCTCAGTGTCTGAGTTCTTAGTTCTTAAGAAAATTAATTTTCTAATAACTAATGTTAACAATATATTCTGATATAATGACTTCTCCAGAAGGATATCAGAGTACTTTACAACCAATTGATATATGAACTACACACTGAACATTTTGTCCATGATTGAAATGCAGCCATTTATGGGGTGAAATGCAACAGCTGTTTAATAGCACATAACACTCCTGAACAGATAAGAATACAAAGAATTGCAGAAGTGACAAAGAGTCCTGTGGCACCTTAAAGACTAACTAAAGTATTGAAGCATAAGCTTTCATGGGCTAATACCCACTTTGTCGGATGCAAGAAAAAGGTTGAGAACCCCTGTCCTACCCCCCACACACCATGCCTGACTTGGTTCAGTACTGACAGAAGAAAAGGGAACACCTGTAAAAATACCAGCATCACTTCTTGGAGCCCTTGAGTATTTCTTTGAAATCTCCTATCCAAGCATAGCCCTGGCTGGACATTCCTCTCAACATCCCAACTGGACAAAACCCAGGATAAATGTTCAAATCACATGATATAAAAAACCAGCAGCTGGTTAGAGTAGAATCTGAGTTAAAAATGGGTCACATTTCATAGCACTTGAAAACCTAAACCACATTCAACTGGTCAGCTGTTTCACCTACATTCCTCTCCTTACTGGTGCTTTCTGTCTACGTCTCCCCTATCTGAAATCTCCATTGAGTATGTGGTGATTGTGTTCATATCCCTTATCAGCTATAGGCAAATATCGGAGGCAGTATTCTAGACTGAGTGGACCTATGGTCTGATCCAGTGTACCAAATACTGCCATATGCTCCCTTTGAAGAAAATGAGCCGAAGTGGAAAGGTGCATGAATTTTAATTTCATGTTGATGACCAGAAAAAAGCAACACCTTTCTTGTGTCATGAGCTCCAAAGGTAGGACAGTGATGAGCACAGTATTAAAACTTAGGGAGATTTGATAGGACTCGATAAACACCAGAGTACTGCAGAACAGTGGTGGGAGGATATTTACACCATTTGTATATTACACTAGCAGTCTCTGCCCATACTGACATTAACACCCCGCTGACTGAAACAGTAATTAGCTTTGCTGGATGCAAATCTAAACCACACAGTGGCATGATCACTTGCACCCCTTTGGGAATGCATTTATGTGTTGAGTGAGATGTTTTACGGGCTTTCTACAGGGGCCAGTGAGAACCACTGCAAACCTCTCTAGTGTAAACAAGGTCCTGAAGAGAAAAATAAAATGAAATCTTGGGAGCTTACCGAAAACAGCCTGGGATGGTTGGCTAGGTCTCAATTCAAAGGTTCAAGGAAAGAGTGGGTGGCTGGTATCTGGAGAGCAGTCTCTGTATGGTGGAGATAACACACCATCACAAATAGACAAGAGGATAAGCCAGAAAACTAGTTAGCAGGAGTTCAGGTTGAGAGACGACATCGGTAACGTGTGGGAAGAAACCCCGGCCCTTCGGCCCACACAGGTCCCAAAGCTCCAGCCACACCTGCATTTCAACGCCCATGTTGGCGCAGGCACTTATGGAGGGAACGTTGAGCGACATGGGGGTGAGGGTGGGTGCCAGTGGGGAGGGGCAGCATCACAGTGGGATAGCGGGGGAAGGGCAGCAGGAAAGGGGGGTGTAGCAATACTGCAGGGGCAGTAGTGGGGCAGGAGGATGGGCATTAGGGAAGGGGATAGCGCCCATGCGGGAAGAAGGGGAGCTAGGTCAGTGCTGGAGGGTGGGGAGAAAGGGGTGGGGCAGGGGAACTGGGGGTGTCTAGGTCAGAGGAAACACGGGGGGGAGGTAGGGGCGGGGCAGCTCTTGACTGGAAGGCCGCGGCGGGAGCGCGCCTCCTCCCCTCAGAGTGCTCGGAGGCAGGAGCGCGCACCCGCCCTACCGGGGCACGCGCAGCAGGGCGCAGCCTCCCTCTCTCCCTCCTCCCCTCGGCCGAGTGCGGGCCCGGGCGGGCGGAGTCTCCCTGGCTCCCCCCAGCCCCGCCGGGCTGACGTGGCCCGGCTCGGACATGGCGGACGGCAGCAGGCAGATCAAACTGGCCGCGGCCAAGAAGAAGGTAACGACCCCGGGCCCCCCTTGGAGCCGGGCCCGAGCGGGGAAGGGGGCCCAGATCCCGTCCCCCGCCGGCCGCGGGGAGAGGCCCGATCTCCCCCGCCCAGCTCCATGGGAGGAGGCGGCGGCCCAGCTGCCCCGTCCCCAGCGATCCTGGAGCTGCAGCCTGTGCTCGGCCGAGGCCTAGCTGCTGCCTGCCCCCCGAGGCCTGTCAGGGACAGCAGGCCCCAGCCCCGGAGAGATCCTCGCCTCCCCCCGCCGCTTCCGTAGGGAAGCGAGGGCCCCAGAGGCCTGTACGGGACCCCCCCCCCCCGGCTCCCCGGAGAAGGAGGCGGGTCCCCCTTTAGCCTTGTAAGGGAGGCTACATTCCCCACCCCGCCCTATAGGGACAGCCCAGGTCTGCCCCCCCCCCCTCCAAGTGCAGGTGAGGCAGCGCGACCCCCCCGGCCCGTGCACCCGGGCAGAGTCCCTGCAGCAGCCTTGGCCGTCTCCAGGGGCTCACAGGCCGGTCGTGGGGGCGGGGGCGGGCCTGACAAACGTGCCTGTGGAGATTTGGTTCCTGGGGTGGTGTGAGGAGGGGAGGACCTTGTGTGATCTTGACCATGGGGGTTGTTCCGCGAGACCCTTCACTGTCAGCCTGCCCAGAACAATGGGGAACTGACTCCTCTAGAGGATTCAGTGCTTGCTTTGGGGTCCTGTTTAAGAGCCTCGTGTGTGTATATCATTTCAGAGGTATTCTTCTTCTAACAGCAGTGACATCTTCCCTGGACACCCTGTAGGGTGAATCTGGTTTTAGAGCATATGTTCAGAAACCCAGGCAGCAGGACTTACTAAGATATAATATGGCCTGAGTTCACTGTTGGTTTGTTCTCTTTTATTGATGCAGTAATTACAACTATAACTTATCACTGATCTGTCACAGTGAGATGCATCTGTGTGTTAGAACTTCCTCCTTTTTCTCAGCTGAAGGAATATCAGCAGAAGAATAGCCCTGGAGCAACAGCAGCAGCCAAGAAGAAACGAAAAAGTAAAGATGGAAGTAGACCTGAGACCCCAACAAACGATGACAGAAAGTCTCCAGGGAATGTGAGTAGCTTGTTTTTTTGTTATTCCAAATTAATTGCACTCTTTTCCTGTCTGCCACCCAGTTTGTTTCTGCATCTGAAGGAGAATTTTGACAGTGTAGTATGTGAAGGAGAGGGTACATTTCATATACTGATAGTACCACTGTTTAGAACAAAGTAGCTAAAATGCCTAATGTTGCATGATGGGATCAGGTAATGTGGTATAGCAATATGCAGCCCTATTAGCATATCCTGGAAATGGTCAGTGCTGATGTTTTGAGACTTCTTTTGGTAAAGAGATAGTTAACATGAATTCCTTTGGCTACAGCAATCCTTTGATCAGTGTTCTCACTCTGTCCTTTTCTGAGCCATTTCTCTTTCCCCTTTTCTTTCACCTCCTTTAGATTCAGAACATTCTGAAGGTGCTGGTGTCAGATCTTAACCGATCCAATGGGGTAGCCATACCCTCATTGGACAAGAGGAAGGTGAGGCAGTGTTCAGAATCCATCTGACTAGCTTGCTGTCCATACTGCATGCTTCAGAGTCTATTTAAACTGGCTTTGATTTTTGGGTGGAACCTCATTCTGACATATTTGTTGTCAGTTGCTTGAGTTTTGTTGCTGTTATCATTAACATTGAGCTATTTTCAATGTGCTTTTTTGTTCTTCTTATGTTTCCCTTGGATTTGTGTCATATTTAAAATGTGAAGTGAGAAGTGCCAAGGACTTTCCCTTATGATAAGACTGCGAGATCAGCTGCTTTGGGATTATGTCAGGAATCTTGGGTGAGGTTGTGTGCAGCAGACTGACTGTAGAAACACCCCACCATTCCCTTTCCCACTCAGTGTGTTTCCAGGGAGATAGAGCATTGGGGCAGAAAACCATTGTTTAAATTGGAATACAAGATGGGTTTCTTAGCCCATAATCTTCTTGTTTGCATGCCATTGTTTTATTTATAAGTACCACATCTCCGAAAGGCATGTTGTTGCTTATCTTAAATCAACCAGTTGCCCTGAGTAAGCTGTGTAGTTATTCCAACCAACTCATTTTGTGACAGGTGATGAAGCTTGCACATGTGATGTAGTCTGGCAAGTAACATGACTTTAAAAATATCTAGTCAAGGAAGTCAGACATATTTTATATCAAGTGTTTACATGCTGTAGCACAGGGGAAGTCAATAGGCGGACCGGGGGCTGCCAGACACTTTTGAAGGGACTGCAAAATCTTTTTATTTACTACTTCTTATCATTATTCTTGTGGTGTGAAAAATGTTTCTCTGGAGTCTGGACCTTGACCAAGAAATGTGAACGTTGACAAAAAATAATTGACTACTCCTGCTGTAGTGTCTTTATATTCCAGCTGGTCCTGAGAATGGAGGGAAAAGGAAGGTTTCAACTAGCAATAAGACAAGTGTACAAGAACAAACTTATAACAGCCTTTCATTTTCAGTTTATTTCATTACCAAAAATTCCATTTAATTAAGTTAAAGTTGTGATAAAACTCAACATAAAACCTCATTTGCATTTTAACTTTATGCCATTGTGTCTGCAAAGGGCTCCACCCTCACTTTTGAAGTCAGTTTCTCACCAAATTATTAACCATTATACTTGTATTTTTGTTGTTGTTCCAGCCATAGAAATAGTTGTTTTAATTACTGAGGGATTTAAAATGGATTCTGTGCAATGAAACTTGCATGCTGTGATAGATGAAATAAATCTTTAATTAGTTTTCTGTGCATGATAATGAAGCAACTGACTTCAAAGTCATACAATACATATAGAAGGCATTTGTGCTTATGTAGTTTGTATCTTTATGGGCAAGTATGAGAATGACAGGAAAATTTATGCAAGGTCCTTCTCTGGGATTGGATATACCATGATAGCATCGGATTGTGCACACTATGATCAGAGTTTTCCTTTTGTATGGGGTCTATTTTCCATGTACTAAACATGGGTATACTTTAAGGTTAATAGGTGGGCATATCAGAAAGCAACTAGTTGTCTGTTACATACATACATAGTTGTCTGTCTCATATATTCCTTTGCATGGAGAGAGATGTTTTGGTCTGTGTAGCTATTTAGATTTTCATCTTGGAGACTGTGGATTGTTATGCTCGGCGGTCTTCAAGAACAACTTGAAAATGAGCCTTTAATTGTAACTGCTAATGAAAGAGAGAATTTCTGTTCTTGGTTGTCTTGTTGATAGAACTCCTGAGTCAGGGAAATGCTGCTCTGAACACTCACTTGATGCTAATAGGCAGAAAAGCTGAATGCTGGCAGCTGAGCAAATGCTGTCATTGGTGTCTTAACACAGCCAGGCAAATCCCTCCCACCTCACCCACTGTAGCTTTCTGGTTGTGTGTCAGGGAGAAGCTGACAGACCAGGAGCCTTTGAGAAAAAGCAAATGGATCCTAGTGTGTATGAGTCTGGGTGGAGTTACTAGCTTTTTATTGAGAGTTACTAGAATTTCACAACACAACATTAATTTTTTTAATGAGTATTTTGGTATTTTTAACATGCCCCTCAGCAAATTAGCTCTTTATGCTGCTTTCTTCTCAAAGCACCTTTTCTGAGAATGACTTTGGTCACTATTACTGTTACTTGATTTAGTCTTTGAGCATGATGTACTAGATATGTAAAAAGACAAGGTCCTACCCTGAAAAACTAACAAATACAATTAAAATCAGATACTGCATTGGGGTGGGATTCTGTCCACTTTGTATTCTGTGCTGGTGATTTCCTAAACCAGTATCAGGGCAAAATAACCCAAGATTGGATGCATTGGGGAGGTAGAGGGATACATTAAGTGTTGTTAGGAATAATAAGTATATTGAACTCCTGACAGCATGAATCAATCTTGTTAAAAAGACTTTATTGGTTTTCCCAATCCATCTAGCTCAATGATCTTGTTAGACTTGATGAAACTATGTCCTATATCGTGGTGTTTGTAGTATTCAGGAGAAGTTCTGATCAAGGAGAAAACAGGAGGCAGCAAAATCTCTCTCTGCACTTTCAAGCAGTCATGAAGTGGGAAGAGAAGACAGAAATGTTTCACCTTCTCTCTGAACAGCCAGGAAGTTGGCTGGAATAAGAGAGGAGACTATCAAATGGGAGTTAGAGAGCCACAGAATGCTTGTGGGGCTTGTCTTGATGACATTTGCTTTGTATCCTCTGTACGTGATGACTGACTACTGTTTGGCAATGTAATGAGACAAATTGCAACACACTGCCAGAATGTTGCACTGGGACTTTGTGACTCTCCAGGACTACTTGTTTTGTAGGGTTGAAGGTAGATATATGAGGGATTCTCCAGTTGCTCTGTGATTTGGTAGGGGTAGTTGGTGTTGGATTATGCCCCTCCCACAATTACCAAACTTATTTCTGCACAGAGGTACAAAGATGCATTTCTAGACTCTTTTCCCCACTTAAGGCAAACTCAGCTCTAGCATATGAAGGTGTCACTCCTTTGGATTACCACAGGAGTTATATTTGCTTACTGCAGGGCTGAGTTTGGGCTTTTGATCTATAACACCCTTTGTCTTAGGCCTGGTCTACACCTAAAACTTAGATCGACCTACTTGCTTTGTTCAGGGGTGCAAAAAATTCTCCCCCCTCAGAAATGTAGTTAAGCAGACCTAAGCTCTGGTGTAGACACTATTAAGTCAATGGATGGTTTCTTCCATCAAGCTAGCTACCACCTCTTAAGTGGGTGGATTTACTATAGCAATGGAAAAACCCCTTCTGTCACTGTAGTAAGTGTATGACATTGGTGTGCTATGGCAGCATAGCTGCAGCTGTGCCATTGTAGCTGCCTTGTAGTGTAGCAATACCCTTAGTGTCAAACTCTTCAGTTAATAGTAAATGTCCCACAAATGTCAGGAAAGGACATGGGGGAGTAATACTTGAGTCAGACTAACCCAGTTCTTGAGTGGTCACTAACCCATCCTGTTCCATCTCCACTCATACTCATTCACCAGTTTTCTCTCCAGAGTGTGGTGCTTTGCAAAGCAGAGACGATAGATTTGGCATTTGCCCTTGTTCAGTCTGCTATAGTTCCCTTGCAGTAAAAATAGCAGCTGTGACATTTCTGCATGCAGGTTTACGGCCTGAAAAAATGACTGCCCCTCATTAAAGAAGTGAGCTGGATTGCCAGGCACTAATTGTGGATAAAGCCCCCCTCCCATCCAAGCTGGAGACTGGGACAATAAGTGACAGTGTTTATTATTCAGTGAAGAAAGTCAGGTTGATGGATTGACCTGGTTTGCTCTGGGGAGAACACAGGTTTTTTTTGCCAGTACACGTCTGTAGTTGACCACAGTGTTCACTTGGCATGTTTTGTGCATGGAGCGCACATGGGTATTGTATTCACATGTTTATCTGTGTCCCTTCCTCCTGCATGTAGGTTGTAATCCTTGTACTATATTTTGTGACAGGCTTACTTTGACAGTGATGTTGCCGCTCATAATGCTGAACAGCTTGCTGCTGATGTCCCCGTGTTATCTAACAGCAACAGTCTACCTAGCTGTGGCTCTGTCATGCCTGGTCCTGGTAGCATGCCGCTGTCACAGGTTTGTGAGCATTTGCATCCTGGATACCACCAGTGCACTAATGATGCCCGTCTTTTACTCAGCTGAAATGTTTGACTAGCTGCAGCACGTTTTCCAAACAAGTTTAAAATTCTCTCCTCTCCACTCAGTCTTGCTCCAGCTGTGAGCAAAAGGAAACTTTCACACCATGTAAAGAGCTTTTGGATGCACATGCCCATCCGTCCTATGTTACTCATTTCCCTTCCTCTCCCCCAGGGAACATCCTCAGGAAAAGAAGGGTCTCCTCCAATTGGAGTAACCCTCCTTTCTTTACAAAATATTTAAGAATTAAATTGAAACTTTTCAGCAAGGCAAGTAGTTTGTGGTATTGAGGAACTATTCAAGGCTTTGACTGACCTACTATAATGTTCATCTGGTAAATACTATACATGAGTCCTTTCAACTTGTGACATGAGGAGTCCCAAAATTAGTAAAAATTATCCACAATCTAAGCCTGACTTGAGTTGTGTGAGTGTTAAGTTCCCCTTTGGATGGACTGTGGGAATGACAAATGCTATGTAATGTGAGTCCTAGGGTGTGATTGAGTGTGCCTGAGTCATATGTATGAATGTGTGTGTGTGTGTCTCTTTCTTTTTCTCTGGTATAGTCATGTGGTTCTTGTGTTTTACCTCACAGATACAAGATCCTGATGATCCTAAAAATGCCTTGGATGAAAATAGGTGAGTGTCTTTGTAGAATAAAAAGTGCTTGTAACGGTGTCCTAAAGGGGCCAATAAGTTGACTTTGCTTGTAGAAATTACCCTCGGTGCTGTCCAGTCCAGGGCAGTTCCATGAATGGACCAGCTCCTCAAGGAATTCTTTGTCTATCTCCATTCTCAGGTCTCTCTCATCGACAGAGAGTCTCCGCCAGTTGTCTGAGCAGCTCAATGGCTTGGTCTCTCAGGTACAATTTCATTCCATTTGTCCTGTTAACTTTTTAAAAAACTCAAAGCTGGGGGAAGGGGAGGAGTTAAGTAGCCAGCACAGTAATGTTCTCTTTAATCCCAGAGTTCTCTGCAGCCAGTCCACTAAACAATAAGACATTTGAACACTGAAAAACAGAAACCATTGTTTTAGGAATGTGAAACTCGGTCAGTGGGAAGAAAAGCAGAGTGGGATGTGGAGGACAGCATATATTCATGGAAATATGTTCTCTCAATTCAGTGATACGTGATCTGTATATTTCACCTAAGACCATTTCTGTAGATGCTGTGGACAGAGGTCAACATAATTAGCATAACTTTAACCAGACCAATATGTATGGTCATATTATATACTTACCTTTGTATGGTGCCTTGATAAACTTAAAGTGAAAGGCACTAGATAAGTATTGTGCTATTGGGGGTATGTTTGTACACTCCCTCCTATTTTATATCGAGCTTGTGCCCTTGGAATATTAAATTGTTACTCTTTCTGACTTCTAGTCCACATCCTATGTGAATGGGGAAAGTTCTGTCTCTTCCACAAATATGAAGGAGATGGAGGTAAGAACTCAGTTTCTGAGTCCATCATTTACTTGGATAATATCACTGCTGATCACCCAATGGGACCATCCATGATTGTTATATTGAACCTGCTCAGTAAAGACTGTGTGGTTTATAACCCAGACAGTGAAGCTATGCCCAGCATTTGGAGCCAGGCATCAGTGGCAGCTCCACCCTTGGATGCTGGAGCTATTAAGGACTCATCCTGATTGCAGTCACTACTCCCAGTTAGTGTCTTTAAATGGGAGTGAGGCTTTTATGGAATTGATAGAACATCCTGTCATCTAGCATATACTTGTTCTAACTGAAATGTTTTGGGGGGACTCAAACTAGATCAGGACTGTGATACTGATTTATTTTCTGTCCTAATCATTGCCTTTTTTCCCCTTCTCCTTTGCCCCCTTCCCTCTCCTCCTTCTATCTGCATGCGCCCATCAGACACGTTACCAGGAGCTGGCAGTAGCCCTAGATTCCAGCAATCTAACTAACAAACAGCTCAGTACAAAACTAGAGGAACTGGTAAGAAACAATCCAGCCAACCAGTTTGACATTCTCCTTACTGCTTCTCGAGGCTCTCTGGATGTCTGTGAGATTGGGTTCTTTTACAGTGCCACAAAGGAAACTGTTCTCACAACACTGTAGAGAGAACAAAGTGGATTTTATGGAAATGCCCATTCAGAGGGTAAAAAGGTAAAATTAAAAGATGACTCCTGAATGAAATATATTCATGGGGTTTTAGGTAACCGTACTTTGCCCTGGGTGATTAGCATCATGATAAAGCAACTAACACCAGGCCTGATTGGTATCCACTGAATTCAGTGGGAGCAGAAGCAGCCCCAGTGGTAGCAACATTAAAATCTGTGTTTTCTCCAGTTGATCTTGCTGTTCCAACTTTGTCTGCAGTGGGAGTAATGGGGTTAGGAGTGAGCATGGGGACTGGTGTCTGATCATCTTGTCTACATTTGTGGCACTATGAATGAACCACTTTGTCCTATAGCCTGCATGGATGTTGTTGCTGCTTTTCAGCCTGTTGCTTTAACACAGCAAGAAACACAACTGCAAAGGATTGGTTTGAAAAGAGTCTTGCTTGGTTTGAAATACTTTTTTCCCTATTTCATTTCCCCCACTTTCCTCCTTGCAGTTTAGGACTCTCCCCAGTGCATCCCATGGCCCGTTTTGTTTTGCTGCATTGTTTTTCTCTTGTAGTATTGAGGCTGCTGGGTAGCACTGTCACCTGGTATCAGAGCAGTGCCCACCAGTGACTCTCACTGTTTGCCTGCTTCCACACAGGCATATGAAGTGGTCTCTTGCCTGGACTTACACAAGGCCTATGCTGCACTCCTGCTTTTGCATTTGTCCCCTGGTTCTGTTAGGATCAAAGCCTCCAATATATTATCCTTCCACACATAATCACCTTCCAAAATGTGTCTTGAGTAGTAGTACATAAACAGCTTAACCAAAGTTGACATCTGTAACTCCTGTGGAAGTCAGTAGCTAGCTATTGATAGCAAATAGGAACATTGCTCAACATATCACAGTTTTATGGCTGTCCTGTGGCTGCTAGTATAGCATGGTATAGATTCTCTGCTCACTGCATCTCTATCCTATGCACCCCTCCCAGAACCTAGGATATTTTTTCTCATTAAACCTCCAACCACCTCTCCAGTGAGGTTGGGACAGTATTGTGTATATGCTAGTGCTTTCTCCATGTTTTGTTCTTAGTCCTCTCATCTGATCCACCTGGACAGGTGGCGCCATGCTGACTCAAATGGGGCTCCACATGGTATAAAAGACTATCTTTATGCAGGCTCACTGCTTTAGCATACTGTCAGTGTAGTATCTAAAAACATATCTGAGGGAAGGGAAGAGAGAATGTAGTTCTTTTTATAGGATTCTCATGTATCATTAATGTGATAAAGACCTTAAAATGTAGGATGTGAATTTAACAGGGATGGCGCTAAGATCAAATATAAGCATTTTGGGTTTTATTACCTCAGCAGTTCTGGTGTGGAACGGGGATGTTCCGTTGAAGACTAAAGAACATTCCCTGAGTTGGCTAATACACTTCTCAAGATCCACATGCCATGACCCTAGACTCTATTGTTTTAATAGTTGAAACATCCTGTCTTGTAGAAAATGCCTAAAAGATTTAACAGAACTCCTGTTTGCAATAGTTATCCATGTGTGTCTCATGTCTTTGGTTAAGATTGAAGACAAATTTACTGATTTCATCTGTAAGAAAGTGATTGTTAGTACTGATGTATCAATTTTGCTCCTTGTGCAGAAACAGCAAAACCAAGAGGCTATGAATCAGCTGGAGAAGGTAAAATGCCTCCCGTAAGCCCTCATCGTAGGATAGTACAGTAGATGTTCTCCTCCTCAAGAGAAGCTGATATTTGTGGTGTACTGTGGCACAGATATAGGTGACCCAGCCTCAGGTTGGGGAAAGTGTGTGAAGATAGCATTCTATAATGAATAGAGGGTGCTAGGAAAACCTTCTGCACTCCATTCTAGTTTGGCTTAAAAACATCAAGTACTACTAAAAAAAACAACCCCAAACTCCCAATTAGAATGCTTACATATAGTTTTCCTTAGACCAACATAATTCGCTGGCAAAGCTGACATACTGGCAAAACCAAAGGAAAAGTGTCTGTTCCAATCCACTGTTACAAGTGCTGAGTGTGAGAGTATGTACGTGTGTGTGTGTGTGTGTGATTAAAAAAACGTGAAATGAAAGCATTTAATATATTGTAAAGTTTCTCCTTTCTAAATAAAATAAATAAATAAATAAATGGAGATATACCAATCTCCTAGAACTGGAAAGACCTTGAAGGTCATCGAGTCCAGTCCCCTGCCTACACTAGCAGGATCCGCCTGCCTACACTAGCAGGATTGAGTACTGTCCCCTGACAGATTTTTTTTTTTTTTTTGCCCCAGATCCCTAAATGGCCCCCTCAAGGATTGAACTCACAACCCTGGGTTTAGCAGGCCAATGCTCAAACCACTGAGGTATCCCCCCACCCCCATCTGTTATCATCATCATAAAATGATAGGGTTAGAAGGGACCACATGGGTCATCTAATTTACCTCCCTGCTAACATATTTTAAATGATACAGCCCTTACCTTGAATAAGTGCCTTTTTATATTAAAGGTTCCAACCTCCATTGGTAACTGATACTCTGTCTATAATTTTCACCTTATTTTTCTTTTTCCAAGATAACATTCACAAAAGATTACATTTCATTCATAACTAAAGTTCTTGTTACTTAGAAACATTGTCAGGTAGCTTAGGCCCAAAATGGAGATTTTTGTACTTTGACCTTTTCTTTTTTTAAACAAAACCTAATGTTAACATGAATTTTTATTGAATTTCAAAGCAATTAAGCAGAAATGGTTAAGTTTATATTTAAACATTCCCCTGTAATTTTATGTCGAAACACTGCAGCATTGTACTACTGTGTGAGAACCTCAAAGTAAAAGAGTCTAATCTCTTTTTATTGCCCAGGCTGAGCAAAGTGTAAAACATAAATACAAAATTGAAATTATGAACTGCAGATTAGGTCTTTAAATTTCTTTGTCCACTGGATATTATTACCACAAGAAAACTAGGTTACAATTGCATTTTTTTTAAAATCCCTTTTAAAAAGAAGTTTTGTGTTTAATCTGCATGATTTCTTTACACAGGAAAAGAAGGAGTTTGAACAGAAGTTTTCCAAGGAGCAAGGAGCATTGAGAGAACAGCTACAGGTAAGAGAGAACTTTTCCATTTCAGTCATATCTGGTCTTCACTTGGCTTTTTCTGGACTCTCTAACACTGGGATGTTCTTCCTTCTGAAATCCATCTATTGATCCAGCTATTAAGGAAAGGCATTTGGTTAGCCAGACTGTAGACTCATCCTATGGATTTATGTTCATCTTTCTGCCTTTAGTGAATTATCTTTTTGTGACTGGTGTGGAGATGTGGTTCCAAGCACAGGTGTTCCAAGCACACATTGCGCTGTTCTTTTCTTTACCCAAAGGTTCATATCCAGACTATTGGAATTCTAGTCTCTGAGAAATCGGAATTACAGACAGCACTGGCACATACACAACAAGCTGCCCGGCAGAAATCAGGTATATCGTCTTTGAGCATTTAACTGCGGTCGTTGGAACAAACCAAGGATCTTGAGTCATGGGCACTGTATTCACTGACAGGCTGCCCATAACACTCAGTGACTTCTTAATGATAAATACTTGGCACAATCATTGTTTCTGTCATTCAAGCTATTCCCAAAATCAGAGCACATTGATTCCATAAGAATCAAGGTTCTTTTGTATGTTGCTAAAGCCCTGTTACTACTGTTAGATTCTGATAATTATCCAGGCTGTTACTTTCTTACTGTCCTGTTGACTGCTTCTCAGCTGAACACCACAGTTGTCACGGTAAGGTACATTTTCATTCTCAGCTGAACTCCAGCAATTTTCTGTATTATAAAAGTAATAATAAGCACCTAGTGCTTTTTCATCTTCAGGCAAAGGGGGTATCATCTTCATTTCACAGATGAGGAAGCTGAGGCACAGAGAGGTTAACTTGCCCAAGGTCACACAGGAGTCAGTGGCAGAGCCAGAATAGAACCTAGCTCTGTTGACTTCCAGACCTCTATCTGCTGCGCCATGCTACCTTCCTTAAAGTGGAGGAGAGTTTAAGAATTTGTGGGCTGAGTAGAAAGTGTAGTTCAGCCAGTTCTGTAAAACTGTTTGCAGCCTAGCCCCACCTGAATCTGTTTTGACTTGTTCAGGAGAAGCTGAAGACCTTGCAGCACGGTTGCAGTCATCTCGCCAGAGGGTATCTGAGCTGGAACGCACTCTGTCCTCCATCTCTACGCAGCAGAAACAGATGGAGAAAGTAAGAGTCACCTCCATTTACACTTACACCGGAAAGAGCACAACTGTTAATCCTTCACTAAACTGCTGCATGCTTGGTGGTCCCATCTTTGAGGAGAGGGAGGCACAAGCCCTGTAAACAAAGTTCTGTACCTTTCATGATCAAGGCAGACTTTTTTCACTTTTATGCAACCACCAAGCTTTGGTCAAAGCTTCTGTCTTCAGATCTGGCACCTCCTTTCATCTGTCTTGCCAAATCCAAACAATGAAAGGCCAGCCATGGCCTCTGGCCAGGAGCTTCTCCATCAAAGAGACACTTGAGTATTGGTGCTAATCCAGACCTTTGCAACACTACCTCATGGCTAGTTAATGGTGTCATTTTGAAAAGACTGAGCAGGTGAATTCCTGGCACATTTGTCAGAAGTTTGATGTGGTGACAGCCTTAACTCCAGTGCTGGTTGGCTGTAGCCTGATCCGAGGTTCCAGGCAAATCCATTCTGAGGTTCCAACCAGGATATTGCTGTGAATTTGAATCCTTGACCTTCTTAGTTCCACATTATCTGATCTGTAGAAGGCTGAGAATAGTTGGTTTTAAGCTTTTCTTGTTGGTCAGAGTCCGGTGTTGATTCGTGTATGTTTTCCTCTTTCTCTAGCATAACAGAGAGATAGTGAAGGAGCGAGACAGCCTGAAACTGGATCTGTACAAACAAAGGTCAGTTCTACTCTGTATATTACTGCAGGTTCAGTAATGTTGAACCTCATGAGAGCTGCCCTCTCATGCCTAGAATACTAAATGCCTCTTCCAGTGCACAGCCTGTTCTCCTTCCAGCCACCAGAAAGGACCAGTTTGTAAACTTACCTCATGAGTAACAAAGAACCAGTGGCAGAAGTAAGGATTATTGCTAATTTCGTTCTGTCTCTCAGCAAAGGCAGTGAGGAACTTAAGCAGCAGAACTCGGAACTGTCGGAGAAGCTTCACTCCCTGGTCTCTGAGAACTCAACCATGAAACTGGATTTGGAGGATTTGCATAAGAAACTGGAAATGGCTGAGCTGATGATTCAACAGGTGATTGCAATGTTACTGGGAGGTGGATATAAGGTTAAGGCCTTCCTCTGAATGTGGGAAAAGGGATCATAGGTCAAAAGAGAATTGACTACTGGGTGGTGTTTACGCACTACAATTTACCGAGCAGCATACAATGCTTCACAGAGACAACTTCTGAATGAAGAGGTCTTCATCAAGGTTTATGGAGAATGGGAGCCTGTTCTCTGAGGAATTTGGAGTGGTGGATCATAGACACCATGACATCCCAAGGATTGGACTAGTGTCTCTGTTTCATAGTGTTTTGGGTTGTTGTTTTTTTAAAGGCCAGAAGGGGCCATTCAATCGTACAGTCCGATATCCAGAAAACTTCATCTGGTTACTCTGGGATTGGATTGTGTGACTGATGGATATCTTTCAGAGATGTGGTAAAGAGGAGCTGCCCCAATAAGATACTAGCTGCTGCTATCTCCTTCATACAGTAGATAGATCTGTTGCAGAACCCCCATGTCATCCTGTTTCTAAACAGCCACTCGTCTCAGCCCATATTTTTAATATAAATTTGTGTTTGAACTAGAACAGAGGAATGTACAGAACCATAGAAATTACCACATGGATTATGTCACAGGTTGCAGTCAAAGGGAAGAGGTGTAAAAGAAAAGAAGGAATGCAGGCATTTGCCATAACTTATTTGATTTTCCTGGCAGTTTTCAAGTCAGTCAGGGATTCCGGATGCAAACCAGCAGTTGCATATGGCATTGGAAGAGCGGGCAAACCTGGAAACACAGATTACTCAGGTAAGAGAGCATATGGAATATGTTGAGGATCCATATTGAAACCTTTGTAGGGAAACTTGTCTGGCAGGGCAAAAGAGTGTGATACTGGTCTCCAGCTGTACTCTTTGAGCAGTAATGCTCCAGTTTCCTCTGTCGTCCTGTGCAGCAGTCAGAGTCGCTTCGCCAGCTCCAGGTTGAAAGGGATCAGTACGTAGAGAAGCTGAAGGAGGAGGGCAGTATCTGGCAGCAGCGGGTACAACAGCTCTCTGAGCAGGTAAAAACAGCAACATCGTCTCTGGTGTATGTGGAGGCATTATTGTTATTGACGCGGGGGAAGCTGACTATACTGGTTTGACACCTCTCTTTCTGTGACCACACAGGTCCATACGCTGATGGAGGAAAAGGAGAAGAATATGACCCAGATTCAGGAGCTGGAAGCCAGTGTTGCTGAGATGCTAAGCAAATCAGGTAGGCTCAATCAGAGCTTAGCATTATGGAGTTATAGCAGGCTAAAGCAAGGCTTCCCATCCCCATTATGTAGAACTTCTGTATAGAGATGGGGCAGTAGTTTTGATAGCCCCAAACCAGGAGGACAGCTAGGAAGGACTAGTAGGAAACTTACCAGCCTGTCAATCAAGACCTTTCAAACCATCACCCACCCTTCTAATCCACCTGACCAAACCGCCAGCTCCTATGGTCCAGTGAAGAGGAAAGAGAACTCCTGGTTCATCTCTGCTGTCCCTAACACCCAGCTGGGTAGAGAAAAGCTGCTTAGTGAGGAACTGAGGGAGCTAGCAGCACATAGCAGCAGGCTGTGGTCTTTCTCCTCTCGTTCTTCTCTTCCTAGGAACCATCTGCTCCCAGAGGGAGGGTTGGATAGTGCTGTCAGTGACACACCCTTAGATAGAGGGGTTGATAGTTGTGTTGGCTGAGGGAAGGCCTATTCACGTTAAAGGGTTCTGTATCTCTAACCTATTGTGAATGCTGCAGCCCTCCAACTCAGCTTTTTGTAACTCCATTTCCTTAACAGCTAAGCCCAATGACAGTGAGCCTGCCCTGCCAGCAGGGCCCACGGAAGCTGAGCTGAGCCTGCAGGAAGAGGTCCAGCGGCTGCAGCAAGAGAAGGAGGAGCTTCATGGGCAGTATCAGGCCCAGGTGCGGGATAACGAGCAGCTGAGCCACCTCAACCAGGAGCAGGAGGAGCGGTTGCAGGAGCTCGAGAAGACGGTGCGGCGCTATAGCGAGGAGTCTGTGGACAGACAGCAGATCCTGGAAAACATGCAGAGCGACAAGGCCACCATCAGCCGAGCTCTCAGCCAAAACCGGGAGCTGAAGGAGCAGCTGGCTGAGCTGCAGAACGGCTTTGTCAAACTGGTACGTCTCCCGGACATACAGCCATTTGAACTACAGGGTACAGTCCTAGTGCAGCGTGAACAGTGACACTAACCTCCTGGCAGAAGCACTGTCCTTACCTTTCCCTCTGGCACTTTGGTTGTTACAGTTCTAGCATTAGACCTTGGTGTGGTGGCACTATGCGATCTCTCTAACTCCCTAGTGAGCTTCCAGGGGATCACCTGGTATCTCTGCTTGTCTCAACGGGGTTTTCTTCTTTCCTTCCCTTGTGCCCCCTAACCCCAACTTGGGAGCTTTTCTGTACCTTGGGTATTTCTCCTGTCTTTGTTCTTCAGGGCCCTGTTGTCGGTCCCAATATTTGCATGCTTGTCACCCATGAGAAGGTTCTTCCCCGCTTCTTTCACCCCTTCCACTGCTGTCAGTATCACTTCTCATCCCCTGAAACCTGTTGTTGGCTTCATGCCGTAGCATAAAATTTCCCAAGCATCCTCTTCAGGACTCTGTGCAGTCTTTGCCCTCCCTTCTAGCTACCTGCTCTCTTCAGTCCTCTCTGATCCCTACTTTTGTCTCCTCACCCTCTTCACTCTACCTCTTTTTTTATACCATCCCTGTGCTTGGTGAGTGAGAGACAGCTGTGTGCCAAAACCCTTTTCTCCTGTTGCACCTTCCCTGTTTTGATCCCTATGCTATCGTCTCTCACTGTCTTGGTCAAGCACTTATCCCTGTTTTTTGTTCCTCTGAATAGAAAGACTGTTCAGGGCAGGGACCTTGGGCCAAATACAGCTACGTATACACCAGGATTGCAATATCCATCCTTTTCAGGAGGAATTGCATCATGTTATGCTAGCACTGCGTATGGCCCGTTGACTTGGTTTGTAAAGTGCTATGTACATTGATGGTACTTGATGATTTGGGGCAGTTTTCTGATATGGTGGCTCTGCCTCATTTCAGACAAATGAGAACATGGAGGTGACAAGTGCCCTGCAGTCGGAGCTGCATGTGAAGAAGGAATTGGCCAAGAAAATTGGGGAGCTACAGGAGAAGCTGGCTGAGCTGAAAGAGACGGTAATGCACTGCGGTACAGCAGCAGGGCGATAACATACCAGGTTCCGAAATAGGTAGGCTTTGATGTAAAGATGGAAATTTGTTCATTTTCACACCAGTCTGGGAGCCTGTCTTCTGCACCCTGCTGTGGATGTCTGGCATTTTTGGCCAGTTGGAGTTTAAGAGGGTGAAGCGCCCTCTTCTGGCTCATTCAAAGGGTGATCCTGACAATTGTAAGAAAAATCTGGTGCCAACTTCCACAGTCTACAGGAGAATCAGAAGCTGCCTTGTTTCCCATGCTGAAAAGGAGAGTGGTGCTGTGTGATTTACGCCTTGTGAGGATGAGGCTATCCAGGGCAACATACCACCTTAGGGATAGTCTTCAACCGTGTGTGTGGAGCTGGAGCTTTCAGTGATGGGTTGATCTTTGTTTGTAGGTGGAAATGAAAACACAGGAGGCTCAGGGTCTGCAGGAGCAGCGGGATCTGTACTATGGCCACTTGCAGCAGTATACTGTGGCATACCAACATCTGGCCAACGAGAAGGAGGAGCTGCACAAACAGTATTTGCTTCAGACACAGCTCATGGACCGTCTGCAGCATGAAGAAGTGCAAGGCAAAGTGACTGCGGAGTTGCACCTGAAGGAGCTGCAGCAGACCAAGGTGATGGGAATAGGCAGGTGTTGAAGGATGGGAGGCAGGACTCTATCTATATGTTGTACTTCCTGCATTACCCTGAATGGGTGCTGGGGCTTCCTGCATTACAGACAGGAAAATGGCTTGTGTTCAAAACATACCGCTTTCCTGTTGCTGGTGAAAATACAGGGAATCTAGTTTAGCTGGTGCAGGTCTCAAGTGTGTGGAGGACATCCAGCCCCTCCAGTGATTTCTTGCTTCTCTTACAGGAAAGCCTGGCAGCTGTAGTCAAAGAAAACAGAGAGCTGCAGGCCCAGATCAGTCAGTTAACAGCAGAGTGGGACGATAGAGTATTGCACAGAGTGGAAGGTAATGGCAGTCTATCTTTAAGTGGACGCTTGGGCTGGGCTAGACCGTCTGGGTGTTACAGCTCCTTTGTATCTTTCCCTCATTTTCTAGGAGATGGAGTGGAGAATGAAAAGATGGTAGAAGAAACTGTGACCTCTTCACTCATGATCCCAGAGGATTTTGAAAGCCATGAAGAAATGGTGAGTCCATAGTCGGCAGCAAAGCTTCTTCCAATTCTGCATAAGTACCTGTAAAGTGAGCAGGTCGCATCACCCTAGCGGGGAGACACTGCATATGATTGTCATCTGCCGATGCAATGACATGCTTGCACGCACATAGAGTAAGAGGCATAGTCAATGCCCCATGTGCACTGCAGCAGGCACTCAGGGTTCTGCGGCACTGGTGTGTGGCAGACGGGAAACCATTGGCAGCTTCCATTAAATGAAAAATGGAGGATAAAAATATATGAATCAGCTCAGTAGCTCCTCTTATTTTGATCCTGTGTTCCTTATCTTGGGAGGCAGATTGGGATTGGTGCATCTGCTGGCTATTTTTGCTAGAATGATCATTAGTGAAAACAGGTTCTTCTGTATAAAGTGTACATGTCATCTTGGGGTTCAGATTTAACTGACTGAGGAGAATTGGACTGTTCATGCCTCTTCAGCTATTTGCTGCTTCAGTTTACTCTCATTATATTTTTCAGATATTCTCTTCACAGCGGGGAGGTCCAAGATCATAACTCTAAAATGAAAGCTGAGGCTTTGGAGCCCAGTTCTGCAGTAAGCAGTGGATTCCACAGTAAACTCTGCAGCTGCAGAATTGTGGAATACACAGGGCCCTGGGCCAGGTCTAATGCAGAAGACTAGGAATAAGTCCCCTCAATTTCTGATCCCAGCTAGAATGCTGACTCACTGTAGGCAGTTTTCCCCATCTGTAAAACAGGGATAAATAATCCTTACCTACCTCACAGGGACACTGGGAATTGATCGGGTAGTAGAGCTCCATAGATGAAAAGCACTGAAGTGTTTTTCATCTGGAATTGCCTTTAAGGTCACTTTCTTGACATCTGCCATGTCCCAAGTGGAGAAGGAGCGAGAGGAGATGAGACAGCAGCTAGCGGAGCAGAAACGACAATGTAGAGGTCTCCTGCAGCAAATAGCAGCTCTGAGGCAGGAGCAGCAACTTAATGTCACAGAGGGTGGAGGTAAAACTCTGTGCTGTTTGTGTGGGGGAGGAGTGCACCAGAAAGAGCCACACGGGGTGGGGGTGTGCGCGAGTGCATGCATTTGCCTCTCCCAGTATGAATCAGACTTGCCCTTTTATCACTCTTCCGCAAACCGTACACACTGAATCTACATGTGTCCTTTCCAGGTTATACTATGGACACTGTACCAGTGGAGGTTCATGAGGCTTTAAAAAGTGCCATGGAGAAACTACAGGTGAGCAACTGAACCCCCAGCTGGCCTCTGGAGCCTGGCATCAGGCCCCACTGTATAGCAGACCAAGACTGTATGTTGCAAGGGAATAAATAGCAAGTCTGGTTTTTATGACACAACTGCCTCCTTTCCTGGGTTTCCTGTGAACGGCTTATCACTTCTGTATCTAGCCTTTGGAGGCTCAGCATGGCCTGCCATAGTTTAAACTCAAAGGGAAGGGTGTAGGGGGCTGGCATTGGTCCTTGCTCTTTTTCTGAAGCCATAGTGAGGGGGCAGACTCAATACAGGTCTCCCCAGTGCAGATGAGTGAGAAATTGCTGCTAGAGGCTTAGCAATCTTGAAGCCTTCAGTGCCTGGGAAGCTGTGCTATTGTGGTGGGGAGAAGTTTAAAGGATTCCTTATCTCTGGTGTCACTCTCTCTAGCTGTGTCTCCTCCTTTATCCAGCAAATCAGCCAGGCTCTTCCACAGGAGACCAGTAGGGAGGAAAGAACAGTATTGTTTCCTAAGCTCAGGCTGACCTGGAAGGTGCTCAGTCAGGGGATTGTTGACTCCCTTGTGTGTTCTTTGTACAAGTGTAGTTGTTCAGAAGGCTGATGGGGGGTTGTGTGTTCAGTCCCGCTTCACAGACCTGATGCACGAGAAGGCTGACCTGAAGGACCGAGTGGAGGAGTTGGAGCATCACTGCATACAGCTGTCTGGCGAAACAGACACAATTGGTAAGATTAGCCAGCATGAGATCAAGCTAGGCAACCTCTTCACAGAGCGCCCAGGGTGTTACTTCTCAGTGACCTGAAACTACAGGTGCTTCTCTAACTACTAATGGAGCCTGACCATTTAGCCACCAACCAGATTTCTAATGCCCGGCCTCCAGATGCCCTAAAATTACCCTGCTGGGTAAGAGACTTCCAATCCGGTGTCTAGATTGGCTGTCAACTGCATTCTAAAGCCTCAGTTAATTTACCCACTGATGTAAAGTTCAAGCAGAGGGAGCTTTAGAATATTGTAACTCCTCGGTGCATTGTCTCTGCCTTATGCTTTTCTTTTTTCTTCCAGGGGAGTATATTGCATTGTACCAGAGTCAGAGGGCGATCCTAAAACAGCGGCACCGGGAGAAAGAGGAGTACATCAGTCGGTTGGCCCAGGATAAGGAAGAGATGAAGGTAAGGGATATCTCCTGTCACAATAGTACTCACACCTTGGTTAAGAGGCACAAGTGGAATGTGCATGTGTCAAAACTGATCTCAGTAAATGTGTGGCAGGCATCAGAGATATATACAATACAAACTTTTCCATAAAACTCAGCCAGTTTTCTGAATTCAGACCTGCAACACTAGTTGCTGTTCAGCTGTTGCTCTCTCCTGAGAAGATTGTCTCCTTGTGCCATATTCACTGCTGGTTTTGTGATGTGCAGTACAGTAAACTGATTTCCAAAATGCCTGAATCTAGGACTCAGTGTGTCTGTCAGGATGACTGGCCTGCCTCGTGAGGTACAAACCTACCAATTGCAAGAAGCAACTTGGAATTCCAATGGGGAAACTACCCTCTGCAGACTTGGCACTTGCCATTCTGGATGTGGTCTAGTGTGCCAGCAGCTGAGTGTGGTTGACCCTGGCAATACTGGCCAACTGTGGGCGAGCTTGGGCCAGTGTGATAGGTAGAGCAAGCTGTAGGTACTGTCTGGGGGCACACGGAGGACATGTATGTTTCATGGGTTTTGCTTTATTTGCTAACTTTCTATAGATGAAGTTATTGGAGCTCCAGGAGTTGGTGATGCGTCTGGTTGGGGAGAGGAATGAATGGTACAGCAAGTATTTGGCAGCTGCTCAAAACCCAGACCTGCTAGTAAGTCAAGAAAGTGGAAGTGCCAGTGCAGTTGTGAGGCACATTGAACTGAATGCTACTGATGGAGAAGGTGAGCAACATCCTGTGCAGCAAAGTGCTAGCAGCAATTCCTGCTGGCTGACAGGGAACCAGACTGCTTGGCGTTGGGACAGGAGTAGTAACCTGCCTTGTCTTTGTTCTTCACAGGACTGCGAGAGGTGAGTTTAGCAGATGAGTCAGAACAGGAGGCTGCAGTTCTTCGATCCCAAGTACCTAGTCAGAGCAAAGGCCCCCAGCCCAGTCCAGAGGATCCCACTGCTAAGCAAATCATGCAGCTTCTGAGAGAAATCCAGAACCCTCAGGAGAGGGTGGGGTCTCTGTTGGAAAACCCCTGCATTCCTTTCTTCTATCGTGCGGATGAGAACGATGAGGTCAAGATCATGGTGATTTAAATGACATGAGAAACCTGGTTTGCTGCAATTTTCTGTGAGCCTGTTAAGTACCCAAACTGCTTAAACTCACCCTGTATCTCTGTCCAGAGCCCTCAGTCTGGACAGATTTCCTCTTCATGGGGAAAGGGATGGTATCAGACGGACCTCGAGCACCAGACCGCCTCATCTCTTCCCCCTGTTACTTGGTGCACTCTGAGTACAGACCCTGACTTGAAGTAATCCTGTGAGGCAGTCGGTAGTGCTACCTCTGCCTGCCCACATGAAAGTGGCAGGACTACTTCGCGACCTCTGACGGAGGAACTTGAACACTTATTTCCTAGTTCTCTGACAGGACTCTGATGCTGGCAACCAGCTTCTCAGCAGTGATTGGCTTGTGACTGTTGCTGTCTGCCCAGCTCCTTCCAAAAGGCTCCTTAAGTAACTTATTCTGGCAACAAACTCTTTGGATTCTGAGTGATTATTTGTATGTTTCCCATCATATATCTTAAACCTCCCATCTTTCTCTACAGCCTGTCTCCTGCACTGTATCTGAAACCAGCCTTGTTAGTCCCAAACAGCCAAAAAAACACAGGCTTCTTGCCTGACTAGGCAGCACTACAGAAACTTTTATTCACATTAGATAGCGGGAAAGTGGCCAGGGGTTGCCTTCTGAGTCCTCTTGGGACAGATGCTTGGGTACTTGATGTAAGCTTTATGTGGTTGATTGAGGGTGGGGTGGAAATGTAACTGCACTTTGAAGGATGATGTTTCACCTTGTTTGTCTGAAAGTTTTATTTATTTAAAAAAAGGGAGAAATAACTAAAAGCAAATCACTTAATAAACGTGCTTTGTTTTGAATGTCTGGACTCTGGGATTCTAGTTCCCCATCTCTTGGATTCCTTTTTCTCCCTACATCTTCACACGGACAAGGCTTCCACTAGCTGAGTGCATTAGGGACCTTAGTCTGCTCCCGGTAATTCCAGACACACATGCAAGAAATGGAGCTGTCACCTGGAAACACTTCAAAGTTGCAGAACTGACTGAGGAGAAAACAAGGTGACAAACATTTGAGTTGAATGTTTTTACCGAGAGAATCAGTTCCCTGATCTAGAAGCAAAGAAAATGGATTGTGATGAGTGGAGCAACTCGCTGAAAGACATTCTAAAGCTGGTGTGTACAGGGCTCAACCACCATAGGTTACCATCTCCATCTGATGGGAATAACACCAGATATGTACTGATAAGTACATTTGGGTTTAAAATCTAGAACTTGTTGCCTTCTGTCTGTGGGCTCAGTAATCCCAGTGGCAGGTCTTGAGGGAGAACTCTCTGGAGTGTGTGTGTGTGTGTGTGTATTTTAAGGAGACCTAACTTACATAAAATTGTGCAATGCAAGACAAATTCCAGGTTGATGATTTAAAAGCACACACTTGACTCCCATTGGTGCCATTCTGTTTGGAACAGAGAGGCTCTAGCAAACAGACTATGCTGGTTTATGACTTCTCTAAGTTAAAATTCTGTGGGTCCTTTCTATAATCAGTTCTGTCTTATTTTGCTCAAGCCTTTTTTTTAAACTTGGTACAGGGAACAGTTGTTCCACAGCGAAACGCCCATGATGTTTGGAATTTTAAAAAATGAATTAAAACCTTTATTTTAGCGGGGAAAGAGGTTTTGTGGAATAAAATCAATGTACTCCTCTGAAATTTGAACAGCTGAATGTTAGCCTATTGGAGGATAGAAACTGTTTTTTAAGTCCTTTCATTTGAACAGCCGTGGTATTGACTGTCAGTGTTGTGGGAAGAGTGCACTGCTGGAGGCCTCATGCAGGGCACTAGCAAAGTGGTGCAACAAGCTCCTGTTTGCACGAGTTTGTGTACATAGTGTATCTGTGTAACATTTTGTATATTCCTTGAAGAAAGAATATGGCCCCTTGCAGCATTTTTGCCTGCTGGGGTTGCTCATAACCTGTATTATAAAAAATGATCTAACTGCAGTGGGAAAGGGTTGTGATTTAATACAGAGCATTATTATTATAAAAGGGGTAAATATTTATTGGGTGTTCTATTCCAGGAATGTGAAGGAAAACACTGTTGGAGAAATTTTTGCATTCTGCTGCAGAGGTGATTTAATCCTGTTATAAATTTTCTTTCTGAATAAACTTATTCAGGCAAGCACTGACTGTGTGCACATTTTCTGTTCAGATCATCTTGAAATGGGGCCAGGAAAACAGATAGTGGATTCTTCCTTTCAGGGAGCGATTTGGTCTGGTCATAGGAAGCCCCAGTTCTTACACTGACTCCCTTCTTATTTAACCTCTTGCCTCCATCCCTTCAACTATAAAAAACGGTGAAAATGTCTCTCTCCATCACACTGGGTTAATGATTTATAATGCATTAGATTTTTATCGTGCTTACTGTTATTACTACCTGTATAGCCCTGAAGATGTCACATGGGCCACAGCTGTGTGCTGATTGGATGCAAGTTAAGCATGACCGACAGGGACTTGGGAACCTTGGCATCCACTTGATGGTGTCAGAATGTCTGCACAAATTCAACCTCAGCTGGGCATTGATGGGGCCAGGACCAAAGTGCTGAACAGGCTGATTCAGGGGACCCAGAAATCATAGTGGAGAAGAGGTTGACGTGGAGGGATCTGGGTATTTTGACACACTATCAAGCAGGCCAGGACCTTGATGCTGAAGGATCTAGGGACGTCAATGCCATGTGTGGTGCTGGGACTTCAGCACCAAAGAGGTCAGCCTGAAGAGATCCTGGGCACTACATCATCAGTTCTAGGACCTCAGTGCTGACCCAAAGAGACCCAGGGACCACTTTGATAGTGCCAGAATCTTGGTATCCAATCAGATTGACACAGAGGAGTCGGGACCTCAGCACTGCCTGGACCTCAGTGCTGGGCTTACCCAGACAAAACCGAGGAGATGGATGTCACTTAAGTGGGGCACATTGCCACTTAGGTCTAATTCATGTCTGCAATCTATGCTGACCTTACACAGTGCCAGAGGGAGCTGACTGCGTCTAAGAAGCCTCCTGCAACAGTAGGGGTGTGTTAGGCTCCTGCAAGTCATCCAGGATATCTGTGCCTGATGCTACCGTTCATTCTTCAAACTGAAGAGACAGTCCGACTGGCTGATCTAATCTTTTAAAATAGCTCCCCAAAGGCAGCATCAAAAGGGAAAAAAACGAGGAAAGCATCAAGGACACTTCACCTTCAGTGTTTAAAAAGGAACTGAAAGTCAGTTAGGGACACTCCCTCTTTTACAGACTCAGAATCTTCCATAGGGGGAAGAGGCCACTGGCCTCAGCAGATGCTGCTCACTAGAAGAATTCTGCAGCTCAATGCCAGGCCACTATATCTTACAAGTGGGAATAGGCAGAGGCCACTTTAAGAACAGGTAGTTTGGTGTGCGGTGTTCTTAAAAACGTACGCTCTCAATTTCTGGGCATTAAATAAATGGCTGATGCTTTATTTTCTTGTGAAGAGGATTTGCTTTAGTGTCCCTGACCCACATTTCCTTTCTGTCTAACTCTTTGTGTTGCTTGGTGCTACTCCTCCCCTCTCCCCCATGCTTGCATCTGAGTGATGCTCATTGTGTATGGGTAGAGCTTGTAAAGCTCTTTGTGATGAAAGGTTAAATTATAATTAAACATAAAGCCTGTTCACGCCCAGAGAGAGAGTTTTATTCTACTTGGAGTCCTTCATTCTACAGAAATGATACTTTATTTCAACCAATAAACAAGAGTGACAGGTAGATCACAAACTGCATCACAGGTACTACCAGCACTGACATGGTTTACCCACAAGTCTGGGGCAATACAATAACACAACTGTACATAGCAGAGAATTTAATATTTAGCTCAAAAACGCAATGTCAGGATTCCATTAAATTGTTGGGTTTGTGGGTGTGGAATATGTATATTCCTATGTAAGTATTTGCTAAAATCCACATAGAAGCACAAATGGCTTAAAACACCTGACATGTGTATATATATTTTGATCTTATATATATATATATATTTATAGATATTTATATAATAGGATATGTTTCTCATTACTACAATATATTTGTTTTAATTCCTTTAAGTAACTGGAGGAAAAATACAGTTTCACTAGAGTCACATCGGATATGTGTATGTCACAAACTACAACAGAACAAGCCATGTGTGAGATGAGAGTCAGACCATTCCAGGACAGAACAGCTAAGAGGCAGGCAAAGATTCTCAGAGGGAGCAAGGCTACATTTCAAATGGTGGTTTTGGACTCTCTGGGCGGGAGGGACTGGCCTTGCCTGGCCTGCTGGAATTTAAAGAAAGACACATAAGAAAAAGAAGAAAAAGGAAGAGAGAAGGGGAGGGGGGAAAAATCATTAAAACAATTAAAACACTGAAAGGAACTGGTAACAGAACCACAGGCAAAGTGGATCCACAACAGAAATCAAAACCTAAGAGAACTTAAATCTGAATCAGGGCTGGTTCAAAGCCTGCAGGGTGAATGCTCCTTTTGGCTTCAGCAGAGCCACAAGATCTGAGGTGCACAAAATCAATACACCTTTTAATACTTTTTTTTTTTTTCTTTTTACACATACAACATTTAAAACAAAAATACCCAAATTGTTAAGAAGATAAGTCATGGTCTGCAATGGTTACAAGTTTCCTCAAACACATACCATCCGCATGCAAGAAGAAAAGTTTACCATAATCATCACGCTGTCCAAAAAAAACACTGAACAAGAAATGTGCTTAGTTGAAACAGAGATATTTGCAATAAAACATTACTTCGCGAACTCCCTGAAAACTTTTGCTTGTCCGTTTGCAAAGGGGGGAGCATCATATCTATTCCCCTCAGTTTCAGGAAAGTCAGTTGCAGGCAGTGATGTGACACAGCTGCTGGCAGAGGCCAGCGGCTCTCCATCAGCAGTATTTCCTCAGCTACTGTGGAGAGCTGAGGGCAGGTAGATCCATCTGCTCCATGCACTCTGAGGTATGTATATGTGCTATCTCAGACTTCGTGCTAGAAGAATTACATTGTTCAATAAAGCTCCCCCCCGTCTTGATCTCCCTGCCTCACTTTGAAGTGAGGTTGATTGCACTGTTCCCAACAATATATGAATTTTTGCATCTTAATTCAAACCTATACACTGGACATTTCACCTTTGTTACCAATAATGTCACACATTTTAACAGCATAACTTATTCTTCTGAGTTGTGTTTTGTCTTCTTAACTACAACATAAGAAAATAGCTACAGATCAGTTCGAGGTGCTGAGACACTACAGCTAGCCAATGCAGGCAGGACACATTGTTCAGGCTAGACCAACCAAGTGAAGCATTTGTCTAGGCAGCTGCCATTTGGGCTTAAGAATGCCGCAACTGATCACTCCAAGGAGCCTGTGTCCTTCAAGGTCCCATGTCACTGAATGGGGACTACTCTACGCTCACAAAGCAATACAGGACGCACAAGAGAAGACGAAGAAGAGCTCAATCACTAGCTTGCATTTTACAACACACCAGGAGGGAGGGGGCAGTGGAAGGTGAAGGGGTGGGATGGATGAGAGGAGTGAATGTGCCTGTGGAAGATGGTATGGGGCGGGGAAGCCGCGGGTACGGCACTCGTCGCCAGCTGTCTACAGGCCTTGGGTTATAAATCTAAGAGGGACGGTTCAGCTGGTCGGATTATGGTGGGTCGAGTAGGTGAGGCAGGGCCCTTCCTGCTGTGAAAAAGCAGAAAACAAAAACGAGAAGAGAACACACACCGTGGTTAGCATGGCAGTCACAATCACACATGCTTCTCCACCTCATTGGAGCCAGTGGGAGGCACCAAAGAAAGGGGACCTCAGTTTGGGGAAATGAATAATCCACAGCATCAGCAGGAGTCCATGGAGAAATCTTTCAATTTTAAAATCAGCTGGACATTGGCTCCGCTGGTCACTGTGGATCCCTAATAACAACGAGGAAGGATTAACTGCAGAACCATTATCGCCTTCCAGCTGGGAATCTCAAAGCACAAAGGCTAATAGCCAGCGACTGCACTGGCACCTGAATGAGAGTCGAGAAGCATGGGCATGATAACAGTGAAACTACTCTACCAAGCAAGTGAACATCAATCACACAATGTGGACAGTGCCCTCTGGGAGGCGCGGTCATAGAGGCTGCTGGCTGGTTTGGAGAAGCACCGTTCCCCTGCACGAAGGCAGGTGACAGTCTGTAGAATTCAGTTCTCAACAGCTAGGAGCATCTTTGAGATTAGCTACCAAACTAAATTTGATCCTTTTGTTCGTATAGTCATGTGACCCAACAAACATGACTCCCATTGACTTTAATGAAGGGAATTTGGCCCTTGCTATTTGTGAGCTGATTTTCTTAATATTGTTCCAGCATTTCTATGCTGCAAGTGTTTTAATAAGTTGATTGGGCAGCAATTTGGTCTAAGCAGAAGGGCACAAACTTCAGCATTACAGGTTTGGCTTCCTGTAGAGGGTCACAGTCACTTTCTCTCATCTGGATAAACGAAGAGGACAACATAGCTTGAAAATATAGGCTTCAAGGAAAGAAGGAAGATTGTGCATAATCTAAATGTGGTTAAAAATGGATAGCCTTTGCTCTGTGAATGAAAATGGTTTGTATATTTTCATTTAAAAACAGTCCCTGCAATGTCTGCAACCCAAACACAACAGCCTCCTTTTAGTGCATGAGATCTGGAAAATGAAACTGTTCATGGCAAGACTAGTTTCATTGTCCAAGATGAATGAAATGCAAGGAGCAAATGCATAGGATGTGGTTGAAAGTAAATGAGACTGATACCATTCTGTATGTTTTAATAGTCAGTGTTTGTACTGGTAACACACACAAGGAAATCTTGTTGAATTTGCAACCTGATAGTGTTACATTGACGTGAATCTGGATTTCCTGTGATCTATTTATTTTTTTTATTTTATTTTATTTAAGAAACAGAAACTGGCTTCTGAAACGAAGGCCCTCTCTGTACGGAGTTCTTTTGTATGCTCTAAATCATTGCAAGCCCTGTTTTGCACAGGCGCAGACCCCAGTAAGTGTATATTCTGCTACACTGATGTAGTTATACAGGTATGAATTTCTACAGTTTAAACAAGTAGTAAGTAGAACCATAAACTTTCATTTCTAATTAACAGAAATAAGGCCAAATTCTGCCCTGTTGTAAACAGACACATCTCCAGTGAGGCCAAGGGCATTACAACCATCTACAGCAGGGCTAAATTTGACCCTTTGGTTCCTGCCTGGGGCACTGTTAGGCCATGACTCCACTACAGCGGCTGCAGCAGCATTGCTGTGGTACTGCAGCTGTGCTGCTATAAGTAGATACTTCCTACATCAGTGGAAAGGGTTTTTCCATCAATGTAAATAATTCACCTCACTGAGAGGTGGCAGCTAAGAAGAATTCTTCCATCGACCTGGCTTTGTCTACAGTGCGGGTTCGGTTGACCTATCCATTTCTTGGGACATGACATTTTTCTCATCCCTGAGCAATGTAGGTTGATCTAATTTTTAGGTGTAGTCCACGTTTACTGTACCACTTGAAGCTTTTTTAAAGAAACTGCTGAACACTGTGGTTTTTCTTTGATTCCGCAAATCCATCTATAATGCGAGAGAAGCCACGACTTCCCAGGCTGTCATGCAGAAGTTGCTCTTCAAGTAAAGCAATATAAATGATGTACTGAATTATTCTCAGGTTAACTCAGTCCCCACTGCAAGGTAGTTAAACCGATACCTTTATACAGAGGAAGAAACTGAGTCACAAAAGGGCCACCCCTTGGGGAGGTGATGGCATGAAGTACTGGTCTTCTTGATGTACTGAAGGCCTGTGTGTTGTTTGCTATAGTTGCTTACGTAGGGCCTTACTCAAAGCCTACTGAAGTCAATGGAAAGACTTCCATTGACTTGAATGGGATCAGGAGCAAATCTTTAGCTAGCTTAGAACCCACTCCCAAACAAACTGATGACATTGGGTGGTCCTCATCAACTTTGATGGACGAACTCAGGTGCTATTGCACTGTGCCACCCATACACTAAAAGGCATCTTTTCAAAAGCTCAAAGGTCAATTTACATTTCATATGCTTAGATTTTCTTGCTGTTCTTACCAGACATAGACAGAAAAGAGGGATTGAAATCATTGGAGAGCAAATGATACAAGACACTCTGGTACAGATGGGCCATACCACCCTACTAGAGTACACAGAATTGAAAGGTGAGCGGTAAAGCACAAAAAATAAGATATGCTTGTGTTGTCTGCTGATTGTGTACAGTGTACAAAGATGGCCTCATGGAGGGCTTGGCTGTTGCTCTGTGCTTGTTTTGTTTTATTTTTTTGGCAGATCTTGACTTTGCTCCTCTTTTCTAGAGGCCTTTGGTGGGATGTTTAAAGGATCTGGATGCTGACATCATCAGAGGCTGAAAACTGCCTCCCAACAAGGGCCTCTGCCCGTTGCCAATGTCCTCAGGGACAAGAGAGAAGTCAGGTGCTGGAGGCTGGGGATTAGGAACAGCAGAGACCTTCATGAGTCTGTCATCATACACCACTAAATTCTGCTCTCTTAGTGGAAATTTTGTCAGTGGATACCGATGACAATGGGAGTGGAATTTAGCTCTAAAATGAGCAAGAGGAAGCACAAACTAAACAATTATTTTGTTTGCTTTGCACTTTGCCTTTCAAATTCTATTCAAGCCTAAACCCTTATCATTTCTAGGACAAGAGAGGACATCACAAAAATCAGGCTGAGGGGAAACACTTGGATTTATTCTCCTGAGCTACAAAAAGTTGCTATCTATAGTCAGGATCAAGAGGGTTACTGTCCAACACCACCATCCTACACTAGCTCTGATTTCCTTGGTGTTCTTTATAAACCAGAGCAACGGCAGAGAAAGCCTCGTAACAGCGAGTCCCAGAACAAAGCACAGACAACACTCAACCCTCCTATCTGTGACCCTATCCAGGATGAACATTTCTACTAGGGCTTCCAAAGATGGCTGCAACAGGCAGTGACTGGGGGAAGCTGTTAGTTGCTCTGCATCTTTGTGCTGAGTCATCAGTGAGGAGGGCTGAGGATAGGAGATGAAGCTCTTGAAGCAAAACATTTCCCACTGCACAGTCACTGTGGTGGTTCTCTGTGTTGCATTTTAGCCCTCTGCCCAGCTACATGCAGCAGTAACACAGTCACCATTCACTACGAGATAGGAGCTAATTGTGAACTCTGAGGGCTTGAGGCACTGAGCACCTGCAATTGCCTTTGACTTCAGTGGTAGATGAAGGTGCTCAGCACCTCAAGGCAGGTACTATGTGCCTTACGTGATCAGGCCCAATGAATTCAATACAAGCTGCAGTTGCTCAACACCTCTCAGAATCAGGCCCATTATGTAGAAAGATAATGCACACATGGACAAGAGTGGGCCTCACCAAACATCTATCCCACCCCACAGTGTCCCAAAGCTGCTCCATCTACCCTCTCTCCTTTACTCTCATCAGTAAGGGCCAGTGGATCTCAGGAAGGACAGGCAGATTCCATTCAGGTCCACATCCTTCTTCAAGTTACATCCTCCCCCATTAATATTTACTCAGATGGAAAGTTCAGCCCCTGAGTGTAAGGCCAGCACAGTACACTATATAACTGGTGCTGGGTCACCTTGCTAATCTGGTGTTACGTTACTGCAAATACATTACTGCAAAATGCAGGGAGAAAGAAAAAGAGAGAAAGAAAGAGACAGAGGCCCTAGGAGCACAAGGTGAAGGTGGGGCATGGACTATGGCAGACACCCCTTTCTGAATGGGAAGAGAGAGGGGACATTTGGATGGTAAAACAGGATAACATCTAGGCTAGGGGATCAAGAGGTAAAAGGATGTTTATTTCTAACTGGGATCAGATGAAACGGGTGAATGGGGGAGCATTTCAGGGTAGGGTTACTCTATATTTGGGAGGACAGAAGTCATTGATGGTAATGCCCCAGAACCTTGGACACATCCATGGACACTAGATGGCGATGCAGGGACTGCTTTGGGCAGACATGCTGCAATGTAAAACAAGAGTCTCAATCCACAGCTCCCCATCATGGTCTCAGGAGGAGAGGCCATTACAGCAGACAGAGAGATGGAAAAGATCTAGAGTTCAGTCCATCTCCCTGTGGTGCAGGATTAAAGAGACACGTGACGACTCCCACCCTCTCTCCCATGCTCCCTCCTCTCTCTCTCTTTCTCTCCCCTCACTCTGAATCCATAAACTTAAGGGTGAGGTTTTCTGCTCTGATAATTTCCCCCTTTTTTTTTAAACAGCTCCTGAGGCTTCTCCCAGCCTTCCCTCCTCCTGCAGCTCCACGCAGCTGCTCCCTGTCTCATTGTCCAACATTCTGTTAAGACTCCTCCCTTTGTGGAACCCTGGCAGAAATGGCTGTTTGGGCAAGGAAATCTGGTACAAGTATCAGGTAGGAGAAGTGAGCAGCAGAGTGATGGGAATGGAGGAGGGGAAACACACTGACTCATGCATCGCAGGGAGAGAGTGCAGAACATACCGTGGCTGCCAGTCCTCAGGGGTCACTGATAGTGATTCTGAAAGACAACATGAAATCAACATGGCAGTTCAGACAGTTCAAAGCAGAAGCCATACAGACAGTCAGGAAGGTGAAACACACATACAGAGAATAAACAGACACTCTGTTTACAGGAACACACCCTACACATTCACAGCAACACCTACACAGGAAAGTGCACATCACACACTTACAGAAACACCTGTCCGTACAGGTGCACACATGCCAACAGAAGTAAACATACATACCTAAACAAGAGTGCATGCATAGATATACACACATTTCCACCCATGCACATACAGATGTACACACATCTATACAGGAGCATATGACCCTCACATGTGCACACAGAGGCATACAAACCCATAAGTACATTGTGATGTATGTGCACACACAGCTGCATTCACACACTCACTAGCATGTTCACGTGTGCACACAAATAGGCTTTTATACACATACAAAGCTGGATCCACACTCAGAGTCAAGGGCGGCACATTGGCACATGCTCACATACTGACACAAGTGCCCATGTGCATTACAGTCCATTCATCTGTGTTTAAACAAACATGCTAGCAGGCACAAGTCTCAGGATTGGGCTGGCTGGATGTCATGCCATATTTCACTGGCGATCCAGGCTTTCTAGTGATATTGCAACACTAACTAATTTAGTACATTTAATCAAAAGAAACAAAGGTCATGAGAAGTGGAAATCAGGAAGAGCTAACGTGCAGTTCTGGGTCCTGAGAACCAGTCAGGAGAGGAGGAAATGGGGACATAATTTAATAGATTTTAAGGCCATAAGAGACCATTATATCATCTAGTCTGACTTCCTATTTAACTCAGGCCATAGAATTTCATCCAGTCACCTCTGTATTGATCCCAAAAAATTCTGTTCAACTAATGCACATCTTCTAGAAAGGCACCTCTATTTGATGATGATTCTTCTTGACAACAACTTTTTGAAATCTGTCCATTAGCCAGTTCTTAATCCATCTAGCATGTGCTTTATTGATATCGTATAATGCTAATTTTATTATCAAAATATCATGCTGCATAAGCCAAATGTCTTACAAATATCTAAGTATATTACATCTAAGCAAGTTATCTTTATCAACCAACCTTATCTCAACAAAAAATTAAAGAATGTTTGTTTGACAAGACCCATTTTCCACAAATGAGAATTTTGTGCACAGATCACAGATGCTCAGAGAATATGGCCTTCATTGCCTGGGCAGAGGCTTAAGAGTTGTTTCTAACATACAGTACTTAGATAAATAGTTCCCAAGGGTACATGTAGCTGGTGAGTATGGACCTCTGCAGGAGACTGAAGAACCAACTGCTGAAGCTCCCTGCCCAGGGACATCATAAAAGGGAAAGGATTCTGCTTTTTTGAAGACTTCCTGTTCAAGAAAATGGACTGTGAGGTATCTGTCTGTGACAGCACACGCATGAGCGAGTGTCTGTATATCTGTGGGTGTATGGGGCAGAGAACACTCCAACATCACCAACCTTGAATCCAGATGTTCATACAAACCAGATGGAGATGAACATGAACAAACATACAGCAGGCATGTACACCCATCCATGCAAGCATATATACACATGCACAAATTCACCCAAACATACATGTCAGTTCTCATTTTCTCACCGTACCGACTCCCACAACAAGGCCCACACTATAAAGATAACAAGTTCCACTTCATACTCATATGGCATCCAGTATAATCCATCCAGTGAGGGAAAGATGGGTATTAAAAGAAAAGCGATAATGGAGATGGTACCCGTTCACCCATGGCAGAAAGACCCAAGCCCAGGTGCCAGCGGGGAACTTTCTTATTCTATATACAGAAGAGGGAGAAAAGTTGCCATCTGAGTTCCCTGGTGAAGGGAGAAACCCGAATGGCAAACAGGGTAGAAGGCCATGGGAGGAGTCTATGAACAGCTGGAAGGATGGAGGAGTAGGGGAGAGAATGAGAGCGAGAGCTTGAGTGAGCATTGCTTCACTACACTCTCTGGAACCATCCCATTCCCATCCAAACCATGGCAACGAGTCAGCACTGAACCATTTCCCGCCCAGAGCAAGGGAGAGTGACCTGTTTAGTTAGACATTTCAAGTTTCCTTCCTCTAGTCCAACGCTGTTGTTTTGTTCAGAATCATTTTGCTCCCCATAAAGGGAGTCATCCATAAAAGCCGGTTACAAATGGGGCAGGAGTAGCAATGTAGGCTGGTGTAAAGGGGCAATGAATCTCCCTAGAGGCAGGAGCTCAGCTCATTTTAGGCTGTTTGGGGGATCCTGCCAGGGTATATAGAATATTTTTCATGAGTGAGGAAATGAAGCACAAGGTGGGAAAGGGGGATGAAGAAAGAGAGAGAAATGTGGGAAACACACCAAAATAGGAACAAAAAAGGAGTATCATGTGGGGAGGCAGCAGCACAAGAAGCAAGAGCCAAAAGTACACAACTGAAGGATGCAGATATCCACAGGCACTATCAATGGTACTGCAAACCCATGGGAGGGAGCAGCAAGGTGCATGTGGCCAGGTCCCTGTGGAAGCAGCATCAAGGGGCAAAGAAAGGGCCAGGGCAGAGACATTGAGAAGGTATCATCATTTTCACACCAAAGAATCAATAAAAACTGATCTGCATCCTCTTCAGACTCATCCATTCCTGTTCCTGTCCTGGGCTGGATACAGAACCTGTCAAAGAATCTCTCTCTCCCTCTGAACAAGCAGCACACAGAGAGTCAAGGCATTATCACAGGAGAAGGACCAGGCAGCCTCTAACATATACTATCAGAGACAAGGTGTTATCACAGGAGAGGGGACTAGGAAACTTTTACATACACCATGAACACCCATCAGAAACAAGGTGTTGCAACAGCAGAGGGCCAGGTAGGCTCTGACATGCATGACCAGCACCCATCGGAAATGGGGCATTATCACAGAAGAGGGTCTTCCTTACACCAATAGATGGGAAGTTCCTGGTTATCATTCATTTTACCATTCCATTTCTTTCCGTTCCTCCAGGATCCAACACTGAAATGACCTTGGTTCCAGCCCAGCTGCTTCCTAAAGTTCCTTACCATTGCACTTGTGGCTCATTCCAGTGTGTCAGGGTGACTATACCTGGGGGAGGACCCAGTCGTTCAGAGCTTTCTTTTGGGAATGTGAAGTGGTAATATGTGGGCTCCCTAGCTTGGAAAGTGCCCTGGGTGCTTGGATTTAAATGTGGGGGTGATAAGCATGCTCGTAACGGAGACCCACCTCCCAACACTTGTTCTCACCATACTCCTACACAGCTGGCCACTGTACTGGAAGCAGCAACCACACTGGGTAGGAAAACATATCTTGTTTTAAGTCCCCCTCTTCCTTTCCTTGAAACCTCCTGTATCAGGAGAGGAGAAAGCTCTCACACTGGGGCTCCCCTAACATGGTTCTCATTGCCATGAAACACATTCCCCCACCCACCCTCTAGTCCATCTCAATCCCAGCACTTTTGTTTCCCACTTGTGAGTACAGGTACCGGAATTGCTGCTTTGATTGGCATTATAATGTGTAACGGTCTCTGACCCAACATCCCTCCCAAACCCTAAATGCACTTTTTTGCAGGGAAGAGGATGTCCCTCTGTTTCAGAACTCTGCCTCCTCACTGTCTCCCCTGATAAAATGAAATGTCAACACTAGTAAGACAAATAAAGGAACAAATGTTCCCAGTTGCAGAATTGATTCAAACACACAGAGGAAGACTTCACCCATCCCAAATGGTCCATGACTACTCTGTAAGCTAAGAGGAAGGAGGCATTACCAAAGCTGCCACCTGAAACCCAGATCTCTCCCTCTGCACAAGTGTCTCAGGACTTACCTGGGGACACCAGGAGGAGCACGGTTTGGCCGAGATGGAACTTGAGGTGGGGGACCAAAAGGATCAGGGGAGGCACCTGGCCTGGAGGGCACAGGGGGAGCACCACCCAGGGTGGGTCCACCAGCAGGAGGAGGTCCAGGAGCTGGACCTCGAGATAAAGGCCTGGCTGGTGGAACAGCGGGAGCTCTCCTTTGTGGTGTAGGGCTGGACGTGGGAGACCTACCAAACAACCAAAGAGAAGTTCAACTGCAGCAACAGGCAAGTACAGTAGCCCTCCAAACCCCACAGTGTCTTCAGCACCTCTCCTGCCCCCAAGTCACCTTCCAATCCCTTCAATCCTTCTGTTTGCCTTCAAGACTCCTCCAAACTCCATATAACTTTCAAGGGTCTGGCAGCCTAATTCACCTACATAAGGCCCTAGAAGCTCCCATATTATTTTCAAGCCCTCAGCAACCCTCACATTATCTTCCAATACCCCAGAATCTTTAGCACCCATTAGCCTTCATATTGTAGCAGGAGGCCCCATCTAGCTCCTAAAGAGGCATCAGGCAGGTCCGTGGGGCACTACCCCTGAGCCTCTGGTACCTGCGTCCAGATGGTATGCTCTGCACCTGCAGCCAGGAGTCGTCCACCGGTGGGGGCGTAGGGGTGCTGATGGTGGAGGTGTTAATATCCCCTATGATGTTAAGTGCCTCTTTCAGGGCATAGTACATGCGCAGCATCTCATCACGCCGCTGGGCCTGCTCTGCTGACTCCTCCATGAGGCTGTTTTGGTCTCCACAGGAGTAGAGGTTTGCCAGCAACTCCGAGTGGATAAAATCCTTTGTCTGTAACCAGAGCAGAAGAAAAAGGAAATCACAGCCATGAAAAAGGCTCCATCTGAATAATTTTTCCTGCATAACTCCTCTCTCTCTCTTTCCCCATTTAGTCTCTGTCTCCCATTCTCTCCTCCCCTTCTCTTTCACCTCTGTCCTGCTAGTCCACCCATATTTTGCTCTCATTCCTCCTTTTTCCTTCTCTCTCTGTCTTTCTCTCTTTCTTCTCTTCTCTTTCTAGTTCTCCCACAGTCCCCAATGGGCTTCGCAGGGTGATATGTACATTATTGATCATGAGATGCATGATGGTCTTAGGCATGAGGTCTCGGATGGTTTTGTTGACAATTCCCATGTAGGAGTCCACCAGGTTCCTGATTGTTTCCACTTGTCTCTCCAGTTGGGGATCCATGGAGTGCATGAAACTGTCAGATCCATTTTCCTCTGTCTCATTTGCCTACAGAGGGAGGGCAAAAGGGAGAAGCAGCAGTTGGAAAGAGACAGATCAATTCTTCAATATACCATAGGGGCCAAAAAGCAAATGTGAGACAGCAAGGGAAACATGCGGAAATTTCATGCAGCAACATGGGATACAACTTCACTTTTCTTCTGAGCTGTAACTCCGAATACAGTTCTCAGCTTGTATAACCAGGTAACCCTTCCCCAGCTCAATTTAGAGGAAGGGCCATGAATGTGTGTTCCATGTTAGCACCTACGTCAGTGCACTACAGTTGGTTATTGGAGTAATGCAGAGCCAGTTTACTCACAAGTTGGTCTTTAGTAGCCTGCTGCCCTCCTTGAATTGTTGTCACCAGCTACCATGCATGTGACCAAAAGTGTACCCAGTATGTGTGCAAGGGCATGAACACAAATGCATCAGTCTGTGTTTAGGTGTGGCTGAACTCAAGTGCACGTGCATTTCTGCTGGGACAGGTATACACAAATGCACCAGTATGTGTGCACAGACTGATCTCCAATGATTTAATGTATGTGGAGGGGAATGAACATGAATATACCAGTGTTTGTCCAGGGTGAGTGAACATAAATGCATTAGTGTGTATGTAAGAGTAGGTGAATATAAAATGCGCCGCAAACACAATATAATTGCATGTGTATGTGTGTGTGTGTGTGTGTGTGTGCATGCACACACATCTGTATGTATTTATGCTTACATCTTATGACTCAGAATGCCTAAGTGGATTGATACACAGTGACTAGGATAGCAACCATTGGGAGAAGTGTGAGTTGTTAGATTCTAGTTCTATCAGCCAGCTCAGGCTGACTCTCAAACAATCCTCATATGCAGGACTGGGGAGCGAGGATGCAATTTATACAGCTCTTTAGCACTGCTTAGTGTCTATCTATCCATATAGGTACCTAATGTGCTCATCACTGAAGTTTCTGGGTGCTAATGGTGATTATAGGAACAGTGATAGTTTCAAGAAAAGTGCAGTCAGTTTTGAAGTTGCTGTGTGAGGGCACCATTTGCAGCTGATATGGAGAAAGAGAAAAGGAAGAGGGTAGCTGGCTTGTGGGCAGGAAGAAATTACCCTTAATGAAAATGTGAGTGAACACTCTGCTCAGACTGGCTGCTATGCCAAGTCTCTGCCTCGAGGAGTTAGACCAGGGGTTGGCAGCCTTTCAGAAGTGGTATGCCAAATCTTCATTTATTCACTCTAATTTAAGGTTTCACATGCCAGTAATACATTTTAACATTTTTAGAAGGTCTCTTTGTTGTATGTAAAGTAAATAAGGTTTTTAAAATGTTTAAGAAGCTTCATTTAAAATTAAATTAAAATGCAGAGCCCCCCAGACCTGTGGCCAGGACCTGGACAGTGTGAGTGCCACTGAAAAATCAACTCACATGCCGCCTTCGGCACCCGTGCCATAGGTTGCCTACCCCTGAGTTAGACCCTATTGGCCTACTCCCTGAATTACAATAGGTGGAGTACTCAAATGTGGCAACACAGGAAACAGTTAGGCCTCCCTTGATTGGGATCTCCAGGGTGGGAATGTTTTAAAAATTGATGTATTTGGAAATGGGATTTATTAATCAATAGGGTAATGAAAGTTCTTCATTCTGCTTGCCAAGTCATTTCCCTCAGGATTCCATACAGTGAATAGTCCATGTATTATAACAGTTGATATTGATATTTTTAACATTAATACCTTACACATCTATCATGGCTTTAATCTTAGAGGATCCCCAAATGCTTTAGAAACTTTGAACCTGATCTTGCAACTCTTGATCATGTCAGCAGTCTCTAATCACATAAGTAGTTCCATTGACTTCAGTGAAAGTACTCACATGTGACAAAGTGGGTTCAATTTTTTTGTGTGCTGCATGTGATGTAGATGCTGTGAATGTCCCGTGAGACCACTCGGATTTGGTAGCATTTTACACCCACTTCACATTCGCGTTGCAATCATGTAAATGACTAAAAATGTGCAGGGCAATAGAGAATCAAGACCTGGGTCCACAGGATTGGGCCCTATATTATTCAATAGTTAAAGTTCTGTTGGGATATTCACTGTAACAGGGATCGGCAACCTTTGGCATGCAGCCCATCAGGGAAATCCGCTGGCGAGCCGGGATCTTTTCTTTATCTGCAGCATCCGCAGGTTCAGTGGATCGTAGCTTCCACTCTCTGCAGTTCACTGTTCCAGGCTAATGGGGACTGCAGGAAGCGGAGGCCAGAACATCCCTTGACCTGCACCACTTCCCGCAGCTCCCATTGGCTCGGAACAGCGAAACACAGCCAGTGGAAGCTGCAATCACCAAACCTGTGGAGGCTGCACTATAACCTCCTGTTTTCACATGTTTATAATTTTCTGAAAAAATTCTCCATTTGGGCTAAAATGCCTGAGCTCAATTCAGCACTAAAGATCAATAAACATTAATTAATCCTCACAACTCCTCTTGGAAATAAGAGAGCCTCATTCCCATTATACAGGTGCAGAAACTGAGATCCATAGAGATGAAGTACTTTGAGTCAGTGGAACAGCTCAGAAAAAAACCACACATCTTCTAACTCCAAGTCCTGTGCCTTAAACAGAGGAACCTCTTTCTCCAAATTAAAGCACTTTGAAAGAAAGAAAGAAAGAAAGAAAGAAAGAAAGAAAGAAAGAAAGAAAGGAAGAAAGAAAGAAAGAAAGAAAGAAAGAAGTCCTTGCACCCATAACTGAAATACAGCATACAGCTATCTCTAAAATTAAAGTTGGTAACCAATAGTGCACAACAACACAATAGCACACCTGCCTAGACTCATCCATTTGGAATTAATTTCAAAGCATGAAAGATTGTGTGTGTGTGTTTTAATGTGCCATTTAAGATGTTGCTCATCTTATTTTTAAGTTTCCCTCACTCACAGTGTCCCATTTTGATAGATTTGTAGCAGTTTAGGACATGAAGTGAAGCATAATATTGTCTCCAATTGAGTTTCTTTGTTTGAGCTTCAGCTGGAAAGATCGTATGTATCCCCAAAGGGATGGAAGGCTTCATGGTCTGAGAAACATGGGGTTAGGAATCTGGTAATCAGACATGATGACTCAAAAAAAGAGGATAAAATGCCAAAAATAAAGTTCTGATGAGACTCAGAAATCAAATACCAAAGAGGGGGAATAAAAAGAGAAAAAGGAAAACCCAAGCCAAGACCAGAAACAAACAGCAGATGATCTGACAGAAGGTGCAAAGACAGAGGGAGAACAAGTGATTGTCTCCCGGGAGATGATAACAAAGGGGGGAAAAAGAAGAAAGAAACTGAAAAAGAAAATCAAGCAAATCAGAACTAGTTGATAAGAGCCCTCAATGGGCAGTACAGGTAGAAGGGGTGTCACTTACTTTGTCCTTGTCCTGGAAGGTCAGTTTGAGCACAAAAAAACAAAAACAAAAACAAAAAAGTGACAAAAATAAAAAACAGATTTTAGTTGGTCTCAGAGGCAGGAGAAGCATCTACTATAGCATTGAACGGAAATAAGACCAAATCCAGTCAAAAACACAGGTCAAAGGGAATAAGTCACCCTGGGCCACAGAGGCTGAGCAGGTCATTACCTAAATTGAAAGGATCAAAATGGAACCTCTGCAAAGGAAAATGGCTCTTTAAAGATGGATGTCATGGGAAAGTTACTGGCTGCTCCTGTTACTCTCTCCTCACATAGGGTGTTGTGCCTAATGTGTTTGACAGGGATCACAACAGCCCCATAGCAGCACAAAATATTCCAAATCTTCCCATTGCCTCAACAATAGGTGAAGTCATTGGAAATCCTTCCATTAACTTCAATGGCTTTGGATATGGCCCAGTGTTCCCTTAGCCCTCAATTCCTTTCCCACCAAATGATTATAGGATAAAAAGTAATCAAAACAAAACAATCATCTTCAAGTCTAGCAGAGAAGGTGAATGAACCTTTACTAGAAACACAAGTGTCTGAAAAAAATGACAGGTAAGTAATTTTCACTGCTCTAATAGGTAAGTATTTATAATGACTTTTCCCACTGTCAGAGACTGAAAATGTTTCAGGGATGTCACTTTAACTCTACAGGAGTGTACAGTATGGTATGTAATAATACTGTGCTTTAAGGGTAATTTATTGAGAGAACACAACACGGGACATTAAAGGGCTGCAGGAAAATGTCAAGGAAACCCACAGTAGGTCATATCCTATATATTTAAGACAAAGGACCTTTCTACTGTAGAAGAATAAGATATCAAACAAGCAAAATATAAGAAAACCCCTTCCTGATAGGAAGACAAAGCTCTGGCAAAGCTGATGGAGCTCTGAACTTGGCCATAAAGAAATGGTACTGATGAGTAATAACACTGGCCAACATTATGCCTCTGTTTGTGAGTATCTTGCCATCTAGGGAGTGAGGTTGTTAGACAGGTTCAAGAATAGCAGCCGTGTTAGTCTGTATCCCTAAAGAAAGCGAGGAATACTTGTAGCACTTTAGAGACTAACCAGTTTATTTAATCATAAGCTTTCGTGGACTATAGCCCACTTCATCGGATGTTGTTAGACAGTTTCAAATGATTGTGTTATTGGCCATTCCCTTCTTCCTTGTGCTGAAGCACAAGTCCCCAGGGCAATAGAAAAGCCTTCAGCAAGGTGTGATTGTTACATTTGCCTTGCTCCTCCTATCTCCTCATCCCTCCTGAGCAGAGTTTGTCACTGGAGATCTGAGCTACTTCCCCAGTCTATATGAGAAATCTCATGTATCTAGATTTACAGCCCATAGGGAGGATAGAAGCCAGAAGGGCTCATCTTTGAGGTCCGCCTCTTATCTCCCACTTGAAAGTTGCTAATGGTTATACCCTGTGCATCCTCACCAAGGGAAGAAGTACCACATATCAGAGGAAGCTGAGAGCAAGATGTTCAGCTTGCCTTCCAACTCAACCCCAAAGCAGGAGGTGATGGAGATAAGGCCCCCACGATAGCGTCCTGTTTAACTCAAGGAGTGATAGTTCAGCGGTTACTCCTAAGACACTTGTATGCCACCTTTTTCATCACCTGTTACTGCTGATGGCCAAGCCCCCAACCTACCCCAACACGCTCTGGGTACACTCCTGCACGCAGGAAGGAAGCCTTCCAGCTGTCCACCTCCTCCTGGGTCTCACAGGCCAACTCCAGCTGCCGATAGTCTTTGTAAACGTTCCTAAGAAGTGAGACATAAGACGTTACTTCAAAGCTCCCCAGATGGCAAAGAAACCACTTCTCCATCTCTGCCAATGTTCTAAAATCCTTAGTGTGTCTGCACATCAGAACAAAGTAGACTATCCTCTCACTGCCTGCAATATCCTCATGCTTCCCCTACACTGAAGCACCCTATGAAAAGGTGAGAGGGGGGAATTAACTCTCCATTATTAACCCTAGCTTTTCTCACTCTAATCCTCCAGCAGACCCCAACTCTGTCCTGAAGAGACCATTCTTGGGAGGTGTGCAGGGGTGAAAGTAAAACTAAAAACTTACTGGTATGGGGCCAGATGTGCCCCCCCCACCTTGGAAGGGATGGGGCCTCAGGTGGAAGGGGCAGGGCTGGGGGTCAGCATCCCCCAGCCAGCCAGCCCTTCTAGGCTGTCTGTCCCACACAGACTGGGGCTCCCGCAGCTATTGAAAGGGCCGGGGGCTCCTGCCACTGCTGCTGCTACCACAGCAGTGGCCGGAGCCGCGGGCCCTTCTAAATTGCCGGCCTCAGAGCAGCTGCTCCTTTTGCCCTCCCCCTCCCATTGGCAGGGGTAGGGAGGTTAAAGCGCTGCCGTGGCAGTAGGGCCAGTACTGGCAGCCACTTTTTACCAGTAAGCTATATCGGCCCATACCACCTTACTTTCACCCCTGGAGGTGTGAAAGGAGATTGCCTTTCCAAACACATTCAATCATGCATTTCTTCACTCGATACTCTGGGCTCATGAATTCTTGGGACTAACTTTATTATCAAACTGAAAGAAACAAGAGGGGTTCAAATAGTTGTTGTCTGGCCCGGGCAGAGATCCCTAGGAATAGGCAGCCTGGCTGCTTGGAAGCTGGGATCACATTGCACAATGCACTGCAGCAAAGAAAGTAAGTGGCATGATTATAAGAGCTTAGGGAAGGATCCCAGAGTGTTCCCTTTTAAAAGGAGTTTCTTCCTAATGATTTGTCCTCTAAGGAGATGTTCATCCTATCGGGACAACATTCCTGAGAGGCCCCATCCCTCTATCCCTCTCCTCTGTAACCTGCTATCCCATTCCAGGGTGTTCCCAAAATACTGTATAGGGCTGAAGTTAGAGATGTGATTTAGGTGATGTCTAGAAAAGAGCTCAACATGCTCTGGGGAAAAGACAGCACCTCTGTTCAGTGTTGAAGAGAGCAAAGATATGCTTGCTGGACATGAAGCCCTTCTCAACGTCCCGCAGCTTTAGGTTATCCACTGGCAGCATGTACTTCTTCTCCTTCTCCTGAAAGAAGAAGATCAGCAACTGGTCACTCACTGACCAAATCCTCATCTGGTGAAGGAGTCAGTCAGCTGTGGGACCCTCAGAGCCCTCAGAAAGTCAATCAGCAATGTGGCCCTTACTGCTCAATTCCCCTAACCCTTCCAGGAATCCGCCAGTAAGAGGGCCCTCACAATCCAGTCCCTACAACTTGACTGCCCTATCCCTTCTAGCAGTTATTCAGCAATGGGGCCCTCACAGCCCAACTCCCCCATCCTTTTCAGAAGTCAGTCAGCAAGGAGTCCCTAACAGTTCAGTTCTATCATCATCTCAAGGAGTCAGTCATCAACAGGATACCCAAAGCCCAATTCCCTCAAAGTGTCAGTCAGCAACTGGGCACTCACAGCACAATTCTTCCATGCTCTCAAGAGGTCAGTCAGCAAGGGACTCACAATCTGATTCTTCTATCTCATAAACCAGTCAGTCAGCAACTGAGTCCTCACAGACAAAATCTCCCATCCCCTCAAGGAGCCAGTCAGTAATGGGGCCCTCATAGCCCAATTCCCTCATCCTCTCAAGAAGCCAGTCAGCAGTGGGACTCTCACATCCCACTTCCTCCATTCCCTGAACAAGTCAGTCTGCAATAAGACCCTCTGATTCCCCCATTTCCCTAAGATGTCAGTCAGTAACAGGACCCTCACAGCCTGATTTCCCCATCCTATAAAACAGTCACCCAGCAAATGAGCCCTCACTTGCAGCCCAGTTCCCCATCACCTCAAGAAGTCAGTCAGCAAGGGATTCCTCACAGTTTAGCCCCCAAAACTCAACTCCTTCAGCTGCATCTCATAAAGCAATCCGTCAGCAAGAGGGTCTTCACAGCCTGACTCCCTCAGTTCTTCAAGGAGTCAGTCAGCAAAGAGGCCCTCACCTCCTGGCTCCACTATTCCCTCAATGAGTCAGTCTAGGGTGACCAAACAGCAAGTGTGAAAAATCGGGACAGGGGATGGGGGGTAATAGGAGCCTATAAGAAAAAGACCCAAAAATCGGGACCATCCCTATAAAATCGGGACATCTGGTCGCCCTAAGTCAGTCAGCAACAGCACCACCATAGCCTAACTATAAAAACACCTCAATAAATGAGACAGCAACTGGTAATTCATACCCCAATTTCCTATTTCCCTTAAGGAGTAAGTCAGCACAGTTGTCACAGCCCAGCTCCCTTGTCCCCGCAAGAACTCACAGTCGAATTCCTCATCCATTCAAGAAGTCAGTCAGCAGGGACTCTCTTGCACCCTAGCTCCACAGCTTGATTTTCCCATCCCATAAAACAGTCAGCAAAAGGAAAGGCCTACACAGCCTGACTCCCCATCCCCTCAAGGAGTCAGTCAGCAAGAGGGCCCTCATAGTCCAGCTTCCTCATTCAAGGAGTCAGTCTGCAAAGAGGCCCTCACAGTCCAGACCAGGGGTGGGCAAACTACGGCCCGCAGGCCACATCCAGTCCTACCTGGCCCCTGAGCAACCAGCCGGGGAAACTAACCCCTCCCCCACTGCCCTCCTTCCCCCGTAGCCACGCCACAGCGCTCTGGGCGGCAGGGCTGCATCATAGCCCACCTCCTCTACTCCTTTGGTCAGTCAACAAGGGAGCCCACACTGCCCTATTCCCAGGGCTGGTGGAAGGATATTCGATGCCCTAGGCGAAACTTCCACCTTGCGCCCCACCCCCACCGGCTAGGAAAGCCCTGCGGCAGCTTCAACCCCACCCTGAGGCACCCCTCCGCCGCCCAGGGAGCCACCCCTGCCGCGGTGCTCACTCCCCGCTGCCCGGGCACCCTTCCCCAGGGAGTCTCCCCCCTGTGGCAGCTCCCCACCCACCTCCGCCTGGGGAGCCCCCTCTGCTACTTCATCCTACACTATGAAGGACTCATGTTAATTTTTAAATAATAATAATGACACAAAACACAAGGAGGGGTTCCAACGGCTCTCCTCTGGCACCTGAGCTCAGACAGCAGCTTTGTGGTTGAAGAAATGTGGGATAGTTGAAGGCCAGTTAAAGACCTTTCATATGGAAAATGTCTAAAGCCATTGTTGAAAATTCAAGCCAGTGTTCTTCTGACTAATCAAAACCGCAGTTGAAATGGGTGGCTGAACATGTGAGAAAAACCGAGGCCTAAATTTTCAAAAGTGATGAATGATTTTAGATGCCTCAGTTTTGGGATGTCCAATTTGAGACACCTTTCGAGGACCTGATTTTCAGAGTGGGAGGGCTCAGAGCTTTCCGATTATCTTTTAAAGTGTCTCCAGGTAAGCAGCTATAACCAACACACACAACAATTATGTCCTGATTTTTTTGGATTTAAGTTTAATTTTGAAATCTAGATTCAGAGATGGTTGAGGTTAGAAATCAGGGGATTTTTTGGCTTTAACCCTAAAAACTGAAGACCAGGATCTCCTCTCTCTTACTGAGAGGAAGATATGGAGTCTTTATTGAAGTTAATCTGGATTTACATCAGTGTAACCAAGAGCTGAATTTGGCCCAAGGGCCCTACTTGTAAGTGTACAGCTCTAGTCAGATATTACTATATCAAAAGCAATCAAGAGAGGGAGCCATTATACCAAACTTCTCACCTCAAAGCAGAATGTAGCTGTCTGAGACTACTCCAATAGAAATGTATGTAACCATCCCCTTGTGTATGGGTTCTGGTGTGTACGTCATGCTTGCCTTGGCTGGAAACATGGAGAAATGTGATCCCTCACAGGGGAAAAGGGAATAGAAAAGGCAGGCAGGCTGCTAGCAGAGATCCTAAAATCTAACTGGAAAATAATAGGGCAGAGAAGCAACTGTGGATGGTGATGTTGCTGACACATTTCATAGGCAGAAGGAATAAAAGACCAGAGAAGATGATCTGATCATTATAATGGCACTATAGGCCTTAGTCAGCTATCTCACTAAGTCCCATTAATTCCTAAGTATACCGGTATACTCCTCTACATGTCTCAGATCCCCAATGGAAAGTCAAATGACATTATATGTTACAATATAATGTAGTTCTGGGAAAGATGTCCTGGAAAATGATGTTCTCTGGGATGGACAAAACAGGGACAGCTGGAGCAGCAACAGAGCTCCCGTACCCCTCCCATCACTGATCCAGAGGGACCAAAGATAGAAATGGTATTCAGACCTCAGTTCCCCTGTACTTTTTGCCGAGACTGCCAACCAAGATGCCAGTTAGTCCTAATTGGGGTGGGGTGGGGGCAGTTGAGTATTTTTGTGAAACAGATGCCTATTGATTAAGAATCTGGCTGAGACCCATAAAGCTCATTTCACTTTCTGAAAATCACTTAACAGCTTCCAGATTGCAATAACTTTCAGCCATTACTGCTCCAGGTTGTGGATGAACTGGTGACTTAGAGGAGACAAACAGCCATTGCTAAGCCTCCAGGCAAGCCAAACAGTCCTACTGCAATTTCTTCCACTGAACCTCCTTATACATCACCCATATGCAATCTCTGTGCTACCCAAGAAAGTAACTTCAATGTAGATGGCAGCTAAAGGAATAAGACCTAGAAAATGCTCCTCACATCTTTTGATAATGTCAGAAAAGTTTGGAGCTGGGTGCACAAGAAGAAACATCTCATAGCAAAAAAAAAGCAAGAAATCAAGTGGTGAGAGCAACAGAATTCCCCAGGTCCTAGGTGATGGTGTATGTGTGTCTTCACCCTATACCCATTTTGTTTCCATCAAGGCCTTATAGTTCTTTCTCTTCATCACATAGGAATTGCTTCTGTAATGCTTCTATTCGCTGCATGCTGTCACTTCCCACACCATTGCACTAGTGCTAGGATTTGCACTCCACAGAGTTTGATCTCCGTTACACCATGGTAAATATAGAGTGAATTCACTGGTGTTAGGACCAAAACCTGGACCCACTACAGCTAACGGGAATTTGTCGTTGACATTAATGTGATCAGGATTTGGCACTTTCTCCAGATTTACACCAGTGAAACTGAGGTGAGATTTTGGACCCTTGACTCTTACGTTCACCTGGAGCCATACACACATATGTAAGGATTCATACTCCCAGTCTCTAAGTGCAGTGGGAGCCAGTATATTAGCACCAGACTTCACTCTCTTAAGCTTGGAAGACAGTGAATTCCATTATATAGAATGTTAGTGACAGGTTCCCAGGTTCCAGGGGCACTGCATCTATGCCCTGGAACAAGATTCAAACCAACACCCTCGAGGGGCAATTAGACCTCCATATTCCTGCTCACTAGTGTACGATTTTTCAGCTTTGGGGGTAATGAGAGCCATACAAGAGCTAGAGCACTGGTGCCAGGAGGTAAATCCTGTGGCTCTTTACTGATGCACACAGACACATTCAGCCAGTGCTGCTCTGACCCGCCATCTCACCACACTTAAACCCCATTCTCTCAAAAGTCCTAGCTCCACTCTTTCCATCTTCTCAGTTTTCACCCCAGCCTGTTTTATATCAATACTCTGACTTCATTTCCTGAATGTAGAGACAGGAAAGAGTGTAACGAGCTGCAGAGGGCTGAGCCTTTCAAAGCTTTGGCTGAGCCCTCTGACCATATGTTAGCAATCAGGCAGTGTGTGTGGTGGCTGAGACATCCCAAGAGCAATGTAGTCAAAAGGAGGGGGGAAGGGGCTCTCCTTCCAGCCTGACAGGCGCAGGCAAAAATCAGAGAGGGGGGACTGGGTGCCAGTAGACCCTGGGATGGGGGAGGTGGCTTTGTGGAGTGTGGTTCAAAGATCTTGACTTGATCCCAAAAGGCCTGTGTTGCTCATCAAACATCTCATTTTGGCGGCAAGGCAGAAAGAGGATCATACCAGAGGAGAGGCTGCCCTCTCAGCAGCAGAATATCTATCCCATGAAACATATGCATAGTCAAGGAATCACACTACAGCAGGCAAGGGGGGAGGAGGTAACATTGTGGGCTGCAGGAAGCAGGACACTAAGGTGCAAATACAGGGAGAGAAAGGGTATTGGGGTGACAAGGTCTAATCAGGCCTCCTTTAAAGGAACATCATTCCTAACTATAATCACAATGCTTCCATGGAGGACCCCTGAATGCAGCAGAACCAGTATGGTCCACTTGCATGGGGGGAGATTAAGGAGAGTCTGTGCAGGAGGCCCACACCCCATGTACACAGTCAAGCACATAGGAGCTGAGGGGAGGCACTGCCATAGAAAAGAGACTTGGGGGCAGGATGGGCACATAGATCCCCTAGCATTAACCCTTAGTCATAGAGGGCAAAGCATAATGTTTGGGGGAAGGACGGAGACTACACTTGTAGCTCTGTGGCCTGAGAAGAGCCACCCTAACGGGGTTGCCATTGCATAGCCTGTTACTCTGTACTGGGACCAGTGTATTTTAGACGGTGGTTTGCATTGTTAACCGAATGTGCATTGTTCTCCTCTGGACCTTCATCCCCAAATACATTTTAAACAGCAATGTAAAAATATAGCATAGCTGGATTGGAATAAAGGCTCCTGGTTTGTTCGCAGGCTATTTGCTCTGCCCAACTGGTCTCTCTGTACAGAAAGGGTTAGTGTTTTATATACTGGACACACATGAAGCTGATAGGGAAGCCCACACGTGCATCCAAAGGAGGAATTTGGGTCTTGAAGTGCTAGGAGATAACTGACAGAACAATCAGACCTTACCATAATTAACAAGGAGGACAAATCCAAGATAAGCTGAAGTTATAATGACAAGTAAAACTTTATGCACAGAGAACACAAGTGTATGTGTTCTGATTTATGGCTCTTGTGAAATGAAAAAAATACTGACTGAACCAAATGCTACTATTAATGCTACTGTCCTTTGCTTTTCTAGTGCCAATGATGTGCTCGAGGAAGCTCTAGAGAGACAATGGTTAAAATCCTACCACCAAACTGTCGAGAAAGTTGTGGTGCTCTCCCTGTCTCAGGCAGTCAGCCCCATCCTAAATTTTTTGGGCCTCATCAAATTATTTTGGAACAGTAAAGTCTTCGTTTTTATAAGAGATCAAATTGTACCAGGAATTCAGTATTTTCAAAAATATTTACAGTGGAGGATTCCCCCAGACTTCCTATAAATTATTTGTTCCATCTACCTCCCCATTATCCCAGTTAAACCCTGTTCCCAGTCAATTTGTTCAGTAACAGTGTATAACAATGTCCAGCATAGGGCCTTTCATTTGCTCAGTGTTCTTACCACCTTCCTGTATTATGAGATTTAAATGAAGAAATAAATTAATAGATTTCCCCCCAACCCTGACATGCTCCTTATCACAGGGTTAACCTATTAGGGACAAAGCAGGAGCATTGGGTGTTCATGTTTTTAGCCATAGATTTAAACCCTCTCCTCTGGCTCCCCCTCCCCTGTGTGTGCTGGTGGGTTGCATATTGCATCTAAAGCACTTTTTATCCCTGCAGCACAAGAGAGGAAGTGAACCACATGGCCCGGGGAACATCTGGAATCGCTACACAGGAGCCAAGCATCAGAGAGAAAGCGGCATTCCTCAAGTTTCCATCCAAGGAATGGAACCTTCCTTTCCTCCGCGTAATCCTATCCGTCAGATGGCTCACTTCCTGTCAACCTCTGACCTCGCCAGCAGCCAACAAGCTCCTCCCTCGAGTCTAGTTAGCGTTGCACTGCCACGTCAATTGAGGCAGAAAGACAGAAGGGAAGCAAGAGAAGGGAGGGAGCAAAGACCAGAAAGAGGGAGGGAAGGAGGCAGAGTGAGTGCCAGACGTGATGGGAGGAGGAAAGGAGGGAACTCGGATCGCTCCCATGGTAGCCGGAGGCTAGCTGCAAAGGCAACTGGCCAAGGCGGGTCAAAGGACCCTTGTTATGGGCTTGGAAGCGAAGGCTGGTCTTGTTTGCTCTTTGCTCCGGACCTTGGGTAGAGCGACGTTCTACAGGACTGAGAGCTGGGCAGACGGAGATCAGGATGCATCGGGCCTGAGCGTCTTCCCACCCACTGCCACCAACTGCTGCGCCAGATGTGGGGGGTTGAATAAAACAACGAAGTCTGCACATCTGGGCAACGGCCAAGACTTAGAAACATTTCTCGAACAACAGTAATTTATTTTTATTTTTTAAAGGTACGACATGCCCGGGGGAATGGGGTATCAGCCTTTTGATGCCAACGTCAGAAGAGAAGGGGGTTTGAAGGTTCGCTCAGTGTTGGGTGCAGGCAGGGAGCAATCCCCCTTTCTTCCCAGCTGCCAATGGAGGAAACTTCTTCACGCAGGACTTGGACTTTCCCTCACCCTCTCTCTGTCCCAAAACACCAGCCCAGAGGCAGAAAGGGGGAAGGACTAACGTGCTGCTGCTAGCTGGAGAGCTGGACACAGAGGCTCCACTCCGTCTGCCCAGTGTTCAGACTACCTGTTCAGGACTACGAGATTGTACAGTAGTCTGCACATTGGTTAGGCTGTGCTGGGATACACCACACACACTGCCGGTGCCGCACAGGGATGGAAACGCCTGCATGGCAGCGGGAAATGCTGGGGTGTGAGCAACGCATGCTAAATTCACCTGCCTCCCCCAGTCTGCTGGAAAACAGCTGCTTGGATCCTCACCTGATGCTCACCTTTATCTGTCACTATTCACCATCCCACTCCCTCTCCCTGTCTGTCTGTCATTTCCTCCGTGACTCTCCTCACCCTCTCTTTGCAGCTGTTTCTGTTGGCTTCACATGCTTGTCCCAGTGACAGCCACTCAGAATGCTTTGTGTTTCTTGTGCAGACCTTTGCTATAAGTGTCCAGATCACAGGGACAGGGGGTATCCCCTTGGAGAGTTAAGGTTGCACAGTGCCTTGTTAGCAGTCCCTCTATGGGGAGAAGGCGAAATTAAGCAGCGGGAAGTGGCCAGTTGGGGAATTTTATTGTGTAACAAACTTTGACTATTTTATTTAAAAAAAAAAGAAAAGATTTCAGGTTTGGAGATTCCGGGAGTCGCTTTTCCTTTAAAGTTGGTTGTGGTCCTTTCTTTAGAGGTGGACTGGGAGGGACAGGTAATGTATATGTGTGTGCAAAACTACTGAAGAGAACGAGTGAGTGAGAAAGAACAAAGAGGAAGGAGAGTGTGAGAAAAATAAAAAGAGACTATAAATGAGAGAGAGCATGAGAGTGAATGAATGGAAGAGCAAAAGAGAGTATGGCCAGAGAGGGAGGGAAGGAGTATGTGTGGTAGAGAGAGAGATCCTGAGGCTGGTATTATCACTGAGAAGGACTGAGTATCAGAGCAGAAAAATAGGTGACAAAATCCAAATTGCAGCTGGACTGCTCAGAGCCACCCACATCCCCATTATAGCTCCATCCTGATTGCTGGCAGGGCTTGATCAACTGCAAAGATAACAGAAAGGGCTTCATGATGTGGCTGATCTGGGGCTTAATACACAAGAGCGTCAGCTTGCTGTAGAAAAAGTGATCTGCTCCATGTTTCTGAAAATGGGGGTTTTAGAGGGAGATGTAATGTAATGCTAGCACTGAAGTTTCTAGCTAGAATTGGGAAGGAGCCAAGGTCTGATGTGTATTAAATGAACCCCTACAAGTGTGTGAATAAGGTCACAGCTTCTCCCAGCCAGGAGAATCTGTCTGCATTCTCCAGTGATGGAAGAGAAGGAAGGTACAAAGCCAACACAATATGGAATCAGAGCACAACTCCGACCTAGCAGACTCAAACTGGTGTATTAAGAATGTACAAGATTCCCCATCATCTGCATGGATCTATAGATATGCAAACACTTACACACCATTTCTCATGTTCACACACACCATTCGTGTGCACAGATACTTAACACATGAATGCAGATACTTAACACATGCACATAGCCAAATATTAGACACCCCCCCCAAACATATCCATTCCAACAAGCACATAACCTCCCCAATTATTTGCACACTCCAATCTTACTCAATACAACATTCATACATGATCACATAATTGCCATGTCATCTACATCCAGTCCTGTGCATACACACCCACAAAGGGTACAGGCCATTCATATGGACACATAACCCACGCCAATCACACATACACACAAATTCAGACACACATGCACACCTGCATACACAATTAACATACTCAGACATCCATTCATGCACATACCATTCACAAACATACACACCCATGTGTCATTCTCTCACACATATCTGTGTGCTTCACACACACACAAAACAAATACCCACATGTATACATTCAACAACACACAAAGGCACATCCACACCTCGCAATACGGAGTGGAACCTTCTTAGGGCAGATCTACACTTAGTGAAGATGCTACTACGCTAACAGGAGAGCTTCTCCTGTTGGCATAGTTAATCCACCTCTGCGAGAGGTGGTAGCTATATTGATGGGAGAAGCTCTCCCATTGATTTAGCACTGTCTACACTGGGGGTTAGGTCGGTGTAACTACATCGCTCGGAGTGTGGATTTTTCATACCCCTGAGCAATGTACTTATACCAATGTAAGATTGTAGTGTCGACCTAGCCTTAGTCTATACAGAATAGCAGTACTGGAATTACAAGTTGCACCTTTGCTGTAGTGAAACAATTTGCTATTACTCTCATTCTAATTCCACATGAAGGAATTTCACACTGTGCAAGGATCCTGCAAGCAGGTTCCACCATGCTTTTCAGCAAGACGGACACACACATTTAGCTATGGAAATACACTGGTGCCTTCACACAGATTTGAGCCAAGTCCTGCCCTCCTGAGATCTTATTCAGCCTAGCCTTAGTGAGACTTTTGCATAAATAAGGAAAGATCTGGGCTATACAGTATATTCACACCCAAATTCCTACATGTACTAGAAGTAGACTGTATTCACTTGTGTGTGCAACCACTCATGTACACACAATGATACATGTGTGTACTCATATTCATCTCAGTTTAAATACACTCTTACATGTACCAAATGCAGGGCCCATAGGCTCATTCCAGTGGGATGTAGGCCTTACTAATAGGAACCATGTAGCATATTGCTCATTATGCCTTAAGCTCCGGGCTTAATGCCCCCTGCCACCTAGAGAATTAGAGGAAAAGCCTGGATCCTACCTGTGTAGCTGGGTTGTGTGCTGTAGATCTCTGGAGGGGATTAGGTGGACAGGCACCTTTTTCTGCTTAGATTTTCATACCATGCTCATCACCATGGTATCTAATACCAACCGGCTACAGAGCCATGGCTGCCACTCCAGTCTCAGGAGTGCAGCACTCTCCCTGGCTAGCGAGATCACCCTCTGTCTTAGAGAATGGTCGCTGGATCCATATAGTTGCCAATCCGCCATCTTGCTCTCCCATAAATGTCCTATAGGCAGAACCCAGCAGCACCCAGGATGTGCTGACTCCCTGTGTGGGATTCCCAAATCCATGCTGACCCCGCCGTCTGCAGCAGATCTATACTGCAGCTCTCCTTGGGTCAGGGATTTGATTCACACAAAGGAGACTGGAGGAAAAATGGAGATAAAACCCAAAGAAAGGGCTCTTGGCAGTGGGGCAGAACAAGAAGCCAGCTTTCCGCCCCCTTCCCTTCCCCCAGCATGCTCCACCCACCTCCCCGGAGCAGTGGGAGCCCTATCCTCACTAACACTTGATGATGGAACCTTTAAGACACTTTTAAGTTTCAATTCCTTTCTTTAGGGGGAAGAGAAAACAAACCAGAATTGTGGAAAGGCTGGTATTTCACTAATGGGACCCAGATGTCTCTACTCAGACTTGCTGCCCAGTCCTGCCGTAACAGAGCAGGGGAGGGAAGCGCTGAGCTCCATTCCACCCGCCTCAGTTTTTGAGGTGCTAACCTAGCCCAACTGCTACCCCCAGTCCATTCCTAGTTCTCCCACCAGGTGCCCCAAAGTCTGCAACCGTCTCTTCCACCAACACAAGGGCTTTCTTCCCTGGACTGAACACTCTTATTTCCTTTGGCTGTTTGCTACAACGTCACGGAGCATGAGAAGTCAGGACTTTTGTCTGTCCAAAACCTAAGTGGATCTGGACTTCCAGGCTGCACTCAGAGTGATTCTAGGGCCTTAACTTAAAAGACACCATTTCTCTCTTTGAACAGGGGGATAGACAGCCCTTTCTGGGGAAGAGAGGGAATCTGGGACTGAGACATATGGAGACAGCCATGTGTGGAGATACCAGCCTGGTTCGGGAGTGATGGGTCTGAGAAGCCTCCTCTCAGTGAGGGGCAGAGGGTCCGTGGGTGATGGACAGCCCTATTGCCAGGACAGAGGACAGAGTCAGCCACGTCCCTGTGGAGGGTGGAGAGTTAGAAAGGGAAATTCAAAGCCAAGGGCTCTCCAAGCTGCCCTGTAATGTACAGACTCTCTAGGCTGAGCCTGGCCATGGAATCCAAGTGGAAGTTGCTTCCCTTTCCTTCCCCAGAGACCAGAGATCAAGGAGCTGAACTGGTGAGAGGGGGCAGGAGTGGGGAAAAATAAGAAATAAAAACATGCTCCCTCTTTCTCTCCACCTCTTCTCCAGTTAGAACAAAGGCTCCTTTCTCCTGGGCTGCTCCTGCCTCGTCAGCACTGGGTCACCCTGTGTTTATTTAAGGGACGCTGGCTGGCGGGGAGTTGTTTTAATTAGGCTGCTCTGCCTCTTACCATGCAGAAGGGAAGTGGTGTAGACCTCCAACTGTTATTCACCCCTAGGGTTACCCTTCTCATAGGATAAAAGGGGAGCCCCTTCCCCCTCCCATGCAGCTGGAGTCTATTAATATAGATGATGTGCTGCAACCACAGCCCTCCCGCTCCCTGCTGGGGCAGAGGGGTGGGGGTGGGAGGGGCGACGCGGTCATCGCTGGAATCCAGATGCAGAAGCTGTTTTTAATTTAAAACAATTCTCAAGCCCTAAGTTATAACTGCCTGACCTGCACACACAACCATTAAGCGGCATTGCCACACTAGGCAGCTCTGTCTGAGAGTTCTTGGGCCTTGAAAAAGGACAGGCTGATTTAAAATCTCCTTTGCACACTCAGTTTCAGTTCCTTGCTGATTACGGGACTACTACATGCCGCAACTGAACTTAGACCTAATACACACCTAAAAATAGAGTGATCTAGCTACTTTTTGCTTAGGACTGTGAAAAATTTCACATCCTATGCAACTCAGTTAGGCCAACCTAGCCCGCACTGTAGACACAGCTAGGTTGACAGAGGATCCTTCTACGGTCTTAGCTACTACTTCCCAGAGAGGTGGATTAACTACATCAACAGAAAAACCCCTCCTGTTGATGTAGAAATCATTTACACTTCTGCATTCCAGCTGCACAGCTGCAGTGCCATAGCTGTGCCTCTGTAGTGCAGATATACTCTAAGACTAATCATCTCCTGGCTAGTGAATGGGACCTGATTCTCTACGGTGTGGCACCTTGTGTCATCATTTCCAACTGTGCGAAATGGGTGTTAAATGTGCCCACTGATGTAACTGAGTGGAGAATTCTGGTCTGGTAGCAGTTTACAGGTATATTGCACAGGTATAAACCATGACACAAGGTGCAAGGCCCCTTTTCTTTCTGACCAGTAGTTTCTGACCAGACTATTGCTTGGAAAAGCTGACTGAATCTGAATCCATTTGTACCCATCTCCCAAAGTGTTTCTATCCCTGGCATGTCGAGCGGTATTTTAGTTTAAATTAATGTCATTCTGATTATCTTCTTGCTATTCATTCCCACTATTCAGAGATTTAGGCCCAGGGGCCAGAGATTTTGTCTTCCTTTATGACTCACACACTTAGGGTGACCAGATAGCAAGTGTAAAAAATCGGGAGAGGGAGTGGGGGGTGATAGGGGCCCATATAACAAAGAGTCCCAAATATTGGGACTGTCCCTATAAAATTGGAACATCTGATCACCCTACACACACTGTTGATAGTAGACAAAATAAAGAAATAAAGAACAATAACTTCAATTTGGACATGATTCTGGCAGCTGGTATCTCGCTCCCTGCTTGAGTGGAAAAGGAAGCATTGGGAAGCCATGATTCCCAAGTTTCAGGAATATTTATTTTTAAGGTAGATCTACAGAGCAGATCCACGCTACTTTCTCATTTATTTTCTGCATGTATGATTATGGTTTGTTACGGTAATAATAGTACTCAGCACTTTCACATTCAAAGCACTTTATGAACATGAATTAATTGATCTGCCCAATATCTAGATGAGGTGGATGAGTGCTAATCTTCCCATTCTGCACATGAGGAAGCAGAGAGAGAAATAAAGTGACCTACCCAAGGTTACAGAGGGAGTCAGCGTCTGAGCTGGGATTTTAATTCCACAATTCCTGGCTTGAAGTCCTGTGCTCAAACAACTAGGTCACACCTCTCGAGTGACCATACAAGACCAGAGTCAACCATAGCCACAATTTAAGTAGTCACTATAGCTACCGCTGAGAGTACCACAAAGCCCTGGGTATCAGAGCACTAGCCCATCCCCTCCCTCCTGTGAGTTGGCCTGCCACAATAAGACAGAAAAGTGCCCTGCCCACTTTTTACTGACTCAGGAGCTCCAAGCACATTAATTTCCAACCGGACTTTCACTTCAGTGCCAGGAATGCTGCGTCCAAATTAACTCCATGACCTTCACAGTTAAAAGGAAACAACCTCATTCAAGCTGAAGCAATATCAAGGCCCCAGTAAGAGTCAAATACAAGGCACAAGGCAGTAGATTCATGGGCTGATGGAGGAGCTGGACAGTAGCTGTTTGAACACTAACATATACAGGGTCTGACTAATGTGCAGGGCTCTATTTGGGCATTCCCCTAATGGAACACATAGTTCTATACCCCATCAACAGAATGTGTGGCATCCTGATTCCGGCTCCCGATCTCTTGGTATTCCTTCCTGGGAGAGGCTGAGTACTGGTTTGTGGGATCACTGCAGGTCCCAGGGATATGGGCTGATTTAGAAAGTGTATTTATAATACTCAGCCACTATAGGGAACTAAGGGCCTTCTACAAAACGCTCATCCACTGAAAGTCAATGGGAATTGATGGTTCTCAGCACCGCAGACAACTAGGTACCAAAGCCATAATCCAACCAGCTCTGAGGCTGGGCCACTCACCTCATCATCCTTATACCATGAGAGGTTCTCAGCTGTCAGGACAAACCAGTATTCCTTGGCGCCGCCCTTCATGATCCCAATGTTGTTGATGGTGAGCCAGCCTTTTCGGATCACCTATGGGGGTGGAAATTGTCAGCGTTAAACATGGCACTGGGAACCTAGTCCTCCTAATGACTGGGGAGAGAGCAGAGTGTGTCCCTACACACACAGACCAGCACAACAATGACCAGGACCACTGTGCTCTCTGCTCCTGCCAAAAAGCCCCTCACTAATTTGGAGCTCCAAGGCAATCAAGCCTGTACCTGTCTCCAAACAGGAGAAGGGTTCGTCAGGGAGTGGAAGGGAGGCAAGAGAGAACCTGGCTCTGTTGGGGTTACACTATCTGACAAGCACTCAAGGGGAAGAGAGAACTGCAGAGAGAATCTCAGACACTGGTCCAACCCACAGAAACCAAATCACAGCAACAATCACACCCAGAAAAGACCATGCCTAGAAAGAGCAAAGGAGGAAGCGCGCTCTGGCAGAAACAGGGAGCACTCCCAGCACTTGGGGTTCGGGGGGGGGCTGCTTCACAGAGCTCAAGGGGAGGCAATTCAAGAAGAAAAGTAGAGAGAGGTAAATGAAAAACAAATTATTTAGTTTAGTAACACAAAGAGATACTGAACATCTGGGGATAAGGATGCATCTGGAATTCACACCCTGAACTTAACTATGTGAGATAAGTGGCATGTGTGACTGTTACTGTACATATGTACATTAGCTTTAATATAGATAGATAGATAGATAGATAGATAGATAGATAGATAGATAGATAGATAGATAGATAGATAGATAGATAGATAGATCGATCCCATATTTACATTCTGTAAATGAGCTAGGAGACTATTGATTAGTGGCCTTTGTAACTTTAAATCAATGTTTGTCTATTCCTGTATAAGTGAGTTAGTAGAAACATTATATGTATGAAATAGGTTAAATATAAGCATGTTAACCTATATATGTGAATGTACATTGCTGCAGGTGTTCATTAGTGTACATGTGTGCATGACCCTGTGTTACTGCATGTGTGAATTATCCCTTATGTGTATGTATCGCTGCATGTGTGTGCATGTTAAAATGAGTGTGTGTTGTAAATAATATGTATGTGATTGGCTAGGTGTTTGTGTACTAATGAATACTCTTTTGTGCGACTTAATAAACATCTTTATGGTGTCTGCATCAGTGCATTCATCGTCCATATCTGTAGGCAGGGGTGAGTGGATTTTCACTCCTCTCTTTCATGCTGCTGATTGTTAAAATTCACATTGGACCAATTCTCTCTGCTGACAGAAGGGGGCACTAAAGGGGGAACCCCAGATCCTGATCTCTAAATTCAATGGTCTCCCCAGCTCCTTCCGCTTACATGCTTTAGAGGCAGCTAGAAATTCTCATCAATATGCTGCCTTTGCTCCCCACTTCCACTTCATCTGTATCTACCATCAGCTGCCACTTCCCCCCACTGCAGTAGCAGGTGGAATGGTCCATGTGCTGTTCCTGATCCTGCTCTCCCCAGATGCATCATTAATGCTCATTAGCACAGCCTGCTGAGCGGCCTTCTACTCACCAGGATCTCATCCTGCAAAGGGGAACCATAGCAACAGCAGCAGAGAAGAGAGGAGAGGAGCAGAGAGAGGAGAGATTGTTACTAGGAAAGGAGGAGTAGAATGAGGAAAGAGCCTCAAAAATTAATCAGAATTTTTTACCAAATTAGTATTTCAGCTGCAAAAACATCAAAGACCCCAGGCTCCAAAATAAAATCTGCTAAAGGAAATGAAAGCTCAAGCTAGTTACAGGCAAATCCACAAATGAAACAGAATAGGATTGGCTTCCAGAGCTGTTCCACATCCAGGGCAAAAGGCAGGCAGTAAAGTCCTTTAGAAATAGCACCGGTAGAAAGCAATGATCTGGCTGAATCTGTTGGAACCAGCCTTCCAACAACTCTGAAGCTCTAACTGTATATATTTATACCATATATAAGCTCTAACTATATATTTTGAAGATGATTCACTCCAGATGAGCATTTGGGATTGGACAGGAAGAGGTTGTTCACCTACTTTTTTTTGCTGGGTTGCTTCTGTACCCTCCTTCTGTAGAAGGTGCCCAAATCTCTGTGCAGACCATCAACGCTAGATAACCCTGTTCTTCTCCCCATAGCTCTAGGACAGGAAGGTCTTCTTTGCCCCCCTGGCTCTCAATAGCACATACACTCCATGCACTACAGGGAGGCAGCAGGGACTTGACATTCCATTCACTATTCTCTCCCAGGAGAAGGCTCCACCATGAGGAGGGAGGGCTGATGGGTGCCAATGACATCTCCCTGAGCAGGTGGCTTTAAAGTCCCCCTTTCAGGTGGAACTTACCTCTTCCAGAAAATGTGAGCCCAGAAGTTCTGCAAATTGCCCTTTGGCTCCCAGACAGTGGAGACCATTAATTTGGTCAAGAGAGACGACTGGGAAAGAAAACCCTGTGGCATGGCAGTTTATATCCTCCAGTTCCCTCAGTCCCAGCTCTAGTTTGCCCCAGTTTTTGACGGACTGTAAACTTGCATCAGGACCCACCAAATCAGAGAGCATCCTCCAGCTCTCTCCCGCATAGAAAGGTCAAGCACAGCTGGGAGAAGTGAAAGTCACATCCAGGGATGTGAGCAGAATTAACACTGACATCTGCCACTATCCAGAAAGCCGTGGCTTATATGGCTAGAGCCCTGATCATCCCCACCGCACTTTCAGCTCTTTATTGGACCATTTGATAATGTTACTGTCTAGCGTATGGCTGGCCCAGATGTAAAGCATGGTGAACCCATCAGGGAAATGCAAGAGCTCCCAAAGAAATGGATGAAACTCGAGATGCTCTGGACTCTGCCCAGTACCCAGCGCCAGAATGATAGTGGAAGGGGACTGGGCCATCATACGCAGAGTGACAGTGTTTCAAAATCAGTTCTCTACTGCAAGGATCCCAGCCTCCCCTCTTTTAGAAAGTCTTGCACCCTGCATACCTCCCTGCATTGCGTAAAGTCTGTAGCACCCTTCCTCTGAGCTCTGATCCTCAGCTAGGGCAGATGTTCCAAGCCCCTGTAATCACCTTGTCAGTCTCCCTCATGTGAGTCTGCTGGGCCAGCTCCTCCACTCACTTATTGTTAAAGCCAGTGGGGTTGCGCCAGAGACAGCGAAGAATATGATTTGGACCTTGTATATAAGCAGCTAATAGACATCTACAGTCCTAGACTCACTGAGGACAATGCCAGCTCCATACATAACAACTGTTCTTTTGCAGGAGGGACAGTCCATATTCTTCAGAAATGCTTCCGCTTTGTCCTTCCCACCGGCTTCCCTAATCCCATACATTTCAGTGAGGCTAAGGCGTCTCTCTAACCTCTTCCCATCTGCCTCTCTTTATACCTTTGAAGTGTTGCTGTGTCTGGATCAACACCTGCTCAACTGATAGCCTGTCAAGCAAGGTATGTATCCCTCTCCCAGCCTCAAGCAAGCGGGAACTCACCTGGTTGCCAGCTGCCTTCTTCTTGCTCATCTGGCTGCTCCTCTGTTGAGCGCTACAAAAAGATGAGACACTAAAAACCCATCCAGCTCTCCCTTCCCTCCTAATCCTGCTTCTTCTAGGCTTCTGCAACAGCACATTCAAGCTTCTCAACCTCAAGTTCCAAGCCCTGTACAGCCCCACCTCACCTACATCTTTGCTTTCAGCCTGACCTACTCAACCCCTATGCATCTTCTAAACCAACTGCTGACCACCCCCATTTGTGTTCTTCCTTCACACCTGCCTTCATTCTTTTTCCCATGCTACCCCCTAGGTTTGTAACTCCCTCTCTCTTCTCATGCAACCACTTTCTCCTCCATCAAACCCTGCTTGTAAACAGGTCTTCCTGCAGGGGAGCAGGAGCAGGAGGAAGGAGACAGTTCAGGGCACTGGTGCTTACTTGGCGAAGCCGATGAAATCCTCATGGTTTGTGTTCATGTATGCCAGCTCGATGTCTATCAGGAGCATGACCTGGGGGGCAAAGACACAAAGAAAGTGGGTGAGAGACAAGGGATGGTTGCTACTAACACAAAAGCAGGTAGCAGGAGCCACCATTGAGTTGCCTTATGACTCTTCTGAGCCAACACCTCCCTGAGTTTTGGGGGTGTTCCTCTCTAGAGCCCAACTTTACAGCAAAGGCCCATCTCTATCCCTATAGCTCAGGTTATTCCCCTAAAGACTCCCCTTCTTCCCCCTGCCCTCAGGTAAGCCCTGCAGGCCCTACCTGATCCTTGGTCCTGCCCTCTCGCTCACGAATATGCGTAGTAACAATCCGATCCATTTCCTCCCGCAGGTGAGGGTACTGGCTGAGCTGCAGGAAAGAGAAAACACATGCACATGGGAAAGTGGGGCAGGGTCTGGGGAATAACACTCCCCTCCCAACCATAACAGGGGTCCCAGAGGGCTAAAGGCACAGGAAAGCCAGAATTGCAGACAGATTTTCCCAAGTTCCTGTGGGACCAAAGATCTAACTCACTGTGCTTTGAGCTTCTTCAGAGAACAGCCCTTCTCCTCAGCAGCAACCCTGCTATCCTGCAGGAGACCAGACTACTGCCAGCCCAATTTGTTCTACATGGCAAGGGACCCATCCCCATCCCCAGATCTGAAGACACCCAGTCTCAAGCATGTCTGAAATCCTAGTTTTACGGCTTAAGTCCATGACTGGTTGTATCCCAATAAGCCAAACAACTAGTTCTCTGAAGGTCAGCATCTCATTGGCAACGTAGGAAAGCAATGCCATGGGGACCTGGCTTTTGTCTACTCTCTTTTTAAAACCCACAGCAGTGAGTCTCAGAGCCTAGGTCTACAGACTTGGGCTCATGCTATGGTGCTAAAAACAGTCATGCAGATGTTGTGACTTGGGTGCTTAAAGTCCTGCCCTGGGCTCCAGAATCCAAGGGCCAGTCCAAGCCCAAACATCTACACAGCTCTTTTTACCGCTGTAGCACTAGCCCACACTGCTGTGGGATCTAAAATGCCGTATACTGTGTAGATATACCCCCACACTCAGGGAGCATCCTGGGTAAATGAAGATGATCAAAGCTGGTCTCACATCCCATTAGCTGGATCACTAGTGGGCCTGCCCAAACGAGCAATGCCACAGGTGAAGACAGAGGGCATGGCCAACCTCCCAGGGAACCAGCCTTCTCCCAAGGAGAAAGCAGCAACCCTAGACTTTACAGGTGCTCCAGATGTGTGGCTGTTTTTACTCCCCTTCTGCATTCCCTTTGCACTTGTGCAAAGGAGTAGAGAATCAGGGCTAGCATTTGTGTCATGGGTAAATCCAGTTTGCTACTGATCGCTTGTTTCACACCGTGAGAGGGGAATTCAGTTTGCAGCACACAAACAAAAGGGAGTGGAGGGACACTGTCACCTGCAGTTGTTCAAGGGGGAGAATCCATAGAGATTGTGAATGAGAAACATGACAGTGCAAGCCAGGAAGCTGAATGGGGGACTGTGGCAGCCCTCTGACATTCAGGCAGCACTTCCTTTATAGGAGAAAAATGCCCCAGTTTCTACAATAAGGGAGCAGTGATCCCAGTGAAATCAAGGGGTGTTTTACCATTGACTTCAGTGGATCAGGCGTTTGTTCCTAAACATCACATCCCACAGTGGCGCTACTGCCATGTTTGGGCCAATCCCTGGAGAAGACAATCGTTTTGCTTTCTTCCTTAAAAACAGTAACTCTTTGGGGCAGGGACTCTCTTTCTCATTTGATGTGTGTACAGCACCTAGCTCAATAGGGCGAGGTGCTGTATCCAGTTAATCATTCTCTACTTAGCACTTAACCAGCATGAGCCAGTTAATTCCTGCACCATTCCTGAGAGAAACAAGTGCCACTATCCCTCATTTTACTGAGGAATAGTGAAAAAAGTGACTTGCCCAAGAGCATGCCATAAGGCCCCAGTCCTGCACTAACCTTAACAGGGCAGCACCCATGTAGTTCTTAGTGCAGAATCAAGGCCTAAATTAGTGAAGACTCAACTCCAGGCCTGTTCTCAGATCACTCCTTTCACTCCATCCCTGGAAAGTTGTTTTTTCCCCTTTTGTTTTATTATTTTGAAATATTTCAATTGGACCATTTGACGCCAACTGGAATTTCCAGACATCATCATTAACTCCTACTACTCTTTTGGGCTTCATTTTTGGCCATGTCTCTCATTTGCCTTAGTACTGCACTGCCTCACTTCTGCTGATCTGATGGGGGGTTTTAAATCTGATTTGGCTTTTGGAGTCTTATAAATGAAGGACTATGACAATGTGCTACAGGAATCAGCCCACCCCTGCACAATCACCATTGGAAACTAGAAGATACTGGGCCATTGCTGTCAAGTACTGAGGTATTTGGGTCTGCTTCACCACTACATTACCCCAGGTGTGCACCACTGTCACACCCTTGAAATCAATGCAGTTGTCCTGGCATATGGCTGGAGTAAGGGAGCAGTGGCCCCTCTCTTTATAAGGGACTCTTCTGTTCTGAATGTCACTGGTTCCCCATTGATAGGAATAGGCTTTCTCCTCACACTGAAGGTGTCCCCATGGGGAAATGGGCTCCCCATATACCTTGAGAAGGGGCATATTAGGATTTCTCTTGGATCTTTATAGTTTAGGCTGCTTGCTGCTTTAGAGGGAGAGCAGCACTTCCTGTTTTCTTCTCAGGTTGAGAGGCTGCTTCATGTCAAAGAATCAAAAACAGGAAGTTGGAAAATCTCTAAGCAAATCTCAGCTTCTTTGATTCAAGAACAAAAAAATAAATAACACGAACGAAGGCAAGGTGAGGTGCAAAACATTCTCAGTTTATTCAAATCAGGATCAACCAGCAAAGGTTACAAGCAAAAGAAACCAATAGCACCACATTCACAAGACATCATGCAGGAGGCCTCACACCTGGGCATGCATGGGAGAAGCAGGGGTGGGCAAGAAGGGGGACATGAACACTGGCCACAGAATGTCATGTTCACTGGGGAACATGCAGTGGAATGCAAGGGGTGCAGGTAATGCCAGCAGTGCAAGCAGCACCCAGAAATGCCATGACTCTGAAAGACGGGAGAGTAGGTGACCCTGCCAGGGGCTCTCAGCCGGTCTGGGATGGATTTCCACACTCAAGTGAGTTTTCACTCCTGCCCTAATAACATTTCCCTCTCCAATCAAATTGCCAGTTCAAGACCGTCTCTTAAAACAGACTAGTCCCAGGGAAATCCTCATGACACAGCTCTAGGTCCCTGTCCTTGCTACCATTAAGAGTTAACTAGAGTCCATCTCTTAGTCGGGAATCTTAAGATCTCTATCTGAAAGGATCCTGATTTGTAAGGCACCCTTTTGCATACATAAGGCTCTGTAGTGCAGTTTGGACACAGAAAGTTCCTGCTTTTTGAAATCCACCAGAGGGGACTATATTCCTGGATGCACTGGCTCTGATTCTTTGCCTTCCTACCAGCTGAATTTCATACAGCCTCAGTTGCATACAGAGTATTCTGTACAAATGTACTGCATGATGTTGCTGTGTGCTGTGCAAAACTCTCATTACACCCCAGAGTAGGCTGATTTCAGTGGTGGATGAAGAGATTCCTGTATGAGCAGTTTTAAAGCACTCTGAGATCATTCAGGATGGAATAAGAGATTATTATTAACAGCTATAATAACTAAAGATCCAACAGAAGAGACAAAGCCATCTGTTCTTTGGCACCTTTGTGAACATGGCTTAGCTATGTGAAGAGAGACTAACCATTGACTGCTATCAAAGAGACAGCCAAAGTTGGGATGAGGGAGCAATTTGCAGCAGTTCCTTACATGGCCTGATTCTGATGTTATTTACAGCAGTGAAATCGGGTGTAGCTCCCTTCAAGATAGTTTTTCACAGCACACAGCAACATTGTGCTGTAGTTTTGAACAGAGAGTCAAGAATACCCTATGCAACTGAGATTGCATGAAATTCAGCTGGTAGGAAGGCAGAATGTGGCTCCCCCAGTGCTCAGGAAACCTGGAGTAACACTCCTCTTATGAAAAGCTTTGTGGGTCTTTAATAAACACAGAGTCTCAATTTTATGTCTCATCCCATAGGTAGCGTAGGCTCCTAACACTATGATATTCTACCATGACAATTCCTGCAGCACCTAGATTTTCCTTGGAGGTCTCTCATCCAAATATTAACTAGCCCTAACCCTGCTTAATGGGAGATCAAGCAAGCTTATAGCCCAAAATGCATGAAATAATAGACAAGTACTACAGAACAATAATCCTCTACACGGTTCATCTCCATAGCTTTACATCATTAGAAAATGTCATATGTGCAGCCTACCCTACAGGTAAGTCTGTCCTTCAGGCCCTCAGAATTTCCCATCTTGGTTCTGTAACATCCGCCTCCATTGCCCCCTCCAATCCATACAAAATGCTGCTGTTAAAGTCATTTTCCCTGCCAAATATCTTGATCATCTCTCTCTCTCATACACACACTTGGAATTCTGTTCTCCCCTCTGCTACCCCATCCAGTTAAAGCTTCTTGTCACTGTTTTCAGAGTCCTATATAGCTCTGTCCCCCAGCCTTGTCAAGCCTCATTTTGTCCCATATCCTCTGCGACAGCCTTGATGCTCTATTTATCAGCTTCTTGCTCCATCATCTCTGTTGCTTCTTCCACATTGCCCCCTATGCATGGAAAACCCTTCCTGAATTCATCCACAAAGCTCCTACCTTCCCGGAATTTAAGTCCCCCTTAAAGACTCACTTCTGCTATGCTATGAAAAATCTAGTTGACGTGTATATTAACTTAACTGCATTTTGCCAAGATGAGGGTTTGTCCCACCTAGATCACTCTATGTATACGTGTACCCCTCCCCCTAAATTCTATTTGAATGTATGTCTAGCCTCAGATTATGTGCTCCTTCAGGAAGGGACTTTCTTGTTTGCTTGAAAAGCACCTCACACACTGAGGGCACTGTTACAAGCAATATTAATAAATAACTTTAATAATAGATACGCCCAATTCAAACCCACCCCAAATCTGGATTTACAGGACAAAGACATTGGGCAAACATCAACTCCTCGCCTTTGGTGGGATGAAGGGCATAAATTTGAACCTGCCCCTCCCGAGAGTCCAGGCATTTCCAGCCTGATTCTGTAGATGTCTAAGCCAATTACACGGATGGAGGAAGCAACCTTGCACTGGCCATGCAACAGAGCAAAGTTTTTTCCAGCTCTAATTTTCAGAGACCAAATTCTGCAGTTCTTGCTCCAGCAAAGCTTCCACTGACTACAATGGGACCATCTCTAGATAAGGAATGTGAAAGAACTGCTGGAGTCAGTCCAGCCCTAGCTTACAGGGGATTTTCTCTTTTTCCTCCCTCATCGTCCCCTGGTGACAAGCTCTCTTCTGTCCCATCACCAACATTTCCCCATTGCCTCCATTCCTATTTTCTGTTGCTTGGAGGCCTGGACATGGAAATGTACATCCTGATTGTACAACTCCATTATTTCATCTCCACCCTAGAAAATGTCTACCCTGCCTTTCTTCCTCCAGTGCCAAATCTGTTCATCCTACCATGCCAAAATGAGTTTCAAAATCCACAGAAGGCGAATGGGTCAGATCCCAGCCATCTGAGCAGGACGCCTCACTGTAAGAAGTTACTGTTCACTAACACTGGGGGGTTTCTTTTTCCCCTCTACACTGATTTCTCTCCCCTGAAGACACTACTCCAATCAGAGACAGAAAAACATCAATGGAAACAAACCAAAATCACCAGAAACAAACATGGTGGGAGGAGGGGGGAAGGATTGAGGAGTGTCTCCCACGCTGAACTGGAAAACAGGAGGATTTAGAGAGAGAAATCCTTTGGGATGGAGCAGCAGTGTTTAAGGGATGGCAATGACCAAAGTGCAGTAGCTGCCGAAATCAGCCCTGCTGAATACAACAAAGTCCCTTCATCTGCCAACCTGCAGCTCATGCCATTAGTCTGAGCTCTTAAATTTATACTGGATTCTCCCTTCTTTCCCACATGTCTTTCCCTTATCCCTCCCCCCAAATCTGGGATTATTCATGTTGGCCAGCCCAGATCCTCCAATGCAGAAAAGGAATTATGGGTAATTTTTATAGAGGCTCCTAACTGGAACAAGAGGCATAGCCCCCTTTAACTCACCTGGCAGAGAAACTTGCCCAGCTGGGTTAGTGGGGTGCAAGATTTTAGTCCTTTCTTGGCAAATTAATGTATTAATTAATCTACCGTTCTATTTAAAGAGGTGTGTGGCGCCCTCTACTGCACCGTACAGGCCTAGGAAACCAACCCACTTTCCACCAGACATATACTAGCGCGTGTGTGATGCCCTCTACTTATTCAAATGGGTGGTCCTTTTTCTAGTTTGCTGCTCTTTAAACTATGCTGGAATTTGCCTCCTTTCCTTTACTTTGGGGCAGGGAAAAGCAGCACAAGATTCATCCTTCTCTCTTTACTAGCATATTCTGTAGCGTTAAAGATCAGCAGGAGGATAAGAGGGAGAATATATAGAGCTCTGTCGTCTGGATGGAGGCTGGGGTTATTCTGTGGCCCAATAATCCATCAGAGGATTATTTTTATTTTTTAAGGCCTCTCTCTAACTTGTTTCCTTGTTTTCATTTCCAGAGAGGCAGTGACAAATGGACACAGAAAAGTTTTCAATGTGCAATCAGGAAGAGTAGGACGAAGGGCTTGAAAGGGGGTTTATTCTACACCGAGCTACATGCCAATGGGCTGGAGTGAGGAATGGGGGCTGGCTAGCAAACAGTCAGCTGTATCCAGCTGACTTCCGAATTCATAGCAAAATGATACATCAGCTGAGGCCTGATCCCTCTCCCCTACTTTTCACACTGCTTGTACGCCTGAGGGCTGCTTCTTTCCATAAGATGCTTATTTATATAGTAGATCCTGACTCCCATTGCTGTTCTCCTTGTTCTCACCAGATTTGTTGTTGGTCCCCTGGTGTGAGCCCAGGCCCTGAAGAGTGTGAGGAAAGGGTATGTGTGTGTGTGAGAGAGGAGTGGTGCTTTGCCCTTTCCTTATGTTGTTGGTTTCTTTACCTTTTCGCTACACTTTCTGATGGTGGATGTGAGCTCACTCACTACCATATCCACACACTTCAGACTCGGCTCCTTCAACTTCTGCACCTGCTTTTTCACTATGGCTTCAAAAGCGAGGTCAGGCGTGAAGAGACCCGTTCTGCACGGCGAGGGGCAGGGAGGGAAGAAGCAAAAAGGAAGAAAGAAGAGCAAAGCAGACAGAGGCAGAGAAAGAGAGAGAGAGAGAGAGAGGAAAAGAGAGAAGAGAAAAACACAAGGCAAAATGAGAAGTGAGATTTTGGTTCACTGCACAGATAAATCAAAGCAGGTGAGCGTTGCTGCAGGGCCCAGGCGCTGCCAAGTATCAAGGGATTCTACAGATGCATGGAAACAGCACAGTGGGAAGGAACAGACAGAGTAGGTGAAACCATGAGCTACAGAGCCCAACAAAATGGACGGGCGGATGGATGCATCCCGGAATCCCTCTCTCAGAGCAAGCCTTCTCCACAGGCAATGAAGGCTGAATACACTAAGCCTCTAACTCTTTTCTTCACCTGGGTCAATCTCATTTCTCTCTGCTGTTCCATGGGTCTCTTCTCCTGCCTTTTTACCCACCAGCTTTATCCCTTTCTCTTTCTCATAAGTTCCCCCTAGTCCATTCCATCTAAAGATGGACTGCATGGGGTGGGGGGTGGGGTGCAAGTAGAACTTATTTCTTATGGGTACACTGACATAGGCGACTCATGGGAGGGGAAAGTGTGGGGGGGCACATGACCCTCCACATGACTCCTCCCCACCTCACCCAAGCCTGGGGTCCCCAAATTCTCCTCATCCCCTCTCCATCCCATGTTACCGGGGTCGGGGGGAGGCTCTGTCCTCCCACTGTGCTGGACACAGACTTCTGAACCAGTTTTCTACAGAACTGCAGTGGTGAAAGGAGCAGAATGTGGGCCCGGGCCCCATACCATCAGATCCTCTAGCACAGCTGTACCACCCCAGCCCTGCCTCCAGCCCTGTCCACTGGCACAGCAGTACAGCCCCCAGCCCCACTCTGCCCCTAGTCCTTCCACGCAGCTGCGTCTCCTGTCTGGGGTCTGAACAGCCTCACCAGAGGACAGGGCCGGGACCGGCTGGGGGCAGTACAGCAGCACTGGAAGAGCTGCCAGAATGGGGCCACCTGGCAGCCCCATGTTCTGCTCCTGTGTCTGTCCGGTATGGCGCACTGGCAATACATATCTTACTGGTACAGCGTACTGGACCGTACCGCCCTACTTGAACCACCGGCTGTGGGGGGCTAGGTTAAGTTTCATCACTCAGGTTTCAGTTTTGCATAACCCCGGGTGATATGGATTCAACTTCCTCACTCCAAGTTTCAAGGGTTCAGATAAACAGTTTCAGTTATGGCCTCTTTCCTGCTGTAGGGAAGGAAGTGGAGCCCTAACAATGAACCGCATCCATGAGGCCAGTGAAATGTATCTAAGTAATTAGGAAGGTGGGAACTTCCTAGAGAGCTATCACAACTACCCCAAACATCCCTCCTATTCCAGCCTATCTGAAGAAGATGTTGTCAGGCTGACTGAGGTACAACTTTCAGGGGTTGTAAAAAAACAAACATAAGATCAGTAGAAGTGTTTCCAGATTATTTTTTAAAATCCCAACGAATACAGTTTTCCTGTTCCAGTGTTTTCAATTCAGACATCACAACACTGAGCTAGTGCATGGGGACCAGAAAGTGAAAGTGACTAGAAATTAAAATGAAACTTGGCCAGTCTATTTCGACGTCCCAGATGAGAGAAATGCAAGGTGTAAACAATCAGCAGGAAGAGTGCAGCATAAATTAGATTTTTAAAATGTGACCAAGGTTAATCAAATTCAGGGGCTATTAACAACACACACAAGGAAATTTGTTTTTAAATAATACCTCATCTTTAACCTGACAGTGCCCCCTTTTAAGGCTTCATCGGCTGGTCTTTGTGCTGCACTGTTCCGCAATGGCAGGAGCTAGTAGTGCTGGCAATGGATTTCCTATGTGTTTCAAGGGTTATTGTCACAGGACATTTTTCCTTACCAAACATACTATGACTAAACCAGGGGTGCCTGGCACTTCTGGCCAATCCTTAGCTAGATTCACAGTGAGTGTAAATCAACGTAGCCCCATTGAAATCCACAGAGATTTGCAGATTTACAGCAGATGAGGATCTGGCCTGGGGTCGTTAATATGAAAGTGTTATCCAGAGATACTTCAATCCCAAATATACACTGCTCCATCTTGAACACAGCATCCTCTCCCAGGCATTATGTCACTTACAGCTAATGTGAAAGGCTGCTCTGTTCATGTTGGGATGTGTAGTTTCCACAGTACCTATCTCCACCCAGGTGCACTTCTCAGAGTCTGGCAGGTTGCCAATGAAGCTCTTGTTTGGGTAAAGAGCGGGTGCCTTTAAAGTTAAAATGGTCCCTGCATGTCTCAGAAAATATGCTCCTGGTCTCACTGCCTATTCAGAGAGTCAACCTGCCTGCTAAGTTCAATATAGATGTCTCATACAATACCTGAGTCAGGCTCAGCGGATGGAGCCTGGGAAAGGGACCCTCACACAAAATGTCCCTTTTAGCTACCCGAACCTTTTAATAACAATCACCACTTTGTTTCTTTAAAGTCAAAAATGTTACAACTCACACTTGCGTGTGCACACAACATGAACTGCAGCCAAACTCAATCTCTAGCCTCTGAACCACTATGAGACCCAAGCCCGCTACACTAACAAAAAAAAAAAAACCTTAAAAATTCTGATTCCCTCCACATTCCCTTCTTAACTGAGACAATGGTCTGACCCAATATCTCTTGCTATAACTGACTCTCTCCCTCCCCCAGTTAGATTTGTGCCTCTTTATCCACCTCTTTCCAACATTTCCTCTTTCCTATGTGTGTCACCCTGTGTACCATACCTGCCTTGTCTCCCTCACTCCATTAGAGGTGGCTGTGAAATACTGAGTTCTCATCTTCTCAGTCCTATTGTCTCTTTCTGTCCTCCCTGATTTTTACATTTCCCTCTCTCTTGGGTACCACATATCCTCATGGAAGGAGCAGTCTGTCCTTCATGTCTATAACAGAGACAATTTCACTACTGGTGTAAATTCATTCCTCAAGGAAAAGGAAAGAGAAAAACAAAATCATGAAGGTAGAGATAGAGAGAAATGGGAAGGGAAGAAAGGAAGACATGGGAAATGACTCATGGGGGGAAGAGGGCAGGAATGATTGATGGATGGTAAAACTAACCAAGGGAGGATTAAGGGGACATGAAAAGAGGGGCCTTCAGATACAGTTAGTGGATGACTCTGAGTACTTGGCAGCTCAAAGGTCTTTGCTTACCTGTCACCAGCACTAAGGGCAATTTTCTGGGTGCTCCCCACAGCTACATACCTCAACAGAAGACAGCAGGATAGGAAAAGGAAGCTCCTCTCAGCATTCTAAAAACCTAAGGAATCTGTCACTGTCTGTCCACTTTGCTCTCCCAGTCTGGACTGGGACAAGCACATGTATGTGAGCCTAAGCACCTCTGCAGAGGCCTCCAGCCTCAAGCAATGCAGTCTCTTGAAGAGCAAACCTGAGTCTCACCAGTCATCCCCCACCCCTTTTGTTCCCCCCTCCAAATTCAAGGTTTCAATCTCCCTTGGGAACCTCCTGTAATTCCCTCACCTGGTTACCTGCTCCCGAATGGTCAGCAGTGATCCGACATACCAAGAGTCTCCAGTGCCCATGCTATCACATTCTGGCTGAGATGCCCTTTCACCAGGTCCTGGACCTGCCTGAAGCAGCAGGCCATGGCTGAGAGGAATGGCAGGCAGTCTCCCCGTCTTTCTCACACTGCTTCTCAACATTAAATCTAAGCCCAAACTCAGACATGAGAATCGCAATATTTGCAGGATGGACAGAATTATGACTGGCTCTCTCAGACATCCCCACTGAAGCCCACAACAGTCAATCAGAACCCAGAGAATGAAACCTCCAGGGCATCCCCATCACAACAGGAGGAAGGGAAAGGCAGGAACTCAGGTGAGAGTGGACACCTCCACTTTCCTTCTTCTCAGCCATTTACTGCTCCTTCAAAACAAGATACAAACCGAGCCAATCAGAAACCATGCCAAATTCCACAAGCTTAGGAACATCTCCCTGCAGGGAAGCCCACAGCTTGATCATTCCACATTAGCAAAGCCTACTTCACCTTTGAATCTTGATCCTCCACACTTGAGAGTTTATGTATCTTTTTGCTCTGTGATGGTCAATCAGGGGCCAGATTGGATGATACCAAGTCCCTACAAGTTCCCAGGGGAAATCTATATCCCAGACTCTGACTTGGAAATTAAAATCAGAAATTAAATTCAAATCAGTTATAAACCTCTAGAGGAAGATATAATCTTGGCTGTTATAAAGAGTTAATGCTCATGTTAGATAGCTGGTGGAGGGGGTTGTGTTTCTGGAGTGGGCATATGGGGGGAGACTCCTGTGTTCCAAAGACACCTCTAATGCAATGGGGAAGACTGGCAGCAACCCACTCCTATCAGCTGTCCCATCTCTTTCTGATTGGCTGGTTGGCTGGAATGCCCCAGGCTAGTATCACTCAGGTCTAGTCATGCTGCTGAGGAGGTGGTTAGAAACATCAAGTTTCACTGCAGGCAGCTCCTTGCCCAGATCACAGTGCTGTGCTTCAGCCAGCGAGCAGGTGGGCGGGAAGGTGTTAGCGTGTGAACTCCATGTTCCCTCCGGTTACCTTCTTGGTGCACTGTCTAACGGTACTGATTAACTCCGAAATGACCATGTCCACGCATTTCAGGCAAGGCTCTTTAATCTTCTTCACCTGCTTTTTCACAATGGTCTCAAAGGCCATGTCGGGCGTGAAAAGACCGGTTCTAAACACCCAGGGCGGGCGACAAGACAAGGCAGGAGGGGGTAAGGAGAATGTCACAGCATTACACACACATTTCAGAGCAGGCACTTATATCACTGACACCCAGCTCGTTGGGCCGGAGGAACTACAAAACCCATGAACAAAACCTCCTTGAAATCAATGGGAATGGAGGGTGCTCAATGCTTCACAAAAGTGGTCTCAGGGTGAAAATAACCAACACAGGGACCAATGCTAAGCTTATGTACCACTTCAGCCCTTAAACCGGGAGCATTTAGGGTTTAAGTGGTTCATAGGGCTGGTCCTCTGCAGAGGGGTGAATATCACTCTTAGAGAGTTTCAAGAAACCCTTTCTTAATTATAATAAGGGAGCAATAAATACTAACACTAATAGTATTGCTCAAATGAGCCTGGCTAGATCAGATGGAATGAGATGAAGGAGAAGAAAATAAACTTGTCAATATCTGATCACCTGCTTGCATTCTTGCATTAATAGGGCTTCTGAGGGATGCTGGGCTCCCACAGTCCCACTGACCACAGAGGGAGTCACAGTATCTCAGCATCTCTCAGGTACGGCTGCTTGTTAGGCATCATAAGCCACACATCATTAATCTTCTCTAACACAAATGCAAAAATGTTAACTTACCATGTATTTGGGACCCGGTCCTGCAAAGTACTGAGCACCCTCAGCTCCCATTGAAGTCACTGATGGTTGAGTGTGCTCAGCACCAGCTTGCAGGATCAAGTCCTAGTAGATCTGAGAAAATAAATTTAAATGATATTTTAAGAAATTAAAAAGGTGTATAGGGGGTGTTTAGCATCCCTTCCTATGCCACTTCCTCTTACTATAAAGTGATGTCACTTCCTCTTTCTCACATTCAGCACAGGAGATGGAAGAAAAAGGCTGATGACCAAGGCAATTTTACCTTTCAGGCTCCTGCAGCTCTCACATGGAAACAGAAAGCAAACTGATTTGGATGAACATTAGTACCTCCCAATACAAGGCTGTTCATCTGCCAATGGCCCAGACAGGTGTTCCCTCCCCTCTGCTGACCTACCGTACCTCTGAAGTCTTCTCAACTTGGTTTGGAAGGTCTAGAGATATTTACAAGGCTGTACAGTCATGGGCCTGCCTAGTGCATGATACATGCCTGATACCATGGATGTTCTTGATGGCATAGCTGATCTCTCGCCGGAGCTCCTTCTCGTCAAACTCCATCTGCATCAGAAGAAAAGATTGTCAAAAGGGGCCCGGCAACCCATACAGCAGAGCACCATGCAGATACAGAGGAGAGGGCCTCTGCCAGGTCAAGACTCAGGCTTGCAAGATGGAGGTGTGGCCTGTTGGGTGGAGTACAGGAATGGGAGTCAGGAAATCAGGCTTCTGTTCCCAGCACTCACATGCTGTGTGAACTTCAGAAACCCAGTTTAGGGCTTGACTGTCAGTGTATGTCTACACCCAAACTGAAGTTGTAACTTCCAGCTTGGGTTGATCTACACACATTAGCTCCAGTTGAGCTAGTGTGATAAAAATAGCAGGGTGGCCGTGGTGGCATGGGCAGTGGGTCAGACTAGCTGCCCAAGGATGTACCTAGGGTCTCAGATGGGATTGTACTCACACTGATCGGCTTGTCCCGCTATCTGTGCTGCTCCAACTACACTGCTATTTTTAGCATGTTAGCTCAATTGAAGTTTGCATGTGTACGTCTACCTGAACAGGAAAATATACCCCCAGTTCCAATGGACATTCCTCAGAAGTGCTGCCCAGTTCTCATGAGGAATGAGAAACATGGGGAATGAGAAACTAAAAATATAAAATTGTGTCCCAAATAAAATGTTATTCCTTGTAAGGTTTGCATGCAATCTCAGCAGCTGTTTTTTCCAATATACACATAAAAATAGATTTCTCTCTCACATAGAGAAGATATAACATCATCAAACACAATGCAGGCTCTTGTCTTTCATTGACAAGGCCTCAGCATCTCATTCAAATGGAAAGTATCATAATTTAAATTACTACTACTAAGTGAAAATACAGGCTAGCCAACCCATAAGGGGAACAGATTGGCTCCTGCTTGATCTTCTGTTCTGAAAATCATCAAGGAAAGGTTATTTAATCATCTTGTCCTCTGGAGCTTTTATACATTACAGATCAGATTCTCCCATAGAGTGGAGCCTCTGTGTATCTTCCTGCTAGTGCAATTTTGCCCCAGCATCAACGTGTGCAGTCCCAGGAGGACACCACAAGATGATCCTCTGGTGGCGCTAAATCAACGAAGGGGCTTTTACACCACCCACTTCTTTGCTGCTCATGTAGAAGTGAAGATGTAACATGGTTGTAGCAAAGGAGGCATAGTTAGGATGTCCCTCCACCCCGCTGATCCTTGGCTGCGTTTCTGTCCCTTGGGAGTGTTTAAGAGTCAGCATTAAATTGGAGCAGCTCTTAGTCTGGTATTAGCTTGGCATATCAGGACCAACCATGCCCACAGCATCAACAGGATCAATGGAATGCAGTTTTCAGCTATCTCTACATCTGCCCCCAAACTACATTGTGTGCAGATTAGCCAGAGGCAAAGATCTGACTCTACCTTTCTACATGGACATTCAACTGATCAGAGACTCTCTTTGGCTTGAGGTGAACAAACTAAAGCTTCAGCATTTGGGATTCATGTCATCAGAACAGTTAAGGTAAAACCCTTTTATATAACCAGGGCAGGGTCTGAGGGAGAGACCATGTTCAGGTACTGGGAAGGGGGGGCTGAAGGACAGGTCAGGCTCTGGCACGGGGGGAGGGTTGAGAGAAGAGAAGCCAGGCATGGAGGTGAAAGAGAGAAAGGAGGTGAAGAACAGAGAGAACTGGTGAAGGAAACAGACAACAGCAGGTAAGAAAGACAGGTGAAGAAGAGAAAGAAAGTGATGAAGGTAAAGACAAGGTTAAGGAGGAAAGGAGAAGTGAATTAAAGAGGAGACAGCAGATGCAAAGGAGAAGAGATGACAAATGAGCGAAGAAGATGGCAGCTGAGAAGGACGGGTGAAGAAATGACAGCCGGTGGAGAGAAAATAGACAGGTAGGTGAGAAGGATAGGCGGGGGAGTGGTACCTTCACCAGTTCAAAGGGGAACCGCTCATGGAAGATGCGGTTGATCCTAGCTCCTCCAGACAGCTCATAGGTATCAATCTGGTCACCAGAGCCTTCAATACGTTTCTCAAAGTCCACAGCAAACTGCTGGACCATCCTAGGCAGAAAGAGAATGAATAGGGGAGATTGCCAGGTACACTTCTAGGAGGGACGCGCAGCAGGAGTCACTTACTGAAGAAGAGCTTTGGTCTTCCGGGCAGGATCATCAGGACGGAAGTTCTTGTACTCCTCTACCTCTTTCTCAATGGAGAGAAGCTGGCTCTGGAGTTTGTTTCGCAGGCCTGGCAGGGTATCTCGGATGTGATTGGTCAGTTGCTGCACAAGTAGAAGGTTGAAAAATGGGTTAAAAAGCCTGAGTTGTGATTGAACAGGGTTTGCTGACTCAGCAGAAGGGCAGAAACAAAGTGGGCTACTCCTGTGTGACAGTGGGGGATCATTAGCCCTGTGTGCCAGAATAGGCTACTCCTATGAGCCACAGGGCATCAGTCTCGTGTGGCAGAGTGGGCCAGTCCCACTGACTGAACTACGTTTTGAGTGAGGAGAATGAATAAGATTATATCAAGGGGAAGCAATCATTGGCTAGGTCATCTCTCCAGTATAAAGGAAAGAGCTAGGTTATGCACCTGTCTTTGGAAACTCCTAGGGCTTCCCTGCAATGCAGAGGTAGCAGAGAGACCAGGCAGAGCAGGGACAAAATCAATACCCGAAAACATTTAGACAAATTGGCCCTGCCAAGCTTCAAATATGCATGAAAGGCTGATGAATAGCGCAGCAAGGCCTATTTCGTGGACATAATGGAGTTGTCAGCTTTCAAGAAGAAAAAGAGATTGGTTTCTTTTGACAGTTCAATGTCCGGTGAAGATACTATCTATTTAGGTATTTATGTGGCCCTCATCACCATACTATCTAAGAGCCTTGCAATGCCCATGAGGTAGGGATATCTAGCTTTTACAGATGGGGAACTGAGACACAAGGTAGTTTTAGGACCCTAAAGTCTTAGGCGAGCAGAGAATTGAACCCAGGACTTTGTCGTGTGAGTTTCAGCATCTTTGAAGCACTAAAACTTTAAACTTTTAAACTGTGGGCCCTGATGGAGTCTGGACAGGATCTGGGTTGGCTCTGAACTTCTTGTTTTAGGCTTTGATCCTGTGAACATGACAGAGTCAGTCAAAAAAAAAACCCCCACAACTGATCCATTTTTAAATCTTTTTTTTAATCGGAAACAAAAATGTTCATAGACAATTTCCAGATCTTTTTAATTTTCCAGTTTTTCAACAACAAAATCAGGTTGGATGGTCAGGTTTTCATTTAAAAATGGAAAATTTCTACAATTTTTTAAAAAAGTTTTTGATCAATATTTTGTGGAGAATGCTTGCCGTTTTCCGACCACTTGTTTAACTTTGAAGTCAATGGGACTACAAACATGCTAAACACAGAGCTGAGGGGCTGCAGGATCAGGGCCTTTCTGTTTCCTTTACAATCTTGCCAATGAAACAGATGCAAATGGCTGCCAGTCACAAGCACAGAGCAGGCAATAGCCTGCACTGGCTCCTCCTGGCCAGCAGGGGCCGCTGTTGCACCAGCGCTTGGGCAGGGAGACAGTTTCTCCTCCTCTCAATGCTCCCCCTGCCAGTGCCCAAGGGGGATCCTGTGGTGCTGGGAGTGGGAGAAGGCGACGGCTTCAGGGCCTTGTAGCCTGGGCTAGGAGGGGACAGGAAGGGGGTTGGGGGCCCAGGACCCCCCCTTGAGCCTCAGTCTCTTCAGCCTGGTTCCTCATTTTGTCCTCCTAGCCTGGCTCTGCTTGACTGTGGCTCCCTCAATCTGTGCCCCCAGCCCAGTCCCACCCTGGCTCTCCTTCAGCCTGTGCCCCCTGCCTAGTTCTCCTTGAACCTCTGCCCCTCATCCTCTGCCTCCTTCAGCCTGTGCCCCCTGCCTAGTTCTCCTTGAACCTCTGCCCCTCATCCTCTGCCTCCTTCAGCCTGTGCCCCCTGCCTAGTTCTCCTTGAACCTCTGCCCCTCATCCTCTGCCTCCTTGAGCCTGTGCCCCCAGCCCAGTCCCACCCTGGCTCTCCTTGAGCCTGTGCCCCCAGCCCAGTCCCACCCTGGCTCTCCTTCAGCCTGTGCCCCCAGCCCAGTCCCACCCTGGCTCTCCTTCAGCCTGTGCCCCCTGCCTAGTTCTCCTTGAACCTCTGCCCCTCATCCTCTGCCTCCTTCAGCCTGTGCCCCCAGCCTAGTTCTCCTTGAACCTCTGCCCCTCATCCTCTGCCTCCTTCAGCCTCTGCCCCCTGCCTAGTTCTCCTTGAACCTCTGCCCCATATCCTCTGCCTCCTTCAGCCTGTGCCCCCAGCCTAGTTCTCCTTGAACCTCTGCCCCTCATCCTCTGCCTCCTTCAGCCTGTGCCCCCTGCCTAGTTCTCCTTGAACCTCTGCCCCTCATCCTCTGCCTCCTTCAGCCTGTGCCCCCAGCCTAGTTCTCCTTGAACCTCTGCCCCTCATCCTCTGCCTCCTTCAGCCTGTGCCCCTGCCTGGTTCTTGAGCCTCTGACGCCCCTCCCCCATTCTGTCCTCCCAATCTAACCCGCTTGAGCCCATGCTCCTCATCCTATGCCCTTGGACTTTTCCCCCTTGGAGCCTCTGCTCCTTGGACTTGCAGCTCATCCTCCCATGTTTGAGTTGGTCTCTCCACTCCCGGACAAACTCTGCGCACGGGAACCTCCTCCACCACGCCCTCACTGGAACATGCCAAGGTAAAGGCCTTTATCACTGTATCCCAGTATTTCTTTGTCAGTGGCTATCTATGATGTTCGCATCTAGCACAAGGGGGTTGGGGGGGACCTGAGCCTATTATTTTGACAGAAATAGGGTGTGTGGTGAATGGTTTGAAAGCCACTGCTACAACATCATATGGTCAACTGGAGTTTTTTTAAAAACTGACTAATCACAAGAAATTCCAATTTTTGACAATTCTATTTAAATAGTGTCCAGAGTAAATATCCAGAATTGGATTAAATTCCTTTAAAACAAATTGCATAGGTTTTTGTCTGCTCCTCTCCTCATGTACCTGAGGGGTCTTTCCATCAAGGGAAAAGAAGCGGATCTCAGAGCAACATTATCGGATTGCTAATGCATGAGATGGGAAGTACAACTGATCCTCAGCAAAACAAGGAAACTGATGACTAGGGCTGCAGATTTGTCACTGCAGTTTTATTAAAAAATCAGGGAGCAGTCACTGTTCATGTAGTAATAATCACAGGTTACTAAATTCACTGTGACTGCTTCCTGAGCTTTGATTAAAAATGCCCTCCTCCCCCTGCCTCTTGGGCACTGACCTCCTGCAACAGCATGTTCCACCCAGGGACTGCACCCCTAATCCTGCCCAGTGAGTTGGGGCAGGTGGGACAGGATAAAATATGAATGGTGCTGTGTCCTGGTGCACTAGGTCCCAACACTCTGAGCAGGGAGCTAGGTTCAACGCTACAGGATAGGCCACTGAGCTTGCTCTCCAATTCTCCCGCCACCGGCCCTGGTGGCCTACTGTTTGGGAAAATCGTGGACAGGAAAAAAAAGACACAGACAAACAGAAAAATCATGGTATGCATCACGTTTTTATGCATCACGTTTTTCTACCCATGACAAACCTACAGCTCTATTGATAAAGGTAATGTGTTTCTATCTGTGCATCTTAGGGTTTTATACTGCCACCCATCATTATAGTATTAGTACCAAAATCGGTAGCAATAGCAAAGTTCCTAGAAGACTTCATGGCGTCTCTGGCACTTTTCCCTTTTTGGGGCCAAAACACTGTTTGAGGGAGAGTGTTTTTGATTTTTTTTTTAATCTTTAAGATTTTAATTAATTTCTCTCTCTTTTTATTTTCTTAGTTGGTAGGGGCTTAGAGGCAGAAGGGGGAGTCAATGCTGTCTCATTCTTATGGTGAAATTCAATATCCAAATCATTTAAATTAATATTACAGGACTACAGAAAATGCGATGATCCCTTGAAGCTAAAAAACTCAAAAACATGATAGGCCAAGTGCTGCTCTCACTTGCAGTGGTGTAAAATCAGGAGGAATTCTACTAGTGTAAATCCAAACTAATATCATTGCCTTCAGTGTACTTACTCTGGATTTATATCAGTGTTACCGAGAAAATTTGGCCTTTTGTCTTTAGTGCATAAATTTTCAGCCAGAGGAAAGTGTTTCATTATGTCAGTATATTTGAGTCAGGCACACCTCTCTTTTTGTGACCTTGGGCACATCAGTTAGCTGTTCTATGCCTCAGTTTCACAGCATTAAAACAGGTACAGTGATCATGTGAATTAATGAATACTCACAATGGATAGATACATTTGCCAAGTGTTCTAGAAGTGTTTAGTATTGTCATTAATCTCAGAGTACTCCTGGGTGACAGCTCCATTCTGTCTGTTCTCTGTCCTGGTGGTAGCCAGCTACAGAGCCCAGCTGCCTACCTGGTTCAACACTTTCTGCAGGTAGGGAGTGCCCATGCGTTCAGCCATATGTCTGTAAGATGGGTGGGAGAGAAAGAACTTCCTCTCTGCAGCCAGTGCAGCCTGAATGTCCTTCTTGCCATCAATGTCCTTTTGACTTCTGTTGACCACACCGATGTAACCTACCAGTGAAAATACCAAAGGTCAGATGGCAGCACGGAGGAAGTGTGGAAACATTGGACACAGCCAGGAGACAATCCACGGTATGGAGAGCCTGCGATATGACACTAGGAGGAGAGGGCAAAGGGGAGTCTAAGTTTGAAAAGGGTGATTCTGCACTTGGACTCCTGGTAATGGAAGGAGAGGGAGACACCACTGATAACTGTAACCATTAGAAACCAGTTGAAAAATTTAAATTGGAATTTCTACTAGGCTCTGATACATGGGAAGAAAAAGAGAAAGCAGGTAGAGAGCTGCAGTCACTACTGCTAACCAGCTAAGATTTGTGACTCTCCCATCATATTTATTTATTATCATGTTCCTTCCCCAATTCAATTATTTTTCTCATCCACCTATTATGTCTTGTCTTCTAAACTGTAATCTCTTTGGGCAGGAGCTGTCATTTATTTTATCTTTGGATAGCACCTACCCAATCTAGACTGCTGTACCCCTTTGAGGAGTCTGATTTGTCTTGCATACTCCCAAGTTTCACCTCACTTAAAAACTATTTGCTTACAAAATCAGACAAAAATACAAAAAAGTGTCAAAGCACACTATTACTGACAAATTGCTTCCTTTCTCATTTTGTCCATATAATATAATTAATTGATTGGAATATAAATATTGTACTTACATTTCAGTGAATGGTATATAGAGCAGTGTAAACAAATCACTGTATGACATTTTAGTTTGTGCTGACTTTGCTAATGCTTTTTATGTAGTTTGTTGTAAAATTAGGCAAATATCTAGATGAGTTTATGTACTTCCTGAAAGACCTCTGCATACCTCCAGGGGTACACATACCCCTGGTTGAGAACAACTGCTTTAGTATAAATAAGGCTTCTATTTTTGTTTTGTTTGTTTTTCAGGATTTATTTTTAGCAACTTTTAAGTTTTATGTAGGTGTTCAAAATAGAGGTGTTCTCTCTGTGTATATGGAGATGAGTAATGTCTATTATATACATTAATATATATACTACATACAATAATATGTACTATAATGAGTAATCTCTTTATAATATTCCCTAGTGCACTTTAACATAGTACTCATTCAAACAGTACTATGTTAAAGCGCACTAGGGAACCCAGCAGGGTCTACACAGATCACTTAATACGCAGCCTGTTAGTGTGCTTCAGATGTCACACATTACTGCTGCCCATAAACTAAACCTTCCATACAAGTAACCATTTCTGGTCTTTCTCCAGCGGTATTGGATAAACACCAATTTAATTCTTTTTATCAGGGGTGTTTTATCTGTGTTGACCAGTTATAATAAAAAATCAAAAGCCCTAAATATAAATGTTTAAAAAAAAAAAGAGAGAGCGAGAGCCCCGATTCTGATACCCGGGAAGGAGAGGTGAGACCCAGGTTCCCAGGTCTACAACTTTTCTTCCATAGAAAAAGATATAACACAGAGAACCAGATTCTGCTTTGGGTTTTGGCTGCCAGGACTGCATGCCGAGGTCCAAAGACTCTTGGGAAGGGATTCCCTGCAGAGGAGCACAGCCCATTTCCCCTTACAAAGACATAGGGAGGTCAGTTGTTCTCTCTTGGAACTGAGGGGCCCAAGGATTTAACATCCAGTTTGGGGCATATACTGTATCAGAGAGGAGAACACTGTTATGGCACAGGTTCTGGGGAATGTTGGAGGAAGGGGATGAGACCAGGAGGAAAGAAGGGAGAAGAATGAGGAGGAAATGAAAAGGGGATTCATACCTCTTCGAAGGGGAAGTAACTTGTTTTCTAGTACATCTCGTGCATCGGTTCCTTCATCCATGAGGTCCAGTTTAGTGATGACTCCAATGGTGCGTTGGCCTATGGGGACACAAGCAGACGTGGTTTAACTTGAACCAACAACAGTTCCTGTAAACTATTTGGGCAGAGGAAGCACTGAAAATTACCTGACTGGGTTCCACAAGGGCTCTTCAACTCGGTGCATGGGTCTTCCAGCCCAGGGTTTGGAAGAGAAGAGACTGGATCATACCAGTGTGGTGGGAGAGGAGGGGATGTGACTGTGGATGGTCAATGTAAATAAAATGTCTCATGGCCCACCAGAGGATTACTCTGATGAGCTGCGTGCTGGAGGTTGCCAACCCTGTTCTAGAATAACAGCCCATGTTGAAGCAACCTCAACAGGGTTTGACAGGGTATTGCCATAGGAGTTTGTGTGTTGAACATGCCACTACCTTGATGATTGAAGGGTGCATGGCTTCACAACACCACTGTCTCAGGGGGTTGTGTGAACTGGGCAAGAGCTATGTGTGCTGGGAAGACTGTTTCTTGAGCAGGGGAACACGTCTTTGGCATACACACCATCACTCATATCCAGGGACAAGGCAGAACCAGATCTAGTGCCAGGAGTGCCATGCTAAAACAAAAACAGAGGCTGGATTTACCTTGGGGGTCAACCTCCTTTGCGATCTTGAGGGCATCAGAGTTGGCGAGATCAGAGTTGGCTGGGGATACCGCCAGGATGAGGCAGTTCTCTTTGGTGACGAATTGCATGAGCATTTCCCGGATCTGGAACTCAATGTCAAGTGGCTGGTCCCCCACTGGGACTTTTGTCATCCCCGGTAGATCCACAAGTGTCAGACTCAGGACTAGACAAGGGAAAGGGGGAGAGTGAGGGTCCCAATAAGGGTAGCTTGTGTTTATGAGCAGCATCTGTAAATTTAAAAGTGGTTACCTACTACACGGATAGGCATGATAGAGATATACATATAACTCAGCCAGCAGCACCCAGCGTCTCATGCAGCCCAGAAAAAAAGTAAAAAAAGATAGTTCCTTTTTGTTAGTGGAGAGAGCAGTGGACTGGGACTCAGGAGTCTATAGGTTCTATTCCCAACTCTGCCACTGGCCTCCTGTGACCTTGGGCAAGTCACTTAATGTCTTTCTATCTCAGTTTTCCCATTTATAAAATAGGGATGATGACACCGACCCCTTTTGTAAAGTGCTGTGTGCTACTGATGATGAAAAGTGAATTATGAGGGCTATTGTTATTAATAATCATCATCATATTAATAGAGAAATAGTAGCTTTCATGTATAGTAGTTAGAGCAGGGGACTGGGAGCCAGAAGACTGGGCAACATTCCTATCTTGTGCCTAATGTTTAGCGCAGGGTAGAGGGACACAGGACTCCTGAGTTCTAGTCCTGTTTCTGCCACTGACTGTGTGACCCTGAGCAACTCATTTCTCATCTCAGAGCCTCAGTTCCCTATCTGTAAAATAGGGCTAATAACATTGACCAGTCTCACTCAATTGTTTTGCAGTTTAAGGAGCTTTGAGATTCCTGGATGGAAGATACCAGACAGAGATAAGAGATTATCAATATAAATATTTTGCTGTGTATTAACCTCTATTATGCAGCAACTTCTGAAAAACTTTTATATGCCACATCTTAGTCTCTTCAATCTCCTCCTGCCGAGGCATCGCAGTGTAAAGTGAGAGACCCTCCTTTCAGTATGGCTGATGTCTACATACCATGACTCATTCCTGCTCAAAGGCCAAACAGTTCATATACTACTAGAAACTTCAGCAGCATCGACCCATCTTTGGTGCAAAGAGGTGTTGGGGGAAGAAAGACAGAGATACAGTGAGAGAGGGCTGACTTTCAGTGAACCATTCACTCCATCTCCCTTTTGTATGGCAGTAAACAGTGCTCATAGGCTCATTATATACAGGAATCGGGCCCATATTATATTATGCCATTGATTTGGGGGGGGTGATTCTGCTTTAAAAAGACAATGGTGTGAATTGATTCCAGATTTCCTATCAGCTTTTAAATCTGAACAACCATTTGAGCATCATTTGGAAGTGGCAATTCATTGCTGCAGTAGCAGTTAGTCAAGGAAGTGATGTTGAGAAAAAGCCAAGCACAAGATGATTAACCAATTATAGGCCCATATCCTGCAATCCTTACTTGGGCAAATGTCCAAATATCTATGACAGGAGTGTTGCCTGAATAAGGGCTATGGGACTGGGCCCATTAAGATTAGGGGCAGGATGCAACAGGTAAGGAATTGGAGCACAGGCAACAAGAGACTCTGTCTTTAAATCAGTGATTCTCCAACCTTTTCATTCTGTGGATCACATGGAGAGACCTTCACCATCTCTATTCAGAACTTCACACATCCTAGTCTCAGAACAGCGGATTTAAATGTTAAAAGAAAACCCAGCAGAGGTAATTGTGAAGTAGCACTGGGAGATTATAAAGGGACAGTTCCCATCAGCCATTTAGGTTTCTAGAATTATTTAGTATCTCGATCAAGTAGAAAATCTCATCAACTATAAAGTCTTTAGAAAATCCTTAGTAGTCATTCAATCTTTATTTTTTCTGGACAGGGAGCTAATCTAATCCCATTTCAAATCCCACATCCCCATTCCCTGGTATCGTAGCATCTCTCCTTTCCACCAATGGAGTGCTGGATGTGGTTCCCTTTGAAGTCTATCAGTGCAGCCCTTGTGTGAACTGGGGGAATCACTTGAGAGCCACGCAAGGTGCTCCTTTTCCCCAAGGAGCTGAGCATGCTGTCTCCACAGCAATCCCAGTCTTACAAACCTGGCATAGCAGGATCCTATCTGAGTCTGGATCTTGGGTCCAGCATGGGGCAACACAGTGTACTATTGCCAGATAGCTGAGTGAGTTATCACGATGTGGTCAAAAGGCTGGAGATTGGTTCAGCATGGTCCAGCCTGTTGTTGGGATTTGTGAGCAAAGAATTTGCAAGCTCTCACAGCAGCCCTTTCTGTTCTTACTACCTTCACTCCAAGACAGAGCAGCATCAGAGTGCACAGACAGCCCCACCATTCTGCTCCCCCATCCCAAATACTCCAGTCTTGAATCTTGTACAGTACTTACCGTGGGGAGAGTAGACCCGGAGGTTGATGGGGACAGGGGAAATCCCCTTGTTGGAGCCAGTAACCCGGTCTGTCTCAGCCTCGATCTCCTGACGTATTTCTTCGAAGTCGGTGAACTTCTTCCCTTTGCAGTGTAGAAACTCTCCATATTCTAGTCAAACAACACTAGAAAGTTACAGAGTGTCCCTGCTGGGCTGCAGAAACTGGCAAAAGGGATAAGTTGTGGCAAAGGTCTCAACCTCTAGTGCCAGGAGGCTAGCAAAGAGGAGGTAACTAAGGTACTACTATCACTACCAGCAGCTGAGGGAATCCCCTTCGGCTCAAGCCGGAGAGCTGCTGATCCTCAGTTCATGTCCCAGCAGGGATAGAGTCCTCCCCTTGATATCCAATTAATGATTCAGGTCTTCCTCTCTTGAATCCAAGGCAGCTAAATATACACCTGCCTGTAGGGATAATGCCATGCACACGCTGCAGTGGAACACTGTGTTCAGGGTTGTGTGATCAGTGTCTAGCACTTTGTTAGTGTTGGGGTAAATAATGGTGTCATCCTCTAGTGGTGAGAAGACCACATTTCTGCTTACCAGTTACTTGAGGAATAGAACTGCTGCTTTACAGATCTGAGATACAGGCTGGGATAAGTGTCCCGCACTCTCGGGCACTAAGAACTCAATTCTGCCATTGACCCACACTCAGTAGTCCCACTGATTTCAATGAGAATTCTGCACAAGGGAACATTGGTAGGGTCTGGCCCTAAGTTACTGGCAGAAAAGACTCTCCTTGTAACTTCATGGTGAAACCTCAGTTCCCACTATGCCTGTTTAGTTACAGCAGAAGAGACCATTTTAGCTAATGTGCTCCTGATGTAAATAACTAAGACCAAATATCATTTCTTTTTCTGTAACTGACACTCTGATGCTTACTTCTCAACACAATTAAATTACAGTAGAACCTCAAAGTTACGAATACCAGAATTACAAACTGACCAGTCAACTACACATCTCATTTGGAATGGGATGTACACAGGCAGCAGCAGAGACACACACACAAAAAGCATGTACAATACTGTGTTAAATGTAAACAACTAAAAGAAAGGGCAAGTTTTTTAAAAAAATATTTGACACGGTAAAGAAACTGTTGCTGTGCTTGTTTCATTTAAATTAAGATAATTAAAAACAGCATTTTTCTTCTGCATAGTAAAGTTTCAAAGCTGTATTAAGTCAATGTTCAGTTTTAAACTTTTGAAAGAAACATAGTTAGCATGCCAGAGTCTCATTCATTATCGGAATTAGATGAACAAGTGGCATTCAGCCACCCGAGATTGAGCAACGAAAGAAACATAACATCTTGTTCACAGTTACGAGCATTTCAGAGTTATGAACAACCTCCATTCCTGAGGTGTTTGTAACTCTGAGGTTCTACTATAGTTACTAATCTTATGAAAATCTGACAGCTAGAGCTCTCCAGTCTTATCTAGGTCTCATCCATTCAATAAATCACAGCTCTGCAGTCTAGTGAAAGCCATGAGGATCTTGGCGAAGCTACCTAATAAATTCAGCAAGAGTGATAAGAAGCACTTTGCTCCTAAACATTTAATGCAGCATACATTTTAAATAGGCTGAAATGCAAGTACTATTTTTATGGGGACGTATTCCAAGTTGCTTTCTCACATTGAGTAGTACCATTGATTTCACTGGGACTGCTCTCAGAATAAAGCAGAACTCATGCTGAGTAAAAGTATCAAAACCCGGCTTCTAGTGAGTTTAGTGCTGGCAAAAAGTGCCAAATTGACAGCTTCATAGACTGTTATTGTCTCTTCCCCCCTGTACAGGGATAGCATGGCAAGGTTCTGCCAATGAACTTCTATCCCATACTGGAGGGGCCTCTTCTAAGAGTGAGAGGGGAGTTCATATCCATGTCCCATTCAGTCCTGTAATGTTTCTCAGATTGTCAACAAGTTTGTCAATTTTGTGTCAGCTGTGGTGGTGGGTTTTGTGATGTGGACATCTGTCAGTTGGGAAACAGTGAGAACCCCCAACTTATTTCACACTGGCCACACAAAGTGTGTAAGATTTTCAGTATACTCTGATTATATTTCTATCAATTAGCCATAACATTCATTAGAAGTTGGCAGTGAATATTTTTTCTGTCTGGGATATAGCAATATAGAAAATGTTGGTGTCTGCAACGAGAGAAGATTATACCTCACTCCATTCCTTTGTGCTGGATTAGGAAGGATGGGGGTGGAGATGGCTCACATACCTGTTGTAGAGTATACAAGCTGCAGGACCAGTGGGCGTCTGGTGACAATGCCTGATCCACGGGGCAGGAAGTCCCTGAAATGAAATAGGAAGTTTTTGATGAGTGATGGCTTCCTTCCTTCCAACTTTTTCATGGCTTTGCTGCCTTTAGAAATTCAGAGGTTCTATAGCAGTCTTAGCCAGGGAAAGAGAGCAACAAAATTTAAGGCACTGGAAAACAACCCCCCCCCCCCCCCAAGGAAAATAAAGGGTAATGGGGAAGATTTCCAACAGAACCTAAATGATTTAGGAGCACAAGTGCCCCTTGAATGGGATATGTGCTCCTAAATCCCTTAGGCAGGACTGACAAACTACCTAAAGGTATTCTTAATAAACTGATTTCCACAGAGCTCTACCTCAGCATTAACATTCTCTGCAATACTGGAGAGACCTTTATCGCCCACTCGAGAATGCTAGGGAGCATGGTACTGCCATGGCTCTGAATGCTGGAGAGGCCTGTACCCTCTTCCTCCCCAGCCCCCTTCTTGCCCTGCAGTGAATGTGCAGTATTTATGTGTCAATTTAATGAAGCTCCATATAATCAAGGAGCAGATATCTGGGTTTGGGGGATGAATCCAGGTTTAACACACACAAAAAATTGAAGGGAGAAATCCAAGCAATGTCTGAAACGCTGGGTGCCTCCTCAGATGTTGTGAGTGCAGTGTTACCCTAAAGAGCATTGGGCTAGTTAGTGGATCACGCAAGCCCTGCACTTTGGATTTAGAGGAGAGACTGCATTGCTCAAATATGGATATGGCATATGATCCTTCTGGAACAATATCCATAGCAGCCAAGGGCTTGCCTCCACCCAGGCCTCCTCCTGACTGACTTCTCAGAGCCAGGAACTGCTGCCAGGTCATCAAAAACAGCAGCTCCTTCCAAAACCAATTCACCAAATGGTGAAATCATTAGAATACAGGACATTTCAGGGAAGGAAGGAAGCCCATCTACATCCATTTCCTAGTGCTGATTTAGCAACCACAGCCCACGACCTTCCCCCTCCCCCCTTCTTTTACATCCAAATGCTTTACTCGCTTTTTAAAGCTAGGCATACTTACTGCATCCACTGATGCCCTTGCTAGTTGATGGACAGATATTTGAAAGTGCTCAGCCATTTCCACTGCTCTGAATTGCAGCTGATGAATGCTGAGCACTTCTGGAAATCTGACCATTTTATTTCAGTGCCTAAATGAGGACAGTGTTCGTTTGAAAATCAGGCCTCTATGCCATATATAAGCTACATTCTTTGTGAAGAAATCCTTCCTAAGTTCCATAGCTCCAGTTCTAGGCCCCAATTCCCCCCTCCCTTAACGCTAGTTTGACACTAGTGTAACATCACTGACTTCAGCAGAGCTATTCCTGATGTACACTGTCATGGGCAGACAAACCCCAACATTTTAAGTCCTTGTTCTTGTCTTCCTATTGGAGAGAAGGTTAAGAGAGATCAGATGGTCTTGTGTCTCAGTCACTGACTAGAGTGAGACTCAGAAAATCTGTTTTTAATTCCTGGCTTGCCCACAGACTTCCTGTGTGGCTTCATGCAAGTCATTTCACTTCTCTGTGCGTCCATTTTCCCATCTGTACAATGGGGGTAATAATATTTTCCTATCTCAAGGGCTGCAGTGAGGATAAATTCAGTAAAGCTTGGGAGGTGCATAACTACTGCCATGATAGGAGGACATAAAAATAACTAGATAATTCCTAAATCCAATAGCTCTATATAATAGCAGGTGAAAATGTGTTGTCAGTTGTAATGTAATTGTTGTGTAAATCTGGAGTAACACAATGGAAGTCAATGTAGTGGCACTAGATTTACACCACTGCACCTGAAAGGGGAAAGTAACCTATTCTCGATATTCTTGTCCTTTCAGAAATCTATATTCACTGAAAGCTCATGATCCCTAAAATCTGTTAGTCTATATGCTACAAGACTCGTTGTCACTTTTGCAGATCCAGACTAACACGGCTACACCTCTGATACTATATTCACTGAAATCTTTTCATTTCCCCCTTCCCAAAGAATACAGCCTAGTTTATCTATTCCACTGGGATTACAGCTAAAACCTTTGATACAGAGACTCATTTTAGGTACTAGCTACTGCCTCATCTCCATTTACATAAAACATTGTGGGCAATATTCCAAATAAAGTCCCACTCTAGTGTTACAATAATTTCCTCTGACATAATTGATGTCAGTATTTATATGTCCCCAGAACTGTACTGAGTTGTTCTTTTTAACTATGATTATATCATGAGTGAATGATATTGTATTACTACACATTCCCTTCTCCAAAACACTGGTTCAATATATAAGGGCCTAATTCTGCATGCTGCCAAGAATCTTGTGCAAAATTTCAAGTGCCCTAAATTCCCATGTAGTAGAGGGAGATGCAGGTCCTCAGCACCTTGCAAAATCAATCTCTTAACTGAACAAAATTGCTCTTCATGCTGATCTTTATGTCTCTCTGCCCTGAAGCTTGCTTACTATTAAAACTTTATATGGATATGGTGTGTTTAACATTATACTCTGCCCTTTGATAGTTTTTCATCCTAAAATCTCATATTGCTTTAAAGTTGTGAATTCAAAAAGCCTACCACTACTCCTATGACCTGTCTGATAGAAGAATTTTGCAGCACTGCATTCGGAGTGCCAGCCCTTGTGTCCTGTAACTGTGGTACTCTCTCCACTTTGGCTGGGTTGCCCTAGAGTAATGGTGGTACCGTCAGGCTTCCTTCTCCCTGGAGGCTAGCTTGACACCTTCTCAGCTTGGTAAGACCTGTCAGAGCATAGAATCATAGAATATCAGTTGGAAGGGACCTCAGGAGGTCATCTGCTCAAAGCAGGACCAACCCCAACTAAACCATCCCAACCAGGGTTTTGTCAAGCCTGACCTTACAAACCTCTAAGGAAGTACACTCCACCGTACTTCACTGTCGAACCAATCCTGAGGTAGGAAGGTAGGATTGGGGGGGCGGGGGGGGAGCATTACTCCTGTGAAGTAAGTAAATGTTTCCCCAGTTTTACACAGAAGAAAACTGAAGAACCTAGAGTTTATGGTGAAAAGTTTCCAGCTTGGGAGTCTAAAGTTGTCTACACAAGGAAATCTTGTTCCAGAGAGATTGTCTTACCAATAAATTTCCCCATGTAGACAAGGTCTAAGATTTGTCACCTAAATCAGCAGTCTGACTTTAATCTATTTGCCTGGGTGAAAATTAGCACAACTTGGCCCCTAATACAGTGAGAGAAATTTGGGTCCCCACCTCTATATTAGCAGAGAATGTGTGGAGTGTAACCTGCATGGTTCCTATTGACTTTAACAGGAGTCAGGTGGCTCTAAGGCTGCACAGCTCTATGGAAAAACAGCAAACAGTGTAATGCCAATGAAAACAACTTAATGAAATTTACACAGAGACATTGAAGGAGGCCCTCTGGCTGGTTGCTTCAGTGATGAATATTATTTCCTCCTTGACTACCCATCTGCTTATTTCCCTCTCTGCTGACTTCTGGACAGATTCCCTCTTCCCACAATATGCTTGTTCCTTCCCCCTAGTGCTTGTCTTTCCGGCAATACATCAGTGCCTCTCCTTCTTAGGTGGAGCCCATTCCACTGGTGGAACCCTACAGCTAAGGACTAATAATGCTATAGCTAGCTGGCTGCAGGCCAGGCAGAAGGCAGGGTGAAGAATGCTTGTCTACCTCTTACAGCAGGTTTAATAAACTGCTCCTATAAATGAAGTACACTGACAGAGGCAGTGGAGAACTGACTACCTGCTTAGTAGCCTCCTTGAAAGAGGTGGTAGGTCCAGTTAACAGGAAGGGGAAGAACTGTATTAGCACCAATTTTGTTCTCTGCTTTGGAGGAAGGAATGTGAAGTGATTAAATTAATTCAGAGACAGGGAATCAATACAGGAGACAAGGACAATTACATTCCAGATGACTTGGGCAGACAAGAGCAAAAGGGTTAGATAAACTGGCTTATTCTGTTCCATGAAGGAAATGTAAAGTAATGAGGCTAGGGGGAAAAAATAGAAGATAGGAAACTATGTTTTCAGTGATAATATGCTACAGAGCTCTGAGCAATGAAATGATGAGGGCATTTCAAGTTCTAAAACAAAGGAGACCCTGGTGTGATATAAAAGCAGTGTAATCTCTACATCTCATTACATGAAACACTGTAGTGTCTGAAATATGATATTAAATTAAACAGGAAGCTGTTGTCCTGAACACATAACACAAAGTGGAGCGAAGAGAATCTTATAGTAACCAAAAAATATATATGTTTTTTAAATTGTATTTAATGTCCCTGACAATAACTTTGAAACTTCTTTAAGAATAGCAGGCGTATTAGTCTGAAACTTCTGACTTCCAAGGCTTTTGAACGGGAGCTGAATTTTCGCCATCCTATACTGCATCATCAGCTTGGGGTTCCTGGTGGGAAATATCACTGAGGTGGCAATGCACCTCCTCACCCCCACTCAAGGAGACAGCAATCCTATTCACATAAGGGAGGTATTGATTTTCCATATATATTTGACTTGATTATTGGCTCCTACAGTTCCACAGAGTGAAGTTTACAGTACCAGTTTCAGGTAGCCATCCATGTGTTTTATTCATTTGCATTCCAAGAAATATAAGACTATAAACAAAGATATGAGACAATGAAGGCGGAAGTCCTCCTTGCTCATATAGTGCAAAAAAACAACTAGTGACCTGAGATAACCCTCATTATAATACTTCACACCTTTCATCTCCAAACTGCTTTCAAATATTAATTCATTAGTCTCACAACAACCCTATGATATGAGGCAGATATTGTCACATTGTACAGAAGGGGAAACTGAGGCAGGAATTCTGACTGACTTGCCCACACCCACAGAGGAAAAAGATTTGAGTACTGGGACTATAGCTCAGAAGTTCCTGGTTCTCAGGTCTGCTTGTTCCCAGGTTTAGATTGCTACATCACACTTCCTACTCTCATACAGTAGATAGAACACTGGCTTGTGATGGGCAAATTGGATTAAATGACCTAATAGGTCTTGTTCACCTCTAATTTCTATTCCAAGACCAAATAAAAGTATGTTAAATAGAATTAGGGTTAAGAGTATGAGTATCAGGAATTTAAAAGTAAAAAACAAAAAATATATTAAATTTCCCCAGATGAATAACTGAAATTCAGAGTTAAGGCAACACTTAAAAGGAATATGTTAAGATATGGAAATGCAGTTAAGGCAACCTTGACTCTGCCTTTTAGTGATGCCATGCAATAAATACCATTATGATCAAGGCATTATGATCTTAGAGTTGGTATGGCAACCCCCATCTTTTCCTGTTCTCTGTGTATATATATATATACACATCTTCTTACGGTAGGTATGTTCCACTCTATGCATCTGATAAAGTGGGTTCTAGCCCACGAAAGCTTTTGCCCAAATAAATTGGTTAGTCTCTAAGGTGCCACAAGTACTCCTCATTCTTTTTGCGGATACAGACTAATATGGCTACCACTGTGAAAGACATTTTAGTGCTTGTGGGCCCAGATTTAATTAGACTGGTTTCTAAAGACATTTGGATTTTTAACATATTTTGTTCCTTCTATAACTTCTATGAAATATATATTTGACTGTCTAGGATATTATAACTTGTTACTGAAGTTACCCTTAATCCAGTGTTTAAGACAAGGTGAGGATCCTTAATAAAGAGAAATATTTGAATATAAGTGTTAAATATTTTGGGATCCTACAGGATGAAAGAGGCTATTGTATTGTTAGATAGGAAGGTCTAAGTATATTGTTACTCGTTGCCATCAAGCAGGTTCTTTGATCTATACACAGTCACATTCCTGGATAAAGCCGATTAGTGTGCTAACCACCCCTCATTCGGGCTAAATGGAAGGAGCAGTTAAATGCCCCTTTATGTAGTGATAACCGGAAACCATAACCCAAGGCAATGGGCAGTCTGGCAAGAGGGTTGGAAGCTAAGTCATGTGGGTTGAGGGGATCCCTGAGTATGACTGCAAAATGGAAGAGCTAGAGCAGGGGTGGGGAACCTTTTTTCTGTCAAGGGCCATTTGGCCATTTATAATGTCATCATGGGCTGCTCCCTCCTCCCCCCCTCCCCCGGAAGCCCAGGCTGGCAACGGGAGCGGAGACCCCAGCTGGCAAGGGGCCAGCGGGGGAAACCCCAAAGCAGTGGCAGGCGGAGTGCTTAGCCCTGCACTGCTTTGGGGTTTCCCCCGCTGGCCCCTTGCCAGCCGGGGTCCTGCCGCCTGCCCCAGTCAGCTCCCGCTGTCAGCCTGGGTGTAGGGGGTGACCTTCCTTTACCCCCGCCCAGCCTCCCCCATCTAACCGCCTTCCCTCCCCCACCCCTGCCTGGCCCATCCCACCCAACCTAACCTCCTCCCCCCTCCCACTCCCAACCCAGCCTCCTGCCCCCCATGCCTGACCCGCCCAGTCCAGCCTCCCCCCCACCAAACCTCCTTCCCTCCCGCACCCACCCCATCCAGCCTAGTCTCCTGCCCCCCTCCCCGCCTGCCCAGCCCAGCCTCCCCCCCACCTCCCACTTGCCTGCCTCCCAGCCCAGCCTCCCCCCCCACACCCCATTTACCGTCCGCTCCCCGCGGCTCCTCCGTTCACCGCCCGGCTAACGGGCGGCTCCCCCAGGCGCGAGCCGCTCCCGCCTGGGGGCCGCATGGTGCCGGCGGCTCCTCCAGGCGCGAGCCGCCCCAGCCTGGCGGCCCGCACGCATCCCCGGCCCCGCCGAGGGGCCGGACAGAATCGTTTGGCGGGCCGTATAAGGCCCGCAGGCCGGAGGTTCCCCACCGCTGAGCTAGAGAATTGATTGATTGTAATTGTGCATATCTGTGTGTGTTGTTGTTGGGCTGAAAGTGAGCAGAAAGGGAAGGAAGCTGTGGGGTCTGTGACCCTGGAAGGAAGATGAGAGACAAAGATGCTTATGGGGACAGTACTCTTTGGAAAGGCAGTCTTGGATTTCTGAGCAAGGAATCTGTCTGCTGTTGTTAAAAGTTAAGGAAACAGGACTTTGTGTATGTTCTTTGTATATAAACAGGATTGCACCAAAGAAATATCCAACTTTTATCATCAGTTTCTCTTCTAACAGAAACAACTCTGCAAGTCTCTGAATGTTGGCTAACTGCTCAGGCAAAAATGGGCAATAATCAATCTAATGTTTTTTATTAAGCAGAAGGTGATTATTAAAGCTTTGCATGAGGGGAAAGTACCCTGATGACTCAATGATCTGATTTATCACAGAAGAGGCCACATTTGGTATATTGTAGTCAGTTCTGATGTTTGTTATAAATAGGATATCTTAAGAGCAGATACAAAAGAGAGCAAGAGGAATGATAAGGGACTTGGAGAGAAAAGCCACATACTTAAGACTTCTCCTTCCATTCTTGCTAAAAGTGGATTCATTCGCTGCTCTAGTTGTGTGAATTGAACTGTGCACAGTCAGCAAAGGTTGCTCACTGTCCATAATATGGGGATTAAATGTCACTGCAACAGATACAATATCTGCAACCGACCAGCCTGTGCTCTTGTGACACTGCAGTTCTGTGCACTCAAGTACTTGCTTCAAGGCTGTTGGATTAGAAAGAGAAGAAACTTGATGGCAGAACCAATATAGAGGGATACCACAGCTCCGTCCTTTCAAATGCAACAGATCTTCCTCCATTGTGTGTCCCATTTTAACATCTTCCCTCTGCATTAGAGTTGAAACTTACATCTCTCTGTTAGTTCCCTCCTTCTCAAAGTATGTAGGAGTGATTACTTTTAGCTGCCCATTATTTAAATAAGGATGTATAGACTCATTACCGAGGGAGCCTTCCTAGGCCTGTAATATCCAATTTCAGGTTTGCCTACCAAAATACCTGTGGAACAGGGCAGAGACACTATCACTAATGGGGTGGGGAGGAAGTGGTCTCAGGGAACTTGACTAGATAACACTGCACATCAGTGGCAGTCAAGAATAGAATCCAGATCTTGCAGAACTTCAGCCAAACTTGTGAGTCGCCTGGTTTACATCTTCAGAATGGCATGTGGTGGGTGTAACACATGATACATGCAGGCACTGTGCACAGGAGTCTAATACACTATTTATTTTATTTAATAGCATGAGAAACACAAAACCATACATAATTATAAATCCTATAGTCATTTCCCTGCCTCAGTTTTCTCACCACTCCAGAGTATTCTTTGGGCTGAGGTCAGAGTCTGCTGGGGCCACCCAGCGTCCCTTTGCTGCTGCAGTGCATGGCTTGTGTTCTCTCATCAGCTCACTGTTGCTCTCTGACCTTGGCTGATTTGTTCTGTTCTCCTTTCCTGTTCCAAACTTCCTGTGTGGCTATCTGAGCCTTCCCTCTCTGAGTCCTTTCAAAACTTCTCCTTCGTCAACTCTGTCTTCTACCCAAAATCCATAAACCTGGGAATCCTGGATGTCCCATCATCTCAGGCATTGGCACCCTGACAGCAGGATTATCTGGCTATGTAGACTCTCTCCTCAGGCCCTACGCTACCAGTATTCACCGCTATCTTCGAGACACTACTGACTTCCTGAGGAAACTACAGTCCATTGGTGATCTTACACCATCCTAGTCACTGTGGATGGAGTAGCTCTCTACATGAACATTCCACAAAAACTTGGACTACAAGCCATCAGGAATAGCATCCCAGATACTATCATGGCAAACCTGGTTGCAGCGCTGTAAAGTGCCAGACTAGACAAACCTTAAGCCAGAGAGGAAGCCACAGCCTCTCTCCAGCCGGCTATCAGCATCTCTCCGCTTATTTCTTCCCATTCCTACCAGGATGTTGCTACTTCTAGCCAGCATTCCTCTAAATCTACCATCACTACCAACCTCAACTGACTAATGCCACTGGAGCTTCTCCATGGCCAGCCAACACAACTCCATATCAGATAGCTCTTCTCAGTGGACTATCACCCATCACTCCTCATCTGCTACTGCTTTCTCCGACAGTCCTGCCCTCTGGCTCCCCAGTGCTCTTGTCCTTCTCCAATTCCTTAGACAAGGGGCTCTCAACCTATTTACCATCGTGGGCCGCATATGCAGCTCTCTATGTGTTATGTGCTACATCCACACAATATATATACTATGTGTATGGCCCTGAGGATGTCACATGGGCCGGAGCTGTGTGATGATTGGGCTGTAAGACGCCCACAGGTTGAGAACCTCTGCCTTTGACAGTTTGTCCAGTGGATCCCTCTGGCTGATAGAGTTAATCCATCACAGCCTATTATAACACATTTTTTATCTGCATAATATGGTACCACTGCTACTTGTGTGAGTAATATGGTACTGGCAACACAATTGGATATAATGGGTCTTTATTTCTGTGTACATGTATCACATATTCTATGACACTGGTCTCATTACTGCATACAATGATTCATTTCAGACTCCAAATAGAGACAATAATTCATGAATGTCAGAATACACACATGACAATGGAAACAAAATTAGACACAATGGGCCTCTCCCTCCACTGCCTTGCATCTTGAGTCACCATTTACACCAGAGTAAATTGGGTGTAGAACACTCATTCTGATCTGATGGCGTATATTATAGATTTGTGGATTAATTCTTTCAGTCAGAGATAACCAGAGGTCGGTGGTGCCCCTGTCCTGAAGAACGCCCTCTATACCAGTAACTGAGGGGGCTGGCGTAGAGGTGCTAGCGCAGCTCTGATGCAACCCAGGTATTCTTCTTACACAAAGAGAATCTCTAGTTTCCCAGTAAATCCAGCTTTCTGCAGCACTGGAATGGGACTAGAATCCTGCCCAGTTAGACTCACTTAGACCAACCTACATCCAATGTGTAAGGGAATCTAAAGCTCGGTTAACATTGAAAAGGTGGGTAAGAGGAAAAACACACACACATACATACACACCCTTGACTGACATGGCTACGCTGCCCTAACCTCCAGTGTAGATGCTGCCGGTGACATTGCTAATAATTTGGGGAAGTGATGTTCCTATACTGACATAAAAAACCCTTCTGTCGGGGTAGGCTGCATCTTTATGGTACGGCAATATGGTGAGATAGCTATATCAACACAGCTACGCCTGTATAGTCTCCAATGCAGACATACCCTCAGTCAGTGTAACTTACACAAAAAGGAGTCAGAAGGAGGTGTACATGAATTTAGGGAGAGGACTGTTTTAAATTTACACCTACTTACACCCTCCTGCTAACTTCATTTGTTGCTACATTCCTCTCCCCTGGCAAGCTCTGACACCCTGAAAGCTTGCTCAGGTTGTGTCTTCAGTGCAAAAAAGGTGTGTGTATACAGCGAGGGCTAGTCTACACTGGGAATTTACATTGGCATAGCTACATCTCTCAAGAGGATGAAAAAGCCACACTCCTGAGATATGTAGCTATACTGACCTAACCCATGGTATAGGCAGTGAAAAGGTCAATGGAAGAATTCTTCCGTCAACCTAGTGACCATCTCTTGGGAAAGTAGATTATCTCTGTCCGTGGGAGACCTCCTTCCACTGTGCTGTTGTAGCATTTCAAATGTAGACACTTAGACCTAAGATAGCTGTCTCAATGTAAAATCCAAGTGGAGACAAAGCATTGCAGTCTTTAACCGCAACTAGTTACATCAAGGTAAACGTTATCTGTGTCTTGTCTCCAGTAGGAATTTGCAGTGAGATTGGTAACAGTGTAAAAATTTGATTTTGCAGTGAAAACAGCCTCAGATGCATGTCCAAAACTGACCTTATGATTCTATCATTATAAACTGTTTCTGTGTTTCCTTTCCCTTCCCACTGTGGCAGATGTGCAGGATATTTGTGTCTACAGGAGCTCTATCACCCTTGTTATCTTCCCATCTCTCTCTCTCTCAAATCATGTATATTTCATTTGGAAGAACTGTGTACATCAAACAAAGTAAATACACACATACCAACTGAATAAGAAGTAGCCATATCTTATTACAAACACACAAATGCAGGACCCCAAAGAAGAAGAAATAACTACATCTGAATTGCACATTTCTTTTGTGATGGCTATAAAATCATTCTCTAGGTTGCCAGCTAAAAGCAAGTGCAGGTCATCAATGAGCTAAAGCTAATGGCCATCTGGCAGCCCATGTGAAATGTGTTTGGTGGTCTCAGTCTAATTCCCAATGAACAAGTGTCCATGGCACTTTCTCAATGAACAAGTGTCCATGGCACAAGAACTAATTGACACTAAATGATGACATCTCTGCTGGCAGCCTCCACAGAGAGGCCGAGGAATGAACTGACTCTGAAGAATGAACTCCCCTCTAAATCATAGGAGTTCTCTCTCTATGCTGGGGCCGATGCACAATTATAGGGAAAACTGCTCTGTGATGTACTTTTCTGGGAATGCGCGAGGATGACAGTAACCAGGCCATACTAGTTTCACACAAGAGCCTGGACCTTTTCCCTAACACAGGCTGGATGGGCTGTACCTACCTTGAGTTGACTTAGATACATTATGATGTTTACCTGCTACTGTATATTGTCTCTAGGTGGCACCTGTACATGTCAATTTCCTCCTTCCCATTTCTGATGTCAGAAGCCTCCAATGTTATAGGGATGTATTTAAAAAAACAGCAACATTGCTTTCTTTCCCCATGGTGTGGAGTATCTGATTTGGGCTTTACCACCTTGACATTGTCCCTTTAAACAAAGCCACCCATTCTGTTCTACCCCAATCAGAGACCTCTAAAGTCAACTACAATTACTTGTTTAAGGCAATTGCAGGCTGTGAGGGGTTAGATCAGGGGTTCTCAACCCACGGGTTGCAAGGTTATTACATGGGGGATTGTGAGCTGTCAGTCACCACCCCAAACCCTGCTTTGCCTCCTGCATTTATAATTATATTAAATCTATTTAAAAGTATTTTTAATTTATAACAGGGGGTCGCATTCAGAGGCTTGCTATATGAAAGGGGTCACCAGCACAAAAGTTTGAGGACCACTGGGCTAGATAATCAGAGAGAGATGTGCCCAAAGCAGTAAAACTTCACATATATACTAAATCAACTGGCTGTAATGGCATGCTCTTGAAACTCTGGTGTGTAAGCTGCAGTTGCTGGATTCAGAGTGTAGCCTGTGTGGCTGCTCTTAAGCAAAACCCTCAAACACAGAAAAAAGGAAAACCATGTGGCAATTTTTGCATAAATATATTTGTGTAGAAGCTGCTTATCTCCCCTCCCCCACTCGGCAATCCCACCTCTTCACTTCCCAAGAGTCCTAAATCCTGCTTCTCTGAACTAACAGCTTATCTCTAGCTGCACAGACCAGCTCCCAGGAGCCTTTGCAGTCATTTCCTCACTTTATCACCCACTCTTTGTCCACCTCTCTTTTCTTTCTCTCAACTCTTTCCTGCCTGTGCCTCTACTGGTCATCAGGATAAGGGGCCAGGTTTTCCAGTCACTTGTATTGGTGTGAATCCCTGAGCTTGATTTTCCTCCCACACCAATTTTGCACTGGTCTAACTCCATTGACTTCAGTGGAATCACTCCTGTTTTATACCAGGGAAGAGGAGAATCAGAGTCTGGCTAGATTCAGTTGTGCTATAGGTAGGCCTCTTTGCACCAGCCTAACCAATGCAGGACAGGTGTAAACTCAGCTCAGGGGACCTCTGCCAAGTGCAGAGTTGGCTCCACCAGTCTGTGCCACCTCAACAGGAGCCCTCTCGAGAAGGAGGCATTCAGAGGCAGTCTAGAGAAGGTCCAGGACATTCTTATGCCCCAGCCATTCTGCCCAGCAGTGGCCCAGGGGAGCCATTGCAGCAGGGGCATAAACTAGTCTGCACCAGGGTCTGAACTGACAGAGGGATGAATTTGTCCAATTGACTTCAATAGAATTATTCACACTGCTGTAAATCTAGAGTAATTTCACTGAAATCAGTGATGCTTTTCTGGATTTACACTGGTACTAATAGCAGAATCAGGCCTCACAGTTCTCAGTAACTGGGATGAAGGTAAGAGATGGTGCATCCCTTACCCATATGCCACTGACACATCACTACATAGAGCAAAACCTAAATATAAAAATAATTGTATTATAACAAATAGGGGCCTGCATTACACAACATAACGTAGGGACTTCTGACATGAAGCTGCCATTCTGTCCTTAGCTGATCCTGCATAACATACGAGCTAAAGTCCCTATGCACAGAGAGGTGAGGTAAGGACAAACTAAATGTTTTTACTTGGAATTTTCTTGTTTTGGACAATTTAAGTTAGATCCTACAAATACGTTGCATGGGGGCTGATATTTATTCTTCGGTTTTCTTTGCAGTAGTGATATGAAAACTGTAAAGAAAATAGTAGAAAATCAGTGTATGAATACAATAAGTCATGCTGCTGTGGCTGTCCATTGACATCTTTATGGCTTCAGGGAAGGCAAGAGGCTTTTGTGGGGAAAACAAGAACAAGAATTATAGGTAAAAAAATGTTAATAACCTTTTGGCAGGCGTGTGAATCTGTCAATGCATTGAGAAGTGAATCGTTCTGATTACAGTGGGCTCCCTGCTGTTACGCTAGAGCCAAGTGGCCGGGGTCCAGTCAGTAACACAGGTAGTACCATTTGTCTGTTTTTCACTCCCCTCCTTCCTTACATCTAGAAATGTAACTTCCAGTTTCAGAATTGTTTCTACCTTAAAGGGGCCAGCTCCTTAAAGAGATGTGACAAAGAAGAAATTATTGCCATTCAAAGGGAGGAGGACTGTACCCTATAAAGGCCCCTGGGCCGTTCAGCTCTAGAACCTTGTACAGGACCATCCACAGGTCCAGTCCTCAAGAGGCCCTCATTGAAACCTGCACGTGTTCAAAAAGCACAAATGAGGTCCTCAAAAGTCATGACACTGGCTTCAAAATTGTGTGTTTTACATAATAATAAATTATGGTCCTTTTTGTTTCGGGGCCTTTATGGGGGCACTCAGCTTCATGTTTTCAAGCTTCGCTCTGCAACTCCGAGGGCTGGAAACTAGAGTCGTAGTAATAGGGTTTAAAGCCATCAGCACCACCAGCACCTGCAAACTGACCCCAACAGCCAAAATTAGACAAAAGGAAAACCTTGAATCCAAGAACTGGAACTTCATGAAAAACACCAAGTATCACATTACACAACTTTAAACAAGCATGTTCCCTTATTGATCAGCAACGAAACAACGTTAACCGGGACGACTTTAAATAAGGAATTCCTGTACCTGTGGCCCTAGTGATCATCGATTAAGAGTGATATCCTAAATCATTATATCAGAGCAGCAGTTTGAAAAGGGATTATCTGCCTTTCTTCAATTACAGAGCAGCAGACAAACCAATCCAGGAGAGAGAACAAGTCCCAGAGGGATCATTTCGTTCCCATTTCCTGACAACACACTAGAAATCAACAGTTTCCATGGAAACAAGTCAGTTTGATGCCTGTGCATTGCCTGCATCGGGTGTTGCTGCATATCAGGCCCATGCTGAAAGATTCTTGAGCCACAGCCATGAATGTTTGTTCAGAGTTTGTTTGAGGGAATATGGGACGTGATGCATGCATACAGTACTCACTGTCTTTACTGATTGTGTTACATATTACAGCAGAGCTCTCTGCTCTGACAGATAGAATTAACCATGAGTACCCTCCCCCTCCTCCATTCTGATGGATGGACTTATCCATAGGATCCCTCCCCACTATTGTTCTGCAGATGGATTAGCCCTGAATAAAGGACAATATAAAGCACTGGTAGGAAAAAACAGGGGGTGCACTGACAGAAAGCTCCACCTCCAGCTGCCTGGGTGTGCCTGGGTGTACACTGATTTCCCTCCTCTGCACTTTGGAGACAAGATCTGTAGAGGGATTTTCCTGCTTGAAGACTGTACCTGCTTTATGGGTGAGGGCAATGTATAGAATGGTACAGCCTACAGTGTCAGTGTCTAATCCCCGAAAGTAACATCCCATTATAGCAAATGCCACATTGACGCTAAGCTGCGGCACCGAGGGCCTTGGGGGAGTGCACTGCTGGTGCTGTGCAGCTTCCTCTGGGATCTTAGGGTAAAAGAAAATGGAGTGCTGGTTTTGGTTAGCTGCTCTGCAGTATTCAAGGTAAAAGAGGATCCAGTGCTGGTTCTGTGCAGCAGTATCATGAACTTCGGGGGAATACAAAACCTGATGCGCTATAGATTGCAGCACTGGGAATTCAATGGTAATAGACAACTTAGGTCTGGGTCTGGAAAAGGAAGGCTGGGAACCCCAGAGAAATAGAGAAAGCTGGGCTAGTTCGAGGCCGAAGACCTGGAATCATCAGAATAATAAAGAATGTAGCACTGGTTTTGGGCGATGACATCGGGGATCCCATGATAACAGTGTTTGCAGTTTTGGTTCTGAGCAGTTCTAGGCCTCTAGAATTCCAGGGTTACAGAGTGCTAGCAAAAGCATATGCTGCACTCCCGGAATAGGTAAAATGGATCCTTCCCGTCTGCAGTGCTGCTGATTTCTCACCTTTGCAGAACCAGTAAGGGCACATTTGTTTGGGTTTCTTGCTGTATTTTCTTGATCACTGAAGTATTTGTTTGCTGACAATATCCATCTTTCCTGCTTAGAAACGCCAGTGCATGTGTGTGGCTTGCTGTTCTGTGTACCCTGGCTATCTACATGACTCCATCCCAGAACACCCCTGGAGCTCACAGATGGCCTCCTTCCAGTATGATGATGCCATCAAGCACCAAAGACATCCTAGAGCACCAAATTAGTGCAAACTCAATGACAGGAGTGAAAGGATCCAACTTTGATGGACATGAAGGCATACCAGGGACTCAGCCTCTTTGTCTGTCCTCCTCAGGGCTGCAGTGAACTCTAATGACTACAGTAATACTTGCTCCACTCACACCCAGTGTACTAAAACAGCAGAACTACTAACTTGCTGGCAATATTGGTTTTGCCATGGCAGAGGGAGCTCTAACTCTCCAAAATACCACCTGTATAAACAGTGCCCAGCCCCTTGGCAGGCAGAAAAATAAGAGACAACCCACACAGTAACACTGGAGGGAGGAAATGGCTAGTTGCTGTGAAAATTCCAGCCACCATCTGGCACTGGTGTTAAAAATGTGTTAAGACTGAAGACAGCATTAGCCTAACGCTTCTGCTATGATTTTCAATGGCCTAATCTGACTCAGTGATGCAAAGGCAAGCTCGAGTCAGGATATACCTGAGAACAGACAAGAGTGCTGTGGAGTAAAGACAGGTTCTTCAGTGTCAAGATACCATTACTTGGCAGTAAAGGGATGGGTTTTGTGCTGTGGCATTCGTCAAAAGTCAAGATTGACTCCTGAATGGCCAAGTACTCTGGCCTGTCTACACACACAGAGACGTATTTCATGTGTCCTGTAGGCCTCTGTGGAGAAAGAGGATGAACTGTCCTCCTTTGCACCCTCTCTCTCCCTGAAGATAGGAAGCTGCCATATAATAAAAGGCTTCTAGCTACTAAGGCCATGTAAATAAGGCATGCATTAGTTATCTCAGGTCAAGACGCTAGGGATATATCTGCAGTGCAACTGTGTGCTGTGATTCCCAGTATATGTAGACAGATATGCACTAGCTCTGCTTAAACTAGCACACTAAAACAACAGTGTGGACATTGCAGTGGCTAGTCATTTGAGTTTGGACCCAAAGGGTCATGCGGGCTTGGATTTGGGTGGCTTGTCAAGCTAGCATGGGTCTATCTACCCATGCTGGGAATCACACCTCCCCGCTGCAGTGTAGATATACCCAAAGGGTCCTGGACTCTAGCATTTGCAGAGAGAGGAATAAAGGAGAAAAAATGTAGTTCAGGGATGTTGGATCACTGCATCCTCTTGCATGGAACTTCCTACAATCACAGAGTGCAGGGTAGAGGGGATGCTGTGGAGTATGACAATCTCTCTTGGACCTGGATTCATTATCCTATGCTGTACAAAGGCGGAAAGGGCACTGGGAGAGGGGTAAGGTAGACTGTCTAGAGTCCATATTCACTGTTACAAACCTGTAGAGGAAGAAAGTGTTGTGGAGCAGAAGGTAGACTCCCAGGGTCTGTATGAGTTATCACAGGCTGTGCATTAGAGGCACAGGCACTGCGCATAGGGCAGTCTCTCCAGGATGCATGCATGTTATCGCAGACTGTTTGAAGATGTGCTGCTGTCCTAGAGAGAACATTAAAATGGTGCTGTATACCTCCAATCCCTGCCTAGTACCAGGCTCCTTGCTGTACATTGCACCCCTGCACTTTCAGATGCAATTAGGATCACACTGGCTGAAAACATGCCGTGTCAGAGATGC